>OY728125.1:150196143-152596143 GCA_963277665.1 Viscum album
TTTTATGGATTCCTCAATATTTTTTCATCATAACATGAATTAAATTTAGGATTTCATTAGAATGTGATGTCTAGATAGAATCACTATTCATTTAATACAAGGAGAGGTAGGCTTATGAATATGGTACGTGTATATGGTAGCAGGTCCCTCGTCTAGGTCTATATATATAGAGATTTTCCTCCACTGGTCTCTGTATGAAAGGATTCTAGAAGGCTCCCAACACTTTCCAAGGATATATTATTTCTATAAAAATGTGTTGTGGGGGACGGAATTCATCATATATAGTTGTTTTCACTTTTATATCTTATGATACCTTACTCATCAAGATGACTAGAAAAGAACCAAAACAAAATAGTCCTTAGACCTATCCAAATCTTTATAAGTGATGACTTCCTAGTGCTTATTGGAGAACTATGGAAGTGATGACTTCCGACCTATATAGACCCCCTCCCCACATCACCCCCATCATACTCCCCCTGCACAACCCCCTCCCATCCACCAACTGCACAACCCCCCCCCCCCAACCGGCACCCCTCCCATTTTCACAACCCCCCTCCCCCACCCCCACAAGCATAGCCCCCCCCCCCCCCCCACAACCCCCACCCATCCTCCCACTGCACAACCCCCACCCCCCACCTTCGCCCCCCCAATTGCACAACCCCCTCCCCCCCACCTTCGCCCCCCCAATTGCACAACCCCCTCCCCCCACCCCCACCTTCACAGCCCCCCACCTGTACACCCCCCACCTCATCTCCCCACAGACTCCAACCATCCCAAGACCCCCCAACCTACACCCTCCCCTCCCCCCACCCACTTGCATAGCCCCCCCCCCCCTCACCTACACCCCCAGTGGTACAGTCCCCCCCCCCCCACCAGCACAACCCACCCCACCCCCACCTGTATAACTCCCCCCCACGTCATGCCCAACAGACTCCCACACCCACTACACACCCCCACCTTCACACACCCCTTTACCCACTGCACATATCCCCACCTGAACACCCCCACCTACACACCCCCTCCCCCACCCACTGAACCCCCACCACCTGCACCCCCCCTCGAACAATAAATAAATTTTATTCACACAATCATGATAGTTGAAATGTTGAAAAAAATAGAAAACAAATAAAATTGCAATTGTTTGGTATAGAATACCACAATGACCTTGAGTTTAGGCCAAATAATAATAGAAAATAAAAAATATATGAAAAAAATTGAACCTAAGGTATGAATTAAAAATTTGAAGTGTAGAAAAAACCAAGTTTCTTTTTGAATATAGATCTGGTGGAATAATTTTCTGAGCGAGGGAGGTATTAGGTATCGACTTTACTTCTGTAATTTCACGGATGGGGGATTGGGTCTGTTGGAAAATTAGGGGAAAACTTTCCCAATGGTTTTAAAAAATCATTCGAAAATATATGATTTATCAAAAGTTTTAAAAACTGTTGGGAAAGACTTTCTAAAAATAACACGTCCTAATAGTTTAATCAAACCGTTGGGTAAAAATCTTTTAAAATCATATATCACAACAGTTTTATAAACTGTTGGGGTAAAAGTCATCAAAAAATTATATTCCAATGGTATAGTGAAACTGTTGGGTAAGAAACTCTCTAAACACTTATTCTAACGAGTTATGAAAACCATTGGAAAACTTCCATTGGTATATCCTCCATTTACATCAGTGATTGGGTATTTTCGGTTCCACAAATAAACCAACTAGAAACTATTTGGAAATAGAAATTTGTCACAGGGTGGGAAATATGAGGGGAACAAAAAAGGGTGAACTTGACGTGAACCCTTAACTAAGAGGATTGTATCACCGACCAATCAGGGCCCTTCTACACTAAAAATTAAAGAATGATAGACGATGAAATCAATCATGCATTTTTTCACTCAAATGATATACTACTTTTATGGAGTTCCTTGTTTCGTTGACATATTTAAAGTTAGACCTTTTCAGAACTCCCTTCAATCCAATGTCCTCCTTCATGTTTTCACCAACGATGACCCTCTATGCTACTCGGGTTGGATATTCATATGTGAAAAGGATTTGATCACCAACCTTGCATCTTAAACACTAGGTATCTAACTCACTATTCTGAGAGTATCATCAAAATAGTATGATACAATCCTCAAAGGAAACCCAAAAAGATCTCTAGTCAGTTGAGCACCTCTGATCAACTAATCAATGATGACTAGTGGCCCTGAAGTGAATGGTGTCAGCCATCACCTTCAACCATTTTAGGAACTTATAAATGGATTGAAACAACCATTCCCTCCCTAATTTTGGATTGGTTGATCCAGAGACCACATACGACCTCATTCCAGAGATACATGGGTCCTTCTCAAGGGAACATTCCGGTAATCTCTACCACCAATGTTGTGTGGAAGTTAACTCTCAACATGATGATTGTGTTTTCCTAAGATTATCAGCTTAGTTCATTCAATATCAAGCATGAAGAGAGCCCGTAGGTGGAAAAAACCAGTCAGTAGGAAGTTTGTTCACATCCTTTCGCCCTACGGAGAAGCCCATAAACCTAGTTTGGTGGAAGACAGTGAGAAGACACATACAATCATCCACCTTAATTCATCAAGCTAGAAGACTCATCTTGAAGCATTCAAGGAATAACACTATTTAAATATATTAACAACACGTGAGCTGTAATATACACCTAACCGCACCGACCAGGATTTCTGGAAACCTCATATGGAAGCACCCAGAGAACTCAGTCGGAAATTACTGACAACAAGTAGGAGGTAGACTCAACAATGTACCCCTACACCCAAGTATTTTTAGTTTCCACTGGTAGGAAAGGGAGTACAATAGTAGAAACACACACTTACTCCATATTTTGAATGGGTATATCTCATATTTATAGCTACTGATGTCACCAAGAGTATATTGTAAATAGTGAAAGGATATATGAAAATCACTACATAAATTACAAAAACATTTCAGGATATCATAACGGAAACAATAGTAGTGTCTGAGGGATGGATACATAACTCTATCCCCACAAATGGGGTATTTCATCAGAAAAACACCCCAAAGCAGACACCAACATATTCTATCATCTAGGAGGGTTATGGGAAAAACTCCCCCATAATATATAGACATCCAGATCAAGAACATACACCCACTCCAATCATAGGTAATCATCATATTCGGATGGAAACTCCATGTCAGGCAGAAACACCTACCCATGATGAACACTTCTCCCAACATGTGTCCTCAATCTCTCATAATAATACATCTAAGAAGAAGCGTCATCAAACACAATTGGAAAATCAAGATCCAATATATGTCCAGGCTTTTCATAACACTATAGCTCTTAAAAACCTCATATGCTTGTCTATCACAACTCAAGATCCTACCCACCTATTACCAAATTACGGGAGCATTAGTAGCAATTCTGAATGTCCTCATTAGATAATTCACCATTAATTCTTGAATCATGAAAACAATTCAGTCTATCTTGAGTGTTTATCTCTTGATGAGAGACACGAAAACCCACTATATAACTAGAAGTCCAAGGATAAATAAGGTATTCCTCTTACTATAATCCACCATGTTGGTCCTCCCCATTATGAAATTCCCTGTGAATGTTCTCTCTGCAGTAGTGATTCACATTTTCAAGAGAATTCTTCAGTGGGAAATGTGGTTACTAAAAATCCCTCTTATAGTGAAGAACTTGAAAGTACAAGACCATTCATGTCTTATGCCTTGTAACTGGTAGGTGAAATACTTTATCAATCAGAAGACAACCAAAGGAGATGGTCATTCTCTAAACCACCCTTTGGACACTTTCCTACCAATATTGTAGAATAAATTCCGTCCAATCCCATTGCTTATGGTAAAATAGTCAAGAAGTGTTCACTCTAGTCAGACTAGGTCGAGGAACCTTTATTGAAAGATGAATAAGATATTCTAAACATGAGAAAACAACTAGATTAATAAGGCATAACATTCATGTTTTGGAATTTATCCACCCCACCCCCCAATATAGAATTTTATAAGTGTTGGTGTAAGACTGTATGAATGAAATCTGCCTCAACATATTTTAAACTCTTCATCACCTAAATGAAATGGGATTTCCCCATAACAAGTATCCAACACAAATAAAGGTAATTGAAGGGTAACAATGCCAAATTCACTTAGAATATCTATAGGATTACCAAAATCCAAATATTGAGGAACAATAAGGATCACTTAAATGTGTATGCCTTAATGAATTTATGAGTTTGTAATGACTGATCATAGATACCCCATATTGTATTCATATCAGAGGGTGGGGTTCACATGGAGTGATACATTTCACCACATTTCCAAGATATAAAATATTTCCAAAGGTGGTAACATGAAATTCCATTCCCGAGGCTGGTTACAACAAATAAAATCTATTCATGACCGAAGATATGATCAACATGAACATGCCTCGACCAACTCTCATAGAGTTTAGTCCAGAAGAGAGTTTGCTGTTGAGATAAAAAATTTTCAAGCATATGAGAACAGGAAGAATGGATCATTCCTTGATAAATTAATCTATTATGAATCACAAATTAGAGAAATAGAACATTGGTCTTCTAAAATGAGTAAGTTATGTGTGTGCTGAATAATATAACCAAACCATGTTTGGAAAACAAAATCCATAAAATCATAAGAAAAACCACAGTAATATCAGCACCAATAGTTTGGGGGAAACCCCATCTTGCAGCATTGGTGTCTTTTTTATCCCTACCCTTGGAGCCATCAAACCAGACATAAAGGGTTGAAAAATCAGAAAAAGAATAACATGTGCCCTCATAGATGTGGTATTTTTCTCTTCAACAAAGCTCTCCTCGGTGGGAATAAATTTTCTACCAATCAGGGAAGAATTTGCGAAATAAATCCTCTCATTTCATTCCTTTCCATGATTCGGTTCCGTCACTTGGTATGTTAACAAATGAACTATAAGGAGATTATCATGAGGTTACTTTCTACTAAAAAGTTCTCAGGGAACCAAAAAAGAAGAGGAAAAGGTCTCATGGGGGAAAAATTAAGAAATCTTGTACAAATAGTCACATATCCCCACAATGAATTATGCGTCTATAAATTTCATTAATGTTATTACCAAAACTCCACTAGAAAATGATTCTTAGTTAGTGGAGTCTAAAGAGGAGTTTTTGATTCATGATATGGTCCATACAAAAATTAATGAAGGAGGTGTACATTCCCAGAACTCGGGGCTTGACCTAAATATGGGCATTCCCTTGAATAATCCACCTCTACCTCCTTAAAATCCACCTAATAGGGAAAATGGTTAGATTCAGAGTATGTATCACCTTCCCCCTAGAGAGGGTCAATCCCTTTCATTAGAGGAAATTTTTTCACAGAAATTGGAAGAGGTGAAAGAGTTGATAAGACTCAATGTAGAGTTACACTAAGGTAGACTTGCTGATAGATATGCTCTACAAGAAGATCATCAACTTAAACATCTAGTTTGTGCAACTAAAAAATGAGGGTTTGTCATAATAACTGAGGAATATCATAAATTGCTTCCATTATAGGTGTAATTTGAACAAGGTAAACCACATACTTATTTTCCTATCCCTATGGGTTACACGCAACCTATTCAAGAAGTGCCAACACCAGTGGGCCTGCCGGCTACCACACCCATTCAAGCACTTCTGGATGCTGCACCGATTCAGGCTCTACTTGTAGAAATTGATTAAGTCCTGAGTCATCTAGATGTTCCTAAACTTCTTATGAACACTATTATGTAATTAATGGCTTGATTAGAATATATAAGAGGAATGGAGTACCCGGTATAGTTGAAAAATATGGCTTTCCCTAAATGGTTATATCCAACTCTTCCCACGCCAAACATTGGGAATCCGACATTTCCAATATTCTATGGCTTGGGAGATCCAGAGTAGCACTTTACATGTTTTTTTGTCACTGTGATCCCATGATGAGGACCCCTGAACAATAGGTGGTGATGAAACTTAGATTCAATGTGCAATCATTTTCTAAGACAGCCTTTGTATGGTACAAAAGAATATAGTCTCCATCAATCACTGGATGGGATGATCTCAATCATAAGTTCCTCTCCCCATTCAATTCAATGCTGGAAAAGGAAATAGTCTTCTGTATTATGAACTCCAAACAAAGAGAGAATGAAAGGGAATCATATTTCATTTCCTGGTGAAAGGGAATGAAAAACTCCTTAAACATACCACACCCTTAAGAAGAGATATATCTTATATGTGTAGAAAATATCCATGATGAGTTGCACACACCATTGATCCTTTTGAAATAAATAAAAGGGTTTCAGGATCTTGCCTCAATTTCTGAATAGGTGGAAAACTACATCACAAAGACCAAATCCAATTATTGGATAATTCCATTATCTTAGGGAAGGATAGTAGGACAATAAATTCCACTAGTGTTACAGTTAAGAATACTTATTATGATATAGAAAATACAACTTCATCAAAATCCAAATCCCCAGAAAACCAATCCTCAAAAAAGAGACATAGACTAAAGGATAAGGGGAAATCAGAAGAAGATGAGATAATGTAAAAGAAAAAGCTTTCCTTAACCTTAGATAACCACATTCTTAACATCCCAAAATCATGGGCTCTTCCCCAAAAAATGTAACCACAAGAGTTAACCCATCAGGTTGAATCTTCATCAGATGAGGAGTTGATCATCAATTAAATTAATGTTATTCAATTAACGGATCCCTCAACTGAGTATTATTATAATTATGATCCTGATTTCACTACACATGATTGGGGAACATGGGGAATAGGTTTTCAAGGTAGAGGATGCAGGGGAAGATTTGGTCTTTCTAGGATCCACCACATCATCCAAACCCCCACTTGAAATGTCTATGTGGCCAAAACTCCTGGGAATTCTCTCCAGCAAACTCAGTAGGAAAAAGTTTGTTATTCCTCCTTCCATGAAAGGGTATGCCCCGACATGGTCATCTTGGAAGACTGGTTATTGGATAACAGACCACCACCATGATGGGTAGGCTGACCTAATCGGACTAATACACTAATAACATGAACACTTACACCTCCTATCCAAAGGGACGACCCATCCTCATCTGAAACATCAGCTCCTAAAGTTCCTGAAAAAGAGAATATTCATGCTAAAAATCATAGAACGTTGGATAAAAAATAATATTTCTTAAATCAATTATCACAAGTGTTTTCTTTGTTATCAATCTTAGATGATCTATGCCTATCAAAGGACCTTCAAGAAGCACTTATTGTGGCATTTTCAATCTCTCAGATGTTTGAATTTGAGTTCGTTGCTGCTGAAGTATATTGTGTGGAGAATGATCCTATGGAATGCCATAAATTTATCTCCTTCACCAACATAGATGAGGATGTTTTCATTCAAGGACATGTAAGACACTTGCATATATTTGACAGGATAAACGATATTGATATATGAAAATCCTTCATTAGCAATGGATTAGGATTCAACCTTATCTCGGTCTAGACACATCATCAACTAGGTCCCAAAGAATCCCATTTGTCTCCCTCTGCTATGATGTTATTGGGTTATGAAAATAATGAGAAAGAGCCACACGTTGATATAAAATTTGGAACTAAGTTCATAGATATTCTATCTAACATAGAGTTCATGGTTTTTTGGTATGATACTACTTTCAATGTTCAGTTGGGAAGACCTTCGCTACATCAACATGCTTCTATTCCTTCTTCATACCACTAATGTCTCAAATATTGTATCAATTGTCAAATTGGGACATTTTATTGTGAAAAGGCCCCATTAAAATCTAGTGAGACATAATACATCTATGAAGGATTCCATCACAAGGGAGGGAAACAATACATGTATAATCATGTCACAAGAATAAATTCCCCAAATGGTTTGGAGAGGACTCAAGTAACCCTTTCTAGCTGCATAGTAAAAATTTTGTGATGCATGTTAATCAATGTAAAGGTATGGCCATGAATTCAAGAATTCACTCAGTAGCTTCCATAATGTATATCCCACAAGTTGAGACTAATGGAATCGAAGAATTTATAAACTCTCCAATTGATGGGGAAATCTTGAATGAAAATGTCTTCATTCCATCCCATGATCTCCAAGAAATATCAGTTCCATAAGTTGGGAAAAAAATGTTTTCATGACAACATGGGAAATTGAACATTCTCATTCTTAGTTGTTATTTCACTTTCAGGACATCAAGAAGTCTTTACACCATCATGTGATCATGAAATGATTATCTTGTCCTCTGAATGTCCTAAAGACAGCTCCCCTCTTCCATCAGATGAACTATTTTAATCATCTCATCTCTATAAAGAAGAAAAAATAGTGGAGCATAGGGAAGATAAAGAAGAATATTATCTCAGGGATTCCCCTCCAACATTTGATGAAGGAGTCACTACCATTTTTAATGAACTCGTAGAGATAAATCTGAGCACAATAGAGGATCCGCACCCTACTTTGATTAGTGTGGAAATGACTCCCAGAGAATAGAAGGTATATACCTCCTTATTAAAGAAGCACAAGGAAGTGTTTTATTGGAACTACATAGAGATTCTAGGCCTTGATCCTGAGGTATCCGCCCATCAAATGGGTTTTCCAGAAGATCATTGGGGATACAAGTTTGCACCCAAGAGAACCCACCTGACTCATGCCTTCAAAATTAAGGCAGAAGTGGAAACACTCATCAAGACTGATTTTATCTAAGATGTGTAGCACCCAAAATGGATATCCAATATTGTTCCTACAAAGAAGAAGAATTGGAAAATCAGATTTTGCAACCGTTTTAGAGATCCCTACTATCATTGTCCCAAAGATGATTTTCTGGATCCAATCAGAGAACTCCTGATTGATGAAACGACCAGTTATTATACCCTCTCTCTCATAGATGGATCTCCAGGGTATATCCAAATCCGTATATCCCTATAAAATGAATAATCAATTACTTTCAGTTCTCCTCATTTAGTATTCTTTTTTTGGGTAATGCCCTATGGATTGAATAACATTTGTTCCACATACCAATGTGTTATGTATAACATATTCAAACCCTTCTTGGGTAATTTTTTTGAATTCTATTTTTGATGATAGAGTGGTAAAGGATCGACAATGTTATAACCACATAGATAACCTATAAACCATATTCAGTAAGCTTCAATAGCATAATCTGAAGATAAACCCCTTGAAATGTTCTTTTTGGTAGCATCATAAAAATTTATCAGGTTAATAATACTCAATTTGACATCTAGGATGATCCTGATAATACTAAATATATATATGGAAGTTCACCTCCTCAAAACATGAAATAGTTGAGAGGAATTCAGGGTCACATGGACTCATTCTGATACATCATAGAAAACCTCACAGATAGGTTTTTAACCTTCACGAAATTGATGATGAAGGGGGTCACATATTAGTGGACCATGGAAAACCAAGAAGCATTTTATTCCCTTAAGAATAACCTTTTGATCCCACTGGTATTTATGTCACCTGTTGAAGGAAATACACTAATTCTGTATGTTATGGCTCTAATGTGATCACTAGGTGCCTTCCTCACACAAAATAATGATGATGGGAATGAAAACAACAATTATTATCTTAGTTGGATAGTGATTTATGATGAGACATGTTATTTAGATATTATGAAGATATTTCTATAATTAATCTTTTCCATTCATTAGTTGAGGAACTACCTATAGCACCATGAGATCCACTTGGATTCTCACCATAAACTACTAAAATTTACACTTAGTCATCGTATTATTATAGGATGTTTGTTAAGATGTGTAGTTATTCTGTAGTAGTTTTACATATAGTTCATGCCCTGAAAACAGTTAAAGGTCGGGCATTAGCAGATTTCCTCGCCGAACACCAGTCTATGGAAGAGACGCGATTAAATACAAAACTATCTGACAAATAAATATTTTATATTCAAAGTGTCCCCAAAACATGGGAAATGTATTTTTATGGAGTATCCCGGATCCCAATAAGAAATAGAATGTAAGATCCTAGACATAACAAAGAAAGGTTAGAGATTACATTTATACCCTCAGAGAAGGTAGTATTGTCTTACTCCATACTGCTATCTAAAGGTTGTATCATGAATGGGGTAGAATATCAAACTATAATTGAAGGCCTGAACTTTTCATGCCAAATACCTTAAAATTACATGAATGTGAAAGGTGACTTAGAGTTGGTAATAACAAAAATCAACAGGGATTACACCCTCAAAAAGAGGAGATAATTCCCCCGTTTTACTATGTCTTAGGGTTAATGGAATAATTCCCCTCAGATCCAACATTGACTCATGTTTAATGATCATAGAATGCCAAGGAAGATGTGTTGGAAAATGTAGTTATAACATTAGTAGATCCAAATTAGGATGAAACAATCATTAACATTTGCCATTGTTTAATGGCATCACCTTTTGTTCAGATCAGAACAGAATATATAAATAAAATTAGTCCCATGCCAAATCTATATGGTCCAATCATAGTATGGATGATTCCCATCATTGACTACCTTCCTGATGGGGAATGTCCACTAGACAGAGTTGGAAGAGAGAAGATCTGGTGGTAAGCATCCACTTTTTCTCTTTATAATGGCCCAAATTACTAGGAATTCGAATATTAATGACGTTTTTATGGAGTCCTTTTCAGATGTGTTGATGGAGAAGAGGCTGAATGTATTATTGAAGAAGTATATGAAGGAGCCTATAGTTCCCACAAACAAGGGAATATTTTTCCTGATCAAATCCAAAGGCATAGATACTTATGTCCTTAAATTACTTATGATTGAACATATTTCACCATGAAATAGCATTCCTAGAAAGTTCACGCCGACTTCATCAAACAACCCCTGAAGATGTTGTATAAAAACCAAATACTATTGGTCATTCTCCCCCTGGGGGATGGATGTTTTTGGACCATATCCTTTAATTACATCTAAGAAATTCAAGTACATTCTTATTACTACCAATTTATTCTCCAAATGGGATGAGGAAATACCCCTCAAAGATTTTGGAGCCAAAATCATTGTTAGTTTCATCAATTATAACATCATCACTAGATTTAGTGTCTTTCATACCATATTGATATAAAATTACACAAATTTATATTTAGATAAGGTAAAAAACATATATCATGAGTACAATATCAAATTGGACCATTCATACCACTATAATGAAGTGACTAATGGATATATAGAGGGTTTTAGAAACACCCTATCAAACATACTCCATATGATGGAGGATAAATATAAGAAACATTGGCCCAAAAAGATATTCCATACCTTATGGGATTACTATACTACAACCCATACTGCAACACGTGCATCCCCGTACTCATTTATGAAGGGAATAGAAGAAGTCTCTTCCATTAAAGATAATATTTTATTACTCTATATTAATATTTGAGAACAGATATCTATAGAGGAAAAGTCATAGAAATGAAAAGTTGAATTGGAGTGACTAGATGAAAAGGGATTTCATACCTTGTATCACATGAATGTATATCAGAACCAGATTTCATGAGCCTTTAACAAGAAGGTCCTCCTACATTCATTCCTCAATGTAAAGTTGGTTTTTTTCTCTACGAATCTAATGATATCAGTAATGAATCCTCCAAATATTTATCCAATGTGGGAGAAACCATACATAAGGTCCACTATAATAAATCTTATTCCTTAATCTCAATGGATAGAGAACTCACTACAACCCCAACCAATGCAAGGTTCCTAAAGAAATATTTCATGAAATTACACAATAATAATCTTATCTACGTGATGTTAAACTTCAAATAACCATATATCCATGAATCAGGATGTTAAAACTCATAGTTTTCCTGTGTCAGATGACCTTAAAATACACAACAAAATGTCCGTTTTGCGTGAAAATAAACTATAAGACACCTTTTATCCTTACCGCATGAAATTAAACTGCATGGTTAATTTCATTTTAATTCAATGTTGAGAAACCCCCTACATACCCTAGGTTAGGGTATCCATCATGGTCCAATAAAAAAATGTGCCCCTTTCTATATGTATAATTCCCAACATTTTCACATCCTTATCATATGATGGCAAACTTCATGATATATTGAATAACTACATTTGGCATGATTTTCATTCTATGGAGATATGTAGTGATGACTGAATCTCATATCTTAGGTCCAGCCACAAAAAAACCCATCACTCCCAACGTGTCTGAAGCAAACCAGCATGGGGAACATTTCAAGAACTATGTTTGTTTTGATTCTAATTCCAATAAGATACATAGTGACGTCTTCATCTTTAATCATTGTTTAATCCATGATTTTGTAAAAGATAACCCCTTACTTTTCCCCATGCATGAATTAAATCTACATAGGTAACATTTCCAAGACTTATGGATTGATCCTCCTTAAAATGATATGTGTGGTGATTCCAAGACATCATGATTTTGGCCCAAAAGTCAGTCCAAAATTATCATAACCCCCTTCCCCACATCAAAATATAATTAATGTGGGGAACAATTTTCAAGATCTACAAGTGTCTTGATTCTTACCCCAGAAAGATATGTAGTAACACCCATGTCCTACAACATGGTTCAACAATAACATTTCCTTCCTTCCACATCAGTTCATCTTCATCATTACCACATGATGTAAAACTGCATGAGACATCAAGAAATACATACATCTTGATTCTCATCTTAATGAGAAACATAGTAATGTTTGGATCCTATATCCTAGCTCATCCACCATATAATCAATAATCCCATATCCATCACTTATGTTTCCCATGCACTGTAAATGAAACCTTCACCACACCTTGTTTTTCACACCGATCATAGCTCACATGAGCTCATGAGTTTGGTAAAGGTTTTACATACATGAGTAAGGTATATCTATTCACATTGGTGTTATCATGTTCCTAGATACATGAACATAAAAGGAACACTGGATGTCCTAGCCGCTTAACGGTAAACTACACACTCCATCATAAACTATATGTATCTTGATTCTCAGCCCTATGAGATACAATGTGACATCCATATTATCAATATCCGGCCCAGAAACCACATAATAAAGAAAATCCTCTACTCTCCAGTGTATGATTCAGATCTACATAAGGAGATCCAATATGTGTTCTCACTTTATGTGTGAACACATATCTATTAGAACTTAGTGTGGCATGAATCTTGCTTCGACAAGATACATAGTTTCTCTTTGGCCCTATACAATAGTTTATTTGAATTATCATATTGCTCCTCATGTCAAGACACCATTTTCCATACCACATGACATTAAACTATATGGCTAATATCCTTACCACATGACTTGAACCTGCATGATACCCATATAAATACATGTGTCCTGATTCTCATACCATTGAGATATGTAGTGAATACTTGGACTTAGATCCCAGTCCCTACCATGAGGTAAAAAAATTACTCATCTCCTATGTTCAAACAAAAATATCCATGTAGGAGCAATTATTTTGGGTCCTCTCATTATAGAGACCCCAATGGAAAGAAGATATGTCATCATAATACATATGAGTAAGATCTATATAAAGGACTCCAAACCCATGGCCAATATTGGTCCAAATTTATCTTTTTTGTATTGAGAAATTTTCATTTAAGATTTCATTCTCCTAGTATTGAATACTTTATAATCTTCATCATCTTCACTCAGCTTATGGAAGTCAAATGTCTGATAATTGGGAGATCCATTGTCTAACTATGTAGCACAATCCCTAGTGAGCCTTACGTATGTTTCTCAAATAACGTGACTATCAACCAAAGGATGACACTATTTGACTATAAAGTATACACCCTAGTTGTCCTTCCATAAAACAGACTATATAGTGTGTGTGTCAATCAGTAATAATATATTCCCTATGTAAAGCCTCTTTTTACCCTATGATCTTTGATGATGATATGATGGAACCAATGATTCAAAGTCGGCAAACATCCCTTGAATATTTTTCCCAAATCCTTTCTCCCAACATGGAATCCTCCAAGACTATGGTTTACATTTTCATCATTCAAATGTTCAAAGGATACTCGGATAACCTTGGGCGATTTGGCCACATATAATCCATCGTTTCCATAGCATATTTTTCATTTTTGTATGAACTAAAACTACACGCACTGTGCTTCTTGTGCTTGGGTTAGGCATTCATAGAGAGCATATTCCCCCGATTCTTTGGAAATCATTGTTTGGAATACCCATTCCATATTCAGCTAATTTTCTCTACAAACCAAACTATATTATTGGGGAGATCCAAATCTCCATAAATTTCCATTGGATATTAGCGATATAATTTCAGAATTCCCAATAAATACCTTTCTCGAATATACAATATGCGCCATAGTTTACAATACATATGTTTCCCACATAACAGTTCTATCAACCAAAGGATACCACTATATAATATGTAGTTCATGCCCTAATATCCCCTTCCAAAAAAATCACATATAACAGGTTTGTCAATGTATTGGTTACTTCATTCTCAGGAGATACCTCCCCTACTTCCATAATACATTTTCCTAATACTACTCTTCACATCTTGAGATCACTAGTTTACAACTTAAAACATGACCCTCTATTGCTTGAATATGGTAACGTATTTATAGAACGATTACCAATAATGGAAGAATAATCATCATTCAATCAAAGTTAAAGACCTTAAATTATAGCCCATCCTAAATTCCTTAATACGTGACTTTAAAAAACATATCATAATGTCCATGATGCATGAATTTAAAATATATAGCATAATGTCCTTTCTATAGGATGCTAAACTAAATGACCAGTGTCATAAACACATGACATTAAACTTCACAATACCTTCATCCTTTGTTAAAAATGGTAATTATCCCCCTAAAAATGGTTATCTAAAAAACTATACCATCCTTCAAACATCAAATTTATATAGGATGGGTTTCACATTAATTCCTTGTTCTAATATAGATGATACCATTTTTCCTCAGACATCATTTCTTGGAAAACCAACCCCAAATGGTCTTGAGAAATCATAATCTTCATAAAATTCCTTCTCCCAAGAAAAATTAAAGGTCATAATTCTTGAGAAATAACATTCAAGACTATGTAGTACATGCCACAGTTGTCCTTGCATAAATTGCCCACATAGCTCGTCTGTCATCCTAAGGAAAGAACTATATGGCTATGAAGTACGTTCCCTAGTAGGCCTTCTATAATACATCCCCCATAATGGGTTTCGCACCTATGGGTAACATAATTCTTAATAGAGACATAATAAATTCTCGTATGTACCATTTTAGATTCACAAACCACAAAAATCATGGCTCAAGATTCTCCTTATAAGTATCTAAAAAATATTGGAACA
Organism: Viscum album; assembly: GCA_963277665.1. Classification (NCBI taxonomy): domain Eukaryota; kingdom Viridiplantae; phylum Streptophyta; class Magnoliopsida; order Santalales; family Viscaceae; genus Viscum; species Viscum album. The sequence continues at coordinate 150,211,499 of OY728125.1, forward strand.
TTCCTAGCCACCAACCTTGTTTGGGTTATTATATCAACATTCATGGTCAATTTTGTTTGATCTAAAACACTAGCCTAATTATTATGACATGTCTGGGTTTAAAATTCAAATAAAAAAGGCATATTACTCACTAGATAGAATATCTACAAATGAAAATCTGAGCAAAAGATGAGTCTCAACTCACTATATATATTCATTGCATGGATTAGGCAAAATATCGAGTGATAAAAAAAGCATAGAACAAGATATAATGAAAACCCAAAAAGTTATGTCTAAGAAAAATCTAAGTATCACCCACCATGGGTCCTATATATTGAGGTTACAAATGAATTAGGGTGATGACACAAAAGAAACAATGTTTATATGGTTTCTATATTAGTCTAGAAATAGTTAAAATATGATCTCTAACCCCATGTCTTTGAAAATAATTAGAACATTTCCCCATCCCATCATCATGGTTATAATCAATTGATATACGTTTATATACAAATTGGATTCAATATTATGTTGTGATCATGGGAAGGAAATAAAGAAGATGTCACGGATGATTGGAAACAAAATTTGTTTCATTTATAAGAAAAAAATCCCCCATAGGAACATCCATGAAATAGATTATCTATATCATATCATATAAGAGGATTTCAACTTAATTATTCATCTATAGAACAACCTCTTGAGCCCCATCAACCTCTTGTTGAACCTCAGTCAGTCGACTAGATTCACTCTCTCTATCCTGACAAGGCACTTCTGTTACAGTCACAATGGCATTTGACCCTTCTATTTGGGATTCTCCTAATGAATGGTGGATTTATTCAAACTATCCAATAGAGTTATTTAATTCTTAGTGAAGTTTTGATACTTGAATAGTCTTCTCCATGATCTTCCACTTGAATTCCACTAGTTCTATGTTATGATTGGCCTCCATTTGGGAAAATGCAGCTCGAATGTTACCAATGTTTGAGATAATTTTTGACATTATGAGATCCTGCCTAATCTTATACTCTCACTCACTCTTGTGAACATCTCATTTACAATAATACAGATTAGATGGTAATTATACCCACCAAATCCTAATATTCTAAATAGAACTCAAATTCATTGGATTTTACAAGGAAGGTCCTCAAGGGATGACTCTGATATTATCTTCCATATATCCTGCCAGGTCTTGCGAAATGTGATGAGGAGAACATTCTGTAACTACAGATATAATTATGAGTCACTATTAGAAGGAGAGATGTACTCCAGGATCAATGCACACAAAGATGTTCCCTGCTCTGTTCCCTCTCAAACAGTGGCTTCCTCACCTTCTGGTGCTGGTCAGGATGATACGGAATATTTTCCCTCAGAACTAGCCACAAAAAGTGATAAACCTAAAGTAGTTCTAACTAGAACATCTTGATTAGGGGAACTACCCTATGAAAACCCATGATCCACTACATGAGGCTCAGAAAGACTGCCCATTTGGAGTTCCACAAGAGCTGGATCCCCATCAAAATTGGGATTGAGATTGATATCAACGTCTTCTCTAAGCACCATCATTATAACATTTTATGTGAATGGAGTTATGCATTCCATATAGTCATTATTATGTAATCAGGAATAAATATGTTGATTGGATGGAAAATAAATACTCATTCCCATTTTATTCTTTATATTGTACCTCAAATTCTTCAAATGTAGTAGGAAAATTAAAATGTTTTAGTATATAATAATAAGGAATTCCAAGATTTAGCATGTATTCTATTGAAATATCAATCCCCATGTTAATATCACCCGTGATAACACTTGGATAATTTGGTTCATGTCCCTCCATCGATGACTTGAGACCACAAATAACCTCTTTGGTGATATCCACAAGGCCAACATCAATTGTCATAGGCTTCTATGGTTCATGAGATAAACATTAAATATTAAAAAAGTGGAAATTAGTCATTAGTATATGAAATCTTATGAAATACCTCTAATAACCAGATTCCTCCTTCCTCTCTACAACAATGTTAGGATCGGTGATAGGAGTAGTTCATGGAGCATATAAAGAAATATCTTCCCTCGACACCTCTTTAGTTGAGGGTTCCATTTCGCCAGTAGGGATCTAGGCTTGGATCAAATCTCCCTCATTAGTTCTTAGAGGATCATCTAAAACCCCATTAAGTGAGAAAAGGGAACGAGTTCCTGTAATTCATTGAACTTTAAACACTTGTTCTGAATAAGGAAAAAATAATGAAGATAAGAAGATATACTACTGTTTTCATGGCATGTGGACAAGGAGTTAACCCTTCAGTGTTCCTTCTTATTTATCTTCACCAGAGGAGGGATAACATCAGACTCCTAAAAAATAGGTATTATAGGTGGTAATGAATATTCTACTTTCATCTCATCCTCAAAGTCCCATCAGCATAGAGATAACCCTCCCAATTTGTGGAGTGACCTAGTAACCCTGGTTAGAGTACCACTAGGGATATATCATGGCGATGTAACCTTAGTTGATTTTCCTTTGGACTACTAAAAATTAAGATGGTATTTCCCATAAAAAATAACCCTTTGACTTAAATTTAACATAAAGGTAGAAAAAATGGAAATGAGAGGAATGAAATGGAACTTACACCTTTAGGATAGACATGCACCATCCACACTTTAGAATATGGGTGTTCATAACCACTAGAATCACCTAATTTCATCATATCCTTCACACATATTATGGAAGGAATCCAGGCATCTGTTACATAAATGAGAATATCAAGCTCCTGGATATGAATCCTCACCTCGGTATTGTTGTTCTAAAAAAGAATATAAAATGAGGGATCAATCATATCCTATCCCAATAATCTATAACCCCTGATGAAGAAGTTTCCATGTGATTTCAGAATCAAATGAAGGATCCTACCATTGTTGGAATACCTCTGGTCATATGTATTTAAATAAATTCAGGATTGTTTTGAGGATGATCCAGCAGCCCTAGATTTCATGGGCATCCCAACCCATTCTGTCAAAGGTGATAGTTGAGAAAATGGAACCTGAGACTCCTCATGGTAGTTCTTAATGGGATACCTTGGTTTAACCTCGTTTCAGGTAGCACTTTCGATTCTGTTCGGTGGGATGGACCTTGAAAAGGGTTATTTTGATGAGATGGTAACCTCGTTATCCTCACTATTTGACATAAACGGTTCAACCTCTAATGTGGATGAATCACGTTCCAAATAATGGAATCCATTACTTCTTCATCTCTTCATCCCATCTGAGGAATATCATTATCTAGCACCCCATCGAGGTATGAAGTAATCTAGGCCCCAACAAACCAAGAGTTTAACCAGCTGGTTGTATTTTCTAGAGGCTGGTTGATCACTATCTCCATCTAATCCATGGATGTGAGAATCTATAACTATTGAGATACTATCATATTTTTTTCTAATCTGAAGTGGAGTATTAGGATATTGTTAGTTGATGATAACACTTAAACTTGCATGAAATATGTTATGGAGAATAAGTTTCAAATATAATATATCCCTCGATCCAAGTCACCAATGCATCGTACCTGTAGGCTATCATGCATGAAAATAGCTCATTTTTTTCCTTCCAATCATTAACAAATCTTCCCATGGGTGGATTCCAATTGGGAAAAAAATTTATCTACTTAAAAAACTCAATAATGTTTGGATTTCATGGGTTACCCAAGACAGGGGTGGAATCCCAGATACAACCTAAACATATAGTTGAAACTCACTATTGAGGACCTTGATTAATCTTTTCATAATGTAAGTCCTTATGTTATTCACGATACATCCACACACAAAAATGGAACATTTCTACGATTCTTAAAGGATTATTCCCTACATGAACCTAAAATAGGGTCTTGTATTTTTTTCAAAACTGGGGTGGCTAACCCCAGGAAAATTTTCTCTACCATCTTGGTAGCTATAATTAGTGTTCTAGGCCTTATTTATCTATTGTAATCATGGATAGACAGTACATAGATGCTAAGATACATGGCCATAAATCCTGAAATATGTGTCTTAGCTAGAACATTGGTCTTGATTTCATATCCCCACTAGTAAAATTCTCCCTTTTCAAACATCAGTCATAAGGTACCAGGAATACTTCTCTTCACTTCATTGGGAGATCTCATTTGGCGCATATAGGTGGTGCCTTCCCCCTTCAACCTCAATAATGTTTTCATCCGTGCCTCTGGATGAATATACCCTTTCAAGAGAGGGTCTAAATTCATAATATCTTGAGATATTTTCAGTAGCTCACAGATTAAATTTGGAATACTATCATTATCATTCCACGTTTATCTCAAAGGGATGAATTCTTTATACATATCTTGAAGGATCAGAGCCATGGAGATCTTTTGAACATCTAACAAACTGATACGATATTCTCCATGAATAAGATGAATTTTTTTTATGTGGACTCTAGTGGGTCAACATCTCTAGAAAAAGACCATCATTTCTATGCACATATGTCTTATCTAATAACGTGGCCTCAGAAACTCAAATGTCTTATGGATTGTTTTTGAATTCTACATAGACTTGAAGCACTCAGTACACAAACATCCTTTCCGGCTTAACACATCCTCCTCAGTGTAATTCCCATACATTTCTCCATCCCTTTGAATGGTCTATATTTTAATGTTGAAAGATATATGAATAGTAGTGTGTATTTAATTCAACTGTGTGTGGTTGCAGTTCTAGAGTATATGTGTTGTGATTTATAAAATAGGCTATAGATGATGTCCCAACAATGATGTTAGATCCCGTCCCATATATTTTGGCAGTTGAGAAATTATTGTGGTCTTGAAACCAAGAGACTGTGAGGTTGTTCTCTAGAGCCAGTGTGAGGTCTTCCCATAAATGGACATGACCACAAAGTGGAAGATAAGAACATCTAAGAAAATCACAATGATATTTCTTCAAACACCTCACCAAATCAAGAAGAGTATTATCAAAAATCACTTAATAATCATTCCCTGTGACTTCCACCATATCCTCAATTAGTTTAATATATAGTTCATCAGAAACTAAAATCTTCATGAGAACCAAAGAACCTCTAAAAAGGTATCAAATTCATATCATAGTAGAATAATTTTGAATAAATCCACACAAATATGATTTTTTACCGTCATTATTTTGTGCAAGTGGCTCAATCAAGTGCATCATTAAAGTACCTCATGCAAGGTCACTATTCATGATCCCTGAAAAAGTCACTCTCCCAAGCCTATTACTCTCATAGTTACATAAATATCATATCTACAGGAATGATATCATCTGTGAAAAAACTTTATTGGAGGATCTATGTGTGAGAATAGAACGACAAGACCTAAAAACTCAATGTCATGAGAGCTATTCGCAAAAATGAGGGACCTATTTATAGATGATTATTCCTCCTTTCAGGACCCATGTATATGCTCTTCCTACATGGAAAACTTTAGAGAAAAACTTTCATAGAATAACTATGTGATTCATCAATTATTTTTATCTTTTTCCTTCAAGATCAAACCCCCTTTAATTGATCAGATCCCATCATAAGATGGGGATTGTTTTGACACTTTGTGTTGTCTCATGGATGAAAAGGAAATAAAGGGAGAAAATTTAAAAAAATAAGAATAAGGATAATGATGAATGCCCATGATCAAAGAGTCCCACAAAATCAGTTCTACCAAGTTACCCCACACACCGTTAGTGCGCAAGTTCCCTATGTACGACACTTTCATGAGACACCTAGAGGGAACACTTTCAAAAAATGATATAGTCAGATAAGACCTCATATTTTCCAATAAATAGGCCCATGGGGTATTTATTTGGATAAACATGAATTATCAAAGGCAAAACACTAATATAATCACCATGGACCATCACTCAAGAACTCCAAAACCTTTTATATAGATTTTAAAACCTAAGTAAGTGGGAATTAAAGAGGTTTATTGTGGTTAATTTCAACCTAGGGTTTATGATATAAAAAAATGTTTCAGGAAGTCACAGGCCCCCTAATTTTCAATGAATAGTGTATGGAACCCATCCTTAAATAGGGAAATACGTGACCTACATACTGGAACACAATTGTAGAACCTTGAAGGATTGAGAAATGTCTTACCCAAACATAGTCACCCAGTTGGTATGTCACCCAAGGTGCTACTAGTTTTCCTAAACATGCATGTGTGAAGAACCCCTTGCGTGATCCGACATTGTTCACCATACCTTCTAGCCTGCAAGATCGATCCATTATTTCTTATTTAAATCCTTCCATGGAAGGAAATATCCGCTATCATATCCCTTAGAGGGATCAATTAAAATCCTCCACTAAGACATCCCTACATACACAATCGTGATGAGTAGCAAACCAGTGTGCCCTCAATTTGGGTTTTTATTCCTATTGGTAGAGGATTCCCACACTTTTCTGATTGGTTAGTTAGGGTAATAAAGTTACATGTGGGTCTTTATCCCCATGGTCATGAGGACCCTTACCCCAAGGAAAGTGTCAGGGAATTTATATTCATGGAGATTAGGTTTTGAACCATGTCCCCCATTTTTTTTGGAGACATATAGCCTCCAGTTCCCATCAAGGAGGGTAAGGATCATCCTTGATTTTCCATTCAACATGTTATTATATCCTCATCATGTTGTGTAACCGATTTTAGGGTAGCTCCCATGGAGTAAGACCCTAGTCTTTCTTGTTGGAGGTTAAAGTCTTGCTTATATCCACCTCTATGTCCTTCACCTTCATACCTTCCTCACATTAGACTCACATCCAATGTAAAGTGAAGAGACATAAGTTTCTTATCATTAGCCACATACACTAGTGGAGAAGGAAAAGTGTGTTCTTTTTCAAATCTTCTTCTTCCACTTATTTCTCACATCGAGCATGAATCATGCGGGATTAGAGGTTAGTGATGATCATGACACCCTAAAAATTCACCTAAACTAACGAACTATGATAAATATGATTCCTACTATAACCATGATATGTAATATGTTTATCTAAGGCCCGAGATCAAGGGGAATCCTCCCCAAAACTTAGTATCAATCATAACCCCAAATTTATCTGGGGATCCACCTTAAGAGTAAGCCCTGTAATCCATCATATGGGCCTCCTCCATAGCTATAATCCAAAAATATTCCTCAAAATCACTTTGAGACAAGACATCACTCATGTCCCTTATTATGGGGAATCATATTCAGTAATAAGCCCCAACATTACCTTCTCAAAGGGTCATACTCTCCTATGAGATAATCATGTTGAATCACCATAAGTGAGGTTCCTCATAAATGAACTATGTGGTCTTCGATTCCCCTTGGAACAAGGTAGGTAGGAATCCTCCAAGAGTTTCAAACCAAAAAATTCAAATCAACCTTGTTCCTTCTTGGTCCACAATACCATCAGGGTCTAATTCGACCAGAGAACCTGTAACTTTTCGTTTTATCTAGGTTATTTCAGCATGATTCCCACAAAAATGTTTTAATAAATACCTTACAACAATATTTCATTGCAATATGATGTTAAACTATATATTTGGGTCTTTATCACATGACCTTAAAAGGTATAATGCTCTCTGTTAAGTGGCACCAAAATATGTGGGTTCTGATTATTTTCACAAGGATATGTAAGAATCCCATCTACGGTTTCAAACCCAATATAAAAAAAATTGATCTCCATGGATGACAATAAACTCCAGAGCGCCCCACATAGTGTCTTAGAAACTGAAATCAATTTAATAATGACCAATGAATCTCAAATTAGTACATAAGAGGAATCGTCAATGGAGAACCTCATATACATATAGATGTATCCATTTATGAAGAACCTCATATACATACATATGATTATAAAAAGATATATTCATGAAAATAAATCATTTCTAATATTTGGGATACCCACATTATACATGGGAATTAATGAATGGTTCATGAACATTTATTAAATATATAAGAGATTCCCAAAGTAGGTAATAATTCCCCCCCAAAAGTGTGTTATGTTCATGAACTCCCATTATCTCGACCAATGTGAGTTCTTAAGCATGGTTGGCCAAAATACATTATGATTACATACCTTTGGAAAGAATGTCCCTTAAAATATATAACCACTAGGTGTTTATGATTCCACGAATAAATCTATTGGAACTATTTAAAAATAGAAAACCATCATGGGGAGTGATATATGATAAGAAACTTCTCTCACATATATGCCAAAATTATTCTCCATTACTTTAATGGGTAAATAGGTGCCTTATGTTCATCTCTCAAATGACTTCGTTCTGAAATTTACTTTGATTTTGACCCGAGATAAGGTAATGCAATCAATTTAATTTCTTTGGTTATTTTTTTATATTTATTCCATATGATTGAATTGATTTTTATGGGACACATAATCATGGACCTGTTCTATTGGGTTCACCCAGATACATCTCTAATGCATTGAGTAAAGCATTAGTATCATGATACGTCAAGTATGGGATTATGGAGTAAACCTAATAAATTATGGTATATTTTCCACCATGTGATATTGTCTAGGAATTTATACCTGACTAATTTTTATATCAGGTTATATATTACTTCCACAATACTTTATTTCCAAGATATTATGTAATAGTGTTATTTATGTCATTATCCCATGTGATTACTCATTTTCCTTCTCTTTTATGATATCATGTTATACCTTTGAATCATGTGTTATGTTTCCCTATCATGTTTATCACCTTACTAGAATTTTTATCTCAACCCTTTTTTATATGTATTCACCAGGTTATCCTGTGTGGGTTTAGAATCTCAAAAGTATTTATGAGATCATTATAGAGGATAAAATAATAAGTTTTTATTATTCTCAATTTGATGTATTATGATCATAGTCTTCCAAAGACACTAAGCCTCACGATCATTGGTTTCTAATTAACGTATGTTTATGTTAATGATCATGGAAAAATAGGTGTAAAATACTTGGGTCACTATAGGGGATATATAAATACCACAAAGAATAAATGAGTGGTGAATATGACATATGTCTCCCAAAAATAAAAGCGGGAGTAGAAATCCATCACCTCAACTCTCAAATTTATTTATGCTTGTTTGTACCAGATGTATAATAAATATAGTTTTATAATAAGTCTATTAAATAACTATAACAACATATATCATAACATATATGATTTAATTATAAAATCTAATCACATTTTTATTAACAATTCAATATTAAAATCACATTTTTTGTAGTAACGGCTTCATTTTTTTTAAATGTTCTGGTTTGATAGTTTTAGTACCTTTAATTTAAACATCATCACATAACATGAATAATTTTAACCATTATATATATATATATATATTTAAAATCATCTATAATAATTAGATATAGAAAAATTAATTACTCCTTTTATTTAGATGGTCGGCCGTACGTACACATGAATATTGTTTCCATTAATTTTTATGGATGGAATGAAAAAAAAGTTAATTTTATTTCAAATTTAAAGAATAATTATTAGTTTATATATTTAATATATATTATTCAACTCCAACCTTATTACTACCCATGTAAAAATAATATAATAAAAGTTTCACATCTCTTCGTGAATGCGGTAGTCCGTACATACACAGGAGAAAAATTATCATTTTCTAATGGATTGAGAGGTAAGAATGTATATGTGATATTATACTACCATAAGTATAATAATTTCAGAAATTTAATTTATAAACATAAAGTTCAACAATACATACAACTTTGAGAGGTGGTAATGGAAAACGATTTACATCAGTTCATGAGGCGGTAGTCCGACAAACACACGATGGAATGATTAATTTCCCAATTGATGAAAGATGATATGAATATAGGTTATAACATTAATTTAATAAAATCTAAATATATGAAATATAAATTTTTTATTATATCATAATATTTGGTCAATATTTTTAGGACCTAGAAAAAAAAACATAGGGCTTATAATTTTACCTCTTCTTTAGAGAAATACTTTTTATTTATACTTAAATGATTATTATGATGTTTAAATAATAAAAATAAGGCCTATATTATATAGATATTTAAGAAATTAATGTATTATTTTAATTATTTTTTAAAACAAAAGTCTTTTTATGTTTGAGTAGAAGAGGAGAGAGGGTGGCCTTTTATAAGTTGATGGGGGGACACACATGGTTGTTTTGAAAATAAAATGTTATAACCATGTTTTTCACATGAAAAATAGATCATTATAGAAACTTATATGTGATAAGGTCAAAATATTTCCATAAAAGTGTAATTTGAGATGACAATAGGTTATTTCATCCCCAATATTTTGAGTTCAACCACTAGTAAACCTAGTTTACCTTAACCACGATAATTAAGTTTTAGTATTTTTACTATTCATTTGAAAAAAAAAATTATGTTGAAATTATTATGTGATATAAATAAATATTATTAAAAATAGTGAATGAATTTTACCAAATTCAATTTAAAAAAATATTAGAATTTAATTTAAAATCAACCTTACTGATGCAACGAAACAATGATATTTTAAAGAATGGTTTTCATAAGTATAAAAAGTTTTAATGTATAAATTCAATATGAAATTGATTATAATTTACGAATTTATATTAATAAAAATATAATTATACTATTTTTACATTTAATTCCATTTTAAAATTAAATTCAAATTTTAATTTCTTTAAACAAGAAGGATATTTTTAATAAAAATTTGTATTATATTATTCATAGATAAATTAATCATTGTAAAAAAATATAAAAAATTCACAAAAAGATAATTTTTTATGTAAAAAACAATGTTATTTTTTAAAAAAAAATAGAAAAATAGAAAATTTCATTTTATAATAAGTGTGAGAAATGTGAAAAAATTGATTTTAAGGAAAATACATTTTTTCTAGGAAAAACTAATTTTATATTAAATCTATAACTATTACTCTTCATTATATAAGGTTAAATTAAAATAGATAGATATATAATCTATAAATTTAATTTATATCATTCCTAATTAGTTGTTATTTTAGATTATTAAAATGAAAAAACATTATGCACTTAAAACTGTTTTAAGGAAAATTTGTTTTTAAGCATAAAATTATATTAATACCAAAATCATGAAATTTGATGATTAAAATGAATATAGTTAGATTATTAAAAATTAAATGGATCGTACATAACATTAATAACAAAGAAATAATATAATTGGGCTTCATATTACTTTATTTAATGAAAAAATGACTGTATTTACAAAAAAACAATATTTTCAACAAAAAACAAATTATTTTTAAAAAATCTAAAAATATCACTATTAGATAATTATTATATTGTTATTTAATAATATGGTTATAATTTTTAAAAAATAAAATTACTAAAAGTAGTATAAATTAAATATATTTACCATGCATAAAAATAATAAAACGACTTTACTAAAAATTGTGTACTTATTTCATAAGTATTACTCAATAAATTTTTATGTATTTGGACAAAAAAATATATTTCATAGTATGGTTCATTTTAAATTTGTGATTCTTGATACATAAAATATCATTTAAATATAATTTATTTAAATATATATATATATATATTCTAAAATAATAGGGTGCTAAATTCCCCCTAATAAATTACATACTCACAATTTGAACTTGTGGTCAATAATCAAGGGATTGAATTTTCAAAAAAAAATTATGGACAAAAAATAAAAAAATAGTTCAATTAATGATTATATTGATATGATATAAATTTAATGTTTTCTATAAAAAACCCATAAAATGGTTTACAGGTAGGAAAACATTGGTGGGAAGTGAAAATATATACCTGGAAGAGAAAACAAATGCCCAAATACCAATAGAGAGTGACATGGAACATGGTCAGGAGAATTTTAATCACCACAAGGAAATAAGTATGTAATTAATGAAAATACCATTTATTCATCATAAATGAATATAATTTTATAACATTTTTATTTCAAGATATTTTTTCCGAAATTTTTGGAATTTTCAAGATAAGATATACTTACATTATTTCACTCCATTTCAAAATCACAATCTCATCCTTCGGTTTTGATTTGATAAACTTTCATATATTCTCTTACTATAAGAAATTAAGATGAATATTACATTCCTAAATCCCAAATAGATAATAAGATACATAAAATAATGGTAATTCCTTCCTTCTATATGTAGATATAATAAAAAACAAAATGGTTAGCATATGTTACCCAATATGTAAAAATATTAATAAAATAAAATAATACATTAATATATAAAATATCAACCAATGTTAAACATAATCCGTTAAATAAATGGTTAACATTAAGACCCATAAATAATTAATAATTTATCAATATGGTCACTAAATTTACAAAAACCAAGTTAACATTAATCCCCCAAGAATCATAAAATAAACTCTTAATTGTCATATACCAAATATGTGAATACACTGGTTATATTTTCTATTGAGAATTTGGTAATTAACATAATACATAAATTAAAAAAAAATACATGATTCCTCATTCCTTAAATAAAACCATATATTATTGAATATATTCTATAAATAAAAAATTGATTTAAACTCTATAAATGAAAACATAAAAGATTCTGTCAACAAATAGTTAATGGTTCATAAGGCCATAAATAATATCCAATTTAATTTATCAATATTAATCATATATTTATCCAAAAAATCATTATCTAAAAATTAGTAACATATTAAGGGTTCTTTTCCCTTGATCATGTGTTTTATACAAAATATCACCTTTCTATTAAATCCTTTATTTGGTTCATCAGTAAAATTAAATATATTCTTGTAAATACATAAATAATAACTTCTACAGAATGATTCTTATATATTTCGTGAATCAAATAAAAAATTATTTAATTCTAGAACTTAAAATCATCAATCATTAAACTTTATTCATAAACCATTAACTGAGCTTCATCATCTTATTCCTTAATACCATCTTCCTTTAATATGTTATTTGTAGTATCTTTATCATAGATAGAAAAAAAATTACTTTTACAACATTTAAAATCAACTTCTTGAGATTTCCCCCTAGGACATAGATATTTATAATTACCATAAATTCTATATATAAAACATTAAACCATTAATGATTCCTTATTGAACCCATCATTCTCATCCATTTCATTAACTTAACTATTCCATTTTTTCCAAGAAATTAATTACCCTATAAACTTCTTCTTCCTGTGTAAAACATCTTATCATTCCTTTAATATATTCCCCCTTAGTGATTTTTACCACAATCTTGACATTTAGGAAACTACATCTTATTTCCCTAATGGTATAAACAACCCAATGATCTCAGTGAACTCTATGATTCTATTCATTAATGAGTTTTATAGTTTGTTAATGGGAAAACAGTTAATTATATATCATGATAACTGATTAAGAAACATTAAAATATAATTCACTATTGTTTCTGTCCCCTTCGGATTCTCATTAATACATTTTATATCTTATTAAATGTTATCCTATTTATTTATGGTTCTCACTATTTAATAATACAAAAATACAGAGTATGAACAACAATAATAATAGCAGGAAACAACATGATCATGAAAAAATCATTTATATAATGTCTAAATTATTGGACTGTATTTTCCAACTATGGAACTTTAGATTTTACCAAGGTCATATATCTTCATTATATATTCAAAAACATTATGATGGTTCCTAAAGAGCTTGGGAATTTTAAAATAATATCTCATGGTAGTGTTAAACATGGTGTGTATCAAGGACCATTATCATGAACTAGGTGATGATCATGTCCATCTCATTGCCATTTTTTAGAGGCTATTACCCCTTGGTACAATTGATATAGATCAACATAAAATTACAATATACGTATATGGATTTATTTCAATGAAATTCACATAATATATACCTTACCCAAAACGTTATAATGTTATTCTATACTTACACTTATCCTCAATTTTAGTCATAGGGTTAAATTTTCTAATCCGTGTTTCCCTAAATCTAGAGCCCATTGTTTTTCACTAAACCTACTCCAATACATAATATAAATACCCACATTTTTAATACATATATATTACACCTTAATAGATTAATATTTATTACATAATATAATGATCCATGCCAAGATCATATATGTATCATGCCTTTGGAAACTGGAAAACAAAAATAATTGGTTCATAAGAGTTCAAAATCATCTCCAAATAAGTTCTTCATAACTGAATCCCTTATTAGAAAAATAATACATAATACCTTTCTTCATAACCTAGGTAAAGTAAAAATAATAAAAGGTGAACTAAAAATCTCTCTAAGGGTAATAAACAAATATATAAACCTATCATGACCATAAGGGTATAAGAATATGAGAATAACATTTGAAAAGCTCACCAAATATAATATAGATCATTAAAATTGAGTTATGGAATAAATATTGGTAGTTCAAAAGACATATATAATAAATAATTCAATGTAAAAAAATCTAAGATTGGATAACATAGAAAAAGGAATGCGAAAAAACATAAGCTATAACATTGTGAACATGTATAAAAAAGAAATATATTCACTCAATAAATTAGGTTCATGAAGGTAGGCCCATACATAAACTTATGGACACAAAATAAGGTCCATGAATAACCTTACATGCATGAAATATGTTCCATGCATAACCTTATGGACATTAATGTAGGTCAACACATAGAATTGGGGTTATTAACGAATGTCCATGAAAAACATTGGGAACATGAAATTGGGTTCATGGATAACATAATTAACTCACCATTTATCAATCATTAACCAATTAATTGGACTGAGATATAGGTCTCACTCACTAAATTTTATATAAATTTTTTCTCCAAAAGATCATAATACATTAATCCTATAATAACTTGTGAAAAATAAATGGTTTTTATAAACATTTTATCATAGTGTAACATATGGAAAGAAACATGTCTCATAAAAATATTTTAACCATAATAAAAAACCATCTAAATAAAAGATATGGATGCTATTATTGAATCATACACCCAATAACATCTAATGGTGTAGTCTTTAATTAATAAAAGTAACAATATTAGATCATTAAAAACATTATCTATGAAAATTATATTTCGAACTTGAAAATAATTTTTTAAACAACTAAATATTAATAAAATATTGTGAAAATAATTTTAGTTTAAAAAAAATTTAATTTATTATAAAATAATCTTTAAAAAAATATAGTTAATTATTCAAATAAATTTATTTCATGTTTTATACGTTAAAATAATGATTCCGTTCATATTTTCAGTAGAAAGGTCAAAAGTGACTCATTTACAAAAAAAAATAAGAATATTAATTTTAAACCATTTTCTAAAATTAAATGGGTATAAATTAATTAAAACAATCATATATTAATTTTAAATCACTATTGAAAACATTTTCCTAAAAACATTGATATATAAGAAAATGGGATTTTAGACCAAAAAGATAAATAAAGTCTGTTTTCTTTAAAAACAAGATTTTAGACTCTTATTTTCTTATAGAGAGGAAAATAAAAGGAAAACAACTATTATAAAAAACTAAAATATTTATAATAAATGAAAAGGTTTTATCATGATTTGATCATATAATTTCATTTAATATATATTCAAGCATAAACAATCCCGATAAAAATGGGATTAAAATATAAATATATTACCATATTGGTAACAATTGAATAATAATTCCCATGAAAGAAATATAATTTTATCTATATATAAATCCAAATAAATTAAATTGTAAGTATCCTAATATAAATTTATGGGTAGTATATACACCACAAAAAAGAAACAAGTAGTGAATATGGCATGTGTCCCATAGAAATAAAAATTAGATGAAAATCCCATACAACCTTGGGAACTTTTCAATAATAAAACCCATTAAATAATAGCATAAAATTAAATATTAAATATAATGAAATTAATTATATTCATGAAAACAAAATTTTGAGTTGCATTATATAAACCACAAAAAATAATTTTTGAATATGGAATATGTCTCATGAAAATAAAAGACGGACTAGAAATACATTACCTTAAGTCCTGAGTTTGTTTGTAAACATTCAAGATTCCAATATAATAAATATTTTTTTATTATTAATATATTATATATAAATAATCCTAGATATATATATATATATATCATACCATACATGATTTACTTATAACCATTTTTCACTCATTTATTAAGAATTCCTTGTTAAAACCATGTTTCGGGGAATAACTGCTTCATTATTGATGTATGTTTCAGTTTGGTGGTTTTATTCCTTTTAAATTAATAATGTTTCCCTGATATCTATAATTTTAACCATGATATAAATATAATATGTATTTATTATATATTT
The DNA here is from genome assembly GCA_963277665.1 of Viscum album. Lineage (NCBI taxonomy): Eukaryota > Viridiplantae > Streptophyta > Magnoliopsida > Santalales > Viscaceae > Viscum > Viscum album. The sequence goes on from OY728125.1 coordinate 150,227,802, forward strand.
ATTGATAATAATCCATAAAAATTAGACATATAAAAATTTATTACACCATTCACAGAGAAGGTAGGTTGTACATATACATGAACACAATTTCCATTTTTTCAACGAATAGGAAAAATTATATATTAATTAATCATTATAGAATATTATTTATTATATATATATAATTTATATTAATTAAATACATATTTTTCACCATATGTGTTAAAATAAAATGGAAAACGTTTCTCATAACTTCATGGAGGCAGTAGTCCAAACGTACGCATAAGAGACATTATTGCTTTCCAGTGGATTGGAAGGTAAGAAGATATATGTGATATTATAATTAAATAAGTATAATAATGTCATTAATATATTATAAAAACATTAAATCCATAAATAACTCCAACCATGAGAGGTACTGATGGACAATGAATCACACCAGTTCTCGAGGTAGTAGTTCACCATAGACACTCAATAGTTTCATTTCACGTCTAATAGAAGAGTATATAGATAAAAGTGGTGAAATTAAAATAATAACGTATAATTATATGGGATATTTTTTTATATCATAATATTTGAAGAATATTCTAAGGATTTGGAAGAATAAATAAAACAAAAATGAGAGGTTATGTATTTTACCTCTTCTTTAGTGAACCTCTTTAGGTTTATGACTAAATGATTCGTATGAGGGTTTAATAATTAAATTAATTCCAATAGGATGTAATGGTAGAATTAAGTAATATATTTAGGTTTGTCTTTTATATACCAAAAGTCTTTGGATGTGTGAGGAGGAGAGGAAAGGGAGTGACCATTTCTATATGGGGGATAGAACACACATGAATATTTGAGAAGACAAAATTATACCCATATTTTTCAAATTCCAAAAGGATTAAAAATATACCATTATCAATCCTTATATGATATAAGATCAAAAAAAATCCATAAAATAGATATTGTACAAGTTTTTAGGATATTTTAACCATTATTATTTTAGTTTATCCACCAGTAAACCCTGTTTTACCTAAGACATGGTAAATATTTTTTAGTATTTCTACTATTTATTATGAAAACAATATTAAGTTAAAATTATTATATATTATAAATTATATTTATTAAAATTATGGAATCCATTTTTCCAAATTTAATTTATATAGGTGGAATAATTTAATTTAAAATCAATCCCTTATACACAATGAAAAAACAGGTTTTTAAATAATTCTTTTCAGAAGAATAAAAAAAATTAATATCAAAATTCAATATTAAATTGATTCTAATTAACTAAATTGGATTAATAAATATATTATTAAACTATTTTTACTTTTAAAACCATAATAAAATATTAGTCATCTTTCAAATTCATTATATTAAAATGGTGTTTAAAAAACAATCAGTATTATTTAACTTTTCATCAAAAAATTAATCCTTCCAGAAAATTCACAAAACATTACTCAAAGATAATTTTGGAATTTTTATTTAAAAAAATTAATTTATTTTTTTTCAAATACCTTTTCAGAAATTGGAAAATAATAATTTCAATGTAATTGTTCAAAACGAGGTGAAAATTGTTTTCAAGAAAAAATCATTTTTCAAGAAAAATATTATTTTATTTTAACTCTATAACTAGTACTCTTGATTATATGAAATTAATTTAATATTTATAGATATATAAATTAAATATTTAATTTATATCATTCCTCATTATTATTTATTTTAGTTAATTACATGGTAAAATATCATTCACTTAAAAAAGTTTATGAAAAATGATTTTTTAATCGTAAAAATAGATTTATACCAAAATAATTATAATTTCTTATTAAAAAATAATTATTTATAATATTATAAATAAATTAGAAAATATGAAACTTTATTTCTGATTCAAAAATATAATCATACTTCAAATAAATTCTTTTAATTCATAAAAAAGACCATTTTTTCCAAAAATTAATATATTCACTAAAAACTACCCCTGTAGGCAGTTGGGGTGATAGGGAGGATGAGGTTTGGGGATGTGGTTGTGGGGTAGAGAACTCGGTATAGCTTCATTGTATCATGTGTGATACACGCTTTTTAGTTATACCATCTTAACAATATTTTCACTGAAAACCAAATCTTTTTTAGAAAATTCCAAAAATTTACCACAAGGTTATTTTGATTTGGTAATTTTAAAAATGATATAATTTTTTTAAAATATAATTACTAAAATTACTGTAAATTAATTATATTATCATGCGAAAGTAATGATAAAAATACATTATAAAAATTGTGTTGTAATTTTATAATTATTAATCAACACATTTGTATTGATTAAGATCCTGATATATATTTTATAATATGGCCAATTAAAAATTAGGGTTTTGTGTAACTAATGAAATAAATGAAATAAAATTTACTTAAATATAAATATATTCAAAATTAATTCAGTGTTAGAATCTCTCATTAGGTAAAAAGCATCACAAAAATAGGAGTAAGTGGTCCAAAACCCATAAAAATCAATGAGGGACAAATGATAAAACAATGAAACATAATCAAATGGATTGTATGATCTGTAGTGTGGTGGTATTTTGCTTGGTGTGATTCCCTATTATGGGTAATCATGTTAATAAAGTGTTATTATTTCATTTTGGTGACCCCTTACTGGTTAGTACATAGAAAACATTATCCATGACCACTATGATGTGGCCTTTTATTCCATGGTGTGTGCCCCTCTAATAGAAAGAACCCATGTTCCTGATACTTTGGCCTCCATGGTACAACCTATACCTTCCATGAAAAAAATTTACCCCTAAAATTATCTCCATTTCAAATCACATATCATGAGATGTGGCCACCCCTTTTACAGAAAAGGGGTATGGTGTGGCATCCGTATGACATGGAACAACGTACTATAGTCCTATACTGTGACTCTCTAGAACTTCCCAAAATACACAAATAGCAATAGAAACAACTAAATATATTAATAATACAATTGATAATATTAAATAACATATTGGAATTGGAGTTTCACAAATCTCCCCCTCATGCCACCTTCGGTAACATCCCATGTCTTTAGAAATGAAAGACTATATTTGATAGCGCATGACATGCCACATCATGTTTAAATGAAAAATTAAATATTATTTTTTAAATTTTACCAGTATAACATAGTTCTTATAATGGAGGAAATGAATAACATTAATTCAATTATTAAAAAATTATTTAAATTTTTTAATAAAATTATTTATTTGGTGTCCAACTAATTATAAATGAATGTGAAACCCTTATTAAAATAAAAGGAACTGTATTTCTGAAAATCTATTTAAATATGAACAAGTGTGTTTGGTAATAATAAAATAATAAATCACACTTTTGGATTATATTAATGAAATATACATTCCATATTCAATATAATGTTTAAAACTCATCTTATGTGTTTTCTATACTTGATATAAAAACAATTCTGATTTTAGTCATAGAAGAAGGATTTTTTTTAAAAGGTTAATTTGCCAGCATTTGATGGTGCCCCTATTTTAAATAATTTTTTTATAAATTTATGAATTATATTTTCCAAAATAAAATTAATTCTTTAAATAAGGGTATTAAAATTTACTATGGATGAATTTTGGTATTTTTCTAATAAGTTTCATGTTTTGATGAATAATGAAAATAATGAATTTGAATAGAAAAATGATTTTTAATCAGATTTATTTATAGGGATAAAATATATATTTTACTGGGTTAAATGTATTATTAACTTTAATTTTTATCATGTAATCCTATGTAAGTAATTGGAATCAATTTAACATTGAAATTGTATTTAAAAACCTATTGAATGTTTGGTCATTTTTACGTTTACCCTCTTTCTCGCAACCTCTATGGGATTAGTGTTAAACTTAATTTACCCACTATTTATAATTGAATTTTAAAAATGGACATAAATGGTAGAGATAAATATGAAATTTTTTAACTAACATGATTAAATTAATTTTTGTAAAATATGACTAGTAATTTTAGTAATATTTTTTATTACCATGGATACGGCTAAATTTGGTAATTAATGGTAAAAATAATATTATAACTAATATACAATTACACTAAAACATGTCCTAATTTCATTGGATGAGAACTTGGAGCTAGTTGGATGACTTTAATTAATTTATAATATTATATTTAATAAAAAAAAGATTTCCATGCTCTTATTTTGAACAAATAAATTATTTTTAATATGAAGTTATTTAAGGGATATGTTCGACTATAAGTAGTATTTAAAAATATATTATATTTATCTTCATCATGGTAATTTATTTTTCATTTATATGGAATAAATAGTTAAATTAGATTCTTTCACAATGATGATGCAATAATTGTTTAATTAAAAGAATTATAAAATTAATGCTATTAAAAATACTAAAATAAATAAAATTCGATATAATTCATGCCATGAAAGAATTTTATGGATGGATTTTAAATGTTAGGAATGATTTAATTGATTTTTTTATAATATATCATAATGGAATTATATTTTTAAAAATTCAAATAATGAATACTGTCATAATTTACAATAATGATATTTTACAATATATAATATTTTCTTAAATGATATAAAATTAATAAAAATCTGAAATTAGTCCAACTAATTTTGATAATTCTAAAAATATAATTAATGACTTATTTTCGGGTTTTTTATTTTATTGTAATTATATTAACCCTCAATGTGTTAATTATCTAATATCACTTTAGGAGATAAAAGGGGTTAAAACAAGATGATAAATATTAAAAAAAATAGAAAAACTTCTAGTATCTTAATTAGATTATTGATATTATACTTGAAATAATAATATATTCAAAATAAATTTTTTGGATCCATTTGTATTAGATAATCAATTTATATTAATTTTATATTTTTAAGAATTCTAAGGGTTCTCCTCCCATCTCCTATAAAATGGCACCATTATTCACTTTTATTCACACATAAAAACCAAATTTAGGCCAATATCTTCATAAATATCTTCATAAAATAACTCCTCAAATTTTATAGTCCTTATTTTAAGTTAGAAACCCCCCTTATATGTGTTATAGTTTCAATAAAAGGAGATCATCTAAAAAGGAGACATTATTTTTAATTAAGTGGTTCTATTTTATTTCTTCTTCCCATTCCTTAAAATATTATTCAACCAAGATGAAATAATAAATAATGTATTCTAAATATAATAATATTTATTATTTTAATAACATCATCTATATATGTCTTCTTTTTCATCAAATGGTAAAATAATGAATCGTTCGTGCGTGCGTGTGAACAACCACCACCACGAAAATGATATACTTCATTCTCCATCACCAAATATAATGAATAGTTATAATGAAATAATTATTGTTTATATATGATATTAATGATATATTTATCATTATATGTTAATAATATATTAATTATGATCGTTATTCCTATTCGTATAAAAATGACAACGTCATTCGTGGGTACATGGGATCAATCACCACAACGAAGCGACGTGATTCATTTTTAATAACCACATCACATGAATAATATATATATATATATATATATTTAAATGTTTAATATGATATAAATGATATTATTATGATTCTAGAAATATGAAATAAAGCTATTCTTCTTTCCATAATGTTCATTGAAAAATGGAAACTTCACTTATACGTACGTACAACTTGTCATCTCCATGATTATAATGTAGATTATTTTTCAAAACCATAAAAATGGATTTGTTTAAAAGTATAATTGATATATAATATTTACTATGATTTATGGAAAAAAATTCTGGATGTGATGGACTAATAACCACTTTGTCTATTGACATCATACCAATGTTATTTTGGACTCAAGTATGGAATATCATTAGAACATCATACATAAACTTAAATAAATATTAAATTATTATGAAATGATTATAAGTGATATAAAATAAATAATAAAGTTTAAAAAATATTCTAAATCATGTAAAAATTTATTATTCAGGAAGATAATGATTGTAAATGATGAGTCATACTCAAAAAAATATATTTCATCTCAGTTTCCTTCAACTGAGGCATTTCTTGATGGTAAACATCTTTATTTTTTTATAAGGTGTATATAAAAACCCTTTGACATTTAATGTTCATATTTTATTTATCCTCATAATATTTAATGGTTTCTTAAATTTCCATGTGGCTTATGATATAAATGTTCAAAGTGGTATGGGATACCTTGAATATTTAAATGTTTGATTATCAAATATTTTTCTCCATATCTATATTCATGATATTACATTACATTTTTATTTATATGGATATAAAGTGATTATAAAAGAAAATTTATGTTTATTTTTAACTTCATTTGAAGGTTTTCAAAAAGGAATATTTTTATGTTTTTTACACGAAATGTTTTGACAAATGGAAAAAATAACGTCCTATTCTTAATGTATACGATGAAAAATACTTTTCCACCATTGTTAACAATATTTTATTTTGGTCTTCCTATGAAAATTTTCATGTTTCATTAAATGAAAAAACTAATTTATCTTTTTAGGTATTTTGGTATTGATAAATAATTTTTATAGAAATATTTATTTTGGTATCGAAAATATATTCTTAAATGAAAATGGTATTTTTTATGAGATGGTTCTTTATATGGGATTAAAAGTGATTCAAAAGGATTTATGATGAATTTTTTAATTAATGGTATGGTACATGAGATTTATAGGAAATAGGTGAACCTGATATAGCTTATACAAGGGGTGTCATAGATAGAGTAGGGTAATCCCATTATATCTGAACATAGGGTGGCCCAGAAAACATCGGGAAAGCCTGTTATGGCTTAACATGGGGTGGCCTAGATACCACTGGGAATGAACATTATAGCTTAACATGGGGTTTCTAAGACAGATCCATGTACACACATAATATATTAATTGTAATTCATCCATATGGTTATTCTAATTGAATGGGTTTTGAATGGTTTTTTACATGATTCTCTTAGTCACCTAAATAAGTTTAAATTTATTACTCTGGGTTTAACTAATTTTCATTAAGAAATATTTGTGCATTTTTCATTTCAAAAAATCATTATTTCATATTTTCAGTAAACATTGAAGATAAAGGTGAATGAAAATTATTTTTCTTATTTTTACTGAACTAATGATTTTCTATATTTTTATATCCCTTAATGATATTTTTGTGCTCATCCAGGTTTTTAAAAAAAATCATAGGTCATAGAATTGGTAAGGATAAGGAAGATGTCACAATGAATATATTGAATATTTTATATAAAAAGAAATCATGTTTTATTTTAAAATTCCCTCCTTTGTTGGAAAAAATGGATACTAAGTATAAGTGTCCATTTGTAATATATGGGTTACTTTCCATGATTTTTTCATAATTCTCTAAAAATCTAAACTGAAAAATCCTAGAATGTGAATTGTAGTTCAAAATCACTAGAATTTGTAATTTTTAAGGATGATGCATTAAATTTGGTATCAAATGATGGTTTATACAACTTTAGAAATTAGGAATGTTTTTTAATAGTTCGAGATATTATCCTGATTCCATAATTTTATGATTGATCATAAGTTCAATGTCTTAGGAATCCTTTTGAAGCTTTTTATTATTAAATTTTAATGTGACTAATGGTCCTTTTGGAGAAATTTATTTTTGAGGTAAATATGGTTATTACATATTAGGATACAAAATCAATGGTATGTGATAAAATCTGTAGTTATAACATGTTATGGTTATTTATAGGAATTTATCTTATTTTAGGATTGTAATAATAATAATATAGTCTTATAAAAGTACAAATTGTGGGATGGGTGGAAACTTGTCATGACTAGTAAGGCCGTAGGAATTGAACCCTCAACCAAAGGGTGAAAAGGGTGAATCACCAACCTATATCCTCTGTGATGTCTCGGTTAGTGTGACCTTTTATTTTTAGTTAAACAATTTTATGGAATAAGAATATTCTCATTTTGGGAACAAAATTCTTATCATATTGGATGAATGATTTGGGGACTAAGTGAAGAATATTATTTAAGAAGATGTTTACTGATTTGGGAATCCAATATGATCAAGGTAAATATAATATTATGGTATTTTATTTTAAGAACAAAGGTTGAATAATAATTTTTGAGAATATATGATTTAATTAAGGACTCCTATTGATTTAGGTTATTTATGGAATGGTGAGAATATATTGAATATTATTAGGGAAATTATTTTTTGGTATGAGACTTCAATATTAATTAATGTTATTTGTGGATAATTCTTATAATTTATCTCTAAAGATTTTGTGATCAAATACTTATAATTTTTTTGGGTTTTAATCAAATTTATAATAATTTTGTTGAATTTTACAGATAGTTCTTTTTTGAAAGGCTTATGTTGAAATTCAAGTACTATAGTTTCATTTTAGAGAATAATCTTATCTTATACTAACAATTTTGGTTTTATATAATGTTGAAATATTGAAGATATAGATATTTAATCTTTTTCAGATTATGTGATTCTATATATGTTATTTCATGTTCATTAGGCACGAAAACTTCATCTTAAGTACTCATTATTTTGGGAAAAAGATGTGTTGGAGGTGAAAATTGCTTAAAATATTACACTCTACTTATTATGTAAGTATATTTATGGATGTTATTAGTCAGGGTCATAATATAATTCCTCAAATATATGAAAATGATCACAAAAACAAAACTATATTTGTTTACTTTTCATAATAAGAAATCAGTGACATTTTAACCCATCACAAACTTATGTTTTTTGATTTATAATTTTCTCCTGATCAAGTTTTTTGTCACTCTTCATCACATATTTATGGATATATTTCTCATCCATACCCTAGTTTTTCTATATGGAACCCTAATATTTGTTATCTTAGGTTACTTTCATACTAATCCTTCTTTATTTTAAAGTGGAAGATTTATTAATCTTTATTCCTATGTGGGATCTCAATAAAGGTATTTTGAAAAGTAAAACCCCTTATATTCAATCCCAAGATCAAATTACGAGAACTCAATTTATTAAATGGATAGATAATGAAATATCCTTTGTTTTTAGAAAAGAAATACTTTGTTTGATAGCATATATGATAGATCATATCATGTTAAAATAAACAAATAAATATTATTATTTAATAGTTGCAGTTATAACATAATCATTATAATGAAGAGAATGAATAGAATTAACTAAATTAGGAAAATATTTTTTAAATATTTATATATAATTAATTATTTTTTGAGAAATTAATTTTTAATAAATGTAAAAAAAATTAAAATAAAACAAAATGTATTTCCAAAAACCAATTTAAATATGCACAATTGTATTTTATACAAATAAATTCTTAATTAACTCTTAATGGATTATATTAATTTAACACATATATATAATATTAAATATAATGTTTTAAATTATCCTAATGTGTTTTATGGTCTTTCTATAAGATCAAATCCAATTTTAACCATAAAAGAAGTATTTTTCTTAAATGTATGTTTTTTAGACTTTTGTTGGTGTACTAATTTTAAATATAGTTTTTGAAACTATTATGAATTATATCTGAAAAAATAAAATTATTATTTGAATGAAAATTATCAAAATTTAAATTTGTTTAAATATTGGTTTTTCTTGATAAGATTCATTGTTTGATTAATAGTGTGAATACAATATTTCAATTTAAAACTGATTTTTCATCAAGTTTATTTATATTTTTAAATTATATATATGAATAGTTTTAAGGTATAATTAAATTATTTTTTATTATGAAATCTAATTTAGTTCATATTACATAATTTTTCATTGAAATTTGATATAAATACTTGTTGAACTTGTGAACGTTTTTACTTTAACCCAATTTCTCGCTACATTGACAAAATTAGTGTTAAAGTTAATTCAGCCACATCTGTGAAATCAATTTTGAAAAAACTATAATATATGTCTGTAATATGTGTTATATTTATGGACTAATTATATCAATTTAATTTTTAGAAAATATGAATTATACTAATATTAATATTTCTTATTACCACAATTAAGGGTAAATCAGGAAATTAGAGGTAAAAATAATATCATAACTAAAATAAAATGACCATAACACTATTTTTAATTTCGTTTTATGAGTGTGTGTTAGCCAAAATATTCTTTTGGACAATTTTAATTACACTTGGAGCCTGTTTGATGACTTTAAAACATTTATAATATTATATTCAATGAATAGACAATTTTGTCCCACCCTTGTTTTTATCAAGGAACATATTTTTAATACGTGGTTAGATAAGGGATATGTTTGAATATAAATAATATTTATAAATATATGATTTTTATCTATATCATGGTTATTTATTTTTAATTTTCATGTAATAGGTAATTAAATTTAGTGATTTGACAATGATGATACAATAATTGTTTAATTAAAGGAAATAACAAATAAATGATAATAAAAATACTAAAATAAAAATAATTTGACATAATTAATTCTATAAAATTATTTTGATGGATTAATTTTACATGTTAGTAGTGGGTTAATATATTTGTTTTCAAATATATAATGTTTTTATTATATTTTTGAAAAGTCAAACAATGAATAGTTCCATAATTTATATTAATGATAATTTATAACAAATAATATTTTATTAAATGATATAAAATTACTCAAAGTATAATATTCATCAAAATTATTGAAATAAATATAAATATGTTATTATGTACTAATTTTTTGTCTTTTGTAATTTATTGTAATTATGTTAACCCTCAAAATATAAATTACATGATATCGTGATAAGATATTAAAGGGGTTAAAACAAAAAAGATAAGGATTAAAAAATATTCAAAACATATCTAATTTTCATTGGATGGGTTATATTCAATCATAAATTATATTATATTATATATAAATTATTTTGTATAAATTTCTATTAGAAAATAAATTTATATTAATTTAATATTTTGACGAACCAAGAGTGTCTAAACCATCTTCTATAAAAAGGCACACATTCTTTTCTTTTCTTCACGCATCAATTTTTTTGTTCGAATAAGATATACCCAAATAACTTCTTATAATACCTAAAAATATTATAGTGTTCTTATTTTAGGTAGAAACCCCTCCTTAGAGGTGTTAATGAGTTAATCAAAGGAGATCATCCGAAGAAGGGGTAGCGTTTTTTATTCAGTGTTTATATTTTTTTCATCTACCCTTTAAATAAAATGTTATTAAATTTTGATTACATAACGACCCTAGTATCCTCAGTATAATGAGATTTTATTATGCTAGTATGATAACCTTTTCACATCTCCTTTTCCATCATATGGGACAACAATTAATTGTCCATGCTTACATGTGAACTATCACCCCCACGTAACCGTTATAATTAATCTTCCATAAAAATATCCCAAGAAAGCTAATAATGATGAAATTAATGTATATATATGATATTAATTAAATGTTCATTATTATAAGTGAATAATATATCAATTACATTCTTAACATTCATGGACATAAAAATGACAACGTTGTTCAAGCATACTTGTGAACTGTCACATCTAGAAATCGATGTGATTCATTTTCAACCACTACATAGAATGGATAATATATATGTATATTTAAATGATTAATTTTATATTAATTATATTATTGTGATTTTTATTTATTAAATAATACTAACCTTCTTTTTATAATGGTCATCGAAAATGGAAACGTAACTCATGCGCACGTACGACTTACCGTCTCCATGATTATAAAATAGTTTATTATTCATAAATTTAATTAATGGTCTGATATAAAAGTATAATTGATATATAAAGGTTATTTTTATTACATGATTATTATTCTGTAGATTACATAATAATGACCACTTTGACAATTAGCATCATACCGATGTCATTTTGGACTTATGTACCGAATATCGTCAGAATGTCTTACATGAACATAAATAATTATGTAATTGTTATAAAATGAAAATAAATATTATACACGAAATAATAATCTTTAAAAAAATTATAAATAAATTTAAATATTATTAATTAGTATGATAATTTTTGTGTGTGACGAGTCATATTCAAGGTAAGGGACTTCATCTCAATCTTTTTTCATTGAGGAATTTCGTGATGATACACACCTTTATTATTTTATAAGGATTACATAAAAAAACTTTGATATTTAATATCAACATTTTTTATATACTCTAGTTATTTAATTGTATATTAATTGTTCATGTGGATTATGATTAAAATTCTCAAAGTGGTATGAGATACCTTGAATATTTAAAGATTTAATTATCAAATATTGTTATCTATGTCAACATTATTTATATTATTTTAGATTTTTATTTATATAAATATAAAAGGATTATAAAGGAAATTTTATGTCTATTTTTAATTTCATTCAAATATTTTAAAAAAGGAATCTTTTTATGTGTTTTATATGGAATATTTTTACAACCGACAAAAAAAATGATCTATTCTTAACGTATACAACGAAAAATAATTTTCTGTCTCCATGGACATTATTTTATTGTAATATTTCTTTTAAGGATTTCATAATTACTTAAATTAAAGACATATTTATCTTTTTATGTAATTTGGTTTTGAAAACGGGTTTTCAATTAAAAGGGTGTTTTGGTTCTGAAAGTGGATTCTTAAAAGAAAATGGTGTTTTATTTGAGATTGTTTTTCATATGGTATTAAAAGATTTTTTCAAAGGGTTTTATGATGAATTTTTTTTATTAATTATATTTTTATTTAGAATTATAGGAAATTGGTTAACTTGATATTTCTTATACATGGGGTGGCCCAAATAGCATAGGGAAATCCTATTACAGCTTTACACCGGGTTGACCAAATTGCATCAGGAGACTCCATTATACCTTAACATGGGGTGGCCCAGATAAAACTGGGTAATCCCATAATAGCTTAATTTTAATTTGGCCATATGATTGTTCTAATTATAAGGTTTTTGAATAGTTTTTATGTATATGATTTTCTATGTCACCTAAAGCAGCTTAAATTACATTCTATGGGTTTTAATGAAATAATTTTTTCCAAATGTGTGTTTTTTTTCATATGATAAATGATTTATTTCTTATTCTATATGAACATTTAAGATAAATATAAAAATTGTATAAATTTTCATGTTTTTACAGAACTAATGGGTTTCTTTCTTATTATATCTATTACTGTGATTTTTGTGCCCATCACATGTTTTTATAATGTTTTTCATGGGTTTTATGATTGGTAAGGACAAATAAGTTGTCATGATGAGAGTTTTAATTATTTTTATTGAAATCAAATCATGTTTTATTTTAAAAGGGATTCCTTTTCTGGAAAAAAGAAAACTGGTTATAAGTGTATATTTGTAATGTATGGGTTACATTGTGAGACTTTTTCCTATTTATCTAAATCTATAAAATAAAAAGATCATTAAATGTGAATTATAGTTTTAAAAAAAGACTATGTAATGTTTAATTCTAAGGGCGTGCACCTTATTCCCATAAAATTTCATTTGTAAATGTAAAATCAATGTAAATATAAAATTACAGACCTAAACTAAATAGGTGTGAGCCTAGAATAAACATAATATGAATCATATAAACATTTAACAACACTCATAATCCAATCCTAAATAATACATAGGATGAAAATATCTATCTTGAAATTATATCATTAATAATAACATATTAAAACCATACAAAAAACCCCTAAGAAGAAATGGAACTAATATAGAACCACCACCACATAGAATTCATATAAAATTTAAAAATAAAGGAGTGTAACACCCAATAGAATAAACATTTACAAAACAAAAATGGTTCAACTAATCATCAATGAAAACAACAAAATTTTATGAACCACTGAATACCATAAAGTCAACCAGCTCAAAATATAATAAGAGGGAACCACACACAATAGGGATATCCAAAAGACCACAAAATTTGGTCACCAAACCATAAAATCCCCAAATAATGGGAGAAATATAATTCACTGTGAACAACCCTCAACATTGATTTACATTGTTCCTAACTTTGGTAACAAAAATACACATCAGGTAGCATGGGGTGAAACTCATGGAACACATACTCATGGTGATCTTGATAGAAAATTCTAGCCCAATTTCTCTTACATTATAACAAGTAAGTAGCCACCAATCCATGTGATACAATAATTAACTCAAGTAACTACCTTGTTATCCATAAAATTAACTTCTTCCCATGGTACACACCATGAAAAAATGACATCAATCATCAAAATTCAACAAGACAGGAACATCTAAAAGTAACCACCATTCACACAAGAGAAAACCACAAGGTAACCCATGGGATTTACCAAATTATGGTCACTTAAAAACCATAACCACTCTAATATCATCAATCTATAATCCCAAAATAGACCACCACATAAATCTAGACTATAACTAAAATTCACCCCACATCATCTCCAAAAAAATACCAGGTGAAACATAATTATCCATCCCCAAAAGCACTAAAAATCACAACAATTGGGGATCAAAATGATTCAGGATCCAAAAAATAACACATAACATGTTTGAGGTCAGAATGAGGATGTATTCTAAATAAATGAGAAACACGAGCCATAAAACTTCCCAGATCACTGACCCCAAAGTAAGGATTAAAAACTTCATTGTTTATCCACCTACAAATTATTAAGATAATGATTCTGAACAAACAAAATCATTAATATGTGTCTAATACATACCCGAACATTATGACATGGAAAATTATAATTGAACACCCTATTAAGAGTATGAGCAGTTCCAAGAAATAAGAGGGTCATACAGAAGAAAAATACTATTCACCCTAATGGTTGTCCAATAATATGGATTTCTACAATCACTAAAAAAATTCATGTAGGTTCATCTTATAAAACATTGAGATTTTATGATATTTATTTTTTAATAAATTTAGTTTCTCTAATAGCTTATTTCACACACAACACCATATTTTAATGAACAACAATATATTATTAATATTATTATTTAAACATGGTCATTGTATCCTAGACCTTAAACATGGAGGTATGAATAAGAAAAAACACATTTCTAAACTTAAGAAAAAGGTTTTCTATAGATAATATCTACTTATAAATAAGTACTTAGTTTTTGGTAAATTCTTTATACACATTGAATATACATTCCTTATCAAAAATATAATTTATTTTTTTTGTGAAAAAATAATAGAATTATTTAATTACACTTTAAAAAAATTATTTTAAAAAATGAACTTAATTTATGAATAAACAGTAAAACATTATCTTAGAGTGAAATTTTTATAATTATCTTAAAATATTACTTTTCTAAAGAATAGTGAAAAATATTGATTTTTATTAAAAGTATCATTTTAATTTAAAGTATTTAATAAATTATTATTTTTTAAATGAATTAAAATTGAAATTAATTGAATTTTTCATGATTAATCCATCATAGGTCATTGAAAAAAATTCAATATTATATTTTTATATAAAAATGTTTTATAAATTTGGAATCTTTTTTAATGTAAACTCATTTTCTAAATGCATTAATTAAGATAATTTTAAATTATGTTCTCTTACCTATGTAAATTTAATTTTTTAAAAATAGAACCCATATTTGGAGTTAAAAAAATTATATTATATAATAAGGTAAAATTAATTTTTTGTCTTATTGAATAGTGAAAGTAATAAAAATAAATTTTTGTAGTTGAGGTTAAAACGGATTTACTGGGGGTTAAACTAAAATGAAATGGTTTAACATGACCTAAAAATTATCCAATAAAAATTGTATGGTCATATTTCAACCTTACCACATCTAAGGTATGCTAAGGATCCATTTTGGATCCATTTTTCATGTGAAAAATGTGGGTATACCTTTTCATGGAACACCTACTCATGGTGATCTTGATAGAAAACTCTAGCCCAATTTCTCTCACATTATAACTAGTAACAAGCCACCCATCCATGTGACACAATAATGAACTCAAGGAATTACCTTGTTATCCATCAAATGAACCTCTTCCCATGGTACACACCATGAACAAATGACATTGATCGTCAAAATTCAACAAGACATGAACATCTAAAAGTAACCACCATTAACACAAGAGAAAACCACAAGGGAACCCATGGGATATTCCAAATTATGGTCACATAAAAACCAAAACCACTATAATATCATCAATCTATAATCCCAAAATAGACCACCACATAAATCTAGACTATAACTACAATTCCCCCTACATTATCTCTAAAACAAATAATTGGTGAAACCTTAGTATCCATCGCCAAAAGCACTAAAAATCACAAAAATTGGGATCGAAATGATTGAGGATCTGAAAAATAACACATAACATGTTTGAGTTCAGAATAAGGATGTATTCTAAATAAATGAGAAACAAGAGCCATAGACCTTCCCAGATCACTGACCCCAAAGTAAGGATTAAAAACTCCATGGTTTATCCACCTACACATTATTAAGATAATGATTTTGAACAAACAAAAACATGAATATGTATCTAAGATATACCCAAACATTATGATATGGGAAATTATAATTGAACACTTCATTAAGAGTATTTTCAGTTTCAAGCAATAAGAGGGTCATACTAAAGAAAAATACTATTCACCCTAATGGTTGTCCAATAACATGGATTTCTACATTCCACTAAAAAAATTCATGTAGGTTTATCTTTTAAAACAATGAGATTTTATGATGTATTTTTTCTAATTAAATTTAGTTTCTCTTATAGCTTATTTCACATGAAACACTATGTTTTAACAAACCAAAATATATTATTAATATTATTATTTAAACATGGTCATCGTATCCTAGACCTTAAACATGGTGGTATGAATAAGAAAAAACACATTTTTAAACTTATGTAGAAGGTTTTATATAAATAGTATCTACATATAAATAAGTACTTAGTTTTTGGTAAATTCGTTATACACATTGAATATACATTCCTTCTCAAAAAGAATATTTATTGTTTTTTTTGAGAAATTAGTAGAATTATTTAATTAAACTTTAAAAAAATTATTTTACAAAATAAACATAACTTAGGAATAAACATGTAATATTTATCTTAGAGTGAAATGTTTATAATTTTCATAAAATATTACTTTTCTGATGAATAATGAAAAATATTTATTTTTATTAAAAGTATCATTTTCATTTAAAGTATTTAATAGATAATTATTTTTTTAAAGGAATTAAAATTTAAATTAATTAATTTTTTCATGATTAATCCAACATAGTTCATTGGAAACAATTTAATATTATATTTTTATATAAAAATGTTTTATATATTTGAAATCTTTTTCATTGTAAACTCGTTTTAAAAATGCATCAATGAGGTTAATTTTAAAATATGTTCTTCTACTTATGTGAATTAAATTTTTAAATAATAGATCCCATATTTTGAATTAAAAAAAATTATATTATATAAAAAGGTAAAATTAATTTTTTGTCCTATTGAATAACGAAAGTAATAAAAATCATTTTCTGTAGTTGAGGTTAAAACAGATTTACTAGGGGTTAAACTAAAATGATATGAATTAAAATGACCTAAAACTTATCCAATAAAAATTGTACTGTCATATTTCAACCTTATCTCATTTGAGGAATGCTAAGGATCCATTTTGGATCCTTTTGGCATGTGTATAATGTGGGTATACCTTTTCATATTCAAAAAATCCATGTCTGTCCCCTCCCCCCCTCCCCCCCCCCCCCCCCCGCGGATAGAAAAGGGAACCCTGTTTCCTCACATCTTGAGACATTAAAGATTTTTTGGTTTGAATAGATACTAGAAAAAATGTTTTATTAATTAACTCAAAACATCATATAGAACTTAATTTTATTATGAAACCCTCTTATGAATGTTTTTTGTGCTAATATAAGTATTTTTTTGAAAGGTGATGTGTTTCTCTAAAACATGTATTTTATTTTATCTATTATTCTAAATTTATAAGTTATTCTCCAAATATGATAAAATAATTAAAAAATTATTTGAAATATTAACATGTGTTTTCATATTAATTCAATAACCTCTATCCATCTCCTCTTCCACAAAATGGGAAACGAAATCTTCGATTATGTGTACGAAGGACTACCTCCTCAAGAACAGGTGTAATATATTTTCCATAACCGCCTATCAATGCAAGATATAATGATAGTTTTAAAATATTTATATTATATTTATGAAATAATTATACTTGTGAAATAATAATATCACATCTTCTTTGTTACCTTTCAATCTATTGGAAAATGTTAATGTCGGTCATGTGTACATGGGACAACCACCTCCACAAATTCATGTCCTAAATTATTCCTTTTATTTGGACATTGAAGGAAATAATGATATATTTAGTAAATATTGATGAAATAGTGGGTGCCCTAGACCCAACTATTCAGTGCTTTTGATTACCATATCGTGTATACAGTAAGAAATGCGTGATGTCATTGTACCATTATAGTGTAGACTTTTTTGCGTCCACTATATAAATGTTAATGTCCAAAGATTAATTGTCATATCAAAAGGTTATAGAATATCCCAGGCTATAATGAGAACCTCTCGATACTATGAAATTAATATTAAATATATGATCTATGGTCTAGATAAATCTTACTGATTGAACACTGTAGATGTTTTATTATCAGGTGTTGGGGGCTCATAAGCATTGAGACGTCTTCTCATGAAGTTCAAACTTGGTGATCTCTAGTAGTGAGATCTTGAGAACTGACCCGCCAATAGGAACACCACATGTTTCGAGTGTCATTGGATGTTCCTATCTACGATCATGTGTAATGGTCTCCTGACTTGGGATCATTACCAATGTATGTCACTTGATTACATACTTTGATGCAAGACGAAAACCCTGGTGATGAAGTTGTGGCGAGGTAGTTTGTGTCGGGTGCGTCATTGGTGGGATGGAATTAGTTGAATGGTCAAGAAAGGATTTGTCGCTTCCTGATTATGGAAGTAATATATCTCAGTCCATGTTGATATGAATGGAAATACCTTTATAAGACCATGACCGTGGAAGTCAAGGGTAAATCCCTCTAGTTAAATCAATAAACTATAAAGAAAGAAAAGGGCGATGACATGTGAGTGCGTCCTGCTTTATGAGATATTACAGAAAAAGAGAGTATATTACAGAGTGCGTGTTTATAAGTTGGTTGCCGCTACTTTGATAATCCTTATTTTTTCAGGGGCCATGATGGGTTGATAGATCCCACTCTTGGATTGTGAATACTATTCACGAATGTCGAAATAAGGGCCTAGACGGTCACACACAATAGCATATTCAAGAATCTCCCCAATTCAGTTTGATAGGAGTTTTGGACATGGTGGGCCCCAACATAGGGGTTTGGGATTTTTACAAAGTTAAACGATCACCAGTGCAATAAATATATTTGTATTATTCAAGTTTAGAATAATAATTATTGAATTTATTAAATGTATTTACGAGTTTTAAGTAAATACATGAATAAAATATTAATTGACGAATATTAAATTATTCAAGATTCAATTAATATTTATGGGAGCGATGAGTCGAGTTAATGACTCAATTATTATCAGGTAATATATTTTAATATATTACATGTAAATGATAATAATATTTATTAATGAGTTTAGTATTCATAAATATCATTGATAGTGCGTTAAGAATTCGGGGCCGGTGAGGCGATACCGAGTATTTTAATTGAGCACTATAAATAGAAGAGGATGGGGATTTTTCAAACACTATTCATGGAGCTTATCTCTCCTCTCCTCTCTCCCAAATTCTATATAGATATGCTCTGGATCCAAAGAGCTCGGATGAAGCTCTCTCTCGGGCATCACTAGCGATGCGAAGTGGTGGTCGTTGAAGCGTCGAAGTCATCGTTGCAAATCCGCGCTAGCACCTGGATTACGATGAACGACACTCCTGTAGTTTCTTTGATGTGCGTGTGGAAGATCTAGAGAAATTTGACTTCAGATTATTCGAGCAGCGATCGTCAACGACGAGCAGACATCATGCACGACTTCAGATTTAAACCAGGTATTTTACAGTTTAATTTTTTTCTGAAAACCCTCCACACATGGTCCTCGGCTAAGACCGAGATACTCTTCTCTAAGGTCGACATGTTTAGTTTGACCGTTGGGGGAAAAATTGTAAAACCCACCTGTTTGGGGCTTCCACTGCATGCCCGTTTCCAACAAGTGGTATCAGAGCATGCGCGTGTCGATTTTAATCCCAAATAAATTAAATTTTCATTAATTAAAGAATAGGGCGTCGTTATGGTTTCAATGCCGCAAACCGTATCTAAATCCAATATCGGATGACCAATCTGCAGCCATCCGAAGTTTTAAATTGGGTGATCGCCATCACCATGATGGAATTCTGATCACCAGAATAGTGTTTTCCGGGAATGGATTCTTCTTAAGAATCATAATTATTATTATCATTATAATAATTTTATTATAATAAAACTATATTATTATAATAATTATTATTATAATATCTTTTTATAATAATATTATTTAATTTATCACAATGATAATATTATTATAATAAAATAATATTATTATTTTCTAAGCCCAGTTGATAGGCTTTAGTTAAAAAAAGGGGGGTGACCTTGACCCAAGTGGGTCAAGTTTATAAAAAAAAAGACAAGAGAAGACCTACCTTTGCAAGTCTATAAAAAATGAGTATGGGTGGAAGGGGGCCCCAGCTCCCTTTGTGCACAGTGAGGCACTTCCCCAGGCCAGCGGCAATAGCCAGAGCCTCTCCTCCTTGTCGCGATGCAAGCAGTTCTGTCACACCTCTCCAACCCGTGCCACCCACGTAGTGACTCCCCCCCCTCGTTGTGTAGCAACAGTACACCACCAGGCCTCCCGAGGCCGCCTCCCGCCTGGCCCCTACTACACCCGGTGCTCCAGCAGCCTCCTGCATAGACCCAGCAGCCCCTTCTCCCTTCCCGGATCCTCCCCGGGCCACTTTCCATGGCTGGCCAACACCGAAGCCAGCCTCCAGCCTTCGCGGCGCTCCAAACCCAGCCTGTACCCGCCCCTGCGAAACTGCTCTAGGTGCACAGCACTGCGCCACCTTCTCCCACCAGCTCGCACAGTTTCCTCCTCCTGCTTTAGCCGCCCTCTGCATCTGCCGAACTGGAAGGGAACCCTACCGCGGGTTCCTTCTCCCACGGGTCTGCGCACAAGTCTCGGTGCCTGTCTAAAGCTGTGGCATCCTGGTTTAGTCCAGCTCAACTGCTGGAAGAAAACCCCGGTCCTCCTAGCGGGAAGGTAACCTGTACTGTCCTGAAACAGACCTGGGCGAGTCTTCCCAGCCCAGAGTGGGCTCAGGCAGACCCATCCATCCCAAAACACCCATGCATGGGGTCGTTATCAAAAGGATTGGGCCTGCGTAGGTTCGGCCTGACCTGTACAGGCCCTGCCAGAAGTTTTGAGGGCCCAGGTGTTTTAATTTAATCAAAATTATTTAAAATAATAAATTTAATTTATTTGAGAATTAAATTAATTAAACATTAATTTTGGGTTTTAAATTTTTAATGTGGAATAATTAATTTAATTGGGAGATAATTAAATTAATTAATTTTTCTAATTTTTTTTTAATTTTTTTAAATTAAATTAATTAAATCAGGACTGAATGATGTTAAATTGAATTAAAAACAAGAGTGATGTTTTTAATTCAATAAAATTCCCTCAAGTTTATTTTTAATGAAAATATAATTTTTTAATTCTTCATTTATTTATTATACGTGGTTTTAATGTGTATATGGCTGATCATGAGCTGGTGTCCGACCAATGCATGTCTGGTGGTTTATTTATTTAATTACTTATTTAATTATTGCATGTGGTTTTGTAATAATTATTTTAAATAAAAAGGTGATCTGCGTGTCGTCTCAGAGTCGTTATATGTATAAGGGCATGCACGCCCATTCTCAATGTTGTATATTTATAACCCGAGACCCCCTCGTCTACGTGAAAGTACAATTTTATAATGATGAGATGACCGATGACTCTTTTTGCGCCAAGTGACGGCGACACACCAGATAATAATTGGATGCATTCGATGAACATACATTGCTATTCAAGTTCCAAGCCACAAGACTAAAGGTATTTACCCCTAGGGTTTCGGCTGGTCCGTTATTCACTCAACGGATCAACCAATAATACCAGCTCATGATCAGGTTTTTGTTTTATTTTTACATGATTTATTAATTTTGTGCATATGTAATTTATTGCGTGATCACATAGTATAATAAAAAAAAGAATTTATGATAATATAAACATGTGACGCGATGAAATTCCTATTTCATGCATGGTCAGTTGTGAGTGTGATCACATAGTACGTGCCTATAAAATTAGAAAATGATCTCTTTCGTCACACTAAAAATAATAAAACCCTCAAAAATATATTAATTCTAAACAGCCTTCCATCTTTCAAATTTGGACAAAACCAGCTGTTTGAGGTGCCGGTCATGCCTTAGCTACGGGTGCCTCTTAACAATGGGGACTCTTTATAAGAATGATGGGTCGACTTAACTAAAGTTCTAGTAAGGATTAGCCATAGATAACATTATATCATTTTAGAGGGAAGTGTGGAGTAAATCAAATTTTGATTTTAAGAAGCTGGGACTTCACTCAACAGATCAAGGAACTGCAAGTTAAAGCAGTCGGCCAGCCAAAAGCCTACCTAGAACCCTCCAAGTATTGGTGTAGCCTTAGCTTGTAGACTATGAGGGGTGGTTCTGGGATCCTTTCCACTAGAATACTGAAGCGATAGAGTATTCAGATTCTAGCACAGAGGGTTCCTATAATATGATAAAATAGTGGGAGACATTAAATGATTTACATAACTAATCAAAATGTCTAAACTGGTAATCCATATAAGTGGCACTCATCTGCTAAAATTTATTTTGTAGAAAAATGGAAAGTTATACAACAAGATTAAAACAGTTATATTAAAATGGAAAAAGTAAATGTCCACACTAACATGAGTGTCCATGAATAGTACGGGCGCATGCTCATAGTAATATGATATAGAAAAACTCAAGGTGTCAGTGTCTCCAACACTGTTAAACGACGTCATGATGCGAGAGTAAAAATTGATTACAGGAGACTAATGTACAAAGAATATGATAGTTATATAATTATGCTTTCATCAACATCTGGTCTTAGTTGCGGTCGCTACACTAGGACATAGATGATATAACATAAAGTCTCATATCTGAGAAGTTTGCAAAGTGAAAGCAAAGCAATGATATGAATAAGCTGAAGTTTACATCGGCATGTGTAAATTTAATTATTGATCATGATCTTTAAATATCATTTTCACCACATTACTCAAGTCTCGTTTTAAGTTACAGAATGAAAAAGTATTGAGTAAACGCTTCACTACCTATCTAGGTAAGGTTCGCCAAGTGAATAAGAATAAAAGAAAATTAAGCTTTAATTCTTATGGTTGATAAATTGAAAGACAATGTGAAAAGTTCAAAGGCATTTAATTCCAATGAAATTTTCGTGATGTCCTTCAATTAATGAGGTATTAATAGAGGTTATTTTCATTGAATATTATAAAATAGTACTACAGAAGTTTAAAAAGCAATAACCTGATTTAAAAGAGCAAGTTATCGCTTCTACATCAGGTGTATTCATCAATGTAATGTTTTTATTTTACTACATGGATATTAAATATAATATGTTGGTAACATATGTGTATTCTAAAATGATAAACAAGTTAGTATAGAAACCTTACTAGAAGTCAGGTGTATTCTCCAAGTGGCTATGAAGGCATGATACCTAGGCCAGTGGTGAGAAGTACATGACTTATTTAATTTCCAAGTGAAAGATTTGTGTTGACCTATTATTGAGTATAACCACAAACATTAATATTATGTTTCCTTGGACACAAGGAGACATTCTTTCAGTTTCTGGAATGAATGTTTTTTTTGGTAAACTCAATCACTAGTTCAGTAATACTTGAATCGTAGGCAATTAGTGATGAATATAAATGTAAGAATTATACCCAGTTGTGAAAGGATAATTCTTCGTCAAGTAAAACTAAAAACAGACATCATGAATATACCAAGTATCGTATTTAGGCTTGGCGTAGCTAAATACTTATGGTATTATCGATGTCTTTAGTTTGTAAAAATGAGCCTTTAGAAATAAAGGTACGTCACAAAGATTTTGGAAATAGTTCAACACGTAAGCGTGAACTATTCCAAGTGTAAGATAGGGGTATATATGCTTCATAAGATTCCTTTAAGAAATTA
Organism: Viscum album; assembly: GCA_963277665.1. Lineage (NCBI taxonomy): Eukaryota > Viridiplantae > Streptophyta > Magnoliopsida > Santalales > Viscaceae > Viscum > Viscum album. Next base: position 150,252,031 of record OY728125.1, read on the forward strand.
AGGAATTATAAAGTGAATTATTTCCATGGTCAGGAGATATGAGTTGCTTTGGGTTGGGATACCGAAGAATATCTCAACTAAGCATTCATCAATCTTGATAATGTAGTGTGGAGAAATTCCTAATCGCACATTACCTTATCGACATCACGACATTGATGTTAATATGGAGGATTGATGATGAAGTATTACATATCAACATTCATCAACAAAATGTAGCGTGGAGTAATTCCTAAATGCACATTTTATACATCACAGTATTGATGTATGTAATATCAATGTTGGAACTAGCAGAAACTTCCATTATATTTCATGAAATTCTTTGCAAATAACAGCGATATCCCACAACCATGTGACATCTATAATGAAAAAATGGATATCATATGAGTCATAGTATGATGTAAACCCATTATGTCATAAGAACATGTGATTAGATGAAAAGAGATTGTTTGAATATAAACAAACTTGCATCAAGACAAACACATTGTGCATTTAGTGTAATAATCCTAACAGTTGTTTAGGATGTTACATAAATCCCAAAGATAGAAGAGTTGGTAGTCATGAAATAGACTACACTTCTATATAAGGGTGCACATATCTATTAGAGATAGTGGGAACTATATTGACTTGTGTTTAATCAGTGGTCAAAATGCACAAGTAGTTGGCATAAGATCTAGTTCCAAAATCACATGTGGAACAAAGTATGTTCCGGAGACACATACTGCGTAGGGAGGATAAAACCATGGTGATGGATTTTATATTCACCATTGTCGGGGATCTATTATTCAAAGTGAATAATATTTCCAACATGTAAGCAGTATATGGAAATTAGATAAAATTGATAATACCAACTAAAATTCAATTAATAGATTCCATGTATCAAAGTAGAAAAGGGGCTTATTACTTTGAATACTACGGTGGGTATTCATGTGAGTTGATACATGGATGGTACAAGTGTAGTACCTGTAAGGATCAATTGGTTTCATCAAGTCGTTATACTTAAACCTGTTATAATTTTAATTATCATAGTTAATATCTATGATCAATTTATTTATCATTGGATGTCATGACGACCAATTATGGATGGTGCCTATACGACGCAACCAGAAAGGGACTATCACATCACAGAATGCTAATAAAGGTTGGAAGTTACTAAAATCTGGTTTAGGATTAAAGTAAGAAACATGGTCATAGTATATACATTTAAAACAGATTTTTTCCATGTGTCTACCAGAGTTTAGTGGGAGCGTTATGGTTTTCCAGTAAGAAATATGTTCGGTAACATATGAAAACAGACATTGGTCTGATAGTTAGTTAAGACCAAAAATGAAATTTACTCTCCAATGATTGACTTAAAGTAGCAACCTAAGTTCTAGGGAACAGTATCTACTAAGGTAGATCTATAGGTTTCTTGTTCCTAGTCAATAGTATATATAGTGATATTGTATTGAAAAATACATGTTGGAACAATTCAAGAGATGAATTGTTGCCTATGTCACAGGGCATAATCTCTCCATGTTGACCTGCCCGTGACATGGAAAGAGATAAACGTGGTGATTTGAAATCCATATGTCAGAGTGATGGATCAATCACGTATGCCATGATATGTATAGGAACTTATATTTCCAAGGTATATTTTACAATAGACAAATATCTGTTATATCCAGGAGCATTGCAAGGGATGTAGTCAGAACTATCTAATTCTACTTTGGCAAGTACAAAAGTTATGTACCTGGTAAGTGCATAAGAAATAATACTAGTTTTTGGGGATACAAACTCGTCTTCCATAGATTAATGTTATCAAGTATTGTAGTTAGAGATGATGAGCGAGACAAGCTCATATAATCAAGTGGTAGCCATACCTACAAAGACTGAGTACATTGCAGCTTCTAAGGAAACTAATAATCAGATATGAAACAATTTGTTCCAGTTCTTGGAATCTCACCTGGTGAGAAATTTTTTATCATAATGTATATTATAATATTTTTACTAGCCAAGATGTCAAATTATGATAGTTTACAAAAGTGAGATATACTCGGGATACCATCTCTTGAGTAGTTTTACTCAAAGAGATGAGGTCGCTATAGCAGAATAGACACGCGGAGAAACCGTGGAGGACCTAGTATCTAAAGACATTACTCAATAGGAACATGATGTTCATCATGTGAGTGGCTAACAAGTTTGGTATGCAAGTTGGATCTAGTGCAAGTTGGAGTGTTGAAATAGTGGGTTCCCTAGACCCAACTACTCAGTGCTTTTGATTACCATATCATGTATACAGTAAGAAATTCATGATGTCATCTTACCATTATAGTGTAGTCTTTTCTGCTTCCACTATGTAAATGGTAATGTCCAAAGATTAATTGTTGTATCAAAAGGTTATAGTAGATCCCAGACTATAATGAGAAACTCTAGATACTATGAAATTAATATTAAATATATGTTCTGTGGTCTAGATACATCGTACTGATTGGACACAGTAGATGTTTGACTATCAGGTGTTGGGGGCTCGTAAGCATTGAGACTTCTTCTCATGAAGTTCACACTTGGTGATCTATAGTAGCGAGATCATGGGAACTGACCCGCCAATAGGAACACCACATGTTTCGGGTGTCATTGGATGTTCTTATCTACGATCATGTGTAATGGTCTCCTGAATTGAGATCATTACGAAAGTATGTCACTTGATTACGTACTTTGATTCAAGACAAAATCCATGGTGATGAAGTTGTGGCGAGGTAGTTTGTGTCGGGTGCGTCATTGGTGGCATGGCATTGGTTGAATGGTCAAGAAAGGATTTGTCACTTCCGGATTATGGAAGTAATATATCTTAGGCTATGTTGATATAGATGGAAGTACCTTTATAAGACCATGGCCATGGTATTCATGGGTAAATCTGTCCAGTTAAGTCAACAAACTATAAAGTAAGAAAAGGGCGATGACACGTGAGTGCGTCCTGCTTTATGAGATATTGTAAACAAAGAGATTATATTATGAAGTGCTTGTTCGTAGGTTGGTTGTCGCTACTGGGATAATCCTTATTTCTTTAGGGGCCGTGATGGGTTGCTAGATCCCGCTCTTAGTTTGTGAATACTATTCGTCAAAATAAGGGCCTAGAGAGTCACACACAATATCGTATTCAAGATTCTGCCCTATTCAGTTGAATAGGAGTTTTGGACATGGTGGGCCCCACCATAGGGGTCTGAGATTTGTCCAAATTTAAACAATCACCAATGAAATAAGTAAATTCATATTATTCATGTTTAGAATAATAATTATTGAGTTTATTAAATTTATTTATGACTTTTAAGTAAATAAATGAAAAAAATATTAATTGAAGAATATTAAAGGTTCAATTAATATTTATAGGATCGACGAGTCGAGTTAATGACTCAATTATTATCATGTAATATATTTTAATATATTACAAGTAAATGATAATAATATTTATGACTCAGTTTAGTCGTCATAAATGTCGTTGATAGTGCGTTGATTATTCGGGGCCAGTGAGGCGGTACCAGGTATTTTAATTGAGCACTATAAATAGAAGAGGAGGGGCATTTGCCAAACACTATTCATGGAGCTTCTCTCTCCTCTCCTCTCTCCCACATTCTAGAGAGAGATACTTTGGATCCAAAGAGCTCAGATGGAGCTCTCTCTCAGGCATTACTTGAGATGCGAAGCGGTTGTCATTGAATCGTCGAAGGCATGATCACAAATCCGTGCTAGCACCCAGATTACGACGAACGACGATCCCACAGATTCCTTGAAGCACATGTGGATGATCTAGAGGAATTCGACTTCAGATTCTCCGAGCAGCGATCACCAATGACGAGCAGACGTCGTGAACAGCTTCAGATTCAAACTAGGTATTTTATGAATAAATTTTTGTGCTTAAAATTCCCCACGCGTGGTCCTCGACTAAGATCGGGCTACTCTTCTCTGACTTCGACATGTTTACACCGACCGTCGGTGGAAAATTTTTAAAACCCACTAGTTTGGGGCTTCCGCTGCATGCCAGGTTCCAAATAATATATATTATATATATAATATGAAAATGATTTTTAATGGTGATATGTTATCTATATTCCTTTATTTTTATCCGCTGGGATAATGGAAACAATATTCTTGCATACGTACGATCTACCATCTTCATGACCAGTGTAATTAATTCTCCATATCTAACTATTATGGATTATAAACAATAAATATATAATAAATATATATTATATTTATATCATTATTAACATTCTAGAATTATCAAACCATGATCAATGTAAAAGGAGATAAAATACCAAACCAAAACAAACATGAAAGACAAGGAATGTTTTACACAAAATGTGACTTTAATAAAGAAAATATTAATAAATGGGTAATAAAAGGTCATAAGTAAATAATATGTGGTAATAAATATATAATTATTTTTTTAGTATATTTATAATTATCCTATAATTTTTAAACATGATTTTGAATGTGTATGAAGAAAGTCAAAACATAAGGTAATGGATTTCTAGTCTCTCTATTATTTTTTAGAGACATATGTCATATTTAGAACTCATTTATTTTTTTGGTTTATATACTACCCATTTTAAATGTTACTTCATTAATATCCTTGTTTTAAAGATATTTATTGTTTCATTTTATGTTTTTTTATAATTGGTGTTTTGTTTCAAAATATTCAAAGTGGTAAGAGATTTTCATCTCAGATTAATTTTCACTAGACACATGCCATATTAACCACATGATTCTTTTATATGGTGAATATACTTCCAATAAATGTATTTTATGATTACGATTATGTAAATTATTAATATTACATATCCATATAAGTTCATTTCATTCATGGGGATTAATTTTCATAAGATACCAAATTTTTAAAGGATTTATGTTTCAATCTAATTTTAATCAGGATTTTTTATACATGAATATACATTGAAGGAAATTATATGGTCCAACCATGATAATAAAATTTAATATTTTTATACTCTTTTTATTAGTGTAGAATAAATTATTTATTTTCATTTTACACTCTTTATGAACTCTGGAGACCGAAAGAATGTTTCTTAATGAATATAGACATTATATCTCACTTCGGTTGAAAACCCATTTTATTACATGTGCATGTTTTTTAAAAATATTTCAAAGAATATTTTAATGTTCCTACATGACTGTTTAAATTAATTTCTACCCTAGTTTTAATTTTTACAAAATTATTTAAAAGTAATCTTCTAGATGTTTTCTGAACGAGGAATTTTTTTTTCCAAAAAGTGATAGTATTCATGGTTTTATCATGTATGGTATGAATGAATTTTTCCACCATCATGAACAATAAATGATTTAAATATTTATTCATATGATTAAAAGTTTATTTTAATACAAAAATATTTTCACAATACATTTTTATTTTTTAGTTTCAAAAATATATTTTCTAAGTGTTAAGGTTATTTTTATCAATATTTTTTAGTAATATTTTAATGGTAATTTTATTCATCATTAAAAAAAATTTAAGTTTCTCATTTTTTAGTGAGGATATTATCCAATGATATTTTCCTTATCCTTCCTCTATAATGTTCATTATTAGGATGAAAATATTATTAATACATCTATTTTTTTCATGGGGTTATATTATGTTGAAATATTTATAAAACCCATTTCATTTTCCTCGGTTATTTTGTGATGAATATATTATAAACTTTTTGATTGAAAACTTATGAATTATATGATGGGTGGGAACTATATATCCATCCAATGTATTGGGTAAATGTGGATAACTCATGAGATATATATAATATTCATGGAACTAATTTCATGTTATGATGTTTATGCATGGACATAGATTTCATGTCCATAAGTTTATGTGAGTTCATATCATTCATCTTCATAAGATTATGTGTGGACATGGTCCCTTTTACATAATGTTATGAAAGAACTAGTTTCATTTATATATGTTTATGTTAGGACTATAATACATGTTCTCGACTTAATGAGTGACCCTGTTTATATTTATACAAGTTTACAATATCATAAGATTTCACTTTTCCACAATATCATGTCAATGTTATAATATCATGGATTATGTTCATTGATTACCTTTATGATTTATATCTTATTAACTTCGATGATTTACTCCTCGATTCAATAATATGATATATGTTTTATAGAGTATGGTTTTAAAATTTTAAGTTCACATTCTCATACCGTTATGATGATGCTATGTTTTAGTGATTTTTGATATCTCATTTTCTTACCCTTAGAATGAATCAAATCGCACTCTTTTTTATGTTTTTATTCACTATGTCATCATCATCAATGTTAATTTATTTTATTTAGGAAGGAGTTCCATGAGGATAAGGATATCCTATGGCCTATGGAGGCCTAAAATGGTGGAGATCAAGAGAATCCCCTTGAATCAGATTCACCCCATCCAGTTTGAAGTAGGAAATTTTGTAAAGACACATTAAATTAGTACCATGATCCTCCAAAGAATCCAGGTGGTCTTCCACTTTGTTACACTCTCACTAGGTATGGGTGATGGTGATATTGATTCAAAGGAGAGCTTTTCATTTCCTATGACTATAGGTTACCAACCATGGTGTGATACTTTTATCATGATGGATTTCATGGATAGACATAGAATCTATCTCTACATGAGATATTAGGATAATCTGCTAGATGTAGAGAGTGAGTCTCATAATGACTACATTGGACTCCATCCGAATGGAAGTACCACTTCCATAGTGTTCCTTGAAATACCTAACTGTGCTACCCATAGAGTCAATAACAACCCCTCATACCCGCATGTTACCAAGGATACATGATCCATCCATATTAATCTTGAGGCCTCATACAGGAGGTAAGCACCAGACCCAATGCTCACATGGCCTGGAGATGGAAGGATGAGACATTGGCGAAGTAGATTGTAGCAAGAAAAGGGATGGGGCCTCCTTCCAGTTACCAACCTGAGAGACCAAGTCAATATGTAAGCACCTAGTTCTCAGAATGATAGACTGTCCTGTTAAGATGGGATTCTCAAACCTGGCCTGATTTCTTACTTTTCATAATCACCAGAAATACGCATTGAGAATAATATATTTTTCCGTTGTCTCTATAGCTGACACTTCCATCCTATGAAACCAGCACTTCAGGATACGAGAGTTTCTAGGGTTATGGGGGAGTATGCAGTGAGATCCCTAAAGGTGCTCCACACCTTCTAGGACTGGTCGCCTTCAAAGAATAACTGCCATGTGTTCTCTTCCTTCCTATTCTTTCAAGAGTGACAGCAGGAGGCCAAGAAGATGCCTAGCTTCCTAATATTATCATCTGAGTGTACAACATGGTTCCCTATTCACTTGGCAAGGAAAATTTGTTTTTTGGGATTTTGTTTCACCACACCACACCATTACATCTATCTCTGTGGACCTGTGTGTTGGATATCATTTGGTAATCCTTTTAGTTGAATTTCCTAACAATGGATGTAGTAAAGACATTGTTGTCCAGATCTGATTTAGTAACAATTGAGTCAAACAATTCCAACTGGTTTTCATCCAGGACTGATCTGATGAGCATTGTATATTGGCTTGTTTCCTTCAAATAGAGGGTATGTGTGAGCCACACTGGATAACTGAGCACGTTTCCCACCTAGTTGTGATTCCAGAAGTGGATGTTCCCCTCCTCAAAAATACACTACATGTACTGAAGGATATATTGAATAAGGATGCAGAACGAGTACCACAAGGGACACATATTCATCAGGGAGGGGGTCTTCTTGGCACTGTTATTTCATGTCATAACATTCCCCCACAATGTGAATTCCTCAATTGTTTCCCATGAAATATTCTTTTGTATTCAATGGATCATTTCATCTAAGATTTTGACATTGATTCCTCCATTCATAATGTAATGACCCAGACCATAACAGCCACCCAAATAGTGATAAATGGGTCAGGGTTTACTACCATAGGCACACCTCCCCGAATGCCAAAGGCTACCGATTACCAGCGAGGGTCTCATAGGTATAGCGGGGAGGCAATACCCTCTCAAAAGATAACAATGATACTGAACCGAGTATAATAATAAATATGATGTGAAATAAAAAACTATGAAGACTTGAACTAGACCCGTAGAGCAGGAGCACATACAATATCGATAAATAGAGGAAGCAATTAATATAAACAAAAGTAGTAGAAAGAAACACAACAACATGTTGATCACTTATAACTACTACTAAACAACTAAATATGAATCCAAAGCATGTCATACATATCTAAATATAATGGCCTCAATGTCTACCCAACTATTACTACAAAACAATTAAGCATACTGATACAGGAAAGTAATAAAAACAAATTAAACTCCAGCTAGAAAAGACCTCAAGGTCCATACATTCTCTATGAAACAACTAATGCAGTCCAACTCCTAAATCTGGCCTCTGTCCTAGACATAAATCTATAAAGTCTGCACGCATCCTGAAAGAGACCATGTAGGGTGTGAGACAAATCTTAGAAGGATACCACCCAACAGTGCGTACCTAATATAAGTGCTTAAGTAGGAATGCATTTACAAGGAACATAGAAAACAATAGAACACACAAATAAACACAAAATCCACTGGTGCTCAGCATCCCCCATGGTGTGTCATTTTCTTTGGCCAACGCTGGAATCTCTGTCATGTAACCTAAAACCATGTGCCCCCTGACACCGTGTGTCTCAAGTAACGACATCTCGAAGGCATTCCCAATAAATAGTGACTCGAATGAACAACGATGTCTATCCCCAATAAGTAACCGGAGGAAAAACAATGTCTGCCCTCAAAATAAAGTAACCAGAGGGACAATGATGTCCACCCTCAAATCACGGCGAGCCTCTGCCTCTAACCCAATAGCCTCAATTCTATCCCCTGAATGCTCCTCACCGTCCACGTGGCTTCCTACAGTAATAACCCCAAAACCAATAGTACCTAAACTGAAACAAACGGGGGCCTCTACACATAAGAGTGGTCAAAACCACCTCATCACAGAGTCCTTATGTGTGCACAATACTCATAGTTCTGGGTGAGCGGTAATCACCAAAGTAAGTTCCCAAGACACAACCTCTCTGACACCTCGTGCCCCTACGACTATGCCCCTCAAGTCTGACTGCCTTTCCATCCATGTAACCTCGTCCATGACTAACCTGATAGTCACACTACCTAAAACCGACGTCCATGACGCCCAATCCCATGGTCAGAACCCCCCAATATAACTCAATCCAATCCCAACCTATTATCAACATCACTCAAAAATATTCGGGTCATGCCCAACACAACTGTAAGGGTTTCAGCATATGCGATTCAGAAATTACATATATAATCAAAAGAATCACTTCTAAATAGACAAAGCAAAATAAACAGTTGAAATTCACTAACCAAGTGTTGTCCCATACCTGCACTGAGGTCTTCAAAGTCTCCATCAATTCATATCAAGGTTCAATAAACATAACTCAACAATTTAAAACAATACAATTTATTTGTAACCATTTTGGCACCCCTTGGAAAAAATGTCTCAATGGCCAACGTCCCCTCTCCTAGACTTACTCATGAAAAAAAGGTAACAGAGAATACCCAAAGGCATCCCATAGGTCATATAACAATAAAACAGGAAAAAACATGAAATACATGTTTGCTCTCAAAATACCCAGAAACACACCAAAGGTCGTGGAACCCAAAAGTCTATGAAAACAAAAAAAGGTATGCACCACCTACCTAAGACTTGTATAATGATACTTCTCCGATAATAGACTCCAATTAGGTCTAAAATGATGTAGATCTATAAAAGAATCAAAACTGCTCGAACCCCTATAACTCGTTCTAGATAGAAATCAATATAAACGACTCAATAAGAATCATTACCTTACTGAGGGGGTTTCAATGAATCAAACTGTGTTGGAATATGACTTCTGATGAATAAATAAACATGATTTGACATCCCGGCTGGCAATTTGCATCTCCTGGATGAAACCAACTGCCCCTGCCTCAAAATGTGGCTACTACCCATTTTAACGAAAAACAAGAATATACACGGCATGTATATATGACTACACATTGTGTATAATTTTATTGTTAATATGGTGGATGATATTTTGTTGAGGACTTGCTGATTGACTACACGACATGTACCTATGGTACGTGATGTGTACTTCTCTACCCGGTCGACATTCCCAACACGCCATGTATATCCCCATACATGGACACTCTACACGACATGTATAAAGAGTACACGGTGTGTACTTACTAAAACATTCTGCCTAGGCCATAGGCCTACACCCCATGTATGGCCTCCACACAGTCATAGGTACATGGCATGTCGAGCAACACTACACACCGTGTAGTAGGAAATTCCTACATGGTCACCACACGACATGTACTCAGCTCGCACACAGTCGGTACATGCCTAACCCATGCATGACGTGTAGTCTGCATATTTCCATAACATCCCAGATTTTCCCAGTTTTCTAAAAAACAGGTCACAAATTCAAACTGTGTTGGGATTTTGACCCGTTCTAAAAACTCAGGTTCTTAAAATCTCCCCACCTTATCATAGCTTGTCCCCGAGCTATCAAAGGAAACCTGAAGATGGCACCGAACAAACCACCATAATCAATGTAACCAAAATGTCCCATTCTTAAAGGTTCTGGCTAATTCCTCATGGGGATCCCCAACATAGGAATTTCATAGCTCAGTATCAACCCGAAAAAACTCAAAACAAGCAAAGGTTCACTAACCTATTTTCCGGACTCATGGTCCTCTCAGGACACATCATCACCCCTGCACCTCATTGGTTCTCTTGTGTCATTCTTGACACCCAACGTATCCCACACCACATCGGTTTCCACCTCCACGAGGTCCTACATCCCTTGGATGCTCAAAATAAAACCTGATGCCATGCAACTCAAGTATCCCGCATCCTAGATGCCCCGATGCCCAAGGCACCTCAAGTAACCTGCATCCTCGATGCCCTGATGTCCACGACACCTCAAGTAACCCGCATCCCCGATTCCCCTGATGCTACACATCTCATACATATATATAAATATATCATTCACCTGATATGGTGCCAATCCCACTGAACAACATATAGTAAGTCCACATAGATATTATTCATTGTGTTCACTCAAAACGGGCATCCCTCTACGGGTCATGAAAAAAAGAAAACCTGGATATCATGGCCACACTCATGGTGTACCTCTAATTGCTGTCAACTCACCAGCCTTCTCAGCCTCTGGAAGCTCTATGGAATCCACCTAGCCTAAAGTACGCATGCCTGATGCCTAACCTCCCTAAGATGCTGCTCAAGTCACCAAACAATAACCCCTCAGCTGGGTACCATTGTCTCTGTCACATTCTCTTCATGTAGAAGAAACTCAGCTACCCTCTCCTGGTGATGAACCTAAAACAACTCTAGATGCCACCTGCTGTCTGGGTCCCTTCCTGCCTGCTATCTGAGAAGGTTGCCTGCAGAACCTCTCAAGATGCCCAACCTGTCCACATACATGGAACTCCTTTGTAGGCCGATCACACTGTGTCTGGACATGTCTTTGATGTCCACACTGAAATGAAATCACTGAAGAACAGCTAAAAGGTTGTCTAGCTGCATCCTTGGCCTGACTGCCCTACTGGAACTCCTCTAATCCATGCTTCATACTGTCTGAACCATCACCTGAGAATGTTCCCCAACCAACCTAGGGTATATCTCTCTGGTTGCCCTCTGCTATGAATGCATGATTCAACACCTTAGAGAATGAACCCAACCCAAATATATTCACCTAGATCTGAATGGAGTGTCACAAGACATCTTCAAAGCGCCTTACCCATGTCACGTCAATGCTTACCATACCTAGTGAAAAACGAGATAGCTTAGTGAAAGTAGTTTCATAGTCCGTGATGAACATGTCTCCCTACTTAAGGCTCAAGAACTCCTGAGCTCTCTCGTCACTCAGTGTCTCTAGGTAAAAGTGCTCAAAGAACCTATCCTCAAAGTCCTTCCATTCTAGGCCTTCATGCATGTGAGCCAGAACATGCACATCCCACAATCTCTTTTCTGGTCCTCACAACATATAGGTCACCAGCTTGACCCTCCGCCTTGGAGGTGTCTCTAGCTACTCAAAAATCATCTTCATGATCTCTATCCAGTTGTCAGCCACCTGTGGACCACACTCACCCTGAGAAAGAGGTGGGTACTGAGACTGGAACTCCTGCGTCCAATATTCCATAGATGGGTCTTACCCAGCACACCTCTCTCAGTCCCCTGCAAGACACATACCATGATAGCTCAGAGCTGATCTTCGAGCCATTGTCTGAATGCTGCTAAACCCTAATTTTGTCTTGCTTGCACTGGATCTTGGACCTGTTCCTGTCCCTGAGCCTGTACCTATATCTCATGCTCTGCCTGCACTAGATCTTGTACCTGATCCTTCTCCTGCCGCACTATACCATCTCCCTCCTGACGCTCCATCTAAGTCGATTAAAAGAAACCCATTGAATACCATAAATGTTTGGATAGATCATATATATATATATAACAATGTAGATTCAATTACGATATAGAAAGTAGTAAAGATGTAGCATAAAACAACAACCCTTAGTCTCCCCTATCACAACCCATGCTCATGGAAACCCGACCTCATGGCCTCCTTACCCGTCCTGACAACCAATGTTGCTTCAACCCAATGACCTAGTCACCCAATCCTGGTGATAAAAATCACCTCACTCATATTACCTGTCTGATCATATAAGATCCAGAGTCAAAATCTCAAGCCACAAGAAATTCACAATTAATATGATAAGTATGGCATAACACATTGCAATAAACCAGAAATTCTATAATAAATTTAACCTTTTCACATTTCAAAACAAATAAATCCTAGAAATTGATATTATTCACATGGCATTATTGCTTAACAATGCATACATGCAGTTATGAAATTGAAATAACCTAAAAATGTTCCTATCAAAAGCCAAGAAAACAAGCCTCTCCATACCAATCCAAGGTATAATTGTCCCTTGCCGCACCAGTTCAAGGGTTACATATCATAAACAATAACATCACACACCCAGTGAGCCACAAAGGTGGAAATATTATAAAATGTAATATGAGAAAAAAAAAGAAAAATTCCTACCCAAGGTAACATGGATAATCCTTCATACTTGGGGTTGCAGGAATCTCAGAACAAGCCAGAAACCCAGTTCTAGTAACAACTTATCTCCAGTCTACCATATCCCAAATAGTAAAACCAGAAAAAATAAAAAGAGAATCCTCAAGCTCATTATAATCCAAAAAACACTTCTACTAAATCCCTATCAAGAAATCCTCTTATACCAATTTGTAATGACTGATACCCAAACAGCCACCCGAACAGTGCTAAACGGGTCAGGTGTTACTACCTTATGCACACCTCCCCGAATGCCAAAGGATTTAGACTAGCAGCGAGGGTCTTATAGGTATAGTGGGGAGGCTATACCCTCTCATAGGATAATAATTATACTGGCCCAAGTATAATAATAAATTTTCCATTAAATAAATGACTCAGCAGACTCGAACCATACCCATAGAGATGAAGCACATTCAATATCGATAAACAGTGGAAGCAATTAATATAAACAGCAGCAACAGAAATAAACACAACAGCATGTTGAACACTTGTAACTGCTATTGAACATAAAAACATGCATCCAAAGTATGTCATATATATCAAAATATAAAGGCACCAATGGCTAACCAACTGTATCTACAAAATGATTAAGCATGCTGATACATGAAAGTAATAAAAACAAAGTAAACGCCAACTAGGCAAGACCTCAAGGTCCATACCATCTCCATGCAATACCTAATGCAGCCCAGCTCCTGAAGCTGGGCTCTTTCCTACACGTAAATCCATAATGTTTTCATGCGTCCCGAAGGTCCCCTGTAGGGTGTGAGACAAATCTCAGTAGGATACCACCCAATGGTACGTACTGAATATAATATTTTAAGAAGGAATGAATTTACAAGGAAAATAGTAAAGATTATGATGAAAAAATAAACGCAAACTCCAGTAGTTCTCAGCAGCCACCATGAAGTGTCACCTGCTTCGGCCAATTACATAATCTATGTCATGTAACTCGACACCATGTGCCCCCAGACACCACATGTCTCAAGTACCGATGTCCCAAAGGCACACCCATGAAATAGTATCCCAGAGGAACAGTGATTCCTATCATCAATAAATAACTAGAGGTACATTGAGGTCTACCCTCAAAATAATGTAACTAGAGGGAAAACGATGTCTGCCCTCAAATCACAGCGAACCTCTACCCCCAACCCAATAGCCTCAATGTTATCCCCTGAAAGATTATCACCTTCCATGTGGATTCATATGACAAGCACCCCCAATCCAATAGTACCTAAACCGTAACTAATGGGGGCCTCTAGCCACACAAATGGTCAAAACCACCTCATCATGGAGTCTCTCTGTGTGTACACTACTCATAGATCTGGGTGAGTGGTAATCACTAATGTAAGTTCCCAAGCCACAACCTCTCTGACACCTCGTGCCCCTGCGACCATTACACTCAATTCTGATGGCCTTTCCATCCAATTAATCATGGCCATGACCAACCTGACAGTCACGCTATCTCAAGGCGACGTCCATGGAACCCAATCCCATGGTCAGAACCACCCAATGCAAGTCAGGCCAAGCCCAACCTCTGATCAGCATCACTCAAGAATATCTGGGTCATGCCCAACACAACTGTAAGGGTTCCAGAATATGCCATTCTGCAATTACATATATATTCCAAAGAATCACTTCTAAATAGATAAAAAAAACTAAACAGTTTAAATTCACTAACCAAATGATGTCCCATACCAGCAATGAGGTCTTTAAGGGCTCCATAAATTCATATCAAGGTTCAATAAACTAAACTCAAAATTTTAAAACAATATAATTTATTTATATCCATTTTAGCACCCCTCGTCCAAAATGCCCTGATAAGAAAAGGCCCATCACCCGGCCTCACTTAAAAAAAAGGTAACATAGCATACCCAAAGGCGTCCCATAGTTCAGATAACAATTAAATATGAAATAACGGTTAATACAGGGTTGCACTGAAAATACACAGAAATTCAACAATGGTCGCGCCACCCAAAAGTTAGTGAAAACACATAAAAAGGTATGCAACTCCTAAATGAGACTCATACAATGATACTCCTCTAATAACAACCTCCCATTAGGTCTAAAACGCAGTAGATATACAAAATAATCAAAACCGCTCAAACCCCAATAACTAAATCTACAATGAAAATCAAGAAAAACGGCTCAAGAGGAGTCAAGGCCTTACTGAGAGGGTTCTAATTTATCAAATGGTGTTTTAATCCATCTAAAGAGGAAGAAACAGAAAGGATTTGATGTCCCAGCTAGCTATTCGCGTCTCCCGGACAGAACACACTGCCCCCTTCCTCAAAAAAAGGCTACTACCCATTTTAAGGAAAATAATAAAGTATGCAACTTGTACATATGACTAAAAAATATGTATCATTTTGCTGTTCATAAGGCGGATGATATTTCACTGAGGACTTGCCGACTGACTACACGACGTGAACTTATCTACAAGGATAACATTCCCAACATGCCATGTATATCCCCAAACATGGCGCCTCTACACGACATGTATAAATAGTACAAAAAAAGTACTTACTAAACACATTCTACCTAGCCCAAAGGCCTACATGCCATGTATGGCCTCCACACGGTCACAGGTAGATGGCGTGTCGAGCAACACTGCACATAGTGTAGTAGGAAATTCTTACGTGGTCACCACACGACACGTACTCGGTGAGAAAATGGCTGGTACAAACCTCACCCATACACGGCGTGTACTTTAGAGTACACGGCGTGAAGTCTTGAATTTCAATAACTTTCTAGATTTTCCTAGTTTTCTCAGAAACAAGTCAAATTTTCAAACTAGGCCATGATTTTGACCCGTTCTAAAAACTCAGGTTCTTACGCAGAATGGGTCTTTCCATCCTCTCCAAGGAAACCCAATGCCTCTTGACCTCTGACAGATCATTCCCAATGAACCTGGATAGTATTTTGTCAATGGTTTTAACAACCCCCTTTGGGAAATTGGTACAAGGAAGTGCAGACACCAGAATGTCTGACATAACACTATTCATTAGAGTGATGCGGCCCCCAAAGGACAAGAAGTTATTTTTTTAGTTGAGAACACAACCCATAATCTTGATCACCACATGATCAAAGTCTCATGTTCACATCCTTCTTAAAGAGATATGAGTGACAAGGTAATTTATAGGGAAGGAGACTCTTCGCATTCCCAACATGTTTCCCCGGTTCATCGTCCTACTAGAAGTGAATTTATTAGGTATGTAGAAATTACTCTTCTTCTTTTTGATAAGATTCCTGATCTAGTGGAATTAATCCCCATGTATCTTGTTGATATCATTCATCAAACTTCTCCCTAAAATCATGAAAATTATAGTATCATTAGCAAACATCAAATGCAAGATAGAGGAGATGTACAGATTCTTATAGTAAGGGAGTATATCCCCATTGGACATTCCACTATCGATCAACCATTTAAGAGTGTTTTGTAAAAGAAGAAAAATGATCGGGGAAAGGGGATCACCTTGCTGAAGGCCCCGAGTCTCCCAAAAGAAACCATGATTTTTCCCTATAAACGAGATATCCAACCATGAGGAGTTGAAACTCCTAAAGATGAGGTCAGTAGCCCAGTTAGAGAAACCCATATTTTGAGGAACCTTATTGATGAAACTACACTCAATATGATAATATGACTTATTTATATCCAATATGATGGCTATATTTGATCCATGAGACTTGGTGTTAATATCTCTCAGCATCTCCTGATCCAGGGCTATCTTCCATTGGATAGAGTGATGCATCATGAAGTCGTGTTGCTCTAGGGAGATCCACCGGGATGAATTCGTAGATAAATTCATGTTAATGATGATCAGAAGAATCTTGTATGGGAAGGTACACATACTTACATTCTAATAATGTAGGAGGGAGTATAGATCTTTGATCCTTGATAGGAGATCCAAGGTTGTAGCAAAATCTATCCACAATAGGATTCCTCTAGGAAATAAATTTTTAATGGATGAGATGATGTCACAATTGACCTCCTCCCAAGAGCCCCAATAGAATGAAAGAGGAAATCTTCCACGGCTCACCGCACTCACTATATTTAATCTCATTATGAACACATGAATCTATTCCTCCATAATATCCCCTCCAGAAAGACCTTATCCTATCCTAAAACAATGTTCATGATCCCCTCCCATAAATTAGCATCCCTTGTCAGATATCCATTGGGAATATTAATATTTGGACTAGCAAGAAGATCCTTAAAATATGAGACTGTCCTTCCTCTTACTACCTCTATGTCATCAGTATACATGCCATCTTCTAAAGAAATATTTAGATTTATTAGCCTTCTCTTTTCCATTATGAATGCATAGAAACAAGCAGTGTTATTTTCACCTTCCTTAATCTATTTAATCCTCAATCACTCCCCCACCTATTGTTCCTAATACATGACTAGAATAACCAGTTTTTTCATATTCACTAAGAGATATCTGAAAATAGTTTCCTTCAAAGAATCCTTCAGTATGGCTTTGAGATGATCAATGAATTTCTTTAACTCATCCATATCCTGGTCGATAGAAGGATGGTTCTTGGCCCACATATGGAGTTACTTTTTCAGGCACCTCAACTTGTTATGAATTTCCATCTATGAGTAACCCTATTTTGGCTCATCCCGTGTCCCTATAACCACATGGTGATAGAAAGTATTAATTTACCACTAATTATAGATCAGGAACCTTTCCTAGGTGGTTTCCCCTGGGGATAGAGAAATAAACAACATAGAATGGTCAAAAATACTCTAGGTCAAGTGATAAACCTTAGAATTTGGAAACACAGTTATTTCATGGAGATTGGTGATACACTGGTCAGGCCTGATCCAACCTCGACTGCTCCCCCATAGGTTGTTACAATGAGTGAAAGAGTCTCCTAAATACCAAAAATCTATTAAACCATCTCCATCCATAAACTGGAAAATTTTATACTATCCCTCCTTGGGAATTTTCCTCTCCCCTTATTCTTATAAGGATCTGTAATCACATTAAAATCCCCATAAATCACCCATGACAAATATCCTAGGTTGAATGCGCTCGGTTCATTCCATAGCACATCCCTTCTTTTCACGTCACATATACCATAGAAAAAACTCACATAGAGAGTTACCTTACTTCTCAACACTCTTTCAATTATTTGTTGATCTCCAAAATGAATCATTTCAATCAAGACATACTTGTGCCAAAAGATCTATATGTTCCTATTGATGTGATCTTCACACATGCATGCTAGCATCTTAAATTTTTGAGTGAACTCACTAATTTTAGAAGGGTTCTTCTTGTGGTCTCAAACAACAGCGATCATGGCCATGTGTTTCTTGGAATCTAAATCTATGAAGTTTGTTTTCACCGATTCACCAACCCTATGGGAGTTCCAGATGAAGATAAGTATCATTTATAGGTTGATGGCCTAGATTTAGCCCCAGTCAACACGGTCACCTCCAACATGGAGGAGGAGCACTCCCAAAAATGAATATTCTTCATTATCAATCTTTTGAATACTCCTAAACTCATTTCAGGTGGATCTACAAATGGGAAGATGAGCCGAGAGGATTGGGTTTGGGTCCTCCCTCTTACGACCCTTGGAGGTTACTCGCCCAGACAGCCAGGCTTCATGAAATGCCAATCATCAAGTGTCCATGTTCCAACAGGGAGGAAACACTAACCATCACCTTGGTCCATCAATGTTCCAATGGTGATTGGGAGCATGAATTCTTGCTTCCACCCCCTTGGTCGAATTCTCTTTTCAAGAGCTAGGAGTAAAGTCAGCTTAAGGCAATGGCAGAGGCAAGGGTGACGTGAAGTTCGAGGGAAACCATATAAATGTTTCAAGAAGGGAACCATCTAATAGCATATGTATGGGACTGTAGTACCAAGAAGAATCGACCAAGGGATTAGGATAATTACCTTAAAGAACACAAGGGACTTGGGGTAACCTTTGAGGATCAACCCAAATCGAATGGGGAAGTAGGGGCCTCACAGGCTGAAGGACGAGATCCTGGGGTGTCGGTATCATATGAAGAGGGTTTTTCCATGGGCATAAACTACATTGGGTAAGTGAAGTGACCCTCATATGATAGAAGGGATGAATAAATGGGATTGTGGAAACTAACAACTTGGAGGTGAGCCCCAAGGCGGTGTATCCCATACTGTTGCACAGAATGGTCCTGGAGGAGGTAGGACGAATAGTATCATGGAAACACTATGTAGGTGATGTCCAGGAACTAGTCGAATGAGCCCTGAACCTTCAGGGAATTTTTCTCTGTCATCAGCCGAGATAAGTCTAGTTCAACATAGATCTGGGCCACTAAGACCTGCTCCCTATGGCAGGTGCACTCATCCACACAATAAAACCCTCTTAGAGAGTTTTGTGTGTCTTAAAGGAAGGCACCATTCTGGATGAGAAGAGGGATGATAGGCATGATGATCCAGGCGGCTTCATGAGGGCTTTCCCTCCCCCTATTAACCTCCATTAGCCAACGAGATAGGATGAATCTCCAACATCCAAAAGACCAAGGACATTTACACCATGCCTAGACAATGTTATATCCAGATACCTGCACCATGAAAAATGAACTCCTTTGAATCACTGAGATGCGTGCTGAGGCCTGCAAGCCCCATGACTCCAAGAACCCTCTGAATACTGGGGGAGAAGTTTTCTCAGAACCAAACCAAGCCACAAGTCTCCAAATTAATCTAGATACTACCATGATAAAATTCGAAGAATGGGCCTCAAGTGATAGGTGTGAGCCTTCCATCGACACTGAAGGAGTGAACAAACTGATGTCCAAGAAGCAGGGTAGATGTCCACTAAGGGATGACCCGCAAAGAGAATCCTTAAAAGATAGATCCAAGAACCTCTACTGAAGAGAAGATCCTGGGGACCCTAATTGTGAGGAGGGACCTTTGAATAGAGGCCTTAAACAAGATTCAGATGATGATAGAGTCATAATCAATGATGGGGAGAGAGATGTCGAGGGGGTAATGGTCAGGGAAATTTGAAAGGCCTCAGGCGCATGGGGGGAATTCTTTAGGGAAATGTGAGAGCCAACCCTTTCATTAATTTTAATTATGGAATGAATATGTTGGTTCCAAATAAGAGAATGTGGTATTTTAGGTATGATATGGCTATGAACTGTACTAAATTGGAAGATATTTATTAGATATATAGATGATGGTTCCTGAAATAATTTTTTTTGTATCTAATCATTAATGGAACTAAAACTTTACAGTCGTTGGGTATGTATTTTTATTCATCCGATGACATTTAAAATTTATATAGGAAAATATCGGGTCATTATATCTAGTATTTGATCATGGTTTAGTTAGAGTTTGGAAACTAGGATGAAAAATATTTAGTGGAAGGTGATGGGAAAAGCCTATGAATAATTTTAATTAAAAGAAAATATCCTTTAAATTTAGTGAATCATATAGCATGTAGTTTCTAAGAAATTACATCCCACTTTGGATATGTCAAGTGGATGTGTCATTGGTAGAGGTGTACCTAGAGGTAATAACCCTGAAAAGAGATAATTGATCTTAAATCCATCATCATATAGTAAACAAAATGGTGCCTTGCTATACACCTATTTTGAAACTACCAGGGGATATGTTTAGGTTAATTCACATTTCATTTACAAAACAACATGAAGTATTTGAATATTTCATGAACATGAATAGCCTAAGTTAAACCCAATTTTTTATATACTAAATATGAGGTATCATGATTTATACATCCAATGAATGATTGATCACTATAATTAAAGATTCATGATGTCCATGCTGACCATTGGAGTTTTACAAAGGGATTGAAGGTAGAACCAACGGATAGGGTGGTGATCGGTACTGTCAAATATTAAAGTATATTATTTGATTTTAGTTATATAAATTCTATTGTTTCATGAAAAGTCTACAGTAATGTTAATTCCTATCACCAATGATTGGATATTTAATTTTAGTCAAACCCCTAATGGAATGATGATCACATCTAAATTCTATGATTCATCATGGTTTATATTTTGAGGGAAAATTCTTCATAAAAATTATTTTATTCTCCCAATGGTAGAATATTATATTGTCATTGGAATAGATCTTATTTATCAATATAAATCATATAAAATTTTCCATGGAATAGAAGTTATGTTTGATTTTCTAAAACAAACGATGATTTTTTTTCAATGTGATGATAAACAAGAACATTCAATAGAAATCACATCCCATGTATGGGTATTTATTCCTATTAAAGTGGGATTTATATCAAATGGTTGGGTAGAAACACAACATCAATGATATACCTATTGTGTAGGTGTTTGTGGATATCTTTCCAAAATAAGTTCCATGTATTCCACTAAGTCATGAGGGAGAGTTCTCAATTGAACTCATACCTTGTGTTGCACCTATCTCAAGGACTCCTTAATTAATATCCCCAATTGAGTAATAAAAATTAAGAAAGTAACTCCATGAGAATATTGAAAAGGAATTAATTCAAAAACATGTTCCACCATGGGGTGAAATAATTTTATTTTTTATGAAAAATAATGGATTGATGTGACTTAACAATGATTACCATGAATTAAACTAGATCACAACCAAGAAAATGTTTCATCTACCCCATATTGATGACTTGTTTGACCAAATTTAGGTACCTAAATAATTTTATTTGGTTAACCTTCAGTCTTGATATCATCAATTAATGGTCAATAAGGTGGATATAAAAAAACATCATTCCATAAAATTTATAGACAATATGTGTATATTGTTATTCAATTTGGTCTTACTGATTCTTCCACTATCTTCCTGGATTTATGAATAGAGTCTTTCGAGAATACCTTAATCAATTTTTGGTAGCCTTAACTGATTTTATTCTTATATATACAAATGTAAAGTAAGAGAATGAATATCATTTTCAGATTTTGATGAGGACACTAGAGAAGAATAATATGCATACAACATTTACTAAGTATGAATTTTGGATAAAAAAAGATTCATTTTTGGTTCATATAATCTCTTGAAATGGTATATTAGTGGATCCATCAGTGGCGTAAGTTATTGAATGTTGTCCCAGAAAGACAACAATGATTGAGAGATGATGTTTTCTTAGTTTGGATGGATATTATCAATGATTGATGGATAATTTCACATTAATATCTAATCCACTCACTAAGTTAACATAAAAGGGAGAATAGTATCTTTGTATGGATGAATGTGAGAGAAAATTATAGGAACTAATAATAAGATTAGTCAGTGCACCTATACTTAAATTACCCAGTAGTGGAGAAGTCTTTATAATATATAGTGATGAATACATGAAAGGATTCAGATGCTCTCTCATACCGAATGACATAGTTATAGATTATACCCCACAAAATTGAAGTTTCGTGATCAAAATTACCCAAATCATGATTTGGAGTTAGGTGTGGTAATTTTTGCAATAAATGTATGGAGGAATTACATTTTCAAAGAAAGGTTTGATATATATAGTAATTATAAAATTTCAATGTATATATTCACATAGCAGAATTTGAGAAAATGCTAGAAAAGATGGTTGGAGTTTATTAAAGATTATTATTGATCAATGCATTACCACCCCATGAAATAGAACAAGTTGGTCACTGATTTGAGTTGAAAGAATAATTATTGATTATTCAGGATGCAGATCACAAAATCTCTTATATTTCTAGATTATAAATGTATTGATATAGAAAACCTATAGGAATGAAAGAAATATTATATTTATCAAAGAAGTGTTCAACTATCTATAAAAGTGAATATTTAAGAGGTAAAGAAGGTTGATGTAAAGCTACAGAAGAAGGTGATGAATATTAATGAATTAAATCATGATTGTGATTCAATGATAAGGTTTAGTAATTGTGTATGTGTTGCTTCCATAATATATTTAAAGATGTAAATGTTAGAGGAAGCTCATAGTTTTTCACTCTCTAATCATGTAGGATGTATAAAGATATATAGACATATGAATGAGTAATTATAGTGGGTTAGAATGAAGATATATATTTCAATGTGTGTATCTTAGTAAATGGTATGTCATTATGTTATGTTTTAGAGACAAATCACTAAGGGATGTTATAACCATTACCCATACTATAATAAAAATGTGAGAACATAACCATGTGTTTTTTCATTAGACTCCCAAAACTTCTAAGGGCCATAATTATATATGGGTTGTAGTCAATAACCTTTTGAATTCAACGCACATCATAACTACCACATTGGATCTATATTTGTATAATATTTTTAGGATATACATTAAGAAAGTGGTAGTATGTCATGGAGTTCCTCATTCTATTTTATTTGATTAGGATTTGAGGTTTAACTCAAAGTTCTAGAAACTTATTCACTTGGATCTTGATATAGAGTTGAGTTTCATCTCTATATATAATCTTAAGATATATGGTAAATTTTAGAGAATAATACAAACCATATAGTATATATTGTGATATTTTTCTATAGATTTAAAAGGTTTTTTGGGATAAACACCTTAATATATTTTATTTTTTTATAATAATAATAATAGATATCACTAAGGAATTTAGATAGATTATTATGAATCCGTCTATATAAAAAATTGTAGATCTTCTATTTTATTGGATGAATTTAGAGAAAAAAGTAAATCGAGACCTGATATAGATAAGGAAATTTCTGAAAAAGTTAGCTCTATTTAATAAAACATCACGTAGAGTCATATTTCAGATAATACATATGTTGATAATCATCTATGTGATCTGGAAATTAATTTGGGTGAGAAGGTTTTTCTATAAATTCCTACAAAGAATAATTATATGATATTCTAGAAGAAATCAATGTTGATACCTAGGTATATTGGCACCTCTGAGATTATGTATTGATTTTGGATGGTATCTTGTTGTTTTGTGCTTTCATCGAACCATTCTCAAATCCAGACTGTGTTCCATGTATCTCTCGTGAGGAAGTACATAAAAAATATAACAAATATACTGAAATAAGTGTTTTTAACAGTGGATAATCATATCTCCTATGAATATAAAATATTGGAGATTTTGTATCATTGATTTAATGTTCTACAAAACAAGACCACTCACCTTGTAATAGTTTTGTAGTGAATCCCCCAATTTTAGAAAGCAATGTGGGAACCTGAGAGCGTAATGAGGAAGATGTATCCTCACTTTCTTACAAAAAAAGTGATATAATTTTGGAGGGAAAATTCATTTCAATGTGGGTATAATGCAACACCCCAAGGTTTTATGACATATATTTTTCAAAAAAAAATTCTTTGATAGCTTGTGTTTTATGTATTAACAAATTTTAACAAACCATGATATACTATTAATATTATTACATAAACATGAACATCATAACCGAGATATTAAATTTGTTTTTATAAATAGTAATAAAAACCTTTTTAAATTAAGTATAATGTTTTTTTATTAATAGTATATATTTATAAACATGTATATAATTATTGGTAAATTCTATATTTACTTGGAAGGCACATTTCTTCTCAAAACCTAACTCATTTAATTTTTTGAAAAGAAAATAAAATTAGTTTTTTAGATATTTAATAAATGTATTTGAAATAATTATCTTTATTTTTGGAATAAATATTCCAAAAAAATCTTAGAGTGGGTTATTTATAATTTTAGGAAAAGATTAAGTTTTCAATGAATAATGAAAACTTGTTTTTTTATTAAAAGTTTTCTTTTAATTTAATGTATTTAAAAAGATAGTTTTTTAAAATTGTTTAAATTTAAAATTAATTTAATATTAATATAATTAATATAACTTAGTTCATTATAATTAATTTCATTTACATATTAAAACTTTTTATAATATTGAAATCTTTTTCCTTGGAAAACCATTTTTTCATCACGTCTATGAATTTAATTTGAAATTAGATTCAGTATATTATATAAATTGAACATGGAAAATGGACTCCATATTTTTCATTAGAATAATTTATATTATATAATAAGATTAACTTTATTTTTTTCATAATAAAGAGTGAAACAAACAAAAATTAATTATCAGAGTTAAGGTGAAAACGAGTTTGTTGGTGGGTTGTACTAAAAAGATAGAGTTCAATTGACCTAGAAACCTATCCAATCACTTTTGTATAGACATATTTATAGCTTATATAATATAATATTTGATAATGATACATTTTGGATTATTTTTTCATGTGTAAAATATGGGAATACATTTTTCTTTTAAAAAAATCCAGGTTTGTCCTCTCCCCCACTTATAAAAGCTCACCTCCTCTCCTTTCCTCATTACACATCCAAAGCCTTATGGTTCCTTTAACACATATCAAAATATATTATTTACTTCCCCATAAATTTCATCGAGAAATTATTCTTATTATGAAACCCTCCTATGGAGGATCTTTGTGCTAACATAACATGGTTATCCAAAGAAGAGGTATCATTCTTATATGATTAGTTCTATTTTATTTCTTCTTTCACTTCCTTAAAATATTCTCCAAGTATTATAAAATAATAATAAAATTATATAACATATACTTATATGTTATTAATTATTATTTATAACCCATATTCATTTCTTATTCCATCAAATGGGAAATGACTCCATCAATCCTGTATACAACAAACTTCTTCCTCATCAACCGATGTAATTTATTTTTTCATCAGCACCTATAATAGATGGATAAAATTATGGATTTAACATATTTATGTTATATTTATAACATAATTATACTTATATGTTAATAATATGACATATACCTTCTTAACTTCCAATCATTTTTTAAATGTTAATTTTGCTCACACATAGGTGTGGACTACCGCCTCTATGAAGCGATGGGATATATTTTTCATTTTATCTAGACAAGAAATGTTACAATAATATATTTAGTTAATATATATGATATCTATGGCATGAAAATTATTTTTAAGGTTATATATTATTTATATTCCTCTTATTCCTTCTCTTGAGATAATAAAAAACAACGTTCGTGCATACGTACAACCATCTATCTCCATTAACAGTGTAATTTATTTTCAATCTATAAATTTTATAGATTAATATAAATAAATATAAAATGAATATATATATTATGTTTATATCATTTATAAATTTTTTATATTATGGAATAAAGGAAAAATTTAAAGGAATAAAAATACCAAACCAAAATATAAAGAAAAAATGAAGTAGTTATTATCCAAAATGTGATTTTAACAGCGAATTGTTCTTAAATGGGTAATAAAATGTAAAAAGTAAATAATATATGTTATTATATATATTATTATTTAATTTATTTATAATAAACATATACTTAGTATATATTAATTTCGAATGTTTAAAAATATAGTTGATACATGAGGTAAGAGATTTCTAGTCTCTCGTTTGTTTCTGGGGGACATATTCTATATTCACCACTCGTTAATTTTTTTGGTGTGTATTATTAACCTTTGAAATTTTATATCATTAATATACTTATTTTAATTATATTTAATGTTTTATTTGATGTTATTATTAAATATTTCTTAAGATTAAAAATTTTCTACACTGGTAATGAATTTTCATCTTAGTTTTATTTTTGTGGGAAACATGCCATATTCACCATTTGATTATTTTATGTGGTGTATATAAAGACTATTAATATATTTTATGATGTTTATAATATTAATTTTATGTACAAAAATATACATAAAAGTTTCTTTATTTAATGGGCCTTACGTTTTAAAAGATACCAATGCGGTAAAGAATTTATGTTTCAATATTATTTAAATGAGGATTGATTATTATTGGATTTATATTAAAGGAAATTATAGGATAAATTCATGATAAACCCCCTTAATTTTAATCTTCTTTTATATTAATAGAGAATAAATTATTTTCTTTTTATTTTCCTCCATTTATGCACTCAGGAGACAAAATAAATATTTTTAATAAAACTGAATTTTATTTCTATTTTAAATCAAAACCTCTACTTATTTCATATCAAAGATTTCTATAATTTTTTTAAATAAAATTTTAATTATATTATATGAATTTTTTAATACCATTTTTACACTTGTTTTATATTTTATTTTTTAAAATGAATCATCATGACATTTTCAAGACGAGCCACTTTTTACCGATAAAAATTGAAAGGAATCTTTGTTTTATCATGTATGACATGAAAATAATTTTAAAAATTCATGGAAACTCAATGATTTATAGATGAAATTATATGTTTCTAATTTTATTTCCAATAAAAATTATTTTCAATACAAGGTTAATTTTTAGTTTTAAAAAAGTGTTTGTCAAAGTGGAAAGGTTATTTTCCTGAAAAATGTTTTTAAAGATATTTTAATTGTATTTTTATTCCTCAATGGAAAAAACCTTCATTGTTTCTTATTATTTACATGGGATATGATAAAATTATTCTATACTTATAATTTATATGGGCGGGTTATTTTTATGATGATAATATGTTTATGAAACATATTTCATTTCATGGGTTATACTATGGTGAAATGTTTGCAAAAGCCGTTTCTTTTTCATTGGTTATGATATGATGAATATTATAAGATCTTGTGGTATAAATATTTATGGATTTTGTGATGGGTCAATCCTATATTTCTCTATAATACATTGGATACATATGGGTAAATCATGAGATTAATATGTTATACAAAAATGTGATTTCATTTTTACATGTTTTTGTGTGAACCTAGATTTCATATACATATGTTTACATAAGGACTGGGATTTTATGTAAATAAGGTCATGTGTGTTATCAGTTTCATGTACATATGGTTATATGTAGACTTGGTTTTATGTCCATACATTTATATGAGGGACCTAAAACATTTCATTAACTTAATGAGTGAACTTGTTCCTATTTATACATGTTAAACTATTATAATCTTATTTTTTCGACATTCAACTTCTATGTTATACTCTGATTGATTATATCCCTTAATTCCCTTTATAATTCGTGCCATATGAACTTATAAGATTTATTCCATGATTTAAGATTATTTTATATGTTATTCAAGTTATTATTTTAAAATTTTAAGTTTATGTTTCCATACCCTAATGGTCATGTTATTTTTAAGGGATAATTGATTTCTCCCTTCTATACCAGAAACGGGAAGCTGACCTCACCATTTTATTGTTTCCTTTACCAAGGAAATGATGAATGTTTTTAGGAAGGGTATATCTATTTTTTTTAATAAATGGGAAGAACATTGTGGAATATGTTTAATATCTTTCATGAAATAAGAAGCTTGTGTATCTTGTATCCAAAGTCACTAAACCTTTACAATCCCCATCTGTGAATTAGAATACATATAAAAAGATATAATATTTATATATGAAAATCATCGGTTGTTATACATCCCGAACTTCACTAAACATAAATCCAAACCATTAAAGTTTCCCAAACCAAATCAAACCATCCAAACACAAAAAGAGGAAAAATATAAAAGAAAAAACTCATACAAACACATCACAAAAATTCTATTACATTAAAATCCACAAATATCATAAGGAATAAAAACTCATTTTCCAAAATACATGGGCCTTTAAAATGCCCAATCACTTGAAACAATTATAATTTATTTTAAAAATACCAATTCTATAAGATAATTTTAAAAAAATTAAAAACCACAAAATTTTATTTAAAATATGAAAACCTCTATAGTTTCTCAAAGCTCTCCTTTATTCCAAAACATTTATTGAAAAATCAATTTTCCCCTTATTGAGAACTTTTCATTATAAAATTACTCAAAATACCGTTAAATTTTATTTTTAAAACCAACCACCATTGGAAACACACCAAAAGTGTGTCCAAAACGTTTCAAAACAACCAAAAAATATTTTTCATAAAATTACACATTTTACACACAAAACTGGTTTTGTCAAAACTGATATAAATAAATGAAACAAAAAATACAAATAGAATCAAATATTTTAGATTAACATATAGAAAATATCCCATGGTTTTATCCCCATAATTAATATCTACTCAAAGGAAGTGAAAATATCATGGTAAAACAGGACACATAACCATTCATGACTTGGCTACATAGTTTGATGAACCATTCCCCTATCATGAAAGGGACTTCAAAAAAAAATTAGAATACTTTTACCAACCTCTAAACTATTTTAAATTCATGTGATATGATTTTTAACCACATAATATTCTATAGTTTCAATCCCAAAAACAAAATAAAACCCATATTCTACTCGAATAATTTTAATATGGATTAAAACACCATCATCTCAATCAAAAATTCAACTAGGCAATCCAAAAGAAATTCAAATCACAAATAACCATGAAAACTGGAGTGTAATCATCAAAGGGAGTGATCAGGTATTGACTAATAACCAAGATCCTAATTCCAAATGATAAACTTATATATATACTATCAGAGTTCCCAAATAACAAGAATGTATTTCTAGAAACTTGGCCATTTTTTGAGAACCTACGATTTAATAAAATTTTTAAACAAACCAACCTAAGCTACTATCAGACCTATACCTTACTTAACTCTCTCTAAGGCGCAAATATCATTTTTATCCCCCAAAAGATGGAGATAAGTTCCAAAGATACCAATATGCATAGGTGGGAAAAATTTCTCCATTGAGTAAACCTATAAACTAGCAACAGAAACTACCATGTATCTGATAAGACCTATCTACGAATTGTAAATCCATTAAAAAAAATAATAAGGATCCAATAAATATTAAATACAAACATGGAATTATAAAATAGGTATACATATAAATAACACAACTATATTATCAAATAAATATATAAGAATCATATACTATGGGAATAAAAAATGAAATATACTAAGATAATTTGGAAAATACAACATCTTGAAAATAAAATGATAGTTGAAATACTTCAAAAAACGTATATATGATCCATGATAACTCACAAATTCCCACAACATCCCTACATATAAAACTCCATTACCCTTCATTTAGGTATGTTTTAAACATTTATTTTGGTTTATTTTTTCATTAGATGAGTAATTCCAAAAAGGAATAGTGAGGGTTCTTATAATGGTGGTGCTGGGATTTTTTGGTATTTTAAGAATAAAACATGTAGTTTTTTATATTCACTGAAAAATTACACGATGTTTAATGGGATTAAGTGTATTTTAAGTTATACTGGAAAAAAATAGAATTAGATACACAATATGATAATTTTACATGCTGGGTAAACGGGAACATGTCGTGTAATGAAAAATAAAGTATTAAAAAATGAATTTTTAATTATATAAGTGATTCATGGGTTAGATGACATGTAATGGAATTACATTCCATGAAATTTCCCTATGGTTGGATTTTTAGGGTATTGGATTGGCTGAATATTTATTTCATACTGTGGAATCTCTTATATTTCTCAACCTAAAGAATATCAGGGATGATATTGGGTGACTTCCCCCTTCTATATCACATTGTTATACAATTGATCACTATTGTGGTAAGATTTCTTCTATGAAGGTATGTAATACTTATTGATCTTATTTGGTTTTGGTTATGAATATGGTTTTGTATACGTTTGGGTGTGTATTTTTGATCAGATAGTGTTTTCTATCGGTAGTTTTTAGTTTCTTGGTGTTCATTGTCTTTTAATGGCTGTTCTCTCTATTTTCGGTCCATGTTGTCAAAATTATCTAGGTTTATATGATTTTAACCTAGGTGTTTCTATAAAAAGGGTTAATTTTATTAATTTCTTGTTTGTCTTAATAACAATTTTTGGGTTGTTCATTAATTTGAAGTGAAACATTGTATTAAATGATTTCATGGAAAGGAAAATTTCTTCAAAAAAGAGTTTTGATTTGGAAATATATTTTCTTGATTTTAAAATTAGATTTCAATCTTTGAATTATATTGTATTATATTTGAAAATGTTTTAAAAATTATTAACATGGTTTTGGAATTGTATTAGAAAATTTTAAATTGGGAACCATAGGTGCATCGGGAAAGAGGAATAGGAACCCTTAGTATGGGTTTCACCACTAGGAGGTAACCTTTTTATGATATTGATTGGAAGGAATTGATATTGGTTGGATTAAATTTATGCTAGTTTATTATATTTAGTGTCTAGTTCATTATTTCTCATGGGATAGAGCCTATATGTATAGTGTTTTTTTATTTTTGGTTATTTATCACAATATTATTTTTGTCAATGATTGTTTCTCATAGGTTTTTATTTGAGGTTGTATCACATAGCTTTGTATGATAGTTTGTTTCATGGATATATTTTTACTTGTATACCTCTTGATGCATGGGTATGATTTATTATTTTGTATAACTTATACTTATCAAATTTATGGTTTGAGAATATGAAATAATTTTTATGAAAACTAAAGGAATAAAAAGGAAAAGTATTTATAAATGGTATGGATTTATGAAAATAATTTGAAAATATAATTTTTTTTAAAACTATAATTGTTTCTTTATTGATATTATACATTTTAGAAAAAATATAGTGGTATCCTACTAGGATTTGGATAACACCCTACCCCTGCCTTTTCAAATTTTTAGATGTTATATTGTATAATTTAGGTATAAGGAATAAAATATTATAGAATATTAGATTTTATTGATGCTACTTCATTCAGTTTAGGTCTGCATGGAGGTAATTTTTAGTCACGCCGGGTCTTGACATACTTATTAGTTTAGCCTATTTTGGATTGGAATGTGTGTCTTTTGTGGTATCTCACTTGTTTTCACTTCATTCTATGGTTTTTTTCTTGTTTTTCTTATATTTGGATTTTTTTTTGTTTTCTATTTTACCTATATTAGGTGATGGGATGTTTCAGGTGGATTAGCTAGTTGACTCAGGTTGGTTCATCGAAATTTGGTATCAAAGGGATTCTAATCCTAATGTGTGTTACAATTTATTTAGTATGTTTCTATGTCTTGTATAGATAGTAGTTAGAACCATAAAAATTCAGATATCATGTTCAAAAAAGGCACGAACATGTCACTTTCATGACTGCAACTGAGTTACCATGGGTGGTTAGTGACTTTACCAGTTTTTGGACTTAGGATATGAGTTTATTTTAATTATTTTTTTGGATTATTATTTTAATTGGAATATTCTTTTTTATGTATTTTTTTCCAATGTTACTTTAAATTCTTAATGTTTTAAATCATCTTTATCAATACCTAATTTTTTTCAGAAGAATTTTGAATTGTTTCATGACTGATTTTTGTGTGTGTTTGTTTAGACAATGCATTAGAGAATAGATATTCAAAGTCTAAGAGTTGATGCTACAAGATAGGTTCCATAGGAGATGACTCAAGTGGACCCTACTTTATTAGACGTTTTTATCTACATTGTTCACACATTGGGTCAAATGGGTGTCAAAATCCCAGGTTGAATAGTGGATCATGGATCAGAATTTACTAATTAACATCATCAAATATTTCAAATTGATAATGGAACCCATGAATACAATGATAGGATTGAGAGGATAGAGTGTTTCTTCAACATATTCAAGACTCCTAAAGACAGTAAGGTGGGTGCTTCCTTTTATAAGCTTGAGAGACCAGGACTGGGATGGTGGTAATATATTATCTAAGTGAAGTTGCACGAGGATGTTACATGGTATTCCTTCCAAAAAATCATTAACCAACATATTTATCCTAATAATTTATGTACAATGAAGACCCATGAGTTTCTGGATTTATAACATGGGAAGCATACTGTTATTGAGTATTCTACCCAATTTTCTAAGTTAGTGCATCTGACAGATAAGCTTTTCACTAATGAACACAAGAAGTCTTTTAAGTTTGAGTTAGGAATGAGTCCTGATATTTGGTCGATGTTGATACTCATGTTTCATCTATCCTTTGTGGAGGTATTTAACACGACGTCTTTGGATAAGGAAAACATAGCTGAGAGGAATGTTATGGGTGGAGTTTTAGTTGGTTCGACAGTTAGGTAAAGATTATCTTATATTCGTAAAAGGATGCATAAGGGTTGTCATTTTTCATCAAGACTATTTTCAGGGGAGATGGTAATGCAGTGGGAAATTGTATTCCATCAGTGTGTAAGTAATGGTCATTCCAAAACCAAACTGTGTCAAGGATCCAGAGACTTGTCATCTTTGTGGATGATCTAATCATCTATAATATTTTTGAAAAGATATCTCAGGGCAGTAGGGAAGGATATAATTTAACCAAGGGTTCTTGATTCATGTAGATTCTTCCAAGGGTGGTTAATTTAATCCTTAGGCTAAGGGAGATGTTCATATGGCCAATACCAAATGACTTTAGGTAAAGACTTGAACCTCAGTATCCTAGATTCGGTGCATCCCTTTATTACATTGGCACTATGAACAAGTGATCAAATCCCAAAGGACCGAATAGTTTAGTATCATTGAAAAACCATATACAAGAATAATTATTACATTATAAAATGATATTAAATAAATCATAGAAACTAAATTGGAAACACCATAAACTCTTATATTATCCCTACAAGTCATTCATAATATACATGTTCACATCATAGGAAAAAATAAAACATAAGAAAGGGGTGAGGTCATATTATTAGATAGGTTAATAAAGACATCGAAAGAGTCCATAAATAATAATAAAAAAATTTAATGTGAATAACTGAAAACACATTCCATTAAAAAATAATATAGAGCATAATATGTCAGGAATAAAAGATGATTAAATAATTCCATATAAATACTCACATGATAAATTGAACAAAGAATATTCTACTACTCAAAAAATTACATAAATTATGAATTACTAATATAATAATGATAGAATTAATAATTTTAGAAATCTGAAACATATTATTAAGGACTTAGAGAAGGAATTTTAAAATAAATGGTTATGGCCTCAAACAAATCCATATATAAAAATAAATGGGCATGGCCTTAGGGAAGTCCCTATTTATTTTGCCTCAAAAAACATACTGATGCATCGAGGGGCTATAGAGGTCC
The DNA here is from genome assembly GCA_963277665.1 of Viscum album. NCBI lineage: Eukaryota > Viridiplantae > Streptophyta > Magnoliopsida > Santalales > Viscaceae > Viscum > Viscum album. The sequence continues at coordinate 150,286,144 of OY728125.1, forward strand.
CCACACATCACTTACTAATTATAAATAATTCTTCATGTAAATTTGGTGAAACATAAAAAACATATATAAACAAAATGTAAAAAATGTTCCCTAATCAGTAAACATAATCACTAACCATTCTGAGTAATATGGTGACTAGAATCAAGATAGCACATACACATTCAAACTCATCATTAAAAATTTATTAAATTTGGTATATGATATCGTCAAATATTAATCCAAATTAATAGTATGATTCGAAAGTGGTTGTTGAAATAGTTTGAGAGACTCTAATAAAATCCTCATGGAATTCTTGTGAGAAATAACATTTTTTACTTTAGAAAGAAGATTTATTCTAGAAAATTATTTTTATTTGTCATAAAAACATATTTTAAACATGTATATCAGAAAAAAGGAAATGGAAGGAAAATGAAATTATGTTTTAGTCATAAATGATTTGCATCTGAAGTTAAAACATGTACAAATAGTTTTTAAGAAACATTATAAATGGTATACTTCTATGCGGTTTAAGAGAAAATATATGAGACTTTAAAATGGGAAAAGTAATAATAGTTTGTATAAAAACAAAAATGAACTAAGATAGTTTTCCATGACTAAAAGAGTAATTTTATAGAAACAATGGAATATTAAAACAATTTATGTATGGTACTTAAAAATGGGTAAAAAATTGGGAAGTTCCCTTTAATCACACTAACTCATTGGGAGAACATTTAAAAGGGGACCTTATAAAACATGTATTTACCCTTAAAAAATATAAAATGATCTGGATACATGAGTTTGGAACATATACAGGGAAATTTTAATAATTAAATAAAATTAATAAATAATTAAATTGGGCTAAATATAGAGAAAATGTAACCCGAATGAAAAATGGAGGTTCGTGGAGAATCCCTTACAACTTTTCCAAAACTTAAATTGTATTCCCCATAAAATTAATGACCATAAATTGAATCATTTAAAACCATGAAGATAAAATAATAATTATATGATATATACAAGGTTAGTATAAATTCACCTCACACATTAAATAGTGGTGAATAATCCATATCTCACAAAAATGAAATTGAGATGACAAAAACCCTTACCTTATGTCCGAAATCATTATGATCTTATACTTAACATAATGGATAATGAAATTATATTCATTAATAATTTTAATAAGAACCTAATAAATAATTTTTTGATTTATTATAATTTTATTCAGTTAATTTATGATCTCTTTGATGAGATACAAGATTCGATTTCGTTGTTTTGAAGTGTTTGTTTTCATGGTTTTTATGGTTTGTTGACCTCTATACATGTTTGAAAGATCATGTGAAATCAGAATAGTTATCCAAAATTGAAATTATATTTTTTTATTGAAAATAATTAATATTTAATGGTATTATATATAATTTTCTATCTATATATGAGGATGGCCCATTAGATAAAATTTTAAGGATAACCATTTTGATTATTTTGGATTTTTCTCAATCAATACGCACTAATATTGTTTTATAAGTTTATATTATGTATTTATATTAGTTATATAATTCAAAATTAGTTTTAATATACATATTATAAAATATTTTAACCATAAAAATTTGTTTATGATGAGGTATTAATACAATATTATAAAATGAAAAAATCATCGTCTATGAAGGTGGTGAATTGACACCTCCCAGATGACGTTTTCATTTGTTGAACAAAAAGGGGGAGAGAAATGAATTGATGGTGGATATCCCATTATCATAATAAAACTCTTATATTTATTATTGTCTAGAGTTATTAGGATTTTTTGGATAGAGGAGGTAATAAAATGATAATAAATTGAAATAAAAATAAAGGAACGAAATGAGATTTTACCTATTAAATTCATCTCCTTGAGAATATCTTTAAAGAACTGCGAAATAAATTTTTTTGGGAGATGAGAAATACCATAAAATTTTGGAGAGGTTTGGAATAATTATTAGGTTGAAATTTGAAAATCATCAAGCTTTTGGAGGTGTGAGGAGAAGAGGTGGTGAAGGCTGGTATTTATAGTGGAGGAGTGGTGTGTTTTTGTTTATTTAATTCATTAGATTATTATTATGGCTCAAAACTACAAGTATTTCAATCCATATTTCTAAATATATTAAAATAATGAAGGAAAGCTCGATATTATGGATTTACATAATCGATAAATCATCTATGACTCAATAATTTGTGTATTTATTAAATACCGTAAGTTACCGTATTTCACTCTTCACCAAAAATTCAACTATATAAGAAAAAACGCAAAAATTTACCCTAAAAATTTTTTGACATGAAGAATTTAAAAATAGGCGCCATTTTATAAAAATAAGTTTTTAAATATTAGAAAATTTAATATTTTATAAAATCATCTTTCTCTTGAAAATAATGATTCAAATATTATAAATGTTTTTATGATGCTTAGACAAATTAATTAAGGACTCAAAAAAATTTCTTAAAATATCAGGACATCAAAACATTAATTTTTGGATTAATTTTGGGAAAATAAATTTAATTTTAAATAATTTATTTAATTATAAAATTGTGAATACAAATTTATGTTTCAAAAAAATAAAAATAATTAATTTATCATTTTTATCATTTTTCTTTTTACTCTATGCAATAATCATATTATATTTTCATCCATTAGATACATAAATTTTATGTATAATTTCATATGGTATGTTACTATTCAAATCATAAATAGACTGTTTCTATAATGATAATGATAGTTTTATAAATATTTGGATTTTTCCCTATTCATTAGAAAATTAGTATTTTTAGAAAAATACCAAAGTTTCACTCTCAGATAATTTTGAAAATTTTATTTAAAAAAGAGTTTATTTGGTTCAATAGAATTTATTAAAGTGTAAAACATTAGTTTTATGACAACTACTCCATTAATAGGTGGTAAAAATATCTTTAGAAAAAATATATCCTTTTATGTATAAAGTTTGATTTATACTTATATTAAAACTACAAAACATAGTAGTTGAATTGAAAAACATTTTATTGATTTGTAACATATTAAATTTCAAATTATTGCTCATTAATATTGTATAATTTTATTTATTAATATAGAATTAAATTTTTGGTAAATAAAATAGTTATTTATAAAAACACATCCTATTTTTTAAATTGATTTTTATGTTAATTTATAATTAATTTGTAAGAAAATTATTAATTTTATAGACATGTGTAAAATATATTTTTATAATTTAAATAATCTCTTTCATTACCTCTGTTATAACAGTTAGGTGGTAACTGTCATTATAATTATTTGATTAAGACTAGTGTTCTGTGTAATATACACTATCAAAGAATATAAATTTCAAAAGAGAGATACCATAAACTATTAGGGTGTTAAAATTTATGTGTTGTAGTATGCTCTTGTGGAATATGAAGTAGGACCAGCCACTATTAGAGGTATGGTTTTCATCTCATCTTCTCTGAGTTTAGCATTGTTTGATAACAATTTTTCTCATTCTTTTAAATCATTAATGTTAGTTGACATGTTAGGTTTTCATTCAAAGATTATTCCATTTTTGTTGGATCTTTACACGCCTTTGTGAAATAGTTCATTACACGGTTTTATATTTACCACATGTTGGCTGATGATAGCTAACCTTGAGGTAGAATGTTGATTTCTAGTGCTTGATATTGAAATCCTCCCCTTGATTATCGACATGGATTGGATGATTTGTTTTAAGGACCAAATGGACTATTATTACCATCAAGTATAGTTCCTATCTACTGATGGGGTCACTCGTGTTCTCCAGGGTGATTAGGACTCTATATCAATAATTATTGGGAATGTTTTCCTTATGATGGGGAAATATCATGCATGTTTTCAAAGAAGTTATTTAGGAAAATTTTCCTTGTTTGGCTGATCAAATTTCTACAATTGCGTGTGAATACCCAAAGGTATTTTCAGAAGAATGTTATGGGTTTTCACCATAGAGAGAGGTTTATTTTACTATTTACCTTTACCCTAATATGATTCCCATTTATATGTCATATTAACTTATTGATCCTACTAAGTATGTGGAAGTTACATATTTGCTTGAGGACCAGGAGGCAATATGATTAATTCTTCCTATAACGTTTCCATGGGCTTCACATAACCTCTTTTATATGAAGGAATAATGGAGCCTCATACTTTTTATTGATTATATAAAGTGGAATCGGGTGACTATTAAGAAAAAATATCATTTTCCAATGATTATTCTTCTCTTTGATCAGCTTATAGTTGCTCATTGGTTCCCTAATATTGACCAGCAGTTAGGGTGCCACCAGTTGAGAGTTCAAGAATATGATATCCTTAAGGTATCATTTAGGAGTTGATATTGGAATTTTTTTATTCTATTTATTCCGTTCGGTTTCACAAATTATTCTATAGTTTTTATGGATTTGATAATATGGGTCTTTCATCAGTTTTTTAACTCTTTTTGTTGTTGTGTTCATTGATAATATTTTGGTGTACTATAAGAGAAGGGAGTAAAATAAAGACCACTTTGATATCAATCTTTTAACATTAAATAAAAATCATTTGTATGTTAATCATCTTAAATGTATGTTTTATATCTGAGAAATGAATTTTATTGGGAATGTGATATCTGAGAGGGGTGTCTCAGTAGATCCTGTTAAGATATATGAAAATATGTCTTGGGAGTAGCACATAAATTGGTTTTAGATCTAGAGATTTTTGGGTCTGGCTAGTTACTATAGATAGTTTCTTAGGTATTCTCTAATATAACTTCTTCAATGAAAAATTTAACTTCTATGGATATAAACATAAAATGGAATGAAAAGTTTCAGAGATATTTTTGATGAGCTGAAGGTGAGGTTGAATTCAACACTAGTTTTGATTCTTTCGGAGTAGGGATTGTGTTATGATGTTTTATGTGATGCTTTTTCTATTGTTTTGGGATATGTATTGATGCATAAGAAACATATTGTGGATTGTGTCTCCTTCTAGTTATGACCTCTTGAGAAGAAATACCCTACCAATGATCTCGAGTTGGAAGAAGTTATGCATTCACTCAAAATGTGGAGTCACTATCTCTTCATGGATCATTTTAAAGTATATTATGATCACAAGAGATAGAAATATATTTTTTACACATAGGGATATAAATTTTTGATAGAGACACTAGGTATAGTATCTTTAGGATTATAATTTTGATATTTATTATACCCATAGTAAAGTTAATGTGGTTGCTAATGCATTTAGAAGAAAATTACTAACATAAGAAATGAGGAATCATTTGACGAGTGGTATCTGATGAGTTTGTTTTTCAAGATGATATTATAAGTGGAGGATGTTGGTAGTTAGTAGTTATTCATATCTATAGAAGTTGAATCATCTTTTTATGAGAGGTTTCTTCTTGATAGGTTTTCAGGAACAGAGTGGAAATATTTAGTGAAGACCTTAATGATGGGGAGAAATCAAGTGTGTGGTATTACTCTCCCTGTGTGGATTTATGCTTCTAAAGTGAGTTTGTTGTTCTATTTTCCCTGAGGTTGGATTTTTTGATATTTCACACAATTCTTGTTAGTACGTTCACCCCATTTCTACCAAGATGTATATATACTTGAAGCATCAGTATTGGTGGAAGGGGATGATATGATCGATTGTGTATTTTTTTCATGGTGTCATACTTGTTAGATAGTTAAGGTGTAGTACTAGATTCCGGTGGAGTTATTTTCCCCTTAACAATTATGATATGGAAGTGGAATGATATTTCCCTATATTTATTCATTGGATTTACATAGAATACTAGTGGAAATGAAGTCATTTAGGTGATCATGGATAGAATAAAAAAATTATCACATTTTCTACATATCAAGTAGAAAACAAATGTTGAAAGGATTGGTGACTTATTTGTCCAAGTGATTGTGAGACATCATGGGGTTCCCAATGAAGTTTTTTATAGGGATCTAAGGTTCACATCCTGGTTCTAAAAAGTATTTCTAGAGGTGATGGGTTTCTATATTAAATTAAGTATGAGTTATCATTCACAGACAGATGGACTGATAGATAGGGCTATCCAGATTATAGAGGATATGATACATTATTGTGTGCTTGATTTCAGATGATCTAAGGAAAATAATTTTCCTTTTTTGGGTTTATATATAACAATATTTTTTAGGATTATATACATATTTATCCCTTTATGTCTTTTTATGGGAATCCATGTAGATCTCCCTTTTTTGGGTAGAGTTGGGAGAGCGTTCCTTGGTTGGGACGAGTTTTTTTATAGAAGGTGATGGAGATAGTGAAATTGATCCAGTGGAATTTGATCTTTTTAAAAAATCATCAAAAAATCATAAGTAGAATAGTATCATAGGCTGATGAAGTTTGAGGTTGGTTTTTGAGTCTTTATCAGAGTTTCACCTCGCTTGGTACACCATTAGTTGGGTAAGCAGAGTTAATTGGAACCAAGAATTGTGGGGCTATTTCAGATCACTGGATGACTTGGGAGGGTGTCCTATCGGTTTTAATTTCAATCCAGTTTGACAAATATACTTGATGAGTTTCATGTTTCCCAATAGAGGAGGTATATACTAGATCATTCCCATGTGATTATATGGGAGGATTCTGATCTTAAACCTGATACCACTTGGATGAGAAACTGATTTAGATTATAGATCGTCAGTATAAGGTATTCCAAGGTAAAATAATATCCCTGGTCCAGATATTTTGGTAGTGCCAACATGATACCCATAAGATGTGGGTACGAGATTCATTCATGAGGAAGAAGTTCCCTTCTTGTTTTTCAGATCTAGGATCCTGAAGGATTTTTGGGGGCATAAATAATTTATTTTTGGGATATTGTAACACCATATTACCTTTTTTCTGGTATTTTCTAAACTTTTCTTTTGGTTTAATTTTTCTTTGGATGAGTAATTCTGAAAATAAATTTGTTGGATACCTATAATGGTCGACATATGTTTTATAACATTCAGTATAAAACCTATAGTATTTGTTGTTCGTTGTGAAATATCATACATGTAATGGGAGTACACAGTATGTAAAAGTCACCAGACAGATCCGATAAATTGGATACATTGCCTAATAATTTTACATTTTGTGTAAAGTATACCCATAATGTAATTAAAAATATAGGATTTTTAAGAAATAGAAACAAGTTTCATGGAATATATGATCTTTTTTGGGTTACATGATGTCCAATATAATTACACACCATTTAATTTCCTATAGGTTGGGTTTTTCGGGTACCACTTGGCTAAATTTCTATTACATCCCCTGGTACCTCTTTTCTATCTTGACATAAAGTCTCCAAAGAATGATTTTTTGTGACTCCCTCTAATCTATATTTCCTTGGTCAGTGATTGATCACCTTTGTGGTTTGATTTCATCTCCTAAGGCATATAATCCTTCTAGAGATTTTACGGTTTTTTATGTGACAATTGTTTTGGATATGGTTGTGTGTGGATTTGTGATCAAATAGTATTTTATATAATTACTCTTTAGTTTCATGGAGTTACATGTCCTTGAAATGATTTTCTAGAAATTTCAAGTCCCTATTGTTTGAGGTATCTTAGTTTCTACCATGTTGATGTAGGTGTGTTTATACAAAGGGTTAATTTGGGAAATTATTTGTTGTTATTGATAAATTATTTGGTTATTTCATTGATTTGATGTGAATATTTTTTTCAAATGATTTAATGAAAAGGAAAATGTTTTAAAAAAGTTTTTTTTTCTTGGAAAATGGATTTTCTTAATTAGGAAATGGGGTTTCAACCTCTGAATAAGATTTTATTGGCTTTCAAACAGTTTTATAAAATTGTGAGAATGGTTTTGAATATATAATCGGTAACATCCGAATAATTTGAAATATTTTAATTTTTTAATAAAATTAATTTTTACTATATTTTTTATACAAAACACCAAGTTATGCTTACACTACATACAAAACTGGGTTAGCTTGCGTTACATGCAAGACTAAGTTTTACCACCCTTTAAGGGTGAAACTATTTTAAAACTAAATTTTGACACTATTATCAATTCTAATTTTTAAAACTAATATTCATCTTTACATTTTTATTTTCAACATTATCTTAGGGTGAATTTTCTTCATTTTTTTGATAAGTTTCATTTTTTATGAAAAGTAAAAAAATACTACATTTTTTATGAAAAATTCCTTTTTTGTTAAAATAAATATTAATATTAAATTAAATTTTGAATTGGTTTTAAATTCAAAAAAGATTAATTATACATTAATTAATCCAATTTAGGTCATTGTAATAATTTTATATTAAATTTAGATGTAAAAATATAGTGAACATTTGAACATTTTCACGTTAAAACCCCACTTTCTCACCACATCTATCGGATTACCTTTAAATTTAAGTTAGAAAAGTATATTAATTGATTTTAGAAAAAGGATAAATATAGTTTAAATCTCTATAATAATTATAGTATAATAATATCTACTTGATATTTGACCAAAAATATTATTTAATGTAATTAATCACAGCGATTAAGGTAAAAATTACTTTACTTGGGGGTTAAACATTAATAATACGGGGGAAACTGGCCTAGAAACTGGTCCAAAATCCTCTTAATGCCCATTTTTTTGATAATATTCCATTTTTTCTAATTATATGAGTGATTGGGATACAGTTCCATGAAATTGACTCAAATAATAAGCTATGTATAAAAAAGAAAAAAACAAACCTCCCTTACATTTATCATTTATAAAGCCTTTATCTGTGAAAAAAAATCATATTCCTTGTCATACCTATAATTTTTAACAATAAATGAGCGGTTTTTATCAATGTAATTTATCATTAATTATTTTAGATGAGTTAGTTACTGATAATTCTTAAGCAAAACTGACGTAGGGATTATTTAGTTAATTATTAAATAAAATAAATGGAACTAAAAATATTAAAAGTGAAGAAAGTTGAATGAAATATTATGTTCCCTTAATTTTTAGATGAAAATGTAAATTTCTATAAATTTTAACTTCATATATTTTAATTCAATCATTTTATTTCTATTTTTATATTTAAATTAAGTAAATAATGCCAAAATTGACATTAATGTTATTTAATAATAAATTATATTTTATTTAAAGATTTAAAATTTAATAAAAAACTATTTGGCCTATTGATTTTTAAATGTTAATAAATATCAAATATGGTATATTCATAGATCAATATTTCCTTTTTAATGAAAATATTGACCCCAAAATATTAAAAAATATTGATAGCACGGTTTGGGTTAAGATAGTACTTTTCGCATTACATACACTTGTTTTAAAATTAATTTCCAAAAAATCCTGGAGTTATTATTTAGTAAACTATATTTCATATTTATATTTTATTTAAACTATATTTTATAATAAAACTCACTTTAATTTAGTCTTAATGGTAAAATTACTTAGTTTAGAAAACTTGTTACCTTATTAAAAACCAAAATGGTAAAAGTGGGAAACATAGATATTAAAGAACACAATTATAACAATAAACATAATTATCTATGGTGGATATTTTAAATGATGATAATTTCACTTTTATCCATTATTTTTCAATTTTTGAGTCAAATGAAGTAAGGGAGACCTCCCAATAGTGTTTACCTTTTAAGACGTACAAGAATGCCACTTCCCCTCCACTATAAAAAGGAATTCACTATTACTCTTCCTTATACCTATAAATCCACTTTGGATCATACATACCATGAAAAAAAATAAGATATCAATATAACTACCTGAATCTTATAAGCCTCACTTTGGGTAGAAATAAATGAAAATAATTCTTTTGGTGAAAACCAAAAAGAGTTACCCAAAAAGAGGTAACATTCTTCAATGATCATTTTTTTTATTTCGTTGTCAATGAATTAAATTATTCTTATTCCATGATTATATAATAAAATCATTATCATAAATATATAAATATTTTATAATTTAAGGGTTCAAACTAAACCTACATGTACTTTAATAAAATGGGCAATGAATCTATCATTCGTGTGTATGAAGGACTACCGCATCGTGAAACATAGTCGTTCTTTTTTCCATTACTACATCTCATGGTTTGGAATTAAATGGAAAAACTATTTTTATATTATATAATTTATGTTCATGTTGTATTCATACTTATATAATTATTATATAACACATACCTTCAACTTTTCCATTTTGTGTAAATATAATTACATCTTTTATGGATGGGTGGACTACTGCCTTCTCAAAGTGATGTGATATGTTCCCACATCACATGAAATGTATTAAGAATTTGTTTAATTAACAATATGTAAAATACATGACATATATTTTATATTCATGATATAATTATCTTTTTGTAAATATAATATATCATTTTTGTTACACTTTTCACACACTAAAAAAGTGATTACATCGTTCACGGACATGTGCACTACCCTATCCTCAATGAGTTGTGATCACTTTTACATCATAATAAATCTATATTTAATAATGTTGGAATAAAGAAGATTTTATTTATGATATAATGATAATTATATAAATATAAAATGTTACTTACCTTCTTTCCAATATAATCTTTGAAAATTGGGAACGTTACTCAGTCGTAGATACGACCTACCATATCTATGATTATAACATTATTTCATATTTCAAAACCATATTTTATGATTGATTTTAAAAAGTATAATTGATGTATAAATTTTATAATCATTTCATTATAATTATTTTTTTTATGTTTATATAATGATCCCATTGATCATAACCGACCCACATGATCTAAGTTTTTGAAAACACTAGACGTACACATAATTGTTTAAGTAGTTATATATATAATTGTAATAAGTTAAGTTAAGGTAATAATAAAATTCAAATTTTTTCTCCAAAAATTAAATAATTAACATGAGTTTATTATTTATGAAGATAAATAGTCATGTGACTTGTTTGAATCAAGTTAATGGATTCTTGTCACTCCTTTTCTTCTATGAGGTATACCCCATTTTCACTAATTATTTATTTTTTGTGGTGTATATTCTTTCCCATTTTAATTTTATTTATTTTTTAACTTATATTTCATGGTATTATAAGTTTCAATTTGAATTATCTTATCCAAGGGTTTTTATTTAAAAATTTCCAAGTGGTAAAAGTTATCTTTCAAATCTCTCTTTCTTTTCTGAATGTTAAATTTATTTTGAAACAATCACTTTATTTTAATCCTTTTTAATTAGAAATTATATTTATTTTAATATCAATATTCTTGTAAAATTAATATAATTACTTTATAAACATTTTACCATTTTTACATATGGCGTCAACATTAAAATTTATATGATTTAATTTGGAAATGTTTATTAATCCATATCATTAACTCAATAAAAATATTTACGAAGGAACGATATTTATGATTTAAAATTATTTTTAAAAATATGAGGAATATTTTGGAAATAAAGTATATAGGTTGAGAAATAATTAATTAAATCCTCTTGATTCAATGATAGTCTCATGAAAAAAAAAATCAGTTTCTAAAAACCCTTAACTTTTTTTCCAACCAGTTTTAAATTGTCATGAGGATTGATCTTGATGAAAATCAGATGGGTTTCTACCCACAGACTTAAATTATCTTGAGGATAGACCATGATAGTAAATTTCATAAGGATATATCTTCATAGTTCAAACATATAAAATGAGGCATTCCATCATTATTATTATTCCATTTTATTATTTGATTAGTTTGAATATCCACAGTCAAGTTTTAATCTCAGGTAATTATTTATATTGAATTATTATGTAATATTTTATTATTTCCATACTGATCATTCATTATTAATTCATTATATATTCTTCTATACCTTACCTTTACTGAGCAGTTGATACCACTATTTGTTTTTCATTTACCTGGGTATTAATATGAAATCATTGAATTAATTTCAAAGATGTTGGGTATTTTTTTTTATGTATTTGGTTTTTTATTCCCAATAAAAAATGTGTTCCATGTATGTAAAATAGTTTTCCAAAACTGATAAAATGATCAGTCCATTGGGATTTGATTCCTCATAATCATTCTGATTTACAAAAAATGAGGCACCGGCTATGGGCTTCTAGGGTTGGGGCATTAATGTTGGTATAAAAGGATGTTTAGAAGAAAACATGGGGACTAGATTTAGGAAAACCTAGATTAAAAAACATAACCCTATGATAGACTATTGGAGAATATCCCAAAGAATAAATGTGTATGATTATGAGATTTGATATGCATAAAATATAAAATTGATGATAAGTATTTAACTAGTTTTTGTATTATTCATGAGAAGTTCTAATCTAGACAATGATACCATTTAGATACGGTGCCTAGCATAAGGAATGTGAATCCTATCAGTGCACATGATCGAAAGAGTAATAATGATCATTTCTTTATATTATTAAGATAGTATTTCAAATAGAACCAGCCTTATAATAATTTTCATCATTATAGGGCATAATACCATGTGTTATCAAGAAAAAATAAGAATTATCTAATTATTATGGATTCAGGAGGAAGTAAGATAACAATAGGATAACAGAGATATGGATGGATAAAGGGAAGAGGGGATTGAAATATTTTTTTATTGACCTGAACTTTTACTAATGAAAATTCATCTCGATCAAATTAAATATCTTATTGTGTGAAATTTTTATATAAAATATTCACTTCTATGGTCTTATGTTTTTGGATTTCAAAATACTGATAAGAATTGTTACCGTTGCTAATATAGCCACTGTACAGTGATAAATTTATTCATATAAATATAGTGTTTTAACTAATCCAATTTACTCAGACAAAGGGAGAGATAGCCTCCTCTATTAGAATTTCCTTGTATGAAGCCCATTTTTCAGAGCTCGGAAAGGAGGTGGAATCACTGGGCTTCGATCTTGACCAATCCCAAGAAAAGATTCAACATCGTAAGCTCGAATAGAACCACCTACGGTAGAAGTGGAAGTTGATAGAGATTACCACCCGACCGATGTTATCTGAGAATCACCAAAAGTCGGTCACCATCACACACCATACCCTTATATCATATACGGTTGTTATAAGGGGCAATGTAAAAAGACCCTAGCACTATGATTATGTTAATTATTTTTTATGTCATGAAGAATATACATTTATTTTATTATTATTACTTTGTGAATATTTTTTAAAGCACAAATAGTATATTTAGTTAATATCCAGTTAAGAAATCTATTTCAAAAAATTAATTCATTTTTAATTACATAATATGTTAGTAACATATTACTACTAAATTACTTTTTATTAAATATAAATTATCATATAATTTTTATGAATACAATTATAATTTTAATTATGGTTTGAAATCCATTTTTTGTCAAAACCAATGAATTTTTTATAAATGTCGGTTTTTATTTTAAAAGTAAAAAAATTCACATATTTATAAATTTTTAAAGATAAAATGAATATTATTTTTGGAATCAGGAGGTCGAAATTATACAATAGTGAATTTTTCATAATTTCCTAAGACAATTGAATGTTTGGATAAAAATTAAATATTGTTTTGTTATATAATGTGTTTTATGGCATCATAATGACCCTATAGTCATATAATAAAATACGAAAAATGGTATTTTCGGATAATATATGTTTTACCATTAAAATAATCTTATTTTTGTTTATTTATTTATGTTACAAAAAATTATTTAACCCTCCAAGACTTATAAAACATTTTAACTTTTTAAATTATTTTACTTGAGAGTGTGACTCACCTCCACATAAGCAAGCCTAATATTTTAAAATTTTTGGACATTGTCATTATAAAATATTGTTTTCCACACTCATTTTTAAAAAACCATGGGTAAAAACCATGGGTTGTTTTTTTATTACTTTAATGTGTAGTGTCCCAAACCTTAATAATAAAGAATTCTATATCCTTTCCTATATAAACCCACCCAAGATCCCACTTCTTCTTTACTAAAAACATTTGTATCTCAACCATGATCTTTCCTACCTTCTCAATAATCCTCCCACGGTTCCCCATGATCCCAAGATTCATCTCTCAATCCTATCCCATGATTTTCAGATCACACTTCCATGTACGGAATTTCTTCCTCACACATTTTTTTTCAAAGTATCATTATGTTGATATACTCTAGTCCTTTCAATTAAATATGTTTAGGTATGGTTTCACACCTCCCCTATACTTGCATCCTTATGTTTTAATGATTATATAACCCTTTATCTCTCATTAATTCCTCCCAATTACAGTCGTTACCATACTGAAATTCTGTAAGGGATTTCTCTATCCTCATTTATATTCAATAAATTATTTTGTTTTATGAATCTAAATTACAATAAATCTGTTGGTACATGTATATATATGATCAAATCACTTTCAATTTCATGTACATATTACGAGAAACCCATTTCTCACTCATCATCCATTTTTATGAATTCTTATGTAACGTCGTTATACTGACAAAATTGCACCGTAGTTTTCCAAGCCAAAGTCATTATATAGTGAATTACATACCGATTTCTCTATCAAGGGTATTCATCTTTATGAACATTTACGTATTGACTATAGAGTGACCTATATGAATTAAAAATTCCTTTATCATGGATTAAATTATGATTTTTAATGAATCCATGTTATATGATTCATGTGGCACACATATGCTTGAAATGAAATGATTAAGAAGGGTTCACCCTTATAGAGCTCAAATGCATTGGGTAAAGATTAGTATCATGATACATAAAGTTAAATTAGGGTTTACTCATGAAAATGAAAGTGAAATCATGGTTTACTCATGATCCATGTGAAATGGGCCTTCCCCCATGCTAATATCATGTTAAATGTTGTTTCCACATTATTATGTTATGCTAATCACATTATATCATGAATTTATGTTAATGTTTATATTATTCTATATTGATATGACTATTTCCTAACATGTACTTTATTCTTCATGATATTCCTCGATACTCCCTTACTGGCCTTTATAACTCACCCTTTTCTTATAAATGTCCTCAGGTTATCCCATGCAATGCTAAGTATGATGGAATGTGTTTGGTCATGTAAACGAATGTTTCAATAGAGGTATGTATTTCATATTTTAACTTGTTATGTAGTGTTCCAAATCCCCAAATACACAAGACGTCTTGATATTCTAGGTTGTATCAATTGAATATTTTATGTAATAAATTATGTTTAAGTGTTAAATAAAGAGCGGGGTTGTTATAGTTGGTCTCAGATGATAAGTTTAGTTGTTTTTTGGGATTAGGATTTGAAAAACCTAATGAAATCATTAGGGATAAGACTAAGTATAAAAAAACATCACTAATTTTTTTGAGTATTGAGTGGCTGTTTTATCAGGAAAATACATCCTTATCTGTATACAAGTAGGTAGAGGTGTCTCTAGCATAGATTTATCTATGGGTAAAGCTCAAAAACACCACTTTGAGCTAGGCTCGAACAGGAACTACTGCACTACAATGGTCCTTGTATCACCCTTGGTTAAGACACTCCCGGGGAATATTCATTGGTAAATTCATGAGATTATTATAAACCATTATTATGGAAAACAAATTCCCCCTATGAATATATGTTTGGAAGTAGATCATGGATAACATAGATTAAATCCTAGAAATTCAGAAGTTGAGGAAATAAGTGTAATTTATAACTTATCCCTTTTTCCCTAGGATTTCCCTTTATTTGTTACCCCTAACATTCATTTTATTCGTGACAATGGCTGGTAGTTGCAGTACTTGGGCAAACAACTGATGTGAAAATCAATGTGATGAATGTTCTAATGAGATTCCCAATCTGATGGGAGCGGGCCTCACAAACTTTTCCAAGATAATCTCTGAGTTAACTCATGTTTTGAATAGAAACATGGGTTAAGAAAAATATTGACCCCCCCCCCAAAGAAATAATAAGTCCCAATCGAGATCTTTATGAGACAAAAGCCTCAAAATTTTAATGGACCATCTAATCCCTCAATTTCTGAAAAATGGATCAACTCCATTAAAAATATATTCTCCATCCTTAAATGATTCGAACAAGAGAAGTTTCTTCTAGCTACTTATTATATGGAGAGTGAATCTCATCAATGGTGGAAATTGATAAAATAAATACAAAGCATGAGGACGAGATCGAGGTGTTAGAATTGAAGGATTTCTAAAAAATGTTTTTTGAAAAATATTTTCCCCACACCTTACCACTTAATATTGAAAGGGACTTCATTTTACTAAAGATAAAATATGAAAAATCCATCATAGTGCATGAGGATATCTTTACAAGGCTTGCATGGAATTCCTTCGGCTTTGTTATTACCCCTAAATGCAAGGTTGACCGCTTCTTTGGTGGGATAAAACCTAGCCTATGGAGATCCCTAGTGATCTGCAAATTTGAGAATTATGAGGAAATTGTTTGATGTGACCTCAATGTCAAAATGGAGATCAGAAAATCTTATAGTGAAAAGAAGCATAATTTGGACATTAGTCCAGGTGGTCTGATGGATAAATCCAACAGTTTTAAGAAAATCCATCACCCCACTTACCAACGGTTCAGAAAGAAGCCCCCCTAGACATTGCATGACGGGGGTGATGAAATTGTTTAGGTGTAGAAGAGAAGGTAACTTGGCCATTAATTTCTGAAAAGAAAAACCTGCAACTACGACAGAGGAGAGGAACGATCTGCTCCACCCTCAACACATTTTCATTTCTTCATCTGAAAAGAACTCAGGCACATTGAAAACCAATTCCCTAATCCAAGGGGTTTTTTAGGAAATCAACATCCTTTAAGGAATCATGTGATAAATTTTTCCATCCCTACCACTAAAGTGATCCCTTACAAAAAAATTGGTTACAGGTACTCTAGTTATTCATTTAATAATAGAGAACATACTTTTGGATTCCAGTTCTATGAATTATTTTATATCATAAAAATTTAGTAGAACAATCCCAACACTACCACAGATCATGGATTTAAAGATATCAGTGAGAATGGGAAATGTGGAAATCATTTCATCCCATGAATATAACTCCTCCCATATCATAATTTGTGGATTGAACTTTCTATAGAAGCTTGTTGTAAACACTATGGTGTAATTTGATGCAATTATAGTCATATATTGGATTTATATATATAGAGATAATATAAATTTCCATGAGAGGGAAATCCCTATCCATATGTAGAATCAACCCCCAATAATTTATAAGTGAAAGGAAGAGGATGAATCTTCTTTAGCGCCATCATATCAAGCGTGGATATTACTTCCCTATGAACATGAATATCCTGCTGAGATGATTGAGTCCAAGGAATCATTCCTCCTTGAATACATGAAAATTCAGAGGAAATTTGCTAATGTGTTTCCTGGAGAATTTCATGGTCTTCCTCCTTGAAGAGATGTTGAATTCTCAATTGATCTTATACCTAGGGAATATCCAATATCCAAGACTCCATATAGAGTGGATGTTTTGGATATTGAGCAAATAGAGAAACAATTACAAGATAATCTAGATAAAGGGTTTATAATCCCAAGTGCTTCACCATGGGGTGCACTAGTCCTCTTCATCAAGAAGAAGGATAGGTCAATGAACCTTTTCATTGATTATCACGAGCTCAAAAAAACATGATAAAGAAGAATTATTCCCTACCATGAATTGATGAATTGTTTGATCAGTTACATAGATCACAATACTTCTCCTAGGTGGATATGTGGTCCGGAAATTATCAGGTAAGGGTGAAGAAGGAGGATATCCCTAAGACTACTTTTCGTACAAGATATGGGCACTATTAATTCATAGTTTTTCCTTTTTCACTCACTAATTCTCCAAAAATCTTCATGTACATGATGAATGAATCATTTAGAGAGTACCTCGAAAAATTGGTGTTATTATTTATAGGTGATATTATAATATACTTCAAAACCATGGAGGAGAATGGGGATCTTCTAAGAACTATACTAGAGTCCTTGCAAAAGGATAATATCTTTGTAAAGTAGAAAAATTATGAGTTATGGTTGAAGGATGTCTCATTCTGGGGTCATACCATCACAAGCAATTGGATATCTGTAGATCTCTATAAGATATCTGCAATTGAGGGATGGTCAAGGCCATCATCGGTGATGGATATCTGTAGCATCTTGGGGTTAACAGGATATTATCATCGATTTTTGAGAAATGTTTCACAATTTTAAAACCTTATTACTAATCTAACTTAGAAAGAAGTCAATTTTTCATAGAGTGATGAATTCAAATATAGATTCATTGAGTTGAAAAAGAGGCTTATCAATGTTCCCCTGATCGCATTACCCACAACTGGAGAACTTTTGTGGTATTTAGTGATGCTTCCAAGAAGGGAATTGGATTTTTGTTGATGAAAAATGACAAATTCATTACCTATTCTTCAAGGAAATTGAAATTTCGTGATCAAAACTATCCAACACAAAATCTGGAGTTGGCTGAAGTAATATTCACTTTAAAAATTTGTTGAAATTAACTCTTTGGGAAGAAGTGTGAAATATATGTAGATCACAAAAGCCTTAAATATATATTCACAGAGAAAGAGTTGAAAATGTTCCAAAGAAGAAGGCTAGAGCTAATCAAAGACTATAAATTCCCATACCTTTACCACCCTGGGAAATTGAACAAGGTGGAAGGTGCTCGAAGTAGAAAGGACCCAGCGATTATATCATTGAAGATAATTAAAAAGGATCCAATCATTATAGATTTTATGAAGATGGGCATGGGAATAATAAATAAGGGAACATCATAAATCCTTTCACAAATGATTGCTCAACCGTATCTATTGGAAAGGTTAAAAGATAATCAAAATGATGATGTTGGAATTCCGAAGAAAGTGGAATCTTTCAAAAAAAGGGAAATCCTTAGAGTTCAAAGTTAATGAAGAAGGAATTATAAGATTTGGGAAAAGACTATATGTTCCATCAAATCATGAGTTAAATAATGAACTTTTGGATGATTTAAATAGTCCAAATTTCAACATTCTCCTAGGAAACACAAAGATGTATCAAGATCTCTGAGAGCATTGTAGGTGGGATAACATGAAGAAGAAGATATGTGAGTATACATCAAAGTTCCTAGTATGTGAAAAAGTGAAGGATGATAGGAAGAAGTCTAATGTGATGATGAAACCCTTACCCATACCAGCACGGAAGTGGGAGAACATCACCATGGACTTTGTCACTATACTTTTGAAGACATCTAAAGGAAAAAATGATATTTTGGTTGTTATGTATTTTCTTAAAAAGACTACACACTTCACTGAAATTTGGTAGGATTTCTCATTAGATCAACTAGAATGGATATACATCAAAGATGTGGTAAGGCTACATGGAGTACCACTGTCTAATGTATCCTATCGAGATCAAAGATTAACCACTATGTTCTATAAGAGTTTTCAACATGATCTGAACACTGAGTTGAACTTCATGAAGGCTTATCATCCTCAAACTAATTTCCAATCTTAGTAGACCATCCAAACACTTGAGGACATGTTGAGAGCAAGCTCAATGGACTTCAAAGGAGGATGGGATAAACATATTTCTCTAATGCATTCCCTTTACCATAACATGTTCCACTAAATCTTCCAAATGGATCCTTATGAATCCCTTTATGAGAAGATGTTCTAAACCCCATCATGTTGGGATTATGTTGGGGAGTGAAAACTCATAGGTCTTGAAATTGTCGAAGAAATGGTGGAGAAGGTTAAAACCATCCACCAGCACAATAAAGCTACTTAGAGTCGAAAAAAGATCTATGTTGATAATCATCGAAGAGACCTAGAGTTTGATGTTGGAGACATGGTATTCCTTTGTATATCACTGTGGAAGAGAGTTATGAGATTTTGGAAGAAGGGAAATCGTAGTCCAATGTACATCGGCCCTTTTGAAATTTTTTATCGCATTAGGGTAGTGGCCTATCGACTGGCGCTCCCACTGAACCTATCCCAAGTACATAATGTATTCCATGTATCAATCTTGATGAAGTACATGACTAACTGATCACATATACTCAATACATAGGTGGTACCATTGGATAATGGCCTCTCTTATGAAGGGAAGCCGGTGAAGATCTTAGATTATAGTGAAAATTTTCAATGAAATAAGAAAATGCCCCTAATGAAAGTGTTATGGAGAAACCACAAGTTTGAAGAAAAAAATTTGAGAATAGGAGTAAGTGATGAAGTAGAGTTACCCACATATAATGTGGGAAAAGAAAATTGTGAGGGTAAAATTTCTTAAGGGGGATGATTTTAATGACCCAAATATTTACTAATTAAAATTCCTCTTGATCTAATTAAATGTATTGTTACATAAAATGGTTATATAAAATATGCACTTCCTTAGTTTTATGTTTTTGGATTTCAAAATACCATTATGAATTTTTACCATTTCTAATATATATATTGAAGAGTGGTCAATTTATTATTATAAATATAGGGCATTAACAAATCCAATTTAGTCAGAAAAATGATGTGATGACCTCATCTAGTAGAATTGGACCATATGAAACCAATTTATTGGAGCTCAGAAAAGAGGTGTAATCACTAGGATTCACTCTTGACCAATCCCATGAAAAGATTCAAAACATTATGTTTGAATGGAAACACTTACTAGAGAAGTGGATGTTGATAGAGATTACCATGAGAGCAATGTTATCTGAGCTACCCCAAGTGGTTGTCACCATCACACACCCTATCCATTTGGTCATATGTGGATTTTATATGAGTTTATGTAACAAGAACCTAGAACTATGATTATGTGAATTATTTTTTTATAGAATAAAACATATACATTCATTTTATTATTGTTACTTTTTAAATAGTTTTTTAATAAAAAATATTATTTTTAGTTAATATTCAGTTTAGAAATTCATTTTGATGAATTAATGGTGTGTTGAATTATATAATATTTTAATAAAAATTATTTACTAATTTTTTTTATTAAATATTAATTATCATATACTTTTTATGAGTAAAATTTTTATTTTTATTAAAGTTTGAAAGCCATTTCTTTTCAAAACCCATGAATTTTTTATAAATGTTGGTTTTTATTTTAAATGTAAAAATTCACATATTTCAAATATTATTTAGATAAACTGAATATTATTTTTGGAAACAGTATGTTGAAATTATCCAATGGTGAATTTATCATTATTTTGTGAGACAGTCGAATATTTGGGTAAAAATTAAATATCGATTAATTATATAATCTGTTTTGTGAAATCATAATGACCCAATAGTGATATAATTAAATTCTATAAATGAAATTTTCAGAAAATATATGTTTAAAAATTAAAATAATTTTATTTTAGTTTTGTTTGTTTTATTTTACAAATCTTTAGTGGACCCTCCCATACATAAAAAAATAACTTTTTAAAATGATATCATTGAATGTGTGAATCACCTCCACATAAGTATGCCTAATATTTTAGTAAGTTAGGAAATTAGCCTAATAAAATATTTTTTTCCACTCCCCTTTGGAAAAACCCATGGGAAAAAACCCTGGGTTGGTAAGTTGTCTTGATTAGTTTAATGTGTAGTGTTCAATACCTAAATAATAAAGAATTCCCTCTCTTTTCCTATATAAACCCACCCAATCTCCCACTTCCTCTTAAATAAAAACAATTGTATCTACACAAACCTCAAACCTCATTTCAATATAATCCTACTAAGGAATATTAGGCTCCCAAGAAGCCTCTCTCTTCCCCTACCTAGCCTTTGGTATCACACTTTCATGTTTGGGATTTCTTCCTCTCTCATTTGTTGTCCAAGTTTCTTTTTATTGTTATACCCTCGTCTATTAAATAACGAATGATGGGGTATTATTAAAAAACTCCCCTATAATTACCTAATTATGTTTTAATGATGATATACCCATTTATATATCATTAATTCCTCCCAAGTATAGTTGTTATTATGCCGAAATTCTGTAAGGGATTTCTCTCTCCACATTTACATTTAAGCTAATCTTTTGATTTAGGAATGTTAATTCCATTACATATGTTGGTACATGTATCTATATGACCCCCTTACTGTCCATTGTTTGTATATATTATAAGAAAAAACTTTATCTCTCATCAATCATTTTTATGAATTCTTATGTCACGCCATTATGCTGCTGAAATTGCACTTCGATTTTCGAAGCCTAAGTCATTGTGTAGTAAACACCATGCCCATTTCTCTATCAAGATTATTCAACTTTATGATAATTTACTTATTGAATATAGAGTTTCATGTATGAGTTACACATTACTTTATCTGGTAATAATTTATGATGTTTAATGAATACATTTTATATGATCCATGTGTCACACTTATGAATGAAATGAAATGATTAAGAAGGATGTTCCTCGATAGCTCTCAAATACATTGGGTAAATATTAGTATCATGATAAGTCAAGTGAAATGAGGTTTTACCCATGCTAATTCAAATGAAATGAGGTTTTTCTCATTCTCCATGTTCAATGGGCCTTGTATCATGCTAATATCATGTTAAATGCTATTGCCACATATCCATGTAATGATGATTATGTTATATCATGACATTATGTTCATTTTTATCTTATGCTATATTGATATGACTATTTCCTAACATGTACTGTATTCTTCAAGTTATTCCTTGTTTAATCACTTATTGGGCTTTATAGATCACCCTTTTTTATGCATGTTATCAGGTTATTACATTCAATGCTAATTACAAAGGATTGTGTTTTGTCTTGTCAAAGAACGTTTCCATAAAGATGTGTATTACATGTTTTAAGTTGTGATGTAATGTTCCTAATACCCAAAGATACTAGACTTATTAAAATCCTAGGTTATTTCAAGTGAATATTTTATGCAATAAATTATGTTTAAGTGCGAAATAAAGATCCGGTTTGTTATAATTTTCCCATGTGTAATAATTATGGAAATAGTCACCCTAGTACTAGCATGATTGAAATGGGAGTTTTATACAATTTTAGAGAGAAATGATGATATACTTGTGATTTCAAGGATAAGAAAAATGTTTCCAATGTACAATGCTTCAACTGCAAGGAGATGGAACACTATATAAATAAATTTATCTAGTTAAAATGGAATATACCCCAAAATGGATAATGGATAATTTTAAATATTTTGATAATAGCATTTATGAAGATGATTTACTGATATTCCTATATTTGGATTCAAGAATTTGGTTATTTTATTAATGTAATGGTTATGAGAATTATAAAATACATAAGGATTTTATTTTATTACTTTTTATTAAGGATTTAAAAGTGTATGTTGAATGGTTCCAATAAAATAGATTTAGTATAAAGTTAACCTTTTTTATAAAACACATGGTTTATAGAAAGATACCCCTTATTATGGTCTCAATTTTTAGACAATGATGCTTGGATCAGGAAATGATTCATATAAATAAAGTGAATTGGATAATAATAAATTCATTGGAACTGATTCTAATTTTTTAGATCATAATACATGGTAGGTTCAAAAAGTTAACCATTTATAATACAGTTTATGTTCAAATTTGGAAAAGGTTTTAGATATTTTTTTATTACTTCACTCTATGATGAAACTTGTGGTAAAATATGAAGTAGAAATAGTTCAAGGAAAAACAAAAGGACAATATTTTTTTATATCAAATTGAAATGTATCATGTAATTATATTTCCTTACATTATTATAGAGTGAAATAATTACTCAAATCTAGGGAAGGGTATTGAAACAAAAAAATTCTCCTATTATCATCATTTTTTATGATATCCATGAACTTTATTCACATCATATTTTTAAATATTTGATTCCAACCGATTTTTTATGAACATGTTCTCTATCACTCTCTATCATAGCTTGATATTTATATTTTTCTTCATTGTCCATTTTTTCAATAACATTATCTTATTTGAAATCATATTTTTGTGGTGACCTTCAAATTTTATATTCCCTCTTATTAAAAAGATGTGTTATTAACCCAATTTATGATTTTTGTTTTCCAACAACAGTATTTTCAAATATCAAAACCTTGATTTTCGAGATCAAGAATAAATTGAGAGAACTCAATTTAAATGAGGTGTGAGAATTTAACACCCAATGAATTTAAAATATTTTTATTTTTTAATAAAATTAATTTTATTTTATATTTACTAATATTCACCATCATTTTAATCCTACACTATAAACAACACCGAGTTATATTTTTTTACATGCAAGATCGATTTTTCCACCATTTAATGACATACCTATTTTAAAAATAATATTGGAAACATTTATAAATTTTATTTTTTAAAATAAACATATTTTTTGAATTCATAATTTCAAAATTATCTTATGGTTACTTTTTATTATTTTTTTGAGAAGTTATATTTTTTGATGAATAGTGAAACATACTGCATTTTTGTTCAAAACAACATTTTCATTTAAATAATTATTAATGTTAAATTATATTTTTAATTGGTTTTAAAGCCACCATATCTATTTTATATAAGTAAAATTTTAATTTAAATTATTTAAATCATTTTCATATTAAATTAAAATACAAAAATATAAAGAACATTTGAATACTTTCACCATAAAAATATTCTTTCTTGCCACATCTGCGGGATTACCTTTAAATGAAAATTTTCCACTTCTGTGAATTGAATTTCGACGTAAATATTCATAGTTTGATTTAGTAAAACAATTAAATTCTAATAATATCAACATAATTTTTGACAAAAAATATGACCAAATGTAATTAAAATTCATCACAACGGTTAAGGTAAATATTAGTTTACTTAGTGGTTAAACTTTAATATTATGGAAACAATAACCTAGAAACTTATCCAAAATAAATATTATGCCAATATTAAAAACATATACCATATGTTTTCAAATTTTATGAGTTAGTGGGATACTATTCCATAAAATTGACCCATATAATAAGTTAATTAATGAAAAATAAAAAAAAGTAACCTTCCTTAACTTTAACGTGTATAAAGCCATGAGATATGGAAAAAACATCATCTTTTCAGTTATACATATATTTTAAAAATATATATTATTATTTTTTATCATAATATTTTATCATTATTTTTTATAGATGAATTATTTACTTGAAATACTTATGAAATGCCCATGTAGTGTTTATTTAGTTAATTAAAAAATAAAATAAATGATACTAAAAATATTAAAATTAAAAGGTTGACTAAACTATTATATAACCTTATTTTTGTAGATTAATATGTCATTTTAAAGTGATTTTAACCTGATATATTTTAAAGACATCATTTTATTGATATTTTTAAATATAAATTAATTAAATAATCTAAAAATTTATATTAATGTTATTTTTTAATATATGATATTTTTTTAATATTTAAAATTTACTAAAATAATGTATTCGGAAAATTTATTTTTAAATGTTAATAAATATAAAATATGGTCTATTCATGGACAGTATAACTTTAATAATGAATATATTGACCCCTAATTCATAAGAAACATTGGTAGCATTGTTTGGGTTAAATCAATGTTTTTCCACGTTACATGCGCTTGTTTTAAAATTAACTTCCTTCAAATGTGGGATTTTATTTTTTAGATTAGATAAAATATTAATAATTAATTTGGTCTATTTTTTAAAATATATATGAATTTAATTTAGTCTTAATGGTAAAAATAAGTTTGTTAGAAAACTAGTTACCTCAATAAAAACAAAAATGGTAAAAGTGGGAAATATATAAGTAAAAGAAAAAATTATAGAAATGAACATATTTTTCGGTGTTCTAGATTCTTATAGACCATAATTTTACTTTATTCCATTATTTTCATTTTTTAGGAACATGAGGTAAGGGAGACCTCACAATAGTTTTTAAGTTTTTTATATTTACAAGAATGTCTCTTCCCCTCCACTATAAAATGACAGTCACTATTCCCTTTCCTCACACCTATCAAGACACATTAGTTCATCTAATCCCTAAACAAATAATCTCAAAAAAACTACTCTAAATATAGAATAATCAATTTTTAAAGAAAGAAATCCAAGGATTTCCTTTGGTGAAAACCAAAATGATTAACCTGGAAATGAGATAACATTCTTCAACGATCACTTTTGTTTTATTTGTTTCTCAAACCATTAAATTATTATTATATGCATATAAAATAAAATCATTATCATCAATATAATTATATTTTTTGATGTTAATGGTTTTACCTACACCTACACACACTTCTTTTAAATGGGTAAGAAATCTGACATTCATCTGTATGGCGGACTACCTCCTTATAGAATGATGTAATTTTCTTTTTTCTTTACCAGCTCTCATGGTAGGGAATTATGACTGAAATATTATTTTTATATGATATAGGTGATATTTATATTTTATTAATACCTTTTTAATACTTATATAACATATTCCTCCCTGATTTCAATTTTCTTAAATACGATAACATTGTTTGTGGATGTGTGGACTACCACATCCTCAAAGCAATGTGATACATTCACAAATTTCATGGAATGTACTGAGGATGGGGTTAATGAAACATATGAAATATACATGGAATCCTTATTATATTCATGAAATAATTATATTTCATTAAATAAAATATATAAATTTATTTATTACTCTTTTCACAAAGTAAAAAAATGGTAACTTCCGTTGTGGATTTTGGACAATCGTCTCCTCAATGTTATATGATTCCATTAACATCACAAGAATTATATATAAAAGTTTATATTATAAAAAAAATGTTATTTATGATATAATTATCATTCTTTAATTATTAAATGTTACTTATCTTCTTTCCATAATGATTACTGCAAAATAGGTATGTTATTCAAGCGTACCTATGGCCTACCGTCTCTAAGATTGTAACATTTGTTCATTTTTGATAACCATATATCATGATTAGTTTTAAAAGTTTATATTTTGTATAAATATGATAATTATTCAATTATTATTATTCTATTTGTTCTTATATAATGACTCATTTGACCATAGTCGACTACCAAAGTAGTTTTTTAAAGCATGAACCGAAATTTGTCAAAAAAACCCAACCTAAACTTAATTGTTTACGTAGTTGTGTAAAAATTGTAATAAGTGAAGTTAATGTAATAACTAACATGAAACAAAATTCTCCATAAAGTAAATAATTAACATATTTTTATTTTTCAGGATGATAAATACACACGTGACAAACAAGACTCCAGAAAATGGATTTTTATCTAATTTTTTCTTCCATGGGGCATAAAAAATTTTCACCACTTCTTTCTTTTGTGTGATGTATATTATAAACATTTTACATATAATATCATAATTAAATCATATTTTAGGGTATTATATGTTTTGATTTTAATTATCTCATCCAAGGGTTTTGATTTTAAAATTTATATGTGGTAAAAGTTATCGTTGAAATCCCACATTCTTTTATAATTGTCAACATTAAATTAAAACATTAACTTTTTGGTAATCCTTTTTCATTGGAAATTTTATTTATTTTAATATCCATATTCTTATATAATAGATATGATTATTTACTAAAAGACATTCCATTTTTATATATGGTTTTTACTAACAAAGTGATATGATTTATTATGGGAAACATTGATAAATCTGTATTCTTTACACAATACAGATATTTGATACGGATCATAGGTTATTATTGAAATTGATTTTTCAATATATGGGGAATATTTTGGGCATAAAGTATAAATCTTGAGTACTAGTTAATTCAAGTCCCACAATAAATCTATAGTCTTATGGGATAAAATCAATTTTGGACAAAGCCTTTCCATTTGATTCCAAGTAGTTTTAAATTATCATAAGGATATATCTTGACACAAATCAGACAAGTTTCCACCCACAAACATAAGCTATCTTGAGGATAGGTCCGGACAGAAAATATTTACAAGATATATTGTGATAGTGAAAACACCCAACATTATGAATTCTATTATTATTAATATTCCATGTGATTATTTGATTAGTATGAATATTCATGGTCATGTTTTAATCTCATGTGATTATTTATATTTCATTATTCATTAATAATTTATTCTCTTTATATTTATTATTCAGTATTAATTCTTGGAATTATTCATTATAATATACCCTTATGGAGTATTTTATCCCAAAATTTTTTCCTTTCCTTAGGGTATAAAGATGAATTCTTGGAATGAGATTCCAGGATGCTGATCATTTTATTTTTTTATGTATTATTTTTTTATTCCCAGTGTAAAATTGGTTCCATGTATGTAATTTAGTTATCCAAAAATTGATAAACTTATCGGTCCTTCAGGATTCGATTCCTTGTAATAATGCTAAATTAATAATGTAAGGCACTATCTCTAAGATTTTGGGGTTGGGGAATTACATTTTGGACAATTCTAAATTAAGAACCCTGGGTGTATTGGGAATGATACACAAGCGGCCATAGTGTGTGTTTCACCATAATGAGGCGTCATTTTTTTATATCTAATGGTAGATATTTATATTGGTTAGATCCAATGTTATTACTATTTAGGCTTTTTAGTGTCTAGTATGCAATTTATTGGAGGCTACATCCTATATGTGATGTTCTTTTCCATTAATGGTTCTCTCCCAAATTCTTTTTAATATCATTGATTTTTTATCAAAAAATTTATATGAGGTTGTATCACAAATATTCACATGATAGATTGTTTCATGGATATTTGTTTACATATTTACCTCTTGATTCATGTATATTCTTTCCTTTTTTATCACTTCTACTTGAGTTAATTTTTTTTGAGAATATGAAATAAATTTTTATGAAAACAAATGGGAGAAAGGGTGGAAATGGTTTATAAATGGTTAGGATTTTTTAAAATAATTTAGAAAAATATTTTGTTTTTATAACCTATAATTATTTAATTCTTAAAATTAGACCTTTTATAGAAGATGTGGATGTATCCTAATGGTATTTTGATCACACCCTACTTATTCCTTTGGGAATTTGTAGATGTTGTATTGCAAGATTTAGGAACAGGGAAGAGTATCTTGTAGTATGTAAGCTTCTCTTATTACTACTGCATTTGGGTTAGGTTTTTTTGATGTGGATGTTGGTGACAAGGGTCTTGACTTACTTTATGGTTTATATTTTTTATTGGAATTTATCAATTTTGTGGTATATCTCATATTTCTTCTTCATGCTCTATTTTTTCCCTGTTTTTCTTATATTGTAGGCTGGTTTTTGATTTCTTATTATACATAAATTATGTGACATGCCAGTTCAAGTGGCCAATCTAGTTGTCCTGGGATGATTTCTTACAAAACATAGACCTAATAAAAAATATTGACATTAGGAAAATGAGATAAAAACATAAAGTGTATGAACACAAACACAAAATGGTGTATATTGATAGTGTGTTCCAAACATTCCATGTAGAATTTCACCAAGGATTCTATATATCTCCTTTAATTATAAAATACATTAGATATATATTTTTATAATATATAAAATAGTTTTTTACATGAATAGGTATAATGAATATAAGTATCGTTTTTTATCTTCTTTTATCCAAAAAAGTAAAACAATTGAAGAAAAAAAAGTCTCATCATGAATAAAAATACAACTTCTAAGAAAAAAAAGATAAAAAAAATCCTTAACATAAAATATCTTTTAAATTATGAAAAGATGGATTTTAAATTCATAAAAAACATTTCTTTCTATTTTCCCAAAAACATTTCTCAAATGAATTTTTTTCAAAACAATATCACATTCCTTTTTAAAAGCCACACTTCATAAACCATTTATAAGTTAGTTTGAAAGTCAACTAAAATCACACTCAAATATAAGGAAAAAATACCATAGAATCCAATATATCAATTACTGAAAATAAATAAATCAACAAAAGAACTATAGTTTCATGTAATAAAACCACATTTAGTAGAAACAAATGAGGTATATATATCGAGATCCCCTACATCATCTTCAATGGGATCTATGCATCATAGTAATATTTCCAGGAATATACATGAATGATATGGGACCTATTTCATTAGATTTTTATCTTTATAGTTTCCCTATATAAAACAAGAACATCCCTCTCGGGAACCTATTAGGTCACCGAGTGAAAAATAAACACCCAGGAGTGTGTAACTGTTCTAGGGAAATAATTATCATATGCACACTATGATACTGTAACCCACACATAGACCTTATTCTAAGGCAACTAAAGTTCACATGATATCAATATGTAGATTTGACAAAAAAATGAATCTTATAATTGATAATTTCAAAAAACATCCATAAACCATATCTTACCTCCAACACTATCTCATGAAATAACTACTATCACATTCATGAATGAATTGATCATAAACATCCCCCACTTGGCCACCATCCAAAAAAAATATACTAAAATTGAGGTGTATCAAGAATTAGGGTAAACACAATTTTCAATAAACTATTTTTTACAAGGTTCCAAAAAATACATTGAAAACATTTTTGGAATTCCAATAGACTTTATTAACCATTAAAACCATTCCATGAAAACATTATTTGAAATTAGATGGTTCTAAGAACCCCTTGGAAATCACCCAATAAATTTTAAAAAAAGAATAAAATGTAACAAAATAATTAAATTATTGTCTATCACATCTCTTTTTTATAAATCATACATTTCACATAACAAACATTTCCTTTGAATCAAAACTTTTTCCACACAACCATTTAAAATAATTGAACTTATTTGAAAGAGCCCATCACGAATTTTTATAAACACATGGAATACAACAACTCCATACTATGTGTTGAAATTTTTTAAAAACCATTCATGGGTAACATATATATATATTAACATAAACTAGAAAAGAACACTTTTTAATACATTTAAGCATCTCATGTCTTGTAATATATAGGAAATATATAAACAACCTTCCTTGGTCGAAGTGGAAATAAATCACCACACATTTCCTTCAATAATCGAAGCTAAACCAATATATAAGACACCCTCTTCAAACAATGGAAACCAAAAACCCCATTATTATAACCTACATTAACCCTAAAATTTTCCCACACAATGATTAGGGTTCACATGAGAAAGAAATATCCTTGAGGTAGGATAAGTGTGGGAGGGGGTAGGAAGAAATTAACCTCAAATGATTAAGTATAACCAATAAGGAAGGATCCATAAACCATGGATAATGATAGAAGAGTAAGGATGTGATAAATGAGAACTCCCTAGGTCCCATTTTGTAAGAAATAGTGGTGTAAGGGGACCAAAATCCCCAAACATCAATGGAGGAAAAGAGTAAAAAATATAAAATTAAACAACTAGATAGGTTGTTCAACAACATGATTCCAAATCCCATTCACCCACTGTAACATAGTTTTAGGTTTACAGTGTGGTGCAATATTATTGGATATTATTTCAATAAAATAAGCCACAAATAACACTAATTAACCTTCTACATTGTGTAATGGGTCCCCTCCATCATGAAAGCCCCAATTCTGGAACCTTGGGCCTCCATGACGTTTTCACTTACTTCCATGATGCAATGGGACTACATGAATAATCTATATAGAAAAATCCCTAGACTTTATAATGGCCAAAAATTATATCAATTATGGATGAGAATAGACTACCTAGTTCATAGTGCAACCTCCTACATTCCTAACCTACAACTCTCATTGATTATCAAAACCACTTAGAAACCTATAAAACACTTCAAAACTCATAAGAACCTAAAATTTAAAAATATTAAATACCATAGTTACATGGGAGTTCAATGGGGTATAATTGTTCCATATTATATATGGTTGGGTGTTATTAATATGTGGTAATGAATACCCTAGGATTCCTCTATCTCATATAGGCACAATCCCTATAAATATAGGAGACACTACTGTAGGTCCTTTACGTAGTGGAATTATGGTCCCTCTAACTCATGAAGGAGCTCCCAAAACCATGGTTTGTTAATGGTTTACATGACTCTCATTCACAAATGTATTTGTATTACTATCATTTTTGATGGATTTTTCAGAACTCTCATTTGATAAGGAGATCATGGACTCTAACTCATGCAAGAGCTCGCACATTTCTTCCATTATTCATTTCCACATTTTCAGTCCCTTATTTACCTGAGGATTGCTTTATGAATAGAAACTTATTACTTTCTTAGAGATTCTGAAAGTGTTATGTCTCTCTTTTTTGGGTTTCTCTATTAATCCACTATGTCAGTTATGATGTAGTTACGGATTATGCATTGGTGATTTTGGGTAACTACTTTTCAAAATGGACCACTAAATAGGGATATTGTGACTTCATACTATGATTGAAGAAAACAAGGCCTCACATGTAATAGTTACTCCACAATGCACTATAATGGGGCTCCAAATCACCACCTCTATGTCGCAAAGAGTATTTCCATCTATAAAGGAAGTGTGTGATGGTCCCAAAATCACCACATTTTAGTCACAAAAGATTAAGGTTTGATTATTGGTTAACGAGAAATGTAAACCATCATTGTAGTTCATGAATGAACTATATTACCCGAGAATGATCTACATAGTTCATGGACTATGTATTCATGAAGAAAATTGAGTTTATAAAAGGGATTGTAAGGTTTCATAAAAACTCTTCCATTTTTAATTTTCACTAAACTTTTGATATCTCCATTGAAATTATGACCTTTATTCAAATTTTTCTGTAGTATTTATTATTTTTTTAAATCAAAAACACCCAAAAATACTTCTGGTTAAAGTGAAATTAAAATTAAAATTTAAATAAAAATATACATTAAGAAGTTGTGGTTTTTAATTTTCACAAAAAAACATAATGTAACTATTTACATATTTATTATCATATATTCTAAACTCTTATTGACTTTATATGTAAATCACATTAACTCTAGACTTGTATAATATTTTATTTGATAACATTGAACTTATATAATTTTAATCATACACTCGATAGACTATTGGGCACTATATTATATTAATATTACTTTATTATTTAATAAAAATTTATTTTTGTTGTAAATAATGCTTGTTTCTTACTTTTGGGAATATTATGATAATGAACTATTATTTCCATATCGCATATTTTACTCTATCCGTTTGGATAATTTTGATCATAAAATAAGACTTAAATTCTAAAATATAAAAATTTGGATGATAGAAACACCATAACATATATTTTAATAAACAGATGGATAATTACAATATCTTGGATAAAACATTTTTTTCATTGTCTATTTTTAAAAACATGTTACAGAACCCGATGACTTATAAACCATGTGTATAAAATTAATAATCTAATTTTTCACAGTAATCCATTTTAATGAATGAAATATCTTATCATATAAGTGAAATGATAGAAAAATTAATGTCTCTTATTTACGTCAATCTATGTTTGTTAAATTCCTTTAAATTCAGATATTTGATGAAGTTACTATTTTATTTTTCATTTGAATAAAAAATATAATCTCAACCAATTATCCTGTTAATTTTGAAAATCTAAATATTTTGAAAACATACACAGTAAACTATTGGTATCATATACCCATAAAACCTGAGGTCTCTATTTATATAACATGGGTACCAGTCATGGACATTCCATATAGTTTCACAAACTATTTTAGATATCGTGACCAATTCAATCTTATAGAATAATTACACCTTCCTTATTTATTTTACCTTTAGGTTTAAATGACATTAAATAGATATCTAATGAAACATTATAGTAATCTCTAAATAAATTTTCTTCTCCCAATTTGAAATTTCACCAACCATTATGGTTTATAGAACACAAGAAATTAGACATAGCACACCTAGTTTATCAATTTTAAACACCTGATAATATCCAAAATACATTTCATAAAATTATTAATCAGATCAATAAATTATAATAACTAAATGAAATTAATTTCTTAACCATAATAATCCTTATAGAAACCTCTAGTCTCAACAATTCACAATTTTACCCAATCATATTTAACTAAAATATACATACCTAATCATTTTTGAGTATATAAGATTAAATTCCGTTAATTATCTGGCATCTAATTCCTTTTAAACACAAAGTAAATAATTTTATAATTCTTTTAATCATATTTATTCACATGGGAAAAAACTTCCACAATTGTTTACTTAGAATGGAATTTCTTTAAAACATATAATTTTTCAATAAGAACTATTCTTAAGATACAACTATCCTAAGTTATATACATTAATTATATTATTCTAAGGCTATATTTCAATTTAAATTTTAATTATGATGATGATAATATTGTCTATAAAAGATGAATTTATTAGATGAGTATTGTGTTTTTTTAAAATTTAATAAGGTTTTTTATTTAATGGTTACCCAATGAAATTATGAACTCTTTTAAACTCATCACATCTATTAGGGAAAAAACATTCATTTTACATTAATCAATGAGTCTTATATGTAAATATTCTCTCCACTTAGATTTTTAGGCAGGGCGTCATCCATGTCATATCATATGCGATACATTGATAGTTGAGTAGATAACCATTTTTACAATCCAACATATAGATAAACTCCTTTCTATTACTTTGGTATCAAATGTATTAGGGTTTTACAGCTAAGGTTACCCCAAATAAGAAAAACTATTTGGTAACCTATCTTTTAAAATTATCCATTTACCCCATAAATTATAAATGATATTCCATGGGTTCCCTTCTGTGGATGAACAAACCCAGTTGAATGATTTTTTCTATACATGTTCTTCATTATAATGAATACAACATGGGGGATTGTTAATGGTATTTAATCTCACCATCCCATCTCATGTTATTCCCTTTATATACACATGATTCTACTGATTTATTTTAGAATACTATTCTATCCATTAAATAAATGTTTTCAAACCATAGCTATGAGAGACCCTTTACACAAACCATATTGTGTGTTACTCAGCCAAATTCAGAAGATAAATATATTCATACATATCCAAATCCATACCATTTATAAGGAACATAAAATCTTATTGTAGAATATTTGTGTTAAATGAAATTGAAAAACATAAAATGGGTTAGCTCAAGGAAACAGATTACCAATCCTCACCTTATAGAAAAAATTCAAAAGAATAAAGTCTAGTGGGAAGTTTCCACCCATATTCATCTCCATGGGGATACTTTACTCAAGAGAGAATCAAATTAATGATAACTCTAAACCCTAATATGAACAAACTATATTAAATAAATATATCATATATTATATATTTAATAACAAATCATGGTCAAAGTAAATCATCTCTAAATCCTATGTTAATAGACCTAATAGGTAATGTAGGGATTGATAATTTTATGAAGTAATTTAACAACATAAAATAAATAATACAAATATTAAAAATATAAAAAATTATTTACAATGAATAAAGCATGGGATAACATTTAAATAAATAAACATTTAAAATATGTAAACATGAGATAACTATTT
Organism: Viscum album; assembly: GCA_963277665.1. Classification (NCBI taxonomy): domain Eukaryota; kingdom Viridiplantae; phylum Streptophyta; class Magnoliopsida; order Santalales; family Viscaceae; genus Viscum; species Viscum album. The sequence goes on from OY728125.1 coordinate 150,321,509, forward strand.
ATGAACAATTCATATATAAAATATAACTTTAAATATTTTATAATAATATATTATATGTTATGGGCATTGGATATTTTTTAATTTAAGAAATATATATTTATTTTATAATATGAACTTTTCAGATTATTCACTATATGATATTTTATGTTATGTATGCATGATATTTTATGAGTCATAAACATTTTTTATTCAATATATATGATGTGAACTCCTTATTTATTCTTAATACTACATAATGAAAATTATTTAAATCTAGATCTAGTTTATCATAAAAGATCTTAAAATAAGGATTGAACAATATCCCAATAGAAGTACATTTTAATTTTAATATTTCAAATTATTTATGAATAACTCATAATCTTTACATACACACAATTTGTATTTTAGCCATATTTTTTCAATTTTAAAAATATATGTAAATCAACCTTCTGATTAATTATAAAAAAATTATTTAATTTATAAGTCATTCGATTTAATTTTTCAGAAGTTATTTTTAATTTTAACATTAAATATTAACTTTTATTTATCAATTATTTATTTATAAAAATTTATACAATTAATTATTAATGCATAATAATTTCTTAATTTTTAACCTCTTTACAAATAATTAAATATCTCCAAAATAACATTTTCATAATTTTTGAAAAAATGATAAACTATATGAAAAAGAAAAAAATGTTAAATTATATTAATTTTTTACACATTAGATTACATCAATGAATATCATATTTTTAAGGAGGAATGTCTTGGCATGTTGTCTTGTAGTGTAATTTTATGTAATTTATTTATGATATACTATTCTTTAAAAATGGATCACATGATATATTCTATTATAATTTATTGTCAAGGTATGTTGAAAATAATACGATATTTCATAATGCAGTATCAAACCTGGTAGTTGGGAATATAATGTTTCAATAAATATTATATTAGCAACTTAAAAAATGTCAAACACCTCGTTAATATTACACTGATGCTCAATAAAATGTCACCTTTTTAATTGTGATTATGTTATCAATATAATTTAATGTCAACCAATTATCTTAATTTTAAAAAAATTATTTCAAATAATAAAACAACATACAATCTCTAATACCATTGAAGAGTTTTATAGGGTTTTAATAACACTTATTATTGGCATAAAAAGACATCAAGAACAAAAATCCAAGATCTCAATCTAATATTTAATGAATATGCACATACTGGAAATGAAGAACCTTTAATACATTGGGTACCTTACACCAAAATCATTGTAGTATTTTCCTTTATCATCTATATTTAATTATGATAACTAAGGAATGGCTAAACGACCCTTCCAATAATGGTTTATCTAGAGGATTAACCTAAATAAATCATCATATATATGGTGTCCTTATAACCTCTATAGAGTTCTATTGACTCATCCATAACGAAGGTGGAAGAAGAGAGTATTAGATATAGGGGGTTTCAGCTGAATGTTATTTGAGAATTCAGATAACCTTATAGCCAATGTATGGAAATATGGTTTACAAAGGCTCAAGGACTCTCCTCGGTGCTGAAATATTTGACTCGTGATTTATAATTTCTGGTTTAATACCTTGTAAAATACCTAAATATTAGGCATGTATTTATCAACCCTATGTTACAACTCTTTTAATAACAATTTAGATGATATATTTCATGGGATGAATTATTCAAATGTTAAATCTTGATGCTCAACCTCCCATACAATTGAATGGATTTGTATTATATCGTATATACCTATAGTCCACTACATATTGAACCAAAAAATACTAAATATATGCATATAATGCATATATAAATACATTGTAAATGAATTACTTTTAAATATTTTAAAAGGATATTATTTAAGCAACATATTCTCATGTTTTTTATAAGGAAAATTGGGAAACAATGTTTCCAAAATATTATACTTAAATATGTATTTGCAACTATGTACCCTCAAACATAGTCATTAAGGAATATGAACTCATTAATCAAAATAATTACTAATACAATATGAATTCTCTCATCTAATCTAATTTCCATCATTAATGTTCTTGGCCTTACCCTAGATGTGGGTCACAGACCAGAAGAAATATCTTGATGAGACATGTCACAAGGAAGTTGAAAATGTGAGACTAAAGGTTTAAGGATGAGGGTTAAAATTACATACCCAACCTTTATAATAGCCTCATTCCATAATAGATTTCTATGTACCAAATTGTCCTACGTTTTTTATTATAGGGAATATTGTAGGAATTTAGGGTCGTATCCCTTCATCGTGCTTGACTAGGAATATGTTTATCCATTTGTTAAATATAATATCCATATGTGAATAAGGTTACATCCTTATAGAATTCTTGGATTCCACTATTAGTGGTCGATATAGTGTAGGGTTTTTTCGAGATTCTCTCCCAGTATTCTTTGATGGAAGGAATTCATTGTACATGACCACAGGGATCAGTTTTCCAAAAACCTTAAATACAACATACATTTCATGTAAGCCCCTGATTTTTTATGAATTATTATTTTTTGAATTAATTAAATTTCATTGATATATTTTGTTATTCAAAAAACCAATTTAATCTTGGGTCATGTGTAACACCATGTTAAGCTTGTTCTATAAGAAATATTGTGTTGGTTTGCACTACATGAAACATTGAGTTTCAAAAAAACCATGATATACTATTAATTTAGATATTAAAATGAAACTAGTATAACCAATAAAATAATATTATTTAGATTAATAGAAATAAAAAAAATCATAAAATATTATTTATAATTTTTTTAAATATATAATAAAAATTGATAAAATAAAAACTTTATTATTAGAAATGTCTTCATATAATAGTATTTTCCAAAAAATTGTTTCTTTTTTGTGAAAATTAATTAAATTTATTTTTCACACATTTATAAAATCAATTTTAAAAAATTAATTTTTTGAAATAATAATTGAAAAATTATATAAGGTTGATTTTTGGTATTTTTATAAAAAGATTCATCTTTTCAAAAATAGTGAAAAATACTGAATTTTAATTTAGAAATTCGTTTGTGTTTAATTTATTAATAAAGATGAATTATATTTTAAACTGGTTTTAAATTAAAATTTTTTACATTATAAATTCATTAATCAAATTTTGTTCACTTATTAAATTTTATATTAATATTTTTTATAAAAACTTTGTAAACTTTTGAACATTTTCTCTTTCAAAACACGCTTTCCCATCACATCTATGGGATTAATTTTAAATTAAAATTTTCCATTTATGTGAGGGGAATATGGAAATATGGATTCCAAATTTTGTATCAAAATAATTTATATTATCCAATAAGGTTATGATAATTTTTGACCAAAATGAATAATAAAAATAGTAAAAAATTATTCAACAAGATTAAGGTAAAAATAGGTTTACTAGAGGTTAAACTAAAAAGATAACGGTTAATAGGAACTAAAAACCATTCCAATCCCCATTTTAATTCCATATTTTATCCTTATACCATATAGTATCTACAATGGTCTATTAGTGTATCCTTTTTACATGAAAAAAAATGTGTAATTATTTATTTAAAAAATACATGGGTGCCACTCATATCGATTATTAAAGTACACACCCACTCCTCTATTATGAACACCTTAAAACCCTTTTTTCAACTAATAACATTCAAAATAACTCTAAAACAACCCTAATTTTATCCTTGAATCCTAAATGAGGAAAAAAATTAAACCAAGGAAGGATTTTTGTGAAAACCTAAGGATGATAGCCAAAGAAGAGTTAACATTCATCAATGAGTGTTTTTGTTTTATTTCTTCCTCCACCTCCATAAATAATCATTATACAATTATTATATAATAACCTTAGTAAATGAAATATATTAACATGTTTTTATTTTATGGTAATTACCTACAACAATCCCAACCTACATCAAATGGGTTAGAAAATCATTGTTCATATGTACGGTGAATTACCCCCTCACAAATTGATTTCAATTTTTTCCGATTTAAACCTCTGAAGGATGGAAATAAAGATATATTTATTGTTTATTTATTATATTTATGGTATTATTATTATTATGTAATTATTTTACCAAACATACCCTCATACTCTCCATTTATTTCGAAATATGACAATGTCTCTTTTGTGTACAGTGAACTATCACCTCACAAAGCGATGTTGTTTCTTCTGGAAATGGGGATGACCTCATTTGTTTAAGGATCAATCATTCCAATCGGTTTATAATGAGTTTATTCATAGAACCAAAAATATCCAATGATTCTATATACATTTGGATCTACTTTCCAAAGGTAGTTTCTCATTAGTTGTGGACCGATGAGGCTTAAGAATTTGCATTGGTCGAGAGGATGGGAGGTTAGACTCATCACACATTTTTGGGGGGAATTATTGTCTACTCCAGGACTCTATTTATAGATTTGAGTTATGTTTGTGAATCCTTATTAATTTAACAATTACGAAAATGATCTTTCCTTTAGATCTGACAATCAATGATTGATATGTATGAGATTTAGAGAATATTATATATGTATTTGAGGTTCTTCATCGATAGAGAATCATCCGTTTTTATTAGATATTCATATTCAATGGTATCCTTCAACACATTATATAGAAATCTCTTGGTCATTATGATAACCATACTGGTTTTAAATCCACTTAGTGGAGAACTTGAATTTTATTGTCATTGAGAAGGACATGGATTATTTTAGAGTTGGGATCATACCTGCAGATGGGCTACCTATGTATCCTTGTTATCAAAAGTAATCAGAACCCTCGTAGTTTGAGTGAAGAAGTATGAGGGTTATGAATGATTAATGGCTCAAAGAGAGATGTCATAATTACTTTTACACTCTAAGCTCACGTGATTCATACTCGGTGTGAGAAACAAGGGGTATTAGTAAAACCTGACGATTGTTCCACGAAAGATGCAATCATAAGAAATGATGTGGTGCTTACGTATGTATGATGGCCCATGTAAATGAGGATTGGGACTTAGTTTAGGAGAGAATCCCAAGAATAAAGTCCATAAAGGTATATGTGCTTTATAGAGATTTAAATACTTAATTTAGGGATTACTCTAGAGAAGGACGCCCAAATTAGAGAGGGACTAATGATCGGGTTTTATTCCTGAGAAGGAAGCCCATGTAAAAAGAAATTGATCACGGGGATTACTCCTGAAAAGGAGGCCTGGGTTGAGGGGACTTGAGATCTGGGTCTTAATCCTAAAAATGAGTCCCAGGTTAAGAGAAATTATGATTAGGGTTTATTCCTAAGGAGGATGCCCAGATTAGGGAACTTGGGGCTTACTCCTGAAAAGGATGCCCAAGTTAATAGAAATTATGATTGGGGCTTATTCCAAAGGAGTATGCTTAGATTTTGGAACTTGGGGCTTACTCCTAAGGAGGATGCCCCGATTAGGGAACTTGGGGCTTAATCCTAATGAGGATGCCCAGGTTAAGAGAAATTATGATTGGGGATTATTTATAAAGAGGATGCCCAGATTTGGGAACTTGGGGCTTACTCCTAAGGAGGATGCCAAGATTAGGGAAATTGGGGCATACTCATAAGGAGGATGACCAGATTAAGGAACTTGGGGTTTACTCCTAAAGGGGATGCCCAGATTAAAGATCTTCTCATCTTAAAGGATGAGGTTGAAATGAATAAAATCTCTAACCATGGTGATATAAAGTTATGTAAATCACAAGGTTTTGAGAGATGTTCCACAAAATTCCTTTCAGATAAGGAAGAAAACAAAGTAACCATTCCATAAATGGCTTTGAAGATGGTTTTGAAGGATAAATCTTGAAGAGGGGAGGTGGATTCGAAGAAAAGAGTTGAATAGGTAGAAGGGGCACCCAAAAAGAGGCAGGCGCGCAAATCATGTTTGGGTGTGCAAGTCCTGGTCACGCAAGTATACTTGCGCGACATGGTTATATGTGGGAGAAGGTTAACCAATAGGTTAATACTTGGGAGAGACTTGGCTCAAGCCCTTATTATTATCCCAAAAGGCTTCCAAAAGGGTAGTGCGCAAGTTCTGTTGAAGGGATAAGGTGGTGCACAAGTGTTGATGAATTTTAACACTAAGTCCTTGTCCCCCCTCTCTAGATCATCCATTATAGGTATGAAATTACCTTAGAAGTGTTTGGAAGACTTCAAGAAGAGACTAGGGCGCTGAGATCTTAAATCTGACTTTTGGATTTTTTTTCCATCCCCAAATGGGGGGGCACAAGGGGTATTTATAGGCCATTGAGGACCTTGGGAGAATATAAAATAGGGCATGCAGGTCACCTACACGACCAATATGTGGCACGCAAGTATACTTGCATGACCATGGTGAAACTTGCGCGACCCATGCTTAAAGAAACCCTTGTTCATGCCTTTGTAAATTTTCGATGTTCTTCAAAGGATGAATCTCTTTGTGCTTAAGGTATTCTCCCTTTTCATTTGTTAGACTTTTTGATGAAAAGGAGCATCAAAAAACGTCCCCCCTTAGAGTGGGATCCGAAAAAGGAAAGAGGATTTGACTCGGAGGTAAAGGAGAAAACCAATGAATTTTGGGCGCACAGGTTTTGAGCGCGCAGGTAGTGGCACACAGGTGTGAGCCGTGCAGGGTACGACACATAGGTAAACTACTTCGCCTATAAATATGTAGCACCACTTCGCACAAAGTACTCAACATTGAACGATTCTGATCTCTCATCATGCAAGTATCATAGATTTCACTCATTTGTGCTGGTGCTATTGCCCACGGTTCATTGTTTCTTTGTGTCGTGCTTCTATAGAGGTATTTGGACTTATGCGGTGATACATGCATTCTCATAATTGCGCGATCGGATTAAACATGCACGCCAACATGGGACTTCCATGCCATAATGTCTTAAACATTTTTTCAAATTTCTTCAAAAAGATTAGGAAATATAAACTTACTTAAGAGTTAATTATTCGACCTTTATGCAGATTCAATGGATCCTAGAAGAATTGGAATGGCCAATGAGCTGGCTAGTAGGCAGATTGATGATATGATGAACATAATTAGCCAAGACTATTGTAATATATGTGACAACACTCTCCCAGATTTGGACAAGTACATGAAGAAGTATCATCTTAATTTTACACAGAGCATTTAACTGCATTTATATGGACATAGTCATCTTCAAGGAGTCAACATTCCAGAGCCAAAGAACTATCTCATGCATTATTGGTTTCAAACATACACCAAATTTTCTTCAGCAAATTTCTCAGTTGGAGGAACATTTTTAAATGCAGGAACAGTGGAGAAAGCATTTATATTGAATCATAGCCCATGTTCTCCAGATTTGAAACCTCACAATCCTGAGCTATAGCCGCATTGTTATCCCTCAATCTTCAGAAAATCTCAGATGGATCAATCCAAAGGCTTGAAGACGAGTTGGGACGTCCCTCCTAGAGGAGGTGTGTAACCAACTTGGATGTGGGCCTATTGGGTGCGAAAAAACTATGTAGAGTTTTTTGAGGATATGAAAGGAGCTTCAATATATGAAGTCATCTAGGCTGGGCAGACATATGTCTACAGGAATGATGACTTTGTGCCAGATCTAATCAGCCGCTGGAGCCCAGAAACCAATTCTTTCCATCTGACTCATGGAGAAGTAGGCATCAGTTTTTGGGATGTCTACAAGTTCTTTGGGGATCCAATTTTGGGCGATATGTATGATGAATTCATCCCTCCCAAGGCGACCTGGAATGATTCAGAGAATACTCCATCTTTGGATTAATAATTATTGAAAATTTTCTACAAGATCATGATTTCAAAGACCTCCAAAACACATTTTGGAAAGGATATTCATCCAGAGGAGTGGATGGATATGTTTCTTACAAAGAAGAAGGAGAAGGGGACCACCTGTACTCGTCCTACTACCTGCCCCAGAATATAGAAGAGGGGTGCTTTTGGCACATTCTATCCAACCCTAGAAGCAGGAGAATTTGAAATTTGGGGGTACGAAGTGGATCAGAGAATCCCAGAAAAGACCTGTTTGGCGAGCTTCTTAGCCTTGTGGCTCAGTTTATATCTTCTACCTATCAGGGATTCTAAGGGAGGCGTCAAGACATGGACCTTCGCTGTTGCAGCCATGTTGGGTGAGAGGAAAATGGTTGGGTTGGCCACCCCCATTTTGGCAAAGATTCACAGAATCTTTCTCCATGTTTATATGGGTATGTCTCCTTTGAGAATAGTAGGACCATTACTTGTTTTATGGGGATGGATCGCCACTCATTTCAGGACATATGTTGTACAAAGCAATGTAAAGGTTTCTGGAATTTCTTTCAGGAAGTCAGTGCAAGCATTTTCTATAATTTTTCTGTTATATCTCACCTACTATGATATGAAGGTGAGGCTGAGCGTGTTCAAGGAATTCCATTTCTTTCCTTATGGAAACCCGCCAACCGGGTGGTTTGTTGATGATGGAACAGCCGGCCTAGAATTTAGGTCATACATGCTGGCTTACAGAGATGGTGTATTGGGCACCAATATTGACAGAGAGATTATATGTGAGGCCTATGCTCTATAAAGATTTTCACACCAATTCAAGTGTCTGCAGCAGATTTTTGTATCCCCTCCTGTGTATGTTAGGTTAGAGCAGCATCTAATGGTTGCCCGAAAAATATGGTTGCAGAAATCTATGGAGAAGACCGGGGTAGTGTTTGATCTACGAGTTGCTAGAGTGGCGAGTAACTTGACTACATGGTATTCCAAGAACTGGGTAACATCATACTCTTAAGGGGTAATGAATCATTCGGTTCCTCGGGTGGGGAAAAAGAAGTGAAGTGTCGAGAATGAAACCCTTCATCTGGAAGGTGACTCTTCCACACCCGGAGCTGATTCACCGGGTTCCTCACCCAGGGCTGACTCACCAGATTCTCAGGATGGGGATGATGAGGTGCAACATGTGTCAAAGCAGCCTCGTGCCAGATATAATCCTCCTATCAGAATGAAGATATCGACTCCTTCGACTCCTTGTGAGTTATATCATTGAGGCAATTTAATCGCCATTACTTATAGAGGAACACATTTTATTTTCTTATCCTTTATTTGTGATTGCAGAAGCTGGGAAGAAGTTGAAGTCCAATATTGTAGGACCCTCCCCACAACCTTCCGGTACACATGATGAATATCTACGACCAGAGGCTGTCCAAACATGGCGGAGTTTATATTACGATGCTGAAACTTCCTGGCTGGACTTATGCGAAGGGATACATATCCCTGGAGTAGGGAATATTTGGGATTCTACTAATATCTGTTTCGAGGATAACCCTGATGAAGTGTTGGAATACATCAGAGAGCTGGATATGCTCATATATGCCACTGATTATTCCATTCCTATCACCAAGAGGGTGAAATAAATGATGGATCGTGGCACCACTGAGGGGACCGGTGCTTCTGGAGATGAGGAGTGGCATGATTACGTGGGTATTGAAGATTTAAGTCTCTTTCCTTATTTTGTTTGAAACTTGATTCCAGTTAAAGCTTTGTTACTCAGGGAAATTACTTTCTTCATCTTGTAGCTTGCAAATAAAGGAACTGATGTGGTTCCTTCACCACAGTATATCCCTGGTGGTTCTGCCATTAGAGCTAATCAATATCCTCGTGAGCCAGGCAAGGTATATCTAGGATGGAAAGCCATGGATGCGGAGTTAGAAATGGATTTTCACTCTCCAATACCTGTATTTAGATATGACGATGTCAACACACCCAAAAAGCCAAAGAAGCAAAGACATCGAAGGAAGAAGTCCACAGCTAAACACTTCATCAGTAGTGGTAAGTCCTTAGGATTGTAATGAATCCTAACTCATGAAAAGATTTCTCATATTTTTTGGGATTTTAGGGGATTCTTCAATTTCTCCTATGAGGGAGAGGACTGACCCTCCACTGAAGAAGATGGAGGGTGCTGGTGAACAGTCGCAAACTCATGCTGACTTGGCTACTCCTGAAGAAGAGCCAGTGTCTGTTCCCAATATTGCTCCTACTACTGCTGCAAGGAGAGAAGAGCCTGATTCTGGAAATTTAACAATATTTCAAAGAATGTTGAATGAAAACATCAACTAAATTCCATTCTGTGATACATTTAGGTTCAACACCTGCACCAGATCATTTGGAGGCCACTACAACTGCCTCCACAATTTTATCTGAAGAAGATATTCAAGGTCAGAGGCCGCAAGATGAGGGTCGCCAAGAAGAAATATCGAATACTTCCACTGGTGAGACAAACCAGGAATATGATATATCGCTAGATAAAATGATGAAACTTGGCACATCTTTTCAACAAATTTTAGATCATGTTTAATTAACATGTAATTTAGATGATTTTGGACATAAGTTTTATCCTTCATCCTGTTAAAAATTTCTTATTACATCTCTAACCATGATTGGTTGAAATGTGCAGTTCCATATGAGAAAGCTGCTGAACTGCCAATACCTAAAGGGGGTAGAGACAATCCTATTATTATATAGACACTAGCTCAAGTGGAGCTTAACTCAGTAGAGCTTCCTAAAACCCATACTGAAAATCCTATTGAAGCTAGGAAAGACGGGGAATAGCCTTATCATGATGTCAATCTACCGTTGGAAAAGAGATAATTATATTTGTTGCTATACTTAATTCACAAGACAACTTAATCAACTTTTGTTATTCTTTGAAACTAACCAAAACTATGTTGGGCTGTCAATTTCAGTCGCTAGATCTGGAGTTGAAACCTCAGCCTCCACCCCAACAGGAGTAGAATGTGAAGTAACAAGGGTCAGGGGGGAAGGAGCAGAACAAGGCACCTCTCTAAGTGCATTAATTCTGGACTATATTCCCCCCTTAGATAGTGATGCGGAATCAGACCCGGAGGTAAAAAATGCGCACTAATTCTCACGTTGCAAGGCATGGCAGAACCTATGGAAGATTATATCTGAAGTTCCTCTTGAAGATCTATCTTTGAAGATCCCGCTACTGTCATACATATTCGTCATGTTGTGACTTGGCCCTTTTGGATATCAAGAGAACCATGCCGTGGTGAAATAAGTCATTTTAAGGAGGGAGCAGGAGAAAAGGTACCGTCAATACTTGACCAGAGCAAGGATGTTGACTAATATCTATGAATTTGATTATGTGGTGTCTCGAGCTAAGGCTTATCATGGTGCAATATTGAAGGATATGAAACATAATATCAAGGATAAAGTTGTCCAACAGATGCACCTTCAACGACAGTTAGATGCTGTTACTAGGGAACTTGACCATCTTAACAATTCACTGGAAGGAGTTCAATCAAATGGCATGAAATCTATCGCAGATTCCAAGAAAGCACTCTATCAAGCGGAAAAGAGTGAAGCTGGTCGAGTGCATGAACTTCAAGTGGCTGCTGATGATGCTCGAGATTCCGTAAATCAAATGAAGAGTTATGTTGAAAGCCACTTTTAATTCCTGAAAAAGAAAAGAGACTCCAGTCTGTGGATGTCCTTATAACTCGTGTGCATCATTGAAAAAACACTTTCATATTCAATCATTTGTTCCTGCATTATCTTTCTACCTACTTAAATTTTTTAACTAATCCAATGGTCCTAGTAAGCATAGCTTGATTTTTTACTAGGATTATAAAAATAACCCTACAAACATTGAATCTTTTTATTGCTCAATATTACCTAAATCATAAAAAATGTATGTTTAGTGAGTTGGGACTTGACTTTTGTTCAGACTTCCCTTGTCTTTTGTGGGCAGTTTAAAGTCATGCACGTCAGACATAAAAGGGATAATGTTTAAGGTTGAAATAGCATTGATCGAATGGATTAAAAATGACTTAATTCCTTGATAATTTATCTGAAAACATATTACCACATTCATGTATGGGGGAAAACATTTGAACTATGACTTAATAAATTTTGTATCTGAGGAATGATATGAAAAGGGCTAAAATGCATTAGAAGAAGTATTTCCTAAGAGTGTAGTTACCATTATTTTAACAAACCCATTAGGGGGTTGAATTATGCAAGGCCACATAAGGGCATTGGCTGCATAGTAAAATAATAGCAACTTTTGGCTAACAGGTCTGTTATGTAGACTACTTATGCGAGGCCGCCTAAAGGCATGTACTGCATATTCAAGCAAAAGAACTCTCAGAAATTTTACTTTTCTATGGCTAAAGAGCCAGTGAATGTTTATGGAGATTCAAATTTTCCAAACCATAGATTATGCTATATGGATAAATGTACTTGAATATGGAGATGATATTCCCAATCAAGATTGTCAAATAATTGGATGAATGTCACTCTTGTGAAGGTATGAACCAAACGTTGGGAAGGTAAATATAAACCATAGAATTGAATACTTTTAAATCATGAAAAAGAGTATGGGAAAAACATGTTAAGGATGGATATTTTTTTTCATATCCCTATATATTGTTGTTTAAGAAAAACAAGGACAAAAGAGGTTTTCCTCCAAAGAATGAAGTTACCACTATTTGACAAATCTGTTAGGGTGTTGAATTATGCAGGGCCACTTAAGGGCATTGGCTGCATAGTCAAGTAATAGAATCTCTTGGATGATTGGACCGTTATGTAGACTACTTATGCAAGGATGCCTAAGGGCACGTGCATCATAGTCAAGCAAAATAATTCTCAGGTATCAGAAATTTTATGACCAGACGTTAAGAAAAGGTTTATGGAGATCTAGAAATATTTATGGTTAGGAGTCTGACACATGTAAATGGGTATTTTCCGAAACATGTAAGAGATACACAGACCAATGCTAACCATAATCATGTTGTGACTGGGTCCTTAATTGAGGTACTGGACTTCACTACATATCGCATAAGTATGGGAATCAAGCCATAAATAGTTCTTGAAATACAGTTTAATGTCATGTGGGACAAGAATGTAGGAGATCTTAGTTTAGTGTCATAGAGCTCAGACCATAATAAGGAATAAACATTTTGTGTTTTAAAAACCTGATGTGAATGAAGAACAGGGTTTTCATACCACATTCATGTTTTAACATGGGGACTTTTCATCCAAGGGAATGAAAGTGGAATTTGGGGTTAGGCCCAAAGACTTGGGGCTTGATTCGAGGGACACTCGAACGTTCCAATGTATCTCATAAATATGGGAATCAAGCCGCACATAGTTCTTAAAATACCCTTTTTATAGATTTGGTTCGTACAAGTGATGGGTGAAAGGGGACTTTAGTGCAATGATGGTTTGACCCAAGATTAAAGGTTCGGGCATTGCCATGTATGCATGTAGTCTTTGAAATATGACATGATTGGAGTTCAATGTCAATGATGATTCCCTATTAGGTGAGGGAAAATGAAGGAATGTATAGTTTAATGTCATATAGTAAGGATGATGGTGAACCAATGTGAAGATATTGGTTTTGGGATGCTTCACAGATCAACATTTTATGAGACAGAGGTGAACCGACGTGAAGAGATTGGTTTAGGGCTACTTCACAGATCAACATTGTATGAGACATAGGTGAAATGACATGAAGAGATTGGTTTTGGGATGCTTCACGGATCAAAATTGTATGAGACCGAGGTGAACCGATTTGAAGATATTGGTTTTGGGCTACTTCACGTATCAACATTGTATGAGACAGAGGTGAACCGACGTGAAGAGATTGGTTTGGGACTGCTTCACGAATCAACATTGTATGAGATAGAGGTGAACCGACGTGATGATATTGGTTTTGGGTTGCTTCACAGATCAACATTGTATGAGACAGAGGTGAATTGACATGAAGAGATTGGTTTTGGGCTGCTTCACGGATCAACATTGTATGAGACAGAGGTGTACCGACGTGAAGAGATTGGTTTTTGGCTTGATACTCGGGAGTTTGCTGACGTACCCATCCTAGAAGGTGAGGATCAAAGTCCACATAGTTCAATTAATAATGAATTGGTGATCAAGTTGTACTTGAGGAAGACCTGAAGATGGTGTTGGGACTTATGTGTGGTTAGCGGCCCAAAGAGGGTGTTATGGTTGAAGTTTACTCTAAGCTCACGTGAGTCATACTCGGTGTGAGAAATAATAGGTAACAGAAACCCCAACGATGCACAATTTAACGTCATGTAGGAAAAAAGGGATAGGACACAATTTAATGTCATGTTGGATGAGAAGGGGACTCTGCAGTTTTGTGTCATGCAGTAAGGACAAGTGCTACACAGTTTTGTGTCATGTAGCTGGGACAACACAGTTTAACGTCATGTTGGATGAAAAGGGTGTTGTACAGTTTAGCATCATGTAACTAGGACGTACAAGGGGGCTATGCAGTTTAGTGTCATGCAGTAAGGACAAGTGCTACACAGTTTAGTGTCGTGTAGCTAGGACAACATAGTTTAACGTCATGTTGGAAAAAACCACAGTTTAACGTCATGTTTGGATGAAAAGGGTGTTGTGCAGTTTAGCGTCATGTAGCTGGGACGTACGAGGGGACTATGAATTTTAGTGTCCTGCAGTAAGGACAAGTGATACATAGTTTAGTGTCATGTAGCTAGGAAAAAAAAATTAACGTCATGTTTGATGAAATCATGGTTTAACTTCATGTTTGGATGAAAAGGGTGTAGTACAGTTTAGTGTCATGTAGCTAGGATGTTTTTTATTTGTGTTACACAAAATACTTCTCCAAGAATCTTCCATTGGTTGGAGTTGTGATGAGTTCTCCATCAGTTGAGATTAAAGAATAAGCTTCATTGGAGTAGACGTTTTGTATTGAGAAAGGTCCTTCCCACTTTAGCTCATGCTTGGGAGGTTTCTTTCCTGGAATCGTTGGAGTTCTGAGAAGAAATACCAATTCTCCTTGAATGAATTAAATAAGACAAAATTTTTTGTTGAAATCTCAGGCTATTCAATTCTGATAGACTTCCAATTGGTGCGGGGTGCACAATATTTTTCCATCTAATAATTCCAATTCATCCGATCGCTTTTGAGATTGTTCATCTATAGATGACTGATCACAAATAGCTACTCTGAGCGAAGGTAATTGAACTTCAATGGGAAAGACTGTTTCTGTTCCATATACTAATGAATATGGAGTTGACCACGTAGCAGTGTGGGTGGTGGTCCGATAAGCCCATAAAACATGAAAGAGTTTATCAGGCCATGATTTCTTATCTTTATCAACCATATTTTGTAGTATGTTTGAAAGAGTCTTATTGAGGGCTTCTATTTGGCCATTGGACACTACATGATACCGATAGGAATGGTTGGATTTGATTTTGTATTCTTGATACAACTTCCTTACCTCGGATGAACAGAAGTTGGTGCCATTGTCCATCAAAATAGTATGAGGGACACCAAATCTTGTAATGATGTTAGACTGGATGAAGCTAACAATTCTTTTAGAACTAACTACTTTGAGAGGTATTTCCACTGCTATTTTGAAAAAGAAGTCAGTAGCAGTAATAATATACTTAAAATACTTGGAGGTAGATGAAGGGTAAGGTCCTACTACATCCATTCCCCATGTGGAAAATGGCCTTGAGTATTTAGCTGTATGAAGGAACTCTAGGGGTTGATGAATTATTTTGGCACATACTTGGAAAGAATGACACTTCATAGTGAAATCAACACAATCTTGTATCATTGAAGGCCAGAAGTATCCAAGACATAAAATTTTATCAGACAGTCTATGTTTAGACTGGTGGGAACTACAGACTCCTGTATGTTCTTCTTTCATGACAACCATTCTCTCTTCACCATCAATACATCTGAAGATAATTCCATCAAAACCACTTTTATAGAGAATTTTTTCAAGGTGATCTGGGCTTTCATGACGAGTAAAATTGACCACACCTCACCGGACTTGTTCTCTCCTGGCTCTATCAGGTGGGAGTGTTTCATTTTGAATGTATTTTCTGATAGGCGTTATCCAACCTATAGTATGACCATATGGTTTAGAAATGGGACTAATTTCATTGATTTCCTCCATTCATATTTGAACATAAGATGAAACTGTACGACGGTGGGAAATACTGATGAGTGTTTCGTCCCGATTTAGATCTTCTAGTGTTGTGGCTACATTAGCCAATGCATCAGCTTGGTCATTTTGTGATCGCGGGACATAAAAAAATGTCAGTTTCGAAGGAAATTCTGCCATTAACTCTATGACGTAATCATACAGAGGGATTAATGCTTCTTTTCTGATAGCATAATCCCCATTGACTTGTTTGTTTACCAGGTCTGAATTACCTTTCACCTTTAAGTGATTCACTTGTGCCTGAATCCCCAACTCCAATCCTGTGATGAGAGCTTGATATTCTGCTTCATTGTTCGTACCACCTTCCCGCAATAAGAAAGAATAGGGTAGCACTGCCTTTTCCGGGGAAATAAGTACAATTCCCAACCCAACTTTGTTGAATTTATGATCATCCATTTTCTTCCCTGTTGGACTTCTAGAAGAACCATCAAAGTACATTACCCATGTTTGAAGATTATCTTGAATAGAAAGGTCATACTCATCAGGAAGTTCAATATCTAAAGACGTATCTTCTACTGAAGGGTGTTCATCAAGGAAATCAGCAAGATCTTGGCCCTTTATTTCTTTTTGAGACACATACTAGATATCAAACTGCTCCAAAATAAATGTCCACCTTTCCAGATGTCTTGTAATCATTTGACGACTAAGGATAAATTTGAGTGGGTTATTGCGAGATAACAAGTGGACATCATGATGTTGCAGATAGTGTCTCAATTTCTAAACTGCAAATATTAATGCTAGGCAGCACTTTTCAATACTTGAATAACGGTTTTCTTCCCCAAGAATAGTCCAACTAAGATAGTAAAGGTTTTTTTCATTCCCAACATCATTCTTTTGGGGGTGGAAGGCTCCCAATTATCGCTCTAAAGCTATCACATACAGAATAAGTGGTCTTCCTTCAACAGGTGGCATTAATACCGGTGGAATCAAGAGATATTTCGTGAGAATATTGAATGCCTCTTGACATTCTTCAGTCCACTAGTAAGTGACTCCATTCTTCATCAATTTGGTGAAGGGTAAACATTTGCCTGCCAAATTGGCGTTGAAACGCTGAATATAGGCCAAGATTCCTTGAAGTCCTCTAAATTCCTTAAAATTTCTACGAGGTGACACACCAAGGATTGATTTTTCCTTCTCAGGATCGACTTCGACACCACGATGGCGTACAACAAAGCCGAGAAATTTTCCCAAGGTTACCCCGAAAGCACATTTTAAGGGGTTCGTCTTCAAATAATGTTGTCGATGTTTGTGGAATATGACTTCCAAATAATCCATGTGATTACAATGTTGTCTGGATTTAACCACAAAATCATCCACATAACATTCAAAAAAATTCACTAAAAAGGGTTTGAAGATATGGTGCATGGCATGTTGATATGTTGCACCTACATTCTTTAGGCCAAAGGGAATTACCCGATAGCAAAACACACCCTGAGGGGCTCTGAAGGCTATAGATTCTTCATCTTCTAGATCCATTCAGATTTGATTATACCCAGAATATCCATCCATGAATGAAAGTGATTCATAAATAGCTGTTGCATCAATTAAGAGTTATGTGATCGGAACTGAAAAATCATCCTTGGGAAAATACTGATTAAGATCTATGAAATAAATGCAAACTCTAATTTGTCCATTATTCCTTTTCATAGGGACAATATTAGCCAACAATTTGGGATATGGAACTTCTCCGATGAAGTTAGCTTTGATAAGCTTATCCACTTCAGCTTCAATTTTGGATGCATAAGTTGGGTGTGTTCTTCTCGTAACTTGCTTAAATCCTCGATGTTCTTCTGCCAAACCCAAACGATGAGTAGAAACATTAGGATCAAGCCTTTGCATTGCTATATAGTTATGAGCAAATATATCTCGATATTTATTGAAAAATGAAATATACATTTCCTACTCTCCGCACTAATTAAATTGTGGTGTGGATCTTCTTTTGTACCCATATTTATTTCTATGAATTCATCAATAGTGGTAGAGATACCCTCTTCAAATGCTGGAGGATAATTTCTAAGATCTTCCTCTTATTCTTCAACACGTGTTATTTCTTCTTTTTCTACTTTCATAGTAGATGATGAAGCAGAATTTCCTTGATCAAGAGAGATGTTAAAATTTGAACATCTTGAATAAGAGGCTACCATTTCTGACCCTATTGATGATGAAGGGTCTTCTTTTTTTGATAAAGAGGAGATGATGGATTGAGAATCGACATCATCGTTCGACTCTGGTATTGCTATAACATCTTATGGCTTGATTGATGATGTATAGAATTTCTGGATTTCAGTAGATGAAATGATTACATCTCCATTTGAGCTTTCATCATTGCTTGGTGAATCACCAATTTCTACCATGTTGTCTGGCTTGGTTTCCATAATTGACATTATGGACGTTTCCATAAGAGTATTTTGATTTGGGTCTATCCTATCAATTTGATTGATAGGAAACATATAATCTGAACTCACAAGTATGAATGGGTTTACTGGAATCATTTCCAAACCATATGGAGAATTAATTTTGGTAACCTCCTTTGTCGTAGATTCCTCCTTTCCCTCCATGTGATAGAATTCTACCATAATGTATTGAAATTCACATGTTTTGAATGGGACTTTATCACTATACAATGTCCCAATTTGACCATTGAAACAATATTGAAGACATTTATGGTATGAAGAAGGTATAGCCGCATGTTGTTGTAGCCAAGGTCTTCCAAGAAAAATGTTGAAGGCTGTGTCATGAAGAACAACCATAAAAATTGAATTGGATTCAATATCCCCAAACTGAGTACTGAGTGTAATCTCACCCAAAGGTTCTTGTTATTTTTATCATATCCTTGCAACATCAAAGTAGAAGGAGATAAATCAGATTTAGTGAGGCCTAATTGACAAAGTGTACGAATAGGGATGAGGTTGACTCTTGAACCATTATCAATGAAAACTCGTCGGAAGTCTATATCATTAACCTTTCTAGATAAATACAAAGGCCTAATATGTCTATGAACAACATCATCGTCGTCTTAATCTATAAAAGATATCACTGCATGGCATTCTGCAGGATCATTTTCTAAATGATAGACTTCAGCCACATCAATTTCAGTTTCGAATTCATGAGGACTTGAAAAAGCCTCAATAAGTGCCTCCCGAAGATCCTTTGATAGATTCAAGGAATCCAGAATTGATAACTTGGCTGGTACATGGTCCAAATGTTTCAAGACATCATACTTTGATCCAAAGGTCTGCGGTTCCCAACAAGAACATCTGGTTTTGTAGGTTCCTTAGAAGTTGATGCTTTGGAAGTAGATGCATCTTGTATCAGGGTAGGAGTTGGAAATACTCATGGATTTAGAAGATTAGACCAACTAGGTATATTTATCTTCTAAGAGGAATAAGGTGTAACCTCTAACCGATCTTCCAAAATAACTATACAAGGACTAAATATTCCATGTGTGGAAGAACTTTCTTGTTCTTATTGAGCCTACTGAAGGGCTCTGCCACGTGTTTCTGCTACATATACAGTTCTAGCAGGGGTAGGATTGAAATAGTGGCTTCTGGAATATCCACTTCTTCCTCAGTATCCTAGATCTCTGGGACTCCCTCTAATTCCTCTGTTTGATATAGGGAATTTAGGTTCATCAAGATCAAAAATGTGACAGGCATAAGGATCTGTTAAGTGAATCATGTTATCAAAACCAAAGATCAACTCTTCATCTGATTAAGACTCTTCCTAATTATCCAGTTCAGGCTGTGCCATTTGGTGGGGTGTTGCCCGTTCTTTTGAACTGGATGGCATAAAATATTCTAGAGTTAAAGATAAATTGGCATTTAACACGAGCTCTTCTTCTTCCGGCTGCTCTTCATTCTATGAATTATGTCGCTTCTTTGAGGATTTTCCTTCGGATGAAGGGGTTTTTTCTATGGCATTCATAGCAGAAGACACAATTGGTGTATTCAATTACATTCATAAAATGGAATGAGTTTGGTTAATCATTTTCCTGAGCATCCAATCATCATATTTCTGTGCATTTTTCCTTCTAACTTCTTTCCATTCGCCTTCTTCCTCTAGATCTGTAGCAGTAACACATGCTACCTGGGCTGAAGAACCTTTTAGTTTGACTTTTCCCGAGTCCACCATCTTTTTTAGGAGGTCCATGAAGACAAAACACTCTTGAAGGGTATTCCCCTACATCTGATGAAATGGGAAATAGTTAGGAAGGTCTTCATCTCCTTCCTTGTTTGGCCATTTATGCCTAGGAAACTGAACCAAATTATTTTCCATAGCTAAAAAGAAGCAACCAAGAAATTGTTCATTTCAGAAAGAATAAACCTTGTTCATTAACTCCTCAAATTTTTTCTGTATTTTATCTCTTTGATCATCTTGACAAAATGACCTCTGTTGTTGATGCTCAGGAGGTGGATCCCTTCAATAATATGATAGTCTTGAAGTGGAATCAGGTACAGGTTCCTGTTTAAGTGTGAATGTAGCAATCTCTTCTTTACCCATTCTCCTTCCTAGGGATGATGGAATTACATGAGTTTTAACTTTAGTCTTTGTAAGAGATTCTTTGATCTGCTGATCAATTGAAGTAAGGTCTCGAAACCCTCCTATGTATTTCATAGGGATCAACGGTGTGCATAATTCATCATGCAAATTTTCCACACAGATTGGCAACAATTCGTCTTGAGGGAGTTCTATGCTTAAAGAATATGTTAATACCTTCCAGTGAGAAATGTAATCATAAACTCTTTCAGTCTCCCTTTTCTTACAATTTTTAAGATAAAAAACTGTTTTCTTTGGAAATGTTGATCTGAATTGAAGAAGGAATCATTGACGAAGATCTTCCGACCTTGTAATTGACTGGGAATGCAAGATTGTATACCCTAAAAAGGGATGCCCTTGTAATGACTGTAAAAAACACATGAGATTAACTGCTTCTTTTTGTTGATGAGTCCCATTATAGGATCACAACGAGAAAAAAAATGTGTTAAGTGTTGTTCTCAGTCTCCCAAACCATTAAAAATTGGGAATGTTGTACTTGAAAAATTTTATGGGGGAGGAATTTCATCCA
The DNA here is from genome assembly GCA_963277665.1 of Viscum album. Lineage (NCBI taxonomy): Eukaryota > Viridiplantae > Streptophyta > Magnoliopsida > Santalales > Viscaceae > Viscum > Viscum album. The sequence goes on from OY728125.1 coordinate 150,342,556, forward strand.
CACATTTAGGGTAAGCACTCTTTTCTAGTTAAATGTTTTCATGTTTTCCCTCCATAGCTTCCAACCAAGCTGTTAATGACTCAATGGTAGTCATTAACTTTTGAGAAATAGATGGTTGAGCTTGGACCTGAGCAGGTGAAATAACTGGAGCATGGACAGGTGTGGTGAATGGTACTGCAACTGATGGTAGCACCACCGGTTGTGGTTGGGCATGACCCATAGGATTAGACCTTTGAGGGTGTACTGGTAAAGGAGGATATTCTTTATCCATCTTAGTAGATACAACAAATTCCCACGACTGACTGACTCCAGCACGCTTTGGAGGAAGACTACCTTGTAGTAGTTCTGCATTCAACCTCCTTAACTCCTTAATTTCTTCCTCTTGTTGTGAAAACCTTTACTCTAGTGAGAGTGATTAGCCTTCTCTAGAGGAAGGGTGGAATGTAACCTGACTTTTTTCATTTCCCCTTGTTAGATGGATTTTGGAGAGGGGGAAGATGGTTATTTGAAGAAATACCTAGATTCTGGGTAAGTCTTTAATTTCGTGTACACACACCTTCTTCATTTTCCTCTGAGTGTATAGCCTATTGATCATGAACTTCTTCATCTGATCCCTCTGAGTGAGCCTCATGTCCTGGAGGATTAGCAACAATGGTATTGATGAAATTTATTGATTCATATCACATTGCATCCCTTCTATTGGCATTTCGGTGATACTATCTTCTTCCATGTCCTTGATGATACATTGCCTTTTGTTGAGTTTATCCCATAGGAACTTATTGATGAACCATAATTTGGAAGGAATCTCCTAATAATTCGGCTCTGTATTCCTCTTGTGGCTTCTTCCCTAATCGAGAGAAGACTAACTTTCGCTGAGGAAGAGATTGAGGATTTGAAAAAGTCCGCAGTCTGGTGGACTGGGGCTGTTCCTACTGTTCCTGCTCCACTCCTTGAAACCTATTTGTTGATTCTGAGGGTTGGGTTAAAAGAGTCCCCATTCTGGCAAGATGGGGTGGTTTTTGAGCTGCTATATCTGAGACTTTCTTAAAATCTCTCCTGATTTTGCGGACTTTAGTCTAGAAATTGGCTAGATGCATTAACCTACATCCACTCAACTCACCTGGCTCAAATGACCGCTGGATGATTTCTGACACTTCTTCCACTTGATGATGTGCATGGTCTAAACGAGAAGTCTGTTCGATATTCTCATTTTCTTGATGCAAAAGTAATTCAACAACTTATTCTTTGTATGCCTGACTTTGGGTAGAACTAGTTGAGGCATGTTCTTGATCAAGCCATTGATTACAAACAAAACCAATTAGTTGTGGCTGGCCATGGGCAATAACATTGCATGAGACAATTTTTAGTGTGATTTGTTGAAGGGAGAGTACAGCGAAATGCAGTGCTCCATGAACACCCCATCCCCTGATATGAATACCAGATTGGGAATTTGCAATTAACTGGTGCAATATTTTTAGTGCTCCAAGGCATTAACACTGAAGGGATCTCGGCTGCTTTTCAACCTTTGCATATCGTGAAACTGAGAGAGATGACAAATCAGTTTCACATTGTAACCCTTCTATTATATTGACATGGTTTTCATATTCATCATAAGATAATATTTTCTTTTTCAATTGAAAAAGAGTTTTCCACTTTTTGAGAAGAATATCGTGAATACAATCTTTCATCAATATTTCTGGAATATCATACTGAGAGTCAGCCAAAGGCCAAAACAAGACTGGTACTTCAACTTTTTCCCACTGTTTTCTCATATTCAGCACTTCCTCCTTATCATTTGATAAAGATTATTCTACATGATTAGTCCATAGCTGGTACTTCTTTGTTTCTTCATCAGATTCAACAATATTGGTAGAGAATTCATTTATCAAACTAGAAGATGAATGACCTAGGGGTGGTTCAGAGAATGACCTATATCCTAGGATATCTTCTAATTGAGAAAGTATTTCTCCTACTAGTGGTAAAGCATTATACATGACTGGCTTCACATTTGTAAGTGCCTCAAGATAAGAGGGCTTTCTCATTACTACATTGTCCTTTCAATAATTTTCCAGGAAATGCGAATTACTACTATGGAGAGGACGTTCACAGCTAAATTTATCATCATGGGGAGGACCACCAAGGTGGGTTACATCAAAAGATGGAACCTTTTGCTGCTTGATCTTCTGGCCACGCAGAGGGTTATCATGGATATCATCTGAAGATGATACTTCAAGATCGACCTAAATATCATGAAGGAAGACTTCATGAGGAAGTGTCTGATGAAGACCTTCAGAATTATTGTTCCCACTATTGGGAAATGAGAGAGTAGAATCTTGAGTTGCAACAGATAATTGTCTAAGGGCTTCAAGAACTCCATCATCGAGTCAGGCCTTATTACAGATCTTCTCTTCATTTATTGACTGGGTTGGACGGGTCTTCTTATTAGACACCTTCTTACTCATTTTGGGAACCAATTGTTGAAAAAAGTGGTTATTATGGGTAGGTGTATGTGCCTGCTCATGAGAAATAGTCAGGTTAGGCTGATTATCTCCATTCAAATAGGGTGTGTGTGCCTGACTTCATTGTCCGTATGACATGGGGGGAGTATGCCCCACAACCCTCTTGGACTAGAACAGAGGTTTGTATCTGTTCTGGAGTGATATGTTGATGAGTCACTCCACTGTTAGGGACATATTTGTATTTCATTCCCTGTGATGGTGCTGAATTTGTTGTAATATTATGACAGGCATCCAGAATATGGGAAGGGATTTGCTTCTGCTCTTTCACCATTATTAAAATGTGTTTGGTGAATTCAGCTTCTGGAATGGGAATATACATCCATTCCGGGCTTGGAGTAGGTGTGTATTCCTGCTCATGTCCTCCTTTTCCTATCAGTGAATTCTGACAGTACTCAATTGTGGGGGCAGAGAGTTGAGTTTGCTCCAAATTTGTCGTTGGAGCTTTCCTACTAACTTCTCCGGGTGCTACCAAACGAGACTGTTGGAAGGTTGATGAATATTGGCAGGTGTATGTGCCTACTGTGTATTCTTCGTCAAGTATGGTTGACGAATTTCCTTCAATACTGGCAGACGAGACTACTGACAGAATTGTTGACTGTAAACAGGTGTATGTCCCTGCTTATCAGTTGCCACCATGTTGGATTGATGAACTTCTTTGGGTGTAGTCAGACGAGTCTGCTGACTAGATGATGAGTTATAAATATGTGTATATGCCTTCCCATAATACTCTGCTAGAATTAGCTGGTGGGATTGGCGTGTTACTACTAGAAGAGTCTGCTGGGCAGTAACATCAGGAAGGATGGGTGTATATGCCCGCTCATTGTTTTCCATCTAGTTGGCTTGATGGACTACTCTGGAGGGGGATGAAGTAAGAACCTTCTCCCTGTTGACCATATTTCACCTCTCGTGGTTCATCTTGCATGCTTGGGTCTGAGGAACCTGAGACGAACCCCTAAAGGTGATACCCTCATCATGTTGAGGGCGCACTTCCCCACGGGTCTGGTGGTGATTGTTGATGGGAGCCCTTGGGAAGGACTCCTGTCTTTTTGAATTAAGACCCTGAGTGACCTTCTCATTCACCTCCCCATAATATGGGTGGGGCTGGTGATTGTGTTCTGGGGATAACGACCCAAAACGGTTGGATACGGTGGTTGGCACTACCTGTTTCTTGATCACTGGTCGTCACTATCCGGACAACCAGGGTGAATTATTTACTTGGAGGGCTTGTCGAGTGGCCTCCAGAGTCGAAATGGTACCCTGTTGATGGTATTCCTTAACCAGTGCATTTGAGACCCAGTGTTGAAGACAATCAGTAGGGGATTTCGTCCTCAGAGTGGACGAGGATCCAGCAGGAGTAGCGGTCAGGGCATTCACAGGTGTGAACTTTAGAGAAGCCATTTCTGTGACGTTGTGAGATCTTGGAAAAGAGTGCTTGTTTGATATAACAGACATAATCAAGATAAGTTCAGCCACTACATCTTTTGCATGAGCACATATGTTATTGATTTGTTTGTTGGCCCTCACATTGAGTTAAATAGGGGCCTAACAAATAAGTAAAATATCATTTAACATGGTTAAGGATTCACGTCGGCTTCACCATTTTTGTTTCTTCTGGAAATGGGGATGACCTCATTTGTTTAAGGTTCAAACATTCCAATCGGTTTCTAATGTGTTTATTCGTAGAACCAGAAACATCCAATGATTATATATCCATTTGGACCTACTTTCCAAAGGTAGGTGCTCATTAGTTGTGGACCGATGAGTCTTAAGAATTTGCATTGGTCAAGAGGATGGGAGGTCAGACTCATCACACCTTTTTGGGTGTAATTATTGTCTACTCCAGGACTCTTTTTATAGATTTGAGTTATGTTCATGAATCCTTATTAATTTACCAAGTATTAAAATGATATTTCCATTAGATCTGACAATCAATGATTGATATGTATGAGATTTAGATAATCTTTTATATGTATTTTAGGTTCTTCATCGATTGAGAATCATCCATATTTAATAGATATTGTTAGTCAATGGTATCCTTCAACACATTATATAGAAATATCTTCGTCATTATGAAAACCATAAAAGTTTTAAATCCACTCAGTGGGGCACTTGAAGTTTATTTTCATTCAGAAGGACAAGGATTATTTTAGAGTTGTTATCATACCCGCAGATGGGCTACCTATGTATCCTTGTTAGAAAAATGAATCAGAACCCACATAGTTTGAGTGAAGAAGTATGAGGGTTATGCATGATTAATGGATCAAAGAGAGATGCCATAATTACTGCTACACTCTCAGCTCACGTGAGTCATACTCGGCCTGAGAAACAAGTGGTATTAGTAAAACCTGACAATTGTTCCACAAAAGATGAAATCATATGAAATGATGTGGGGCTTATATAGGTATGACGACCAAAGTAAATGAGGATTAAGACTTATTTTAGGAAGGAAGCCCAGGAATAAGGTCCATAAAGGTATATGTGATTTATGTAGATTTATATACTTAACTTAGGGATTACTCCTGAGAAGGTTTCCCAAATTAGAGTGGGACTAATGACTGGGTTTTATTCTTGAGAAGGAAGCCCAAGTCAAAAGAAATTGAGCCTGGGGATTACACCTGAAAAGGAGTCCCGGGTTGAGGGGACTTGAGATCTGGGGCTTACAAGTGAAAAGGAGGCCTACGTTAAGAGAAATTATGATTGGGACTTATTCCTATTGTGGATTCCCAGATTAGGGAACATGGGGCTTACTCCTAAGGAGGATTACCAAATTAGGGAACATGGGGCTTACTCCGGAAAAGGAGTCACATGTTAAGAGAAATTATGATTGGGGCTTATTCTTAAGGAGGATGCCCAGATTAGGGAACGTGGGGATTACTCCTAATGAGGATGCCCATATTAGGGAACTTCGGGCTTACTCCTAAGGAGGATTCCCTGGTTAAGAGAAATTATGATTGGGGATTATTCCTAAGGAGGATCCCCAGATTAGGGAACTTGGGGATTACTCCTAAGGAGGATGCACAGATTAGGGAACATGGGGATTACTCCTAAGGAGGATGCCCAGATTAGGGAACTTGGAGGTTACTCATAAGGAGGATGTCTATATTAAAGATTTTCTCATCTTAAAGGATGAGGTTAAAATTAATTAAATCTATAACCTTAGTGACATAAATTTATGTAAATCATGAGGTTTTGAGAGATGTTCCATAGAATTTCTTTCTGATAATGAAGAAAAAAAATAACCATGCCATAAATGGATTTGAAGAGGGTTTTAAAGGATAATTCTTGAAGAGGAGAGGTGGATTTGAATAAAAGAGTTGAATAGGAAGAAGGGGCAACCAAAAAGAGGCAGGCGCGCAAGTCTTGTTTGGGAGCACAAGTCCTAGTCGCGCAAGTATAATTGCGTGAAATGGGTGTACTTCGGTGACGATTAACCAACAGGGTAATACTTGGGTGATACTTGGCTCAAGCCCTTAGTATTATCCCTATAGGCTTCCAAAAGGGTGGCACACACGTTCTGTTGAAGGGATAAGGTGGCGTGCAAGTGTGGCCATTTCCCATAAGGGTTAGACACTTAGGCGCTCAAGTGTCGATGAATTTCAACACTTTGGCCTTTTCCCCCCTCTCTAGATCTTACATCATATATAATGAATTACCTCAGAAGTGTTCAGAAGACTTCATGCAGAATCTAGGGCGTCAAGAGCATAAATCTGACTTTTGGATTTTTTCTCTCCCCAAATTGGGGGGCCCACAAGGGGTATTTATAGGCAATTGAGGACCTTGGATGAAAATAAAATAGCGCGCGCAAGTCACCTGTGCGACCAATATATGGCACACAAGTATACATGCATGGCCATGGCGAAACATGCGCAACCCATGAATAAAGAAATCCTTGTTCATGCCTTTGTCAATTTTTGATGTTCTTAAAAGGATGAATCTCTTTGTGCTTAAGGTATTCCCCTTTTTCATTCGTTAGGCTCCTTGACGGTAATGAGCGTCAACAGATGTCATTCATTCATACTTTACATGGAATATATTAATGATTGGTTTAATAAATATAGGTGATATATATTATATAAAAATTATTCTGTAATGATAATATATATCATTTTAATTTCTTTCCTTCAATCTAACAAGAAAATTGAAATAACTCTCATGCATACATATATCCTACAATCTCAATGAACGATGCATTTCATTTTATATCTATAATTATGAGGGATTATGTTAACATATTATATAAAAGATATAGTTGATATTTATATCATGGATAACATTATTTAAATAATTAATCCATTATTGATGTAATATGAACAAAAATAAAAAGTCAAAACCTATAAAAAAGATGTTATTTCTCAAAACATAACATTTAACAAGGAGTTGATATTAAATAGGTAATAAAAATTCATAAGGAAACTATATATGGTATGATATATATTAATATAATTATTTAATATATGTTTAAAAATTTTATAATTATTACACAGGAGCTTCTAATTAGTGTGATGGAATTTAAGACATATGAAAATGGATTTTGGTCTCAATTTTTCATTCCTTGAGATATTTTTTATGTTATGAACCTATTTTTTCACTAGGTGTATATATATATCCCATTAGACATGTAATATCCTGGATTTATTTATCCTCATGATATTTTATGTTTCATTTTATGTTATTCCTTCATTGGACATATGATTGAAACATTCCAACATAGTAAAAGTTTTTTGTAACAATCTCAACATTTATCAAGATTGTGTATGATTACATTTCTGATGAAAAAATATTATGATATATCTCTCTTAAACCCAATGATTTTATTTTTAATATGTTTACTCATTATATTTTTATGTAATTGTACCATTTTCCCACTCTCTAGTACAGACAATATTTGAGAAAATGTTTTTAAGAAAATCTCAATTTATTTCTCTCTTCAATCAGAAATCAATTTTCGTCCAAAACCAAAATTAAAAAAAATGATTCAAATTTTTTTTATTATTATAATAAATTTTTTAAAATAAATTTTTCAGAAGATTAAATTTTTAAAAAATATTTTTGAAATGAATCTTCATGTAATTTACCAAATAATGCCCAGTTGGATTTTACCAAAACATTGAAAAGAATCTTTATTTTAACAAGAATGGAATGAATAAAACATCCCATTGTCAAAACTATTATTTTCCTTCATGGTTACCTTATAATTTTTCTGGTTTATTTTTAAAGAAAAACATTTTAAAAATATATTATGTTTTAATTTTTTTTTTCAAAGATGAAAGGCTTTTTTCCTCATGCAATGGTTTAAATGACCGATCAAAATCATATTCCATCTAATATGACACCTGTAGATGTTACATATTCCATACTATGGAAATGATCCAAGGATACCATTCTAATTTTTTATATTAATTTTTTATCCTCATAATGGAATGATTTTTAAGAAACCTATTTATCTTCCATGGGTTATACCATGATAAAATTCTTATGAAACCCACTCTTTTTTAAACTGGTTATATTATGATAAAATGATGAAATGATTATGAAACATGCATCTCTTTGATAGGTTATGATATGATGAAATGTTTATGAAAAACATTTCATTTCATGGGTAATGATATGATAAGTGTTTTATGATATTATGTCAGAAATAATTATGGATTTCATTTTGATATGGGTGGTACTTATATCTCCCTCTAATGAATTATGTAATGATTTATATCACATGAGATAGATAGGACTGAAACATGGAGCGAACCTAGATCAGTAAGGTACTTTGTCTATTATTATGGGCTTGGGTGTGAAACATGAAAACTATGTTTGTTTGGGGGAGTGAACTCATTCAACTATGATGGACTTGGTAGTGATCCTTGGCTAATATATAAATTATTTTCTATGATTATGTGTATGCCAAATATTTCAGGTATTATGCAAGTGTAATACTCTCATAGATCATTTTATTTGATTTCCTTAGAATTCATGTCTTATAAAATTCTAATCATTATGTCACGATTTGAGATATAAATGTATGGGTTTCAAATTTTATGGTCATGTTCACATCCCCTTACTCTCGTGTTATTCATACATATCTCTTTTTTTTTTACCCATACTGAGTATATGAGCTCATCCTTTCATATGGTTCCTTTCTTCAGGATATGAAGAAATGTATTATGTATGATATGTCAAATAAGTTTTCTAGTTATGTAGAACATAGAGGGAGATGATTTAGTTTACTTATGATCTAGTTTTTTATGTTTTCACTTTTCCAAATTAAGTAAACTATTAGTGTCCTCGTTCATGTGTTTGTGTAATATAATGAATATTTGTATAAAATGATGTATTATCAATGTTTGATAAGCATGGGTCTCTATAGTCGGTATCAGAGGATATGTTTTGTTAACCATTAAAAACATGGAAGATAGAACCATAGTGAGATCCCCAAATAATGTATAACAATAAGTCTAACAATGAGTCAATGTATTGAAAAATTTGTTGTATTTTTGGAAATGGATAGAGTGATTAGTTTCTAAATTAAATCCCTTTCTAGATACTAAAGAGTATATGTGGGTCTAGAATCGAGGTACCTTGGGATAATAACTAGAAAAAGGGTTTATTGGGGTAGACTAGATCATCACCAGGTGCATGAAAATGGTCCTTGATACAAAACTATTTTGACACTCCCAGAGGATACAATTTGGAAATTTAAAAATTATTTATGAACCTTCATGAAGGTTTTAAATATATGATGAAAATGAATGACCTAGGATAAAAATAATGTGATAGATATTAAATAATGTGTCATAATTTAGACATCCTATAAGTGATTTTCATAATTGTGTGGTTCCCCATATTGATTATTGTTTCTTATACTCCGCCTTTTGGTTTTTGTATGTTCCTGGAACCATATGGAACCACGTTAATGAAGAGTGAAATGAAATATGAAATTATTTTCCTCTTATGTATCCATCCATTATGGTATCTAAAATTAAAAATCTCATTGATATGCTCCCATAACTTTCTCATAGTATGAATCAAAATGTAATTTCAAATGAGAAATGGATAGAAATAAATTATATTGATTCCTTCATGAGGAAACATCCATAATCATTCAATTGGTATTATAATCAACTATTTTCTGAATAATTTATTAGCACAACTTAAAATATATTTTCTATTCTCCAGTGTAAGGAACATGAAAAATTTATTATAGTTTTATATCATTTAGAAGGTGAAGCAGTTAAATGGTTGACTCTTATCAGAAATATAAGGAAACAAGATGAAATTGAATCCATGGATTATGATTGGTTTAAGAAATTATTTTTTAATAAGTAATTTATTTTTATTATTTATAAAAAGATAAAGAATGAGTTAATGAAGCTAAAGAGAAAGTAGGTTGAATCTATTCGTACCTACGAATTTTTTTTACAATACTTGATAGGTATACATATGGTATTATCTTGCAAATGTAAAGTAATGTTGGTCTATTATTTAGTGGATTAAAAACATTTATCTGAATGAAATTAGACATATGAGGCTTCAATCGATATGAAGATATTGTTATATGTGTTGTCAATGTGGAAATAGAGATTGGAGTTATTTATCAATATAATGTTTATGTCAAGAAAAGGAAGGTGTGTTCAAAAGAAAAACAAAAAACCCTGGAGATATGATGATGATATTTTCTATATGATCAATGAGTGGGATGAAACATGGATGAAATTGTATTTAGGGTACTAGTAAATGTTTTATGTGTGGAAGGGGAGCTAATAAGTATATTTATTACTGATGTAATGGGAAGATGTTATCTAATGATGTGAATATAGATAATTCTTGACAAAATACAGCACTCACAATCCAGTATTTCAAATGAATGAATTGTGGAAATCAAGAAAACCAATGGAAAAATCTAAAGGGTAATGTTAATGATTTATACCAACAACCTTTTAATCCGAAAGAATAATGTAAATATCATATGATCACTATTTCTAAAGAGGGGTGGGATAATTTATTATTGAAAGGTATAGTTACCATCCACTCTAGGGCTGAAAATTTCTTATTTTACTCTTGTTCAACCCATTATTTCATATATAATGGATTTTATAAGGGTATCAAGAGTCCACACAAAAAATTTAATATAGAAGAAGTATTGAAAAATCCAAATGGTATGATGATCACATCTCATGTTTATTATTCCTCTTTGGTGGATGTTTATGTGTATTTTTTTCCTAAAAATCATGACGTTCTTTTTATGGTGGAATTTGATCAATCGTAGATATGAATTGTATTTCTATAAATAAAGACCACATAAATTGTTGATGAAGGGATATAATGTTTGATATTCCAAAAAAAAAATATAATTTTACATCAATGTGATAATAAATATGAATATTTAATGGAGATTACAACCATTGTTTGGGTTTTGTTTTCTATTCTGATGTCGTGTTTATTTCAAATTTTTGGGGAGAAACTTTAGATTGATTATATTACTATTGTTCAAGAATGTGTTGATGTATTTTCAGAATATTTTCAAATCTTTCCCCTAAAATGTGATGTTGAGTTCTCAATAGAAGTCATACATTATTCCACACTAATTTTAAATACTCAATTTATAGATGCCCCAATTGAACTGCATGAATTGAAGAAGAAACTCTAGGAAAACCTTCCAATTGGGTTGATTCAGAAAAGTGTGTCCCCTTGGGGTGAACATTTTCTCTTTATTGAAAATAAATATGGATAGATTATGCTATGAATTCATTAAAGGTATCTAAACATGATCATAATCAAGAACATGTATCCTCTTCCCCATATTGATGACTTTTTTGATCAACTGTGTGGAGATCAATATTTTTCCAAGAATGAAATTCATTCTATATATCATTAAGTGAGGTTCAAGAAGGAGGATATATAAAAAATGGAATTATTTAAAATAAATGGAAAATAAGAATATATAGTAATTCACTTTGGTCTTACTAATTCTCTTCTATCTCAGTGGATTTCGTGAATTGAGTCTTTAAAGATTACCTCGATTAGTTAGAGGTAGTCTTTACAGATGATATTCATATCTATTCAAAGAGAAAGGATTATCAAGAAATCCACATGTAAATTTTAATAAATATTCTATATAAATATAAACTATATGAAAAATTTATAAAGTTTGATTTTTGGATGAAAAATGTTTAATTGTTTGGACATAGAATCTCAATATATGGTATAATAGTAGATCTATCAAAGATGGATGCAATTGAATGTTTTCCCATACCAACAAAGGTGATTTAAATCCATAGTTTTCTTGTTGTAGCTTTATATTATTGATGGGTTTGGCATATGTTGTCATGAATGTATAATCCTATGACCAGGTTAACTCGAAATGGAGCCAAGTTCCTCTGGATAGAGGAATGTGAAGAACATTTCAAGGAACCAATGTTAAGGTTATTTAGCATAACTATGATTATAATACCTTGTTTTGGAGGTTTTTTAATATATAATGATTCATCCTAAGAGGTATTGGGGATTTTTCTTATGTAGAATGACATGGTTATAGGTTATTCCTCATGAAAATTGAATATTCATGATCAAAATTACCCAAATCATGATATAGAGTTTGCTACGGTAATTGTTTCATTAATGATATGGAGGAATTATCTTTATAGAGAAAATGTGTGATATATATATAGATCATTAATGTTAAATTATTTATTCACACATAATTAATTTACTATACACGAAAGAAGATGGTTAAAGATGATTAAATATTATGAATACTCAATATATTACCACACAACTAAAGAAAAAATGGTGGATGATGATTTGAGTCTAAATGATCATGCTAGCTTATCCATGATGAGGATTACAAAACATATAAAAATTCTATATATTTATAGGATATATTTGGAAATAGAGAATAAAGGGGGATTATTATATTGATCAATTTAATGTTTAACCATCTATCCATGTTATTATTAAAGAGTCAAAGAAGGAAGACATAGAGATAAAGAAATAGAGTTAGATAAGATCTTGAGTTTAATCATGATCATGATGGAATGATAAGGTTAGAAATGGCGTATTCATTAAATCTATAATATATTTAAACAATGAATTTTTATAGGAAGATCATTGTTATTCATTTTCTTTTCATCATGGATGTACAAAGATGTGTAGAGTTTTACTAGTATGATAACATGAAGAGAGATATCAAAAAGGTTATATCATGGTTCTTACTATGTGAGTAATTTAAGTCTAAAAGAAAAAGTTTAATGGTATGTTACATACAATACCAATACTATAATGGAAAATATAAAACATCACCCTATATTTTATCATCAGAATCCTTAAAATGTCTAAATGGAACAATGTTATATGGGATATAGTCGATCAACATACTAAGTCATCACACTTCATCTCTCTCAGGGAAGTCTTCTCTCAAGATCAGCTTGCTAGAATATAAAGTGAGGGAGTGGTAAGGTTTAATGGAGTAATGAATTACATTGCGTCTTATTGGGATCCATGGTTGGCCTTAATGTTCTAGAAAAGTCTCCAATTTTCACTTGATACCGAGTTGAGTTTCTGCACTGTGTATCATCCTAAAAAATTTGGTTAGTCTGAGAAAACAATTTAAACCCAAAAAGACACATTGAGATTATACTATTTATATTTCAATGGGGTTTGGGATCAAAACCTTCCTCTAGTGGATTTGTTTTCACAAAAATATCTGTCACTCTTGTATTCATATGGATCTTTATGAATCTCTCTACAGAAACAAATGTATAGCTCCAATGTGATGGAGTGAAGTTGGAGAAAAAAAACTATTAGGACTTGAGATAGTTAAAAAAATGGTAGATAAGGTTATATCTATTGAGAAACACATCATGTTATCCCATATTAGGAATACAATTATGCTAATACTCACCAGCATGATCTTGAAATTGAAGTTGGTGATGAGGTGCATCAATGAATTTCCCCAAGGAAGAAGGTTTTCAGATTCAAGAATAAAGGTAAACTAAGACCTATGTATATTGGTCCCTTTGTAATTGTTTATTGTATCTTTATAGTTTCCTATCAGCTGGTGCTTCCACCAAACCCCTACTAACTCCTTGAGGTGTTCCATGTCTCTCTCTTAAAGAAATACATATATAAACCTTCACATGTACTGAACTCAGAGGCCATACAATTGGAGTAAGATCATTATTATATGAAACAATTAGTGGAGATTCTTGATCATTAATAGAAATTAATATGAAATAAGACTACTCAGCTGGTCATATTTTTGTGGTGAACCTGCATATTAGAGGGTGTTGAGTGGGAACTTGAAGATATGATGAGGTAAAGGTATCCACACTTGTTTGTATCGGTGTGGTGAACATCGAGGGTGAAATTCATTTTAAGGGGGTAGAAAACAACTGTAACGCCCCGACCCCAGCTACCCAGAGTCGGTGCATTACTTCGTAACATTGGCATGATCACAAAAGATCAAGTCTCGAAAGACCGATTAGTTTAGTAGCCTTGGAAACACTAGATACATTCATAAACGTTACATTAAATCATAAAGTGAAAAACTACAATAACATGGTCTTCATAGTCCACACTCATATCCTCTTCTGACAATCCCTGCAGGTCATTCATAAAATACTTCTTCACATCCTGGAAAATATTAAAACATTGAAAGGGGTGAGCTCAGATGCTCAGTAAGGATAACAATATTGCGGAAGCTTTCATAAATAAACATAAAAATTTAAGGCAATGTATGACTAAAACAAAAGCCTTTTAAACTTGAACATCAACCTAATATGGCAAAAGTAAAATGAGATAATGCCATTTACATCTTCACATGGATATTCTACTGGTCAAATAATCACATGCAATATCAATAACCACTTTCATAATGATGGAATGCATAATGCCAGACTATCATAACCACGTAGTCAAGGCCTCGTGCCAAGACCACAAATAAGATTTTGTCAAGGCCTCATGCCAAGACACTAGTTTGTCTCATGAGACCTGCCGATGCATCGAGGAGCTATAGCGGGCTCCACCCGTCACTTATTAAGTCCAATGCATTCCTCATATGAATAGGTTTAAACATATCATAAACCATAACATAATCGTATCACATAAAACATGCATAAAGGAAACATAACATTTCCACATTTCAATCACAAGATATCAATACAATACACTGATATAATAAAAACACTTTCAAAACCATTTTCAATACCAAAATAAAAGAAAGTTAAAACATTGTATTTATTTTTCTTTTTTTTTAAAAAGTGATGGCTTGTAGAGGAAGCCGAAACTCAAATAATGGTCACGGCGGCGGAGAAGTCGTTGTCGCCGCATAAGTACGGAAATAAAAACATTCCCTTTTTGTCATTTAGTAAAACGCTTCGTATAAAAAATATTCCTTTTGAATAAACGTAAAAGTCAAAGGGGTTTATACACCGTATAAAATAAAGTTGTGTATAAAACCAAATATGCCTCAATGAAAGGGGATTGAGACGAAGTCCTTAAAAGATCATTTTTAAAATAGAATAGATCTATTATGTTTATTCACTATAGGTACACATAAAGAATGTAAAAATACAAAATAGGACATAATATTATCATGGCATAATTTGAAAGTAAAAGATTAACCCAAAGAATGGAAGTTGGGTTAAGAAATTCCCTTACCTTGTGTCCGACTTGACTCAACCGTTCTTTAACCTCCTGAATAATAAACTAGAGTTAATATCTACCTTATTAAGAACCATTTTAAATTTCATTATCCTTTTTATATCACTTATTACAATGTTATGAACATTATGTAATTATTTAAGTTAATAACGGTCGTTTTGTCGATCTTTGGTAACTTGAGTCAACAATAAACTTCTTATAATTACAAGTTGTTAATGTGGTAGAATATCCATTATATCCAGAATTATATTCATGATTTAGATTTCATATATATCTTATATATCCAGTATATACATTCATTTCTAATATTACGTAACATTTAGAGGTAAGAAATGAAATGCACCGTTCATGGAGACGGTAAGCCGTACGTACGCATGAACGCTACTTTCATTTCAATTTCATATTTAATGGAACTAAATCATAATTATATAAATGTATAATATAATTCCAGTATAATATAGTGTATAATACCATTTTCTTCATCCTTTATACATCCCACATATGACATTAACAATTCAAATCACTTTGAGGGGGCGGTAGTCTGCACTTCCTAAAATGAAATTATCGCGTTTTACCCATAATGGAAATCATAAAGTATGCCATAAATGAGAAATACAGAAGCATAAGTAATACAGAAACATATTATATATCATATATAAAAATAGTTACATCTTAATGGCCACCTTTGAAGGTGTTATATGAGTGTTGAACAATCATCGTTTCGTGAGGCAGAAATTCGCCATCCACAGAAACCGTATGTTCTTTAACCATTAGATGTAGGTTTGTGTAAGTGTAGCTCGAATACTTCTTATAAAAACATCCTAGTATATTGTGGATACTGGTGTTGTTACAAAAGAAATGAATAAAAAGAGTTTAGGGGGTTGGAGAAGAAAAATAAAACAAAACAACATTAGAGAAGACATTACCTCAAAATCGGGTAACTCTTTTTGATTTGAGCCAAAGGCTTCCTTGAGAAGCGTTCTGCCCAAAGTGAGGCTTCTAGGAGTAAGAGAGGGAAGTTGGGAGAGTATTTGGGCAGAGGTTGGCCGAGCCAAATGGCTTGAAAGTGTAAATGAGGTGGGAGAGGTGGGGCCTTTTATAAGAGGAGAGGAGGGGCTCTTTTGGAAAGATAGAAATGTTACATTATTACACAATGATTTTCGGATTATAAAGGTCCCACACTTATATAATTCGAGGATAAGGTGATAAGGGTTCGAAATCTCCTCATCCAATTGTCTTTGGACAAGTTTAAGCCTTGGATTTTGCATTATCTTCCCATTTTATTTAAATCGTTAAATAATGAGGTCATCGCTGCATCATCATGATGTCATAAATAATTTAATTTATTTAATGTTTAAAAATTATAAAACAAATAATATGATGTCGGAAATCTTTTTAGATTTCTAATTAATATTTATAATCAAAATTTGGACTTGTGTAACCCCACTTAAAAATTCTTTTAGTAAAACAACTCATGTTTGTGTCAATTTAATTTTAACATTAAATAAATATATATTAATGTCATTTTCCAACTAAAGTGGCTCCATGGGGTCCCCAAGTTGACCCATGGGTTGTCTTGGTCGGCCATGACTCATCCAATAGGAGTAGGACAAGTGTCAAGCTCATCTCATATTATTAAAACATTATTTTTACCTTAAACTACACTAATTACCTCTAATCGCGATTAAGAACTTAAAAGTTACTATTCACCAAAAAATTATTTTGATCTCATTGAACCACATTTTACTTCTTAATGACAACCATGTATGTCGGATTTTTGAAAATAAAATCACAGAAGTGGTAATATTTCATTTAAACGAAAAATCAGTTATTTAACTACCACTTAGTGGTTTCACTATTCATCAAAAATTGAAGTTTTTCAGAACAAGGCCAAAATTTCACCCTAAGCTATAATTGATATTCCGAATTCAAAAATGATGTCTATTTTACAAAATTCCAAACATATAAGTTGCATTAATTAATTTTATAATTAATTCCCGCTGTTACGACAAATAGCGTGTTTTTAAGAAACAATTTATATCAAAAGATTGGCAATTGTTTATGTCCAATTTCAATGTTAAATTAATTCTAATGACCACCATTGGATAAAATGGTAAAAATATATTCTAATTATACCTTAAAACCACTAAATAGTATAACTTATCACTATAAATTATTTTGATTAAAAAAGTTGTTTTAAGTATTTTTCACTATTCATAAAAATTTGGAAGTTCTCGGAAAATTACAAAAAATTCAACATAGGCTAATTTCAATATTAGGAATACAAAAATGAAGTCCATTTTGAAATATAAAAGTTCTATAAATTTAAAAGGTGGTTATTACTATTCATAACGGCTACTTTGATTAGTTGCGGTGTGTTAGAACTCGAACATGCGTACAATGCAAGCTATTGCATTATTGAAAGAGAGGCGTATCGTGGAAGCTCGGGGTGTTAAATTCTCCCCTCCTTCAACAAATTGCGTCCTCGCAATTTGAAATTTATTTTCTTTGAAAATAAAAGGGTGAAAAGAGAAAATACCTTTGTGGAAAACCCACATCGGAAATAAGATTAATAAAATTTAGCCTTAATAAGAGGGAAAGGGAAATGAAAATGTCACCACCCAATTATGATCTCGATTAGGAGAACATTGGTGGAAATTAGAGACATATAATTGGAGGAAAACCGTAAATATTCGTAGGGAGTGATTGAGGTCATCAATCACAATCAACTGTCAAATTGAGGGCCTCAAAGCCTTCAATCTATGTTGATTTAAAATATCATCAGTTCAACAAGACATAAGGTATTAGGATAACGCATTTTTTTGTTTTAATATCCCTTTACTAAAGTTTAAGAATAAATTTATTCATTGAATAAGAGATAGGTATATATTTATGCTTGACAATTAGAGTTTCAACCTTCAACTCATCTTTCACTCAAAAAGATAATAGAACTCAAAAATATTATACTTATCCTAATTTTATAAGGTTCCAAATGTTAACACATACCATTTAGATTAGTAAAATTATTTTGTAATAACCAGGGACTTCCTGTAGGCTAGTGGTAGGAAATAAAGGCATGTCGCACTATGGTTGTGGGTTCGATTCCTACAGCTTTGTCCGACGCGACGGGTTATTCCCCACCCTGCAGGTTGTCCTTTTTCCTAAAACTATAGTATTATAATATTCCAAAAATAATCTTCAGAAATTCTTTAACCTTAAACAATACTATCCATGGTTCAACTTAATCCATTCCAACCTTAATAGTTATCCAAAATACCTCCTTCCAGACTTTCTCTAAAAGGTCTCTAAATTCCAAAATAAATTGTAACATCAGATTCCCCAAACAAAGAAAAGTTTCTATTATTGTCACATACTAAAAATATGATTACCTTAATCATATTAAAACCTTACTGAAATCAACAAGTACTGTAGTACAATCCATATATATATCACATTATTCTTATAACCAGAATATAATCCTTGAGTCCAAAAGCACCAATACATTAATTATTCCGCTTCAACTGTAGTCACAACATAAGATTGGCCTTGATCCCTTGGTCTTTTCTGAGGTAAGTTTCCTTGACGCTTAGGAAATTCATTTGCATAATGCCCCATTTCCCTACAATTGTAGCATTCAACTTTGACAGCCTCTTTCTTTCCCTTGCAATCACGAGCCTGGTGACCCTTTTTCTCCACATCTATAACAAACTCCCATTCCTTTTAGGCAAGCACCGAGGTGATTCTTCCCACAACTATCACATAATGGAAAATCCTTCTTTCCCTTTTTCCCTTTATCCGTTTCTTGTTCCACCATTCTCTTCTTCTCTTGCTTTACTTTGTTGTCATAAGACTTAGAGAATTCCTTTTCTGTCTTGATAGAACATGAGACAATATCTTCGTATGATGAGAAGGTTTGTGATACTAAAGCTCGACGAAGAAATGGTTTTAACCCATCAAAGAAACGACCAATCTTACTCCTTGGGTTACGTATATAATCGGCAGCATGACTCGCTAACCTTGTAAAGTTAGCCTCATACTTTGCGACATTCTCATCCTCCTTCTGCCTCAGACTCAGAAATTGCCTTTCCATATCTGCTCGATGGTCACGAGGAAAGTATTTTTCTAAGAAAAGCTCTTTCAACTCCCTCCATTCCATATTCAATACGTCATCATCTTCCTTTGTGTTTTGAAGCAGTGACCACCACTGATCGGCATCTCCAGTGAGGCGGTAAGCTGCCATGACAACCTTCTCCCTTTCGCTACTCCCCAAGGCATGGAATATTTTCTCTAAGGAGTTAATCCATTGCTCAGCTACTAACGGATTTGTACCCCCATTAAATGTTGGTGGTTGTTGCCTCATGAAGCGGTCTAACATTGATCCTCCACGTTGCGGATCAGGGTGCTCCATACGAGTAAGGTTATTATTCATAACCTGAGTGAGTTGTCCCAGTATGGTGATTAGCTGATCGGCACCAGTTGCATCACCAGCCCCACTATAATTATCTTGAGCAGGAGGGAAATCCCTACATGGAGTGCGTGCATTGATACGGTTTCCATTCCTTCCACTAGGCGCCATTTTTAAACAATGGCATAAACTAGATCAGTTTATGAATCAAAATACATAATCCCATACTTATAGAACACTTAACATAAATTGAACTATTTATGGATATAATCCATAATCATAAAAATGTTTTCTTTGAGGAAGTATATACTCATAAACCCTTCATAATGATTTGTAAAGAAAATGAGAGTTATCCTAAGCATATCCCCCGGGAGTGTCATAACCAAGAGTGCAGCAAGGCTCGTTGTCGTGTACCAGTTCCCGTTCGAGTCTAGCTCAAAGCAGTGTTTTCGGGTTTTACCCCTAGGTACATCTGTGCCAGAGCCGCCTCTACTTGCTCGTATCCAGACAGGGATGTATTGCTCGGAAAACTCACAAAATATCTACAATAACAAAATTCTAGGAAGTTCTTCTATACTAATCCTCAAAGTCTATCTTTGGGCTATGTGCTCTAATCAGAGTTTATCTAAATCTAGCTTCCAAGGTTAGTACTAAACTGCCTCTGATACCAACTGTAACGCCCCGACCCCAGCTACCCAGAGTCGGTGCATTACTTCGTAACATTGGCATGATCACAAAAGATCAAGTCTCGAAAGACTGATTAGTTTAGTAGCCTTGGAAACACTAGATACATTCATAAACTTTACATTACATCATAAAGTGAAAAACTACAACAACATGGTCTTCATAGTCCACACTCATATCCTCTTCTGACAATCCCTGCAGGTCATTCATAAAATACTTCTTCACATCCTGGAAAATATTAAAACATTGAAAGGGGTGAGCTCAGATGCTCAGTAAGGATAACAATATTGCGGAAGCTTTCATAAATAAACATAAACATTTAAGGCAATGTATGACTAAAACAAAAGCCTTTTAAACTTGAACATCAACATAATATGGCAAAAGTAAAATGAGATAATGCCATTTACATCTTCACATGGATATTCTACTGGTCGAATAATCACATGCAATATCAATAACCACTTTCATAATGATGGAATGCATAATTCCAGACTATCATAACCACGTAGTCAAGGCCTCGTGCCAAGACCACAAATAAGATTTTTTCAAGGCCTCGTGCCAAGACACTAGTTTGTCTCATGAGACCTGCCGATGCATCGAGGAGCTATAGCGGGCTCCACCCGTCACTTATTAAGTCCAATGCATTCCTCATATGAATAGGTTTAAACATATCATAAACCATAACATAATCGTATCACAGAAAACATGCATAAAGGAAACATAACATTTTCACATTTCAATCACAAGATATCAATACAATACATTGATATAATAAAAACACTTTCAAAACCATTTTCAATACCAAAATAAAAGAAAGTTAAAACATTGTATTTATTTTTCTTTTTTTTTAAAAAGTGATGGCTTGTAGAGGAAGCCGAAACTCAAATAATGGTCACGGCGGCGGAGAAGTCGTTGTCGCCGCATAAGTACGGAAATAAAAACATTCCCTTTTTGTCGTTTAGTAAAACGCTTCGTATAAAAAAGATTCCTTTTGAATAAACGTAAAAGTCAAAGGGGTTTATACACCGTATAAAATAAAGTTGTGTATAAAACCAGATATGCCTCAATGAAAGGGGATTGAGACGAAGTCCTTAAAAGATCATTTTTAAAATAGAATAGATCTATTATGTGTATTCACTATAGGTACACATAAAGAATGTAAAAATACAAAATAGGACATAATATTATCATGACATAATTTGAAAGTAAAAGATTAACCCAAAGAATGGAAGTTGGGTTAAGAAATTCCCTTACCTTGTGTCCGACTTGACTCAACCGTTCTTTAACCTCCTGAATAATAAACTAGAGTTAATATCTACCTTATTAAGAACCATTTTAAATTTCATTATCCTTTTTATATCACTTATTACAATGTTATGAACATTATGTAATTATTTAAGTTAATAACGGTCGTTTTGTCGATCTTTGGTAACTTGAGTCAACAATAAACTTCTTATAATTACAAGTTGTTAATGTGGTAGAATATCCATTATATCCAGAATTATATTCATGATTTAGATTTCATATATATCTTATATATCCAGTATATACATTCATTTATAATATTACGTAACATTTAGAGGTAAGAAATGAAATGCACCGTTCATGGAGACGGTAAGCCGTACGTACGCATGAACGCTACTTTCATTTCAATTTCATATTTAATGGAACTAAATCATAATTATATAAATGTATAATATAATTCCAGTATAATATAGTGTATAATACCATTTTCTTCATCCTTTATACATCCCACATATGGCATTAACGATTCAAATCACTTTGAGGGGGCGGTAGTCCGCACTTCCTAAAATGAAATTATCGCGTTTTACCCATAATGGAAATCATAAAGTATTCCATAAATGAGAAATACAGAAGCATAAGTAATACAGAAACATATTATATATCATATATAAAAATAGTGACATCTTAATGGCCACCTTTGAAGGTGTTATGTGAGTGTTGAACAATCATCGTTTCGTGAGGCAGAAATTCGCCATCCACAGAAACCGTATGTTCTTTAACCATTAGATGTAGGTGTGTGTAAGTGTAGCTAGAATACTTCTTATAACAACATCCTAGTATATTTAGGATGCTGTTGTTGTTACAAAAGAAATTAATAAAAAGAGTTTAGGGGGTTGGAGAAGAAAAATAAAACAAAACAACATTAGAGAAGACATTACCTCAAAATCGGGTAACTCTTTTTGATTTGAGCCAAAGGCTTCCTTGAGAAGCGTTCTGCCCAATGTGAGGCTTCTAGGAGTAAGAGAGGGATGTTGGGAGAGTATTTGGGCAGAGGGTAGCCGAGCCAAATGGCTTGAAAGTGTAAATGAGGTGGGAGAGGTGGGGGCCTTTTATAAGAGGAGAGGAGGGGCTCTTTTGGAATGATTGAAATGTTACATTATTACACAATGCTTTTCGGATTATAAAGGTCCCAAACTTATATAATTCGAGGATAAGGTGATAAGGGTTCGAACTATCCTCATCCAATTGGCTTTGGACAAGTTTAAGCCTTGGATTTTGCATTATCTTCCCATTTTATTTAAATCGTTAAATAATGAGGTCATCGCTTCATCATCATGATGTCATAAATAATTTAATTTATTTAATGTCTAAAAATTATAAAACAAATACTATGATGTAGGAAATCTTTTTATCTTTCTAATGAATATTTATAATCAAAATTTGGATTTGTGTAACCCCACTTAAAAATTGTTTTAGTAAAACAACTCATGTGTGTGTCAATTTAATTTTAACATTAAATAAATATATATTAATGTCATTTTCCAACTAAAGTGGATCCATGGGGTCCCCAAGTTGACCCATGGGTTGTCTTGGTCGGCCATGACTCATCCAATAGGATTAGGACAAGTGTCAAGCTCATCTCATATTATTAAAACATTATTTTTACCTTAAACTACAGTAATTACCTCTAATCGCGATTAAGAACTTAAAAGTTACTATTCACCAAAAAATTATTTTGATCTCATTGAACCACATTTTACTTCTTAATGACAACCATGTATGTCGGATTTTTGAAAATAAAATCACAGAAGTGGTAATATTTCATTTAAACGAAAAATCAGTTATTTAACTACCACTTAGTGGTTTCACTATTCATCAAAAATTGAAGTTTTTCAGAACAAGGCCAAAATTTCACCCTAAGCTATAATTGATATTCCGAATTCAAAAATGATGTCTATTTTACAAAATTCCAAACATAAAAGTTGAATTAATTAATTTTATAATTAATTCCCGTTGTTACGACAAATAGCGTGTTTTTAAGAAACAATTTATATCAAAAGATTGGCAATTGTTTATGTCCAATTTCAATGTTAAATTAATTCTAATGACCACCATTGGATAAAATGGTAAAAATATATTCTAATTATACCTTAAAACCACTAAATAGTATAACTTATCACTATAAATTATTTTGATTAAAAAAGTTGTTTTAAGTATTTTTCACTATTCATAAAAATTTGGAAGTTCTCGGAAAATTACACAAAATTCAACATAGGCTAATTTCAATATTAGGAATACAAAAATGAAGTCCATTTTGAAATATAAAATTTCTATAAATTTAAAAGGTGGTTATTACTATTCATAATGGCTACTTTGATTAGTTGCGGTGTGTTAGAACTCGAACTTGCGTACAATGCAAGCTATTGCATTATTGAAAGAGAGGCGTATCGTGGAAGCTCGGGGTGTTAAAACAACACACTGAAAATATAAGATTATATTTAAAAATAAACTTCATTTTTAAAATAATAATGTCAAAATTATATTCAGGTTATTTATTTGGTTTTCCTGAAATGTTTCACTTTTTAGTGGATAGTGAAAATACTAAATTTTAATTGAAACACACATTTTATTTTAATTTATTAATAAAGTTAAATTATAATATTAATTTTTGTAGGTAAAATTTGTTCAATTATACATCCATTAATACAATTTATGTCATTGGAATCAATTTCATATTAAATTTTGATATAAAAACGTTTAGAAATTGGGAATATTTTTCTCTTTAAAAGCCCTCTTTCTTGTCACGTCGGTGGGATTAATTTTACATTAAATTTTTCACTAATGTTTGTGAAAATTATAAGTATTTATTTCATATTTTGAATAATCATAAATTATAATAAAAAATAATTTTAACATAAATTTAGACAAAAAATAATTATAAAAATAATAAAAAATTATTTTCCCCCATTACGGTAAAAATGAGATCATTGAGGGGTAAAACTAAAAAGATAATGGTTACAAAAAACCCAAAACATGTCCATAACCCATTTTGAGTCATATTTTTATCATATATATTATTTTCTCAACATATTGTTTCATATGTGATCCTTGTGACATGAAAAACCATGGGTGGGATTCTTTAAAAAAAATTTAAAGTACACCACTCATGTAACTTATAAAAGGTCACCCATCTTCTCTCTTCTTGAAAACATAAAACCATTTTTTTCACCTTATACCTACCCAAATACCTTTAAAAATTAAATCCTTTCATCCATGAATACGTTTTTATTCATATATCAAACCTATGTGTTTTGGTGCCAACCTAAGGAGGATACCTGAAGAAGAGGCAACATTCATCAACAAGTGTTTTTGTGTTATTTATTACACCACCTCCTTAAATTATTTTTATAACATAATTATATTATAACATTAGTATATTAAATATATTGATATATTTTTATGTTTTGTTAATGAACTACAACCATCCCCACCTCCATCAAATGGGTTAAAAACCCATCATTCGTGTGTACGGAAAACCACACCTCGTGAACCAATGTCATTCATTTTTTACACTACCATCAATCAAGGATGGAAATAATGATGGATTTATGGTTTATATATTATATTTATGATATTAATATTCTTATGGACTCATTATATCAATCATACCTTCATATTCATCATTTTGTGGGAATACGATTATGTCGCTATTGTGTAAGGCGGACTAACGCCTCGTGATACAATGTGACACATTCACGCATTACATGGAATGTATTAAGTATATGTTTATTAAAAATATTTTTTATATATTACATAAAATATATTCTGGAATTATGACATATATTATTTAATTTTATTTCTTCCTAACTAACAAGAAAATGGAAAATCGTTCATGCGGACGTATGACCTACCGTCATCATGATCGACACATTTCATTTTCTATCTCAAATTATGATGGATTTATATAAAAATGTATATATGGAATATATATAATATTTTTTTAATGTTTAAAATTATGTATATTATTAAACCATTTTTTAATGTATGAAGACCAAATATTACATGTCAATACATACAAAAAAACAAAGGAGTTATTGCCAAAAATGTATCTTTAACAATGAATTGTTAATAGAATAGTAATAACATTCCATAAAGAAACCATATATGGAATGATATATATAAATATTTTTATTTAATATATTTATAATAAAATTATAGTCATTATACACGAGTTTTTTAATGAGTATTGTGGAAGTCAATATGTAAGGTATGGTATTTTTCACCCAATTTAGCTATTTCGAGAAATATGTTATGTTGTGCGCCCATATTATTTCCCATGTTGTATATAAAACCACTATCTAATGTAATATATTGAATTTATTTATCCACAAGTCGTTTTAAGTTTCTTTTTATTTTATTTCTTTATGGGGCTTATGATTATAAGATACCAAAGTGGTAAATATTGTATGTTATAATCTAATAATTTATCAATATTATTTATGATTATGTTTTTGATAATATAATATTATGATAAATATCTTAATAAATTCATGAATTTTGTTTTAATATGGATATTTGTGATATTTTCAAGTAATTTTATCATTTTTACACTCCTTGGTACTTAAAATAATCGAGATTTATTAAAAATAAAATCTAACTTGATTTCTCTCTTCATTCAGAAATTCATTTTATTCCAAAAACAAGTTCTCAAAAAATATTTTCAAAAATAATTTATTATTCTCCTTTGATTTTTAAAATACATTTTTACCCATGTTTTAATTGTTACAAATAAAATTAATGGAATTTTCATATCATTTTACAAATAATGCCCATTTTTTATTTTACCAAAAATCTAAAAGGAATATTTGTTTAACATGTACCAAACGAATGAAACTTATTTTCAACATGAAAATTATTTTCTTTCGATATTCATTTATATTATTTCAAGTATACATTCAATGAAAAATATTTTTATATATTTTTTATGTTTTAATAATTTTATTTCAATGCGGGGAAGATATTTTCCATATAAATTTTTTATATGATCGAAAAAATCATTTTATATATAAGAGGACACCCATTGATTTTACTTATACCTTATTGGGAATATAATCCCAATATATCATTATTATTATTTCTATGAATGGTTTATGTTTATGATGTAATTCTTTTTATGAAACATGTATCTCATCCTTGTGTTATACAATGATAAAAATCTTATGAAACCTACTCCTTTTTCCTTGGGTTGTACGTTGATGAAATAATGAAATGATTATGAATACTATATCTTTTTTATAGGTTATGATACAATGAAACGTTTCTGAAACACATTTCATTAAACTTGTTATGATATGATGAATGCTTTATGATCTTTTAGCACACATAAATTTGGTTTTCATTCCGAGATAGGTGGGACCTACATCTTCTTTGATGCATTGGGTAAAGATTTATATCTCATGAGATAAACAAGACTAGAATGAGGAGTGAATATAATTTGGTAAGGGAATTTGTACTTTATGATGGACTAGGGAGTAAACCACGAAGATTATGATGGTTTTGTGAGTGAACCCATTCAAATATGATAGCCTTAGTCGTGAGCCTTGAATAACATGGAAAGGATTTTCTATTCTTATGTGTATGCCATAAATTCCATGTCTTATTCCAATTTTATGCTCATATGGATCATGTTCATTGATTTCCTTATAATTCATGTTTTATGCATATTAAATATTTATTAAATGATTTAATATTATGATATTTTATACAATGGGTATGTTTTTTAAATGCAATTATCATGTTTTCATACATTTATGCTCATATTATGATTAAGTATCTCCATTGTGTACCCTTATAGAGCATCTAAGATCACCCTTTGTTAGGTTTCCTTTACACAAGTTATAAATAAATGTATTATGTATGATATGTATTAGAAGGGTTCTATTTATGAAGAAAATATTGGGAGATTATGTAGTTTACGTATGGACCAGTTGTTTTTATTTACAAGATTTCAAACACATTAAGCTATTACGATCCTCAAGAATGTGTTGCTGTAATGTAATGAATATTCAAAAAAATAGATATAAACTATATGTATGATAATATTGGGACACTATAAGTCTATTAAAATTTTTCCATGTGATGGATGGAAGGTTCCAGTATGGGGATCCAATAGCTCAACATCTTGTAGATCAGAGAGTTATTCCTGTACACATACACCTATAATATCTGAATTACCACATACATATATACTACATTCATCTAACTGAAGAAATAAATGTTTGGAATTATTAAAGTTATTATATTTCATTTTAACCTTTTTTTCATGGATACTTTTGAGTTTAAAGTAAATATGAAGTCTTTGGTCAAGATTATTGGAGTTTTAAGGATATACGTAGGGTTGTATTGTCATATGATTATAAGATACAATAGTTTTTAAAATTGGGGGATTTATAAAAAGGAAATACATTTTTTCAGTTTATTAAAAAATATGTTACAACTCTTTGCCTATACAAATTGAAACACAATACACCAAAGTGGTATTGTATAAGATTAAATGTTTATTAGAAATGTGTGGCTACGGGGGTTCAAAGGTCTGTGCGACTTCTTCGAAATAGGTAGTGCCAAGTGGAAGAGTGAAACACAGGTAGTCATGCAGTGGGTGTGACATCATGCTATTTCAATGACATATGCTTCCACGTTTGAATATATAAGGGATCACATTCCTATAATATTTTCTAATGTGGGGTAATAAAATATTTGACATTGTTCATCTCTCGATGAAAAAACTTTCATATAGTATTTAATTTAAAACTATGACACCATCTTCCATCTCAACATCACACCAAGGGTTTTCCCATGAAATCTTTGAGAATATCATTGAAACTACCGTGACCATGATTCCTTCAATATATTATTGAAATTATTATATGAGATGACAAAAATCACACATTATTTTTAAATAAGTTACATCATGAATGTAAGTGCAATAGCTGGCAAGCAGCTGAAAGTTAAGTACAGTGATTGTTTAGATGATGTTTATATTTTGATGATCATAGTTAATGGAGCTTTGTGTGTCATCTATGATAGTTAAATGTATCTATGAATACACCAAAATATAAATATAGTTAAATTAAAGTGGCTCAATATATTAAATATATTCATTGGTATATGATAATAATTCAAGAGAATTACAAGAAAAACTAAATATGATATTGAAAAAAATAAAATTATTAACAGTGATTCCTGATTAAATATTTCTTAAATATAATTGATTGGATTCTATGTACTAATTCATAATGTAAATACACTATATAGAATTATTATGATTAAATAAATGATATTATGTAATGGATTTCATGTGGAGAGTGTAAAGAAGTTACACCACTAAAAAAGAGAATGACGTACTATAATGAAAGGTGATATGTTCACCATGATTAAGAGATACCTACCTCTGAGTGTTTGAGGTTTATAAATTCAGTTTTTTGAAAGTATAGTAATGGATAATATTAACTGATTTTCCAAAAAAAATATGCTCTTAGGGAAGGTGATTGGAAACTGTGATAATTTTAATCCCTTTTGATCATAATTCATATTGAAGCATGAAATTTTACTAAAATAAGAGGAGGCCAAACATGATCATGAGTGAGAATATCTAAAGGGGAAGTTATAATTGGGGTTCAAACAATATTTTGGAGCAATGGGTGATGTTCACTAGAAGATCATTTATTATATGTACATGTGTGTTCAAAATATTAAATACTTTGATATATTTATTACATTGCAAGGGAAACGTTTTGGGTATGATATATAGACCATATATAATAAATGAGATTCCCATTCATGCATATGTATTCCGATCAGAATATATAAGTCGATAAATGTTTTAAATTTAACGTACAAATGGATGAATTATTTCTTGTGTTTACAAATGTTGTATATAATATAATTATGCAGATTTTATCTCATTGATTTTGAACCAATAGAAAATAAATACTAATATGATACTTATCTAGATCTATAAGGTTATTATTCACAAGGTAAAATGTGTGATTCTTACATATATCTTAGGATTATTTGAAAATGGTTGATGTTGATATTCATGGATGTATTGATGATGGGTTTGGGTATCCACGCAATTAAGGAGACCTATATAAAACATGGGAGCATATTTGAGTGAAATATGAAAGTAAAGAAAATAAAATATCAGATCTTGAGAATAAATCTTGAAAGATGTTATATTTAATTAAAAAGAAACTATTGAATATTATTTTAGTGTAATTAATTATGTTGTTGAAAACATATTAGGCTATTGAGAAAACCCACCCAATAAGTCAGGTGAAATCTAATCCATATCAATTTTAAATTACAACTAATTTTTATAATCATGTTGGTTAAAAAAATATGGCAAGAATTGGATTTATAATGGAAGTGATAAAAATTCACATCATTTGAAATTGAGAGTAACTTCTAGAAGTATTGATGCTCATTACAATGGAAGAAAGATATTGTAATGTTCCCTAGATTTCAAAGATATTAAAAAATTTATACTATTATAGAAGAGTACGGTTTAATGAATATTGGTGGGGAGATACGATCTTATGAAATAAAATGTATAATTTTTTTGTAATGTGTTACTTCAAGGGATTAAGAATTAATTAATTTGGAGAAAACTATAGGAAAAGGAAGAAGCATTAGGATGTTAAAGGAAGATACAAAAAATAAAGAAATTTTATGTTAAAAACACCTCATTGGATAATTAATTTGACTTCCTAGAAGATATATATGGAAGATATGGCCATCCAGGTCACTATTCTGAAGAGTTTATGAATTCACTTATAGGGAAATTTTCCTGTTTTTCAAAGAAATGAATGCAGGGAAACATAATATAGAAGAAAAATATATTATTTTTAGATTCACTGAAATCTAAACAAAAAGTTAAACCTTGGATACTCGGTATCAATAGTTACTTACATATGAAAATTTATTTGAAAATATAGGAAAACATTGAATAACATGAGATAATGAGTAGTTACCTATGGAAATAATAGTTCCTTAAAAATAACAGGAATTGGTATAATTGAAATAGAATATCAAAATTTAAGATTGAAGAATGTTCAGTTTGTCGATATAATTAAACACAAATTACTATGTTTCAACCAAATCTATAATGATGTAATGAATATTATTTTCAAGAAATATTATTGCATTTTACCGTACTTGAACGATAGTAAAATTGTAACAAAAGGAGAAAAAATTAGTTGTAATTTATTCTAGTATTGAATCCCAAGTAACTATTTTTGTTCTTGTATTGAGTATAACAATAATTTGGGGCACTAGAGACTTGGCCATCTGACTCAAAAAGATTGATAAAAATTTCAAAAAAAAATTATTGTTAGTGGTTTAAAATAACTAATACGAAATATGATGCTCTATGTACTAATTTATAGAGAGAATTTATTATTAGTTGAAGTCATAAGAGAGTATATATTAAGTCCACTAGACCAATTGAGCTTATAAATTAGGTCTATGTTAGCCAATGAGACACTAATAAATAATAGATATTTTCTAATCTATTACATTCCTCAATTATATAACTTAGATAACCAATGTAGTTTTAATGAAACTGAAATTGGAAGCTATATATTTTCTCAAACTATTTTTAAGGGGAGTTGAGGACGAGATAGGTGTAGGAATTTCAATGTAGAAACAAATAATAGAAAGGCATTAAAAAAATGAACTATTTTTTTCATATCCAAAGAAATATGTAATTAAATAATAGTACAATCCTCTATAAATACCTCAAAAAATTATTTGTGTAAAGGATGAACATAAGTTTAGTTGATATGGGAAGAACTATTCTCACATAATATAATATTATAATGTTATTCTATAGGGAGTCACCATATAAAAACTTGAGTATTCTGAATTTATGTTCTCTATGACTAGAATAAACAAATAATTCATACAAGATGTTGTATATGAAAAATCCTATAGTGAAATAATTTATGTTTTTTTGTGTCCCTAATTAATGAAGATTAAAAATACTTATTTATGGAATTTTAATAAAAAAGGGGAATTATTTGTTTTTATAGGATATTCATAAAAAATAATAATATAATGGTGTTAAAATAAATGTAATCATAAATTATTTGATTCTTTTATTGTAAAAGTAATTAAAAGTAGTTGCACATTAATGGAATTTATCATTGAAATGTGGATTTTTAATGGAAGATAAAATGATAAATTTTTAAGTATTTAATAAAAGAGAAGATTACTATGAGAAATTTTTTTTTTCTGAATATTTATATCATTATAACGATGAAAAAAGTTATTTAAAAATAATAAAACTAATATTATAGACAATAAAAAAATAGGTTAAACCAAATTTTATATTTAGAAGACATGTAGCTAAAATTTAGACCAGCAAAAAGTTAAGGCCTGAAAATCAAACTTCACTTAACATACTGATAAAACCACAATATGTTTTGGGGTTATTTTGGTATAAATAGTTTATAAATTTTATTAATGAAGTGTTTTATCATATTAAGAAAAATTACACATGAAAGCTTGTTCCAATACCAAAAGTAAGGAATATAAAATGAACTAAATTGGTTTTTTGAAATAAAAATAACGAAAAGGGAATATTTCAAGGGATCAATTTTAGTTAGTCTAAAAGCGATATTCATAGGTGGAAATTTACTATTTTAATGAATCATTAACCATTGTTTCAATACTTTAATCAACTAGATTTTTTTAATTTTTATACAACTATATTAAAACTTATATCATAAAGATGTTAAGTCAGTATTTTTGAAGTGTGAAGATATAGAAGAAGTTTATACTGAGCATGTTAAAGGTTTCAGTCTAGGAAATGATGGTAGCATGTTGTGAAAAAATGAATATGTATTTTTATGGGTGGGAGTAGTGCCCTCATTCTTTGTATTTGAAATTGATAGTTTCCTAAAGTGTTTAAATTTTTATAAAGTAAAATCTGACAGAAACTTATATATCAAAGATATGAATACATTTACACTTATTTACATTGTATACATTGATAACATAATATTTTTTGTTGATAGGAATAATTATTGAATGTAATTTACGAAATATATTTAGAGGAAATTTGAGATGAAAATTATTAAATAGTTGAATGTATTTCTAGTAATATAAATTCGATAAAAGGGAATATAAATCATACTTTAATAGGAAAATTATTACAAGGAATTTTTAATGAAATTTGGAATAAAAAATCAAATAACTATATCATATCCATTATTTTCTATGTGAAAATTATAGAATATTAAGCTAGACTATGTTTGAATAAAAATGACATATATAAGTTAATTGAAAATTTTCTTTATCTTAATACATCATAGCTAGAATTTGTATATAGAACAAAATTATGTGAAATATATTAGAGTTATCTAAATGAATAACACAAAATGAAAACCAAAAAAATCTTTATTTATGCTGAATAAATATCAACTTAGGGCTATATTATTAAAGTACTCGTGAGTTGATCATACTTGGTTTCATTGATTCTGATTGCGCTAGTGATTTAAATGAATAGATATAAAAATTATAAAGAAAAGTTTGTTTGGAATTAATTTTTTTATGTTTCCATAGTAAAAAAAATGTTTTATAACTTTTTTTACAGTGTAAGAAAAATACATTTCTCCACACATTCATGTAAAAAAATTAGGTGTATGAATTTTATGAAAAAATATTTGGGGGTGAATGTTAAGAAAACCTTGAAAATTACTTGTAAAAATTAGAGTGTAATTGATATATCTAAAAATATGGAACAACAATATTGATCCAAGAACACTGATATTAAGTATCATTTCATTATGGAAATATTTTCTTATGGATATGTAAAGTTGGAATCCCAAATATAGATCCAATTTCTGATATGTTCACTAAATAAATTCCAATAAAAATATTTGAGGAATTATGGATGAAAATTCATGTTTAGCCTCCACCCATCACATAAGAAGATTAATTAGGGACCCACATTTTCTCATTTTATTTTTTTGTTAAAGGGAGTGGGAAAATTTTGCTACATTATATTTACAATATCTTTTTTGAAACCTTAGTTGGTTCTATCATAAAAATGGAGAGTGTAATTTTTGAATGTTAAATAACTGAAATATGATTAAGGGAGAGTTCAACATTTTCATGGAAAAAAATTTAGCATCATTGAGGGATGAAATTACATAAAAAATAATTTTATATTATAGTAGTGTGTTTTTAAAAAACATTTCTCTATGAGAAAGGATATGGGTGGATGGAATGTGGAGAATAACTTAAGTGAGATTTGGTGATGTTGGTGTTGAAAAAAATCCAAAAGGGTATATTTATGAACCCATGGTTTAGAATTATTAATGTTATTATATTTATTTTAAATCATTTATGCATTAAGTTTTTTCAGTTATAGGTGAAGATTAGGTTTTTTCTAAAAATTAATTATGTTTGGAAGATGTACAATAGGTTATATAGTTATCTAATTAGAAGTGATAACATTTGTATAGACTATGGGATCCAAAAGAGGAAAACTATTTTTTGAGTTGATTTAAAAATGTTTTAAATCCTAGCCTACATATATAGAGAATATATACTGAAATTTGGTAATGACCAAGCCTAATGGAAAATTGGAAGATAGTGGATATAATGTTTTGAAGGCTAGAGTGAGTGCCTTTTATGGAGATACACTAATGTTTACATTTTATGAATATATTTGAAATATAAAACTCATTGTTTTCATACATTAATTGGATAATCATTTCCATATTTGTTTTATTTTTTCATAGATGGATGCATATGAGAATATTAAATGGAATAAAACTAGTGAAACTAAGGATAATTTCATGTTAAAAATGATTCCCTTGAAAATGGGATAGGTCGGGCATTAAATCTAGGGCTTAGAATTAAAGAGTCAAAAGCTTATGGGGTAAAAACAGAATATTTTTTCCCATCCTAAATTGATACTTTATAATGTGACCTTTATGAGTTGAAACATGGAATTAAATATGGTGTGAAAAAATGGCCCTAGAGTAAAGATATAAAAATTCATGGTGGTTGTTAGAACCCCCTCCCCACCAAAGATACCACAATGAATGAAGATAACTAATGAACCCATGATGCTACCTCCCATACGCCCTGAGTTAGCGACTAGTACCAAGGGTGTATTAGAACCTCATAAATATGATGAATTTCCCTATACAATAATATCATCAAAAGATAGGATGAATCAACTACATTAAACACCATGAAATAATATATAATAAATCCAAAAATAATCCAAAAAATGCATATATAAATAAAATAGTTATAGATAAAAGTATTAAAAGGAAACCCAAAATAAGAGATAAGCCAGCGACACAACTGTTGGAGTTGGTTTCCTATAACCAACATCTATACATTTATGATAACTTATATTCAATATTTTTAATATTAATATACTAATTCTCACATCATGATTGTTCTTCTGCATAACATATCATGATATAATTTCCATAAAGTATCTACCATGTTGATAGGTCATACAAGTTCCCCATAATGATGAGATCCAATAATTTCAACGAAATTAATCTTAAATTTATGTTATATATCTAGATGAAATAATTTGAGGGACACAAATAGTCTAATAGGGTTAGAGACTCATAGTAAATTGAGATAACTTCTCATGCTTTACATCATTTGTAATATACAGTGTAGGATATTTTGTTAACAAAGCCCACTACTAGGAAATAAACATTTATATTTTTCAATGGATGTTCTTATCTTTATAAATTTTTTTTTATCCTTAGACCTTAATATTATTATAAATGTATGTTATGAGTCGTGTATTTTTATGTATTGATGAAAACCGCAATGCATATGTTCACAATGAGGAAGGATGCATCAGGTGTGTTATGTGAAATATTTAATTAATGAATAATTCAAGATATTATTTTTCACTCAGATCCTTTAATGTATGTTGATATCTCATGTCCTTTTATGTAATTAAGTTATCCAAAATAAATCCATGGACATCATGTTCTATATCAGGTTCTATTTCTTGGAAGTGAAAGAGAGAGATATCAAAAAAATTGGTTGATAGCATCGACATTTAACCTTCTTTATTAGAGATATAATCCTAAAGGGATTATATTACATAGTAATAATCTGTATGGGTTTGTATGTGATTTCGACATTAACTTATTTCTATATTTGTGTCTTGTTGTGTGGTTGGATTCTATCCTTGGTCTTTGGGCT
Organism: Viscum album; assembly: GCA_963277665.1. NCBI lineage: Eukaryota > Viridiplantae > Streptophyta > Magnoliopsida > Santalales > Viscaceae > Viscum > Viscum album. Next base: position 150,378,319 of record OY728125.1, read on the forward strand.
GCTTTGCCTAATTCCACTGAGAAAGAGGCTTACAGGGTCAAACAGTAGGTGTATCTAGAATCTTGATAAAATAGTATTATTATATATTATTTAAAAATTTAATAGAAATTATTCACCCACATTGATTCATCATTATTCATTTTCTCTTGATCCTATATAGTCTATCACCAGTTTTTTCATAAAATATTTAGTGGGTAAAATATTTAATAAATATTAATTTGAAAATTAGTGAATATAATATTTATTTACTTATTAGTGAATAATGAAGTGGTGATTATTTAATAAATAAGTAGTCATTATTAATTGTCTGATATATATTGTGGAGGAATGGTGAATATAGTTTGATGGTATGATTATAAATAATATAAATATTGAATGTTATTTGAATAAATAATATTTAATTTACATCGGGAGTTTAGTACATGAAACTAATTACTATGATTATTATTATTATTGAGACGGGGTTCAATAAATATTATGAAAATAATAAGGGTACAAGAAAATTTATTATTTTATAATCTGTGTGGTGTATAAGTCCAATAATATTATTTTCTAAAGATACAATTCATTTTTTTTTGCACAAAGTCAATCATTGAGAATTATCTTTAAGACCATAGATCTAACCCTCTAAGATCATTCTCATGAAGAATGAGAGATCCCTCTCCCCTAACACTCTAAAGTTGAGTGAAATCAAAGTGATTCCATACTCGAAGATATTCTTGAGGCGATTAAAGAAGAATGAAGAATGCATTAGGATCTGTGGTGTTAAAACCTCGACATTCCTATTACACTATTCATTGATTCGTGGAGTATATAAAGAGGAAATAAAATATTGATTCATTAAAACAATGATGATATGATTTAGATACATTATCTAATTCAAAAATGAATAAGTCATTCATTACATGGTAAATTGATAATTGTTTATATTAATTATAAATAATAAGTGATGATCATATAATTTGGTTCCACCATTTTTCTATTTTCAATATTATTTGATTTAATTCCATTGGTCATGGTGTTTATCGTCATGTAAATATTGGGTTAATGATTTATTGTGGTAAAAAATATGATTTGGGAGTTCCCCAATTACAAGCTTCTAAAACACCTCTAACCTACAATTGTTATAAGAGCTGTCATATAATTATATAAATATCATTGATTAATTTATACATTTATCTTTATTTTTCAATTCCAATTTAATCAGTCTTTAATCCAAATCATAATATATAGTTTTATTTATCTACATTATCATAAATATAAGTAATTAATTATTTTCATGAACATATTAAATTAAAAGATATCATCGGTAGGTGATAACGATTCTGGTCGAATAACACCAGAGTATGCGCCATGTAGCATGTTGGTATACGTTATTTACTATATTCAATGCCCATAAGAATTAATTTGTAATTAAATCAAACCATGTGAATTTATTACACATGGTGTATTTAAACACGCACCATGTTTTAAATAGACCAGGCTGGTTCATGGTCATCTAGACTATATGGTGTGTAACATATATAAATGAACTATACTCTATTAGTCACATATGAGTTGTATATTCTCTTACACGAAAAACATAACTTTTAACAATTTAGCTCAGAGATGACCCACAGAATAGCCCATGTAAATTATATATACATTAATATTTTTTGGCACAACTATACACTAAGTCCCTAGGCATGTTTCCTAGGTAGATAGTGAGAAAATTAAATGTTGTGTATCTGGCATGAACATGCAATGTATTTTTGGAATTTCATATAATTAAAATTAGTTTACTATAATATTCAAACCTTATCAACATATGTTCTTTGTGGTCATAAAGATGATAGTACATTCCATTTAATATGTTCTATATGTATGTATATATATATTTATAAATGAATAACTGATTTATGAATAATTTTGGAATCTACATATCATTTATGAATTATATTATAGTTCGTACTCTATTAACATTGAAACATAACATCCTTCTTAAACACAATGTGTTACTTGTGGCCCTTAATTTGATAGTATATTCCATTAAAATATATGATAATTCATGTATTATATATGTTGCACTAGTAAATAGTATATTAATATAATAGATATTGGGTAGCGTAGACGGGTACTCACCAAGTTGCCTCAAAAGTACATTTTTGTACAAATTTAATTTAAAAAAATAAATTATGGTGTATAAGAATAAAATAAAAAATCGAATTAGATTTAAGATAAAATAATTGACAAATTATAAAAGATAATTAATTTATTCTAACATGATTTATCATAAAAAATAATGATTATAATTGAATTCTATTTTATTAAATGTTTAATTAATTGCATGTAGGTGGATAGTTATGAGCATGCACATGACATTTGTGTGTGAGTTTTTCCATTTTATGTTATTATTATTAAATTCAATTTATTGATTATGAATCATACCCCTTCTCATTATGTAAAGTGATGTGTGCTCATGGTTTGATTAATGTAAAACCCTAACCCAATATCTTCGCTCCCCTCACCTGCGAGTGAGTAAATGTATATGTAATTGATGCAGATCCTAAGATAGTGGAGGTACATTATGTTTGGAGCCTAGGAAAAAAAATCCAAGAGAGACACATATGTGGATAGGTGTAATTAATTGAAGTGAATCATTAATGGTACAAGGGGTTTTTCCCTAGTTTTATCATCCTCTAGATAAACTGACCATTAGTAAAAGCTCTTGATCATAACAATTTATTATTTTATTTCTATCACATTTCATAGATATTTCATTATGTATGTTTTATATTCATCACATGAATTAATGAATTAACAAGAATGCATTATATAACTAAAATTAACTGGATTATTCCTAAACATTATCTACGATGTGTTTAACCACTTATATAAATCCAATTAATAATAAAAACCATGTCATAATGATAATAATTGAAAATTTACACATAAAGATAAAATCCCTAAATTAATATATTAATTAATTATATCCTTCTATTACATAAGCTAAAATTGAACCATATTATAGAGTTCTTGACCATGTTGGGGCACATTCATTTATTAGGGAATTATAACTTCATGTTTGTGTTGAATTAACATAGTTCGCATCATGGTTTGACTTAACAAGTAGAACATGGTGTAATTAAGTGGAAAAGATTGAGGAAATAAAAATTAAATATTTTAGGATTGGGGATTCAACTCAAAATATCAATGAAATGTGAGTTAAAATATTTTTCAATTTTAATTGTTACCTAAAATACTTTAAATTGTATGACCGGTAAAATTTGGGGTGATGAGAAGGGGAATATGGATCCTAAAAAACAAAATATCCATGAAATATGATTTTCTAAATCCAATGGTGATGGATATTGGGGTTTCATAAAATAGTGGGAGATTAATGTGTTTTATTTATTTATTTATCAATCTTTTATCAGATAAAAAACTAAAGTTATTCTTATCTTATTTTCTGAAATGAAAACAAGCATGATTTCAATCATATCATCATGGTTTATTATTGGGAAGAAAAACCTTATTTTAGAAAAAAATTCCAAAATTGGAAAAGGTCCATACATGTTATCCTATGCTGTAAAAAGAAATTGTATGTGCTATAAGAACTTATTCCTAATGTGCAATGTAAAGAGTGTAGTGAGGAAGAGTTGTGTCTCTATGAGAAAAATTTGAACGATGCCACATATATTCAATGTTTCATTATATCATCCATTACTAATGAGGTTCTTAAGGAAACACAAGTACTTGGATTAGTATAAATGTTTTTCTAATATTTGGGATCTTTATCAATATAAGGTTATCCAAGAGATATATAAGATATCAAATTCACTATTTATAACTACTCTCAGACTGTCTAGACTAGTGAGCCTCATCGAGTCAGGATTATTAGATACATTGAACACCTGAACATCTTATAGATTAAATTCCTTGATGAGTTGAGCATATATATCATACTTTTCTACCTACCCAAGTCCTTCTGATGTTTTATTTTTTTTATTTATTATATTAGTAATAATTTAAAGATTCTTTACGAGCAACGTACATTGATTTTACAAGAGGACAAGGACAAGTGTTGTGAAAAAATCGTAGTCTATTTTGTAAATAAGAATGCATGAAAAAGGAAAAGGGGCCAAAGACTCATGTCATGTATAAATGTCCCAAGAACTTACCTTCCATGAAGTGGAAGATCACGAGGTATGGAAAGGAAAAGGAACCATTATGTTTTTCATGTTGAATGAAATTCCACTAGAAGAGAACTTCACCTAGAAAAAATTGGTTTCTAAAGGTTCATTAGTTATAAAGTTTAATTTTTTATATTTACACATTTGGTATTAGGTATTGATTTTGTTTTTCCAATCTATATCCAAATATAGTAACCATGTTGATTCTGAAATATTAACATAGGATAGGAGGATTTGTGAGCTACATCTTTTGTGGGGTTTGTTTTTGTATCTATTGGATAATACCACCTTTCAATTCCAATATAAATGATATTGGTTTTAAAAGACTTTTATTATATACTAATTATAAAAAATATATAATTTCAATATCATTCTAAGATAAAAATGTTTTTATTTTTAAATTTAGAAATAAAATCAATTTATTTTATAAATACATTATATATTGTGGTATAGAACATTTAAATATAATTTTTTTGTATTAAATTAAAAAACCATGTATTGGAAATTGATAAAAACTCATGTTCACTTAAATCATATAATATCTATCTTTGGTATCACTGTCTTGGTTTTATAAACAAAAAACATTTGAAAAATATATACTAAGATGGATATTTAAAAACCTTTGATCTAATAGCACTTGAATGTTGTCATTCGTGTTTACAAGAGAAAATAACTGAATCACCATTTGGTGGATAGGGTGAAATTTCCAATTAGCTTCTAGGATTGGTACATAGTTATATGTGTGGGCAACTTTTTTTAGAAGCTGGAGGTAGGTATTCTTACTTCATAACTTTTTATGATTACTTGAGTATATTTTTCAATGTTTACTTTATGAGGTATAAGACTATGCCCTTTGGGAATTCAAATAATTAATGAACGAATTAGAGAATCAACTAGGAAAAAACTGAATATTTTTTTTGGACTGAGGAAGTAAAAATGTTAACCAAGAGTTTTTTAAATTTTTATTGGAGTTTGGGATTATTTCTCAACTGACTCCACATTACACCCTCCAATGGAATTGTGATAGTGAAAGGCGGAACCATACCCTACTATATATGGTAAGTTCTATAATGATTCATGTAGATCTTACTATATCCTTTTTGGGATATGTATTAAAAACTATAAAATAAAAACTAAATCGAGTACCAAAAATAGAAAATAGAATTTCATTTGAGTTATGGAGTGTAAATAAACCTATTTTATCACAAACATGTATATGGGGTTGTGAACAAATTTTCATGTATTTATCAAAAAAAACTAGTACCTTATGGCATAAAATGTTTACTCAAAGGGTATCCTAAGGAAAAAAATTTATATTACATATACAATCCCTTAGAAAAAAATGTTATTATTCCTAGGAAAGCCTTAATTTATGAGAGAGAGAACATTATCAAGTAGTATAGTGGGGTAATGATTTACTTTTATGAAGTTGATGCTCAAGATAAACAAGAGTGGTATTGGAACAAATTCCAAAGGTCCCCATGGAAGAAGTAGTTCCCAAAACACAAGTACTATATAAGAGCAGTGAAGAGGTATAAAAATTAAGGAGATATAGTTTTATAGTCAATAAAGATGTTGACTCATTATTGGATGACAATGATTAATGTGTCTCATAAAAAGAGGCCATAGACAGCTCAGAAGCATCAAGATGTCAAGAAGATATGAATTCTAAAATATATTCCTTGTATCAAATACAATTTTGGGTTAGGGTTGATCTTCTAGATGATATAAATCATATTGGGTGTAAATGTGATTTCCAGAGAAAACCAGACATTAAAGGTAAAGTAAGTACATTTAAAGAAAGTGTAGTATCTAAAGGGTTTAAACAACATCCTGTAATTGACTACGATGATACCATTTATCTAGTTTCCATGATTAAATCCATAAAAATTATACTTTCTATAACTTCTTACCAAGACTAAGAAATTTGGAAGATGGATGTCAAAACATATTTCCTTATTTTGAATCTTCATAAAGATGTATGGATGGAAAAACTAGAAGGATTTATGACCCCCGGAGATGAAAAAACATTTTCATGGTTTAGAGATACTTTTAGGGATTGAAACAAGATTCTAGTTCATAGATCATTTTATTCTACGAGAATATAAATGAATTTGGTTTCATAAAAATTTAATCTAACCCATGATTTTATAATAGTTTTTTAGGGAATATGGTTTTTATACTAGTAGTATATTTTGTTGACATACTTCATATTGGAAATGATATACTAGTATAACATTATGTTAAGTTCTTGTTAAAAAAGTGTTTCTCCATGAAGGACTTATGCAAAGTAGCTCATATTCTGGGTATCATGATCATTCCTGATAGATCAAAGTGGCCACTTGGACTATGTAAAGGTATATAAAATGACTAGATACTAAAGATATTTAGTTTGGAATAATATAAGAGGGGAATAACTCTGGGGTCCCATGATATACATATTTCCAAGAAAATGTTCCCTCATACACAACAAGATAAAGAGAGAGTGAGTAAGACCCCATAAACTTATGATGTCAGATAAATCATGTATTCCATGTTATATACTTGAATTGATGTTTCTTTCTTGTTGACCATGGTAGGAGGATATCATGCTAATTTAGGTGAACAACATTGGTCTTCTATTAAGGATATCCTTTAGTTCAATGTAGAACGAAGGATATGTTCATTGAGTATGGATGAGATAAGAAATTGGACATACAGAGTTATACCAGTGATAGTATTCAAAAAATAATAATGATATGAAGTTTTTATCAATATATTTTTTCATTCTCATGAGTGGAGTTGTGATCTAGAAGAGTTCAAAGCAGTTGGTTGTCACCAATTCTAGAGTGGATTCTGATTATATTGTAGCTTTTGATATAAACAAAGGAGGAATTTGTATTTGACACTTTGTTAGGAGATTGATGTGGTACCTATAATCAAAGACCTTTCCACATTGTATTTTTATAATAACATAGTGGTGGATCTTGAAAAAGAGCCAATATCACTCTAACAGAAGAATCATATACTCTGGAAGTATCACCTCGTGAGGTATTTCTCTTATAAGGGTTGATGTAACAATACTAAGAGTTTCCGCAAAAGAAAATTGGGTGGAACCATCAACTAAATGATAATCTTATCAGAAGTTTGAGTATCATGTGAGTGATAGCGGGCTGAAGGTTTTTATTAGTTGGATCTTGTGAAATCGTAACACCCTACCCCTCCTCATTGGATTGATTCGAGGTGGAAGTGCTACTTGGCCTAAGGAAACAACCCCATGGTGCCAAAGTCTAGAAATAAATGTTGAGGGATTCATGAATGGTGGGGGATAAGATCTATTTGAATTGAAGATCACAAACCAAACATTCCAACATCAAGAAAAAAACTATATGATGCATTTTAACACTATTTTACAATACAACAATACCATGTAAGCAGTGAAACCAAACCAAAATAATCCAAAATAAGAGTACCAAGAGGAAGACTAAAAATAATCTCAAGAAACCAAGATAAAGCATCATAGCTTCACACCATGATCCAAAATCCAATACCAAAAGACTACCCGAGCATCATAATGAACAACTAAATAAATTAGTTGCATTACCTTTACCTATGTACCAGAGTACAATATCTACAAAAGAACCAAAGTGACAAAAAAGGGGGTTACTAAAAATACTCAGTTGGTTTTCCCCAAATTAATTCCCTACACATTCCACTAGGATAGAAACATTATGAAATTTATGTAACTAATATATATATAATCATGAAACAAGACGACAATTTCCAGCAAGCCAACACACCCTTATGACAATTTTACCCAAATCAATACACTACCAAGGAAAGAAGACAAATATTTCATTAACCATCTTCCCAACACCTATTGGCACATCCCAATTCACCTTGAATGGCTACCTCTATATTCCAATTATTTTCATAAGTTTCATACACCCAAACATAGTGCACCCATGATGGTGGAACTTCACATCTACTCTCATGCACCCCTATTCCATTGTAGTGATAATTCATTCCCACTTATCCTTGATGGTGGTCCATCACATCCACTATCCATCCCCATTTTATAGTTGTCCTTCCCACAAATTATTCATCCATTTCCACCCATGCTTACCCCAAAATCCACCAACACGTACCGAAATCACAACAACATGAAATCAACAATTACCAATATCATATAGACCAACACATTCTATACCATATTACCCAACAATTTACAAACCAAAAAATGCCTTAAGAACATAAACAATTCCAAGTATATGCCAAAACCACATTAAAAAATCACCCATTTTTTGAAAACACCCTTAAACCGTTATCCATTCCAAACCACATTTCAAAAAAAACAACATTTTTTATTTAAAACCATTTTTCATAAACCATTTTCCATAAATCTACTAGGAAATAAATTTTAAAATAAAAAATTTAAAATCCAACAACAAAGCACATTTCCAAATAATAACCCCTCTTCCTCAAAATAAAATATTCATCACAATATGGGTTTCCACCAAGCATTTCACAGCACATCCACAATCAATTTCAACAAAAATCAATTAATATTAAATTAATTTATCTAGTTCTTGGAAAATATAGTCAAGAGTGAATCCATCTACCTTAGGGTTTGGTAAAATTGACCCACTACACAACCGCACAACAAATACATGTGAAACTTTCCCAAAAATTCCTTATACCTCTTTCTATAACCTAAAAAAGCCCAAAACATACCATTATAAGAAACTACAACTCTATATCTACATAAAATTGAATTAGATCTAGGAAAATAGGAGAGAGAGGAGAGAAAATCTAAGAAAAAAACAAAACTACCAACAAAGGAGACTTACTAAGAGAAAATAACCTTCAATGAACCTTGAAAACCCTTAGAATCACTTCAAAAATGTGTAAAAGATCCTCCCAAAACACTAAAAAAAATAAACCCTATGTAGGGTTATAGTGGTAGGGGAAATGAGTATTTTAGGGAAAATCTAAAGCCCCCTCATTTTTTTAAAACCCTATTTTTAATACACACATGGTTTGGGAAACCATGAGCTAACTATACTCCTATTACTGCCTCGAGAGGGACCCCACATGACTAGCCCACACAGTTAGAAAAACCATGAACTAACCATGGGAAAGGCCCCTGTCCCATGATTCACAATTTACCTGAGGTGACTGCACTGCTTGGAAAACTGTTCATCTTTACCGTGATTTATCTCCCCTACCTCTACCACAACTTTCATAGTTTTTTATAGAAGCTGAATGTCTTTCCAATATCGTTCTCAAATCGTACCCCTTTAGAAAATCCCATAAACCTTCCAAAACCACTTCAACACTCTCCCAACCATTAACAAATCACATTATATAAACAAAAATCTAAAAAAAGGTTACATACCTCAAAACCTAGGTACTACATTCTCCCAGCCATTCAAATTTCCATCCTAATAAAGTAAAGAACCATCAATGTTTTGAAAGATCTTGGTCCATTACTCGATCATATCTTTCTCCCACTCCCAATTCTCCTACATAATCTTACAATTCTTCCTGAAAAATCACACTAGACTAATTCTTTTACCCCTAAAGACATTCTCTTGCCTATCCAAAATTTACACTGGCATGTACAGCAACGAAACATCTTGTTGTGACTCAACATGATTTTTTCAAATCATATTGTCAATATCTGGTTGATACTTATTCAACTAATATACATGAAATAAATTGTGCACCACACCAAACGGTGGCTATAAATCCAACTTTAAAGACAACACTCCAAACTGTTTATGTATCTCAAAAGGCCAAACATATCTCTGTTATAACTTACCTTTATTTCCAAAATGATGACGTCTCATCCTAAGAGATACTCTCAAGAACATGTGATCACTCACCTCGAATGAAAATGGATGTCTTCAATGATCTGAATATTATTTTTGATGACTTTATATCATATCCATTCCTTTCGTGATCAACATAATCTTCTCTATAGTCTCTTGGACAAGGCTCAACAAAACTATCTAATTCTCACATGTTTTCACCCAACATTTTGGAAAAAAAACACAAACACGCATATAATGATTCAAATAGATCCATATGCATTAGGTCATGATTAATGTTATTATAGGATAACTCCACCAATGGAAAGTGATCCTCCCATGAGACACAAAAAAACCATGATAGAATACCACAACATTTATTTCAATGTTTGTATCTACCTCTTGGATTTCCTATTAATTGGAGGATGATATGTTTTACTCATCATCAACTGAGTTCCAAGGGATTTCTGCAAGGATTTCTAGAAACCAGATGTGTACCTCAGATCTCTATCTGATATAATTAAAACCGGTACAACATGCCTATTTACCACCTCATGGATATAGATTTTGGATAGATCCTCCACCATATAAGATTTGAAAATTGGGATGAAATGATCTGAATTTGTTATTCGATCCATGATCACACATATGGAATCATGTTTCCTAACCATTCTTGGGATACCTATAACAAAATCTATCCCTATGTATTCCCACTTCCACACATGGATAAGTAAATGTAGTAATACACCTACCTACCATTGATGCTCTACCTTGATATGCTGATAAGTCAAGTATTTCAAAAAAAACTCAGTCACTTTCCTCTTCATGCCAACCCATCACAACTACACTTTCAATGCCTTATAAAATGTATGAATTCAATGATTGATAGACCATATGGAATGATGATAACCACTGGGAAGTTTCTCTAGAAAATCAATCAGTACAACCAGATGATTTTGAATGAACAACACTGAATTCCTATCCAGTTTCCATCCCTCAATGGTCTCCCCATGATTGTGTTTTTAACTTGTAGCCACATTCTCTGAATCAGACATCAACGCCTCTTTAGCAAAACCAACAAATTGAAGAACCAATGAAACTAGAGACAAAACTGAAACATCCTCCTATTTTTTACATTTCAACCACATGTAGGCTATAACTAACACCAACTTCCATTCATCTGATGCTTGATTCACCACATGAGCATATGCCTTTCTAGTTAATGAATCTTCTATCATATTTCACATACCTAGTGTGTGCATCAAGTTGAAGTCAAACATATGGAGATACTTCATCCATATAATCTTCCTCAAATTCATATATCATTATGAGAAAATAAGTATCATGATATTATGATTGGTGAACACTATGAATTTCTCAATAAAGATATATTGACACCATGTTTTCAAAGCATGCACCACACCTGATAACTCCAAATCATGTATTCGGTAGTTCGTATCATGAAACATTAATTGTCATGAGACATATGTAACAACATTTTAAAGTTGGATGAGAACACATCTCAACCCTAATCCTAATGTGTCATAATACTCCACGTAACCTTGACCTATTTCTGGAAAAACCATGATTGGGGCGGATGTAAGGTTACTCTTAAGCTCTTTTAAATTCATTTTACATTTCTCATTCCAATAAAATAAAACATTATTCTTTGTTATAGGTGTTATCAGTGAAGCTATCCCTGAAAATTCATGAACAAATCATCGGTAATACCCATCTAGACCAAGGATGCTTTGTATGTCAAAGACTTTCTTTGGCAGTTTCCATGAAATAACAACCACTATCTTCACCAGATCCACTGAAACACCTCTCTCGTAAATATTATGGCCAATTAAATTAACCTATAATATCCAAAAATAAGTCTTTGATAATTTGGAATACAATCACTGATCTCTTAAGATCCCCAATTCTGTTTCCATGTGTTTCTCATGCACATAACTTATCATGGAATACACCAATATATCATCAACAAAAACAACCACGAAAGAATCAAGATATCTCTGAAATATCATATTCATCAATTCCACAAATACCAAATATGAATTAATTATACCGAAGATCATAATCATATATTCCTAATGGACATATCTACTTATAAATTCTATTTTTTAGAATATCCTCCTACCACACCCACAACTGATGATATCTTAATCACAATTCAATTTTGAATAACCTCTTATCTCCCCCAACTGATCAAAGAGATCATCAACATGTAGGATTGCATATCGATTCTTTATCATAACTTAGATAATATTATGATAATAAATTCACATCCAAAGCGTCCCATCCACCATTTTAATAAACAATATCGGTGCATTCCACGAAGACATTTTAGGCAAGATGATCACTTTTTTTCTAACTCCTCCAACTACACATTCAATTCCTTAAATTCTATTGGTGAAATCTAGTTATAAGGAAGTGAGATAGGAATGGTCCTCAAAAAGAGATAAATCATAAACTCTAATTCTCTTACATGTGAAAACCCTGAGAATTCATTGGGAAAGACATCCAAAAAACTGATCGAAAATCACTGTAATACTACTCTGCTCGATTTCTTCCATCAATTCCTATGACAAAGAAACAAAATGAAATGATATCTTACCAATCATTAGTTCTAATAAGATATTTTTACCCAAAATTACTTTCTTATCTCGTCTAAATATAATGTTTGATGCCATCACCTAATATGAAACTAACTGTTCATGCGTAACAGTCAATGTGGTCCTTAAACACAATCAACCAATCCATACACAAGATTATATCATAAACATCCATCTCAAGCACTGAGAATTACCTCATAAACTCAACCCCATCAACAATTATACCACATGCTCTATAAATAATGGGTTGACACTCTCTTTGACCCAAACAACTTTAATGTTTTAAAACTGAAGGCATCATTTCCATATTTAAACCCAAGAAATCAATGATATGAGAAGTAATTAACGAATAAGATTCACCCAAATCATCCAACACTTTAATAAGGGAAGAAATAAAAGAAATGTTACCTCTCATTGTTGATGGTCTTAAATATTCATCCACCACAACCTTCTTTCCTTCAAATAACTGATTTCTTGCCACACTCTTCTCTTTATTACAATTCTGAAACATCCCTTACTGAGGAGTTGTGTTATTATTAGAATCACCCTAATTAACTCTTCTATACTAGTGAGGGGTATGTTGCTTCCCCCATCCCATCGAGGCCTAGGAAACCTATGACCCCTGAGGGGTGACACAAAAACCTATCCTTGGAGAATTATGACCATAATGCAGAAGATTCCCCCATATGCTTATAGTTTTGGCATGCTCTAGGCGGGACCATACAATCCAGATTTTTGTTGCCTATCAAATCAAACTGAAAACATCATGTCTTACTCTAAGGCTTTAGAGGAGGATTCACCAATCCTACTGTGGGATTTTGGTCCATACTCCCACCCAGGAAATAAGTTTCCCCTTCCGCATTATCCCTGTGTTAGAGTTCCCAACATTTTCCATGGGTACCAACATCCATCATCCACCTATATTCCCCAAGATATCCCTTTCTTCCATAGTTTATCGATTTATCATCTAAGTATAATCCACTATACATAGCACTACAATATTTAATCAGATTTCCTTCCACAACCATAATTCAAGATACACACCTTTAATGATGTGCTATCCCCCACCTTAGGTGAAAACTGTTCAAGAATTTATCCACATATTACATCACCTAAAGGTTCTCTTTCTTCAAGATAAATAAACCCTTTCTTCTCTAAATTCTGAACGTATGCAGATAGAGTTGTTCTTTGAACAATTTATAAAAAAACCACATTCCATACCTTGGTTCCCTTTATCCTAGAACACGAAATCCCACCACTGATGTTCCATATCATTCAAAATGAATGCCACTAACATGACTTTCATCTCCGTTGGTGTTCCTAGGAAATCGAAGATTTGATTCTTCTTGTTCAACCATGCATCCTCCCTTTCAAGATCTAAATCACCCGTAAGGATGGGTGGATTCTCCTACTGATACTGAACTGAGTTATCCACAAGCTTCATCTCATCCATTATATTCCCACTTTCCATGTCTTGGAAATCATGTACAATGCTTTCAACTAGCTTTTGGTTCAACTAGAGATTAGGTGAAACTACATTTTCTATAGCTTCCCTTGGTTAGTCTCTATGATGCCTACTCGATGCCATTTTGATGATGAAAACACAAGCACCATATGTCCTACTCTCTAGAAACTAAAAGCTTAAAATTTCAAATTATATCACCTTTCAGCTCTCATAACCATTCTTTCCAAAATTTTAGTTTTTCAATGTACATCCGTTTTTGAAAAATCCACCATGTTTTGAAAATCAACCCATTTTCAAAATACAACAACCATTATTTTTTTTAAACCACTCATTAGAAAATAATTTCTATATTTTTAAAAAATCAACACATTCATATATCAACATAAATAATTATACCAAATAAAATATGAATTCATAGTGGGATTTCATTTCTACCATGCATTCCATGCTCATATCATTGGCCACACCAATGATAATGATATCATGATTATATAAGTTTCTCTAAAAAAATTATTTAACCAACTATCTGGTAACATGAAGGTCAACATAAAATGGTTAGTCTCACCCCTTATGTTATACATTTCATGTTCCAAAAATCCTACTCCTTGGTACCATAACAACCGAATTAATAAACCAAGAATGAATGCCAACTTCAAGACCAACAACCGATGCCAATGGATCGAACAAACATATTTCACACGAAATTCATAGACTAAACAAACTGATACCCTATATAACATCCCTTCCCTTTTCATTGTATTGAGTTGATCACACATTCTACTTGTCCAAAAAAAACATCCCCAAGGATCCAAAGGCGAGCAATAAATACTGAGGCCTTCATGAATAGTGGGTAATTTATTCCCTTTGAAATGAAGACCAAAAACCAAATGTTCCAATAAAAAAATAGCATGACGCATGACAACCCTATTTTACAATATAAAAATATTATGGAACCAATGTAACCAAAATAACACAATACAAAATCAGAGTTCCAAGTGGAAGAGAAAAACGGAAAGCCCAAAACACCAAGATAAATCTATATAGTACCACACCAAGCTCTAAGATCCAGAACCATAATACCGATCATGAATTATGAATTACCACTAAATAAATGAGATTCTATACCTTTACATCTGTCTTAGAGTACAACTTCTGCAAAATCACAAAATCTCCAATGTAGGGGTGAGTAACAATACTCAATATTTTTTCCCCAAATGACTTCCCTACACAAAAAACTGGGATATAACTACTAGAATATATATATATATATAATTTATATAAAGCCATGAAATAAGAGAACAAATTCCAGCATTCCAAATGCACCCTTACCACCATTTACCCAAATCAAAACAATACCAAGTAAAGAAACCAAACTCATTATTAATAATTATTCAAATAATTATTTTCACATCCCAATTCTCCTTGTGTGGTTTCTTGCATATTCCAATCTTATTCATAAGTTCCAAACACTCAAACTCATTGTACCATTGATGATGGAACTTTGCATCCAAGCCCATCCACCCATCATCATTTTCAGTGGTACTTCATACCCACTAATCCTTGATTGTGGTCCTTCATGTCCACTATCCATCCCTTTTTTATATTTTTCCTTCCCACCCACAATCCACCCATTTACACCAATGATTACCTCAGAATCCGAAAATATGTACCAAAATCATAGAAACATGAAATTCAATAACTAAAAATATCATATCAACCAAGACATGCCAAGCCTGACTAAAAAATTTCCAAACAAAAAAACCACTTAATAAAATCAAAAATTCCAACAACATGCCAAAACCTATTCAATAAATCATACATTTATTTAAAACACACTTAAACAATTATATAGGGAAAACCACATTTCAATAAAACATTATTTTTATTTAAAATCATTTTTCATAAACTAGATTCCATAAATCGACCAAGGCACTGAACTTAAAATCAATATTTTAAAATCCAACAATAAATTACATTTCATAACAATATACCACTTTCCCCAAAATTAAAAAATCATCACACAATGGGGTTCCAACAAGATCCACACATCATATTCATAATACATTTCAATAAAAATTAATTAATTTTATATTAACACTTCTAGTTATAAGAAAAATGATTTGAGAGTGAAGCCCCCTTCCTAAAAGTTTTATGAAATCAACTCACTGCACATCCACACAATATATCCATGTGAAACTACCACAAAAATTCCTTCGATCCCTTTCCCTAACATCAAAAATCTTAGATATTACCATTATAACTAACAGAAAACCTAGATCTACATGAGACCAAAGTAGATCTAGTAAACAAAGATAGATATGAGATTATATCTAAGAAAACCCACAAAAATTCCAATAGAGGAGACTTAACATGGTAGAATCACCTTCAAAGAAACTTTAAAACCTATTGAATCACTTTAAAAATGTGTCGGAGATACTCCCTAACACCTGAGAAGAAGAAATATCGAGTGGGGTTTGAGTTGGAGGATAAATGAGGGTTTTATGAAAAATACCAAGCCCCATCATATTGTTAAACCCACTTTTTATGTTGCGCATGGTTTGGTCGTAGGTTTTGGATAACCGTGTGCTAACCATGCGCCTACTACTACCTCAAGGGTGGCCATGCATGGTTGGCCCACACAATTAGACTAACTATTGGCCGAACATGAGAAAGACAATTGTTTCATGATGCATAGTTTACCTAGGTGGCCACATGGGTTGGAAAACCATGTTCCTTAACTGTGAACCATCTCCCTTTCATCTACCTCAACTTGCACGGTTTCCTGGAGAAGCTACATAATTCTCCAAAACTATAATCAATCTGTCCCCCCATTGAAAAGTCCCAAAACCTTCCCAAAATGCCTGAAAACATTCTCAAGCATTACCAAAGAACTTTATAAACGAAAAAAGTACAAAATAAAGGTTACATACCTCAAACCGTTGGTGCTAATGAAAGTGCGAGCATATTGGAGTAAGTTCCCTATAAAAAACTTTTATATACTTTATGAAACCTTTTTTTCATTTTTTGGATAATTAATAAACTATTTATAATATCATTATTATTCTTCTACATAAAAATACATCTTATAATGTCTTTAGAGTAGCTATGACGTAGAAAGGGCATAGCAGTCCCCCCCTACAATGAGAGTCATAAGTGCCATGATATTATTATAAAATATATGTTATAGAGCTAAATGAAATCATTTGTTGGAAAAAATAATATATTTTATCATGGGTGGAGACTCATAAGACTTTGAGGTACCCTCTCATGGTCTACACCCTTGGTAATTCCCAGTATAGGATATTATGATAATGAGACCCAATAGTAGGAAATTACACGTATATGTATCATTTAATGAGAACTATGCTGATATATGTTCGCAGTTAGGTAGGATATATAGGGTGATTCATGAGAAATATTTCATTAATGTATAATACGAGAAATAATTTATCCCTTATTTTATTTAATTAATTTGGATATATTAGTCCCTTTGATGGAAATTATATAGCCTAAATAAATCTATGGAAATGATGTTCTATAGAAAAGTTCTACTTTTACAATGTTGTAGAAAGAGACATCAAGGAAATATATTTATGGCACTATAATACAAACTTCTTGATTATAGATATCATGATAAAGGGATTATATTATTGAGTAAGCAATGGTATGAGGTTTTCTGTCATTTCAGTATTAACATCTTTCTCAATGGGTGACATTTTCTGTTATTAGATGCTAACCTTGGTCTTCAGGTTATTTCACCTTATGACAGTAAGAGATAGGTCTATAGTGTCAAACACTAAGGGAATCCAAATTCTAAATTAAATAATAATATTATTAATTATTTAATGAGTTGAAGAATTAGTATTCCCACACATGGTTTAATAAATATTCATGTTTTATTTATCAAATATTGTTCGTCACTGATTATTTGAGAGAATATTTAGTGAGAAGAATATGAAATAAATATTTATTTGTTATTTATTGTATATATTATATATTTATTTATTATATAGTAATGTAGTAATATTTATTTAATAAATAAATATTCATTATTCAAGTTTCAATATATATTATCGAGGAATAGAGGATCGAGTTTTATGGCCATGTGAGAAATAATATATATTGAATATAATTTGAATAAATAATATTTAATTTTATTTATGAGTTTATCACATGTAAAGAAATGAAAATATTATTATTATAAACATTTGTTTCTATAGGAATTACGCAAATAATAAGAGTTCAGGCACAATTTTTTTACCCCAGCTGCATATAAACCCCATTATATGATTTTGTAAAGAGGCACTTGATTTTTTTGTGTACAATGAAAACATGATAGAATTATCCTGATTCCCTAGAGAGCTCCCTCCCCAATAATTATCTCAATAATAGAGATAAATCCTCCTCCACTACCACTATTATGTTTATGGAGATCAAAGAGAAACCATTCTTAAAGAGATTCTCTAGTTGATTAAATATAAACTATACAAGCATTATAATCTATTGTTCTAGCAACCTAATATTCCTAAAGAAACATTAAATGATTCATTGAGCACATGTGGATCACCAAAGGAGGTAATATACTATTTATTTCTAAAAATCAATGATGGTATGACATAAAGATGTTGTATGATTCATCAATGAAGAAATAATTCATAAAATGAGAAATTATTAATTATTTAAATTAATTATAAAAAATATATCATGATACTATGCTATGGTACTGGCTTCTTTATCTTGTCAATATTATTTCATTTAATTTCCTTGATCATGGTGTTTATCAGTATTTAAATATCAGATTAATTATTGATTATGTTAAAATTTTGAGTTGCGGATTCCCCTATTGGATGCTTCAACTATTCCCAAATCTGAAAAGTGGTATCATAGCAGTCAGAAAATTATTTATAACTATTTAAATATCATTGATTTATTTACCCATTTATCATTAATTTTCAATTCCACTTTAACTATTCTTTAATCGAAATAACATGATCTAATCTTATCCCATTTAATTCTCCATGATATAATCAAATAGATTAATTTTAGGAATGTATATAACTCCAAAATCTCATCTAAAGGCCACAAGTATTCTGTAAAGATATCACTATATATCATGTCTTTGTGGCATATTGGTACATATTGTTACTTGGGTTCGATTAACTAAGGAATTCAAAATTAATTCAAACAATGTGAATTTATTACAAAAGGTGTATTTAAATACACATAGTGTGTTTACCAGACCAATATGGTGCATGGTCTTACAAGATATATGACATGTAACATCTATGTATGACGTGTAGTCCATTAGACACATACAAGTTTTGTAACTTCATACGCATCCTATTAGACTAGTGACCATGTAACTCAGAGACCACACACTATTTTGCCTATGTATATGCCATATACTCTAATATTTTTCATGTTGTAGTTACACACCGAGTCCCTAGGTGTCTATCATAATTATATGGTGAGAAAAGTGCATGGCATGCACCTGGCCTATAGAAAACATATATTTTACCGAATAACACAAAATTAAAATTATTTTTTGTGTTATTCAAACCTTATCAACACGTTTTCTCTATGATCATCAAGTTGATGTTACATTTCATATAACAAGTTATATATATATATATGTGTGTGTCTAATTAATTTCTGCATAATTTTTGAATATTCATATCATGTGTAAATCATGTTACAGTTACTAATCTAAATTCACTAAAACATAACATGTTATGTAAATACAATGTGTTCTATGTGGTCATTGATAATACATTACATGAAGTTATTTGATAATTTTGGTATATTTTATGCCTCTTGAATAAATAGAATATGAATAAAATACACATTGGGTATTTCAAATGGGTACTCACCGTGTATCCTCCATGGAGTATTTTTGTATATATTTCACTTGAAATAAATTTAATTATTTCATTTAAAATTATGATATATAAGAATAACAAGAAAATGTGGATGTGAATTAAGATAATAAATTTATTAATTATAGAAAAAAAATAATTGATTTGAACATAATATATTTTAAATAATAGTAATTAGAATGTAATACAATTTTTATTAAATGTGTAAATCATTTCATGTATGTCGATGATCAGGATCATAGGCCAAACCTATATGTGTGATTTGTTTCCCTTTTGATTTATTATTATTGAATTGGATTAATGTCATATGCATCATCCCTCCTCTCATTACATAAGGGCATGTATTCCCTTGGTTTAATTAATATAAAACCCTTAACTAATCCTGAGGATCTCTTCAACTGTGATGGGTAAAATAATCTATAATGGATGGATCTCTTAAGCTAGTGAAGGTAGTTCATGTTTTGATCCAAGGAAAAACCAATCTAAGAGGGACACATAGGTGGATGGGTGGAAAGCTGTGACAGGAACAACAAATGGTTCAATGTTTTTTCTATAAGGTAAATGGTTAGTATATCGTCCACTAGATATAATAACTATTAGTAAAATATCATGATCATACCACTTTATTATTTTATTTTTATCATGATACATGTTTATTTCATTATGGATGTTTTGTCATGATCACATGAATTAATGAATTAACCACAATACATGATGGAACTAAAATAATCTGGAATATGCATAAACATTATGTATGACATGGTTAAACACTTGTTAAAATCCACTTAATATTAAAAATCAAGTAATTATGATAATAATTGGAAATTTGTGAATAAAGATAAAATCAGTCAGTTAATATATGAAGTCGGTATAACCATCCATTACTTAAGTTAAAATTGAACTATAATTAAAAGTGTCTGACTAGCCATATATGGGGTTCTTTCAATTATTGAGGAATTATAATGTAAATTTTTTGGTTCACAAAAGTTAGTTCTCATCAAGGGTTTACTTCCAATGAATAAAATGTTGTAAGTAAGAGGAAGATTTTGAGGGAATAAAATTTATAGATTTTGGGATTGGGGAGTCCACTCAACATATGAAGGAACTATGATTTAATGTGGTTGGAATTTGTAATGCCTACCTAAAACCCTTCAAATTTCATAACCTCCCAATGTTGGGATGTTGTAAAGGGGAATATGGATCATTGCCACTATAAAATCCCTGAAATGGGATATTGTGAAGTTAATTGTGATGGATATCGGGTTTCGATAAAATTGTGTGATATATATATATATATATATATCAAACTTTTATCAGATCATGTTATAAATTATGTTCATCTTATTTGCAGAAATATAAATAAACATGACTTTAAACACACCATTGTGATCCATTCTTGTGAAGGATAACCTTCTTGCTGAAATAAATTTCCAAGATTGTAAAATTCTCTTATGTGTTATCCCATGCCATGAAAATAAATAGTATGTGTTGGAAGAACATATTCCTACAATTACAGACAAATAGGCTAGTGAGGATGAGTTTTGTCTTAATGAGAACCATTTGAACAATGTGACAGTAGTTTTTTGTTTCATGTTATCATGAAAAAATAATTATCTTTTAAAGAAACCTGACGACATAGATGCATATAGTGTGATATCTTACCTTCAGGATCCCTATCAATATAAGGTAATACAATAGAGACATGAGATATCCAATGAATATTTTACAATTATTCTTGGAGTATATTCACTATATGGGCCTCATGTAGTTATGATTACTACACACATTGAACAATTGGCCATCTTAGGGATTACATTACAATATGAGTTTCACATAGATCTCATACTTTCCTCGCGATCCAAGTACTTATCCAGTTATATTATTTATTATATTATAATGAATAATGATAATATTATTTCATAACTTCTTACTTTGATTCACTAAGTGGACAAGGACATGGGGTATGACAAACCTACAATCCTTATGATGAATGGAAAAATGAAGAAAAAGACAAAGTGGGCCAAGACTCATAACAATTCTAAATATTCAAAGCCCCATACATTTATGAAGAGTACAATAAATCCTCATGGAAATGAAAAGGAAGTAATTTTTTATATTGAAAGTATGACCACTGAAAGAGGAGATATAAGAATCCCATAAATGGGAGGTGTTACACTATATAAAATTGGATCAAAAGATAGGATGATTCAACTTCTAGAAACACTTTTAGATAATATAAATAAATCTCAAATACCATCCAAAAATAAATATATAAATAAAATAGTTATAGATAAAATTCTCCAATGTAATCCAAAAACAAAAGCTAAGTGAGTGACACAACAAATTGAAAAGTCTGATCTAGTAGTGTCTAACATAGTCCACATAATCCTCCAAGAAACCTAAAAATCAATATATATATATATATATGGTGATGATAAAAGTATACTTATTAGGATAATAAATGTCTATCATCCATATGTTAAAATAGTATTCTAATGTTCCTATGAGAAAATAGTAGAAATAACAAAACTTAAACTGTTAAATTAACCAATATCATCCTTACTAAGACACACTCACCAAATAAAACATCCATGTATAATAACATAATATAAATCGTATTGATAAAGGGTACATAAAACTACTTTTCCACTTTTTTCCTCTCTAACACCCCAACATCATATATCTCGGTGCTCCCATCTCTTCTATTTATGACACCACCTCACTACATGATCACCTCATATCCCAAATCACATGGTCTATCACATCATGTCTCTCCTGCAAACACCTGTTCCATCACATCACAAACAAAAATATAACTAAAGCAGTAGGGTATTGCAAACATATATAAAATTTACCATGTTCCTTCCTCATACCATGCGTGACCCCCACCATAAGTATCTCACCACATCATAGAGTACCCCACCCACAGACACCTAGATAATCACATCACATCACCACTACTATACTATTTTACATCTTGTAATCATAACAACTATGAACCTACCTCACCTAGAAGAGGGAGAGGGAAAGAGAGAGTACCCATAAATCTACCCTCACAATCCAGATCTTTAGAAAAATACCCCCATATTAATATATTAGTGTCATCGAATGGGTATCAACATAGGCTGGGTTCCTATAGAAATCACAAAGAATATAGAAATAAATATAATAATTACACACAATCCTAACCTACAATTTCACAAAAAATGTACTAATGAACTCAAAATTTTTCCCACTTTTATTATCTCCTCTAGATGCACATCACCAAAAAACAAGACATATGTCTTCAGCCACATTTAACGTTATAATTCTCATTAATACATTTTCTAGGATTCCCATTTATCAATAAATTTTAAACAAACAACCTATTTATTTTACTTTAATAATCAACCATATTTAGACACACAAAAAAATTCAAAACAATGGTTTATATCCCCTTTCAAACTATTATCCATATAAACCCATTCACTTCATTATTTCAACTCTTTCACTACTCATTTATAAGCTAAAAATTTAACCACACATTCCTCTACCATTTCAAGCATTTATTATCAACTCCAACACATTCTACTAAAATTTAACATTGATATATAATCCCATTACTACCAAGAATCTGTCCTAGAATAATCCATCCCCATATAATTTTTCTCATATCACAACCACACATCACCCATCCACACATTACTCATAACATATTCACATTATCATATAATATTTTCTAGATTTATCAATGGTCTATCCATTACTTCCACTTCTTTATTTTAGGGGAATTATCACACAAACCATTTTTCCTGATGAAACCAATTTAATATAAGAGAATAAGTGGAAAAAATTTTATTGAAGGTTGGATAACAATAACCATGAAACAAGGACTTCCCAAAATATATCAAAATAGAAGAATCGTGGGATAAAAATAACCATGTTATTAGTGGTATAACAAATATGGATAAACTCAATATCATAATATCAAAAAGTTATAAAATCACGTGAAACGTTCCCATTTCCCTTCGATTTCATTTAACAATTTCATTATCTTTATTAGTGTAGTTTATACCAGATTCAAAATAGAAGAAAAGAATAAAATCATCCTACATGATACACTTAGTGATAAAAAAAGGAATCCACTAGATGGATTCAAAGACCTGCAAAGATGAGAAATAATTTATGAAAACTCCAACATGAATATATTATCATATGATTCTCCACCTTCAATCATTTAAATGTAAAATTTGAATTTAATTAAAATTGGAAATTATAATTCGATGCCTATGGAATCAAAAAAAGATACTACCATATAATCATCGAGAGGAGACAAATGGGACTGATGGTGTTTCAATACAAATAGCATCAATAAATATAAGGTAGGGAGAAGTTGAATAATTAGGGAATTTACTTTACCCATTATTTACACTCATACAACACATATCTTGTTTTTTTCAATGCTTCACTCCCTCTCTTTTATTTTAAATCCCTAAAAATCCTCACTTTATTATCCTTTTATTCTTCTCCCTCCAATTTCTATTTCAGTCAATCTACGATTTTCTAATTTTTTACATAACACCATCATTAATTTAATATTTTAATTTATGTTCTATCTTTTCATTTAATCATCAATATTTTCCCCATTTTAAAACCCCTATTTCCCATAAAAACGTGATAAACATTATGTATATCATCACAATTCAAACCCTCGCTTTTATCATTATTAGAAAACATGTTTTATTATTTTATTTTATTCTATTTAATAAACATTCATTCTTCCAAATTGTAACCCCCTGCTCATATTTTGATTTCCTTCATTCCTATATATTTTTATTATTTTAATTAATTTTACAAACTGCTTATTTATTTCTATCTTTATTTTTCTTTAACTTTTTGAAAGGAAAATACACATTTCATTCTCTCTTCTCTTCTTTTTCTAACACCATATCATTATTCTTCTTTTTTCGCATTTTCAAATGAAAACATTTGTTAATCATTTTTTTGCACCAATATATATATATATATATATCATCAATTCATATATATATATATAAACCTTTTTTTAACAGATTTGGATTTTTTTAAATTGTGTAAATACAAAATTATATATATAACAATATATTTATATATTGATGTATATATATGCATAACATGTAATATATGTGTCCATGTATGAAAATTTGATATATACATTTTTACAAACATGCATATGTATACAGTCATACATATATATATATATATATCTGTGTGTGTGTGTCTATAGGGTCCTGAAAACATCGCAAGGGGAAGTAAATACTCCCAGAGGCACTTTGTAGAAGGAATAAAACATTCTTACAGGCTTGGAAAGGGAAATTGATGAAAATTGAATTGAAAATTTGAGAAGAAACTTGAAGAAGTCTAATTTTTCAACAGTTTTAGTGACCCATGTACCATCACATGGATAGGTTCACGGAGTTCATGAACTACATACCATATGTATATAGAAGGACCCGCAAGATGCATGCCCATGGGGTGATGGCCAGGAAACCTAGGATTCCATGAATCGTGTCATTAGAGGAACCAATCGTAGAAATTCCATCCACATACCATCCTGTGAACTCATCTATTCACAAATGGAGAAAGCTGGCAGGGTTCTACGAACCACGACCCACGAACCACCGCCTCCACGAACCCTAGTTGACCGAGTTTTCCATGGGGTGAGATATATCTTAATGGGCTTCCAAAAATGGAGTTACAAGCCCACAGATATGATTTCCACAGTTCTCTTTAAAAGGGGCACATGGGGAATTGAAAGAGAGGACCGACAAAGAGAGAGTGCGGAGGGGTGGAAGAGAGCACGATGGAGACCCTAGAGTTTTGTAGAAAGAATTCGGATACATGGAATATTCCAACTTCGATTTAAAATCATTAATGAAGTACAAATCATGAAACATGTTTTTGTAGGTATAACCATCCACAGACCATAAAAAAGGAACTTAATAATAATTGTTGAACCATGAACCTAATTGGTTCCATTTTGGTCGATAAATTCCTTATAGAAGAATCCCCCTCCAATAAATGCTTTAGGATCCTTCATTAATTTAGTGCTACACATATTTCATCACGATGCATATCGAACTCTATACCGCATACTATATTAGTACGCAGATGGAATCCATAGTGGCATGGAAAACCACATCCAGGACTGTGTACCACTTCGGTACACAATGGTCCTTAACCACATCAAAGTACTACTCTAATACCTAGATGAACCTTCTACCTGCATAACATTATTGTGTACGGGGATACCCCCATCCAGCATGAGAAAACAAGATGTGGAATGGGGTGTCTTCAGGTGTCCTTCCTACAGCTCCAATCATGATCCTCTATTATTGTCCAGTCCTCCATAGAACCTTCATGAATCAGTCCACCATAAGCAGGCCAAGGCCTCCTCCAAAGACACAAAACACAAATTATCAAATAATTGACACATCAGCATGCCCCTCTGAGTCTACATACCCAAGCTAAGGGGAGTCAAAAAGGCTATCCCTAAAACTGTTCGCACCCTCAGAATGTGTCTACATGTACATTTCCATTGTAACCCAGAGTCCAACCTTGGGATACTAACATGAACCTCCCCATTATAGGTTACATGGATGATCACTTTATTTTCTATTCAATTATTAATAGTGATCAGTCAAGGGAATCTTGATTTATTTTACTTTTGAAGAGAGGGACATACCTTCCCTTTCCAAGAACAAATTTTGGGGAACTCCCATTTTGGTAAGTCACTAACCTTTCGAGAGAGAAACCACATGACTTCCTATGTCATTCTAAACTGAAAGTTTCATTGATTTGTGCCATGTCCCACTGTTGTATCGACATTGAACAAAGTGAGGTAATTGAAACACCCAATGATCATTCATTCTCCCACTGGTCTTATATACATGACATCTTCCCCCATATTCATCCTCCTTTTCCATCAGTTGATAAGAGAATGTGTGTTGTTGTTTAATCTCTCACACCCTCTTGTTTATCATACCAATCAAGGATCATGTGAGCTTAGGGGGTTGTGATGATACAACATATTTTCTACTCTAAGCTAAATAAATTGTGAGAACTCTAATTCCCATTCAAACCAGGACATGTAGGATGCCTCATTGAAGGCCCGAGCTCAAGGAGATATCCTTCCAAAAGGGTTCATCCAATTATTCCCCCAAAAAATGGGCCTCCTCCCAGGTATAATACCCAAACTAAAATAACTATGAGAACTCTAATTCATATTAAAACCTGGATATATAGGACTACTTCTTGAAGGAATGATCTCAAATGGGTTCCCTACCAAAAGGGATCACCCAATCATGTCCCCCAAAGGACAACACCTCTGTGTAAGCCCTGAGCAACCATGCCCTCCTGCCGGGCTTCCTTAGTGTATAAGTCCTTTTTGTTCTAAAACTCAATGGCCTTTGATTTCCCATTTTAATGAGATATGTGGGAAACATCTCTAAGGTCCAAATCCTACCCTAAAATCAACCCTAATGTTCTCTGGGCCATGTTCTTGTTAGGTTCATATCTACCTGTGAAACCAAAATTTTTTTGGGCACTTTGGGCTTCCTAGGAATGAGTCCCAGACCAATTCTCAACTAGGCATCTGTAACGCCCCAACCCGGGTCACCACTAAAATGGTGGTCAGACCAGTCACCGCATGACCTCAAGTGTGCCTCCCTGTAAGACATAGGCTTCCACATAGCAACAAGGGTGTAAGGATAATTAGTAGGGAGACTATACCCTTTTGTTAGAGTTTCACAACAGTATAAAATAATGAATAAAAATAAATAGCGGAAGCAGTAAATATAAATAATAAAGTAGCGGAAGTCATATTTTATATAATTGAAGAAAATAATCCAATGCCATTTTATACAATAGATGAATTCCTAACATGTTATTGATACATTACAAAAAAGTAAATAGTACATCATTATTTTCAATACAATACAATATAATACTCAAGTAAAGAAATATCTAAAAGCCCAAAGGCGATCTCCATGAGCATCCTGAGCTCCAACTCAGTTCTATGCTCCTAACTCCAGGGTATATGAAAATAAAAACAAAAAATGTATAAGTCCCTATGAAAAATAAAGGTCTACTTTGGTACCCCAGTGAAATGGCGTCCAATATAGGGTGTGAGATATAAATCTCAGTAGGTAGGCACCACCAATGTCTAACCCAATGCCGAAAATGTAATATTATTTAAAAAGGGTTAAAGCATGCATAAATAAAGTAAGCAGTACAATGTAACTAAATAGACATGTACCTGCTTCAACCCTCGACTGTTTTCTGAACATTTATCCAATTCATTAATTTAGTATTATAATTTTAATTATAAGTCACATGTGATTATGTCTCTTATCAAGTCCAAGGAGTTTCCGCCAAGGTAATACAGGGCTAATTAATGACCGGGCATTATGAGATTTAACCTTGGAACCTACTTATCAATGCCAGAACCAAGAAATGTATCCAAGTCATCCTTTGATAGTATATGTAGTGAAGGTTCCAAAAGGTAACAATAAAACTTGGAAAAGATATCATGTGGGGGAGTTCCAGGGTAAAATCCAAGGTAACATAAACTCACGGAAAGCTAAATCAATAGTATTTGAGTCTAGGTAAGGGTTAGGAGGGTAATACAAGGAGCATAATCCAGAGAATTCCACAATAAGTCACCTACCGATTCCAAGGTGATTGACCAAGGTAAAACTGGGCTAAGCAAAGATAGGGCCCGATGGTCTTTAACCATGGAATCTACTAGTCAATTTTGGAACCAAGGAGTGTATTTGAGGTATCCTATCAGAATAATGGAATCAACGGTAGTATACTAGGAATCCAAGGATGAGACAAGAACCAGAGTCTTGGTGGGTATCAACTTAATCAAACTATATCCATGAATAGAAATGGGGCTCCCAATACCCAAGGTATTCTCCTCTTAGAATCTAAATCAATATTGAGTTATTACATTCCTATTTGATATTGTAATAATAATAATTAAATTGGAGAAAGTCTTTCCTTCCATTAGTTTGGATAGGTCAAGTAGAGTTGCAACCATTTATTTATTATTCAAAGCCTTGTCTTCCATTAGTGTGGATAGGCCATGCAGCATTGCAACCATTCATTTATTGGTTCAAGCCTTGCCTTCCATTAGTTTAGAAAGGTCAAGTAGCATTGTATCCATTTAGTAAAAAGCATTAAGGAATTTTCAATTGGAAAGGTCCACACTGCTAACTTCCCTTATCATGGTAAGGGTTTCCATGGACGTGGAACCAGTCCTTGTCCTAGAACCCGAGTCAGTCAATGGAATTACTACATGGGAATATAGGTATCTCCCAAGATATGGCCATGAAAACCCATTGAGTCCATCATGGAATTCCTATAAGGGAACCTACATGTCACCCAATGTTTTATTAGTTTTCAAAACATTTGAAAACGATTTTGTATCTTATTTTGAGGGTCAATCATTAATCATTAACCATTCATTTAACTCAACTCATTCCATTTACCAGAACATATCAATTGCATTTAAATGGCTCCATGTATCCATTCAAAGGGGAATTACCAACATGGGTCATTCCAATCCAAAACTGGACCAAACACTTTGACGGAACATCTGTCCAGTAATCATTTTAAAAATGGAAACTCGGTGTTTCTAATGTCATTAGGGCCATGTGCTAAGAATGTTGTGTCTCAACATTACATCAATCATAAATATTATAAACATGAAAAGTCAATCAAGCAAGGTATAACCACTAATTTGTATCTTGAAGGAAGCATAACTTTATTATAGGGGTTTTATTATAAAAGCATGATATTGTTTATCAACAAATCATTTATCATCGTTATCATTTAAAACATGAAACATGATAAATTCACATTTAAGAAGCATTGGGCATAATACTTCATTATATGAATTAATTTATAACATTAGTACAGTAAGAAACTTTATTAATGCATTTATAATGATTGATGACATGGAAAGGGACCCTATCTCAATGTTGAACCAAGTCGTCCACTTCAGCGACAAACCAAAATGAAGTGAAACCACCTGGAACAATGCAATACCCAACCGATTTAATAAAATTGAATCAAGGATAGATAAATATCATCATTCAATATGTGTGAAACAAAGGAGAAGGTATAAAAGTTACCTTGAGATGTTGTCGGTGGATCGAGACCACCCGAACCACCTCACATTCAGTGGTGGTTTCCGGAACTCGAACCCTAAGGCCCCATGAGACCATCCGCACAATCTAGAACAAAAGAAAACCAGAAAAACAAATTAACCCAAAAACCTAGGGTTTAGATGCACCTCATTGGTCACCGATTTGGTTGAAGAGAGGCTCAAAAAAGGGGGGGAATGGGTGAGGGAACCATACCTTGGAGGATAAGAGAATAAAATAGAGCAAACGATGGACGAATGAGGAGACGAGAGGGGGTATGAGCATGGGGTGAAGGGGAGAACCCCCTGGTGCATCGCATTATGAGGGAGAGAAAGAGTGTTTAGGTTTTATTTAATTAATTAAATTAAATTAAAGTTTGACAATTTAAATTTTCAAAAACTTGGAATCGCACAAGGTTTGACCCACTGTGGTTTCCAAATCATGTGCAAACCATTCAGAGTCTTCTACCTCTAGGACACACCACGCACGGGCTAGGTGCACAGTTTTGGAAACCATGCATAGCCCGTGAACTAAACCACTTTCCATTTTTAAATAGGAACTCACAGTTATCTTTTGTGGGCCACTCGGTTTCGCAGACCACTTTACCTCTTCTGTCATTTAAAACTTGAAGTTTCTCAGGTCTGAAACTCATGAAACGTTTTGAGACACTTGGAAAACTTATTGGGCCTTTTCCTATGCTCAGAAACATCACTTATGAGTGATCCAACTCTTGGAATTATGTTTTGAAGAATAGTTTTAAAAATTATTGTTTTCGTAAATGAAGAAGTTCAAAAACATCTGTATTTAAGTCCAATTAAGAACACAAGATTCTAAAATATACCCACCTTAAATACTTCTCATCCCCAAGCAGCCTTCGGGAACAACATAAACACCACCCTACCTAAATGGGTCATGAAGTTTCGTTCCAATGGTTTCACTTCATTATCAATGCCCGATGCACCATTAATCATGTCTTAATCATTCCACACTTCTGCCTTTACAACCTGATCCAACACTCAAAGTTCAACTAAAACACATAAATAGAGATTACATGACCCCATTTAGATAGAGACAATATAATTTCAAATTCTTTGTAACACTTGACAGATGGTGATTCCCACCATAGCTCTTAACATAACAAGGTGACAATTCCAAGACACAGTACCGCCACCATTGGAATTTATGTTTAAGGCATAAATCTAAGTG
This sequence comes from Viscum album, assembly GCA_963277665.1. NCBI lineage: Eukaryota > Viridiplantae > Streptophyta > Magnoliopsida > Santalales > Viscaceae > Viscum > Viscum album. The sequence continues at coordinate 150,409,617 of OY728125.1, forward strand.
TTCTTATCACTGTCCTGGTATAAATTTGTAAAAAGGAAAAAATCGAATTCTGATTGACCTAACAGAACTGGTCGAGCAAGATTTCTCAGAATACATTGCCTACATTGAGACTACACATTCCTTCACCATGGAACACCATTTAAAACGAACCTGTATAACTGTAAACATCATCTAAGAAGAAGAGAAGTAGTCGAACCATTTGGATGACGTATCTCGAAGAATTATGGCTTAGGCGACTGGAGCAATTTAGAAGAAATGGTGTGAGCCCATGCGTTCGAACAAGGTGTTCCTACCTAGGAACCCAATAATCACTCATTACTTACCATGCCTCATGGGGAACCATGCTTTACCATGTAACACTGACAAAGATCATCCAACAAGATCAACATCTTTTAATGATTTATCGTGGTGTAATAATGATGCTCTCTTTGTGCATCGAGGACGATGTCAAGATAGGAGACATGATCATCTCTTTATAAGAGTACAGTAAGAGGATTTTAGACAGGGTTTCCAGTCAAACACACCCAGAACTGATAGGTAAAAAAGTCATACCATAACAAAGTTGTGCTTCCAAGAAAGCACCGACACGATTTAAGACTTGCAAGCCTTAAGGGAATTCAAGTATCCCGACCATTTCCCAATGGTCCCCTTAGGAGTTCCTTCTACTTGAAAGGGAAAGTTAACTAGGTTCGTCGTGACACTACCTACCTTAGGAGTGTACTAGACCTAGAAGGCAGGAAAACTAACCGATCATAATTGTGATAGATTTATAACAACGAGACTGCAGAGTACAAACCCTCAAGTCTTTCGAAAACCCATCCTAGTATTGGAATGGGACTGATTCTTTAATTCTCAATCCAATCAACTTTGAGATGACCCAAGACCATACTCAACAGTACAATAAGATTTATTGCGTAGACATATTGCATCATACAATCATTTTCTGGGATGACGCCAGACCAGGTCGACCATTACTAAGAAGGAGAAATGGTCAAATGACCTACAAAGCAGCTGACCATGTCTGAGGCACATCTAACCAGTTGAAAAATAGAATTAATCGATACTGAAACCCATAAAAAGGTTAAGAAACACATGACTACCCATTGAGAAAGGGTGACACTTTAAAACTGAAAGTCCTACTAGGGAAAATGACGCCTGAATGAAACAAAAGGTTGGAAAATCCAAAGCACTAGCAATGAATTTAAGTTATGAGGGCACTACCTACCACGGGTTAGCCCCTTACAACGGAAAGGTTTCAACCCTAACATCAGTTCACACCAAACAAGAGTCACTAGTCTCAAAATATGATCATAAATCCAGTGTTATGGAAATGAATGCCTACATAAATTACTCCTTCTTCCATTCCAAGAAAACTAAAAGAGAAGTCCAAACCACCCTTACACGAGGTTTATAAATAGTGGACCCCACTGTAGGTTTCATTTCCAAGCCTCTAGTATTTAGTCACCTTTAATATTTAATCTTCAAAATATTTAAACAAAACATAAAAGTACAATTTTCAAAACAAAACAAGGTTCTTGATGTTAACCAATGCCCAAAAGGGAAAAATTGGATGGTTTTATAAAACACCCATTTAAAAACATTTTACATTAGTTGAGATTCCATCATTTTTAGTAAACATATCAAAATAATTATTTTTAAGAAGATAAGGAGACCTATGAGGGTCCCATTTTAACCAACCTGGGTTCTCTAGAAAGCAACTCAATTTCAAAATCACAATTTTTAAAATTTTAAACACCCAAATAGGTCATCTCGCCAAAAAATCCCTCAACTGACCTACTTGGGTCTAGTTGTATTTTTAAAGCTATCCATTTGATTTTATATCAACATTAAACATCTTTAACACTTATTATAATTTCACAAAGCATTGTTATATTTCATTTAAAATGGGTTTCCATTTCCCAATTAATGAAGCACCCATACTATCCATGGATTGAAAATTGGATCCCATTAATATGTACCAATGTCAATTCTAAATTTGACATGGTCAAACATAATGGTCCAAATTATATGGGTGGCCATATACCAACCTAAAATGCACCCATAAACATTACATTATGTCATTCGGATCCATTCAGTCAAAACCTACTTCACTTAACAATGGAATTTATAAGCCTTTTTACAATGTTTCTATTACATGAGTTAACTTTTCTCAGATACAAGGCTCCCATACACCTTATAACTAAATACTTTCACTAGTTAGAACTGTAACCAGTAAAATTATCTCATGAAACCATTTATTTATTCAATGTAAGCTAGCATGTCATGTCACTACAAGAAGCTAACACAGAAAAACAAGATAAAATCAAAGAAGCATGGCATTTTAATAATAGAAATATGATACAACTAGTAGTAAGCACAGAATCCATGCTAATGTATTACCAAAATAGGTACAAACCTAAGTCTGGAATATGAATAAGGCACCAAATCATACTTAGTAGGAAACATACTAATAAAACTGCATGGCATGACATATATGAATGTCATGTGAATTTATATTTGACTAATATGATGCATGTAATGCAAATTCCTTGCCATTTCAGGCCATGGAAAGTTTCCAAGGTTTTAAAAATCCTAAGTAGTGTAATATACACCAGTATATCTAGGTGAAATCATATCAGTTATAATAGAGAACATTTTAACAGTAATCCTAGCCCTGGAAACTTGGTCATTTCCCATACATGGGGTGATCAGACCCATGCACGACTATTAACCAAGCATCGACACTTTCCTAGTCTCCTATATACCAACCCAAAACAATAATATAAAAGTAAAAAACCAACTCTAATACCACTTTGTAACATCGCAGCCTGGATCACCACTAAAACGGTGGCTGGACCGGTCACCACATGACCACAAGCATGCCTCCTAATACACCAGAGGCTACCAACTAGTAGAGAGGGTGTAAGGATAATCAGTGGGGAGACTATACCCTCTTATCAGAGTTGCACAGTGGTATAACAGAATGAATAAAAATCAACAGCGGAAGTAGTAAATAGCAATAATAAATTAGCATAAGATAGATTTCATATAATTGAACAAAAGCAGCCAACAATTTTTTATACAATAGATGGATGCATGAAATAGTATTGATACATTATAGAAAATAGTAAACAGTACTAAATGATTTTCAATACAGTACAATACAATAAAAGAATTAAATGAAGAATGATCTAAAATCCCAAAGGCGATCTCCATGAGCATCCTGAGCTCCATCTTAGTCCTTTGTTCCTAACTCCCGGGTACAAGAAAACAAAAAATACAAGGTCCAAGGCCCTATAAACAAGAAATATCTACTCAGTTACCCTAGTCCAATGGCGGCCTGAGTAGGGTGTGAGATATAAATCTCAGAAGGCCGGAACCACTGGTGTCTAACCCAATTCTGAAAGTGTAATATAAATTAAAGAGAGTGTAAGAATGCATAAACAATGTAAGTTGTACAATATAACTAAATATCCAAGTACCTGCTTCAGCCCTTGACCAGTGTCTGAACACGAAACCTGTTCATTAATTGAGTTTTACCATTTTATTTATAATTCACATGTCAGTAAGTCACCTACCTAGTTCAAGGAGTTTCATCTAAGGTAAAACAGGGCTGAGCAATGACCGGGCCTGATGGGATTTAACCATGGAACATACATGTCAATGCTAGTCCTAAGTAATGTATCCAGTGCATCATGTGATAGTATAAGTAGTGAAGGTTCCAAGATGTAATAAGGAATCTTATAAAGGATATCTAGTGAGGGAGTTCTAGGTTAAAAACCAAGGTAATGTAAACTCAGAGAAAGATAACTTAGTAGTATTTAATTCCAGGTAAGGGGTAAGAGAGTAATCTAAAGAGTTTAATCCAAGTCATTCCACAATATTTATCCTACCATGTCCAGGGTGATCGACCAAGGTAAAATGGGGATAAGAAAATACAGGGTCTGATGGGCTTTAATCATGGAACCTAAAAGTCAACACTGGATCCAAGGAGTGTATCTGAGGTATCGTGTAAGAATAAGGGACCAAACGATAGTATACCGGGCGTCCAAGTAATAGACAAGAACTAAATTCTATGTGGGTATCAACCTAGGGAAATTGTATCCTTGTATCAGATTGTGGTTCCCAGAACCTAAGGAATTCTCCTCTAAGAGTCCAAGGTGAGCACGAGTCAGTCCACTTCTATTTGAATTTGTAATCATAATAATTCATTTGGTTCATGTTTTTCCTTCCATTAGTTTGGATAGGTCATGTAGAGTTGCAACCATTTATTTTTTGGTCCAAGCCTTCTCTTCAAATAGTGTGGATTGGCCAAGAAGCATTGCAACCATTCTTTGATTGGTTCATGCCTTTCCTTCTATTAGTTTGGAAAGGTCTTGTGGCATTGCAACCATTTAGTAAAAACAATTATGGAATTTTTTAAGGGAAAGGTCCACACCACAACCTTCCCTTAGCATGGTAAGGGTTTCCATGGTTGTGGAACCAATCATTGTCTCACAAACCTGAGTCTGTCCATAGAATTCCTACATGGGAATCCATGTATCTCCCGAGGTCTGATCATGAAAACCCATTGATTCCATCATGGATTTCCTACTTGGGAACCCACATGTCACCCAAGGATTTATTAGTATTCAAAACATTTGAAAAAAATTTGGTAAATTGTTTTGAGGGTCAATCATTAAGCACTAAACGTTCATTTAACTCAACTAATTCAATTTACCAGAACATGTCAATTGCATTTAAAGGGCTCCAAGTATCCATAAAAAGGGAAATCACCTACATCATTAATTAAAATCCAAAACCGGAACAAATACTTAGATGACTCTTCAGTCCATTAATCATTTTAAAAAGGGAAAATCAATGTTTCTAATGTCATTAGGGAAATGTGCTAAGCATGTCGTATCTCAAAATAACATCAATAATAAATATTATAAACGTGACAAGTCAAGAAAGAAATGTCTAACCACTAAATTTTATCTTGAAGGCAGCGCACCACCATTGGAGGTGGTTTATTAAAAAAACATGATATTATTTATCAAGAAATCATTTATTAAATTGAGCATTTAAAACATGAAACTTTATAAATTCACATTTAATATACATTGATCATAATACTTAATTGTATGAATTAATTTATAAAAATTGTGCAGTAAGTCACTTTATTAATGAAATTATAATGATTGATGACTTGGAAAGGAAACCCTACTTCAAGGTGGAACCAAGTTGTCCACTTCGATGACAAACCAAAATTAAGTGAAACAACTCAGAACAGCTCAACGCCCCAACAATTTAATAATAAATATTTAAGGAAACATAAATAACTTCATTCAAGAGTTGAGAAAAAATGAAAAGGTATTAAACTTACCCCTAGACATTTTCGGAAGACTGAGACCACCCGAACCACCTCACCATTGGTGGCGGTTGTCAAAACTCGAATCCAAAGGACCCATGAGACTATCCGCACAACCTAAGAACAGAAGAAAACTGGAAATACATTAACCCTGAGACCTAAGGTTCCATCGCACCTCACCGACCTCTGATTAGGACAATGTGAGGATGGAAAAAGGGGAGTGAAGGGAGGAGAGAACCTTACCATGGAGGAATGGAGAAGAAAATTGAAGAAACAACGGATGAAGGAGGAGCCAAGAGGGGGTTTGAGTATAAGGAGAAGGGGAGAACCCCCTGGTGGTTCGTGATCAGGGGGAGAGAGGGGAGGGTTTAGGTTTAACTTATTTTAATTTAATTTAATTAATTTAAAACAATTTAAAACAATTTAAATTTTATAAACTGGGTGTCACACATAGTTTCACCCGCACGGTTTGCCAAAATGTGATCAAACTATATGGAGTCTTCTGCCTCCAAGACACACCCTACATAGGCTAGGTGCATGGTTTAGGAAATCGTGCATTGGCCGTGCACTATTCCACTTCCCATTTTTAACAGGGATTCACGGTTAACTGCTGGGGGCCGCATAGTTTCCTAGACCATGTGCAAACTGTGCTCCCTCTACTGTCATTTAAAACTAAATGTTTTTTGGGTATAAAACACCCGAAACTTTTTTAGCCACTTAGGAAACAACTCGAGCCTTTTCCCATGCCCAAAAACGTCACTTATGAGTGATCCAACTCTCATAATTAATTTTCTATGCTCATTTTTAAAAATGAACATTTTAGTAAACGAAGATGTTGAAAAACTTCTGCATCTCAGTTCGGTTCAGAACCCAGAATTCTACAGAATCTATCACTTGGATGTCCTAACCACATGACGTTAAACTACATGGATGGGACCCTATCACATGTCCTTAAAAGGTGATGTGTCCATTTAGGATACACTGAACTACGTGGGCTCTAATTACTCTCACGAGGATTTATAGGAAGCCAATATTATGGGTCCAACCCCAACATCAACCCATAGTTCATCCCTCCTGGATGAAGGTAAACTCAAAAGCACCTCATTGCATGGCTTAAGTTAGCATTATCACCATTGCATCAAATCCATGTATATCTGTGATGATCCAGAAACTAGGGGTAACCAATGGATACACTCTTTGGGAATGACACGAGGATTCACGAACATATGAACATGGCTTAATTCTATAAGAGAGTCCTAGAGCATGAAATAATTACCCCATAAAAGAGTGTGATGAGCCTAACATCTCATCCTCTCGACCAATGGTTTCATAAAGTATCATTGGCCAAATCATCATCCAACGAGCGTCTTCCTTTAGAAATAAATTCCATAAATCATGGATTCTGAGGCCTTTGGGTGTTTCTGGCTCTATGAATAAACTAATTGGAAACCATCTCATAGAATCGTACTCATCATACGCCAATTGCATAGACATGTAATCCCATTTTTAATCATCTATTGGGATCTTGCAAATGTAGAAACTCTTTAATAACATAAAAAGGAATTATACACTGCCCAATCTCGGTAAGACAATCACTCCCTATAAATAAACAGTGCGATGTGAATCGGGTCGAAACAAAAATGGTGAATCCAATGTTAATCCTCAACCAAGGTGGTAGTTTTACCCCACTCAAGCCCCTTCACCTCACAAAAATGGAAAGGGGGGAAAGATTAATCGTCAAATACATATATGATTAAAATATTATACTTTGATGGGGTTTTTGTTATCGGTATATTACATTATATATATATATATATATTTCCAGTTTCTTCAAATCAACATTCGATCCAGATGGCACATCGAAAACAAATTTATGCATGCACCTCAGCAATCCCACAAGCATTCAGGGCCCCAATACAGAGCAGGACCCCCTCGCCAACCCAACATCCTCAATGCTAGGTATCAAAGACACTGATTAAAGAGTACAACCAAAATGGTACTCTCCATATAGTTGAGGCTGCAAAACAAGACCTCCAATCTGAAAAATCTCGCCAGCCACCTCCTCAACCGTGGCCAGTACCCCATTACAAGGCATCCCCGATGGTCGTCTCAAACTGTTTTGGGAGCTGGTCCGCAGAGCGTGACAATAATTACCACCCTTATCTCATGGAGGTAGAAGAATTCGATGGTGATGAATCTATCCCAACTGCACATGGGTTATACCCATGGGAACCTGCTAGAGAGCATTATTGCCAACACTAGGCGGCCAAGTATCCTTATCCTGAAGAGGATATTATACTAAGGGAACCTTTTGAAGTCCAAAAGACATAGGCCACTCTGGCCACCCGCTGAGGGTGGAAAACATATAATCTGGAGCAGGCCATCACCCTAATTCATGGGGAGGAAATCCACCATACAAACACATTGACATTCAATAGGTATAAATAAAATTCTACCCCCTCCACTAGAGACCACCACAGAAATAGTGTGGCACAATATGATCACATGCACATTCCTATCAGTGCTCTCCAATCCCACCATTAAAATAGAGTGGAAAAATACTAGAATATGTAAATATATGATAATGCACAAGGAGCCCTTCATCCAAATAAGATGGAAGCCAGCTATAGGAAGGAACAAATACGCACTGATGCATATGAATCCTGTCATCCAAATTGGCAGAAAAGCCAATATGAGACGAGTAAAATTCCTACAGATTCATATAAATCTTATGAAGCAAATACAATGGAAAACTAGCTGATGCCAATTCCTGCTTGTAAATATCAATCCCCCCAATCAAATACGATGTAAAATGGAGAAGAAATTCGACCAAAAACATCCTCCTCTTTACCGTCACAAGAGAACTTCTAGTATCTAATAGAAAACTTTGGAGAACCAAAGTAAGCAGAAACTCTTTCTCTGACCTCAAAATGGGACTTCATAACCGTTCCAGCCAAATATTTATCCCAACACATCCTCGCAATGATGGAACATTAGACGTCACTTCTAGACTATATCCCCCAGACGTGTCACGGTATTATTACATTGGCTAAAAGCCAAGGAATCAATCCCACAACCCGGTTTCATCAAATGGAATGACCTAACCAATAAATGGTTTAGTCACTCCAGATCCGTTATACATCCCTACTCTAGTCCAGAAGGGTGTTTAGAAATATCCCACAGTACATAGACAAACATAACGAGAAAAAATACCTATTCTAACTGTGGGATGTTTGTACAATGTGGTGGCCACTCAAAGGTAGAAATATATACCCTCCAAAAATCAATATGTCCTTCAGTGTATCTCAATGGAATCATGGGATCCAAAAAAATAGGGACCCATATATGAAGACTTTTACCAATAGAAGACGGCCCTGGTTACCTGTAAGAGAGTGCCCAAAAATTAAATGTGCCTAAGGAAATCAGAAAATGAAGAGCATATACTTGATCCCACTATTTTGAAAGCAGGAGTTCCTGATTCCCTTGAGTATATTTCAATAATGTATCAATACCCAATCAGTACATTACCAAATTATGGAAGTGGTAGTAGCAGTTGTGAAGGCCCTCCCCACAATGTCGCTACCTGCAACAACCATACTCTTTATTTCATATTTATACCTGATTTATTACATAAACATGCACTTAATACAACTTTGAGGACTGAGAGGTCCAATATCTTTGGAAATTTGGGTCATTTTATGATAACTTAAAACATGAAATACAACATCTTTATTTCAAAATTCATTGACATGACTAACTCATTCTTTCGTACTTAACACTGCATGGGATAACTTGAGGACATACATATGAAAAGGGGTGAACTATAAAGACCAGTAAGGTAGAAAACAAGGCAGAACATGAATAATAAAATACAAGTTAGGAAATTGGCATATAAATAGATCATATGAAAAACTTGAACATAATGGCATGATATAGAATGATTATCATAATATGGAAATGTGGCAACAACAAACAACATGATATTATCATGAACCAAGGATCATTTTACATGGATTAGTATGAGTAAACCATAATTTCACATTAATTATAATGATTAAACCCTCATTTAACATGTCTTATCATGATACTAAACATTAGCAAATGAATTAGAGTGCTATCTGGGCGCACCCTTCATAAACAATTCAATCTCATTCTTATGTGTGCCACATAGATCAAATAATATAGATTCATTCAACACCATAAATAATTTCACGATAATGGAAAGTGGAATACATATATGAAATTATATAATAAATAATCATATTTTTTAATAAGGTTTAATACCCTTTATAGAGAAATGGACAAGGTATTCACTACATGATGATTTTTCCAAGGAAAATCACACTGAAATTTAGGCAGCTTAATGACGTGACATAAAAATTCATAAAAATAGTTCATGAGAGATAAAGGGGTATCACATCATATATAAAAGAAATGTAAATTAATGGGGTCATATAAATACATTTCCCAACAAAAGGAATTTGGAAATATAATTTGTAACATAATAGAGGAACGTGAAGAAAGCAGATAAATGTAATAACTCTTATAAAATTTCGGCATGGTAACAGGTGTACATGGGAGTCATTAATGATACATAAAGAGGTCTATCATCATAAAAACATGAAATGGGTCATATATTGGAGGTTCTAAAACATACCCCATCATTTATAATCTAAAATAATAGTGTTTAACAATATAAGTAAACTTGGATAAAAATGAGAAAGGAAGGAAAGTGAGGATCCTTTACGAAATATCGGCATAGTAACAGGTGCACTTAAAGGAACATAGGGGTGTTAATTAGAGTAAAAGGAAGATATCATAATTTATATATAAAATGGATAGTATGGTGGTCATAAAACATTATAACACAACATATAAAAATGGGATTTAAGAAACATAATATAAAAGATGCTTCTTGAATGGAAACGAGAAGACAAAAATTGCTTACGAAATTTCAGCATAGTAACAGCTTAGGTAATGTTCCAAAAGAGGAAGGATAAATGATACCTAATTTACATAACATAAAATATATATTAGTGAATTTATTAAAAACAATTACAATAAAACCAATTAAAATTAAAGATCCTAATTTCAAATAATGATCTTGAATTAAAAGGAAGAGAGGAAGGTGAGGATCTCTTACCTGGATGTATGATCCCAAAGGCTTGGAAGAGTACTCTTGGGAGCATGGGGGAACCTTTGGAGGACTCTAGGGAGATGATAGTGAAGAGGAATGGGTGACTAGGTATGTTTTTATAGGCAATGAGATGTGAATTACTTAATATTTCACGAACATAGGTTTTTGAATCTATATAATTAAATATTCAGAACCACAAACCTTCTCATGGGTTTTACCACGGTTTTTTCCAAAGAGGGGTGGAAAAAAATATTTTTCAAATCCAATTTCCAAAAATATTAAAATATTTTCCTTGCTAATGTGGAGGTGAGTCACACTGTTAAAGAAATTCTTTTAAAATCATATAATATATTATACATTTCGTAGGACTTGCTAAGGCTTTATAAAATATGTAAGACAAATATAAAATCATATTATTTTAATGGTAAAACATATATTGGTCTGAGAATACATATTATAGTATTTATTAAATCATTTTTAGGTCATTATGATGTCATAAAACACATATTTTATTCATACAGTATTTTATTTTTACCCAAAAATTCTATTGTCTCTGAAAATTGTGAAAAATTCACCATTAGATAATTTTGATGTTTTGATTCCAAAAACATTATTCATTTTATCTAAAAAAATTCTAAATATGTGAATTTTAACTTTTAAAATGAATACTAAATTTTATTTAAAATTTAACGGTTTTGAAGAATGTTGTTTTCAAACCTCAATAAAAATTACATTTTACTTCACTAAAATTTTAATCTAATTTATTATTCCTAAAAGTATTTTGATAATAATATTTTGTAAAAATATTTATTATTTCTAGAATTCATTAATTCCTTCAAATAAAGTCTTTAAAAATATACTTTCTGTTTAATCATATGAAAATATTACTCGTATAAAACTGATTACCTAATCATTCAGAGATAAAGAACTGATATAATATTATTAATATTTTTTTTAATATTATAATGTATATATTTCTAAACATTACCATTTTTACCAGATGAATCAATTTATCAAATTACTCATTTTTTAAGAAAGACTATTATCATAAAGGAATTGATGTAATATGTCTTTTCTTTATAAAAAATAAATTACACAATATGTAACTAATACCTTGTTACATAACCCATTATAGAACCATAATAATTTCTAATGGTATGGTGTGATATGGTGATAGAATATTGGGGTAGAACGGATAACATCGCTCAGATGGTAATCTCTATAAACTTGATCTTCTCCTATAAGTAATTCCATTCAAGATTAACATGTTGAAGCTCGACTTGGACATGATCAAGAGCAGAGCCCAGTGATTCTACCTCTTTTCTGAGCTTTGACAAATGAGATTTGTTTGACCCGAGTCTACTGGATGATCCCATCCTCTCATTTGTCTATGTGAAATGTATTTTTTTAAAAACAATATATTTTTATAAGTCATTTGATCACTATTAATTGGATATATTATCAATGGTAATGATACTTAACGGTCATCAAAAACCAATAAAAAAATTGTGCAAGTGTTTTATATATCCATAATATATTAAAAGGGAATTTTATTCATAAAATATTTGGTTGTTACAAAATTCCCCCCTTATAAAATTTCACACTCGAAGTTTCTTTTTCCCACACTAAAACAGATAAGGGTAACTCTTCAACATCACTTACTCAAATTCCCATGTCGTGTCTTCAAAATATTGGTTTCTCCTTGACACCATGATGAGGGGCATCATCTTATATCATATAAATTACTCTATACAATCTAAGATCTTCAATGTATTCTATTTATAAGATAGGTCGTTCTCTAATGAAAACACCTCTACATTGAGTTCCTACGATGGGTCACATTTGTAATTCCTCAAGAGTGTTACATGGAATACATCGTTTACTTGAGAAATGTTTAGTGGTAGTGTTATTCGATAGGCCACTACTCTGAAGTGATTAAGGATCTCAAATAGGATGATGTACCTTGGGATGATCTTTCCCTTTATCCCAAATATCATAAATCTCATCCAGGGTGATATGAGGAGGAATACCATGACTCTAAAATCAATTTCTAGGACACTTTGATAGTTCTCAGGATAGCTCTTTTGTTGAATCTGAGCATCTTTGATGTGCTGTTGGATGGTGTTAACCTTCTCCACAATTTCTTCGACCATTTTCGGACCTTGATGTTTTCACCCCCAACTTCATCCCAACATTATGGTGTTCTAAACATCTTCCCATAAAGGTCTTCATAAGGAGCTATTTGATACTTGAGTGTAAAATGTTGTTGTAAGATAATGCCACCAATGAAATATGTTGGCCTTGTAACACCCCGAGATTTTATGAAAAATATTCTTTTTAATTTCATTAATGTCCTGTGTTGTACGCTATACCAAAAGGAGCTTGCTCAACATGCATCCTTGACTTTCCTTTCATTACACGCAAGCACGACTTTCCGCGAGAGCGTGTGTTGTACGCAATACCGAGTTTCACTAAACAATGATATGCTATTAAAATATTATTAAAACTAGCAGTTATGAATAGTAATAACCACTTTTTGAAATTTTGTAAATTTTATTTTTCAAAATGGACTTCATTTTTAGATTCTGAATATCGAAATTAGCTTAGGGTGAAATTTTGGTACTTTTCGAATAACTTTCATTTTCTGATGAATAGTGAAAATTCCTAAATTTTAATTAAAAACAACATTTTTAATCGAAATAATTAATAGTGATAAATTATTAATTTGAGTGGTTTTAAGGTATATTTAGAATATATTTTTACAATTTAATATAATGTTGGTCATTGGATGTAATTCTACATTTAAATCAGACATAAACAAGTGTCAATCTTTTGATAGTTATTATCTCTTAAGAACACGCTATTTGTTTTGACGACGGGAATTAATTTTTAAATTAATTAATGCAACTGATATGTTTTGAATTTGGTAAAATAGACATCATTTTTGAGTTCATAATATCAAATATAGCTTAGGCCTAATTATTGATATTTTTTTGAAAACTTTCATTTTTTGATGAATAGTGAAACCACTAAGTGGTAGTTAAAAAAATGAATTTTTCATAAAACATAATTTCACCGCTTCTGTAAGTGGAATTTCAAAAATCCGAGAGACACAGTTGATGTTAGTGAGTAAAATTTGGTTCAATGAGATAAAAATAATTTTTGGTGAATAGTAACTTTTTACTTTTTTTACCACGGTTAAAAGTAAATAGGGTAATTAAGGGTAAAAATGTTATTATTATTACCCTAACACATGTCCTAATTATATTGGATAAGTGTAATTCGACCAAAAACAACCTTAGGAATAAAATATGATCATTTAGGCCCACATGGATTAGATTAGGACATTTATTATTAATTTATTTAAAGAAGGGTTAAAATAGTTAAAATCAATGTTTAATAAGTAAAATTTTTTTAATATAGGGTTATACATAAGATAAATTCGACAATAAATACTCATTAGAAAGCTAAAAAGATTTAATACATAAAAATATTTTATTTATAATTTTTATACATTAAATAAATTAATTTATTTATGACACAATGATGATGCAGTAATTACCATAATAGTGAACAGTTATAATAATTGATATTATAAATACCCAAATAAATATAATTTGAGAATCTTTATGAATTAAACTAATTTTCTAGGTTAATATGACATTTTATTATTGATTTAATTAACTTTTTTTGAACTAATCATTCTGTTATGATTTTCACAAAAATCAATTACTAAATAGTGTCAAAATTGACATAAAATAGTTTTTAAAACAAATATTATATTATTAATTGTTATTTTATTCTTAATAATCTAAGGTTCAACCAAATGATTTAGATAAGGTTATATATATTAATAATAAACAACTTGGGGTTCTTTTGTCTTGTTATAGTAAGTTTATTAACCTTATAGTGTAAGAACACAAGAAGACACGGTAAAAGTAAAATTATTTAACTTACTGTTAAATCTAAATGATAAGGTTAAAATAGGAACCTAAACTTGTCTAAATTCTATTGGATGAGATGCTTTCGATCCATACCCAACTTAGCTTCGAAATAAATCAATTTGGAGCTATTTAAAACCGAATATGACTTTATAATAAAATAATATTTTTAGTTTTCCAAAGGAGCCCCTCTCCTCCCATATAAAAGGGCACCTCCTCCCTCTCTTCATCACACAACTTTGAGCCTTCAAGCTCGGCCAACCCCTTCCAAATTCTCTTCTCCACTTCCCAGCATCATCATAGAGGTTCTGGTCTTCTTCAAAGACCAATTTTAGTGCCCTAAAAGGAGATCTCAAAGAGGCGCTTCAAAGAAGAGGTAATGTCCGTTACCGATTCATTCAACTTTATTTCTTCTTCCACTTCTTATTCTTAGGTTGTTTCATTATGAAGTAATAACATCAGTATCACTCATATACTGATATGTTATTATAAGTATGAAACAACCCTATTTCACCATCTATCCATCCTACGGAAAATGAAATCATCGCGCGTGCGTACGTACGGAATACCGTCTCCACGCAGTGGTGAAATCTATTTTCCACCACCACCATACTTGGATGGGTATAATGGTGTAAATAATGACTATATATGACTATTATAAATTTATATTGATTCTGAAATAGTATACATACACTCCAATACAATTCCACGCTCATAGGAACGATGTCATCAATTGTGTGTACGTACGGAATACCGTCTCCACGATGTGATGCGACTCGTTCTACATGATCTTCATTTCATAATGATTATATAAATGAATTTAATGAATGAATATGATATATATTAAACTAATACCATTCTGGAAATGAGGTATCTATAACCTAAATAGAAGAATAAGAATTTATTCGGCAAAACACGCATAAGAACAAAAAGTAATAAACACCTGAATACTATGTAGTAATGAAATATTACTAAGAATCTAAGAATATGACCATATATGATATCATAAAAATAAGTATGATTCTGGAATAATTCAATAACATTATTTAAATTATTATACAGGAGGTTCGGACACTTACAAAGCAAATTGGACCTAAGGTAAGGGAAAATATCACAATCTCATTTTTATCTGAGATTGTTTATACTTTAGTATTTACTGGGGTGTATTTTATCATCCACATCCATGTTTCCTCAATATGAAATATTGTTTCCATCCACCTACAATAGTTTAAATCCAATTTTACCCTTTAGTGAGTTTTTAGTAAAATATATGAAAGGAATCTTTTGTCATTTTTCGTACGAGGTACTTTTTGACTTTTCCGAAAAAAGTACGAGAAGAATGTTTTTTAACTTATACGACATGAATGGATTTTTAAAACATTATTTCCAAGAAGCTTCCTTTACAAGTTTTCAAGATTATTTTTAATCAAAATCTTTTAGTTTAAAATTGTATGACATGTTAAGAAAGGAAAAAATGTTTTTAAAGTAGAAAGGATATTTTCCTCAAGAATGGAGTTTAAGTGTTTTATCAAAATTATTTTCCATCTAAGATAATAAAGTGTTCTGTTTATATCCCTATTATTACATGGATTTGATTATGTTGTGATGGAAATATTTTTATGAATTCCTTTACCTTATATGAATTTTTTTATGATGTCACGATGTTTAAGATTCCCATTTTTATTACATGGGTTATGCTACGATGTATGATTTACGATTTTGTGGCACACATAAGAATGGTTTCATTATGAGATGGGTGAGACCTATATCTACCTCCAATGCATTAGGTAAAGATTTTATATCTCATGAGATAGACATGGCTGGAACGGTTGGTTATACCGGTTCAGTGAAACAGAACTGAAACGAGGAGTGAACTCGGTTCAGAAATGGACTTTGTCCACTAAGATAGTCTTGGGAATGAGTCTTGACTACCAAGAAATGATTCTCTATGATTATGAGTGTATTCCACAAAGTTTCATGTTGTAATTTATGATTATTGGGATTTCATTTCACTACTATGATTTATCCCATGTTATGAAATTATGCTCTCTTTTGCAGGTTAAGATTTCCAAAATGTTATGTTCTTATGAATATGATGTGATTGATATTTCTTTTGTTTACCCTTACTGAGCATTTGAGCTCACCCTTTTATGTTTTCTTTTCCCCATGATATAAAGAAAGGTTTTAGGTAAAAAAAAAAGGGAAGATATTTATGGGAGATGTTGAAGATCTTTCACCACGATTAAAAGATTACGTTCCAAGTTTCCAAAGACACTAAACTATTACAGTCCTTGTGTGTCTGTTTTTTATTTACTAAGTATTCCGCAAAAGTAATGTAATGTCCATGTACGTTAAGCTTCGGGTCTCTACAGATGGTATCAGAGGAAAGTTTTAGTCAACCTTTGGAAACTAGGATGCAAAAACATTAGTGAGATCCCTAGAGATATTTCTAAGGTATGTCTAGGGATGTCCCTAAGAATAAGTATACGTATAGGATATAGTCCTAGAACTACGGTAATGATCTTAGAATTTAACCTAAGATGTTAGATATTGAAGGTAATCCCCCTTTATTATATTGTTTTCCCAAGCGTGATTTTTACCTCTCACACTATTCTTTTGGGGTTTTAGACGAGGGCTGGAACCCGAAGGAACCGTGTTGATCAATTTAATGGACAATGCAATGATTGTCCACCTGAACAAACAAATGTTATGGGAGATGGAGTGCAAAATATTATTGCTATACTTACACAAGATATGAATCATTCTGGACTTCCAAATGATCAGAGAAGGGAACAATATTCTATTGAGTCCTTCATGAGGCAACGTCCACCTTCTTTCAGTGGGTCTTCTGATCCACTTGTTGCTAAACAATAGATCAGTACTACTAAAATGATATTTTCAGTTCTTCAATGTTCTGAGCATGACAAAGTCATCTTATCAGTGTATCGTTTGGAAGGTGATGCTGATCAATGGTGGAATCTTATTAAGAATATGAGGCAAAGGGATGAAATTGAGTCCATGGAATGGGACGAGTTCAAGAACTTATTTTTCAATAAGTACTTCCCTCGTATTCTTCGAACAAAGATGGAGAAGGAGATTATTGAACTAAAGAAAAAGGATGATGAATTTGTTGGTATATACGAAGAGAATTTTACAAGGCTTTCAAGGTATGCATCTGGATTTATCATCTAACCTGAAAGTAAAGTTGATCGATTCTTCAGTGGCTTAAAACCAAATCTTAGAAGGGCATTAGCTATAAGAGACTTCAGTAGCTATGAAGAAATTTTATGTTGTGCTATCAAGATAGAAATGGAAGTTGGTGTTACTTATCCATCTCATAGTTTTGACAAGAAACGAAAGATGAAGTTCAATGAGAAATCTCAGAATAATGGTGAAAAGAAGATGAATGTTTCCTTATGCTCAGAGTGTGGAAATAAGCATGGTGGAGATTGTCTTAAAGGGACATGTAAATGTTTCAAATGTGGAAAGGAAGGTCATCGGGCATTTGAATGCTGCAATGATGGGAAGAAGATTTCTAATGATGAAAATAAAGGAAGGGATACACAGAATGAACCTACTACACTTTAATGTTTCAATTGCAAGGAAATGGGGCATTATGATAATAAATGCCCTAATCCAAGGCTTAGTGATGATCGACATGAGCAACCACTTAAGGAAAAGGACAAAGGGAAGTCACATGTGATCACTATTGGCGATGTTGAATATGACAACAATGTGGTGGAATGATTAAGTTTTTATGTAATGGGATTCCAAAATAATGTTGTATATAGTATCGTGGAATATTGGAATATTTATGTATTGGTATATTTTGGTTTTCAATGGTACCGGTAACCATGGAATGTGATTGAGATATTTTTTGAAAAAAAGGTGATATGTGCATAATGAAAGGAAAACGAGAAAATGAAATGTTTGACCGTATTCATGAGCTCACGACTGATATAAGGAGAAAGTTATATCATGGTTTGAGTATATAGAATTTTTGGATTTTGGTATGTGGAAAGAGTTAACTATTGACTGCATTCATGTTTTCACTATGGTTCAATGGGTATTCATTCTTCAAGAGAATACATGATTAAGGTATTCACATGTTTGTAATTTGACCAACAAGACATATCTTATGATATATGGGGATCAACGATGGTATTAAATATCTGGTAATCATTTTCACTATATTATGAGAGTGGACTACAGTATTATGGATAATCCTAAAGATTGGAATGGATTATGTTGGACATAAGTTAGTATTGTTTAAGGATAGAAGTTTTTTCAATATTATTGATGGGATGTTATAGTAATATAGTTTTGAAAAAAGGACAACTTGTAGGATGGGAGACATCCCATCGCGTCGGACAAGGTCGTGGGAATCAGACCCACAACCGAAGTGCGACTGGACTTTATCGCCTACCACTGGCCTACAGGGAGGCCATGTTTAGTAGAAACTAGTTTTATTATATTAAGCAGTATGATATATGAAGTATAAGTTCATTTTAGGAACAATATATCATTAATCTCACTATAGATGGACTTATGTATTTTTCGATAACTTTTCTAACCTTTTGTTTGAGACAGATGGAATGACCCATCATTCTATCACATGATCTGATAACACGTGAAAAATGACAAATTCAACTTCATTTCTTTAAGAGATGATGTAGAAATTGTCAAAATAACGACTAACGGCGAGACTATACCAAAATCACGAAAGTATTTCTTCAAATTCCAATTTCATCAACTTTAGGGAAACGATATTGAAAACCAAAAATGTTGTCCTACTGCTCTTATATCTGATGAATCAGATGGTACCTTAGATCATCAAAAATTTATGGCTCTGTGATTTCCGACTTTTCCATAGCCATGTTCTCTACCACTCTCCATCAGAACATGATGGTTAGATTTCTCTTTCATATCCATATTTTCACCTATGTGGAAACCCAATGATTAGTTTATTTGGGTAACCGTTACGTTTCATATTTTTAAAGATTGGTTTTGGTATTCCTTTTTACGATGTGGGTTTCTATCAAAGAAACTTTCGAATAGTAAACCATTTATAACCCCAATGAATTTCGAGGGCGAAATTCATTTTAAGGGGGGTAGAATGTAACACCCCGAGATTTTATGAAAAATATTCCTTTTAATTTCATTAATGTCTTGTGTTGTACGCTATACCAAAAGGAGATTGCTCAACACGCATCCTTGACTGGCCTTGCATTACATGCAAGCACGACTTTCCGCAATAGCGTGTGTTGTACGCAATACCGAGTTCCGCTAAACAATGATATGCTATTAAAATATTATTAAAACTAGCCGTTATGAATAGTAATAAACACTTTATGAAATTTTGTAAATTTTATTTTTCAAAATGGACTTCATTTTTGGATTTGGAATATCAAAATTATCTTAGGGTGAAATTTTGGTACTTTTTGGATAACTTTCATTTTCTGATGAATAGTGAAAATTACTAAATTTTAATTAAAAACATCCTTTTTAATAGAAATAATTAATAGTGATAAATTATTAATTTGAGTGTTTTTAAAGTATATTTAGAATATATTTTTACAATTTAATACAATATTGGTCAATGGATGTAATTCTACATTTAAACCAGACATAAACAAGTGTCAATCTTTTGATAGTTATTATCTCTTAAGAACACGCTATTTGTTTTGACAACGGGAATAGTGAGAACCCTTCTTTTCAATGCCATGAATATTTATTCACATTCATCATTCCAATAAATATTGAATCCCTTATGAGTTATCTTGGTAAGAGGGTTTGAAAATCATGATAAATTTTTCAAACATTGGTGATAATATCCAGAGATCCCAAGGAATCTATGGATATTTTTCATAGATGTTGGCCTCGACCATCCCTCAATTTCATTTTTCTTTCAGGGATCCACAGATATCCTATTTCTTGTGATGATATTACCCAATAATGAGAGTTTCTTCAACCAGAACTCACACTTTATGTACTTTTCTTATTGTTTGTCCTTTTTAAGGTCTCTAGTATAGTTCATTGATGCTCCTCATGATCCTCCTTGGTTTTGGAGTATATTATAATATCATCTATAAAGACTACCAAAAAAGTTTCAAGGTAATATCTAAATAATCTATTCATCTAGTCCATGAATATTTATAGAGAATTATTGAGTTCTAAAAGCATTACTATGAATTCATATTGCCCGTACGTTGTACAAAAAGCAATCCTGTGGATATCCTCTTTACTCACCCTTACATGTTAATATCTCAACTATAGATACACCCTGGAGAAGTATTATGCTCCTCATATAAAATATAAAATGTAAAAAAATGGAAAATGATACTTGTTGTTTATCATGATTTGGTTTATCTCATGATAATAAATGCAAAGGTGCATTGACCCATCCTTCTTCTTGATGAAGAGGACTGGTGCACCCCATGGTGAATTACATGGGTGTATAAACCCATTATCTAGATTCTCATGTAGTTTTTTCATTATCTCATCATGCTCTAAAACAGCCATTCTATATAGAGTTTTGGATATTGGAAACACCCCAGGTATAATATCAATCAATAATTCGACATCTCTTATTGGAGGAAGACTAGGAAATTCCTTAGGAATCTCATCAGGGAATTCCCTCACAAAAGTCATGTCTTCATGGATGTTTCCCTCCTTATAATCAATCATCTGAGAAAGATATTTGTGATAATATGGATGTAATATCCATGCTTTAGATGATGGTGCTAAAGATTATTCTTCCTCCTCCATGCAGTTGTATAGAATCGAGGATTGGTCCACCATATAGAGAGTGATTTCCCTCTCATGGTAATTCATAATGGATCTATATAGGTAAACCCTATTCATGCCAATAATTGCCTCAAATTCCACCATAGGAAGTATGATGAGGGTTGTTGGGAAGTTCAATATATAAATTCTGATAGGGGAGGAGTTATATTCATTGGATACAATAATTGCCCAATTTTTCTTTCTCACTGACATCTCTTCTTCCATGATTTATGGTGGTGTTTGAATTTTTCTACTAAACTTTTCGGATATAAAATAATTCTTATAACTAGAATCAAAAACTAAGTTTTCTATCTTTGAATGAATAAATAGTATATCTATCACTGCTTCATTGTTGGGATTCAATTTAGCGGTTGTGATGGAAAATCCCTTTCTGCCTTGGAGGTTGTTGGTTGAATCTTAAAACCCTTGTCTTAGGGAACTAGTTAGCAATGTTCCACAGTTCTTTGTACTTGTATTATTGAACAATGCATGAAGGATTGAATAGAGTGTTCCTTTACTCTGTCTAAGTAGTGTGTTTTTCTTGTCAATAGTTATTGGTCAGGTTCCCTTCTCTTCCACACCTAAATCATTTCCTCATCACCTTTAGGATTTTTCTGAGGTTCTTATTTTCTTACCTTTGGCAACTAGGGTGCTGGAATTTCATAGCACAATTGGATTTATCCATCGTAATGCCAAAATTAAATCCCAATTTTACTTCTTATCCCTATGATACCCTTGTGTTTATCTAATATCCATCTCGACTTTGATATCACATCAGACAATTTCATTACAGCTATGAATGTCATGGATCACTAGGGATTTCCATATCCTAGGTTTTATCCACCCAAATATGTGCTCAACCTTGTATTCAGGGGTAATGACATAGCTAGAGTAATATATTTCAAGCCTTGAGAAGTTTTCCAAGTACGCTGTGATGGATTTGTCACATTTTTTCTTGAGTGAAAGGAAGTCCCTTTCCATCTTAAGTCAGAGGGAGCGAGGAAATTTTTTACCAAAAAACGTTTTCCAGAAATCATTCCATTCAAATGCCACGATCTCTTCCTCAGGATTAACATTTTTTATCAATGTCCACTATTGATCATATTCACCCTTTATATGATAAGCAGCCAGAAAAACCTTCTCTTGTTTCGAACAGAGAAGTATAGACAAGTTCTTCTCAATGGAGTTGATCTATTGTTCAACAATTGAGGGATCAGATGATCAATTAATGGTAGGAGGCCTTTGTCTCTTTAATCCCTTGAATGTTACTCGTTATTTCTTAGGGAGGTTTGGACCTTCCTATTGACCCATGTTTCTATTCAAAACATAAGTTTATAGAAAGCATACCATGACATAGTTTGTAATTCCCACTCCCCTAGGATTGTGCATCTCATTAAAACATCTATCACATTGATCTTCACATCAATTATTAGATTGAGTCCTCTTATTACCGTCCATTTTCTAGAATAAGAGTAAAATTATGGGTAATTATTTTAAACTATTAAAAACATAAATGCTAATCCAATGACAAAAAGAGATAACTTATCAATTTCATTTATTTCCTTATTGTATAAATTCATTGTCTTCAATCTAAGTTATCAATGATCTACTTATTAACATATATTATTATGGGATTTTTTTCTCCGTCAATAATGGTTCATACTAAGAATATGAATTTACCATAGAATATCTCCCTAGTGTGCCAAACCAAGAGTGCAGAAATGCCCATTTTTGTGTACAAGTTCCCGTTTGAGTCTAGATTAGAGTGGTGGTTTCAGTTTTTACCCCTAGACACATTTGTTCCAGAGCCACCTCTAGTTGTTCATATCCAAACAGGGATGTATTTTCTTGATAAATCACTTAATCTATACTCTCCAAAATTTAGTGATTATTTTCTTATACTATGTTGTATCCCTATGTCTTTTTCTATAGTTTTATAACCCTAGTCTCAAAAATAACTAAACTTATCCTTTGATACTAACTATAACAACCCTGATCTTTATTTAATATTTTTACATTCTTTATTACATAAACCATAACTTAATGCAACTCCTAGGATATATAGTTCTTGTGTCTTGGGAAATTAGGAACATTACATAACAACTTAAAACATGAAATATAATATCTTTATTTCAAACTTCTATGACATGACCAACTCTTTCTTTAATACTTAACGCTGCATGGGATAACCTGAGAACAAACATAAAAAAGGGGTTAGTTATAAAACCCATTAATGAAGTAAACAAGGCATTAAATGAATAATAAAATACAGTTTATGCAATAATCATATCAATGGATCAAAATATAAACATGAACATAAAGTCATTATGTAGCATTATTATCATAACATGGAAATGTGGAAACAACGTGCAACATGATATTATCATGGGCCAAGCCTCACTGCACATGGATTAACACGAGTAAAACCTCATTTCTCATGAATTATCATTAGTAAAACCTCTTTTTACATGGATTATCATGATACAAAACATTACTTAATGCATTGGAGTTCTATCATGGAGCACCCTTCATAAACATTTCAATATCATACTTTAGTGTGCCACAGAGACCATATAAGATGGATTCATTCAACATAATCATTTATTCCATGATAATGGAATGTGGAATACGTACGTGAAAGTTTATAATCAATAATTATATATGAAAAAATCTGAATACCCTTGATAGATAAATGGGTATTTTATTCACTACATGATGATTTTGGCATGGAAAATCACAATGCAATTTTGGCAACCAAACAACGTGACATAAAAATTCATAAAAATGGATAATGAGAGAGAAAGGGGCTTCTAATCATATATAAATTAATGGACAGTAATGGGGTAATATAAATACATTTCCCAACATAATTAATTTATAAATTGAAGGCATAACAAAATAGCTAAACTTGAAGAAAGAGGAGAAATGAAATAACTCTTATGAAATATCGGTATGGTAATAGGTGTATATGGGAGGGATTAATGAGAGAGAAAGAGTTAAATCATCATAAAAATATTAAGGGAAGTATGGGGTTTGTTGAAAACATACCACATTATTTTTAATTGAATAAAAAAGTGTGTAACAATATAAGGAAACATGGATAAAAATGAGAAAGGAAGGAAAGTGATGATCCCTTACGGAATATCAATATAGTAATGGGTATGCTTAAAATATAAAAGGGGTATTAATGAGAGTGAAAAGAAGATATTATAATTTATACATAAAATTTCAATTAGAGGGATCCTAAAAAATCATTACCCAACATATAAAAAACTAATTTAATAATAATAATATAAATGATGTGCTTGAATGGAAATGGGAAGAGAGAAATTTCTTATGGAATTTCGTCATAGTAACTAATTAGGTAATGTTACAAATGATATAGGATAAATGATCACTCATTCACATAAAATAAAATGGATAGCAGGTAAGTGATTACAAAATAATTACAATGAAACCAATTGAAATTAAAATGGCTAATTTCAAACATGGTTCTTGAATTGATAGGAAGAGAGGAAGCCGAGGATCCCTTACTTGGATGTGTGATCCCAAAGGCTTGGGAGAGGCTTCTTGGGAGCTCAGGGAACCTTGGGGGGACTCTAGGGAGTGGATGTAGGATTGATTAAGAGATTAATGTAGCTTTAGTGAAAAGAAATGGGTGATTGGGTGGGTTTATATAGAAAATGGGAGGGGAATTATTTAATATTTCACAAACATAGGTTTTGGAATCTATATACTTAAATATCCAAAATCACAAACCATCCCATGGTTTTTTCGAAAGTGGAGTGAAAAAAAAATTATAGGCCAATGGCTGAACATATTAAAATATTTTTCTTGCATATGTGGAGGTGATTCACCTTGTTAACTAAATGAATTGAAAATCATAAATATATGATATATTTTGGAGGATTCACTATGGCTTTATAAAATAAGGAATAAAAATATAAAATCATATTATTTTAATTTTAAAACATATATTTGGTTGATAATCCCCATTATAGTATTTATTACATCATTTTGGGGTCACTATGATGTCATAAAACACACACTTTATTTATATGGTATTAAATGTTTACCCAAAAAATTTGATTGTCTTAAAAAATTATGAAACATTTATCATTGGATAATTTCAAAATCTTGTCTATAAGAATAATATTCATTTTATCTAAATAATTTTATAAATATTTGAATTCTCACTTTTAAAATGAAAAATACTATTTATTGAAAATTCACTGGTTTTGACAAAAACAGTTTTCAAACATTAATAAAAATAACATTTGACATCATAAAATTTATATACACAATTATTATTCATTAAAGTATTTTGATAATAATATTTAATTAAAATATTAATTATTTCAAAAATTCGTTAAATCCTTCTAATAAATTCATTAAAAATACACATTCTGTTTTATCGTATAAAAATATAACACATTCAAACTGATTACCTACTCATTTAAAAATAAGGAACTGATATCATAATCATTTATAATAATTGTTTTTATAATATTAATAATAAAAAATTTGTTTAATATAATAATTTATATATTTATCAAAAGTACGGTTTTTATCTGAAAAAATCAATTTATCAAATTAATCATTTTTTGAAGAAAGACTATTCTCACCAAGGAATTGATGGAATAAGAATTTTATTTATAGAAAATGATTACACAATAAGTAATTAATACCTTTTCACATACCCCCTTATAAAACCCGTATAACACATATGGGTAAGGTGTAAGATGGTGACAAACATTTGTGGTGGCTCAGATAACATCACTAGGGTGATAATTTCTATTTACTTGAACATATCCTATTGGTAATTATGTTCAAGATTAACGTGTTTAATCTCGGCTTGGCTTTGGTCAAGAGTGAATACCAGTGACACTACCTCCTTTCTGAGTTCCAACAAATGTGCTTTGTATGTCCCGAGTCTACTGGACGAGTCCATCCTATCCTTTGTCTGTGTCTATTTTTAAAACCATATATTTATATTAGTCATGTGATAACTATTAAAATAATATATTATAAATGATTATGATAATTAATGGTCATTAAAACCCAATAATAATAATAAAATGTAATTGTGTTTTCTATATCCATAAGACATAAATTAAATGGAATTTTATTCATGAAATA
This sequence comes from Viscum album, assembly GCA_963277665.1. Classification (NCBI taxonomy): domain Eukaryota; kingdom Viridiplantae; phylum Streptophyta; class Magnoliopsida; order Santalales; family Viscaceae; genus Viscum; species Viscum album. The sequence goes on from OY728125.1 coordinate 150,435,970, forward strand.
TCGTGTAATTACACTATCACCAGCTCTGAAGGTCCAACCTAGAGCACCCACGTGGGCTTACTCTGTGGGCTAGGATTGATCACTCATGAGAGAATATCTCTTGATAAATGTCAGGGTATCCCTCCCCTTGACTAGAATATCAGACAACAATAATGTCCTCCTCTTACTATTGTACACCCTAATGGTCCTCCACAGGGTATACGCTACAGATTTGCTTCTACTTGAAGTCTAAAATCAAGTCATAATGTTAGTCCTTGCCATGATGAAAAAAATTTTGAAGGCCCTCAAAGCAATGGATGTTTCTGAGAAGGTCCTCCCCATAGAAACATCAAGCAATGAGATGGTCCTCCTTATATTACAGTACATCCTCAAGGCACTCCCCATGATGTACACTAGAAAAATTCTCCATGTATCCAGATATCAAGTTGTGATAGTAGTCCTCTCCATCATATCAATCATCGATAATGTCCTCCCCTCAGTGACATAAATCAATAAGAAGGTCCTCATCCTTCTGTATCCCACCATTAAGGTCCTCCCTAGGGAATATTCCATAGGTACATTCCCATCATTTGATCATTAAGTTGCAATTGTAGCCCTCACCATTCTTGCACTGATTGTGAAGTTCCACACCACAATCAAAATTCACACTGGCACGAAGTTCCTCCCCTTTTATAGACAAATGTGAGAAAGACCTCTTATGTTTTTGTTCTCCGAAAGAAGGATTCAGACATGTCATACAATCTATCTTTGACAAGTGATATCCTTTCTCAACCAGAGGACAGTCTGGGGCCACTCTCATATTCCGAGCCACCCCTGTGCCACTCACATATCAATGAGGCTCATAGAAGCCATGCTTCTTGGAAAAAGTCATTAAGAAGTAGTCAAACTAGCTATATCAAGTAGAGGAGTCCCCTGAAGAAAAATAATTGGAAATTTTGCTCGTGAGAAGACAACTAGCTAAGGATGATATACCAGTTATGTATTATCCCATGACCACTTCTCACTTCGACTACCAAGGGAGTTGTCTAAGGGATGTATGCACAACATTCACCTCAATATCTGGACAACAATCCAAAATATAAAAGAAAATGTCTTTCCCTATAAAGGGTATGAAGACCATGTCCACATATTAGGTGGGAATCGCCAACTAATTGACTTGGAATCCCTCCTGTCTACATGGAGGCCACAATCAGAAAGGTGAAACAAATACCATGAACTTGACTGACTCCACATGCTACACAAGCCATGTTACCTCATTGGTGATGCCCCATCTGAAGTTTATATTTTGGGATGGGGAGAACATGGACCTCTACACTTCACCACACATCTCATCTATCACACCTCATCATAAATAAAATCTTTCATTTTCATTACCCAAAGGTAGAAATTAAATGAAATTCTTGATCATGAAATTTGGAATTCTCAACATGAACTAGAATTGAGTAAGTCTCAAAAGTGTCAGGCCAGACGATATCAATCCATCAAGAAGCCCCTGAGCCAGGCAACCGAGAAAATCTAGAAGGCTTCCCAACTAAGGGATTCCAGCCAGAAAGTAGTGCTCATTTCCAAGAAAGAAAATAAATTTTGGTCAGATCTATTTCCAAACCCACCTCACACCTGTGCGGGAGTGAGGGAAATAAAAAAGTTGAAATAATAGTATCTACTACCGCAATAAGAAAAAAACCCCATCCCGTAGGACTGGGAACATTTTTGACTAAAAATTCTCCCATAAGACCAAAAAATCATATCCATTGTGAATGAATGGAAGAATAGGAGAAACTCTATCCCACATGTATGGGGGAATGTTTATCTCACTTTACCAGACATTAAATGTCTATCATCTCCATTCTAGGAAGAATGATGACCAGAGAGGTCACTCATTCAACCCCATATCATGGTTCATACCCTCTGAGACAAAGGCATGTTGTGAGATTAGATCTACCTCCCTTCATGTCGATCTCCACTAAGAAATCAGAAGTAGAAGATCGAATATAATGAGAAAGTCCAACAAAGGATGCAAAAAATATCTCCTACCATTTTTCACTTGGTACACCGAACCCAATTCGGTATGCATTAGTGAATATGGATAACATCATTCCCCGGAATCTCACAAGAAATGATAAATATGGAGAGGATTCAAGAGAAGATGGTTCCATCTCAGAGGCATCCCACACCGAGCCTAATGGTGTGCATACCTGGAATAAGAGAGCTACCCTAAATTTTGGTGCACCCTTAGAAAACCCATTACTAACTCCCTCATGAATCCCCAACAAGGAGAAGAATAAATCCCATGACAACTATGACCCACCCCCTCTTCTCCCTGAGAATGTGTCCCTCAATCTCGTGGAAATATTCGTCAAGTAGGAGGAAGTAATGAAAGGGATCCGGTGAATCAATGCCGAGTTGTGTTGAGGAATCTATCTTGCTAGAAGTGTTCCTCAAGAAGAACATCAACAGGTGTTCCCCAAGGATGTGTCTCTCCCACATGCACTAATCCCAGTAAATGAAAATAAGTTCTAATGCTCATCCAATACATCATTGGGACTATCAACCTACATGAATCCATCCCTATAAGGACATTAAGACTTATATCCACTGGGGAAGCATCCAGAATACATTCAGGAGAACCCACAAAGGATACCCATGGAATGCTATCTGCCTATAATTCAAGCATCTCTAGAACGTCTATATTTTCCCACTTATTCACCCTCCAAGATCATGTTCGGCAGGATATGCATCATGGTTTATTGAATACCATCTAGAAATTTATAGAATGACTAGAATCCATGGAATGATGACGCGCTCTGATACAACCAGAATGAAAGCCTTACCCCGATTTTCTAAGAAACATTCCACCTCCCCCAAACTTTGGGAACACTGAATTCCTAGTGTTCAATGGTTCATGAGACCCGAAACAACATCAAATGCACTATGAATCATATTTTGACCCCGTGATGGGAACCTCATAGTAATAATAAGCAATAAAACTAAGGTTATTTTTGATAACTCTATATGGTTCAGAATTCATGTGGTATGATAGCTTCCCAGCTATCTGAATCATAGGGTGGGTGGACCTCAGGTGACAGTTTCTCTTCCAATTATTTTTGGAATTATTGAAGATAACATTTAGTTTTCTCATAAACAATAAGTAGTGAGATAATTAAAAAGTTTCAGAATTCATCACAAAAAAGGAAAGGCCTGAATTACTCACAGAATCGACCACTCCACTAAGAATAAATTCTCTCTATGTTCATTGATAATCTCTTTGATGAATTTCGAACACCACTCTTCTCGATGAAGTACACAAATGGGTCCCGAGATCTCTCAGCCATTTCCCAAAGTAAATAAGACTCCTTAAAGAAGACGAATATCAAGTCCTAAGTGGCCCCGTCGGCCCTAGGAAAAAGAACGGGAAAATATTAAGCAGCTTCTCTCACACTTAATCCACCCCCGACACCATCTCCAGTTGCAAGGCCTCCACAAACCCTGAAGAACCCCCTAGAAGCCAACAACCACCCCCACATTGGGAAGATTATCTAATGGGTTCCAAAATAGATCATTTCTAGGAACTATGAAATAATGTATACTCATTCTGATATTACCATGTATGTGGCTACTTTATAGCCTCCATTAATTAAAACATGATATGGCTACTAGACCAATGTGATCCGTTGATGTGGGTCTTGACGACCATCCAAATTATTGTCCCTATCACCAGATAATGGGATACACAATCCAAAAGTGCTTTGTCTTCAAGGATCTCTTACAAAAGATGGTGGATTCTAGAAAATTCATGTTCGGTATGACACCAGCACCAATGGCGTATATCTCAACCTTAGTCTCAAGAGAGGAAGAGGAATGAAAAATAGTTACCATCAAAAAAGAGAATTTTTTTGACAATTGGATGAATTGAAAAATAGTAAACCGAGCTCATGGAATCTTCTAGGAATATTTAAAGTAGAAAATTGTTCCCCCAAAAGCATCTGATGCAACACAACCATCATACTTAGTCCCACAGTCCTCTGAGGGCCGAAAAGGCATAATGGAGTAGCAAGAAGATGAGCCAGCATCAAAGTCAAAACTGGTCTTGACACTTTCAGACTTCATGCCAGTAGAATTCAAAGCACAGGAAGCACCCCTCCAAATAGGAAAATGGGAACCTCCCTAAAAAAAAGGACAACGACCACCAATTCACCAAAAAAACTATCAGATGAAGAAAGAAAGATAATAATTATTGTTAGGTCAAGAATTTATCTTTAGATCTATTAATTTCATTCACTTGATGGACACATTCTCTGATGGAGACTATGGAAACTAACCCAAATTCACCCAGTCCAACCAGAGAGACATAGGAAGAGGCCACAGAGGATGAGGGTTTCGAAGAAGCCATGATTGTGGGAGGATTCAAATCCACAGCCACACTGTAACTCAAACTGTTGATGTTGAAGAAACTCATATAGGGACCCTCCAGCAGACACAACAAGAACCAGAGTGCTTATTTTCCATATCGGAAGAAATTTGGTCCCAATCAATTTGGAGTATTTGTTTTTTGATGATCATATGTCCAATCACCCATGTCTTACATGCAGACCAGTTCAGTCAAACATGGAAAGAACAGAAGTACCATCATCTCCAGTCATAGGGGTCAGACCATCTACGTTCAAAGATCTGTCCCCTATAGAGCCCATGAAAGAGAATCCCCAATCTGGGAAGCATGAACCTTTAGAGAAAAAATATGATGTTATGAATAAGATATCCATAGTACCAATTCCTGGATGCATTGAACCTTTTAGAAGACCTTAGAGAGGCACTCATCAAATCTTTACTAAGTCCCAAGGAATTCGAGGCTGAAGTAGCAGCTTCCTAAGTCTATCAGATGGAGAAAAATCCCAAGGAATGTAATTCTATCATCTCATTCACATATCAGGATGAATACACCATAATTTAGAGACACATACAAACCACATATGTGTCTGGAAAGATAAATGGCATTGATTTTCGAAGATTTTTTATCAACAATAGATTTGGAGTTAATCTCCTCCGGGTGAAAACTCATCATCGGTTGGGCTATGATGAATGTAGTCTGACACCCTGTACCACAACTCTGTTGTGATATTACAAAACCATGGATAAGCCATTGGTATTAATAAATCTTAAAATAAGTCTTGTTGACCTTGTCTCTGATTCCGAGTTTCTATTAGTGTAGAAAAGTATGTCATTCAACATCTTATTATGAAGTACCTTGATATATCAGTGGACTGCAATCCCATCATTATGCCATCAGTGCATAAAATATTTATCTAATAGGAAAAACATGTCATTTCACACTGATAAATATCCATTCGAATCCTGTGAGTTTCATTACATCGATGCAGGGTTCTATGAACCATAATAGAAACAATCTTTGGGCGACGATGTTGATTGGATCACCACCCCAAAACGATTGACAATAGCTCCAATTGATCCTCTCAAACATCTTGGTGAAGAGTATGTATTACCCATTAAACAGGTTGAGTGCATCAGTTATAGCTCAGATATAGACTTATCCCTCTAAATGATTTCTGTTATGGATTCCAAGCCCAAGGATGCGGAAAATCATGATGACCCCTATGTTGATATGGAGGGATCAAAAAAATGCTCATAGCCCTTCCTCGAGACCCCTTACAGATCCCACCTTATTCAAGGTAGAAGACATTGTGCTGTCACTAAATTAATGCATGGAAATTCCATCATCTTCATAAAATTCCCCATAGTCAGTTAGAAAAAAATGATCTGTTTTGGTTTCCATACATTATAGATAAAATTTATCTCCCAATTCCAGCAATTTAATCTTGAGAATACTCTCTCGATTAGAAGAAGAGGATTATGGAGAACAAAAAGAAGAAGAATACATCAAAGCTGCCCCTATCCCATTCAAAGAAGGACTCTCCACCATGATCGATGGACATGTGGAGATAAACATGGGTGTCGAAGATGACCCATGACCCACTCTGATTAGTGTGGCTATGCCTTTCAAGGAGTAGGTGGCATATACCTCCTTTATAAAGAATAATAGAGATGTTTTCCCTAGAACTACATAGAAAATACATGGCCCAATATTAAGGCTTCCTCTCATCACCTGGGTCTTCTAGAAGACCATTGTGGTTACCAGTAGGCTGCTAGAAGGACCCACCCAACACATGCTACCAAAGTAGAGGTTGAAGTAGAGAAATTGATCAAAGATAACTTCATTCGGGAAGTCCAATATCTGATCTATCTAGAAAACATAGTCCCTTTAAAAATTAAGAATGAACATATTAGAGTATTCATTGACTTCAGGGACCTCAATCGGCACTTCCTAAAACATGATTTCCCAGTCCCGATCACATAAGTGTTGATTGATGCGACCGCCAGATATGAAGTCCTCTCTTTCATGGATGGATATTCTATTTAAAACTAGATCTGAATGCCCTGAATGGATGAAGAAGCCACTACTATCAGTCCCCCATGGAGTATTCTAAAATAATGTGATTCCCTTTGGTCTGAAAAATGCGAGTGCTAAATATTAGTGTTCCATGCATCGCATTTTCAATACCTTCTTGGGAAATTTCGTTGAGTTATATGTTGACATCCTAGTGGTTAAATCCTAATAGTTCTAAAAACAACATAACATTTCGTTAAAATTTCTTCAATAAATTGTGACTACATAGTCTAATGATGAAACCCATAATGTGTTCTTTCAGTGTTATCAATGGGAAATTACTTAGCTTCTCCATATTCCAATGCAACATCGAAGTCAACCCAAAAAAGAAAAAAATCCATCCTCATCATGTCTCCACCTCATAACCTCACTTAGTTGAGGGATCTCCAGGGGCACCTGGAAAACATTCGGTGCTTCATATCTAACCTTGTTGGTAAGTGTTTTCCTTTCACTAGGTTGATAAAGAAAGGGGATGCATAATGGTGGGATAATTATTGTCAAGAAGCATTCAAAAATCTTAAAAGGTATCTCCGAATCCCACTAGTGTTGATGCCGCAAGTTTATTGAAGACCACTCTTCCTATACATGACCACCTTGGAATGATCACTATATGCTTTACTCATACAAAATAATGATTCCGACTATGAGATCAATATTTATTACATCATACAATAGTGATTGATACGGAGACTCAATATTCAGAAATTGAAAAGAAATATTTAGCCCTGATATTTGTGGGTCAAAAATTCAAGAATTAGATACAACACCATAAGGTCCATCTGGTCTCCCACTACAACCTGATCAAGTATATCCTAAACCCTCATATGCTAACTAGACACCTATCATGGTGGGCAGTCATCCTATGGTAGATTTAAATATGGTACTTTCCTTATAAATCCATCAAAGTCTAGGCATTAACAAATTTCTTATTGAATCACCCACCAGAATAAATGACCACATTAGACACTGAACTAGTTGATGAAAATTTATTATCTATCCAGGAAGGCCCCCAATAATGGGAAATGAACTTTGACGGTGCCTCCAGATGCCCGAAATGGTAAAGGATAGAGGATCTCAAGCTCAACAAAGTAGACCAGGGGGTTATACTCATATCTCAAGAAGAGGACATCTTACCTTACTTCTTCTTGCTTTCAGAGGGGTGCACAAATAATGGAGTTGAAGACTAGAACCTCATTGCAGACCTGGAGTTGGAGCATCATGCACGATCCAAGAACTTGAAGATCAATGTTGATTCAAATATGGTCATCAAGTCGGTCAACAAGGACAATTCCATTAAGAAATAAGTATTGGTACCTTTGACGAACCTTGTTTGATGGGTAATGGAAGAATTACCATAAAAAATAACACTGAATTATGTCCCCGGGTCACAAAATTATCAAGCCGATGCACTTAAAAATGAATCCACAACCCTGGCTGATCCAGAATGGGATGAAATAGTCATCAACACCCCCCATCAAATGGTCTTTCCATTAATTTAGAACATTAAAGAAGAAACTAACGAGATTAGCCCCAATCCTAAGCCTTATGGTCACACCACTTTCCGGATGACTCCCTTTTCCAATTATATCTGAAGGGGGAACTCCCACCAGATAGGGCTAGAAGAGAATAGATCTGGAGGCAGGTGGTCAATTTTTTCTTGTACAATGGTGAAAACCATGAAATGGTTCTCTACAAATGAGTTCTTGAAGGAGTCCTTCTCTAGTTCATTGATGGATAAGACATTGTTGTCATCATGAAAGATGTGCACACCGAAACATGTGGAGAACACTAATCATCATCCAAGCTCTCCCATAAAATTTTAAGTCTTGGATACTTTTGGCCAACTATGTTATAGGATTTTCACACATTCTACAAGAAGTTCCACCCTACCATGTTCATTCCAATTTTATTCAGCAAACCCCATATCTACTTCACATAGCTAAATAGTTCTAGCCATTTTCCTTATAGGGGATGGATTTTGTGGGACCAAATCCTCATTCCACAGCCAGAAAATTTTAGTTCATTTTCACAACAACCAACTTATTTTCCAAATGGGCTGAAGCCATACCCCTTAACAGGGTCAGGGGAAAAAGCATTGTTAACTTTGTGAAATCCAATAACATTATTGGATTTGGTGTTCCTCACACAGTACTGACAGATAATGGAACCAATTTCTACACTTCTGAGTTGGAAAAGTTATACTAGGAATATGTAATCAATAAAAACTATTCATCCTACTATCATGCAGTTGCCAAAAGGAATATAGAAGATTTAAACAAGACTCGATCTGAAATACTCCAGAGGATGGTAAACAAAGAAAAGAAATTGTTGCTAGATAATATCTTTCATGATTTATGGGCTTACCAGACCACAACTAGAACTGCCACAAAAGAAACCTCGTACTCGATAGTATATGGGACAAAGGTATTTCTTCCTATCAAAGTTGAAGTAACATTACTCTTCATCTCCATTTGTAATAAACTATCCATGGATGAGAAATCATATAAATGATTTGATGAGTTGGAGTGGCCTGATGAGAAAATGTTTCACACTTTTCACCATTTGGAAATCTAATAAAACTGGATCACACAAGCATTCAACAAAAAGGTCCGCCTTTGGTATTTACTCAAAGAATAGGCGGTGTTGGTCCTAAAATCCCCAATGATGCTCGAGAAGAAACCCCCAAAGCTTGAGAAAAAGTTGGAGGTACCATATGTCATAAATAAAGTCTACTCTAATAAATAAAATGCCTTGATATCAATCGATGGATAGATTATGACAGCTCCCACCAATGCAAGGTTTCTAAAGAAACACATCATATAAACTGCGACCCAATATCCTTGTTACAAGATGTTAAACCGCATAGAATATTTGTCTTAATCACATTATGATAAAATCCACGATAGATTTGTCCTTACCACATGATGTTAAACTACATGGTCAAAATCATCCTTAATATATGACAATAAACTGTAGGGTCAAATTTTCCTTTCTACATGATGATAAATTGTATGGCATCTTCGTCTGAACTGCAACATGCTAAACTGAAAGGTAGGTATTGTGTTCCCGCTAACATTCCATCAAAAATAAGTCAAATTCATGCTTAAAAATTACAGAAACACCCCCACCCTTCTGTGCATAGGTTAGACCAGCACAAGAAAGGAAATATAGAACTATGTGTGGCTTTATTCTTGTTTATCCATGGGATACGTAGCGATGCCTAGACCCTTGATCTTGTCCCAACCATCACATAAAATATAATGCCCTTATTTTATATTTTATAACCCCCTAATATGAGGGAAATACTTATCGATCTCTATTTCTCACATTGAGTATAGCTCACAGTATCTTAGAATCGATGGTAAGGGTTCCCTTTAATAAACCAATCATAGAGGAAAATGATAGACCCAACACCAGTAGAGGATAAATCCAAAATTCCCTTACACATATGTCTGAGTCAAATCGGTATAGGGATCATGTTGTGTACAAAACTATGTATGGATTAATTCCTTTCCTTGTAGGATATATAGTGATGCATATATTTAGCATCCTATCCTAGCCACCAATAAATGGAAAAAATTCCTCTCGTTTCCCTATATGAGTACCATACCTCTATAGGGAAGTTTTAGAACTATTTATGGCTTTATTCCTACCCTTGCAGGATACAGAGTAACATTGGGATCATCTATCCTAGCCTATCCATTAGCACCAGATAAAAATTCCCCCTCCCTATGTAGGGATTGGACCTATACAGGGAGGGAACTTGTAGAACAATTTATGGGTTGATCCCTATCTTAATAGGGATATTTAGTGATGCTTGAATCCCACATTTCAGACCCAACCACAATATGGTTATAATTCACATTGGTTTTCCTTCTTACTAACTGTATGACATTAAACTATATGGAATTTTCTAGGACTGTGTATGGATTGATTTCCATCTTAGTGTGATATGTAGTGATGGTCGGATTTCACATACAGGTTCATCCATATATTAAAATTCCTTCCCCCTCCCTGTGCTTGGACCAGTCCTTTACAGGGAGGATATGTCCATAACTAGCTATGGAATGATTCCCATATTTGTAGGATATATAGTGATGCCCAAATCTCTAATCCTGGTTCATCCATAATTTTAAAGTCCTTCCCCCTCCCTATACATGGACCAAACCATTATAGGTAGGATATGTCCAAAACTATGTGTGGCTAGATTCCTTCCCTTTAAAGATACGTAGTGACACCTTAAAACCAAATCTTGGTCTAGCCACCAAGAATCAAAAATTCTGCTTTCACCTATATATGGGTCAGACCTATATAGGGAATTACTTTCTAGAACTATGTGTGGATTAATTCATATCCTTGAAGGATACATAGTGACTCCCAAATCCTCCATCATGTTCCAGCCACAAATTCAAAAATATAACAAGAGGGGGGAAGTTCCCCTTTTTTGGTGCATAGATCAGACCTACATAGGGGAATGTATGAATGGTCCTAACTTCATTACATTAGACTGAAAAGTTCCTTAAGAATCACGTGTGGCCCAATTCTAGGCGGTATGAGATCCAAAACATGGCTCCAATTTACTTCATAATAAAATGAAAAGATACGATGGAAAATCCAAGTCTGAATCACTATGCCAAGTGGTCAAAAGATCATCATTCCCATACATATTAGAGAGATCTTTGTAGAATATTCTTTGGTTCATAGCTAATCATGGTCTGGATGTTTCTTACATTCCCAGACATATCTTTCCCATTCGTTAAACTATTTAATTAGGAAAATCATAGGTCCCCATAAACATTAATGACCATCATATATAGAAGGCCAATGTCATATGGACACCTTTGTTTGACTTTGAAAATTATTCCCCAATAACTCTTCATATGTTTCCTACAAAAAACCCATAAATCAAAGAAATATTCTTCAACAAAAAATTGATTTTTCTATCTCTGTATGCCCAATGGATTCCAAGACCTATGTCATTCCTCCTGATCCAAATCCCCCTAAGTACTATGGTTTACACATTATATCATCACTCATATCTAAGGAATAATAGAATATCCTTACCACGATCAAATCAAATCTATTTATGGTCTTTATGAAAAAAATTTCTCCGTAACATGATGGTAAACTGTGTTGTTGATGTCTTTACTACATGACACTAAACTACTATTCTAGAAGGGTCCTGACTAAATTACATTAAACTACACCACAAAATGGAAATGTTTGTATTTTTATCTTGGCTTGGCCTCCTCAAACAAAATGCCCTTCTCTCTTGTGTATGTGCTAGACCTTCACAAGGAATGTTCATTGGGAATCTTGTGTAACTCGATTTCCCCCTAAAAATATGTGTGGTAGACCTCAATCCTATGATTCAGAATCCCCCCACAGAAAGTATTGAGGTATCCCCTTTTCTATGCATGAATTGATTCAGAGTAGAGAACTCCCAAAAAATTCATATCTACAAGGGTGCTTAAGGGTAATAATATTTGTCATCTTTCACATTGGGATTACCCTACATCCACCCCACAGGATGATAAATTGGATGGAATTTGTCCTTATTGTGCATCATTAAACTACATAACATTAGAATAAGAATTGAATTCTCCCAGGAATTGATTTTTCTATTCCGAAGTGGTGACCCAAAATCCTCAAAATCCCTTGTTTCTCACACTGAGAATAGTTCATGAGAGTTTAGGGACCTCAGTAGGATATCCACCATGACCAGTCCAGGAATTTGGTCCTAACAGAACATCCCTAAAAGGCATGTTATGGTTACCTTACCTACAAAGAAACCTAGGTCCTGGTCGTATGATATTAAACTATAGGCTATTCCAAATATGGGACTGATTCCTTACACTACATATGAGAAAGATCTATATAGGGTATTCCTTGATCCCATTGGTGAATCACAACCCGAATGTTTCTAATGTATTTGGGTACACTCCTGCCACACATCATAATCTATTCTTTGACTAATCTTGTATCCACATCACCCTTCATGGCCATCGGAAATGAATTTCCAATGTTCTGCGAACACCTCCGTTTGGCTATGCACCTCATGCCCTAGTGGCTCTACATATTTTTCCTACAAAACGACCATCAACCAAAGGAAAATTCCTCCCTAGGAGAGTCCAATCCTACCTCTATAAGCCTAATGGATTATATGCCTCATGGAATCACTCCTAATTCAAGAAACCTTAAATTCATGGTTTAAATTATATTTCCTACCCATATCCACGATATATCAGAACATCCTGGCCTGATTCACCTCTGGTATCCCTTAATTATTCTACTAAATAAATATGCCCCATCCATATGTATGAAGTTAATCCATGTATGAATAAAAATACCCCGAATTATTTCTGTTTTCTTGGTAAAGTTTAGCTAAAGAAATTCCCCCTTTCATGTTTAGGTGAACCTCCTTTCATATGCCATACGTCGTGTCTAGAAAGGACTCAATAACAATAATCCTTCTTGGCTATCATAGATGGAAGGAAAGTGTCATGTGTATGCCTTTGTTTGACCATGTACAACATGCCAAAGTGGATATGCATATGTCATCTATAAAATGGCCGTCAACCAAAGGATAATTGATCTTTAGGAGAGTAGTTTCATGTTTTAATATGCCCGCATGACATTTATGTCCCATATCACTCTCTTGATTCAGAAACACCCTAGATTATGCTATACATAATTTTTCCCTTCAAAATTAGTAAATCTGAAAAGAATTTATAATGGAACTGTTGAATCATTTACTCTCTCTTGGTTAGAGTAAAATGATCTCCCATAATAGGTTTCAAGTGTCCTGGATATATGTCATTAAACAATACCATTCACCGAATCTCCCTTACAGAAGAGAAATTCATGTGGGAGCAATTTCCTATTCAAAGAAGATATAAATTTCCCTAATACGTTCAGACATCATCCTTCAGATAGGCCACACACTCTAGTCTCCAACCTCAAATCAAATCCAAAATTCCGTTAAATCTACCAGCCTATCAGAAATAGAAGGCTAGTGTCATGTAGACGCATTTGTTTAACAATGAACATTATGCCTTGGTGGCTTTGAATATGTCTTCTACACAACGACCATCAACCAAAGGAAAACTTGTCCTAAAAGAGTCCTTTACTACCTTCATATGCATAAAATTACTCCCAATCCCCATATACATCCAAAACTCACACATTCAGGGTCAAGAAAAATCCATCAATCTTCTCTGAGAGTTAATATAATATTCCAAGCCAATGAATCCAAAATTGGGCCCCTAACCTATAAATTTTGGTCAATGTTGTTTGACCTAAAACATTAGAAATAAGTCTGATTAGAATGACTATAAATTTTCAATGAAAAAGACACAATAATCGCCAAAGTGAAATCCTTCAAAGGTAACCCATAGATAAAATTCGAGTACCATCTCATTAAACCTAAAAAATGTATCATTTAGGAAAAAATGTTGCTCTATCAAATATTAAAAATAGAAATAAACTTTTTGGGTCAAAAACACATGAAGGGCAGCCTAAGTAGATGTTAAGTTATACCCACTAAGCTTGTACCAAACAGACTTAATAAAAATAGGGAAATAATGAAAAATGCTCAAATTTCCATGTGGTTTCCCATAAAATCCTAAAAATAGTCTAACTACACTTTCTAATCCCTATGGATCAGGAAAAAATTAGAGGATTTTTTGATTATTTCAATTTACCAGTTTCGAATCATGATTTAAAATTAATACATGATCAAAATGTTGTTTATATGGTCAATTGAGATTTATTTACATTTTTAGTAAAGGGAAATGAATAAATATTAGAGGGTTAAACAGTTCCATTATTTATGAATAAGAAAAAAATTAAAAAAAATGGAGGAACAACCCCAGTTTAGAGTCTCTCTATGGTATCAAAATAAAGTGAGTACATCAATGTTTGGGAAAATTACAGTGAGACTCAGCTCGGCCTTTCTAGAAAAATGATAAGTGAATACCATGGGCCATCAAGGATTTTATCTAAAGTATCTCTCTCTTATAACTCAGCTTCGACAATTGGACGTACACATTCCATAAAAGCTATGACGACCCACCATTTCTTCTTGATAGATTCATAGCTGGAACCCGATGAGGCCAGTTGAGCCTTCAACCTCTCCAAGTGATCCTCGTATTGTCTTATATTTTCTGTTTGGGTGACCACCATGTCATGAGACTTCACCTCTTTAACTGTTAGATGATCTAGTTTCTTTGAAACATTTCAGAAAGTCATTTCCTGATGATGTGAATAATTTAATCTATAATGTTTGGCCTCATAAGAAGTGTGGTCATCCGGGGCTTTCAAAATCTGGTAAATAAGAAAGTATAGGTGCCTGTAATCAAATCCACCTAAACCTAATTTGAAAAATAATTATCAGAAGTTTTTTATTTCATTGGTAATGTTAGCTAGAGGGGTTTCCAAAAAAAGGGCGCATAACTGACACCACACCTATTTTTTCACTGATTGATGACTCCTCATGGAACCAGGGCCTATGAAATCCCCAGCTACAATGGTTCTATAGGTTGGAAGCGTCATTGTAGTAGTGGGAAGGGACCTAAGATCGGTTACCCATGGATTGGGGGCTCTCCCTTCCTATAGATGGTTCGACCCCTAGAGCTAGACACTGGGGACTTGCCATGACTTTGGGGATATCCGGTGACACTCTATTGGGGCCATCCACATTAGGGTTGTGAATGGTATCCATAATAGGGGAGTATTCTAAATCACTCCCTGCAAATATAGTCTGTATAGATGAAGCCCCTTACAGATGCATCTGATGATGGATCGAGTGTCTTCTCCCTATAAGGAGAAGAATATATTGTGTGACCATCATGGTCACTATAAGGAGAAACATATATGGCATGGACATCAAAGTCATGGATGAGATAAGTAAAGTTGATGTATTTTGGACCTGTCGACTTTGTCTTCCCATCACACATTCAGGGAAACAATCCACCCACAGTCAGACATACTACAGTGTTAAAAAGGTGGATCTTGTCATATTAGGGATGATGACCTCCACAGTGGAACCTTACCGCATCATTATAATCCATAACTAGAAAATAATTGTGGGATGGGATTCTCCCCTCAACATGATAGTGGGAAGAAGAATGGTATGTTGAAGGTCCTAGAATTTCCTAGAAAATTGGTAGGGGATATATGGCTCCCAAATAACCACTTGATCTATATGATCAGTTAGCATCCCATCTTGAAGTGTGATGATATATGAGAGATCCTATTAAGAACTGCTTCCATCTCCCCTTATTGACCCATGATGGGTAGTTTACGGTGAAAAAGAAAATAGATAAGCATCATTCAGAAGCCCGCCCACATCACTAATGCTTAAGGTCATAGTAAGAACAAAAAAAATGTTAAAAAGGGCGGGGTGAAAGTTAGAATGAGGATCCCTCATTGTCTGTAAATATTCCTAACATTGGAAATGTTTGTCTATCCACCCATATAAAATTTTAAATGATCCTCTGAGATAATACAGAGGTTTACCTTCTTGTATCTACCTAAACTGCTCATAAATTTGGGAAATGTTAAGAATGTATAAATTAATTGGTTGAACCACTATTAATGTAGTTTCCATCAATAGAGTAC
Organism: Viscum album; assembly: GCA_963277665.1. Classification (NCBI taxonomy): domain Eukaryota; kingdom Viridiplantae; phylum Streptophyta; class Magnoliopsida; order Santalales; family Viscaceae; genus Viscum; species Viscum album. The sequence continues at coordinate 150,452,051 of OY728125.1, forward strand.
AAACTATGACCTAGTGTAAATGACACAAGAGGGAAAGAGACATATGCTAAAAAACATGGTGAGGAAATTGGCTAAACTGAGCTTAGGTGGCATGTCATATCGTATCTCATATCCTCAGGTGGTGTATCATCCTACATCAGGGGTGGTACAATATGACCTGGGAATTTTTTTGAGACTATCGGGTTGGATAAGTTCGACTGCAACAGGCCCTTGGACTAGGCCCGTTTACCTGGAGAAATGACCATATAAAAACATCAAATGAGATAAAGGGTGATCATGGAAGGGTTTGATAACTTGTCCCTCTACCACGACCAGTAACCTTCTTGTCAATGGGGACACCTGGTTGGAATTGTCCCAGGTAGTATCTACTAGAATAAATTTGTAATACATGTTTCCAAGAATGGGGAGTCCTTTAAGCTGATGGATGACCCATAATATGAACCTCCCCTCTCCATGTGATAAAAATAATATATGGTTACTTGAATATAAGTGGATCAGTAGTTTAGGTAGGATATCACCTAGAGGGAAAACTACAAACTAGGAGACTGAAGCTTCCTGGTACATGTTTACTACATCCAACTGATTTGGGGACTCCAAAAAGATTTGATGTACCTAGAATATCCAAGACAATTTATCGGAAAAGCATCCTCCAAATCGTAGGTCCCATTTGATTCTCCACCCAAAATTAGGGTTTTCTCGAGAATGTTTTATAATAGATGTGAGATCCTGGTAAACTAGCCTCAAGGAAGTGATGTGCAAAAATGCGATTTCTTTGAGCCCACACTACGCCTTTTAGTATAAAAACATTCTCTTGAATATGAGCAATTATGATTTCTCATGATGAAGAAATATTGGCTCGATTATGCCCTTGGGGTGCTTCTAGGAGAGTGAAGGGAGTATTATGGTCAGCTAATGGAAAAGGGACATCATTAGAAAGAAAAAAATTCATATAGCGACAACAGCACGGATAATGGGTAAGCTAGAAACTCTGGCGTAAGAAGATCTTTTAAGGGACTATCTTAGGGAACTATGTATGATCGAAGATGGTTCTTAGTCTTCCCAATCATGGATGCTCTCGTCCTGGTCGATACTATTAAGATCTATGGAAGTTCTATTGCTGTCTGCAGAAAAATATCCAAAATAACACAAAAACGTCAGTCCAATGATAAAATTGATGGATAAGGGAAAGAAAAATTGACTAGGGTCTTAAAAAGAGGGCCTGCAAGTAGTATGAAAAATCTATATCCCACGTGAAACCTCAGTATATGGATGGCTCGTGAGTCATTCTCCTATAGAGCATTTTCCAAGAATCTAAGTGGTTAATGGAAGGAAGAAACCACAAATCAAGGACTCACCTTGCTAATATTCATTATTTTCCAATTAAAATTTCATTTTCGGTTTAACAAAGGTTAAATTTTAGTTTTTTGATTAAAATTTTGATGTGTGAAATATGAAAATTGTGTAGTGTTCTCCTACACAGAATTCCATACATATGTTATAAATTCCATGGTCCAGTTTGCAAAACCTAAATTTCAGTTTGAGGGAAGAAGAAATTTTGAATAATTTGGTTTATAGAACCTACAATGTGATTCACAGATAGAGATTCTATAAAGGAGTTGATATTAAAACACAAAGGAAACTGAGTAAATGTAGAGATCATTTTTTGTGGTGAAAATAGTAAAATAAAAATGACATGGGACTCTATAAATTAGTGCGGTCTCCTCTACCAGAAAAACCTATTCTACTGCAAACCACTTCAGTTCCGGACCACCTCTACAATAGATTAGCCTTCTCTTCATTCCTAATGGAACCCATTCCAATGTGGGAATTTGAAGGAACCTAAAAAATTCAAAAGGGGAAGTAAAAAAATCCCACAATAAATTTGTATAAGGAAGAAAACATTCTGACAGTTCTGTCAAGGAAAATGGATGGAAATTTAATTGAAAATTAGAGAATAAACATAATGAAATAAGAATTTTGAAGAGTTTTAGCAACCCACAAACCATCACTTTGAAATGATTGCAAAGAACATGAAAAGAGATTTATCGGTATGTGGAAGGACCCGCAAGGCAATGGCCATTGGGGTGGTGTCCAGCAAACCCAAGATACTGTGAACCATGCCATTGGTAGAATCAAGAACATAGATTCTATATGCATACCACCACACAAACTCAGAAGTTCACAAATGAAGCAAGACATAAGGGTTCCATGAACCACTTCCTCTACAAACCCCAGTTGAATGTGTGTTCCATGGGTTAATATATATCTTCATGGGGTTCCACAAATTGTACCACATGCCCATAGATATGATTTTCTCAGTGATCTATAAAAGGGTCACATGAGGAATTGGAAGGGAGGACCGATGAAGAGAGAGTAGACATAGGTGAAAGAGATAATGAAGGAGACCCAAGAGGCTGGAAGAAAGAATTCAGATATAGGGAAGATTCCATCTTCAATTTTGAATCATCCACAAAGTGTGAATCACAAACTACATTTAAATAGGTATAACAAGATGAGAACCATAAATAAGGAACTTAATAATAATTGGTGAACCATAAACCTTATTGGTTCCATCATGAACCATAAATTCCTCGCGGATGAATTCCCCATGAACAATAGGTTTCAAGATCCTTCCTCAATCGGTGCTCCACATAGTGCTTTGCGATACAGATTAAACCTTGCACCGTGTCCTACATCAGTATGCAAATAGAACTTGAACCGGAATAGAAAACCACATCCAAGACCGCGTACCACATTGGTATGTGCTGCTTTATACCCATGTATGTGTACTGCTTTAGTATGCGGGTGACCCCTCTACCCATATAAAAATATAGTATGCGGGACTACCCCCATATCGCATGAGAAAACAATATGTGGAATGGGGTGTCTTCGTGTGTCCTTCCCTCTAGATAAAATATTTCCACTCCATTGCTGTTCAGACCTCTATATATCCTTCATGAACTAGTCCGCCAACATCAACCCAAAGCCTCCTCCAAATCCACCATACCAATATGATCAGATCATTCATCACATCAGTGTGCCCCTCTAACTCTACGTGGCCAAGGTAATCAGACTCATGAAGGTTTTCCCCATAATGGTTCATACCCATAGAATATCTCTAAGTCTACATTTCCATGGAAACTTAGAGTCCATCCTTGGGATACTTAAGTGAACCTTCCCATTCTAGGGATCAGGTAAGATCATTTTTTTTCCATTCAATGACAAAAAATGATTAGTCAAGGGAATCATTCTCACATTTCTTTTGACGAGAGGTGAAATTCCTTCCCCTTCCCAGTACACATTCCAGTGAATGCCCACTAAGTTAAGTCCATAACCATGCAGTATACTAACCACATGACATTCAATGTCATCCCACAATGAAAGGTTCACTGCTTTTCACCCTCTCCCCCTATAGGCTCGATATGGGACCAAGTGAGAGAATTGACACACCCAATGCACTTTCCCTCTCCCATCAAGCTTATAGCCACAACGTCTTCTACTATAATAAATCTCTTTTTCCATCAGCTAAGAATCGATAGTGAACCATTTTTGAATCTCTCACACTCAATTATTTCTCACACTAAGCATGGATCATGTGGACTTAGGGATTTGTGATAATACAACATTCTTCCAACTCCAAGCTAAACAAACTACAAGAACTCTGATTCCTATTCAAACTAGGATACATTGGACACCTTCTTGATGGCTCGAGATCAAAGAGGTTCCCTTCCAAAAGGGTTCATCAAATTTTACCCCAAAAATGGGCCTCCACCCATGTATATGCACCATTCTAGACAAACTATGAGAACTCTAATTCATGTTTAAACCAAGGTACATGGGATGACTTCTTGAAGGACCTAGATCGAAGGGGTACCCTCGCAAAAGGGTTCTCCCAATCATGTCCTACAGAATGGGTATCACCTCTACATATGCCCCGAGAAACCATGCCCTCATGCTGGGATTCCGTAGAGTATAAGTCTCTGGTCTTCTAGAACACCATGTATATTGACTCTCTATTTGACCATGAAACATGTGAAGCCTCTCAGAGGTCAAAATACAACCCTCAAATAAACCTTAATGTTCTCCGGGCCATGTTGACGGTAGGGTCATGTCCACCCGAGAAACTACATATCTCTTGGACACTTTGAGCTTCATCGATGTGAGTCCCACACCATATATTGACTACGCATATTTCACCTAGATATCCTCACTGCATGATGTTAAACTGCATGGATGGGTCCCTATGACATGACCTTAAAAGGTGATGTGTCTAGTTAAGTGACACCGAACTACGTGGGCTTGGATTCCACTCACAATAATATAGGGGAAACCCGTATTATGGGTCTGACCCCAACATCAAACCACCTTTTGTCCCTCCTAGATGATGATAATCTTCAGAGTGCCTCATTGCGTGGATTAAGTCATCATTTTCTCTGTGGAATCAAATCCATGTATATCTATGATAGTCCCAAAAATTGGGAGCAACCCATGGATACACTCTTTGGGGATAAAATAAGGAATCAAGAACATATGAACATGGCTTAAATCTATAATAGAGTCCTAGAGTAGGAAATAAATACTCCTAAAAGGGTGTGACTATCCTGAACTCTAATACTCTTGACCAATGATGTCCTGAAGTATCATTGACCAAATATTCCTCCAATGAGCACCTTCCTTTGGAATGTAGGTCCCTAAATGATGGATACCAAGGATGTTGGGTGTTTCTTTCTCCATGAATAAAACCATTGGATACCATTCGAGAGCATCATACCTAGCATAGGTCGATTGTATATACACATAAACCCCTTTGTAATCTTCCGCCCGGATCATAAAAATGTGACCCCTCCATAATAACACAAAAAAGAAGGATATACTACCCAATCCTAGTGGGACCGTATCTGCCTATCAATACATAGTGCGATGTGAATTGGGTCAAAATAATGTATACATACCATTTTTAACTCGAATATTTTAGAAATGATTAATATTAACATAACTCATGTGAACATATATTTAGTCACATATTTTATATGTCACTTGAAGTGTGAACCATTTTTTTTAATAGAACCCCTTTAATGATTTATTAAACACCTTGTGTGTAACATGAGTATTATTTATCAAATGATAACTTCAGAGAACCCTTCTTCACCAAAAAAAAAGTAAAGTTAAGGTCTCTAATAATCCAAAAACTTATATTAGATACCTCTTAAAAAATTATCCTCTATAAGTAAAAGTAAACCAATGTTAAAGGAGGATGGTGGTATGAAAAACCAACAACAAAGATACCTTTCAATGATCTCAATATAATTAGGACACAAAAAATACTATGTAAAAAAAAATTAAAGCTATAAAACACTTTAAATAATCCCACTGGGGAGATACATATCAAACAGGAGAAATATTATTAATAAATCATTACATCAAGGGAGGAAATTCATCTCAAATATATATATGGGATCAAATAATTACTCCCAAAAAACAATATTTAAACAACTTTGAATATTTAGCATGAATTCATGACTCTCATTCCCACATATGGTGATATAAATACTCAAAATTAAAACAACAAGAAACACATATCAATAATTGATTTGGAAAACATTATTTTAAACTCAATTAATTATTCATAGTTTAAATTCTAAACTCCATGTTCAAAAAAATCATAGATTGTTTTTAAAAAAAATCTTGTCTTTAAAAATCATCCTTAATTTAAATCCTTTTTTTTAAATATATATCAAAAAAACTTCATCAGATCACATTTACTTTCAAATCAATATTTAATTTAGATCTCTTGGATATTCTCAAATGCATTGAAAAAATATTTATTTCACAATTCCCTCAATTTAAGTTCAAAAACTAAAATTATAAGTTATTTTATTGAAATTCCATGCCTCTCATTTAAAATCATCACAAATCAAATAATAAAATATTTAACATCATTTTCATTTCATCTAAATTCTTCTTTAAATAATTATTTCAACTCATGTTTGTTAAAAACATTACCTAAAAAGATAATAGCCATGAAATATTTCCACATAAAATTTATTATCCCAAAAAACACACATATAAATATAGAAAGGGTTTCCAAAAGCATACAAATCATAGAAACCCATCCACCAAACCCTGATACTATCCCCTTTGGGTGGCACTAACTTGCTCACATGAATTTAAAATGTGTTGTAATATAACATTTCATGAAGTGGGAAAGAGTTTTCTTATCTTTATATGTTTGAGGCCACAACACATGCCATCAATATGAGATCAATCACAAATAAAACAACCAATAAGGTAGTATCCAAACATTCCCATCACATTATATGGAGATTTAAGTGTCGGAGGAAAACCCATCTCCATTAATTTCAATATTTTCAAAAAAACCATCATATTTTATTATCAACATTAAGTGATTACTAATTTTTTAGGATGTGGTCAGATTCTATAAATACGATCGCATTAAAAAAAGACATATCATCGCCAAAAATACACGTCTCAGCAACCACACATCACCACCACTACACAACACAACCACTACCAAACTCACCAACCAATGAAAACATCCACTAGGCATTTCGTACAATAAAACCACCTAAAAATTTCACCATCCACAAGAAACCACCCTTTTAACATAACCACCTAATCTATATAATATTACACACTACCCCTACTAATGATTACTTCTATCATCACGTATCAAAGACTCATGAACATAAATCAATGAATCCCATATTCCATGCCAATATATTATCTGTTTTGGGTGGAATTTACTCCCCCACAAGGTTTTAATCATGTCAAAGTATAACATGTAATGATTGGGGATTAGGTTTACCTCTCTGAATATGGTTGAATTTTTTATTCACACATTGTATAATGAAACACAACAAGAACAACGACACATGGGATAAACACATTTTGACTTTCATAATCATTCAAGGGCTTACATAACATCACCTCATTAGTTAGCATGGTTATTTTTACAAAATTTCAATTTTTTCATGAGAAACTAGTTCACTAATAATATATAAGTGATTAGAATGTTAAATGAATTGTTATATTAATCAAGAAGTCACATAGAGAGACACATAATCCTAGATAATTACAATATGATTAATGTTTTAAACAATTGTTATTTTCAGTAAGGTATAACAACACATCAATGAAATAATTAGAATTCAACCCAAAACAACACTCCACACTAACAAGTCATTTCTGGTGAAACACCTTACACTGATTTTAAATAGATATAACATCAAGTCATGTTAATGTTGAAATTTCACTCACATCATATCACCCATCATGTTTAATATACATAAAAAAGAATTTCTAGGATAATCTTGTTATAAAGGAATTATACATCCAACTTCATATAAAAAACATCATGCAAGATTTTTGTGTTCAATTAAAATACCCAATTATATACACAAGATGCTTTAATAATAAACAAAATAAAAAAACATTTATGGCCAAAAAATTAAAACTGCATATGTTGTATTACAATGTATATTTATTTATCACCCTTAAACTAAATATTATTTAATCATTTAATTTCATAGGAAATCATTCTAATATACTATAATAAAGATAACATGATTATAATTATGTATTTATGTATAACATATTAAACATGCTACATGATCAAGTCTCACATACTAGAATTTCACTAGTTAACACATGAATGTTTTCAAATTTAGGCATGACTACCATAACAAACTAATAATGATGTAATATGAGAGGAAATGTTATTTCAGTACATAAAAAAAAATTCTTATCATACATATAAAGAATATGTTTAAAAATTTAAATATTTTTTTTCCTCAATAGGTTACCAAAACGAATGCTTATCATTTTCCCAAAATCCAGAAATAAGGTCATCAGAATTTGTAACCTAGACAATGATTATGACATATGATTATATTAATACTAAAAAACTAAAATCAAGAACAAAAAATGTAGAAAGTTATTATTTTCAAGGTTTCCAATTTCAAAGGATTTATCAATAACTAAGATTGATATTTTTTATAATTTTACAAAGTTAAACATCCAAAACCATGTTTTACAACAAGTTCAAAAAACATGATCATGATTAATTATGAATGGAAATCAAAACATAGAATATTAACTCACATGGGAACTATAATACTATTATGAATGGTTTTTGAAGAATTTATTTTATCATTCCAAAATTAAATATACTCAAGGAAGTATGCCTCATAGGGTTTTCTAAAATTAGATATTAGATCAAAATAACATACACTATGTATGTTTCTCCAAAAAAATTCAAACATTAGGAAAACTAGATGGAATGTTATATGTTTTATGAATGTAAATGAAATTAAAATCATTAAGTTTCGTACTATAAAAGTAAAGGAGACAACACATTAATGACTCAATGGGGTTTCAAACAAAAGCTTATCTAGTTAGACACTATTTTATAATTTTCTTTTTTGATTATATGACTAATTTAGTAAATTTAAACAGTTCATCATTAACCACAACATAGGAATAATTAGGGAAACACACATAAAATTTTATTATTTATTTATTAAAATTAATTAATGTCCCAAAAAAGCCCCATTCAAACAAATCACAGTCAACCATGATTAATTTACCACTTATAGGTATCTGTATTGTAAAAGAAAACATCTCACTGGTTCTTTCAGTAGACTCATATCCCTTTCATCGAATCATGGGGGCCCTAAAATCTTATCTCCTAGATTGTATTCCCTAGATTATGTCACACATCAAGATAAACTGAAGTTTTCACCTTACCAAACCATCAATTCCTCATATTTTCTATCTCCAAACTCCATCCTATATCTCAAACATCACCTTTGATACAACTTTCTCATGACCCCCTCCCTTCAAAGATAAAAAAGTGAATTAAGAGAGATAATGGACCCTAAATCAAACCTCTAGTAGGCCCTCAGTTGGTGACTAAGGACAAGGGTATATAAAAATCTCAAAAAAGTGAGGAATTTCCATCTATAATAATAAGATCAGAAGATAGGATGAAACAACTTCAAGAAACTCCATGAAATAATATAATAAAATCCCAAAAACTATTCCACAGTGCATTTATAAATAATTTAGCTACATCTAAATTATTATATAGTAAAAGGAAAAAATATAAGGAAATAACACAACAACTTTTCCAAAGTTCTGAGTGAGAAACATCCAACTTTCTCCACAAACGATTCCTAGAAACCATAAAAATCAGTTTATACAAATGTAGGGAAAGAATAAAAGTATAATTAGTAGGATAAAAAAATTCTATCCTACACATGTGGAAATAGAATACTAATTCACCTATTATAAAATAGTATAAACAACAACATCACAATATATAAACAAACGAATCTCATCCTCACAAACACATTCATATCAAATAACTTATCCAAGTATAATAACATAATATGAATTATATTTATATTGGGTACCTCTCATAATTTTCCAATGGTTATGTCACTCTAATATCCCAACATCATATGTCTCACCACTCCCATATCTTTGGTATATAACACCCCCCACACACACAACATGGTCACATCATACCATATCTCACTCGTAGACACCTTGTCCTTCACATCACATCACACCCATAGAATCATAATCCATCACATCACATACACAACTATAAATAAATAAGTATGGTATTTTTAAAATAAGTGAAGTCAACCTCATTCTATCTTCCTACCATGTATGACACTCATAATAACAATCCCATCACATCACACCACATCATTCTCAGAGACACTTTTTCCATCACATCACATCACTACTCTTTCAATTTTTACTTTTAGCCATCACATCTAATGAATAATTTCCTCACCTATAAGAGTGAGTGGTAATGATTAGGTACCCAACAATCCATAATCTCCACTAGGATATTAAGAAAACACCCCCATATAAATCAATTTGTTTCATCACATCGTGCTTGATGTGTGTGGGGTGCATATAGAAATCACAAAGAATATAAAAATATATATAATAGACAAAAAAATCACAAACTATGAATTCAAAAAAATGTACCAAATATCTCACAATATTATCAACTTTTACTGCTACCTCAAGATTCATAACACCACACAATAAGCCACAATTCATCTAGAACATTTCACTTTTTAATTCACATTAAACCATTTTCTATATTTCTCATTTAAAAACAAATTCTAAAAAAATCCAACTATTTTATATTAATCATCAATCCTATTTATCTACACATCCCATCCAAAACAAGATTTTATTAACCTTTAAACACATTATCCAAAATTACCCTTTCACATAATTATTTTAGCCCGTTCATTTCTCATTTATAAACAACCACATTAACAAGACTTTCCTTTATCATTTAAATAATTCATTATCCACTCCAACACGTTCCATTACAATTTAAAATTAACATTTAATCACATTTCAACCCATGAATCTATTACAAAGTATCCCATTCTCATCACATCCATCTCATATCTCAACAACGCATCATATGCTCACAAATCCCACAAAACTTATTCACATTATGACATAACGTTTTCCATATTTTTCAAATGGATTTATAAAGTTTTAATTCCTTATTTTAGGGTAATTCTCACACAATCAATATATCCAAGTGCAACCAATTTATTAGCTAAGTATAAGTGGTTAATCATTTATTCAAGGTTTAATTGCAATAAGAACACAAGAAGGGATTCAAAACAAATATCAAAATCACACAAACTATGGATACTAATGGCCATGATTTTTAGTGGTATAGAGAACATGGATAAAATCAATGTCATAATATCATAATTCTATAAAAGCACACAAAAATTAATCTCCTACTTTGATTTCACATAACACTTTCATTTTATTTATTAGTCTACTGTAAACCATCTTTACAGAGGGAAATAAGAATAAAATCACCCCACATTATATAATTAGAGGGAAATGAAGGAGTCCCCAAAAATTATTCAAAGAACCAATAAATATGATAAAACTTTTATACACAGTATGACACAAACTTATAATCATCTGATATCACATATTCAATAATTGAAATCTAAAATTTAAATTTAATTAAAATAGAAACTTATAAATAGATGGCAATAAAAAATAGGATGTTACCTTATAATCCACAAGATAAATTTAATGGGATTTATGAAGTTTCGATCTGATTAGTATCGAAGGATATATGGTATATAGAAATTTAAGAATATATGGTATTTATTGTACTCAATTTTTACACCCCTACATCGCATATCTCCCTTTTTTCAACACCTTACTCCCTTTTGTTTTTTGGAAATCCCTATAAATCCCCACTTTATTATAGTTTAATTATTATCTCTCCAATTTATTTTTCCCTCAATCTCTTATTTATCCTCTTTTTACATGAGAAATTAATTAATATAATATTTTAATTTATGTTATCTCTCATCATTTAATCATCAAATATTTTACCAATTTTAAAACCCCTATTTTCTATTGAATACTTGATGGAGATTACCTCTATTATGAAAATTCAAACCCATTATTTTATCATTATTCCACTAAACATTTTATTCTTTTTTATGTTGTCTAATTTATGTTCCTTCTTGTAAATAAAAATCCCATACTCATGTTTTTACATCATCCTTTTCCCTTTATTTTAATTTTTTTAACCAAATTTCCAAACCACACAATTTCATTTAATTATTAAATTACTTATTTATTTTTATCTTTACACATTTTCCACTTTTTAAAAGAAAAATACATATTTCATTCTCACTTATATTTTTTTTCTAATTCCATACCATTCTTCTTCTTCTATTAACATTTTCAAATGAAATAGTTTATAAACATTTTTTCCATTATATAGATGAAGTATCTTTATATATATACATATATATGTTTTTTAATATCTTTTCTTTTTTTAAATGGTACACATGCAGCCATATTTATATATATAACAATCAATAAACACACACACACATATATTTATATAACACCCTATATATATATATATATTCATAACATATAACTGTATCAGATATGTGAAAATGTATGATATTGTGATATATACATGTTTAAAAACATTCTTTTTTAAATATATATATATATATATCTATATATAATTTTTAACTCAAATATTTTTAAAATAATTAATCTTAAAATAAATCATGTCAATATATATTTACTCAGATATTTAACATTTCACTTATATGTGAACTGGTCTTTTTTAAAAAACTTGTAAATATTTAACAAAAACCATATGTGTAACAAAAGTGATATTTAATATATGAAAACATTAGTGATCTCCTTTTGATCCATAAAAAGATAAAGTTATGGGATCATAAAATCTAGAATCCTGAAATGCGACATTATGTGTCATTCCATTATACATTCTTAGTTATCCTATTAACTTTTAAGGATTTATGGAATTTAATGGGGACCCCCAACTTAATACCTAGTAACTTCCAGAGTTTACCCGAGTAGGTTTATTGTATGATTTAATGACATGGGGTTATACAATCCTATAAATAAAGGGCATGGGTGCTCCTCCAATTCATTCAATAAAAACAATGGTATTTCCTTGGATTAAGTACTACAAAATGAAATCATACACATTATTATTTCATTCTCTCTATCTTTCCCTCTAATACTCTCATGAATACCTTGAGGGGGAAGTCCAATTTTTTTGGGTGAAGTAAAATAATGGGGGAGTGTGCATGTTTTTTATTTTCTTTTTATTTGGTCATTTTTGGGTCATCAATTTCTTTTCCTAATTATCACATTATTTTATTTATTTCATTTCATAACCGTTGAAATAATTTTTAAGAAGATAAAAATAAAATGATTCAACTAATCATTTTAAATATCACATGACCATTGTTTAATTTAAAAAATTAAGATTAAAAATGGTATCGAGACAATTAAATCATTAATTATCCTAATTAATTGATTAGATTAAAAATTAATTTTTGTGTTAAAAAGGAGATACCAAAACCATGAATCAACCTCTTTATCATCTCTGATGAATGTAAGACAAAATAATATAATTTCTAGAAAATACTTGGACACAAACCTGAAATTTACCACACATAGAACACATTCAAATTTTTGGTAAAAAACTAATTTATTTTATCATTATACGTTTCAATCAATTGCATCTAAATAATATTTTTAATTAATCATTTAAAATTAATAAAATAAATTTTCATTTTCTCATGGGTCCGACAATAAACTAACCACTTTGTACACAAAATTAGATATTTTCAAATGGTTTACTATTTATAATGTTTTCAATTTGATTAAACGTAATGGAATTTACAACAGATTACAGGCCATCAATTTTTTTGCACAATTGTTGGGGATGGTGAAAGATTAGTATTTGGTTTTCTATTTTTTATTTTTTAATTATATATTATTTAACATTCCCATTATATTTACAGTCTGAATATTCTAATTTAAAATCATATTTATTTGATTGAAAAATCATTCAAATCAAAGGTAAATGAGATATTATAATATGATACTAAGCTAAAATAATCCTTAGGAGGCCGGATAATAAAAATCTTATTATGGATGGTGTTGAGAAAAATCAAGTTGTCAGGGTAGCACATAGAGATCTAGGGGTATGAATACACGATTACTAGAGGAGGCCATCTAATAATGAACTGAATCTGAGAATTCTGGTGCCACGTATGGTATCCAATAAATCAAACAATCCATCATGAAAATCATCTCCAATAATATTCATTTTTTATATATCCACTAAATATCCAAACTCACACATGGGAAGTTTTCAAAAAATTTGCGACCCATTTCAATTCCAAAATGTTTCTAACAATGTGGTAAGACATCAAATATTTAAATTTTTATTGAGAGATCATTCATTTCAATGGATTAAAATATTTTCAACTCATTTCATCACCATGTGGGATGAGATGATAAGAAACTATTTAACCCATTTCATTCCTCCCTCAAAATCCATGAACATATGGGTAAGAATTTCCTATTTTAATCAATTTGAAGATGAATCTGTCTAGAATTCATGGGATAATTTTAATGAAATTATTTTAAAATTATTTCACCATATCATTGAGATGTGGTGATTTATCGAAAAATTTTATAATGGATTTTAATAGGGGATTTGGTATATCATAGTATTTGTGGATGGTGGGTAACTGATTAAAATATCACAAGAAGAATGCAACAATTTTTTCATTGAAATGTAAAAAAATAGTTTCCATTAGAAAACAAATTGTTTCCATGAAGTGGTTTCCATATGATAAATAAAAATTAATGGATGGAGAATAAAAAGGAATCTATCACCAAAAATATGGACACCATAATGGGGAAATAACAACCTTGCCAAGGTATGTACATATAATAAGCTAACGATGTTGAATAAAATATTGAAAATACATTTCCATGCAAGAATACAAAACAAAATGGATAACATTACCAATATAGAGTGTTACTATTTAAATAATATCATGGTCCATCTCTCCAAATCCATATTTACAGATTCAGGGAGACTGTGGATTCATTAATAATGACCATGGGTGATTACATAAAAGAACCAAAGAACCACTTAAAAGATAATGTGTCAGTAATTAAGGGACACAACAATGAATCTAGAGACCAACATAGTTTCACAGTAAAATCATGAATTTGGAGTTGTTCATATTTTGAAACAACTATGAGAGAGTCCAAGAGTGGTACTTCTCGGACACCTAGAGTTAACCCCTTATGAATATTTGAAAGTCATTATGATCAGAATTGGAAATACAAAATTGAAAATCCTAAAATAATAAAGGTATAATAAGGCAAGGTCAAAAATAAAAAGTTATAGAATAATTTAATGTATATCCACAACATTTCAAGAAAAGACTACCTTTTCTATAAAGTCTAATGCAAGGGAAATTAGACACACAATGAAGTAAGTTCCGTGAAAATATTAAAACATTTCACACTAACATCACTTTTTTATAATCTCTTGACAACATGCCAAACTATAAAATGTTTTAAAGGAGTTATTATCCAACAAGAATAGTCTATAATAAATTGGCACTATCTTGATGAAATATGAGTGCGTATTTGTGATGTCAATGGACATACTAGAGAAATGACTAGATGCAGGTAAATTTTCTATTCCAATTAGTATAAGGTATATTAATTTTGGGAGGGATCTATATTATTTAGGATCCAGCGTAATCATAATTTCCTTCAACACATTCATGAGCCTAGGAATTGAGGACTTGAAGACTATGAAAGTCTCACTAAAATTAGAGGGTTTGGTAACAAAGTACACATGAGGGATCATAAAAAATGTTCTAGTCAAAGTAGATAATTTTTAATTCCAAATAATTTCTTTAATCTCAACATAAATGATAAATGGAAACCCATTACTCTAGATAGACCATTCATGGTGATCGTATGATCATTATCCATAGTCTAGAGTTGTGAATTGTGATTGAGGATGGGAAATGAGCAGTTCGGTCTTAAAATAAATTAGGTAATGAAACTTTATGATGTGTTAGATGATGAATTCGAAGAGGATATCATACATAATATGGAATGTAATCATACAACAACTACCAAGGAGGAAGGTGAAAAAGTTGAGAATAAATACTAGATGCTGCAATACATCACTACTAACAGTAGATGAATAAGAAAAAAAATTAAATTATAACATGTTTAATTATATACAATTGAGAGATAAGTTTATAATGTTTAAAAAAGAACTGTTTGATATTCCCTATTGTTTTACAGCTAGTATTACCCACATGATGGTTAAAAATGACTTTAGGAAAACAATGGGGCCCCATAAGTAGATGTGACATTACTATAAACATTCATCGATCCATTCGAGGTACATTATTTCTGAAACCCCATTACTAAGTATTTAAGGATAAGGTCCAGCCAACAATGTTAAAAAAATATATTGTGAGAGTAAAATTGTGATTTTATTTGAATTTATCACTTTTTGTTTTTAAGGCACTCTTTTAAAATATTTTCTAAATTTCATTTAATAAAGTTCTTCAATTTCACATGTGTATTTTTATTTTAAGGTCCAAATTTAAATAACAAGGCAGGAAAGAAAAAATATAATAATAAATATAATTTTATAGAAAACAAAACCCAAAACTAATCATGCAATAAGAGAGTGATTTTTTATTTTAATATTTTCTTTTATGCCCCCACAATTATGCAAACAAAATAATTCTAATATTTCAAACACAGGAATCAAAATAAATTTTTTCCATTAATCATAGAAAAAAATGATTCTTAAGGATAATCAGCATACAATTTTTTAATTTTATTAATTAATTAATTAATTGAAAAAAATGGGTGTATAAATTAGTAATAATTAATATGATATTCTACATTTCATGATTCATTAATCAGGATACTTGATATTTTTTTTGTAAATAAATTTTTTTGAGAATTTTCCAGGCATTGAAATTCTGATATTTGTATTAATGAACATTATTTTTTATGTGAATCTCCTTGAATAATTATTCTAATGATTTATTATCATTTGTAAAAATTGTTTTATTCCTAACATTTATGATTCTTTTATTGTGAAAATTTATTGGGTGAAAGAAGGGAATTCTTACTTATAAAACTTGATTTATATATTTTTGATTTCATGATTGTACAAAATCACACTTAAAATAATTTAAGAATTTTTTAATTATATTATTCCTTGATACCCACCATTATATTAATCCTTCATAAAAAATAGAATACATGAACATAATTATTAGCGAAGAGTCACATTAAAATCCAATCTTATCATTTCCCACTCTAAACTATATATTTTTCATGATTTTCAAATACAATAAGTGTTTGGTAGATGATGGCATGGTGGAAAGTATGTATTTATTGTAAAATGAAAATTTTGGGGGGATTTTTAATGGGATTTTGGGAAGGTTTATAATTTATAATTTCTTAAAATATTTTAAAATTTATTGTACACCCTATTTAAAAAAATGGGTTTCATTTAAGAGCATAAATGTAACGACCCTAACTATTTAATTATATTTGTTTCTTAAATTTCTAGGTTGTTTTATTTTATGCTTAACAAAACTATATCCTTTGATTAATGAAGTGGTTATAATTAAAATGATATGTTTGGGTTTCGATTGTTATATGGCCAGTGGTCAATATGACTGTTGGAAATAATAATATTAACGTTATGTTATTATAAATACAGTTGTCTTGGTTAATTAATATAGAAAGAAGAAGGAATGGCCTCATCCAGTAGACTTGGGATATATGAATCCCAGATGTCAGAGATTGGGAAGGAGGTAGCATCAATGGGATTTCTCTGGACCAATCCCAAGCCAAACATCAACATATGAAGCTTTGACGGAATCTCCTAAGGGAGAAGTTCAAGCTGATAAAAATCACCACTCGGGAAATGATGTCCGAGCCACCCAAAGATTCTATCACCATAGCACACCTTATCCTTAAGTAATATGATGGTGTTATAAGGGTATATGTAACGAGACCTTATCTTCTTTGTGTAATCCTTTTATATAAATAAAATTTTTATGGAAAAGTTTGTGAATTTCAAATATCCTGATAAATATAGGATGTGTATTACTGATGAATTTAGGGAAAATGTGGTATTTTAAAATATTTTTGTATTCTTTAAATAATTAATAATTTGAACTGATTTTTGAAAACTGGTCTTCTACAATTGTGGTCAGTGAGAAAGTTAGAGTCTAATAAGATCAAATTGAGTTTTTAGTGAATAGTAAAGTATGAATAGTAACATACCCGTATGAATAGTAATGAATAGTATTGAATATTAAATTTTCCAAAAAAATAGAAACATCACCCATGAATCCATAAATACAATTTAAACATCTTAAAAGTGAAAAAACAATCATAGTATATGTTTTGATATTTTTGTATGTCATAAATATTTTAATTAAAATTTTATAATTACTTTAATAATTTAAAATGGAAGTATATTTTCATAAATTTTAATCATAAATTGTTAATTTATTTTATTATAGTTATATGATAATTTTATGGACCTTGATTATTTTTTTAAGGTGTTACAAAATGAGTCATAGTTTTAAAGTTGAATTTTTTGGAATAAATAATGATTTTATTTAAAAATTAAATTTAAAATATTTAAAGAAATATTTTTACAAAATGGATTTCATTTTTGAATTCAGATCATCGATAATAGGTTAGGTTTAATTTTTGTGATTTTTCTGAAATAGTTGAATTTTCGGTTAATAGTAAAAATACAATTTTGAGTTTCTGGTGTTTAATGAAATCATTAATGATTTATTAATTATGTAAGCTTTATAGTCATCTAACGAATAGTGTGATATGCTATGAGGTGTCCAATGTGGCCAATACCATGGGAAAAAACTAAGGGAAATCCCATGATTTTGCAAATACTGTCGATGAGGTGTCCCTTGGAAATTAATAATCTATTCTCTCACTTTTCCTATAAATACCAAGCCATTTCCCTCATTCGTTTCATTACAAAATCCTCCTCAAAGATGTTCTGGTCACCTTACCTCCCAAGTAGTCCTCCCTAGGTTCCCTCAATCCTCCCAAGGTCCCAACCATCACGCTTTCTAAGTTACTCTTCAAGGTAAGGGATCCTTCCACCCTCCTCTTTTAAGTCATGACTTCCTTTATGTTATGTCTTCCAATTTCCATTTTATTATTTGGGGATGTGTTCTTCTATATCCATAATACTATCCATTTCATGTACAAATTAAAAGAGACCCTTTTTTACTCTCATCAATTTATTTTCTGAATTTTTACTTGACATTGTTAGGCTGCCGAAATTTTTGTAAAAGAAATCACATCTACTCTTTCCTCTCAAGTTTTCTTTTTCATGTTGTATATTATTAAAATTTCAATAAAATGCTCTTATCTTCAAGTTTTTTTATATTTATACTGTATTATAAGTTATTTATGAGTGGGTTTCATGTGTACCCTCTCTTTTTAATGTTTTCTCAAACCATGTTATATAGTCGTCATGCTGCAGATTCTTCGTCTCAATATCTCTCTCTTTTTCTCAAGCAATTCTCTTTTATTATTTATGAGAATACCAAAATTTATTTTAATATCTTGGGTTATTCATCAATACATAAAATCATCTATTTTATTCTATAATTTACATACATATAACCCTCACTCCCATTCTATGGGTTATAAATGACATAATGATCTTATTTTATTAAGCTCTTTTTAATCGTCATGATTTTGACATGAAACCCATTTCTTTGATTTTATTTGGGTTATTTATGAAATGTTTGATTATGATCTATTTGGACCACATTAATTTAAATTCATATTAAGGTTTTCCCTGATAGCACTCCAATGCAATTGGTAAAGAAATTAATCTCTAGAGATGACAAGTTTCATGATACCTTCGTGAATAACCTTGGTAATTTTTATGACACCTCGGGGATAAACCATGGTGATGTGTTCATGAATATATAAATGAAATTTTTTAGCCACATATTCAAGTTATGATTCTTTTTTTATTATTATATTCATATTCTAATATTTCCCATGCCTTTATGACTTTTATCAGGTTCTTATTAATATTACTAAAGATCACATGTCAATTGTTTCACTTGTTTTCTTTACTGAGCCTTCTGTTCACCCTTTCCATTGATGTATGTCTCCAAGATATGAGATTTAGTAGTTTTAAATGGGATAAACCTATGATGAAGCCTTAAAAGTGGTTTAGAAGAATTTTTTACGTTGTTTTCATGTGTTATTTTCCTAATTTCCAAGAAACAAGACTTTAAAGATCCTATATATGTAAAATGTATTAAAAAGTTATGTAATAGAAATGCAGGATGCCATTGTTGGTATTGAAGGATAGTTTAGTTTTTTATGGAAATTAGGCTATGAAAAATTTAGGATGAATCCTATAGAAAAGCTTAAATATAGGAAATATTCTTTGTATTTTGGTGAGTATTAAGTAAGTGGTATATCAAGAAAATACATCCATGTCTGCATACGAGCAGGTAGAGATGGCTTTGGAACAGAGGTACCAAGGAGTGAAAAATCCGACAAGGAGTTTCAGGCTTGACCCGGGGTATCCTAGTACATGATAATGGGCCTTGATTCACTCTTGGTTATGACACTCCCAGGGGATATGTCTGGTTAATCATTAGCTTTTTATGAATCATTATGAAGTATTTATAGAGAAATATGATTGTTTAAAGAAGTTTTAAGAAAAAAAAATCATTTATTGTTAAAAGATTCGTAAAATGAAATAAGTTTCTCACTATGGTTTTATTCTTTTAGAAATGGAGGGAAATAGGAGGAACCGTGGAAATGGTAACCGCAATGGACCATGTGCTGACGACCCTCCGATGGATTCCAGAATGGAAATATTCATGTGAATGATGAACCAACTAACTCATGTTATGGGAAATAACTTGAATAAAGCTGAGATACCGATCTCACAATGATGGAAAAAACATTCTGTTGAGTCCTTTATGCATCAACGACCACCAACCTTTAGTGGATCGACCGACCCATTGATTACTGAATAGTGGATCTACTCTATAGAGAATATCTTTTATGTGATCTGATGTTTAGAGAATGAGAAGGTCACCCTAGATGTCTATCAATTAGAGGGATAAGTTTATCAGTGGTGGGACATAATTAAAAACACAAGACAAAGAGTGTAGGTTGAAGCTATGGAGTGGGACGAGTTCAGAGGGATCTTCTTCAGTAAGTATTTCCCTAGTTCCATGAGAACAAGATTGGAGAAGTAGTTTCTTGAGCTGAAGTAGAAGGAGAATGAATTTGAGGGAAGATACTAGATGAACATTACAAGACTTTCCTGTTATACCACAAGATTTGTCATGGATCATAATGGTAAGTTTGATAGATTAATCAGTGGACTAAGACCTCATTTGCGGAAGAATTTATCGAACCGAGACTATGACAACTATGAGGAGAATGTATGGAGTGCAATGAAAGTCAAACTGGAGTTTGGTGAGACTCAGTGGTATCATAAATCAAACGACAAAAATAGATTGATGGATCCTAGCTTAGGGATGACCTTCGATCAGGGAATATGAGGCAATCAAGTGCAACGTCCCACGTGTAATAAATGTGGGAAAAAACATTATGAAAACTGGCTAATCAGGAGAGGGAAATGCTACAAGTGTGAAAGAGATTTCAATATTGTGAGGAATTATCGTAGTGAGGTGAAAACTCAACTTCTAAACACTAACTACAAGGAGAAGATAGTGTAGACCCTACCTGATGTCTAGTGCTTTAATTGTGGACAACTTGGGAACTTTGCCAATCAATGTCCAAATCTGAGGGCAGTGGAGGGGAACAACCATCAGCCTCAGCAAAGCCCAAGGGAGAAAGTTCGTGATTTTTCTATCATAACTACTGAATTTGAATCTCCAAATGATGTGGTATCATGTACTGTTGTTGTTCTCTCAAATATAGCAAGTACTTCATTTGATTCTGGTTCTACGCATTCCATTATTTCCTCCAAGTTTGCAAAGAATTTAGAATCAACCCATGACTTTCTAAATATAGATTTATTAGTCAAGACTCCTGGTGGTATTATCTAAGCATCGTCAGTGTTTATAAATTCTAGTATGTACTTTGGTGAGCAAAATCTTATCACAAATATAGTAGTCATTCCCATGCTATAATTCAACATTATACTAGGGATGGACTGGATCTCAATGTTTAATTCTAAGATCAAATGCAGAAGTAAGGAAATATCAGTAGTCTTGAAGGGAAAACCTACATTTATCTTCCAAAGAGAGATATATCAACCTGATCTTTGTCTAAAAGAACCTCCAATATCATTCTTTATGGAATTTATCGATGAAGAAGAAGAAGTAAATGAGAGTTTGAGGATATAAAATGTCCCCATCATCTAGGAATACATTGACGTATTTCCTAAGAAGTTGCTTGGACCTCCCCCAGAAAGAGAGGTAGAGTTCTCTATTGAACTTTTACCTGGATCTCATCCAATATCAAAGACCCCGTATAGGATGGAAAATGTGGAGTTGGAGGAATTAAAGAAAAAACTCCATGATATTTTGGAGAAGGGGTCTATCCAACCAAGTGCTTCTACTTGGGGAGCATATGTTCTCTTTGTGAAGAAGAAGGATGCATCAATGCATCTATGCATTGATTATAGAGAACTGAACGTGATCATAGTAAATAACAAATACCCTCTTCTAAGAATTGATGACTTATTTGACCAACTTTGTGGGTCTCAATTCTTCTCTAAGATTGATCTCTGATCTGGTTATCAACAATTGAGGGTGAAGAAAGAAGATATTTCAAAAACTGCCTACCGACCAAGATATGGGAATTATGAGTTTGTTGTTATTTTTTTTGGACTGACTAATGCACCTGCTATTTTTAGGATTTTATGAATAGAGACTTTAAGGACTACCTTGATAACTTTTTGGAAGTTATTATGGATGATATTCTGATATATTCCAAAAGTTTTGAAGAGCTTGAGGATCATCTAAGGTTTATTTTGAAAACACTACGGAATGAGAGGCTTTTTTGAAAGTTCAATAAATGTGAATTCTTGTTACTATAAGTTGCTTTCTTGGGGCACATTGTTACCAATGAAGGAATCGAAGTTGACCCTACAAAGACAAAATTTGTAGAGGAGTGGCCTCAGCAAACAACAATAACTGAGATTCATAGTTTCCTTTGATTAGTGGGATATTATATAAGGTCTATGAAAAACTTTTAATGGCTATCTAATCCATTAACCAATTTAACTTGAAAAGGGGTCAAGTTCATCTGGAAAAATGTGTGTGAGGAATGTTTCCAAGAGATGAAGAAGAGATAGGTTACTACACCCGTGTTAACTCTGGCCTCATGTGGAGAAGGCTTCATTATTTTTAGTGATGCATATCTGAAAGGGATTTGGTGACTCCTCCTGAAAATTGTAAAGGTCATTGCTTATGCATCTCGACAGTTGAAGACTCATGAGCAGAAATATCCTACGCATGATCTGGAGCTGGTTGTGGTCGTTTTTTCTCTAAAGATATAGAGGCACTATCTTTATACGGAGAAATGTGATATATACACAGATCATTAAAGTTTGAAGTATATTTTCACACAAAAGGAATTGAACATGAGACAAAGGAGATGGTTGAAACTTCTTAAAGACTACGATTTTTCAACTCATTATCATACCAGAAGAGCAAACAAAGTCTCTAACGCATTAAGAAGGAAAGACCCAATTGTTCTATCCATTATGAGGATTCAAAGAGATCCTTTGATAAATGACTTAGTAAAACTAGACATGGGAATTATAAAGGAAGTGACATCATCAACCCTAACCCAAATGATTTCTCAAGTGTCATTATTAGAGAAGATCAAGAAAGCTCAAAAAGAAGATCCTTTGTTACAGAAGAAGTTTAAGGCTGTAAAGGATGGGAAGTCTCTTGAGTTCAATTCTGATCATGAAGGTGTACTGAAATTTCATACAATACTATGTGTTCCATATATTCTGTAAATGAAGAAGGATTTGATGGATGAATCTCATAGATTTACTTTATCTATACATCTTGGTAGCACAAAAATGTATAGGGACGTTCGTGATCATTATTGGTGGGATAATTTAAAAAGGGAGATTTCTGACTACATGTCATGGTGCCTGGTATGTCAGTAAGTGAAGACAGAGAAACAACTCCCTAAAGGGGTATTGCAACCACTACCCATACCAGCATGGAAGTTGGACAATATCACTACAGACTTTGTCACTGGTATCTCGAGAACTTCCAATGGAAACAATGCTATATGGGTTATTGTGGACCGTCTCACCAAGACTGGACATTTTATCTCCATTCAGGAAGATTTCTCTCTTGATCAAATTTCCAGGATTTCTGTGAAGGAAATGGTAAGGATGAATGGAGTACCACTTTCTATTGTATCTGATTGTGATCCAAGGTTCACATCAAAATTCTAAAGAAGTCTTCAACAAGATCTAAGCATAGAATTGAATTTCAATACGTCCTATCACCCCCAAACTGATGGCCAATCTAAAAGGACTATTCAAACACATGAGGACATGCTGAGAACATGCACAATGGAATTTAAAGGTGGATGGGATCAATATCCCTCTTTAGTTGTGTTCTCTTACAACAACAGCTTCCACTCAAACATTCAAATGGCACCCTATGAAGCTCTATATAGGAAACGATGTAGAACTCTAACTTGTTGGGATGAAGTGGGTGAGAGAAAGCTTCTTGGGCCTGATCTTGTGCTAGAGATGACAGAAAAAGTCCATACCATCCAGTAACACAATAAGGCTTCTCTGAGTCGGCAAAAGAGCTCTACCAAAAACCATCTAAGGGACTTAGAGTTTGATGTTGGTGATGAAGTCATTATTCAGATTTCACCTTGGAAGAGAGTCATGAGGTTTGGAAAAAACGGAAGCTCAACCCTAGGTACATTGGGCCCTATGAAATCATTGATCATGTGGGAGTAGTGGCCTATAGACTTTCACTTTCTCCAAATCTCGCACAATTTCATGATATCTTCCATGTATCCCTCTTGTGGAAGTACATACCTGACCCTTCACATGTACTAAATCTAGGGGTGGTACAAATGGAACATGACCTCTCTTATGAGGAGTAGCCAGTGGAGATCTTTGAATGTAGAGAACAGGTTCTACACAACAAGACTACCCACCTTGTTAACGTGTTATGGAGGAACCACAAATGTGAAGAAGCCATGTGGGAACCGAAGGAGTCTATGAGACAGAAGTTCCCACACCTTTTCTCATCAGGGGGTACGAGATAAAATTTCAGGGATGAAATTTCATAAGGGGAGAAGAATGTTACAATCCGAACTTTTTAATTATAATTTTATTCTAAATTTGTGTGTTATTTTATTTTATACTCACCAAAACTATATACATTAATTAATGAAGTGGGTATAATTAAAATGAGACCGTTAGGTTTCGACTGTTATATGACCATTAGTCAATATGACTATTGGAAACTATAATCTTAACATTATGTTTTTATAAATTCTGTTTTCTTGGTAAATTAATACTAAAAGAAGATTGAATTGCCTCATCCAGTAGACTCAGGCCATATGAATCCTATCTTTCAGAGCTTGGGAAGGAGGTAGAATCACTGGGCTTTTCTCTGACCCAAGCCCAAGTCAAACTTCAACATATGAATCTTGAACGGAATCGCCTAAGGGAGAAGTTCAAGTTGATAGAAATCACCACTTGGGCAATGTTGTCTGAGCTACCCCAATATTCTATCACCATATCACACCTTACACTTAGGTCTTATGATGGTGTTATAAGCGGCTATGTAACGAGACTTTAGCTACATTGTGTAATCCTTTTATATAAATAAAATTTTTATGGAAATGTTTGTGAGTTTCAAATATATGGATAAATATAGGATGTGTATTATTGATGAATTTTGGAAAAAAGGAGCATTATAAAATATTTTTGTACTCTTTAAATAATTAATAATGTGAAATGATTTTCAAAAAATGCTCTTCTACAGTTGTGATCAGTGAGAAAATTAGAGTATTCTAAGATCAACTTGAGTTTTTAGTGAATAGTAAATTATGAATAGTAACATACCCATATAAATATTAATGAATAGTAAATTGGACGAAATTTAAAAACTTCACCCATGAATGTATAAATACAATTTAAACATCTTAAAAGTGAAAAAACAATCATAGTATAAGTTTTGGTATTTTTGTATTTCATAAATCTTTTAATTACAATTTTATAATTAATCTAATAATTTGAAATGGATATATATTTTCATAAAATGTAATCATAAATTGTTACTTTATTTTATTATGGTTATATGATAATTTTATGGGACCTTGATTATTTTTTTATGTTGTTACAAAATGAGTTATAGTTTTAAAGTTTAATTTTTTGAATATATAATTTTTAAAAAAAATTAAATTAAAAATATTTAGAAAATTATTTTCCTAAAATGAAGTTCATTTTTAATTCTAAGCATCGATATCAGGTTAGGTTGAATTTTTTGGATTTTTCTGAAGTAGTAGAATTTTCGGTGAATAGTAAAAATATAGTTTTGAGTTTCGAGTGTTTAATGGCATCATTAATGTTGTATTAATGATGTAAGCTTTTTGATAGACTTATGAATAGTTATATATGCTATTATGTGTCCCATGAGGCCAATACCATAGGAAAACCCGTGGTAAATCCCATGGCTTTTTAAATACCACCGATGAGGTGTCCCTGGGAAATTAATAATTTATTCCCTCACTTTTCCTATAAATATCAAGACATTTTCCTCATTCATTTCATTCCAAAATCCCCCTCAATGCTGTTCTAGTCTCCTTACCTCCCAAGGAGTCCTCACAATGTGACCTCAAGCCTCCCAAGGTCTCGACCTTCAAGCTTTCTAAGTTACAATTCAAGGTAAGGGAACATTTCACCATCCTCTTTTAAGTCATGACTTCCTTTATGTTATGTCTTCCAATTTACATTTTATTATGTGGGGATTCGTTCTTCTAGATCCCTAATACTGTCAATTTCAGTTCCAAATTAAGGGATACCCTTTTCACTCTCATCAATATATTTTCTGAATTTTTAAGTGATGTCGTTAGGCTGCTTAAAGTTTTGTAAAAGAAATTGCATCTTCTCTTTCGTCTCATGATTTCTTTTCACGTGGTATGTTATTAAAATTTCTATAACATGTTCTTATATCTAAGTTATTATGCACTTATACTATATTACAAGTTATTTATGAGTGGGTTACCCATGTAACCTCTCTTTTTAATGTTTTCTAAAACCATGTTATATAGCAGTTATGATGCAGAATATTCATATCAAAATCTCTCTCTTTTTCTCAAGAGATTATCTTATATTATTTATGAGAATACCCAAATCTATTTTAATTTCCATGGTTATTAATCAATACACAAAATTTATCTTTTTTATTCTGGAATTGACATACATATAACCCTCACTCCCTTTCCATGGGTTATAAATGACATAATGGTCTTATTTTTTTAAACTCTTTTTAAACGTCACGATTTGGACATGAAACCCATTTCTTTGATTCTATTTGGGTTATTTATGAAATGATTGATTTTAATATATGTGTCTCACATAAAAGTAAAGAGATATTAATGGTGAACCATGATAGTTCTCCAATTCATTTGGTAAAGAAATTAATCTCTATAGATGAAAAGTTTCATGATACCTTGGTGAATAACCTTGGTGACAACTCGGGGGTAAACCTTGGTGATATGTTCATGAATGTCTAAATGAAATTTTGTGGCCACATTTTCAAGTTATTATTCAAGTTTTTTATTATTATATTCTTATTATTCAATTTCTCATGCCTTTATGACTTTTATCATGTTCTTATTAATATTGATCAAGATCACATGTCAACTATTTCACTTGTTTTCCTTACTGAGCCTTCTGCTCACCCATTTCTTTTATGTATGTCTCCACAATATGAGACACAGTAATTGTACATAGAATGAACCTATCATTAATCCTTCCTAGTGGGTTAGAAGAATTTTTTATGTTGTTTTCATGTATTATGTTTCTGATTTCCAAGATACTAGACTTTAAAGATCCTTTGTATGTAAAATGTAATGAAAAGTTACATAATAAAAAGGTGTGATGTCGCATTAAAAAATTAAAATTTACATGAAAAATTATTTTGAACATTTTGGGATGGGTGTTGAATTTCATGCATTTATGAACTCTACTTTCAAAAAAATAAAAAATTATAAAAATTAAAAAATTTAAAAAAAATCATCATGGTTTGACATTCATTCAAAAAAAATTATAATAAAAATATTTTAGAAATTGGTGAGTTCCAGGTCCCATTCATGAGATGGAAAAATTGAATTTAAGAATTTAAAATGATTAATTATAAATATATTTTTATGTTAATGAATGAAAAATAAAATGAAGAAATAAATTGGAATTTAATCAAAATGAGATGGAATGCTAGGTTATGTAAATTTTGGGTTTGTGTGTGAGTAATTTTTAAAAATTATATTACCTTTTAATTTTATTGATAATAGTTGAGAAGGATGGTGATCCATAGACTTGGTAACTCCCTTTTTATAAAAAAACTTTTTTATATGATATATTACTTAGGGTTTTAAATAAATTAATTATCTCGATACCATTTTTAAATATAATAATTTTAAATTACAAAATGGTCATGTTATATTTAAAATGATCAGTTTCTACATATGTTTTCATCTATTGAATCATTTTTTCATAGGTAATGAGAAAAATCAAATAAAATAACAGAATAATTATAAGATGAATTTGAAAAACAAAAAATGAAAAATTAAAAAGAAAGGAAAACACACACACTCCCTAGTTAATTTATATTGCCCGAAAAAATGGGATTACCCCTAATGATATTAAGGAGAGGGTTATAGGGGAAGAGCCAAAGAAATAATGAAGTGGTGGAGGATAATTCTATTTCATATGACATCATATAGCTAAATTCCATTTTATATCATAGAATGATTTGGAGGAGCACACAAACCCTCAATATATGGGTGTAAAGGATCCCCATGTCATATAATCATGCATTGAACATACATGAGTCAACTATAGAAGTTACCAAATATTAAATAATGGTTCCCAATTAAATGTCATTAATCCTCAAAAGTTACTAGGTTGGATGGGAATGTGTGATGGTGTGATAGTATGTGTCACACCTTTATCTTACAGGTATTGATCCTAGGACCAATTATTTAAAAGCTTATATCATTCATTGTTTCACCACTTGATGTTAATATCCTGAATTAGATATAAAAAATGTGAAATATGTTTTAAAAGGTAGGTAATTTTATAAATCACTCCGAATGATAATAAATAAGATCTTAATAAACAATTATCCACCATTTTCGTCAATGACATGCCCCCTTTCTCTATAGATCGATGTAATTTTGTAACAAAATTCTTATTAATGAATGATTCGCACTTTTATTTTTTTAATTTTTTTAATTTCTTTTGATGTTTTTAGAATCTGATTTTGGGAAATTATGACATCCACCCCCGACTTCAAATTATAAAAATCACTGGAAAAGTAAACGGTGAATTTTTACCTTCTAAAACAGAACACGTTTCTTAAAGAGTTTATAAAATAAATTATAAAAAATGATAAAAATTAACCATACTAAAAATTGTTTTCCCCCCTCATAAAAACACATACACATAACAATTTAAAATAAATACATCCATTAAAACATGTATCTGTATCCCCCCACACTTATTATATTTCAAAATCATAAAGAAACATAGAGAGTAGGGTATGAAAGTATAATATAAGCTTATAATGTGTCTCTTCTATTATAGTTCTTTTTATGGATTCTATGGGTTTACAAAGAACCAATTTAAAGGTTTATATCAAGGTAAGGGATAATAACAAATATTTCATAATCATTTTATGTTTTATTTTTTGAAATAATAGCTACAAAAATATATAAACAATGTTCTAGAAGTAATCATTCCTATGTTTCACTCAAGACATTTTCTTAGGAAAATAATGCGAAATATTAGACTTCAAAAAATCTCAGGAATGAAATTGAATGATTAGGACACTTAGTCATGGTGATCGAAATAAAAACTAAAATAAATTAATATAAATAAAATATTTTCAACGCATAGAAAAATATCATAAAAATTTCATTTACAAAAGAAAAGTAACAAGAATTTTGATTAATTATTCATCATGTCCAAAATCTCAAAGTTATATCTAATAACTAATTCATCCAATTTTATTATTAAATAAATTTAAAAATAAATTTAAAATATGAAATGATGATTATAGTTAGTAATTTTGTTTCATTATCATTTAAGAAAAATATTAATCATGATGCATGAATTTTCAATTTTAAAGTTCCATTTTTACAATAATTATAGGTGCACATAAGAAAATATTGAAATTAAAGATCTTACTTCCCTATTACATGATGTTTAATGGATTTAGGCTGACGAAAATGTTTATTATTGTTGTTTTTATAATTATTAATTTTTATTTCTCACCTTATGACTTCACTTTGGACCTGAAAATAAAAAAAACACATGGGAAAGTGCATTCCCATTTTCAATGAAGTTTAAAATTATTGGGGTAGAGAAACTTAAAATAAAAAGAGAAAAATTCATAAAAAAGTGGGTCTCCTCAAGAAATTTATTTTTTCGACATCATTAGATTGAACATACATATCAAGATCTAGTGATAGGGGTTAGAATGGTGATACCCAAAACAGATTGATGAATGGTCATAATTGGGTTATCATTATGTATGGAGGCCCCCATCCATTTTTTGATGTTGTTTTTCTCATTAGGTGGGTAACATATATTTTACTTATACAACCTATCCATAAGTGCTTACTCAAACATGAATAACCAATATCAAGATAGTGGACCATCTATAACCATCGACCTTTTTCAAGCTTTTCATTGTTGGATATTCATCCATTAACTGTTACCATGTCTCGTAGCTTCCAGTATTTCTTCTCAACTATCACACCTTCTTTATTGGTAGTGATGATATCATCCTATTATATCTTGGTAATTATGTCCTCTTCATTTTTTATATTACACAATATAATTTTTTATTACTTGATGAACATTAAAACTAACCTGGTCATTTCCATTCCTCAAGAACAGTTCACCATGATGGACATAAATCAATGCTCTTCTGGTCACCGAGAATGGTCTCCATGGATTAATGGGTTCCCTCTCCCTATCCATGATGAGAATGATAAATTCCACTGGGAAGTAAAAATTATCTATTTTTTATAAGAATGTCTTTGATGCGCCATCCTAGATATTTTTTTGTCGAGCCTTCCAGTTGTACTGTGACATTAATTGTATTCATTTTTTCATGTCATAGGATCTTGAATGTGTTATAGAACATTATGATTATACTATAATAATAAAATAAAGAGTAATCCCAAACTCATTATACCCAATATTTATTGAAATGGAATATATACTTGGGTCTGATTGTTTATTCATAAAATCCATTGACATCATAGATAAATGCACTCGTGTTAAAAGAATCATTTTTATTTCCTCTAACCTCTTATTATTGAAAACCAACTCCTTAATGAACATTGAATAGGTTGTAATGTTGGTGAGAGCTTCATCAAAATGTAATTTAATGTGCAGTTTTTTATATTTTCAATGAACCTAATTTGTTGTGAATCAAATTTCCCTTCCTTAATCCTTTCTAAAAATGGTAGTCATTTCTTGAATAGGAGGTTATTTTTTATTTATTCTTTATATATTTATTTTCCTTTATACATTTCAACACATTATTCTTGTACCCTTATTTTTTTAGGATTTTCTTTTGTATGTTTTCTACCTCTAAGGGTAATGACATTAAAATATTCAAAATTATTTACTTTTAGGAGTCCTATAAATACTCATCATGGCCTCTCTCTTAGTTCATACCAAATATTAAAAACATAAAATTTGAGGTTTTAGAGTGAATACGTTTTTTCTATGCAGTCATACATGAGTTCCATAACAAATTTTCCTTGATCTTCAGAGTAATTCATCATTTCTTTTATGGAAACTCCGTTGGTTTCCATGAAATATTCCAAAGTTTCCTCTTGGGAGTAGATTTGGATATGTATAGATGGAAGTTTATATTTATGAAAGAATAATTCATTTTTATGATAACATTTTCTAGGTTTTTGTGGCCTTAAACCCTGAATATTATGACAAAAATTGTAATCTTCATAGTTATATTCATCTATGTACATACCTTAGGGTTTTTGTTGTTAACCAATCAAATTTTCCATATTTTTTGAGATATTATTTTTATACTACCATAAATTCATTATTTTTTATCATTTGGGTTGAACTTAAATGTATCCATTCTCATTTACACTATAAAAGTTTTCTTTCTATTTCATTGAGTAAGTTAAAACCTTCTTTGAGTGATTTTGTATTTAGGATCCTCTGACCATAGTGTCTATAATGGACTTTATCCTTATGAAAAATTGTAATAAAACTATTGAGTTAATAACCATATCTATTTTCTGTGGGAATTTGTTTTTGAGATGGGTATTTAAAACACTCTCATGTTTTGTAGAGCGATTCATCTTCAAATTGATTAAAATTAAAAATATTTACTCGTATGTCCATTCATTTTGAGGGCGGAGAGAATTTTTTTAAAATGTTTCTTCACAATTAATCCTACATGGTGATGTAATGAAATGAAAAGCTCTGAATCCATTCAAGAGCATGATAAATCAATGGAAATATAAAAGTATGAAGTCTTACCATGTCATTGGAAACGTTTTGTAATTGAAAGATGTTGAGAATTTTGAGAAGACTTCCTAGGTGGGTGTTCATATTTTCATGTTTAAATCCAAAAAATCGAATATGGTTAGAAATCATTTGGATAATTGTTTTTTTGATTTCAAAATGATTGTCTGAAATAAGTGGGACAAATATGATCAATTAAAATCCTTTATTGGAAAACCTCAAGTAGTCAGTGAACATTTATAACCCTATAACTCTTTTTTGTACTATGGTAACCTTATTTTGTTCTCTCCCAGCCATATTAACAATTTCTTTAACTAACCTATATAGGATTCAGTATGCCTTCATATCATATTGGAAGATCCCATTTACCTTTGATCATGTCATGTTTACTTGCCAAAAAAATTTAATTTGAAATTTAAACCATGAGTCTAAGTATAAAATGGGAAAATAAAATAATCAGTATATTAAATTGAGAAATTAAAACTAAAAACTAATTTCTAACCATCCCCTAGAATGACACCAAAAATTTTATGGCACATAAGGAATTTT
Source organism: Viscum album (assembly GCA_963277665.1). Lineage (NCBI taxonomy): Eukaryota > Viridiplantae > Streptophyta > Magnoliopsida > Santalales > Viscaceae > Viscum > Viscum album. The sequence goes on from OY728125.1 coordinate 150,484,845, forward strand.
AATTTCCTTTGGTTTAATCAAATTTAAAAAATTATGAAAACTCAAAAAATTAAAAAAATTAAAAAAATCAAGAGGGTGTATCATTCATTGATATTCACTGCTTCATGTCCCAAATTGATGCTTTAAGAAAAAGGGAGATGTTAATGAAAAAATGGGGATAATTTTTTAATTAATATTTTATTTATTATCAGGCAATGTAATTTAATGAATAAACTCTCATTGACCTCTATTTATTTTTACATCATTTAACAATCTACCCTGAAACCTCAGAGTCACATGAACCTATTTATTAATACATGATTATTATTATTGTTTATCTCTCAATAATGGAGAATGTAGATGCATTTCAAGCCTAGTAAATAGAATATTATATTAGGTATTCAAAAAAATACCATTTAAATTTCTTCCTTGACAATGAGTAAAAAAAATTAAACTGAGGTAAATTTAAAGTATAATACACATTGAAATAGATTTAATTATAAAAATATAAGAATGAAATCAATGGTTAATTCAAATGATAGATACTAAAATACATGGTTTACTTTTTTTCTTTGAAAAATGTTGAGTCGATAAAATTTTCCCATGTGATTATTGAATATTTAATTCCATATTTAATCAATTGATTTTAACAACCATAAATTTAAACTATGGGAAATTTATCATACTATATAATTTTTTGGGATTCAATACTTGAGAAAAATCATGAATTTATGTATGGTTGAATTTTATGCTTACATGTCATGAAAATATTCTAAATATTAATTTTGATTCTTTTTTAATTTAATTGGTTAAACATTCTCATATTTTAATTGTTTTTATTTAATTATTAAAAGGTTACGTTTGAAAAATAGAAAAGGAATAAAATAAGAGAAATTGTGATGAATTTCATGATAAAAATGATTCTCTGATACATGGGATAGGTTATGACTGGTGTATGGGGCTCAGAATTAAAGAATCTAGTGGAAATGAGGCTAAAAATAGGAAATAAAAATTTCACATCGAGAATATATAATTCATTGTGTGAACTTAAAGTGGTGAAATAAGGCATGAAATAATCCCTAGAAAGAAATTTCTTAGTGGCTATATGTGAAAATTCATGGTGTGGCACTATGATTCATGATGTGACACATTCCCAAAAGGCCCCATAACATCCCTGAATGCATGAAGTTTAATGGGTACCCATACCACAATACACTATAACAACTATATTTTATCTATCTAGGTTTAGTGAATGATTTTATGACCTGGGGGATCCTTCACACTTATAAATAGAGGGATAGAGTGCTCCTATAATTCATTCCAGGATGAAAATTTCATTGTCTTGTATAAATTTATACACAAAATAATCCTCTAACATCATTTATTTACTTCTTCACATCTTCCCCACTAAACCTATCTTGATCACCATGAGTAGTAAATACAATTTTTGTTCTAGGTGACTTAAAATAATGGGGTAGTGTGCTTGTGTTTTCTTTCCTTTTTATTTATTCGTTTTTTAGTTGTGGAATTCTTATATTAATTATTACATTTTTTTCTTTATTTAATTCCATGACTATTAAAATAATGATTGAGAAGATACAAATAAAATATGTCAACTTATCATTTTAAATATCACATGACAATTGTGTAATTCAAAATGTTTATATTTAAAAATATCATCAAGAGAAGTGATTCATTAAAAACTCTAAGTAATGAATCATCTTAAAAGTTAATTGTTGCATTAAAAGGAATATATTAAAACTATGTATCACCCTCTATCTAGAATATGGTGATTAAATTGAAAAAATAATTTAATTTTAATAAAAAACTCTGCCCCAAACCCTAAATTCACATTATATATTTTAATTAAACACATCAAAAACATTTTTTAAATTAATAATTTAAAATTCACAAAATTAAATTTCATTATAACATGGATCAACACTAAACTAACCAAATTCTATATAAAATTAGTTAGTTGTAAAAATCCGGGATTTTATTATTTTTAAAATTTTATTAAACTTTGTGGCATTTATAATTTCTTCATGGTTAACAAAATTTTAAAAATTTTAAACACTTAATCATTTTCAACTAACTAATTTTATATAAATTGTGGTGAATTCAAGTCATAAAAATGAGAAAAAATTTATTCTATATATTTTAAAATATTAATTTAAAATTAATTGCACGAGATTGATTAAAAAATTAAAGATTAATTTTTTTTATTAAAATGATAAATCTTGAGAGGTTATGTAAATTCTAGGTTTGTGTGTGAGTTATTTTAATAAAATAATTATTTTTCCATTTTTATTTTCATAGTTGAGATGGATAGCGATCCTTAGTCACAAAATATCCATTTTAATGCAAAAAATTGTCATTCCATATGATCAATTATTTATGGTTATTAATGAATTAATCATTTGAAGACCATTTTTAAAAATTATCATTTTAAATTAAAAAATGGTCATGTGATATTTAAAATGGTATATTATTGCATTTTCTTTTTATCATCTTAAGAAAATTTCTAATTGTCACAAAACTAGATAAAGAGAATAATTTATGAATTAGAATAAGAATGTATCAACGTATTAATGATGAAATTAAAAAATAAAATAACACACACACAAATATACTCCCCCCTCATTTTACACCACCTATCATAAAAATGTGATTACCCCTCATTGTATTCATTGGATAGTGAAAGGGAAAGAGGGATAAAATGGATAGATGGTGGTAGAGGATTCAATTTCATAGAACTTCATCCAAGGAAATACCTTTTTCATTGTGGAATGAATTTAAAGAGCACTGAAGACCTCTATTTGAAGGTTTGAATGACCCCTAGGGCATAAATCATCCAATAAACTTGATCAGGTTAACATCGATAGTTACTGAGTATTAAGAAACAGGTCTATCAAATTTTATGTATTCTTGAATGACACTAGTATATCTAGTAATGTTCTAGGACATAAATGATAGTGTCATTCTATGACTTTTTACATCTTGCCTTAAGGGCTCATTTTGTCACTGCTTGTTTTAGGCCTTGTTTCACCTCTTGATGTCCACATCATGAATTATATATTCAAGATTTGGAATGTGTTTTCTAGTTTTTTTAGCTTTGTTTCCACTCAATTATTTAATTTTTGATCCTCACACTTAATCCTTAACCCATCCAATATCCAGGAGCATTGTTTTTATCATTAAATTCATCCTTATTTCATTTGTTTTATTAATTTTATTATTTTTGTATGTAACTATCCCTAAAATAAATAGAAATAATTAATTTTAGGCCATTTTTGAAGAATTTAATTTCAAAAATAATGAATTTTAGTTTCAAAATATATTCATGAAATGTTATCACCAAATCCCCCCACACATAAATTCATGCTTCTCCTCTAGTATAAAATCTCAAAAAGTTACAAAGGAAGAACACTTTACCATGATTTAAATATAATGACAATAAAATAAATTGACTAAATAGGTAATTAAATATTCTGTCATTGTAAATGAAAATTTATCATTTTTCAAAGAAACAAGTCGACCATGTGTTTTACTGATTCACTTTCAAACAAACCATGACTTCAATTTCTTCAAATTATATTTTTCAATATATGTTCAATGATCGTGCCACTTGAAATTTTCCACCATTATAATTTGTTTCACTCATTATCAAGGAAAAATTTTAAACGAAATTTTACACATACCTCTTATCATACTCCTTACCATTGGATTGAAATGAATCTAATTTATCCTCCATATAAATAAAAAATACAAAATAATCATGAGTGATTAATCATTATATTTAAATGACTCTAAGGCTTTGGTATAGGTGGGTAAATTATAGAAAATTAAATAAGTATAAAAATGAGGTTATTATGTAAAGTAATTTGTATGATAATCAAAAAAATATTGATGAAAAATCCTCACCCATTTTTTTCAATGACATCTCCCTCTTTTCCAATTTTCAAAATAAGGCCATGATGTAATGAATATCATACACCAAGAAGAAGAGATAAGTACTAATGGCTATGTAGTAGATCAGATTTATGGGATTTCAAAAACATATGATTTCATGTCTATATTTAATAGGGAACACATTACTTGGATAATATCCCATGTGGGATACTCAAAATTTTAAAATTATTATCACTTAGAGAATACATACACCTAGAGCGTTTAATTTTAAACTATGTTGTCATATATCATCTTCAACATCGCACAAAGTGTTTATCCATGAATTCTATGAGAATATATCTACAACTAACATAAAATATATCCTTCAAGATTTCAATATATCATAAAAAGAGATGATTATAATCTCACATTATGTCCAAATAAGTTACATCACAAAATTAAGTGCAATAGATGATAGTTTCTGTAAGATGTGTACAAATAATATTATATATGATGTCTATGACTGGATGGATAAAGTTAATAATGTTGGATGTATACTACTTGACGATTAATGTAATATATTAAGACACTAGAATATAAATATATGAAATAAAATGTGATCATTCCAGGTGATATGTCATTTGATATATGAAGATTATCTGGGAGACTTACAAGAAAATTTAAATATGACAATGCTTCATTTTTCATTTTATGAAAAAAAATTCATAGTAATAAATATAATTAAAACCATATGATTATCAGAAGCTATGTGACTTGGTTTTATGAAATAATAAAGGAATGAACGAATCTATATATAATTTTCATGAGAAAACAAAGGCTGTTATGAAAATCGTTCCATGTGGAGAATAAAAAAATTACACCATAAAGAATAGAAAATTGTAATGAAAAGATGAAGATATTATCACTATAAATAGAAGATAACTATTTCTATGTGTATAAGGAAAATAAATTTATTTTTTAGAAGTATGATAGTAGATGATATCAGGTGATGTACCCATAATTGAATCTATAGTTGAAGGTGATGAAAAATTGACGTGATTGCAAGAATGTTTTAGCATGAGTCATGTTGAATATTAAAATCTGAGTATCGTGGAAGGAGATGGTAAAAGGAAATCATAAGTGAGATGTTCAAAAGGGGATTTTATAATAGGCGTTCAAAAAATATTTCAGGGCAACAAAGGATGTTCCCCAGAAGCTCATGTACTATATGAAAAATTTCATTCAAAATCATGATGATTGTAATGCCCCAACCCCAGAAGCCCAGAGTCGGTGGATTATTTTAATACATTGGCATGATCACAAGTAACCATGTCTCAAAATACTAGTCAGTTTAGAACTATTGGAAACAATATTCATACATAAGTTCAACTTTAAAACTTGAAAATAAATACAACACGAATTCATTCCATTAGAAAATCCAAGCCTCCTAGATTGTTCCTGCAAGTCACTGATAACTAAATTCTCCATATCCTGGGAAAATGAAACATAAGAAAGGGGTGAGCTCAAATGCTCAGTAAGGGTAAGCAATACAGCAAAAGATAACAAAAATATTAAGCATTGTGAATAATTGAAACCACATGCCTTTACCAATTATAAACATTAATACTTTTATGGAAGTAATATGAGCTGAGTAAATAATACCATAATAAAACATAATCATGGTTATTCTACTAGTCGAATGACCACATGAACCATCAATATTATTTTCATAATGAGGGAATGTATAATGTCGTAAATTCTAAAACATTTTGTCAAGGCCTCTTCCAAGATTTCTAAAAATGATTAAGGCCTCGGACAAAACCATATATCAAATTGGGAAAGGCCTCATCCAATTCCACGTCTAGTTGACTCATGAGACCTACTCATGCATTGAGGAGCTATAGCGGGCTCCACCCATCACTTAGTATGTCCAATACATTCCTCATATGAAAAGGTTGAAACATAACATAAAATTTCGTATTAGAACTAGCATAAGATATTTCAATACTTTAATAATAAATCGTAAATGGTATAAAAATAACACATCCACAGTCAAACATATCACAAAATCATCAATACAATATGGAAGATTTTTATCATAATAAATCAACATCAAACAAGTTTATAATCTATCAAAGGATGTTGACATAGATCAAAATGATTTTTAAAACTCTTTGAAAGAAATATCTCTTCTTCATGAAAACATTTAAAGTCACACAATTTAGAAAGGAAGACATTTAAAGACATTTTTTAATCAAAGTGTCACATACCACTTTGAAAATTTTTCATGGAATTAACATTTTGAAAACATTCATTTCCATATAAAAAAATCCTTAAAACCCATTTTAAAAGCATGGACATTAATAAGAATAATTTAGTAGAATAAATTTTTAAAACATTTAAAATGATGTTTTAATAATATAGTCCCTTAAAATAATCCCATTTAAAACTCTTTTATGAAACATGGACATGGATAAAAAATGTGTTCCAGTAAAAACATACCCATAAAATATCTCGAATAATAATGAGATTGAGGAATTAACCCTTACCTTGTAATTTTCCTTGGTTGAGGGTAGGTTAACCTCCTGTATAATGGTTAAATAATTTTTATCAATTTATACAAGAATCATATACATTAATATGATATCATATATGATCTTTTAACATTTCTTTGTTAATAATATCTTAGCATTATCGTCATTTTGGGTATTAACTGATTCATTTTCATTTATATGATTTGTTACGTAAGTAATGTTTTTTATGGATACGATGTATCTTATTCATATTCAGAATGATATTAAGTCATTAAGAATTATTTTTAATCATCTAATGAAAATTAGTCTTGAATGGATACGATGGGGAACAAATATCATCGCGTTCGTGGAGACGGTAATCCGTACGTACGCACGATCGACAATACCATTCTTTTGATATTAAAATAATATATAATTGGATGGTATATCATTTATACAGAATCATTATCATGTTATATTTATTATTTACATCAATTAAACATCATTATTATACCCATGAAAATAATAATGTATTGAATAACAATAACACCATGACATGGAGATGGTAAGTCGTATGTACTCACGTGTGGTGACATGTCAATCAAAGGATGGATAGAATAATGAATATGGTTGTAACATATTTATAATAACATCATAGTATATATATGATATTGGAGTTATTATTTTAGAATGGAAACAACAAAGAAAGAGTAAGTGAAAGAAGAAAGGAACTTGAAAGAGGTGATGAAATATTTTCCTTTTCTTCGGGTTCTTCCTTTTGATTTAATCAAAAGGGCTGCTTAGGTTGGATTTCTGACAAAAGGAAGGACTCTAGGATTAAGGGAGGAAATTTGAGATGGTATTTGGGTAGGGTTTGGCCGAGAAAAATTTCTTTTAAGGTGTGAATTATAGAGAAGGGGAGTGCCCTTTTATAAGAGGGGTGAGGGGAACCTTAGGAAAAGCTAGAAATATTATTTTATAATAAAATCATTTTCGATTTATAATGTCTCCAAAATAGATTATTTAAAGTATAAGGTGGGGATGGTTTGAAAACCACTCAACCAATAGGTTTTAGATAGGTTTGGGTCACTATATTAACTTTATCATTTAGATTTAACTCTTTGTTAAATAGTTTGACATTTAGCATGTCTCTTTGTATTTATATATTATATGGTTAATATATATACTATATACTTCCAATCAAACCCAAATTGGTTCATTAATTATAAAACTATCATTAATATAAGTCTTTTGGCTGAACCTTAGATTTTTTAGAATAAAATATTAACTAATAATATAATATTTGTTTTTAAAACTTTTTATGTCAATTTTGACACTATTTGGTATTTTGTTTTTTCTAAATTCATAACAGCATTATTACTTCAAACCAAAATCATATAACCAACCCTAATATATCATATTAACCTAGAAAATTACTATAATATATAAAAATTCTCATATCACGTTTATTTGGAAATTTATAATGTCAATTATTTTAATCTTTCATTAATTAGGTAATTACTGCATCATCATTATGGCATAAATAAATTAAATTATTTAATGTAAAAAAAATATAAATATAATTCCATTATGTATTAAAGCTTTTTATATTTATAAATAATATTTATAGTCGAATATATCTAATGTGTAACCCTATAAAAAAATTGTTTAGTTATTAAACATTGATTTTAACTCTTTCAACTCTTCTTTGAATTAAATAATACTAAATGTCCTAATCTAATACAAGTGGGCCTAAAGGGTTATATTTTATTCCTAAGGTTGTTTTTGGTCTAATTAAACTTATCCAATAGAATTAGGATGTGTGTTAGGGTAATAATAATATCATTTTACCCCAAATTACCCTATTTACTATTAACCGTCGTAAATAAAAGTAAAAAGTTACTATTCACCAAAAATTAGTTTCATCTTATTGAACCACATTTTACTTAATTATATCAACCTTTTCTCTTGTAATTTTGAAATTCAACTCACAGAAGCGGTAAAATTAAGTTTTATGTAAATTTGAAAATGCTCTTAGGGGGTGGGTAAAGATGGTAAAAAGTTCAATAAATTGTTTATATATTTAAAGTTATTATAAACTAACTCCAATGAATTACATTGAACTTATATTGGTATTATGTATCCATTTTAACCAAAAATAAATTTAATTAAATTAAGTAATTATTTAAATAAGAATTTGGTTTTAAACTATAACTTAGTGTTTTCACTATTCAACAAAAATTGAAATTTTTCAGAAAAATACCAAAACTTCACCCTAAGCTAATTTTGATATTACGAATTCAAAAATGAATTCTATTTTTCCAATTTTAAATCATATATGTTTAATTAACTAATTTAAAATTAATTCCTGTTGTCAAAACCAAAAAGCGTATTATTAAGAAATAATAATTATTAAAAGATTGACACTTGTTTATGTCAAATTTTAAAGTGAAATTACTTACAATGACCATCATTGGATTAAATGGTAAAAATATAATATAATTATACTTTTAAACCATTAAAATGTATAATTCAACACTATAAATTATTTTGATTAAAAATGTTATTTTCAGTTAAAATATAGTATTTTCACTATTCACCCAAATATGAAAGTTATCCGAAAAACACCAAAAATTTATCGAAACTAAATTCTTATGTCACGATTCTATAGAAGAAGTTTATTTTGTAAAATTTAATACATAAAAGTTTCGAATATTGGATTTAAAAAGGGTTCTCCATTAAAAGGGGTTAAAATTGTATTTGTTTTTGTAAAATAATTCTTTTATCTGAAAAAAAATGAATTTTTTCGTACATTATGTCTAAGAAACTCATAATATGGATTCTAAAATTATAAGGAGTATATAAAGTTCAAATTTCAGTTAATACTATTCATAACCACTTTTGAATGGCTAGTTTGGTAAGTCGTGGTGTGCTTTAACTCATTGTTGCGTGTAGTGCAAGTTATTGCATTACTTTGAAGAAATAACGTACAATGAAATCTTGGGGTGTTACATTCTTCCCTCCTTCAATAAATTTTTTCCTAGCAATTTGAAATTGTTATTATAAAATAAATGGTTGAAAATAGAAATACCTTTCGGGGAAAAGCCACATCGGAAATTGGGTTAAAAAAATTTAGTCTTAATAAGAGGAAAAGGGGAATGACTCACCACCAAATTATGATCTCGATTAGGAGAACATTGGTGGAAATTAGAGACACATAGTTGGAGGAAAAGCGTAAATATTATAGGGAGTGATTGAGGTCATCAGTCACAAAATATTTCAGAATTGAGGGCCTCAAATCCATCAATCTATGATGATTTAAAATATCACCTGTTCAACAAAACACAAGGTATTAGGATAACACATTTTTAGTTTTAAGATACCTTACCTACAGTTTAAGAATTAATTTCTTCATAGAATAAGAGAAGAAAAAAAATATATACTTGACAAGTAGAGTTCCATCCATAATCTAATTTCTACCACAAAATCATCTTTCAATATAAAAGATAATAGAACATAAAAAAATATTATATTAATCCTATTCGTAAAGGGATCCAAAAAAATGAATTTATAATTCATCTACCAGGCCTTTTAAAAAACTACATTATTCAATCCAGGATATCACGTGGGTCAGTGGTAAGTGATACACCCTTGTCGCCCTTCGGTTGCGGGTTCAAGTCTCGCGACCTTACCGGAGGTGACAGGTTGTCTCCCGAACTCCGGGTTGTCCTTTTATGGAAATCCAAAAATAATCTCAAACTAGAATTATCCAAAATACATCTATCCACACTCATATTACACAATTTATAAGGAAGGTAAACTCAATGAAGATCCTTTTGGCCACGTAATAACATGTGAACACCTTCACCATGTATTATTTTAAAACACTACAACATCCTGAATTACCATAAAACATTATTGATTACATTCATTCTCCCTTATTCCTTTTAGAATACTGGATATAATCCTTCTATCCAAAAATGTTGTAAACTCCAATAGTGATGAAATATTCAAATCATTAATAAGTTTCAAGGTAGTCAAGAATATCCAATATAATTTATCCAAATCAACCATCTCTTATTCCAAAATCACTACCTCATTATCGGAACAATATTAAGGATTACCTTTCCTTCAACCATGTATTTTCCAAAAATTATAGCTTACTATTAAGTCACTTTTCTTAGAACCATATAATATCAAATCCAAAATAAAATAGTACTGCAGTACAATCCTTATTTATCTCCATAATTCATATAACCGGCATATTGTTGATTCAACACTCAAATGAAATAATTCAATAATAACATTATAAGAACACTATCCATTCCTCTTAATATGAGGCAGTATCATAACTTGATTATTATCCAATATCATCATTTCTGGTATACTCTGATGGCTGGGAAATTGATTGGTGTAGTGTCCCAACGCCTTGCAGATAAAGCATTTTACATTTGAAACCTTTTTCGTACCCTTGCAATCATGTACTTGGTGTCCTTTTTCTCCACACTTATAAAAAACTCTCATTCCCTTCAAGCATTTAGTAAGGTGATTCTTTCCAAAGTTATCACATATTGGAAAATCCTTCTTTTCCCTCTTCCCTTTATCTATCTTTCTCTCTTCCATAATTTTCTTCTCTTGCTTCCCTTCAAATCCATAGGATTCAGAGAATTCTTTACTTATCTTATTAACACATGATACTATTTCTTCATATGTTGAGAATACATGGGAGACTATTTACCTTCTAAATTTTGGCTTAATACCATGAAAGATATGATCCTTCTTACTCTATGGATCATACGTATTGTTGGAGTTCACAATCCATCTACTGGGCACCATTTCTATACAATGGCATACACTTGGTCAGTTTATGAATTGAAATGAATAATTCCTAACTTGTAAAATACCTAACGTAAGTTGAATAGTTTATGGATATAATCCATAATCATAAAAATATTTTATTTGAGGAGATATATACTCGTGAATCCTTCATAATGATTTGTAAAGAAAATGAGAATTGTCTTAATCATATCCCATGGGAGTGTCATAACCAAGAGTGCAACATGGCCCATTTTCATGCACCAGTTCCCATTCGAGTCTAGCACAAAGCGGTGTTTTTGGGTTTTACCCCTAGTCACATCTGTGCCAGAGCCGCCACTACCTGCTCGTATCTAGATAGGGATGTATTGCTTTAGAAACTCACAAAATCTATACAATACCAAAATTCTAGGAAGTTCTTCTACACTAATACTCAAAATATATCTTAGGACTATGTGCTTTAATCATATTTTATCTAAATATAGTTTCCATGGTTTGAACTAAACTTCCTCTGATACCAACTATAATGCCCCGACCCCAAAAGCATAGAGTCAGTGCATTGTTTTAATACATTGGCATGATCACAAGGAAATCATGTCTAGAAAGACCGATGCGTTTTGTATTATTGGAAGCAAAATTCATATATAAGTTCAACTTTACATCTTGAAAAGAAATACAACACGATTTTATTCCATTAGAAACATAAAAGCCTACTAGATTATGCCTACAAGTCACTCATAACTAACTTCTTCATATCATGGGAAAATGAAACATAAGAAATAGGCGAGCTCAAATGCTCAGAAAGGGTAAGCAATATAGTGGAAGATAACAGAAATATTAAGCATGGTGAATAATTAAAACCACATGCCTTTACCGATAATAAACATGAATACTTTTATGGATGGAATATGAGCTGAGTAAATAATTCCCTAATAAAACATAATCATGTGTATCCTAATAGTATAATGACCACATCAACCATCAATATTATTTTCATAATGAGGGAATGTATAATGTTGGACATTCTAAAACATTTTTTCAAGGCCTCAGCCAAGAAGTCTAAAAATGATTAAGGCCTTGGACCAAACCATATATCAAATTGGGAAAGGCCTCGGCCAATTCCATGTCTACATGACTCATTAGACCTACCGATGCATCGAGGAGCTATAGCGGGCTCCACCCATCACTTACTATGTCCAATACATTCTTCATATAAAAAGGTTGAAACATTACTTAAACATTCATATTAGAACTAGCATACGAAATGTCCATACATTAACCATAAACCATGAATGGTATAAAAATAACACATCCACAGTCAAACATATCACAAAACCTTAACTACAATATCGAATATTTGTATCATAATAAATCAACTTCAAACAAGTTTGAAATCTATCAAAGGATGTTGACATAGATGAAAATGATTTGTAAAACTCTTTGAGAGAAATGACCCTTTTTCATGAAAGGATTATAAAGTCACACAACTTAGAAAGGAAGACATTTGAAGACATTTTTTAATCAAATTTTCCTACACCACTTTGAATATTTTTAATGGAATTAACATTTTAAAAACCCTCATGTCCATATAAATAAATCCTTACAAAAACCATTTTGAAAACATGGAAATTAATGATAATGATTTAGAAGAATAAATTTTTAAATATTTAAAATTATTTTTTAATAATATATTCCATTAAAATAATCCCATTGAAAAATCTTTTATGAAACATGGACATGGATAATAAATATGTCCCAGTAAAAACTTACCCATAAACAATCTCGAATGATAATGAGATATAGGAATTATCCATTAGCTTGTAATTTTCCTTGGTCAAGGGTATTTTATCCTCTATTATAATGGTGAAATAATTGTTATTAATTTATAAAAGAATCATATACATTAATATGATATCATATATGATCTTTTATCAATGATTTGTTAATAATATCTTAGTATTATCGCCATTTCTGGTGTTAAATGATTTGTTTTACTTTATATGAATTGTTACGTAAGTAATGTTTTTATGGATAGGATATATCATATTCATATCAATAATTATATTAAGTCTTTTAAACATTACTTTTAATCATCTAATGAAAATTATTCTTGAATGGATACGATGGAGATTGAATATCATCGCATTTGTGGAGACGGTAATCCGTACGTATGCACGAGCGACAATATCATTATTTTGATACTAAAATAATATATAATTGGATGGTATATCATAAATACAGAATCATTATCATTTTATATTTATTATTTACATCAATTACACATCATTATTATACCCATCCAAATAATAATGTATTGAATAATAAGTACACAATGACGCGGAGACGGTAAGCCGTACGTACGCACACATGGTGACATGTCATTCAAAGGATGGATAGAATAATGAATACGGTTGTACCATATTTATAATAAAATCACAGTATATATAAGATACTGGTGTTATTATTTTAGAATGTAAACAACAAATAAAGATGAAGTGTAAGAAAAAATTAACTTGAAAGAGGTGTCGAAATATTTACCTCTTCTTCGGGTTCTTCCTTTTGATTTGATCAAAATGGCTCCATAGGTTGGCTTTCTAACTAAAGTAAGACCTCTAGGATTAAGGGGGGACAGTTGAGATGGTATTTGGGCAGGGTGTTTCTGATCCAAATTTTTTGAAGGTGTGAATTAGAGAGAAGGGGGAGTGACCTTTTATAAGAGGGGTGAGGGGCACCTTAGAAAAAGCTAGAAATATTATTTTATAATAAACTAATTTTCGGTTTATAATGTCTCAAAAATTGATTATTTAAGGTATAAGGTGGGGATGGGTCAAAAACCACTCAAACAATAGGATTTAGATAGGTTTGGGTCACTATATTAACTTTATTGTTTAGATTTAACTCTTAGTTAAATAGTTTGACATTTACTATGTCTCTTTGTATTTCTATATTATATGGTTAATAAACATAATACATAATTATAAGAGAACCCCAAGTGGTTTATTAATGACAAACCTATAATTATATAAGTCTTTTGGCCAAAAATTAGATTTTTAGGAAAAGAATATAAATTAATAATATAATATTTGTTTTAAAACCTCTTTTATGTCAATTTTGACACTATTTGTTATTTTGTTCTTTCTAAATTTATAAAAGCATTATTACTTCGAACATAATTCATCTAAACAACCCTAAAATGTCATATTAACCTAGAAATTAGTGTAATTCCTAAAAAGTCTCAAATTACATTTATATGGATATTTATAATGTCAATTATATTAATCATTCATTAATTAGGTAATTACTGCATCATCATTGTGTCATAAATAAATTAAATTATTTAATATCTAAAAAATATAAATAAAGTAACATTATGTAGGAAATATTTTTATATTTCTAAGGAATATTTATAGTCTAATTTATCTTATTTGTAACCCTATATTAAAAATGTTTTAGTTAATAAACATTAATTTTTACTCTTTTAACTCTTCTTTAAATTTAATAATAATAAATGTCCTTATCTAATCCAAGTGTACCTAATGGATCATATTTTATTCAAAATGTTTTTTTGTCGAATTACACTTATCCAATAGAATTATGACATGTGTTAGGGTAATAATAATATCAATTTTACGCTAAATTACCCTATTTACTTTTAACCGTGGTAAATAAAAGTGAAAAGTTACTATTCACCAAAAATTGTTTTTATCTTATGGAACCAAATTTTACTTAAATTTATCAACCAAGTCTCTCGTATTTTTTAAATTCAACTCACAGAAGCGGTAAAATTACGTTTTACGTAAATTTGCAAATGCTCCTAGGAGGTTGGTAAAGACGGTAAAAAGTTCAATAAAATTTTTATATATCTAAAGTTATTATAAACTAACTCCAATGAATTACATTGAAATTATATAGGTATTATGTATCTATTTTGACCTAAAATAAATTTTAATAAAATAAATAATTATTTAAATAAACATTTGGTTTTAAACTATAACTCAGTGTTTTTCACTATTCCTCAAAAATTGAAAGTTTTCAGAAAAATACCAAAAATTCACCCATGGATAATTTTGATATTCTGAATTCAAAAATGAATTATATTTTACCAATTTCAAAAAATATAAGTTAAAATAATTAATTTAAAATTAATTCTTATTGGCAAATCCAAAAAAGCGTATTTTTAAGAAATAATTACCATCAAAAGATTGACACTTGATTTTGTCCAATTTTAAAGTAAAATTACTTACAATGACTATAATTGGATTAAATGGTAAAAATATAATCTAGTTATACTTCCAAACCTTTAAAATTTATAAATAACCACTATAAATTATTTTGATTAAAAAAGTTTTTTCAGTAAAAATATAGTATTTGTCACTATTCACCCAAAAATGAAAGTTATCAAAAAAACACCAAAAATTTATTAAAACTAAATTCTTATTTCACAATTATAAATAGGAAGTTTATATTGTCAAATTTAATACATAAATGTTTCAAATATTGGGTTTAAAAAGGGTTCACCATTAAAATGGGCTAATATTGCATTTTTTGAAAAATAATTTTTTTATCTGAAAAAATGAATTTGTTCTTACATTATGTCTATGAAACTCATAATATGGATTCTAAAATTATAAGGATTATATGAAGTTCAAAAGTCATTTAATACTATTCATAACCGCTTTTGAATGGCTAGTTTGGTAAGTCGTGGTGCGCTAGAACGCAGTGTTGCATGTAGTGCAAATTATTGCATTACTTTGATGAAGTAATATACTATGATATCTTGGGGTGTTACAATGATTGAGATATAATTACTTCTATACATATGAAAATAAACTTTTCTTGTAGATATACCTATAATAATAAATGATTTTTTCATGCATGTGGATGTTTTAGGATTAGAATATATATTGTGATCAATGTCATTGAGTTTAATTAAAATAATTGGTAGGAGTGTTTTCATGTAGGAAGGTCATGTTTGGTAGAGTCATAAAAAGTGTGTCTCATATATGATGAATTGCCAAAAAATATATATTAATATGATACTTAGCTTGAAATACAAGGATATTATTCACAAATGGAAATTAATGACTCTTACAGAGATATTTTGACTATTTGGAGATGATTGAAGTTGATATTCATTGAAAACATGAAAAAGAATGTTGACACTGAAATAATAGAATGCATTGATGGTGTTCAATCAAAGATAAGAAATTGATAAATTCAATGTTTGGATACCATGAACCTATGAACTATTCAAGAAACTAATGTGTACATAAGAGTGAGATCATTTCAAATGCGGTGATAATTTTTTGTGAATTATGATAGAAGTTATTATTGAGGAGTGTCTCAATAAATATTTTGTAGAGAATAAGAAGGGTAGAATAAGTGTTGATGTTTCATGGATTTTTAGAGCTGAATAAGAATCTCCCAATTATGGAGAACTGTAGTGTTAAGAAACTAGGAGTACATCTTCTGGTGATTGAAGGTGTATTGGATTTACTCTATACAAGTTACATTGTAATCAGAAATTAAATTTTAACTATTTTGTATGATTGGAAAAAGAAGAAAGAATTTTAATTGGTGGGAACATGAATTATTTTCTTTCTGGATATCGAATTATATTTTCACGAGATACCTCATTTTTATTCATTATTTTATTTATTGGATATTTGTTCTATAGGATAACAACCAGAAACAATAAGGATTATGTACTCACATTATGATAGAACCTTGTAAAAATCATTATTCCTTGTAGTTAATTTTGTTATCATTTATGGTAAGAAAGGTTCTATTATAAATTTTAGTGGATCTAAACACTAACAATTTATAGATGTTAATTATAAAATAAATGAAACTATAAAATATCAACACTAATTCAACCCCACATCATTTTGATCCATATATTCTTGAGAACTATGAAAAATCAAAAATTAAGTTCAAATTTACCAAACCCAATATGACCACATCTATTTCGGATTGAACTTGCATCCATGGAACATATCCCAAGAATAATTCCATCCATGAATTTGGTTGATAGTTTTTGGCGATATATGGATGTGTAATAGTGCATTTTATGATCTTTCTCATATTTTGGGTTTTCAGGAGTTTAATTAAAAATATACATAATACAGGTTTGATTAGTAGTTCCCTTTTTTATGTATCACCCCTGGATGATATATTTACTACCTCTAGGTTTATGTGGAGATTGTACTAGAATCCAAATTGGTTATCTTTTAGCCGAGAAAAGTAAATACCTATTATAATTACATTACTTTATAGGGGGGAATAATAACAAAAGGTACATATGATGGTGTGCTTAAATGATTTTTTAGAGATGATAAGAATGATTATTACTATTTAGTTTTCCCTAACTCATAGATTGTGATCATTAAATTCATGTGGGTTGAAACATTGATGTTGGTGATTAGGTTTGAGGATTTAACCATTTAGTAAAAATTCAACAGGGTTAGATATAATGTGGATATATAGAAAAGGAATAGAGTATGAGATAACATGAGAAATTATGTCTGATATAATTTTACTAAGTATTAATTTTTACCCTACTCTTTTTAATCATGCCACGACACATAGATGATCATCTCACTCCAAGATCTAGACAACACCTACACACCAGGATATCCCTATTTTTGCATCGTGTCCCACACACAGCCAAAATAATTCACGTGTTGCGTGCCTTCATCGAGAGAGAGATGGGTTCCCTAAGTCACTTATCAGTGGTAACTAGTCCCTCTGTTTAATTCCTATACAAGGACCCCCATACCTCAAATTTCTATAAAAACATACCTATGATGTTTAGAATAGGTGAACCAAGCTCAAAGGAGAATCCTAAATAGCACTAGAGCATAATAAATCTATGTCCATCTCCTCTAATCTCTAATTTAAGTGATTTTGGACATTAAATTCAGGGGAAAATGATTTAAATGGTGGGTATTTGTATCTTTAAATGATTATGAACATTGAAAGACCCATTCACTTAGGTATTTATTAAGAATTGGGTTAAGGAATCTTCTAAAGAGGCACACTTAAGAGGCCAAGGCATGCCATCCCCAATCCAAGGACCTCTTTAATAGGCCATTCCTAGGACCTATAAGAGAATCTATGACTTGGAACTCCAAGGGAGGCCTCACCCATGTCCTCCTAAAGGTGTATCTATGCCTAGGAACTCTATGGGAGGTCGCACCTAGGTCCTCCCAAAGATGGTTGTTCCTAGGTCCTCTAAAATGATTCACGCATAAGATACACCATTGTCCTATAATAGAGGCCACACCCTATTGTCCCTAAGTAGAGCCATGTCGAGGTCCCATACTTGGGCAGTGTATTCACCCAAGTCCCATAAACATGGGTGTCATATTCACCTGTATTCTATACCTAGGAAACATATTCTCCCAGGTACTATAATTTAGTGTAAAATTCACCTAGGTCCCCTACTATGGTTCCATATTTACCTAGGTTCCAAACTGGAAAAGCATATTCACCCATATTCCATTGTTATGAACTATATTCACCCAGGCCATCCACTTGGAAACCACATTCACCCAGGACCCCAAATTGGGTGCCTTATTTTTCCATATCTGATACCTAGGTACCATATCCAACAAGGTCCCCTACATTGGTTCCATATTCATCCATATCCCATATATAGGCTCCAAATTCACCCTAGTCCACTACATGGGAGCCTTATTCACCAAGGTACTATAATTGGATTCCATATTTTCCAATATATGATGATATAGAGCCACTTAGTCTAGAGATATACACTTTAGAACCACATTCCTTGTCCAAATACTTGGCCTATATTATGTCCACCTGGTCACCCCATCCGTATTGGTCCTTTAATTGGGATGAAATAGATTCCTAAGAGACCATTCGATCAATTGGTATCTTGAACCAACCCACCACTGAGTTGCCTTCATTAAAGCCTCCTCCAAATCATATTGAAGAACATGATCAGGTTATTCACTCTACATCACCCCCTATGATCATGTATTGATTTGATAATAGAGATAAATCGTCCCATGAGGGATTCTACCTAGGGTTTTCTTTCAAAATATTGGCACCCTCAAGGTGTTCAAAATCATTTAGTCCCTTGATAAATAGGGTTCCTATCATTTGGAGAGCATTGAAACCTCCCCAGACTCATTCTTCTCATCTTGGTTCACCCATATCAAGAATTATCTCAGATCTACAGATTATAATAGGATTATTTTCATGCATTAATTGACCTAGGAATAATATAGGTCTCCTACAAAGAGTAATCCCAAATAATTCCCTCAATGATGATCTTACCCATGAACCCCATCAATTATACATATATATCATGGGTATCTTACCATGGTGTATTCCCCAATAATATCTTATTCTATTCAATAAAAATGGATATACCAAAAAGTTATTATCCCATATAAGTCCCATTCCAACCATTTTAACGCTCTTTTCACCTAATAGTATTAACTATATAACTCTAAACTACACTTCATATAGTCCTAGTTTCATGAAATTAAACTTCATAGAATATAGCCAATTCTTCATGATATTAAACATTTAAAAACAATACTTATCAGTATGGACTTAAAATAAAACACACTATGGTCCTAGAAGAACATCCTTACAAGTAACACTATTGGTACAAGATGAATTAAATAAAAAATTCACTTCATTTGGACATGGTTTCATGACATTAAATGGAACCACATTGGTCCTTATCACATGACCGTAAAAGGAACATCATGTCCCATTAAATGTAACTGAACTACATGGGTTTGGACTCTATTAATAGGGATAAATAATAATATCATATAATTTGTTGATTCCCAGCCTCACAAATCATAAAACCTCTCTAGATAGATAAAAATCCCTCTATGTGAATTGGATTGAGTTTTTACCATTTGATCATTCCAAAAAAATTATAACATCTGATCATGAAACAACTCAAATCATTTTATCATGTGCAATGAACTTGGATCATTCTCATATCATATCTACTACTGAATTTGATCATCATCACACAAATCATATCTAATTCTAATGGTTGTATTTTTTTGTACTCAAATACTAGATAAGGTAGAATTTAACCAAGTCTTTGAGAAGGTTTGGAAACTTTCAAAGGGGGAGAATTTAGTTGGGTGCCCAAATCATCTTTCTTAACACTCTCTAGAACACCCACACACCATGATCTCTATGACACTATATTGTGTCACACACCCAGACTAGCTCATTACCACCTTGAATTCGTTGGTCCATATAGATGGGTTCCCTGAGTTGATAACCACTACTTACTCAGACCTAGGATTGATTCATATATAAGGACCCTCAAACCTCTAATTTCGATACAAACATACCTATAAATTATGGAATATGTGAACTGAGCCCAAAATAGAATCCCCATCCATTTCTAGCATATTTTACCCAAATATCATTAAATATATAACGCTAAACTGCATTACATATAGTCCTAGTTTTGTTGTAATAAAAATTAATAAAATATAGTCAATTTTAAATGATATCTAACTTTTTAATAATTTCCTTATTTGTACTATGGTCCTGAATGCAGGAACATAAATGGATCATCGTTGGCCAAAGACGAATTAACTAAAAATAGAACTTCATTTGTTCATGTTTTCATGACCTCAAAGGCCACCACATTTGTCCTTTTCACATGACCTTAAATGGTACAACATGCTCCATAAATTTGAACTCAACTACACGAGTCTTGATTCCATTTATCAAGATACATAATAATCTCATCTCATGGGCTCAATTCAAACCTCAAAACACTTACCACCTCTCTATATGTAACAACCCTAACTCCAGTAATCCATAGCTGGTGGTTACATTATTACATTGGTAAAAGATATAAGTTATTTCAAATTTTAGTAGTATTGTGATATGATATACATAATTATTTTTTTGTAAAACATTAGATACTTTGAAACAAAAAATTATAAAATTAATAAAACATTATAATTCCTTTTAGTTTATCCATGAATTCATTCAAATATCCCTTATTTGTACCCTAAGGAAAGGAAAAAAATAAATGGATTAGATCAAATGATTAGTAAGGGTAACATCCATCCTTTCATACTTATAGAATAAATTTTATTTAGTTAATGAATAACTAGAATAATTCTATAATCAAATAAAATTGAGAAAATAATATATATTCATAACATAACAATAGAAATAAATAGATCACTTGAAAAAAAAATTATTGATTTCATAGTTATGAAATTCATAATTCTAGACATCTAAATCTTATGATCGCAACATCCTAGCCAAACACCACGATCTTATGATCAAGTCCATATAGATGAACATCATGATACTTCTATCAAGGCTATGTTCCAAGTTATCATGATCTTACCATAAATGCCTCATTTCCATGTCATCACGATCTTATCATTAAGGACCCATATCAAGGGAATATTAATTACTGGATAGAAATACACCAAAATAGACAAACTAGTTTGTCCCTTGATTCCTACAGACACATCAATGTGATATATAATTATAATCACCACTAATAATTCAATTATGTTTAATTCATTCCCCTAATAAAAGAAATAAATAAAATTAAAATGTACAATCAAATTTAATTAGTAAAAAATAAACATTCATATTGGAATAAAAACATATGAAATGTCAATATATTCCCATATAAATAAATAGAATAACTTGATCATAATCATCTAGATAAAAAGGTTGATGGTATCCTTATCTCATATACCCTGTAAAATATATGAAACATTAAAGTAACTTTATAGGATGAAAAAAACATTAAATGAGAATTAAAATTTTAATTATAGAAAAAATAAGAACCACCCTTTACATTTTAGTAAATTTAAAGAGAAAAAAATATATAAATGAAAAAATATAAATTTCATTGAAAACCCATGAAAACATAGAGAGGAAGTTTCTCAATAAAAACCAATGAAAATGGTGAGAGACTATGTTATTATGGAAAATGTTTAAAATAATATTGCATTCAAATTTACTAAAAAAAGTCATAGTTAATTGAAAATGTAGTCACTAGTCACTTTTAATTATCAATTTTATGTAGATGACCAGAAAATGTTATAAAACATTATATCAAATGATAAATCTAAAAACTAGTATTTTGAAATGAAATAAATGATAAGTAAACAAATTCATATTGGAAGATATAACACACAAACATGCATAATATTTCAAAATATCATTATTGAACCCATATTGTAAAATATTACTTTAACTTCCTTCAAAAAAGATGATATGTAAAGATTTTGTTCAAAATAAATACACCCACACACCCTACTCTCAATAGAGCTTCATTCCATCAAACACCCAACCCATCTCATTCCCATGGTGCATGTCTAGGTTCAAATTCATGGGTTCCCTAAAGCAATTATGAATGGTAACTATGTCATAGGTTTTATTCCAATATAGGGACCCAAATACCTCAAATTTCGATAAACATTACCTATACAGTGTGAAAGAGGTTAAATGGGCCCAAAGAAGA
The DNA here is from genome assembly GCA_963277665.1 of Viscum album. NCBI lineage: Eukaryota > Viridiplantae > Streptophyta > Magnoliopsida > Santalales > Viscaceae > Viscum > Viscum album. The sequence continues at coordinate 150,507,555 of OY728125.1, forward strand.
TCCCCCAACAACACTGGAGCGTAATGAATCTTTTCTAAGCTTCCACAAGCTCCCTTTTATGTGAGTTTTGACATTGAATTAAGTGGAAAAGGATGGAAATAGTGTTATTTTGTTTCTAAATGATTATGATAATTGAAATACCACTTCTCTCAAGTATTCAAAAATAGTAGGGTGGATAATCCTCTAATGTAAGAACAACTAAGATACCAAGGTATGCCATGCCAATGTTGACGTCCTCTTGAATAGACCACACCCGGGTCCTCGAAGAGGATATATGCCTTGGTATTCTAAGAGAAGACTCACCAAAGTCCTCCCAAAGGAGTTTTTGTGCCTAGGTCCTCAAAGGTAGTTCATTCCAAGGTCCCCAAAAAGAAGGTTCTTTCGAGGACCTCTAAAACGAGTCATACCTAAGAAACACACAAGTACTCCAAGAGAGGTCATGCTAAGGTCTCCCCAAGTGTAGCCACACCCATGTTTCATACCTTGCAGTTTTATTCACCTTGGGCCCATAAAAATGGGCACCATAATAACTTTAATTCCAAAACTATGCTATATATTCTTCCAAGCCCCCACTCAGGTGTCAAGTTCACCCACGTCCCTTAATTTTGTTCTATATTCACTAGGGTTCCATTCTTGTGAACCATATATACCCATATTCCATACCATGGAACTATATTTACCTATTAACCCAACATTTGAACAATATTCACCCAGGTCCTCTAATTGGAAGCCATATTATCCCATATCTAACACTTGGGTTCCATATTCAACTAAGTCCTTGACTTGGGAACCATATTCATCCATATCACATATATGGGCACCAAATTCACCATGGTCCTGTACTTGTGTTCCATATTCACCTAGGTACCATACCGAGTTTCCATATTTTCCATGATCCCATCTATGGAACAACTTTTACTAGACCTCTATAATAGATCACCCATTTCATAGTCTCAATACTTTGCCTACATTAAGTCCACCAAGGTGCCCTATCTATTTTGGACCTTTAATTATGATAAATCAATTCTCTAATATCCCTTTCATACACTCATTATATTGAACAAACCCACCATATAATTTCCTCTATTAAATCCTCATCTATATCCAATTGAATAAAATTACTGGGTGATGAACTCCAGAGTGCTCCCCCTAGATCATGTAGTACTTTAATAATAGAGATTTAGAAACCCATAAGGAAATATCCTAGGGTTTTTCTCCCAAAATTATAGGACCCTCAAGGTTTTAAAAATCATATATTCACTTGATAAAATGCAGGTTCCTATCATTAGGTGAGTGATGAAACCTCCTAAATCTTGTCCTTATCATCATGGTTTACCCATATCAATAATTCCTTCAGCTGTAGAGAATCTAATAAGATTATTTTCATCCAATTAATTAGTTAGGAATATTGTATACCTCATATAAATTTTTAGCCCCAAAAATTCCTTCATTGGTGATTCACCCATGAACCCCAACAATTATCCATATATATCATGTGTCTCTTACCATGGTGTAAGCCCCAAAACATTTATCTTCTACCTAATCAAAAAAAGATAAACCGAAAAGTGATTATCATATGTTAGTCCCATGAAAACCATTTTAAGGATCTTTTTACCTATTAGTATTAACTATATAACATAAAAAATCATTACATATGGTTCGAGTTTCATGAAATTAAAATTTGAGGAATATAGTCAATTCTTTATGATATTAAAATGCTTGAAAATATTCTTTATTTATATGACCTTACACTATAAGAGACCATGGTCCTGGATGAACTACCTTAAAAGGATCATCATTGGTCCAAGATGTTTGGACATAAAAAAATTCATTTGTTCATATTTTTTCATAACCTTAACTGAAACCACAATCTTCCTTATCACATGAACATAAAAGGTACAACATTTCAAATTAAGTGGAACTTAACTACATGGGTTTTCATTATCTTCAAATGGATAAATAATATTTTCATCACATAGGCTTAATCCCAAACAAAAAAAAACATACCAACTCCCTAGATGTGACAACCCTAACTCCAATAATCTTAATCCAATTGTTACTTTATTGAATCCTTACATAATATAATGGATTTCACTATTTATTATTATAGAGAGATGAGATATAGACATGTTTTTCAATATACATTAGAGAACATAAAACAAAAAATTATAAAATTCATGAAAAACTTCTTATTCCTTTTACTATATCTATAAATTAATTCAAATATCCTATCTTGGTACCCTAGGTATATAATAAAAAGTATGGTTCTAGCTCAAATGCCTAGTAAGGTGTAGCGTCGATCCTTTCGTAATCATTGAATAAACAGTATTTACAAAATAAATAATTAGAATAATTTTATAATCAACTAAAACTGTGAGAATAATATATCCATGTATTGCATAACAATATAAATAAATATATCATTTAGAAAATAATAATAATTTAATTTTTAGTTATGAAATTTATAATTATATACATCTAAATCCTGACATCAATACCTCACACCAAAACATCATGATCTTACCATCAAGCCCATATGCCAGGAAATCATGATATTTCCATCATGGCCATGTTCAAGGATATCATGATCTTACCTTAATAGCCTCATTTCCTTTTCATCATGATATTATAATTGTGGTCCCATGTTAAGGGAATATTAATTAATTATCTAAAATTCTCCAAAATACCCAAACTAGTTTATCCCATGAGACCTACCGATTAATTGAGGGGATATATTATTATAATCCCCACTAAACATTTAATTAGGTCCAATGTATTCAAAAAATTAAATAAGATAATAATATTACAATGTATAATCAAATATCGTTATTAATCAAAAAAAATTCATATATGAATAACAAAAATACATAATGTAAATACTTTACCATGTAAATAAATTAAAAAAAATGATCTCAATCCCACTAGATAAATAAGGTGTGTTTTATCTTTAGATAATATCCCTAATGATACATAAGAAACATGAAATTATATTCACATGGATGAAAAACACCTTTAAAATAGAATTTAAATTTTACTTAGAAAAAGAATAATAAATACCATTTAAATATTAATAGATTTTTAAAAAATATTTTATAAAGAAAATGGAATATAAATTTATTTGAACTAAAATGAAAACTAATAGAGGAATATTATTATTGAAAACAAATTAATGTGGGGAGAGAATGTGTTATCATGGAATTTTTTTAAAAGAATATTTATTTCAAATTTGGTAAAGGATGTAAAAGGTAATAAAAAATTAAGTCACATGTTACTTTTAAATATAATTTTTAGAAAGTCAAGTAGAATAGTTTTTAAAAACATATTTCAAAAGATAAATCTAAAAAAAATATAATTTTGAAACGAAAAAACTCTAATTACATTAATAGGTAGAAAAAGATAAAATATATAATCATGAATAATATCTCAAAATATCATTATTGAAACCCATATTGTTGAAAGATTAATAAAAATTTATTTCAAAAATTGGTAAGGATAATTATATAGGTTAAAGGAAATACACCCACACACCATGGTATCCTTAGTGTTACATTAGTGCACACAACTAGCCCAATTCGTGCATGTGTTCCATGCCTTGGTCTAGAGAGATGGTTACACTGAGGTGGTTACCATTGGTTACTAAGCCCTAGGTTTTATTCCAATATAAGAACCCCCCATATCTCTAATTTTGATACAAACATACCTATAAATTATTGAAGAGGTGAACCAAACCTAAAGGAGAATACCAATGTAAAGGTCTTATTAAAAAGTCCTCATCAAGGTCTTATACAATGATCTATGCCTTGTTCCCCCAAGAGAGTCCTCACCCAAGTCGTCCTAAAGGAGGATCTGTGCCTAGGTCCCTAAAGGGAAGTCAAACATGAATCCTTCAAAAGGATTGTGAACCTAGTTCCTCTAAAATTATTCATTCATAGGATATAGTCAAGTCAAATAAGAGAGTCTATTCCCAAGACTCCCTAAGTGGATCCATGACCAGGTCCCATACATGGGAACTTTATTCACACATGTACCATAAACATGGGAACCATATTATTCTATATTATGTAACTAGGCTCTATATTCCACAATTACCTAAAATGAGTGTCAAATTCACCCATTTCCCCTACTTGAGATCCATATTCAGCTATATTCCTTACATGGGGACCATATTCACCCGTATTCAATACCTAGGAACCATATTCAGCTAGGCCCCATAAATTGAAATCATATTTTTCGAGGTCACCTAATTGGGTGAAATAGTTTCCCATATATAATACTTTTGTTCCATACTCAACCATGTCCACTAAGAGACCATTCAAACACTTGGAATCCCAAACCAAACCATCACTGAGTAACCTCAATTAAAGCCTCCCCATATCATATTGATGAAAATTTCATGGTTATGAACTCCATAGTGATTCCCTTTGATCACGTAGTCCTTTTATAATAGAGATCCAGCATCCCATGAGGAAACCTCCTTGGGTTTTCCTACCAAACATAAAAGAACATCAGGGTGTTAGAAATCATGTTTTACCTTGATAAAGAGGGTTCCTATCCTTAAAATACTATTGAAAATTTCTGAGGCTCATCCTTCTCATATTAGTTAACCCATATAAGAATTCATTCAGCTTCAAATTATCTAATCATCTCGAATTCATCTAATATGTGTTTGAGGACTATTGTGGGCCTCATAAAAAGTATAATCCCTATCCATTCCCTTATTAATGATCTTACCCATATACCCCATCAATGATAAATATAAATCATGAGTCTATTACCATGGTGTAATCCACGAGAATGTCCACATATGTTCATAACAATTATAAACCAAAAGAACTACTCATATTTAAGTCCCATTATAATCATTTCTAGGATCTTTTCTCCTAATAATATTAATTGTATAACTCTAAGCATAATTACATAGGGTCATAGTTTCATGAGTTTAAAATTCATAAAATATATTCAATTTTATATGATATAAATCTTCACAAAATAGGTCTTATATGTATGACCATAAATTTCCAGAAACCATGGTCCTATAAACAAGTCCTTAAAAGGCTCATCATTGGTCCAAAATGAATAACCTATAAAAGGAACTTCATTTGGTCATGGTTTAAAAAATATTAAGGTCTCAAAATTGGTCCTTGTCAAATGTCCTTAAAATTTACGACATATATCATTAAGTGGAATTTAACTATGTGGATTTGATTATCTTCATAGAAATACATAATAATCTCATCACATGGCCTCAATGCCAAACTCATAACACTTAAAACATCCCTAGATGTAAAAACCTTGAATCTCATAATCCAAATTCAATGGTTAATTTATTACATTTGTACAAGATATAAGTTATTTCATATTTTAATAGTATTCGGAGATGAGATACATACATGTATTCCATAATACATTAGAGACTTCAAAACAAAAAAAATTACAATTATTGAAAACATTCTTATTACTTTTAATATATCATTGAATTCATTCAAATATACCTTCTTGGTACTATAGGCAAGGGAATAAAAAGAAATTGGAATTCTCAAATTCCCATTCAGGGGAAACACATATCCTTTCATAATAAGAGAATAAATATTAATTCCGGGATAAATAAATAGAATAATTCTATAATAAAATAAAACTGAGAGAATAATATATCCATTCACAACATAACATTATAAATAAATATATCACTTATACAACAATAATTGATATCATTGTTAATAAACACATAATTCTAGAAATCAAAATATTATTGTAAATACCTCATACCCAAACATCATGATCTTACCATCAATTTTATATGCAAGGACATCAAGATATTTCCATCAAGTTCATGTTCTAGAAAATTATGATCTAATCATGAAGGGATCATATATATTTCACCATTATCTTATCATAAAGTCACCATGCTAAGGGAATATTAATTAATGGTAATACATACAATAAAATTCCCAAATTAGTTTTTTCTATGAAACGTACCAATGCATCGGAGGCAATATAATCATAAGCCCCACTCATTAGTTAATTATGTCCAATTAATTCACCATATGAAATGAATGAATAATATTACAATGTATAATCAACTTGCCTTAGTACTAAATTAAAATTCATATTGGAACAAAAAACCTTGATAATCTCAATACTCTCCCCAGTAAATAAATGGAGTAGCATTATTATAATCTATATGGATAAAGAAGGTGGATGGTACCATTAGAGAATATCCCTAGTGAAATAAAAAAACATAATGGATGTTTACATGGTTGAAAAAAAACCTTTAAAGATCATTAATATTTTACTTAGAGAAAGAATAAGAAATAACCATTACATTTTTAAGAACATTTTAAATAATATTTTATAAATAAAATATAATTTAAATTTCTTTGAAAACCCACGAAAACAATGAGAGGGTGTTACTTACTGAAAACCAATTAATGTGGTGAGAGAATGTGTTAATATGAAAAATGTTTACAAGAATATTCCTTTCAAATTTTGTAAATAAATTCAAATTTAATCGAAAATGATGTCATAAGTCACTGTTAAATATCATTTTGAGGAAGATGAGCAGTTTACTATTTAAAAACATTATATCAAAAGATAAATATAATTAATAGATTTTTGAAATGAAATAAATGATAAGTCCAAAAATGTGTAGTAGAAGATAAAATACATAAATAATAATAATATTTAAGAATATCATTATTGAAACCCATGTTGTTAAAACTGAAATATAAATTCCTTTTGGAAATTGGTAAGGGGAAGTACAAAGGGTCATAATAAATGCACTTGCACACCCTAGCCTCCTAAGAGCTGCATCAGATCACTCACCCATCCCACTCATGCATGTGTTTGAATCCTTGGTCCATAGATATGGGTTCCCTATGGTGGTAACAATCATTTATTGGGACCTAGTTTTAATAAATAAATAAGGGCCCATATAAAACTAATTTCGATATAATCTTACCTATAAAATATGGAATTTTTCAATTGAGCTCAAAGGAAAATCCCCAACAACACTGATGCATTATGAATATATTCTCAGTTCCTCCAAACTCCACAATAAGCCTTTTTTACCTTGAATTGAGGGGAAAAGGATTGAAAATGATGGTATTTTTGACTTTAAGTGATTATAATCATCAAAATAACACTTATCTCAGGTGTTTACTAAGACTAGGTTTAAGGATCCTCCTAAAGAAGCACACCTAAGAGACAAAGGCACGAAATACCCATGTCATGGTCCTCTTGATCAAGCTACACCAAGGTAATATAAGAGGATATTTTACTTGGTCATCCAAGATAGGCCTCACTCAAGCCCACCAAAAGGAGGTTCGGTTCCTAGGTCCTCCATGGGAGGTCATGCCTAGGTCTACCCAAAAGAATTTTTTCCTAGGTACTCTAAAATAGTTAGTGCCTAGAATACACCCAAAACATATAAGAAAGGTCATGCCCAAGTCTCTCTGAGTGGATCCATGGTCAAGTACCATACATGGTAACTATATCCACCTAGTTCACATAAAAATGGGCACTATATTCACCTATATTCCATTCCTAGGTAACATATTTTCCTAGATCCCCAACTTGAGTTTCAAATTCACTAAGGTACCCAATTTGGGTTTCATATTAACCTAGGTTTCATTCTTGGGAACCATATCCACCCATATTTGACACATAGAAATTATATTAACCAATGAAACCTACCTAGGAACCATATTTTCCTAGGTCCCCAAATTGGATGCCTTATTTTACCATATCCCATAACTAGGGTTCCACTTTTAACTAGCACTCCAACATGGATGCCATATTCAACCATATCCCATATAAAAAAACTAAATTTATTGAGTCCCCCTACATGGGTGCCTTATCCACCTAGGTACCATACCTATGTTCCATATTTTTCAAGATCCCATGATATAGAACCAATCTCCTAGAACTACATTCTAGAGCACCACATTATTAGTCCCAATACCTAGCATGAATGAATTCCACCTTGTTACCCCATCCTCTTTGTCCCATTAGTAACGCTAAATCAGTTTTCTATGAGAAATTTTGAACAATTGGTATCCCAAACCAACCCACTATTGTGTTACCTCCATTAAATCCACCTCCATATCCTATTGAAGCAGATGAACTTGTTATATACTGCTGAGTTGTAATGTCCTGCCCCTCCTCATTGGATTTAGTTGAGGAGTAATTTCATCGTGTCCTTAGGAAACATCCACATGACACAAATGTTGGGAAATAAATTCGAAGGGATTGAATACATTTGTAGGCTGATTTACCCTTTAAAAATAAAAAACCACAAACAAACATACCATAACCAAAAGTAAAAATATAATTAATGATAAAAATATAAGAAACATAAATGTATAACCAATAAAAAACAATATATTAGAGTAATAAAAGGAAACCAAGATCAACATAAACTACCAGGAGAAAGATAAAACAAAAAAAACTCAAAAGACTAAAAATAAACCAACTCAAAATCTTAAAAATTCTCCAAGAACCAACTCTTCTATCCATGACCAAATAGTAGGAAGCGACACTGAAGAAATGTGATGCCTTCACTTTAACTATTTCCTAATAAACAATATTTGGAAAAGAACCAAACTACCAATTTTGGGGTAAGTAATGAAACTTAGAAGGATTTACCCAAATTACTTCCCTACTCAAGAAACTAGGATAGAACAAGTTATTAGATTTATATTAAACAATTAATATAAAAAAATATTAAATATTTTAAAAGTTTATATCAAAGTCCATAAGTTTCACACAAAAATATTCTCCAATCTAAAACAGTTCCATGTAATGAAAAAAAACAAGTTATTCAAACCATTTATTGAATTAATTTGGAATTAACCATTAAATTTAACATAACTATACTCACACAAACAAGCATGGTGTTAACCATTTATGGTGCAACTTCACACCGATAACTTATCCCTTTGATGGTGGGACTTCATGAGCAATATACATCCCATTCAATTCAAGAATAACCATATAATACAACAACCATACCAACAAAATATTTTCGAAAACATTTTAATAAAACTATCATTTTTGGTGAAAACACTTTTACATGAATAAAAACTAAACATCCATTTAAAATAATCATTTTAAAATCATGCTACGACATTCACTTTCCACCAAACAAAAAAAATTTAAAATTCCTTAAACGGTCACCAAATAGGATTTCCATCAAGCACTGCCCAAAAGATTCACAATCAACTTCAATAAAGAAATAATTTGAAATTAAATACTTCCTGTTGTAATAAGAGGATTTTAAGGTTAATCCACTTACCTCAGAAACAATTTAATAAATGAATAACGACACATATTCATAAAAAAACCAGGTTGAATCTCCAAAAACCACTCTTAGATCTTATTCCCTATCATCCATACGGTCAAATATCATAATGATTGGAATACACTACCACATATCATCCCAAAAGTACTATATATAAAAATCCAAGAGAGTTAATAAGAGTAGATATAATAAAATAACCAAGTATGGAGACTTACCAAGAAATCTAGCCTTAAATTTACCAAAACATTCCAATGGGTCACTTCTAAATTGAAGGGAAGATTTTACACATCCTTTGGTCGGAATAAAAACTGATTGAGGGTGGACAATAGAAAAAATGTGTGGATTTGTGGGAAAACAATGTTTGATATATTTTTTAGGATTTATATTTTAATTATGTATGGTTGGATATTATTTTTAGGAAAAACATACACCAACCAGGTGAAATCCATTGTCTCCCAACCCCCTTCTCATGTTTGGCCCACATAATTAGACAAATTGTGCACCAACCATGTTTTTAACCTTGTTTCACTTTAAAAGGTTACTCCATAGTGTCCTCATAGTTTTGAAAAACCATACACTTACCCAAATCCCACTGTATCACTTTTCACAATTTTTTTTTAGAGTTGCACGCTTTATACTAATCATGCACAAAATATGAACCTTCCAAAATTCCCTAAATACATTCCAAAAGTATTCCTAAAACTCCCAAACATCACCCGAACACTTTACATTCCTAAAATTAATAAATAAAGGATTACATACATAAAACTATGGGTTCTAAAATATCCCCACCATTCCCTTTCCATCACTATAAAGTAGAAAACTACTTCTATTATAAAAGAGTTTAGGACATTTCTTAACCATTTCTTCTCTTTCTCATAAGTCTCTTCATAAATATAACCATGTTTCCACAAAACCTGCACTAGATCAATGATTTTCCCACATAGTACTTTCTCTTTATTATCCACAATACACACTATCATATGGAACAAGGAAGAATCAATCTATATTTCAACATGATACCATGGAATCACATGGTTAGGAACAAGATGATACTTTTTTCAAATGAGATACGTGAAACACATTATGCACTACACTGATCCATGGTGGAAAAATCTAATTGATATGCCACCTAACCAACCCATTCATGTATCTAAAAAAGATTTGTGTATCAAGGATATAACATTCCCTAATTTCCAAAATAATGATTACAAGAACATAGAGAAATACTCAAGAAAAAATGGTCACTCACTTCAAACAACAATGTCCTTAAATGATGATCCACATATGATTTATGATGAATTTCTACTATCTCTAAATTTTTCTTGATCAATGGAATATTCTTAGTTGTATCTTGGATAAGGCTATGCCCAACCAGTGAAGTCTAATATATTTCCACCCAACAATGAAGAGAATGGAAACAGTTTTCATACAATTCTTCAAAAAATATCCATATGTATCGAGGTTTGATAATTGTTGTTATATGATTTCTTCCAAAAGGGTGTGTGCTTCTCCCATGATCCACCAAAAATCTATTACACAATCCTCCAACATGTCAACCAACATTTGTACCATCCTTTTCGATTGTCCATACATTTAAGGATGATACACTGTACTAATGGTCAACTAGGTCCCATGTAATTTCAGAAAGTAATTCTTGAAATGAGATGTAAAACTAAAATCTCTATCTGAAACTAATGAAACTGGAATGCCCTGCCTCTTTACCACTAATCAGATATATATTCTTAACAACTCCTCCACTGATAAAACAATTTTTTTTGAATATTTTATTGATAATAAATGAAAAAAATTCCTCACATTGTGTCAAATATATTTATTTATAAAATTTTTGGGATTAGGTCATTCATTTGAAAATTTATTAAAAATTTGAGTTTTACCCTTTAAAATTCACTATAGCATTTCAGACATAAATATTTAAAAATGTATCATTTGAACATAAAATTTCATTAATATGTTCTTGAATTGATGGGATAGAACTTTCATTCAGTACATATGAGCTAAATTGTTCATTTTATTTGACTTAAGGGCCCATGATGTCAAAGCTTGGCTGGACTCTCTTGAGTGTATATCAGTTCTGCATTTGGGCCATAACTTCTTCATCCAGGCTTCTATTAGGCCCAAATTTTTAGAGGAGATTGAGGACCCATTTTCTCAAAAATAATCCTACTGAAGGACAACTGACTCACACGTTTCGGTGGTCAAACATGTAGTGCAAGTTGGATTAATATATTGAACAAATTTCCCCATTCACACTTGAAACCTTTTTAAACCTAGACTCCCCTCCACTCAAAAATTGGTGTTTTTATCATTTAGAGGGTTTGGGGACGTGAATTAGGATATTCAAGGAATGGTAGAATTGGTTTCACTCAAAATCTCTAACCATTGTAAAAGGGGTATCTCTTGAAGAGAGGATCCCCTCATCAAATCCTTCTTATTCTTCTTCTTCATGTTGTATTGTTTTCATTTTCATAATAAACATATTTTTTAATATTCTATTTCTTATATTTTCCGCGGTTTTGTTCAATTATATTCTTCTTTACTCGTCCTATTTTGGCTGGAATCATTATTGGAAATGAAATTAAGTTATACCCCTCCTAAACATTTTCACATGCAAAATGTTTCTACGGTGACAACACCTCCCATGGAATTGTGGTTTTCTTAGTAATTGATCAACCTATATCCTTATTCATTAATTTATTTTGAATCAATGAGATACTTTATTTCACATAATATGATATATTAATTGTTTTTTTAATTTAAATGAAACTAAAATATTAATTGAACAATTAACACAAAACACGTGAGGTCAGGAATTGTGTGAACTGTGAGAGCACAACCATAATCCATAATACAATACCACATGGGATAAATTTGTAGAGTTAAAATATAATTCATAAACTCAATTAATCCACATTTCCAGAGTGGAAATGTTCCCTAACTTACCACTTACCATAATATAGCCTTAGAACATTAATCAATGTGAGGTGATATGATTACATCTTTCAAAGTTAGCCTAGTGTTTAATTAATTTCATGTTGGAGGTTAAGTTAATTATCGTTGGGTTCTGTAACACCCCAAGCTTCCATGGTATGTTTCCCTTTGAATATTGTACTAGCTTGCATTGTACACAGCTTGGAGTTTTAACACACCACGACCAATCAAATTAGACGTTATGAATAGTAATATACAATTTTTGAAATTTTTTATATTTTATTTTTCAAAGTGGACTTTATTTTTGAATTCAGAATATAGAAATTATCTTAGGGTGAATTTTTTTTATTTTTCTGAAAACTTTTGATTTTTGACGAATAGTTAAAAACACGACGTTATTATTTAAAACTAACTTTATATTTAAATAATTAGTTATATTATTTTAATTTATTTTAGGACAAAATAGATACATAATAACTATATACATTCAATGTAATTCATTGGGGTCATTTTATAATAAGTTTAGATATATAAAATTTTAATTAACTCTTTACCGTCTTTTACCCACCTTCTAGGAGCATTTACAAATTTGTATAAAACATAATTTTACCGATTCTATAGGTTGAATTTCAAAAATCAGAGAAACACGGTTTAAATCAGTAAGTAAAATGTGGTTCAATAAGATGTAAATAATTTTTGGTGAATAGTAACTTTTGACTTATATTTACCACTGTTAAAAGTAAATAGGGAAATTAAGGGTAAAAATGATATGATAGTAACCCTAACACATGTCCTAATTATATTAGATAAGAGTAAATCAACCAAAAACAACCTTAGGAATAAAAAAAGATCCTCTTTGTTCCACTTGGATTACATTAGGACATTTATTATTATTTTATTTAAAGAAGAGTTAAAAGAGGTAATTTCAAAGTTTAATAAATATACAATTTTTAATATAGGCTGAAACACAATATAAATTCGACTATAAATATTCATTATAAATATAAAAATATTTCCTAGATAATGATATTTTATTTATAATCTTTAGACACTAAATAATTTAATTTATTTATGACATAATGATGATGCATTAATTACCTAAATAATGAAATATTAAAATAATTGATATTATAAATATGAAAATAAATGTAAATTGAGATTTCTGATAAATTAAACTAATTTCATAGGTTAATATGACATGTTAGGGTTGATTAAATAAATTTTATTTGAAGTGATAAAGTTTTTATTGCTTTTAAAAAATCAAATACTAAATTGTGTCAAAATTGATATAATTGAGTTTAAAAAACATTACTATATTACTAATTGATATAATATTCATAAAAATCTAAGTTTGATCCAAAGAACTTATATGAGGTTATATATATTAATAATTAACTATATGGGGTTCTCTTGTCTTGTTATATTAAGTTTATTAACCATATAATATAAAAATACCAAGAGACATGGTAAATATCAAACTCTTTAACTAGGAGTTAAATCTAAAAGATAAGGTTAATATGGTGACTTAACATGTCCAAAACCTATTGGTTGAGGGTTTATCGACCCATCCCCACCTTATCATAGAAATAAATTATTTTTGATCCATTAAAAACCGAAAATAATTTTATTATAAAATAATATTTCAAGATTTTCCTAAAGTGACCCTCACCTCTCTTATAAAAGGTTATTTCCCCTTATCATAATTTAACACCTCCAAAGCCATTTGGATCAGCCAAACCTGGCCCAAATATCCTCCAAAATTTACTCCCTTAATCTTATAGGCCTTCCTTTGGTCAGAAAGCCAACCTATGGAGCCATTTTGATCAAATCAAAAGGGAGAACCCGAAGAAGATGTAAATATTTCATTAGCTCTTTCAAGTTCTTTTCTTCTTCCACATCCTATTTCTTTTTTGGTTCCATTATAAAATAGTAACTCCAATATATTATATAAAATATGATGTTATTATAAAAATGGTACAACCATATTCATTATTCTATCCATCATAAGAATGAAAAAGTCACCATATGGAAGTACGTACGACTTACAGTCTCCATGTCGTGGTGTAGTTTGTTATTCAAAAACATCATTATTTGGATAGGTATAATAATGAGTATAAATAATTTAAATAATAAATATAACATGATAATGATTCTTTATTTATGATATACCATCCAATTACGTACGATTTCACCATCAATATAATGATATTGTCACCTGTGCCTACGTACAGATTACCGTCTCAATGAACGTGATAAGATTCATTCCCCATTGTAATAATTTAAGAATAATATTAATTTTATGATTATAAATAATATTTATGAACATAATATAATTATGTATATTATTCAAATACATATTATCCATAAAAAACATCACTGACGTAACCACCATATGAAGGAAAACGAATCGGTTAACACCCAAAACGACGATACTACAAAAATATTATTAACAAAGAAATATCATAAGATCATTTATGATATAATAATGATGTATATGATTATTTTATAATTTAATAACAATTTTTTAAATATTATACAGGAGTTTTACATACCATCGACTAAGGAAAATTACAAGGTAAGGGTTAATTTCACAATCTCTTTATTATCCGAGGTTATTTTTACGTAAGTATCTACTGGGACCTCTTTATCATCCACAACCATGTTTTCTTAAAAATTTATTTCAAAAAAATTAACTATATACTAGACTATGTTTTAATGTCATTTATACCCTTATTTAACCTTATATGTTTTGAAAACAATCTTTTCGTTGTTTTCCAGACAAGGTACTTTATGACCTTTTCAACTACATTAAGGTAAGAATGTTTTTTTAACTTATACGGCGGGTGCGGCTATTTTCTTCCATTATGATGTCATCGAAGATTCCCTTACAATATTATTAGAATGTATTCAAAATAAATTTTTTCTTTTATAATTATGTGACTCTTAAATTATTTCAAAATAGAAAGAGATATTTCTCTCAAAATGTTTTGATTTCATCTATGTCAACATCGTTTGATAAAATTTACACTTGTTTGAAGTTGTTTCATTATGATACAAATATTACATATTGCATTTATGGTTTTTTGATATGTTCGACTATGGATGTGTTATTTTTATACTATTCATGGTTTATGGTTAAAGTATTGACATTTTGTATTCTAGTTTTAATACGAATGTTTATGTTATGTTTCAACCTTTTCATATGAGGAATGTATTGGACATAGTATGTGATGGGTGGAGCCCTCTATAGCTCCTTGGTGCTTCGGTAGGTCTCATGAGACAATTAGATGTGGAATTGGATAAGGCCTTTCCAAATTTGATATATGGTTTTGGGTGAGGCCAAAATCATTTTTAGACGTCTTGGCCGAGGCCTCGACAAGATGTTTCCGAAAGTATGGCATTATACATTACCTCATTATGAAAATAATAATGATGGTTTATGTGGTTATATGACTAGTATAATACCCATTACTATGTTTTATTATGACATTATTTACTCGGCTCATATTCCAGCCATAAAGAGTTCATGTTTATTATTTCTAAAGGAATGTGTTTTCAATTATTCAACATGTCTAATGTTTATGTTATCTTATATTGTACTTCTTACTCTTAATGAGCATTTGATCTCACCCATTTCTTATTTTTCATTTTACCAGGATATGAAGAATTTAGTTATGAGTGAATTTTAGGCATAATCTAGGACGCTTGGATGTTTCTAATGGAATAAATTAGTTTTTTATTTCTTCCCAAGTAGTAATGTTAAACTTATGTATGTATCTTGTTTCCAATAATACTAAACTATTTGGTCTTTTGGGACATGAATCATTGTATCATGACAATGTTAGATAATAAAGCACTGAATCTAGGTTACTGGGGTCAGGATGTTACAGTTTGTATTAGATAATGTTTAGTACAAACCTTGGAAACTAGATTTAGATAAACTCTGATTATAGCACATTACCCTAAGATAGACTTTGAGGATTGGTATAGATAAATTTCCTAGAATTTTTTAATGTAGATATTTTGTGTATTTCCCAAGAAATAAATCCCTATCTGGATATGAGCAGGTAGAGGCAGCTCTAGCATAGATGTACCAAGGAGTGAAAACTCCGATAAGGAGTTTCGGGCTTGACTTGGGGTATCCCGGTACACGAAAACGGGGTTTGCTGCACTCTTGGTTACGACACTCCCATGGAATATTCTTAGGATAATTCACATATTCATTAAAAACCATTATGAAGGATTTATGAGTATATACCTCCTTATAGAAAACATTATTTATGATTATGGATTATATCCATAAATTGTTCAATTTATGTTAAGTGTTTTACATGTTTGGAATTATGTATTGTGATTCATAAAATAATCTACTTTATGCCATTATTTATAAATGGTTCCTAGTGGAAGGAATGGAAACCATATCAATGCATGTAATACATGTAGGGATTTCCCTCCTACTCAATATAATTATAGTGGAGCTGTTGATTCAACTGGTGATGATCAACTTATCACCACACTGGGATAACTCACTCAGGTTATGAATAATAACCTTACCTGTATGGAGAACCCTGATCCACAATGCGTAGGATCAACAATAGATTGATTCATTATGAAACAACCACCAATATTAAATGGGATTAAAAACTACATTTTTCTATGAGTAATGGATAAATTCCATAGAAAAAATATTTCAGGATTTGGGGAGTAGTGAAAGGGAAAAAGTTGTCATAGCATTTTATCATCTCACGGGAGATGCAGATCAATTGTGGTCATTAATCCAAAGCACAAAGGCAAATGAAAAAGTATCGAACATGGAATAGAGGTAGTTTAATGATATTTTCTTATAAAAATACTTTCCTTGTGACCATCGAGTGGATATAGAAAGGAAATTTCTAAGTCTAAGATAAAAGAAGTATGAGAATGTCATAAAGTATGAAGCTAACATTACAAGGTTAGAAAGGCATGCTGCAGATTATATAAGTAACCCAAGAAGTAAGATTGATCATTTCTTTGATGGATTGAAACCATTTATTCATTGATCATTAGTCTCGCAATCCTTCTCATCGTGTGGAGATATTGTCTCTAATGCTATCAAGATAGAAAAGGAATTCTCTAAGTCTTATGACTTTGACGAAAAAAAGGGAAGAAGAGATATGTTGAACACTCTCGGAATGGAAATAAAGAAACATGGAAGAAAGGAAGATTTGAATTTCCACACTGTGATAATTGTGGAAGGAAGAACCCCGGTGCCTGTCTAAAATGAAAAGGAGTATGCTACAAATGTCGACAGAATGGCCATCTTTTTTGCCATTGTAAGGGGAAGAAAGAAGCTACCAATGATCAATGCTACAATTTCAGGGAGATGAGACATTATGAAATTGAATGTCCTAAGCATCAGGGAAAATTACCTCATAAAAGGCCAATGGATCAAGGCAAAGCTTATACGATCAATACTGTTGAGGTAGAAGCTCCGAAAGACATGGTGGTGGGTAATTTAATGGTTTCCTTAAGTTTATCCAATGATTTATTTGACTATAGATCATTGCATTGTTTCATATCTTCCCAGTTTTCTAATAAAATTAGATATTTTCAATTTGACTTAACAAAGGATTTGTCAGTCAAACCTCCTACAGGAAGTATCAGTGCAACAATGTTTTGTGAATCAGTTCCCATTAGGGTATATAAATGTTCTTTATTTGGTGATCTCATCATCACACCCAAGATTGAATTTGATATAATCCTCAGAATGGATTTTCTTTCATACCATGATGTGAAAATTTATTTTAAGAAGAAGGAGGTTGCAATTTTCGATGAGGATAAGGCATACCTTATCTTTAGAGTAGAAACGTCACCAACTAATTCTTATCTAGATCCACCCCCAGTAGCTCTACTAAATTCAATTGTGGTGGAGAAAGATAATGAAATAATTATGGGTGAAGAGAATAATTTTCGAATATATAATGTACCTAATGTTCAATAATATTTTGATGTGTTTCTAGAGGATTTACCTAGACATCATCCAAAATGAGAAATTGAGTTTTCCATTGTTTTAATTCCCTGTTCAAGGCCCGTATCAAAAACCCCTTTTAGAATGGCCATTGTGGAATTAGTGTAACTAAATAAACAAGTAGAGTAATTGAGTAATAAGGGATTTATTAACCCTAGTGTTTCTCCATGCGGAGACCCTATCCATTTGGTTAAGAATAAAGATGGATCTATGAGGTTGTGCATTGACTACAGGGATATCAATGCTATAAAAATAAAGAATAAGTATCTCATACCTTGTATTGATGATTTATTCAACCAACTTCATGGAGATCAATATTTTTCAAAGATTGACTTTCAATCTGGGTATCATTAGTTGTGTTTAAAGAAGGAATAAATTCTGAAAATAGCATTTCAAACCAGGTACGGGCATTACGAGTTTACAGTAATGCCTTTTGGATTGACTAATGCTCCCTCTATCTTCGTGGATTTAATGAATAGAGTTTTGAAGGAACATATTGATGAATTTATAGTGTTGTTTATTGATGATATCATGGTATACTAAAAAATATACAAATATCATGAAAATCACTTGCGCGCTTTCTTGAAAACCCTCAGAAGAAATGAATTATATTATAAGTTTAGAAAGATTGAATTATGGCTTCAAGATATTTCTTTTATTGTCCATATTGTCTCTAAGGATAGAATCTCTATTTATCCTTCAAAGACCAAGGTAATCCATGAATTTCCAGCACTGATGAGTATAACTGAGGTATGGAGTTCTATTGATTTAGCAAGTTATTATTGACATTTCGTCTATAATTTTTCCCAGTTGGCTAACCCATTAACCAAGTTCACATGTAAAGGGGTTAAATTGTTTTGGAAAAAAGAGTGTGAATAATGTTTTGAAGAATTGAAGAGAAGATTATTCAACACTCCTACATTGACTCTACCATTAGGGAATGATGGGTTTGTTATATTTATTGATGATTAAACGAAAGAAATTGGGTGTGTCTTTATGCATAATGATAGAGTTATTTCCTAAGCATCACGACCACAAAAAAATCATGAGAAAAACTATCCCACTCATGATCTTGAGTTTGCAGCTGTAATATTTTCTTTGAAGATATGGAGACACTATCTCTATGGTGAAAAATGTGATATTTATACTGATCACAAGAGTTTAAAGTATATTTTCACACAGAAATAACTCAACATGAGGCAAAGGAGATGGATTGAACTACTCAAGGATTATTAATACACTATACACTACCACCCGGGGAAGGAAAATAAGGTGGTATATGGTTTGAGTAGAAAGGATCATGGAGCTTTGAACAAGATGAGAGTTAAAAGGGATTCTATTTTCATGGATCTAATAAAAATGTATATGGGAATAACCATGGAAGGTGAAACATCAATACTTTTTGAAATGGTTTCCAAACCATCCTTACTATAAAAGATAAAGAGTTCTTAAACTGATGATGAGGAGTTTCAAAAGATGATTGAAGGTGTGAATGATGGGAGATTGAGTGACTTCATACAAGAAGATGGAATTTTGAAATTTGGGAAGAGACTTTGTCTTCCTAATATACCTGATCTAAAAATGGATTTGTTGTATGATGCTCATTGATCCAATTTATCTATACATCCTGGGAGAACCATGTTGTAAAAATATTTGAAGGAATATTTTTGGTGGTACAACATGAAGAGGGTGATTGCTGATTTTGTGTCAAGATGTATGGTTTGTCAACAAGTTAAAGCTGGAAGGCAACTGCCAGGAGGAGTCATGAAACATCTTCCCATACCTAAGTGGAAATGGGATAATATTACGATGTAATTTTTCATGGGTCTACCAATGACTCCTATAAGGACTGATGCAATATGGGTTATTATTGATCGTATTACCAAGTCAGCACATTTTCTTGCTATAAGATAAGATTTACCAATTGAGAGTCTAGAAAGACTATATATTAATGAAGTTGTAAGACTCCATATTGTACCCTATTGATTGTTTCTAATCATGGTCCCCAATTTACAACAATATTTTGGAAAAGTCTTCAGAAGGCCTTGGATATTGAACTTCATTTGAGCACTGCCTACCACCCTCAAACCGATGGACAATCGGAATGGACTATTCAAACCTTATAAGACATGTTGAGATCTTGCTCACTAGACTTTCAAGGCATGTGGGATCAAAATTTACCTCTGGTATAATTTTCCTAAAACAATAGCTTCTATTCAAGTATTCAGATCGCACCATATGAAGCATTATATGGAAAAAGATGTCACACACCAACTTGTTGGGATGATGATGGTGAAAGAAAACTCGTAGGCCGAGAACATGTTGAGGAAATAATGGAAAAGGTGAAGGTTATCCAAACCAACATCAAAGAATCTTATAGTAGGAAAAAGAGATATGTAGATAATCAAAGAAAGGATTTGGAATTTTAAGTAAAAGATCATGTTCTTTATTGTATCTCCATAGAAGGGTGTTATACGATTTGGTAAGAAGGGTAAATTGAGTCCTAGGTACATCAGACCTTTCGAAATTTTAGAACAAATTGGGTCTGTAGCTTACCATTTGGCAATGCCTCCAAGTCTCTCCAATGTTCAGGATGTTTTCCAAGTATCAATGTTGAGAAAATACATGCCTAACCCAATGCATGTACTCACCTATGAAGAAATTGAATTGGAACCTAGTATCTCTTATTATGAAGAGCCTTTCAAGATTCTTGATACCATAGAACAAGTCCTTAGAAACTGGATGACTCGTCTGGTAAAAGTTCTATGGAGAAACCATAAGATGGAAGAGACAATGTGGGAACCCAAGAAACTTATGATGAAGAACCACCCAAATATTTTTATGTAGTGATTTTCTAGAAATTTTGAGGATGAAGTTATTTTAAGGAGGGGATTATGTAACACCCCATGCTTCCATGGTACGTTTACATTTGAATAATGCAGTAGCTTGCATTGTACGCAACATGGAAATGTAACACACCACGACCAATAAAATTAGCCGTAATGAATAGTAATACCCACATTTTAAAAATTTTTAAACTTTAGTTTTCAAAATGGACTTAATTTTTGAATTTGGAATATCAAATTTAGCTTAGGGTAAATTTTGGGTATTTTTCTGAAAACTTTTAATTTTTGATAAATAGTGAAAAACACTACGTTATTATTTAAAACCGACCTTTTCTTTAAATAATTAGATATTTTATTTTAATTTATTTTATGTCAAAATAGATACATAATAACTATATATGTCCAATTTAATTCATTGGAGTCATTTTATAATAAGTTTAGATATATAAAATTTTATTGAACTTTTTACCGTCTTTTATCCACCTTCTAGGAGCATTTACCAATTTGCATAAAACATAATTTTATTACTTCTATGGGTTGAATTTCAAAAATCCAAGAAACACAGTTGAAATCAGTAAGTAAAATGTGATTCAATAAGATAAAAATAATTTTTTTGTGGATAGTAACTTTTGACTTTTATTTACCACGGTTAAAAGTAAATAGGGTAATTAAGGGTAAAAATGATTTATATAATTACCCTAAAACATGTACTAATTCTATTGGATAAGTGTAAATCGAAAAAACAACCTTAGGAATAAAATATTATCCTCTTTGTTCCACTTGAATTAGATTAGGAAATTTATTATAATTGTATTTAAAGAAGAGTTATAAGAGTTAAATTCAAAGTTTAATAACTAAACCGTTTTTAATATAAGGTTAAACACAATATAAATTCGACTATAAATATTCATTATAAATCTAAACATATTTCCTACATAATTATATTTTATTTATAATTTTTATAGACTAAATAATTTAATTTATTTATGACACAATGACGATGAAGTAATTACCCTAATAATGAAATATTAAAATAATTGACATTATAAATATACTAATAAATGTAAATTAAGTCTTATGATAAATCCCACTAATTTTATAGGTTAATATGACATGTTAGGGATTATTAAATAAATTTTATTCTAATTTATAAAGATTTTATGGATTGAAAAAAAATACTAAATAGTGTCAAAATTGACATAATTGAGTTGTTAAAACAAATACTATATTATTAATTGATATAATATATCCAAAAATATAAGGATCGGCCAAAGGACGTAGATAAGGTTATATATATTAATAATGAACCAAATGGGGTAATATTGGATTGTTATATTATGTTTATTAACCATATAATATAAAAATACAAAGAGACATGGTCAATATCAAACTATTTAACTAGGAGTTAAATCTGAAAGATAATGTTAATATGGTGACCTAAACCTATCCAAAACCTATTTTTTGAGAGTTTTTAGACCCATACACACCTTATCCTATAAATAAATAATTTTTTATCCTTTATAATCCGAAAATTATTTTATTATAGAATAACATTTTATGGTTTTTCTAAAGTGACCCTCACCTCTCTTATAAAAGGGTACTTCACCTTCTCTTAATTTCAAACCTCCAAAACCATTTGTCTCAGAAAAACCCTACCCAAATATCCTCCAAACTTTAATACCTTCATCCTAGAGTCGTTCCTTTGGTAATAAATCCCACCTAAAAATCCCTTTTGATCAAATCAAAACGAAGAACCCGAAGAAGAGGTAAATATTTCCTCACCTCTTTCAAGTTCTTTTCTTCTTCCACTTCCTATTTCTCTGTTTTTTCCATTCTAAAATAATAACTCCAATATCTTCTATATACTATGATGTTATTATAAAAATTTTACAACTATATTCATTATTCTATCCATCATATGGATGAAAAATTCACCATTCATGCATAAGTACGTCTTACCATCTCCACGTCGTAGTGTAGTTTGTTATTCAGACACTTCATTATTTGGATGGATATAATAATGAGTAAAACTAATGTAAATAATAAATATAACATTTTAATTATTCTGTATATATGATATAATATCCAATTACATATGATTTCACCATCAATATAATTATATCTTCGTCCGTGCGTACGTACGGATTACCGTCTCCATGAATGTGATGAGATTCATTCCCCATCGTAATCATTCAAGAATAATTTTCATTTTATAATTAGAAATAATTTTTATGAACATAATATAATTGTGTATATTAATCAAATACATTCTATCCATAACAAATATGACTTACGTAACCAAGAATATAAAGTAAAACGAATCAGTTAACACCTGAAACGATGATACTACTAAAATATTATTAACAATGCAATATTATAAGATCCTATATGATATCATATTTTTGTATATTATTCTTTTATAATTTAATAACAATTTTTTAAATATTCTAAATTAGGTTAACATACCATCGACTAAGTAAAAGTACAAGGTAAGGGTTAATTTCACAATCTCTTTATTATCCGAGGTTGTTTTTACCTAAGTATCTATTAGGACCTCTTTATCATCCACATCCATGTTTTCCTAAAAATGTATTTCAAAACATTTTTACCATTTACTAGACTATGGGTTAAATTCATTTATACCCTTATTTGACCTTATATTTTTTAAAGGGAATACTTATATTGTTTCCCAAACACGGTACTTTATGACCT
The DNA here is from genome assembly GCA_963277665.1 of Viscum album. Classification (NCBI taxonomy): domain Eukaryota; kingdom Viridiplantae; phylum Streptophyta; class Magnoliopsida; order Santalales; family Viscaceae; genus Viscum; species Viscum album. The sequence continues at coordinate 150,531,370 of OY728125.1, forward strand.
TTATGAAAAAATTTAGGAAAGAATGTTTTTTAACATAAACGGAGGGTGAGGCTATTTTCAGCCATTATAACATCGTCAAATCTTCCCTTACAATATTTTTAGAATATTTTTTAAAAACATTTTTTCTTTTATAATTATGTGACTGTTAAATTATTTCACAATAGAAAGAGATTTTTCTGTCAAAATGTTTTTATTTCATCTATGTCAACATCCTTTGATAAAATTTGAAATTGTTTGAAGTTGATTTGTTATGATACAAATATTCCATATTGTATTTAAGGTTTCGTGATATGTTCCACTACGGATGTGTAATTTTTATACCATTAATGGTTTATGCTTAATGTTTTGACATTTCTTATGCTAGTTTTAATACGAATGTGTATGTTATGTTTCAAACTTTTCATATGAGGAATGTATTGGACTTAGTATGTGATGGGTGGATCCTGCTATAGATCCTTAGTGAATCAGTAGGTCTCATGAGACAATTATACATGGAATTGGAGAAGGCCTTTCCAAATTTTATATATGGTTTTGGCTGAGGGCTAAATCATTTTTAGATTTCTTGTATGAGGCCTTGAAAAGATGTTTTAGAAAGTCCGGCAGTATACATTCCATCATTATGAAAATAATAATGATGGTTCATGTGGTTATTCGACTAGTATAATTCCCATTACTATGTTTTATTATGGCATTATTTAATCATCTCATATTCCCGCCATAAAGAGTTCATGTTTATTATTTCTAAAGGGATGTGTTTTAATTATTCAACATGCCTAATGTTTATATTATCTTCCATTGTAATTCTTACTCATACTGAGAATTTGAGATCGCCCCTTTCTTATGTTTAATTTTCCCAACATATGAAAAAGTTAGTTATGAGTGACTTTCATGCATAATCTAGGAGGTTTAGATGTTTCTAATGGAATAAATTAGTTTTTTATTCTTCTCAAGTTGTAATGTTAAACTTCTGTATGTATCTTGTTTCTAATAATACTAAACTGTTTGGTCTTTTGGGACATGATTCCTTGTATCATGATAATTCTATGTAATAAAGCACCGACTCTGGGTAACTAGGGTCGGGGCGTTACGGGTTCTGGGGTAAAAAAATAGGGGATAATAATTAAGTGTATATTTATTAAAATAGTAATGATAAATAATTAAATTAAGAGGTGTATTTATATTGATTACTCCATTTAACATATTTTCAAAAAAACATCTCCTTGTTGGGTATTTTTAATAAAAAATCATTTCAAAACTAAAAAAAATGAAATCTTCTACCACAAAACTTCTTCTAGATTTATAAATGATAAAAAAAACCCCATCCTTTCAAGTATTGTGTTTATGTTATGTAATTTTATTTTCAAAATACCTTTATAAAGTTGTTTTAATTATTACCTCTTTGAGAGATGACCTAGGTCATCCACTCTACTGCATATAAATAACCCCAAAACTAAACATCATTTGAGATCACCAATGATAGAACCTTTCAAATTGACATTATTTCTGGGGAGGCAAGTAATTTATTCAACTAATTAGAGTTATTGATTTTATTTTTAATTCAAATCTTTTATTCTCCTCTTTAGTTCTTCTTTCCCTTTTCTCATGCTTTTTTTCTATTACTCTCTTTTTTTTATTTTTATCGGACCAACTCAAAATTATTTTCTTTTTATTATGGTCCACTTATCATTATTTTTATTCTTTTTTTTGATTTATGATATGAAATAATCCCTAGGATTTCATAGATCTTGACCTTGAGATAGAATATAGCATTAGGGCTTGAATCAAACATTCTCAGTCTATGAGAAGTTTCAATATTCACCTAGTTGGAGAATTCCTCCACTCCAATAACACAGAAATTGGAAACACTAATAAGTAAACCATAAAACAAGAACCATTTTCTAAAAACAACAGTAATGAACTTAATAGAACTATTAAATAATTGGTTTCACTTGATATTAATTATCAACCAAATTGTATTGCATACCCAAATGCCGACTAGGACTTTGAACTGGAATCTGGATTAATTCTCCTTCTTCCAAAATTTCTGGGATTATCTGTTGTGGACCCAAACAAACCCCTTAAATAATTTAATTTGGTTTTATCAACCCTAAAACCAATAAATGTCTCTAAAGATCAAATAAAACTAAGGGAATTCCCATTTTCACTTGATGGAGCTGTAATGGATTAGATTTTTTATTTTTAACCTAAATATGTAAAATGTTGGAATGATTTGAAACGTCTTTTCTTGCAGAGATTTTTTCCAGAATATAGGGGCACTTCCATTCATAAGTATATCTCAGGTATCAAGCAATCCCAATGGGATTCAATTAATGACTATTGGGAGCAATTGAATAAATTATGCGCAAGCTGCCCACATAACCAAATCAGTGAGAAAATACTCATCTAGTATTTCTATGAAGGAATCAATATTATGGAGAGTAGCATGGTGGATGTCGTAGCTAGAGGAGAATTGGTGGACAAGACAAATATAGCTTCATCTGAATTGATTGACAAGATGACCCAAAACTACCAATAATTTGGTGATTGAGGTACACCACATGTCGGGGGAGTACATCAGGTAATTACTTATTCTCTTGAAATTCATTTAATTGATACCAAGTTGGAAGAATTGACCACTACGGTGAGGAAGATTTCATTGGCTCAAAGGACATCTCAACCCACTCCATGGAGGCCTTGTGGCATTTTCACTAAGACAATCCAACCAACTGACTATTTCGCCCAACTACAACAAACCGAAGATTGTGCAACAATGTTTCCTTAGAGACCATATCTATAGCATCAACAACCATATCCCCAAAAGAAGCTTGATTCCTTTTCTCTAACATACAACCAAGGTTTTAAGGATTAATCAGACATTAGGTATGGCTCTGGAAAACAAAAAAGGCCCCCTTTTCAACAAAACTTACATTAGCCTCTGTCTTGCTAGCAGGGATTCTAACAACCCCAAAGGATATTTGAACCCCAATAATCAACAAGACAGCAACAAGGGAATCCCCTAACGAAAGTAGATTATACAACTGATGCAATTTTGAATAAAATTGTTCTCAATCAATAGAATGAGATGAAGATTCATGGTTCGATGCTGAGGGAGTTGAAGACAGAGATAAGCTAGATTGCCATTTCCATCCATGAAATGGTAAGTAAGAACTTTAGAAATATTCCTTCCCATCCTACTCGAAATCCCAAGGGGAATGTCAGTGCCATAACATTGAGAAGTAGGAAGTAAACAACTGATACAACTACACCTATCATTCCACCTAGTTTCACCTCAAATCTAGAGAATCCTCATTCAAAACCAACTGATGAGAACCCCAAGGAGAAAAATAAAGGTAAGAAAATATTAATGATGTTCCTCCTAAACCCATTACCTTTCCAAAAATAGGTTGTTAAACCATGAACATTTATGAAGAGTTGATTCAAAAAATACGTTTTTGATACATTCAAGTGTGTGGAGATCAACATCCCTCTACTTGAAGCTATCAAGAAATCATAAGGTATGAAAATTTCATAAAATAACTTTGTACCAATCAAAGGGGGATCAAGGGAAATGAGAGGATAAATATTAGAAGGAATGCATTAGCACTCATTACACTAACTCTAACAATTCCAACAAAGTGCAAGGATCCTAGGACATTCACCATCTGAATCACCATAGAGGAGTTGCACTTTTCTAATGATATTTGTGATTTAGTAGATTCCATAAATGTGATTCCTCACTCTATATTATATTCATTAAAGGTAGGTGAGTTGAAGCTCAAAAGATTTGTGGTTTAGTTGGTGAATAGAGTAGTGGCATATCGAGCAGGAGTCCTTGAGGATGTACTTGTTCAAGTAAGAGACATGTTCTTTCCAGAAGATGTCTACGTGCTTAACATGGAGGATGATTAGGTAAGTTATCATGCTCCCATTATCTTAGGTAGAACATTCCTCAAACTAAAAAATGGTCATAAATTTCAATTAGGGTACACTTTCCATGGATTTTGGTGATGAGGTTGTGATATTTAATCTTATGGATTCCATGAAGTACCCCTCAGAGGACAATTCTGCATTTGTTATCTCCCATTTTGAACCACCAAATAAAAACCCCATGGAATTTTATTGTATTATGAATAGGGATATTGTGAGTACCGGTTCTGGTTTTATGTATAAGATAACTTCCACAACTGTTTCTAATGCACAATACTCTTAGAGATTTTATTTTGAAATGGATTCATATTCTGATTTTGATCATTTTCTATATGATTTTGATAGGGCCGATGAGTATTCTGATGGAGTTGATGAATTATTCTCAGATTTTGATGTTTTTTATTATTATACTGATGTTATTTGTGGACATATTTCAGTTCCTTCAATGTCTTCATCCACACCTCACCCCCCTTCATTAGAACTCAATCCATTTCCAAGAAATCATAAACACTCATACTTGTTAAGTGTCAAGAGATTACCTGTTATAATTGCTAATAATATTTCTTTTGAACATAAAGAAAACATTTGAATCATTTAGGGGAGAACATTAAGGCAATCAGGTGGACCTTGGCTAACATATCAGGTATTCGCACCTCCATTTTCATGTATAGGATTCTTTGGGAGTATGGGGCTAAACTAGTGAGGCAGCCACAAAGGAGACTCAATCCAACCCTTTTGGAATTCGTTAAAATAGAGGTTGAAAAATTGCTCGAGGTTGGTAGAATATATCCCATTTTATAGTGTATGGGTCTTTATTTGATAATTGTATCTCTAGTTTGGGAAAAGTTCTGAATCGTTGTATTGAGAAGAATCTTATTTTGAACATTGAAAAGTGTCATTTAATGGTAGATCATGGCATTGTCTTATGGGATGTAGTGTCAAAAAATAGTTTAGATTTTGATAGATCTAAGGTAGATATTATTTCATCATTACCCTATCCTTCATTTGTTCATGATGTTAGATATTTTCTAAGGAATTCAGGATTTTATCAGTGCTTCATCAAAGATTTTTGTAAGATATATTTTCCTATGTCATGATTACTTCAAAAGGATTCTAATTCTATGTTTGACTTTTCTTTAAATAATTCCTTTGATGAGCTAAAACCACATCTGACCACTCCACCTATCATACAGCCTCCTCGGTGGAAGATTCCTTTTGAGCTTATGTGTGATGCATCCAAATTTTCAATTGGATTTGTCTTATCACAGATGGTGGAGGGACATTCATAGGTGATTTCATATATATCAAGGAAAATGGATTCTATATAATCAAACTACAAAACCACAGAGAAGGATTTTATTGTCATTATATATTCTTTAGATAAATTATGTTCAAATTTATTGGTCTCTAAAATAGTTATTTTTTACACCATGAAGCTTTTTGGTACCTCATGAAGACGCTAGATGCAAAGCCCAGGCTAATCAGATAGATGCTCCTTATTTGGGAATTTGATATTAAGATAAAGTATAAGAAGGGGTATGAAAATGTGGTGGAAGACCACATGAGTAGGATTACCCATGCATTGGAATCTGACACTTTGGACCAAGTACCACTTAGGTACACTTTCCCTGGTGAGCATCTTTATTCCATATTAGGTACACATCCTTCATATGAAGATTTAGTGAACTACCATGTTGCATCTTAATTCCCTACAATATTAAAGAAACATCAAGTCCAAAAATTAAAAAGTGAGTCTTAGTATTATGTGTGGGATGATCCCTACCTTTGGCTCATATGTAGTGATCAAATCATTAAGAGGTGTGTTCATGATCATTCGTTTGAGTTTGTTCTATATTTTTTCCATACACTTTCATGTGGAGGACACTTTAGATCCCAATGGATAGCTAGAAATGCTTTAGACTTTGGATTATATTGTCCTCGTTTATTCCATGATTCTCATGTGTTTTGTAAGTCATTATCACTTTTCCAACACATGAGTAACATTTCTAGGATTCATGAGATGCCTCACCAATCCATATTATTTTGTGATATTTTTGATGTGTAGACATTTATTTTATGGGTCCTTTTCCAAGTTCATTTGGGTTCTTGTACAATGTGGTTGTTTATTATTATGTGATTAAATGGGTGGAGGATAAGGAAACCAGGACTGATGACTCTCATGTTGTAGTGGAATTTGTAAAATCATATATTTGTGGTAGGTTTGGAGTACATAAGGCCATCATTAGTGACCAAGGGGCACACTTCTACTATCATAATTTGGCTTCCCTCCTTCGGAAGTATGGGGTGACACACAAAACATCAACACCATACCACTCCCAAACAAATATTTAGGCTGAAGTTTCAAATAGAGAGTTGAAACTGATTTTGGAGAAAATTGTGTAGCCGAATAGGAAGGATTGGAGAATGCACTTGGATGATGCACTATGGTCTTATAAGACAACAAAAAAGACACCCATCGGTATGCCCCTATTTCAGATTGTTTTTGGGAAAGCGTGCAATCTCTCTATTTAAGTTTAGAAGCAGGCTTATTGGGATATAAAGAAATGCAACATGGATTTGGACCAAGATAGAATGAAAAGGAAGGTGAAAATTCAGGAGCATGAGGAGATTTTATTGTCTTTATATGATAACATAATTCTCTAAATGAAAATATAAAAATAATATCATGATAGAATAGTCCAAAAAGGGATTTTCATGTTGGAGAGAAAGTCATTATCTATAGTTCATAAATTAAGTTGATGCATGGTAAGCTGTGTTCCATGTGGTTAGGTCATTTTGTTATGACTAATTTTTTTACTTATAGTGCAGTGGAGATCACACAGGAGGGCACACGAAGGAGCTATAAAGACAATGGGAAATGTTTGAATAAATACATTGAGGAACTTCCTATTGATGCAGTGGATTTCAGCACACTACATAACCCCATCATCACTTGATCATATCAAGTTGTTCTTAACCCTTTCACTTTTTTTATTCTTTTTCATATTTAAAATTATACATTTCTTGTGCATATATCATCTCATGGGTTAACATTGAGGAAAATGTAATAATTTATGTATGGGGGATGGGAAAAACATTTGGGTCAGATATTTGGGGTTTTCATTTTTGTTCTTTGTGTTTATTTTTTGTGAATATTCTATTAAGTTTTGGTTAAAATTTTCAAAAATAAAACAGAAAAAAATAAATAAATAACAAATATATCATGTAACATTCTCTTGTGGAACATATGGGAAATGCATGTTTTCAAAATTCAATGGTAGAATTATAAGCATTTGTAAGATTTCATTATCAAGTGTTTATTTTTATAAAAATTGAATTTTTCAATAATTCGAATGGTTGTGTCATTATAAAACCTTTTAGATTTTGACATCGTTATTTGTGATATTTATTCATGGTAAATTTTGTCATTGATTTCTCCACAAAAAAATTTTACTCAACACGGACTTGTGAAACTTTCTGTACTCAATATAAGGTATAGTCATGTTAGGTAAAAAATTTCATTGGTTGATCCATATATTCGTTTATCTTTTGATAGGTTTCATAAGTATACCAAATTGACCTACGCATATATATATGTTATCTGACTATTGTACACCCTCAAAAAAATATGGGTTGTTTCTTGGATGGGTCAAAAACCACTCTTTATCAACCTTTGATCTTGTTATAACTATTACAATTAGTGTTAAGAGGAGATCAATCATGGGTTGAGAGTTGAGTGTGATATTTTTTCCCAGTGAAACTTAAAAAAAATGAGGGGAGGGATGAAATGTACAACATATTAAGATATCTAGGTCCATACCTTAAGGATTGAATTTCAGTAATCCTCATGTGAGTGGGTCTTGAAATTTGATTTCAAAGGAATTTATAACATGTTTAGTGAATTAAACCAAGTAAGAAGAATTTGTTTACTTGAAAATACTGAATAAAGGGTGGATTTATGAGCTTGGAATGGTTGGCACACTCACATGTGGAGAATTAGTGGCATGGTAGACCCATGACTTGTTTCGCTATGATTACTATTATAAATCTCACCGGATATTATTTTGACACAATTTATGAGACACTTACTTTAAAATTTATTGATATTGACTCTTTATGGGATTATTACTTTGCTTATATTTCTTCTGTGTATTGAGAAATATGAACATGCATATCTTGTCACAATTTTTCGAATACATGATATGAGGTTTTTCTGAGGAGTGAAAAAGGGTAAGTGTGGGGGAGTTTATAAAAAAATTTGATGAATATTTAATTGATAATAAATGAAAAAATTTCCTCACATTGTGTGAAAATATGTTTATTTATAAAATATTTGGGATTATATCATTTGTTTGAAAATTTGGTAAAAATTCTTTTTTACACTTGAAAATACACTGTAGAATTTCAGACATAACTATTTTTATATATATTATTTTTAATTAATATTTTTTATATATTTTCCTCACTTAATTTTCTAAAAATTTCATTCAGAACATATGAACTAAAATTTTCATTTTATTTGACTTATTGGGACATGAAGTCAAAGCTAGGATGGACATGCCAAATTGGATATCTTTTAAGTATTTAGGCCATACCGACTTCATCATTGCTTATATTTAGCCCAAATATAGATAGGATATCTATGACTCATTTTCTCACAAATCATCCTAATGTAAGGATAGTATAATCATGTGTTTTTATGGTAAAATAGGCGGTGCTAGTTTGACTAATTTATTTTGAAAAATTTCCACATCCACACTTGAAACGTCTTTAAACCTAGCCTCCCCTCCACTCTATAAATTGGTGTTTTTTTCATTTGTAGGGTTTGAGTATGTGAATTTAGAGATTTAAGGAAGGTTAGAATTGGTTTCACTCAAATTTTCTATCCATTTTAAGAGGGTTATCTCTTTAAGAGAGGATACCCTCATCGAAGCCTTCTTCTTGTTCTTCATGTTGTAATGTTTTCATTTTCATAATAAACTTCTTTGTTCCTTTTCTATTTATTCTATTTTATTCTGTTTGTTCAATTATATTCTTCTTTACTCATTCTATTTTTGCTAGAATCAATAGTAGAAACTAAATTGGGATATACCCTTCTTAAACATTTTCACATGCAAATGGTTTCTACGATGACTACACCACCCATGGAAAAGTAGTTTTCTTAGTAATTGGTCGATATCTATCCTTCTTCATTCATTTATTTTGAATCAATGAGCTACTGTAATTCACATAATATCACTACTAGAACAATGACCTATATCCATGGACATATAGACATAGTTTAATTGTTCTGTGGCTATATGTTAAAATATAGTCACGAGTAATTGAAAATCATGGCTTTAGAGGAGATAAATTGATGGATAAACTTATCCCGTGGAAATGTCTCCTCAATTAGGTTTCACTCCATCATGACTCATCTCACACCCATATCTCCCTCATAGTGACTCCTCCCATCCATGAAACTGTTATCCTAGATGGATCGATTTTCCCCGATCAATCCTCGCCGGACACTCCACTCGGTTCACCCCTCCCTTGTGCGATCCCTTTCATCCCCTTCATCACACGTTTGTATCCTCCTCCACCCCCTTCGTCGTGTATTCCTCCTCTAATCGGTGCATCGGCCAAACCGAGACCTTCCATGAACGGTATCCTCATGGGCCGACCCTTTCACTTGCGAATATTTCCACGGTTTCTCTTTCATGACAGCTTCTCTCCCAAGAAATTCATACCCATATCTATTGACTGTTCATCCATACCTCTACAATCAACAATTATTTTAAAGGTTCTCCCCATTTTTTTATTTACTACCCACCATGTTCCAGATTTATTTTCCTATCCCCAAATTGGGGTATGTATTAAAGAACAATTGATGATATGTTGTTAAACCTAAATCAGGTTTAATGGAAAATGATGAGTTACAGATGATGAAAAAGAGGTGATGAAGGGGAAATGCAACACCACTGAGGGTCCATGAGGTTAACATTTTTTATTCTACTATGTTTGGAGAACCCTATTTATGGTGATTCTTTCTTTCCCATTCTGTAAACCACATAAAAATATCAGTGTCCTTTTTATGATTTCTTTACTGCTTTATATTGATTGGTGTTGTTGGTGATCACTTCTACTTGATCTGTTTTTTCATGCTAATCATGATTTTTTATTTGGTGTTAATCAAAATGGTTATTTTATTTTCTGTTCAGCATGTTAGGATGCTATAATTTTTATATAAATCAATTCCTTGTAATGTATTGTTCTTGTGCGTTTATATTTTTGAATCAATATGTATATATTTTATTTTATTTTAATACATTTAAGGATTGGTATTATTCATGTATTCATGATTCTGTCTTTTATTTACAGAATAATACCTATGTTGAACTGCTGTTTTGAAACTTTTAGAAGAAAAATTAAGAACATTATTATCCTTTAGTTACTGATTAAATTATATAAATTGATCACTTCATCAGTTATATACTTTTTAGGGATGTGGAGGTTAATAATAAATTATTGATACACTACTACGGAAATAAAGATAAAAAGAGATGAATATTATTACAACTTTTAATTTGTGGGGGGGTGCAAGCTAGGGGTTGGGGTGTAGGGGGGTTAGGGTATGGTTGTGGGAAAGGGGACTAGTTTGGGGTGGGGAGGCTAGTATGGGGGGAGGGGGCTGGTGCAAGCTAGGGGGCTGGGGTGTGCTGCAGGGGGGTTAGGGGATGGTTTTGGGAGAGGGGACTGGTTGGGGGGGGAGGCTAGTATAGGGGAATGTGTGGGGGTCGTGAAGGGGGGGTTAGGGGGGCTGGAGCATGGGTGGGGGTTGGGGGCTGGTGTAGGCTAGGGGGTTGGGGGCTAGTGCGGGCTGGGGGTGGTGTGGGGGGTTAGGGGAGGGAGGGACTGGTTTTGGGGGGAGGATACTTTTTTGGGGGGGTAGGGGACTAGTTTTGGGGGAGGATAGTATAAGTTAAGGGGTGGGTGGTGAAGGGGGGGGGGGGGTTATGGGGGATAGTGTTGGGGGGGGGGGGTTGCGGGCTAGTGAATTCTAGGGGATTTAGGGGCTGGTGCATGCTAAGGGGCTGGGGGTTAGGGGATGGTTGTGGGGGAGGGGACTGGTTTGGGGGGAGGCTACTACAGGGGGAGGTTGGGATAGTGAGGGGGGGCTGGTGCAGGGGGGCGGGTTAGGGAATGGTAGTGGGGGAGGGTACTAGTTTAGGTGGGAGGGGCTAGTTTGGGGGGGTAGGCTAGTATAGTGGGAAGGGGTTGACTTTTACTTCATGTTTGGATTACACCTCTCTTATGGAAGTCAGTTTCTTTCCTATGAACCAAATTGCTCATATATTCAATATACTTCATTCAAAACATGAACCTAATTTGTTTTTTGAACTCTAAAATTTTCAACCACTTTCTGAACATTTTTTAGTGGGTTATCTACCTCCTAAATTACTAGATTAAAATTGATATATATATTTTTAATATAATTCATTGATAGAGAAATTCATTTTCTCATTCTCTTAGACACCATATCATTGAGAATATATTCACCAATTTATTATTATCCTTCTCTGGTTGATATTTTAATAAGTCACTCTATCTAAATTTCAAAATTAACGCCATTTCTGTTTCTTCTTTATCTCCATTGATAGATAACTTTTCTTTATTCACCTCAGAAATCTCAAAATTCTCACTAGGATCCCATGGTAATAAATTATCTTTACTTTTAGTGTCATCATAATCTTATTCAAACATCATTAAATGATAACACATCTTCCTAATATTTAAAAATTTATTTTTATTTCCCTATGAAAGTTACATCTTATTATTGAATTCTCATTCAAGTAAGATTATGACTTCAATTTCGAATCATCGACAAAGTGTGAATCAAAAACCTCCTTTCAAAGTTATAACCAGTTGAGAACCATAAAAATAATGAACATAATAATAATTGGTGAACCGTGAACCTAATTGGTTCCATCACATATCATAAATTCCTCGAAGATGAATTCCCCACGAACAATATGTTTCAAGATTCTTATTCAATTCAGTGATCTGTATAGCTCATTGCAATGCAGACCGAACCTTGCACTGTGTAATGTATCAATACACGAATAGAACTTGAAGCGGTGTAGAAAACCACATCCAAGACCACTTACCACTTTGGTACATGGTATTCTATACCCTTGTTTTCATACCGCTTCAATACGTAGGAAACCCCTCTACCTATATAGAAATATGGTATACATAACTACCCACATCTCACATGAGAAAACAATATGTGGAATGGGGTGTCTTCGTGTTTCCTTCCCTCCAGCTCCAATATTTCCCCTCCATTACCATCTAGTCCTCCATATATCCTTTGTGAACCAGTCCACCAGCATCAGCCCAAAGCCTCCTCCAAAACCACCAGACCCGTATGATTAGATCATTCAGCACATCAGTTCACCCCACTGATTCTATGTATCCACGGTAAGTAGACTCATGAAGGATGTCCCCATAATGGTTTGTACCCCTAGAATATCTCTAAGTCTACATTCCCATGGTAACACAGATTCCAACCTTGGGATAATGATGTGAAACATCCCATTCTAGGGATCAGGTAAGATCATTTTCTTTTCCATTCAATTAGGAACAATGATTAGTCAAGGGAATCATTCTCGTCGTTCTTTTGATGAGAGGCTAAATTCCTTTCCCTTCCCAGAACACACTCCTGCAAACTCCCACTAAGGTAAGTCCCCAACCTTGCAAGATACAAACCACATGACATTCAATGTCATCCCACATTGAAAGGTTCATTTATTTGCACCCTCTCCCACTGTCAGCTCAACATGGGACCAAGTGAGGGAATTGACACACCCAATGCTCTTTCCCTCTCCCATAAATATTATAGCAACAACATCTTCTACCGTCATCATTCTCCTTTTCCATCAGCTGAGAATAGATAGTTCACCTTTTTTGAATCTCTCACACTCTCTTATTTCTCACACCGGGCATCGCTCATGTGGACTTAGGGGTTTGTGATGTTACCACATTCTCCCAACTCCATGATAAAAAAACTACATGAACTCTGATTCCTGTTCAAACTAGGATACATTGGACACATTCTTGATGGCTTCAGCTCAAAGGGGTTCCCTTCCAAAAGGGTTCATCAAATTATGCCCCAAAAAATGGGCCTCCACCGATGTATATGCACTATTATAGACAAACTATGAGAACTATAATTTATTTTCTAACCAGGATACATGGGATGCCTTCTTGAAGGACCAATCTCAAAGGGGTTCCCTCCCCAAAGGGTCACCCAATCATGTCCCACCGAATGGGTAGCACCTCTAGACAAGCCCCAAGCAACCATGCCCTCATGTTGGGATTCCTTAGAGTATAAGTCCATGATCTTCTAGAACATCACGTACATTGATTCCCCATTTGACTAGGAAACATGTGAAGCCTCTCAGAGGTCCAAATACAACCCTTAATTAAACCATAATGTTCTCGGGGCCATGTTCTCAGTAGGGTCATGTCCACCAGAGAAACCAAATATATCTTGGGCATTTGGTCTGCATCGATGAGAGTCCCACACTATGTATTGACCACACATATTCCACCTGGATATCCTCACCGTGTGATGTAAAACTACATGGATGGGTCCCTATCACATGACCTTAAAAGGTGATGTGTCCAGTTAAGCGACATAGAACTACATGGGCTCGGATATCTCTCACAGTGATATAGAGGAAGCCCATATTTTGGGTCCAACCCCAACATCAAACCACCGTTTTTCCCTTCTACATGACGATAAACTTTAGAGCACCTCATTTCATGGATTAAGTTAGAATTGTCTCTGTGGCATTAAATCCATGTATATCTATGATAATCCATTAACTCGAGTGGAACCCATGGATACACTCTTCCGGAATGAACTAAGGATTCAAAAACATATGAACATGGATTAAATATATTATAGAGTCCTGGAGTAGGCAATAATTCCCCCCAAAAGGGTGTGATGAGACTGACCTTTAATCCTCTCGACCAATGATGTCCTGATGTATCATTGACCAAATATTCCTCCAACGAGAAACTTCATTTAGAATGTAGGTCCCAGAATGATGGATACCAAGGTCATTGGGTGTTTCTAGCTCCATGAAGAAACCCATTGGAGAAAATTTGAGGGCATCATACCTAGTATAGGCTGATTTCACAGACACATAACCCCCATTGTAATCTTCTGCCCGGATCATGAAAATGAGACCACTCCATAATAACACAGAAAAGAAGGATACACTGCCCAATCCCAATGGGTCCGTCTCTCCCTATCAATACTTAGTAATATGTGAACTAGGTTGAAACACTGTATATATACCATTTTGAACTCAAATATTTTAGAAATGTTTAATATTAACATAACTCATTTAAATATATATATAGTCACATATTTTATATTTCAGATGAACTGTGAACCATTTTTTATTAATAAAACCCCTTTAAACATTTAATAAACACATTGTGTGTAACAAAAGTATTATTTATTAAATGATAACTTCAAAAAACCCTTTTTCACATAAACAACTAAAGTTAAGGTCTCTAATAACCCAAAAACTTATATTAGATGCCTCTTAAAAAATTATCCTCTAGAATTAAAACTAAACCAAAGTTAAAGGAGGATGGGGGTCTGAAAAACCAACCCCAAAGATACCTTTCAATGATCTCGATAAAATTCGGACACAAAAAACACTATGTAAGAGAAATTTAAAGCTAAAAAAACTTTAAATGATCTCTCTGGGGAGATACATATCAAACAGGATAAAGATCATTAAAAAATCATTACATAAAGGGAGAAAATTCGTCTCAATTATCAATACGGGATCAACTAATTCATCCCAAAAAAACATTTAAACAACTTGGAATATTGAGCATGCAATAATTACTCTCATTCCCACATATGTCCAAATAAATACAAAAATTAAATAAAAAAGCAATACATATCAATAATTTATTTGTAAAAAATTATTTTAAACTCAATTCATTAATCATAGTTTAAATTCTAAACTCCATGTTCAAAAAACATCATAGATTTTTTAAAAAAAATCAGGACTTTAAAAATAATCCTTAATTTAAATCCAATTTTTAAATATATATAAAAAATACTTCATCAGATCAATTTTAATTTCAAGTCAATATTTAATTTAAATCAATTTAATGTTCTCAAATGCATTGAAAAAATATTTATTTCACAATTCCCGGACTTTCAATTCATAACAAACTTTAGATGCTATTTTATTTAATTTTCATGCCTCTCATTTCAAATCATCCCAAATAAAATTATAGAACATTTAACACCATTTTAATTTCATCAAAATTCTACTTTTAATAATTATTTCAACTCATGTTGGTTAAAAAAAACTTTACCTAAAAAGATAATACCCATTAAATATTTTCAATAAGATTTATCCGCCCAAAAAACACCCATATAAATATAGATAGAGTTTCCAAAAGCATACAAATCAAAAGAACCCATCCACTGAACCCTGTTACTATCCTCTTTGGGTGGCACTGACTTTCTCACAAGACCTTAAAATGTGTTGTAATATAACATTTCTTGAAGTGGGAAAGTGTTTTCATATATTCATATGTTTGAGGCCATGAAACATACCATAAATATGAGATCAATCACAAATAAAACAACCAATAAGGTATTATCCACTCATTCCCATCACTTCCTTTATAAATATATTTAAGTGTGTGAGGCAAACACATCTCCATTAATTTCAATATTTTCCAAAAAAAATCTTATTTTATTATCAAAATTATGTGATTAATAATTTTATGGGACATGGTCGGATTCTATAAATACAATCACATCACAAAAAAATACATCTCAACACAAAAACTAAACATCTCAGCAACCACACATCACCACCACTACACAACACAACAACTACCAAACTCACCAACCGATGAAAATGTCCATTATACATTTCAAACAAGAAAACCACCTAAAAACATCACCATCCACAGAAACCACCCTTTTCACATACCACCTAATCCATATAATATTCCACACTTCCCTACTAATGATTACTTCTATCATAAAGTATTAAAGCCCCATGAACATAAATCAATGAATTAATTATACCATGTCAATATATTATCTGCTTTAGGTGGAATTGACTCCCCCATATGATTTTAATCACATCAAATTATAACATGTATTGATTGGGGAATATGTTTACCTCTCTGAATATGGTTGAATATTTTAGTCACACATCAAATAAGGGAACACAACAAGAACAACCACACATGGTAGAAACACATTTTTACTTTCATAATCATTCAAGGGCTTAAATAACTTCGCATCATTATTTTACATGGTTATTTTTACACAATTTCAAATTTTTCATGAGAAACTAGTCCATTAACCATATATAAGTGATTATAATGTTAAATGCGTTGTGATATTAATCATGAAGTCAAATCAAGAGATACATAATCCAAGATAATTACAATATGAGCAATGTCTCAAACAACCATTATTTTCAGTAAGTCATAACAACAATTCAATGAAATAATAAAAATTCAACCCAAAACAACACTGCACATTTCCATGTCATTTCTGGGGAAACACCTTACCCTAATTTTAAATAAATATAACATTAATACATGTTAATGATGAAATTTCACTCACATCAAATCACGCATCATATTTAATATAATTAAAGAAGACTATCTAGGATAATCTTGTTTGAAAGGAAGTATACATCCAACTTAATATAAAAACAATCATGAATGGTTTTTGTGTTAAATTAAAATACCCAATTACATACACAACATGTTTTAATAATAATCAAAATAAAATAGTTTTTATGACCAAAAAATTAAAACTTCGCATGTTGTATTACAATGTATATTTCTTTATCATCCTTAAACTAAACATTCTTTAATCATTTAATTTCATAAGAAATCTGTCTAATATACTAGAATAAAGATAACATGATTCTAGTTATGTATTTATGTACAACATATTAAACATGAAACATGATCAAGTCTCACATACTAGAATTTCTCTAGTTACCGCACAAATGTTTTCATCTTTAGGCATGACTACCATAACGAACTAATCATGATGTAATATGTGAGGATAGGTTATTTCAGTACATAAAAAAAATTCTTATCAGATATAGAAATAATATGTTTAATCATTTAAATAGTTTATAGACTCAATAGGTTACTAAAAAGAATTCTTATCATTTTTCCCAAAATCCCAAAATAAGGTCATCCGAATTCATAACCTCAAAAATGCTTATGACATATGATTATATTAATACTACAAAACTAAAATCATGAACAAAAAATGTAGAAATTTATTCATTCAATGGTTTCCAAATTCAAAGGATTTATCAATAACTAAGATGGATATTTGTTTATATATTTTCAAACTTAAACATCCAAAACCATGTTTTACAATAAGTTCAAAAAACATGATCATGATTAATTATAAATGGAAATCACAACATGGAACATTAACTCACATGGGAACTATAATACTACTATTAATGGTTTTTGAATAATTAATTTTATCATGCCAATATGAAATATACTCGAGGAATCATGCCTCATAATGGTTTTGAAAATTACATATTAGTTCCCAATAAAATACACTATGTATGTTTCTCCAAAAAAAATAAAACACTTGTAAAACTAGACAGAATTTTATATGTTTTATGAAATTAAATGAAATTAAAATCCTCAAGTATCATACTATAAAAGTAAAGGAAACAACAAATTCTTGACTCAATGAGGTTTCAAACAATACCTTATCTTGTTAGACACTATTTTATAATTTTCTTTTCTGATTATATGACTAATTTAGTAGATTTAAAGAGTTCCTCATTAACCACAACATAAGAATAATTAATGAAACACATATAAAATTTTATTATTTATTTATTAAAATTCATTAACATCCCAAAAAATTCCCCATTCAATAAAAATCACAGTCAACCAAGATTCATTTACCACTCCTAGGTATCTACATTGTAAGAGATGACATCTGACTTATTCTTTCATTAAACTCATATCCCTTTCATTGAATCATGGTGGCCCTAAAATCCTATATCCTATCTAGTATTCCCTAGATTATGTCCCACATCAGGATAAACTGATGTTGTTGCCATACCAACCCATGCATTCCTAATAGTTTCTAACTCCAAACTCCATCCTATATCTCAAACAACACCTTTGATAGATCTTTTTCATGACCCCCAACATTAAAATATAAAAAAGTGAATTTAGAGAGATAATTAACCCTAAGTCCATCCTCTAGTAGGCCCTGAGTGGGTGACTAACGACAAGGGTATAAAAAATCACCAAAATGGGAGGAATTTCCATCTATAATAATAAGATTGGAAGATAAGACGAAACAACTGCAAAAAAATCCATGAAATAATATAATTAAATCCCAAAAACTATCCCACAGTTCATTTATAAATAATTTAGGTACATATAAATTATTATATAGTAAAACAAAAAAAATATAAAGAAATAGCACAACAACAGTTCAAAAGGTCTGAGTGAGAAAATTCCAACATTCTTGTAGACCTCGGAAAACGCGTCCACAAAATTTTCCAAATTCTTCCATAAACGAACCAAGATCGTAGTCCATTTCGCAAGCTTCGATTTGGTAGGTCACAGGGCCCGAACAGAGCTACGGATTAGGAGTTATGGAAATTTGAACTTGGGCTGGATATCTGGTTCGCGAAGCCCATTCACGAAGCCCCCTCTGTGATCGCGGAACGCCACCGCGAATTAATGAGGTGAGAGGCACTGCGAAACCATCTGAAGTTCGCGACACGCCGCGAAGACCCGCCGTGAAGTAGAGGAGGCGGTAATGCTCCGCAAACGCCCTGACATTCGTGAGCCCGCCGTGAAGCCCCAGGGGCGGGAACGCTCCGCGAACCCGGTTGACCTTCGCGACCCGCCGCGAAGCAACCACCGCCCCTTCATGCCGCGTGGGATCTGCTTCGCAGCGCCCCTGCCTATAAAAACCCAGCTCACCCCCCTTCTCCCGGGGGACGGCCACAGCCACTTCGCCCCTTGGGCGGCTGAGCGGAGCTCCGCATTGCGGATCCGTGAGGCCATGCTCCGCGAGAAGCTTCCTTCGTGTCGCTTCTTCGCGAGCCGAGGCTCCATGAGTCCATGCTCCACGGGTCCATGCTCCATGATGCTGCTCCGCGAGACCATACTCCGTGATTCCATGCTCCGAGATCTAATGCTCCGCGATGCTGCTCCGCGAGACCAAGCTCCGCGAGACCCCTTTTCTCCGCGAGAGACCATTGCTCCACGAGGCCATGCTCCGCGATGCTAATTCGTGAAGACCTATACTTCGCGAGGATCCGACCTTCACACCCATCGGTCCATACCGTGGGTGTTGTACCCCCGCTCGGGGTCAGTGCAGGGCTACGGTCCCGACCCTCCTGGCCCGTCCCTTCGCTACCATCACAGACCCCCATGAAAAATGGAGAGTCGCACCGCGACCTTTTCGGGTCGGGATATCGGTATTTTCCATTGCGCACTTATGCGCTACCACCTTCAACCTATGGAATAACATGATTTGAGACACTCCTCTACACACCATGAAACACATTGAGTTGATGGATTCCTCTTAGTTTGTTTCCTATGTCGTCAGTTGAGGTTCTCATCATCAATTCCCCGAGTACCTTGAGTCGTACCATTCCTCAGGAAACTCCTCCAAAACCTATCACTTGGCTCCTATGCCAGGTTGAACCAGAAAGGGCCGCCCTTGCGTAAGAACCAACACCAACCATTTCTAGGCACCTTCTACCTAATATTCCTTTCTACATGACTCTAAACTATAGTAATCCCTGTGTTCCAAACATAGGATTCCTCTTGCTCCAAATAAGAGATGCCTTGTGCTCCAAGCATAAGATAACAATAGTCCTATCTACATGACTATAAACTGTATTACCCCCTATCTAACAAATGATAGGATGCCTCTTGCCCTATAAGAGAGATGCCTTATGCTCCTAGTATGAGATGCTAATAGTCCTATCTACCTGACATTAAACTGTAGTAATACCTTTGTTCCAAACATAGGATGCCTCTTGCTCTAAATAAGAGATGACTCACGCTCCAAGCATGAGATGCCAATAGTCCTATCTACATGACTTTAAACATTAGTAATCCCTTTGTTCCAAACATAGGATGCCTCTTGCTCCAAATAAGATATGCCTCATGCTCCAAGCATGAGATGCCAATAGTCCTATCTACATGACTCTAAACTGTAGTATTCTCTCTATGTTCCTAACGTAGGATGCCTCTTTCTCCAATTAAGAGATGCCTCATGCTCCAAGCATGAGATGCCTAATAGTCCTATCTACATGAGTTTAAACTGTATTAATGCCTTATGTTCCAAACATAGGATGCCTCTTTCCCTATACGAGAGATGCCTTATGATCCTAGCATGAGATGCCAATAGTTCTATCTACAAGACTCTAAACTATAGTACAACCTATGTTCCAAACATAGGATGCCTCTTTCTCCAAATAAGTGATGCCTCATGCTCCAAGCATGAGATGCCAACAGTCCTACCTATATTACTATAAACTTTAGTATTCTCCCTATGTTTCAAACATAGGATGCATCTTGCTCCAAATAAGAGATGCCTTATGCTCCTATCATGAGATGCTAACAGTCCTATCTACAAGACTATAAACTATAGTAAACCCTATATTCCAAACATATGATGCCTCTTCCATTAAACAAGAGACACCTTATGCTCCAAGCATAAGACGCCTAACTTCATGACTACAGTGGCATGATTCCAACGCCCCTTGGCAATATCCCGCTTGTGAAATAGCGCATAGGTGAAGGCCTCAACCCACCAGTGAGTTGGGATGCCCTCATGGCCTGACATGAGGAAGAAATTACGGGCAACTTCTTGCGTAAGCCCCATTCACCATTTTCGCTCCATAGCAGCATCCGGACAGCTTCCTGCGTAAGCCCCATCCACGATTTCCACTCCATAGCGGCACCCGTGCAAATTATTGAGTCAGCCCCATTCACCATTTCCACATCATAGCGGCATCCAGGAAGCTTCATAGAATAAGCCCAATTCCCCATTCCTACTCCATAGCGGCACCCGGGCAGCTTCTTGCATAAGCCCCGTTCACCATTTCCGCTCCATAGCGGCATCCGGGGAGCTTCCTTGCATAAGACCCATCCACCATTGCCTCTCCATAGAGGCATCCGGGCGGCTCCTTGCGTGAGCCCCATCCACCATTGTCACTCCATTCAGCGGTAAGCCATTGTTACCCTATGCAGCGGTAAGCCATTGACATTCTTATCCTACGGTAAGACATTATAATCCTATGCAGTGGTAAGTCGTTGTGACCCATTCAGTGCCATGTCGTTGACATCCTCATCCAGCGGTAAGCTGTTGTGACCCAATCCAACAGTAAGCCATTGCAATCCTATTCAGCGGTAAGCCGTTGTGATCATATTCAGCGGTAAGCCGTTGACACCCAATCCTGTGGTAAGTTGTTGAGATCCTATTCAGCGGTAAGTCATTGACACCCAATCCAGCGGTAAGCCATTGAGATCCTATTCAGTGGTAAGCCGCTGACACCCAACCCAGCGGTAAGCTGTTGCGATCCAATTCAGCGGTAAGCCGTTGACACCCAATCCAGCGGTAAGCCGTTGCGACCCCATTTAGCGGTAAGCCGTTCACATCCTTATAAGAACTATGCGGACTTTGATTCCCTACCACGGGGATACGTAAGAATCATCTTTAAGGCTCAATCCCGAAACTGTCATCATCCTTATCCTTGGGCCTCCATCCTAATGTAAGTCCCAACACCATGGGCCGCCCAACGCGTAAGCCCCTCTTCATTTCCCACAGATGCACCCTTTGCGACGTGATCTTCAGGTCTCTTCTGCCTCTTGTTTCTCACACCGAGCACGACTCACGTGGGCTTAGAGTAAGCATTGGCCATAACAACACCCCGTCCAACATGACGTTAAACTGTGTGTCGTCCAGCATGACATTAAACTGTACACCCCCGTCTGGAATGACTTTAAACTGCACATCCATTTGAACTATGAGGACTTTTATCCATATCAAGGCATGGTACGTAGGAAGCCTCCATGAGGTTCAATCCCACCATCCTTCATTTCTTCACGTCAGGTTCCAGCCTCATCCAACATGACGTTAAACTGCATTCCAGTACGACGGCAAGCCGTTGTGACCAACCCGAACTACGATTACTTTGATCCATGTCAAGGAACGGTACGTAGGAAGCCTACCTGAGGTTCAAGCCCATCTCCCATCGGACCAAGGTCCCTTCTTCACGTCGGTTCGCCGACACCCACCACAAGTGGACCCCCGGGTTCACCTTCACGTCAGTTCGCCGATGAAGCCCCATTGAGCTATGAGGTCTTTGATCCATGTCAAGGCATGATATGTAGGAAGCCTCTACTAGGTTCAAGCCCACCTCTCATTGTTTATTCACATCAGGGTTCATCTTTGTCCCGCACAACACTAAACTGCATTCCAGTCCAGTGACAAGCCGTTGTGACCAACCTGAACTACGTGTTCTTTGATCTGTGCTAAGGAATGGTACATAGGAAGCCTCCACGAGGTCCAAGCCCACCACCACTGGGACCCCCCATCTCCACCTCATTCACGTCAGCCTTCCGGCGTCCAACCTAAACTATGTGGTCTTTGATCCATGACAAGGCATGGTACGTAGGAAGCCTCCTAGAGGTTCAATCCCACCACCTGTTGGTCACTCCAACCTTCTTCACGTCAGGTCACCAGCACCTGGGTAGCCTAGTGTTTAAGCCCCACATCATCTGGACTAAGGTCCTCACTTGCGTCGGTTCATCGACACACCCTTTGAACTACGTGGTCTTTGATCCATGTCAAGGCATGGTACGTAGGAAGCCTCACGAGGTTCAATCCCACCACTCGGTCATTCCGACCTCATTCACGTCGGTTCACCCCTGTCCCGCATGACGTTAAACTATATTCCACACCTCATTTGAACTACGAGGTCTTTGATTCGTGTCAAGGCATAGTACGTAGGAAGCCTCACGAGGTTCAAGCCCACCACCTGGTCGTTCTGACCTCACTCACGTCGTTCACCCCTGTCCTGCATGACGTTAAACTGTATTCCACACCTCATTTGAACTACGAGGCCTTTGATTTCTGTCAAGGAATGGTATGTAGGAATCCTCCCATAAGTTCAAGCCCTCCACCCGTTGGTCACTCTGACCCTCTTCACATCAGTTCGCTGGAAATACCCTTCGGACCATGGTCCACCTTCACATCGGTTCACTGACGACACCATCCATCGGACCAAGTTCCACCTTCAAGTCGGTTCGCTAACAACATCCATCGGACCAAGGTCCACCTTCACGGCGGTCCACCGGCACCATCCCGAACTACGCAGACTTTGATTCCCTACCATGGGGATACATAGAAGGTCTCTTCGAGGTTCAAGACCAACTTCGCCATCGCCCCTGCGATGGTCCCATTTCATTCCCCCTCCACTTCATTCATCTATCCATCACACATCCTAATTCTCACTCGGGATACCACATCCCGGTGGGATCATGCCATCCACCTCCTCGCTGCTCCTAGCGGCGCATGGGCCGCTTTCAACATGTAATCCCCAGCATATCTTCGGGTTGTTTTCCTCTGTGTACACCCCGATTCATCACCCATTCGAACTACGTGGGTTTTGATCCCTGTCCTCTACACAGGGTACTTAAGAAACCTCCAAGAGGTTCAATCCCAACTAATGGTAATCCATGGTGTACCCCATCCTGGGGTGCACTTTTTCTGATCCGCCCTCAATGGTGTTCAGATCAGCCATTACGGTGTGACATCCCCCCTCCTAGGAGCGCACCACCTCAGATCCGTCCTCATCAGGCATCCTAGTCTATCCATCTTCTAGGTATTCCCCTCTTGGGCTGTACCAATCTGATCTGTCTCTATGGGACATTCTGATCACCCTCATTCTGTCTCCACAAGACGTTAAGCTCGCGGCCTACCTCGTGATAAACACGAGTTTCCTGAGGAAAACCTCGGATGACACGCCTTTGGCGTAACCGTCTCTGCAAGATGTTAAACTCGTGGCATACCCTGTGTTAAACACGGGAAGCTGAGGAAAACCACAGATACATGCCTATGGCATATGATTCCCCACATTTGACGCGGGATGCCTCGGGTTATGCACCCTTGAGATTCCCTCTCATGAGGAAGAATATTGGTTCCCCAATGTCCATGCACCCAGAGATGCCCTGACATGCCTGATGTTGTCATCTAATCCGACCGATTGTCGCTACCATGTCAAGATCGCGTGGAATGTCTTGACAGAAGTAGTGTAATTAACCGGTGTCCATGAAGATATGGCACTGGGAATGAGACTCACGAACAACGTATTAAAACTATGAGGGAGACCCGGAATAGGTGATGAGTTCTGAGGAGGAATCCAGAGAAGGAAGAACCGACATCCCATCATCCATATTTCGATCAAGGAGAAAACGTCCATGAACAAGGAACGAATGCCGCCTACCTTTGGAAAGTGGGAATGCGGGGCAACAGATGTGTGTCCTCCACATACGGATGCGTGCACCCCGGTGAAAGCGTCGGAAACAATTCTCCACAAATGTTTCCTAGAAACCTAAAAATTAGTTTATACAAATGTAGGGCAAGAATAAAAGTATAATCATAAGGATAACAAAATTCTATCCTACACATGTGAAAAGAGAATACTAATTCACCTATGATAAAATAGTATAACCAACAACATCACAATAGGTAAACAAACCAATCTTATCCCTGCCAACACATTCACATCAAATAAAATATCCATGTATAATAAAATAACATGAATTATATTTATAAAGGGTAACTCTCATAATTTTCCTATGGGTATGTCACTCTCATATACCAACATCATATGTCTTAGCACTCCCACCTCTTTTGAATATAACACCTCCCCACAACATGGTCACATCACAAAATATCTCACCTGTAGACACCTTGTCCTTCACATCACCTCACGCCTATAGAAACCTGATCCATCACATCTCATGCACAACTATAAATAGAAAAGTATTGTTTTTTAACGTAAGGTAAATCAACCTTGCCCCATCCTTCTACCATGTATGACACTCATAACAAAAATCTCTTCACATCACACCACATCCTTCTCACAGACACTTGGTCCACACATCACATCACTACTATTTCAATTTTGACTTTTGGCCATCACATCTAATGAATACCTACCTCACCTAGAAGAGTGAGTTAGAAAGAGCGGTTACCCAAACATCCATACTCTCGACTAGGATATTAGGGAAAACACCCCATATAAATCAATGAGTTTCATAACATGGTGATTGATGCATATAAGGAGCATAAAGAAATCACAAAGAATATAAAAATATATATAATAGACACAAAAATCTCAAACTAGGAATTCAAAAAAATGTACCAACTATCTCACAACATTGACCACTTTTACTACTACCACTAGATTCACAACACTACAAAATAATCCACAATTCTTCTAGAAAATTTCAATTTTTAATTCACATTATACCATTTTCTAAATTTCTCATTTACAAAAAAAATCTAAACAAAACCCCCATCTATTTTATATTAATCATCCACCATATTTATCTACACATCCCATCCAAAACAATAGTTTATTAACCTTTAAACACACTATCCAAAATTACCCATTCACATATTTATTTTAGCCCTTTCATTTCACATTTATAAACAACAACATTATAGAGACTTTCCTTTATCATTTAACTCATTCATTATCCACTCCAACCAGTTCCATTACAATTTAAAAATAACATTTAATCACATTACAGACCAAGAATATATTACAAAATATCCCATTCTCATCTCATCGATCTCATATCTCAACAACACATCATATGTTCACACATCCCACAACACTTATTCACATTATGACAATACATTTTCCATATTTTTTAAATGGATTTAGAAACTTTTAATTATTTATTTTAGGGTAATTCTCACACAATCAATATATCGAAGTGAAACCAATTTATTAGCTATGTATAAGTGTTTAATCATTTATTCAAGGTAGCATTGCAACAATAACACAAGAATGGATTCAAAACAAATAAAAAAATCTTTCCAACTGGGGATACTAAGGGTCATGATTTTTAGTGGTACAAAAAACATGGATAAAATAAATTTCATAATATCATAATGCTATAAAATCACTCAAAATATTATTCTCCAAATTTTATTTCATTAAACAACTTCATTTTCTTTATTATTCCAGTGTAAACCATCTTGAAAAATGGAAATAAGAATAAACTCACCCCACATGATATAATTAGTGAGAAATGAAGGAGTCCCCTAAAAGTATTGAAAGACTAAATAAATATGAGAAAAAATTATTACACAGTCTGACACAAACCTATAATCATATGATATCAGATATTTAATAATTTAAATCTAAATTTTGAATTTAATTTAAACCGAAAATTATAAATATATGCCTACAAAAAATAGGATGTCACCTTATACTCCACAAGATGAATCAATGGGATTTATGATGTGTCAATCTGATTAGTAGCAAAGGAGATAGGTTAGAGAGAATTTAAAGAATTATGGTATTTATTGTACTCGATTTTTACACCCCAAAATCACATATCTCCCTTCTATCAACACCTTACTTCCTTTAGTTTATTGAAAATCCCTATAAATCCCCACTTTTTTATCATTTAATGTTTATCTCTACTATTTATTTTTCCATCAATCTCTTATTTCTCCTCTTTTTACATGAAAAAATCATTAATGTAATATTTTAATTTATGTTTACTCCCCTCATTTAATCATAAAATATTTTACCCATTTTAAAACCCCTATTTTCCATTGAATACTTGATGCAAATTATCTCTATTATCAAAAATCAAACCCACGATTTTATCATTATTCCAGTACACATTTTATTCTTTTTTATGTTGTTTAATTTACGTTCCTTATTGTAAATATGAACCCCATACTCATGTTTTTACTTCATCCTTTATCATTTTTTTTATTTTTTTTAACTAAATTCCAAAAGCACACATTTTCATTTTGTTATCAAACTACTTATTTATTTTTATCTTTACACATTTTATACTATTTAAAAGAAAAATACACATTTCATTCTCTCTTCTCTTTTTTTCTAATGCCATATCATTCTTATTCTCGTATTAACATTTTAAAAAGAAATATTTTTTAAACATATTTTTCATTACATAGATGAATTATCTTGGTTTAATCCACTGCAGGCTCTCGGGTGAAACCCTAGCGATGCTTCTTCCCTGGAGGTGACGACGGCGCTCAAAGCTCCAGCTCCTCCCCCCCCCCCCCTCTGTGGGGGATTCAGATCTGTCTTCACTCAGAAGAGTAGGGTTGCCTTTCCGGCCCTTCTCCAACCCTAATTTACTTCCATCATTTCCAAAAGTGTTCGTAATTCCCAAAGTCCCAGCTCTCCTTTATGGAATCACCGACCTTCATATTTCGCCTTCTGAGTTAACAGAGTCCTCGACGCTTCTTAACCTCACAATGATTGACCACTTCAAATAGAGGAGACCTTCTGTTGACACCTTCGACAGATTCGTGTTTTCCTCTTGGGATCTCCAAGAAAGGGAGGTTGTTGGTTTATTGGACAGTCACCACAGAATGATACAGTTTGAATTGGAGGACGACCTTATCAAAGCCTGGTCGTCGGCCCCTCGCAGCTGCAACGGGATTAATTTCTTCTTAATGCGCTGGTCATTCAACTTTCATATGGATCATGATCCTCCCTCAGTAGTGGTTTTAGTAAGCTCTCCTAACCTCCCATTACCTTGTCAAAATACTTCTATTATCATATTGTTGGGTAACCTCGTTGGGAGGTTTTTATGCGTGGATAGCCAAACGGAGGTAGTGTGCCACCCGATTAATCCCCGAGTCTGTGTTGAAGTTGATGCCTCCCAGATTCCCATAGATTATGTTTCAATTACCATTGGAGAGGAATATATATTCAAGAAAATGGTCATTTATGAAAATTAGGTTGAATTTTGTACGTCTTGTAACCATCTGGGTCACTCTCTGGGGGTTTTCCGAAGGAGAACTTCAACCCAGGTATCGGCAAGGAGAGAGGGAAGTTCAAAAGATAATGAACCTGCAGTTGTCGAGGGGGTTATTCCAGTTCATAGGGATCATGGTCCAGATAGTTGCGGTAGGATTCAGCCACTGTGTCTGTTGGAGAAGGATGCTTCGGAGGGAGTTCTCAAGGAGCCTGAAGTTCGTGCTCTTGGCCATGTGGCGAAAGAAGTGTTGGTTATCAACCCAACGGTGTCCGATGTGTTTAGAAGGTTGAGACATGACTTAGAGGGGCCTTCCAGGCAGTACTCACGGAAGGATGCATATAATAATCATGAGGAGAGGAAAGAAGAACCTCAAAGGAATGGAACTGCGGAGGATAATGTAAAACTGGCTGAAGGCAAAGGGGTTGTGTCTGCTATGGAGGTGACCAGTTCAAACAGGAACTGAGAAGATGGAGGTTCTGCTCTACCGGTGAGCCCTCTACTAAATTTGAGCAACAGGTTTGATAGTCTCTCAGAAGTTGGTTTGGTCACTGATCATGTGGAATCCTTTTCTAGAGGTGTGGATGAGGGTGACCAAGAGAATCAAATGTATGAAGGGGGGGGGGTCTCGAGGAGACCTCTTTTCTAGTGGAAGAGCTTCCCAGCTGGGACTTTGGAAACATAAAAGACAAACAAGAGGATACTAAGACAGTGGCAGAGGGTGAGGGAAAGGACTCTCCTAAGTACAATGGATATGTGGTTAGGTGTCTTTCTGTGTTTGAATGCAACACACCTGGAATGAGGAAGGGTAGGGATAAGGGATTCAAGGAACCTGTGTCAAAGATTCATTTTGGAAAGAAGGGGTATTCATCCGGGGGTGATAAAGAAAATCTAAGTGAATTTGGCACTCGATCCTTTAGTGATATAGTTCAAGGTGGGAAAATGAAGATAAATGAAGATGTTGGGACATAGTCAGCTTTACCAAGAATAGAAACAAGGAAGGATTATTCTTATCTATCACACCTGGTGATTACCAAAGCTTCTGCCAAACGTGATCGCGGGGTGATCCTGGCTTTCAAAAAAGACAACATATTCATACAACTGAGCTTGGAGCAGCACTCTCCGGATCAAATGTGGAGCCAGGTCCAAAGCGATAATATCTGGAGGCAATAAAAACCAGCTTCAGAATGGGAATCGGCCACTGTGGAGGAGGACTCATGTGTCGGGTGTAGTGATGAGTATGGTTATTATGATTATTAGTGGTTGGGCTGGTTGTTCTTGTTGTTTGTTTTGGTGATCTTTGTTGATGGTTGTGTCAACTGTGTTCTTGTGCGGTTGTGTTCCATGGTTTCTCACTTTCCCTAAGAGTGTTTGGAAATAAAAAAATTAGGTTTTAGTCATAGATGAAGTATCTATATATATATATATACATATATAAATTTTTTAATATCTTTTCTTGTTTTTAAATGGTGAACATGCAGCCATATATATATATATAACAATAAATTTATATATATATATATATGAAACAATTTATATATATATATATATTCATAACATATAACTGTATGAGATATGTGAAAATGTATGACAGTGTGATATATAAATGTTTTCCAGCATTATTTCTATATATATATATATATGTATGTATATATAACATTTTTAGCTCAAATATTTTTGAAATTTTTAATCAGAAAATAAATCATGTAAATATATATTTACTCAAATATTTTACATGTCACATGATATGTGAACTGGTCTTTTTTAAAAACCTATTAAATATTTAACAAAAACCTTGTGTGTACCAAAAGTAATATTTAATATATGACAAATTTGGTGATCCCCTTTGGATCCGGAAAAATATAAATGTATGGGATAAAAGAAATATAGATTCTTTAAATGGGACATTATGTGTTATTCCATTATCAATTCTCAGTTATCCTATTAAATTTTAATGATTTATGGAATTTAATGGGGACCCTAAACTTAATACCTGATAACTTCTAGAGTTTACCCGAGTAGGTTTATCGCATGATTTTATGACCAGGGGGTTATTCAGTACTAAAAATAGAGGGCATGGGTGCTCCTCCAATTCATTTAACAAAAAAAACAAAGGTATTTCCTTGGATTAAGTACTACATAATGAAATCCTACACACTATTATTTCATTCTCTCTATCTCCCCCTCAAAACCTCTCATGAATACCATGAGGGTGAAATCCAATTTTTTCATGTGATGTAAAATAATTGTGGAGTATACATGTTTTTTATTTTATTTTTATTTTGTCATTTTTGGGTGATCAATTTATTTTTCTAATTATCCCATTATTTTATTTATTTCATTTCATAACCATTGAAATGATTTTTAAGCAGTTAAAAATATAATGATTCAACTGGTCATTTTAAATATCACATGACCATTGTTTAATTTTAAAAAATTGTAATTAAAAATGGTATCGAGACAATTAAATCATTAATTATCCTAATTAATTAATCATATTAAAAAGGATTTTTTTGTTAAAAAGGAGATACCAAAATCATGAATCACTCACTTTCTCATCTTCGATGAATGTAAGACAAAATATTTTAATTTCTAAAAAATACTTGCACACAAACCTGAAATTTACCACACCTAGAAGACATTCAAATTTTGGTAAAAAAATAATTTATTCTTTCATTCTCGTTTACAATCAATTTCATCCAAATAATATTTTTAATTAATAATTTAATATTAATAATATAAATTTTCATTTTCACATGGGTCTGACCATGAACTAACCACTTTATATATATAATTAGTTAGTTTCAAATGTTTTACTTTTTATAATTTATTCAATTTGATTAAACCTAATGGAATTACAGATGGATGACTGGCCATCAATTTTTTTCTACTATTTTTGGGGATGGTGGAAGATTAGTTTATGGGTTTCTAATTTTGAATTTTGAATTATTTATTATTTAACATTCCAATTATATTTATAGTTTTATTATTTTAATTTAAAAATCAAATTTATTAGATTGACAAATCCTTCAAATAAAAGGTAAAGGAGATATTCCAATATGATACTAAGCTAGAAAGAAGCCTATGGAGGCAAGATAATGAAAACCTTGATATTGA
Organism: Viscum album; assembly: GCA_963277665.1. Lineage (NCBI taxonomy): Eukaryota > Viridiplantae > Streptophyta > Magnoliopsida > Santalales > Viscaceae > Viscum > Viscum album. Next base: position 150,562,534 of record OY728125.1, read on the forward strand.
TGTTGTAGAAAAAAAAATCAGGTTGTTAGGGTATCACAAAGAGATCTAGGGCTATGAATACTAGCTGACTAGAGGAAGCCATCAAATAAAGGATTGAAACTGAGAATTTTGGTTCCACATATTGTATCTAATAAATCAAACAATCCATCATGAAAATGATCTCCAATAATTTTCATTTTTCCATATATCCACTAAAGATCCAAACTTGCATTTGGGATGTTTTCTCAAAATTTATGACCCATTTCAATTCCAAAATGTTTCTAATGATGTGGTAAGACATAAAATATTGATATTTTTATTGAGAGATCATTATTGTGAATGGATTAAAATATTTCAAATTCATTCCATCACTACGTGGGATGAGATGATAAGAAACTATTTAACCCATTTCATTTCTCCCTCAAAATTCATGAACATATGGGTAAATATTTTAAATTCTAATCAATTAGAGGATGAATTGCTCTACAATGCATGGGATAATTTTAATGACATTTTTTAAAATTCATTTACCATATCATTGATATGAGGTTATTTATCATAAACTTTTATAAAGGTTTTTAACAGGGGATCAGTTATATCATAGTTATTGTGGATGATGGGTAACTGATTAAAATATCACTAGAAGAATGCTACAGTTTTTTCATTGAAATGTAAAAAAATAGTTGCCATTAGAAAACAAAATTGTTTCCATGAAGTGGTTTCCACATGATAAAGACCAATGAATGTATAGAGAATAAAATAGAATCTCTCACCAAAAATATGGACACCAGGAGGGGGGAATAACATCCTCTCTAAGGTATGTACATATAATAAGCTAACTATATTGAATAAAATCTTGGAAATACATTTCCATGTTTGAATCCAAAACAAAATGGATATGGTTATCAATATAGAGTGTTACTCTTTCCATAACATCAAGGTCCATCTCTCCAAATCCAAATTTACAGCTTCAGCGAGACTATGCATTCATTAATAATGACCATAGACGATTACATTAAAAGAACCAAAGACCTACTCGAAAGATAAAGCATCAGTAATTAAGGGAAACAACAATGAATCTTGAGACCAACATAGTTTCACTGTAAAATCGTGAATTTGAAGTTATTCATATTGTGGAACAACTATGAGAGAGGCCAAGAGTGGTATTTCTAGGACACTGAGAGTTAACCCCTTTTGAATATTTGAATGTCATTACCATTAGAATTAGAAATACAAAATTGAAAATCCTAAAATAAGTAAGGTATAATAAGACAAGTTGGAAAATAATAATTTGAATAATAATTTACAGTATAACCACCATATTTAAAGAAAAGACTACATTTTCTATAAAGTCTTAAGCAAGTGGAATTAGACACACAATGATGTAAGTTCCCTGAAAATATTAAAACATTTAACATTAACATCGCATTTTCATAATATCTTTACAACATGCCAAACTATAATATGATTCAAATGAGTTAGTATGAAACAAGAATAGGCTATAAGAAATTGGAACTATCTTGATGAAATATGAGTTCTTAGTTGTGATGTTAAAGGACATCCTAGTGAAATTAATAGATGTAGGTAAATTTTCTATTCCAATTACTATCGAGTATATTGATTTTTGGAGGGATCTATATGATTTAGGCTCCAGCATAATCATAATTTCTTTCAACACATTAATGAGCATTGGAATTGAGGAAAAGAAGACTATGAAAGTCGGACTAAAATTATAGGTCTTGGTAACAAAGCACACATGAGGGATTATAAAAAATGTTCTGGTCAAGGTAGATAAGTTTTACTTATGAATAATTTTTTTATTCTCAATATGGATGAAAAAAGGAAACCCATTACTCTAGATAGACCATTCTAGGTGATTTTATGATCATTATCCATAGTCTGGAGTGGTGAATATTGATTGTGGATGGGAAATGAGCAGTTCAGTTTTAAAATAAATCAGTTACTGAAAATTTATGATGTGTTTGATGATTAATTTGAATAGGATATCATACATAAGATGAAAGATAATCATACAATAACTACCAATAATGAAGGTGAAAAAATTGATAATAAATACTGGAAGATACAATACCTGACTAATAACAGTATATGAATAAGAAAAAACAATTTTTTTAAAGTAAAACAAGTTTAGATTGTATCTAATTACGAGATAAGTTTATTAAATTTAACGAAGAACTGGTTGATATTCCCTATGGCTTTACAGCTAGTATTACCCACAGGATGGTTAAAAATGACTTTTGAAAAAAGGGGCCACATAAGTAGATATGAACCAACTATAACCATTCATCGATCCATTCTAGGTAAATTATTTCCAAAACTCGATCAGTAGGGATTTAAAGATATTTTCTAGCCCACAATGTTCAAAAAATCAACTCTGATAGTAAAATTGAGTTTTTTTTAATTTATCACTTTTGGAATTTAAGGAACTGTCTTTAAATATTTTGATAATTTCATTAAAAAAAGGGTCTGCAATTTCACTTGATTATTTTTATTTTAAGGTCCAAATTGAAATCCCAATGCGGGAAAGAAAAATTATAATAATAAATATTTTTTTTAGAGAACATAACCCAAAAAAATCATGCAATGGGAGAGTATGATTTTTAATTTGAATACTTTCTTTTATGCCCCTACAATTATGCTAAAAAATAATGATAAAATTTAAAACACGCGCATCAAACCAAATTTTTTCCATTAATCATAGATAAAAATGATGTTTAAGTATAATCAACACATAATAGTTTAAATATATTTATTAATTAATTTATTGATAAAAATGGTGGTATAAATTAGTAATGATAAATATGATACTATAGATTTCTTGAATCATTAATTAGGATACTTGATAATTTTTTTTTTAAATAATTTTTTTTAGACTTTTCCATGAATTGAAATTATTATATTTTTATTTATGAACTTTATTTTTTATGTGAATCTCCTTGAAAAATTATAATAAACATTTATTTTCATTCCTGAAAACTAATCTATGCCTAATATTTAGGATTCTTTTATTGTGAAAATTTATTGAGTGAATTAATGGAATGCTTACTTCTAAAACTTAATTTACATATTTTTGATGTTTTGATTGTACAAAATCACACTTAAAATAATTTTGGATTTTTTTTATTATATTATACCTTGATACCCACTTTTATAAAAAAACAGAATACATGAACACAATTATTGGGAAAGAGCCACATTAAAAACCTATCTTATCCGTTCCCACTCTAAAAAATATATTTTTAATGATTTTCAAATACAATAAGTGTATGGGAGATGATTTCATGGTGGAAAGTATGTATTTATTGTAAAAAGAAAATTTTGGGGGGATTTTTCAGGGGATTTTTCGAAGGTTCACAATTTATAATTTCATTAAAATTTTTAAAATTTATTGTCTTCCCTATTTAAAAAAATGGGTTTCATTTAAAAGGGAAAAAAATTAAAATTTTCATGACTAACATTTGGGGATGGGTGTTGAATGTCATACATGTCTGAACTCAACATTCAAAAAAAATAAGAAATTATAAAAATTAAAAAATTAAAAAAATCATCATCATGTAACATTAATTCAAAAAAAATTTATAAGAAAAATAATTATAAAGTGGTGAGTTCAAGGTCCCATTCATGCGATGGAAAAAAAGAATTTAGGAATTTAAAATGATTATCTAGAAAAATATTTTTATGTGATTGAATGAAAAATAAAACAAATAAATAAATTGTAATTTTATCAAAATGAGTTGGAATGCAAGGTTATGTAAATTTAGGGTTTATGTGTGAGTAATTTTTAAAAATTATATTATTTTTTCATTTTATTGATAAAAGTTGAGAAGGATAGGGATCCTTAGACTTGGTATCATCCTTTTAATAATTTTTTTTTCATATGATCAATTACTTAGGGTTTTAAATGAATTAATTGTCTCGATACCATTTTTAAATATAATCATTTTAAATTAAAAAATGGTCATGTTATATTTAAAATGATCAGTTTCTACATATTTTTTTATGTTATGAATCATTTTATTAGTGATCATAAAACAAATAAAATAAAATTATAGAAGAATTATAAGAAGAATTTGAAAAAACAAAAAAATGAACAATTAAAAAGAAATTAAAACACACACTCTCTCTAGTTATTTTATATCACCTGAAAAAAATGGGATTACACCTCATGATATTAATGAGAGGTTTATAGGGGAAGAGGGAAAGAAATAATGAAGTGGTGGAGGATAATTAAGTTTCATATAACATTATCTAGGGAAATACCATTTTATATCATATAATGAATTGGAGGAGCACACAAACCTTCTATATAAAGGTATAAAGGACCCCCATTTCATATAATCATGCATTGAACATACCTGTGTCAACTCTAGAAGTTACCTGATATTAAGGAATGGTTCAAAATTAAATTTCATTCAACCTCAATAGTTACGCAGTTGGCTGGGGATGTGTGATTTTGTGACAGTATGTGCCACACCTTTACCATTCAGGTATTGGTCCTGGGACCAATTATTTCAAATCGTACTTCATTTCTTATTTCACCACATAATGTTAATATCTTGAATTAGATATTAAGAATGTGAAATATGTTTTAAAAGGTATGTTATTTTATAAATCACTTTGAATGATAATCAATAAAATATTAATGAAAAATTATCCACCATTTTCTTCAATGACATTCTCCCTTTCTCTAAAAATCAAAGTAATTTTACAAAGGAATGATTATTAATGAATGAATCACCCTTTTTATTTTTTTAATATTATTTTTTTAATTTCATTTTAGGTTTTTAGAAGTTGATTTTGGGAAATTATTACATCCACCACCAAATATCTAATTCAAAAAATCACTGGAAAAGTAAACATTGAATATTGACCCTCTAAAACAGAACACATTTTATAAAGAGTGTATAAAATAAATAATAATAAATTATAAATAATTAAAATATCTAAATTCCATTATCTCCCCCCCCCATAGACACACATACACATAACAGTTTAAAATAAATACATCCTTTCAACCATGTATCGGTATCACCCCACACTTATTATATTTCAAAATCATAAAATAATATAGTGAGTATGGTATGAAAGTAAAATATAGGCATTTAATGTGTCTCTTATATTATAATTCTTTTCTTGTATTCTATGGGTTTACAAATAACTAATTTATAGGTGTATCTCAAGGTAAGTTCTAATACAAAATATTCCACAATAATTTTATGTTTGATATTGTGAAATAATAACTATAAAAATATATAAAAAATGTTCTAGAAGTAATCCTGCTTAAGTTTCACTCAAGAAATTTTCCAAGGAAAATAATGGGAAATATTAGACATAAAAAAATCTCAGGAATGACACTAAATGATTAGGACACTTAGTCATGGCGATCCAAATAAAAACTAAATTTAATTATTATAAATATAATATTTTCAACGCATAGAAAAATATCAAAAAAATTATTTACAAAATAAAAGTAAAAAGTATATTGATTAATGATTCATCAAGTCCGAAATCTCTAATTTATATCTACTAAGTTATTCATCCAATTTTATTATTAAATAAATTTAAAAATAAATTTAAAATATGAAATGATTATTACAGTTAATAATTTTGTTTCATGATTATAAAAAATATTAATCATGATGAATGAATTTTAAATTTTAAAGATCTATTTTTACAATAATTATAGGGGCATAGAAGAAAATATTGAAATTAAAGATCGTACACCCCTATTACATCATGTCTGATGGCTTTTAGCTGAAAAAAATGTTTATTATTATTGTTCATACAATTATTAATTTGTCTCTCCCGCATTATGTCATCACTTTAGACCTAAAAGTAAAAAAACACATGTGAAAGTGCATTCCCAATTTCAATGATGTGTAAAACTATTGGGGTAGAGTAACTTAAATTAAAAAATGGAAAATTTAGAAAAAAGTGGGTCTCTCAAGGAAGTGATTTTTTTTCACATAATTGGATTGAGCTTACATATAATGCTCAGGTGATAGGGGGCCAGAATGGTAATACCCAACATGGATCGATGAATGGTCATAGTTGGGTAATATTTATATATAGAGGCCCCCGTCCATATTCTGATGTCATTTTTCTCATTAGGTGGGTAGTATATATTTTACTTATACATCCTATCCATAAGTTCTTTATCAAACTTGAAAACCTAGTATCTTGATAGTGGATTATCCATACCCATTTACCTTTTTCAAACATTTTATTTTTGGATATTCATCCATTAACTGTAACCATGTCTCACAGCTTCCAATATTTCTTCTCAACATTCACACCATCCTTCTTGGTAGTGATGATATCATCCGATTCTATCTTGGTAATGATGTCCCCTTAATTTTTTTATCACACACATTGTATTTTTTTATTACCTAATGAATGTTAAAACTAACCCAGTCATTTCCATTCCTCAAGAACAATTCTCCATAATGGACATAAATCAATGCTCGTCTAGTCATAGAGAACGGTCTCCATGGATTAATGGGTTCCCTCTCCCCATCCATGATAAGAATTATAAATTCCCCTGGGAAGTAAAACATATCTATTTTTGATAATAATATCTTAGATGAGCCATCCTAGGTATTTTTTTGTCAAGCCTTCCAGTTGTAGTGTGATATTCATAGTATTCATTTTTTCATGTCATAGGATATTTAATGTGTTATAAAACATTATGATTAAACTATAATAATAAAATAAAGAGTAATCACAAACTCATTATACCCAATATTTTTTGAAATGGAATATATACTTGGGTCTAGTTGTTTCTCCAGGAAGTCCATTGACATCACAGCTGAGCACACCCCTGTTAGTTAGATCATTTTGATTTCCTCAAGCCTATTATTATTGAATAGCAACTCTTTAATGAACATTAAATAGGTTGTAATTTTTTCTAGAGCTTCATAAAAATGTATTTTAATGTGTAATATTTTATATTTTCAATGAATCTACATTGTAGTGCATCAAATTTCCCTTGCTTCAACCTTTCTAAAAATGGTAGTCATTTCTTGAATAGGGGGATATTTTTTTTACTTGTTCTTCAGATTTTTATTTTCCTTTATTCATTTCAATACATTATTCTTTTAATAGAATTTTTTATTATTTTCTTATGTATTTTTTCAACCTCTAAGGGTATGACATTCAAATATTTTAAGTGGTTGAATGTTATGAGTCATATAAATACCATATTGGCCTCTCTCGTAGTTTTTACCAAATATGAAAAACTTAAAATTAGAGGTTTTAGAGTGAATAATGTTTTTCTATTGAGTCATACTTTAGTTCCTTAATAAATGTTCTTTGATCTTCGGAGTATGTTGTCATTTATTTTAGGGAAACTCTGATGGTTTCATTGAAATATGCCAATGTTTCTTCTAGTGAGTAGATTTGGATCTAGAGAGATGGACCTTTATATTTATGAAAGACTAATTACTTTTGATGATAACATTTTCCATGTTTTTGTGGCCTCCAACCCTAAAAATTATGACCAAAATTGTAATAACCATAGTTATCTTCTTTTGTGTACATACCTTGGGGTTTTGTTGTTAACCAATCAAATTTTCCATTTTTTGTGAGAAATTCTTTTTATACTACCATCCATTCATTATTTTTTATCATGTGGGTAGAATTTCATTGTATCCCTTATCATTTTCACTTTAAAATGTTTCTTTCCATTTCATTTAATACGTTGCAACCTTCTTCTTAAGATTTTTTTATTTAGGATCCTCCTACCATAGTGTATATGATAGACTTGTTCCCTTATGACAAACTGCTATAAAAAACATGAGTTAATAACCATATCTATTTCCCATGGGAATTTATTTTTGAATCATGTATTTAAAATAGACTCATGTTTTTTATAGTGATTCATCTTCAAATTTATTAAAATTAAAAATATTTACCCACATTTCCATTCCTTTCGAGGGAGGAGAGAATTTTTTAAACAATATTCTTCAAAATTAATCTGACATGGTGATGGAATGAAATAAAAAGCTCTAAATCCATTCAACAGCATGATACATCAATTAAAATATAAAAAATAGTCTCACCATGTCATTGGAAACATTTTTATTTGAAATATGTTGAGAATTTTGAGAAGAATTCCCAAGTGTGAGTCTATATTTTCATTTGTAAATCCAAAAAACCGAACATGGTTAGACATAATTTGGATAATTGTTTTTTTGATTTCAAAATTATTGTCTGAAAGAAGTGGGAGTAATATGCTCAATTAAAAACCTTTATTGGAAAACCTGATGTAGTTAGTGAACATTCATAACCCTATAATTCTTTGTTGTACTTTCATATCCTTATTTTTTTTCTCTTCCCTCCATAGTAACAATTTCTTCAACGGACCTATATAGGATTCATTGTGCCTTAATATCGTATTGGAATATCCGATTTACCTTTGATCGTGTCATTTTTACTTGCCAAAAACATTAATTTGAAATTAAAACTATGATTCTAAGAATAAAATGGGAAAATAAAATAAAAAATACATTAAATTGGAAGTATTAAAAATAAAAAATAATTTCTAACCATCCATTAGAATGACACATAATATTTTAGGGCACATAAGTCATTTTAATTTCTTTTGGTTTAATCAAATTTAAAAAATTATAAAAACTCAAAAAATAAAAATAATTAAAAAATATCAAGAGTGTGCATCATTCATTGATATCTATTGCTTCATGGCCTGAATTGAAACTTTGGAAAAAGGGGAAATGTAATTGAAAAAATGGGGAGAATTTTTTGTTAATATTTTATTGATTATCAGGCAATGTAATTTAAAGAATAAACTCCCATTGATCTCTATTGATTTTTACATCATTTAACAATCTACCCCAAAGCCTCAATGTCACATGAACCAAATGATTATTTGATGATTATTATAATTGTTTATTTCTCTATAGTGGATAATGTAGATGCAATTGAAGCCTCTAAAATAAAGCATTATTTTGGGTATTCACAAAATCCCATTTACATTTCTTCCATGATGATGAGTAAAAAATTTAAATTGAGGTAAATTTAAAGTATAATACACATTGTAAATATATTTAATTATAAAAATATGAGAATGAAATCTATGGTTAATTAAAATGATAGATATTAAAATACATGGTTTACTTTTTTCTTTGAAAAATGATAAGCCAATAAAATTTTCCCATATGATTATTGAATATTTATCTCCATATTTAATCAATTGATTTTAATAACCATGAATTTAAACTATGGGAAATTGATCATACTATATAATTTTTTGAGATTTCATACTTGAGGAAAAACATGAATTTAAGTGTGGGTGTATTTGATGTTTACATGTCATAAAAATATTATAAATATTAATTTTTATTGTTTTTCTAATTTAATTGGTGAAAATTCCCATATTTTAATTATTTTTATTTAATTATTGGAAGGAAATGTATGAAAATATATATATGTAATAAACCAAAATAAATTGTGATTAATTTTATTATAAAAAATGATTCTCTGAGACATGGGATATGTTATGAAAAATGTATGGGGCTCATAATTGAATAATTCAGTGGAAAAGAGGTTAAAACACAAGAAATAAAAATTTCACATCAAGAATATCTAATACGTTATGTGTACTTCAAGTGGTGAAATAAGGCATGAAATAATCCATGGAAAGAAATTTCCTAGTGGCTAGATGTAAAGACTCATGGTGTGGCACTATGGGTCATGATGAGACACATTCCCAACATGCCCGATAACATCCCCGAATGCATGAAATTTAATGGGGACTCATACCATAATACACAGTAACTACTATATTTTATCTATCTAGGTTAAATGAATCATTTAATTACTCGTGGGTCCTTTACACTTATAAATAGAGGGCTACGGTGCTCCTCCAATTCATTCCAGGATAAAAAATTCATTGTCTTGTATAATGTTATACACAATATAATCCTCTACCATCATTTCTTTACTTCTTCATATCTTCCCCTCTAACCCTATCTTAACCACCATGAGGAGTTAATACTATTTTTGTGTTAGGTGACATAAAATAATGGTGTATTGTGCTTGTGTTTTCTTTTCTTTTTATAAATTTATTTTTGAGTTGTGGCATTCTTCTTTTAATTATTCCATTTTTTCTTTATTTCATTCCATGACCATTAAAATTGTGATTGAAAAGATAAAAATAAAATATGGAAACTTATCATTTTAAATATCACATGACAATTGTGTAATGTAAAATTTTTATATTTATAAATTATATCGAGAGAAGTTATTCATTAAAAACCCTAATAAATGTATCATATTAAAATTTAATTGTTACATTAAAAAGAATATCTTAAAACCAATGATAACCCTTTCTCTTGAATATGATGATTAAATTGAAAAAATAATTTAATTTTTAAAAATAACTCACACCCAAACCCTGAATTCACATTACCTGAAATGCTTTCTCATTTTAATACAAAACATTATTCATTATAGATTTTAATTAATCATATACAAAACATTTTTTAAATTAATAATTTAAAATTCATTAAATAAAATTTCATTGTATCATGGATCATCCCAAAATTAACCACATTCTATATAAAATTAGTTAGTTGTAAAATTTTGGGATTTTATTATTTTTAAAAATTTATTAAACCTTATGGTGTCAATAATTTCTTCGGGGCTAATCAAATTTTAAAAATTATAAACACTTAATCATTTTTAACTAACTAATTTTATATAAAAAGTGGTGAGTTAAAGGTCATACCAACGAGAAAAAAAATTAGTAAATTTAAATGATTAATTAAAAATTAATTTCATGATATATATTAAAATTTTAAAGAAGAAATAAATTTGTTTTTTATTAAAATGATAAATCTTGATAGGTTATGTAAATTCTAGCTTTGTGAGTGAGATCTTTTTATAAAATAATTTTTTTCCATTTTTATTTTCATAGTCGATATGGATGGCGATCCTTAGTCACGAAATATCAATTTTAATGCAAAACATCACATTACATATGATCAATTATTTATGGTTATTAATGAATTAATCATATGAATAACATTTTTAAACATTATCATTTCAAATTAAAAAATGGTCATGTGATATTTAAAAAGATATATTACTGCATTTGATTTTTATCATCTTAATACCATTTTAAATGGTCACAAAACTAGATAAAGAAAATAATTTATGAATTAGAAGAATAATGTATCAACATAAATATGATGAAATTAAAAAAGAAAATAACACACACACAGACACACACTACTCCATCATTTTACACCACCTGACATAAAAATGTGATCACCCCCTCATTGTATTCATTGGACAGTAAAAGGGACAGAGGGATAAGATTGATAGATGGTGGTATAAATTCCGTTTCATAGAACTTCATCCAATTAAATACCATTTTCATTATGGAAGTAATTTTAGGAGCACTATAGACCTCTATTTGAAGGTGTGAATGACCCCCGGGACATAAATCACGCAATAAACTTGATCAGGTTAACATGGACAATTACTTGGTATTAAGGAACATGTATCGATTAAATTTTATGTATTCTTGAGTGTTTCTAGGATATCTGGTAATATTCTAGGTCAATACAAATAATCCTAGGCTATGACTTTTTACATCTTGCCTCAAGGACCCATTTTGTCACTACTTGTTTTAGGTCTTGTTTCACCTCTTGAATTCCACATCATGAGTTAGATATTAAATATTTGAAAAGTGTTTTCTAGTTTTTTTAGCTATCTTTCCACCCAATTTTCTAATTTTGATCCTTACTCTTCATCCTTAACCCATCCAATATCTGGGAGCATTGTTTTTATCATTAAATTCATCCCTATTTCATTTTTTTATTCATTTTAATATTTATTTATGTAACCATCCCTAAAATAATTGTAAATAATTAATTTTTGGGCATTTTTTAGGAATTTAATTGAATAATTAATGGATTTTAGTATCAAAATATATTCATAAAATGTTTTCATCAAATCCCACCACACATAAATTCATGCTTTTCCTCAAGTATGAAATCTCAAAAAAATTACAAATAAAGAACACTTTACCATGATTTAAATATAATTCTAATAAAATAAATTGACTAAATAGGGAATTTAATATTCTATCATTGAAAATGAAAATTTCATTGAATACTCATTTTTCAAATAATTAAGTCAACCATGTATTTTACTAATTCTCATTCAAACTAAACATGACTTCACTTTCTTCCATTTATTTTTTTCAATCTTTTTTCAATGTGCATGCCACTTGAAATTTTATACCATTAAAATATCTTTCACTCATCATCATGGAAAAATTTTAAATGGAATTTTACACATACCTCTAATCATTCTCCTTAACATTGGATTTAAATGAAACTACTTTATCCTCCATGTAAATACTAAATAAAAAATAATCACGGGGGAGTAATCATTAGGTTTAAATGACTCTAACGCTTTATGGTAGGTGGATAAATTATGTAAATTGAAAAAAATCTCAAAATGAGGTTATTCTATAAAGTAATTTGTATGATAATGAAAAGAATATTGATGAAAAATAATTACCCTTTTTTCAATGACATCTCCCTTTTTTACAAATTTCGATATAATCACATGATGTAATGAATATCATACACCAAGAAGAAGAGACAAGTACTAATGCCTATGTAGAAGAGAAGATGTATGGTATTTACAAAACATATTATTTCATTTCCAAATTTAATAGGGAACACATTCCTAGGATAATATCCCATGTGGGATACTCAAAGTGTTAAAATGATAATAAATTAAAGAATACACACACCTAGAGTGTTTAATTTTAAACTATGATGTCATATGTCATCTTTAGTAGCACACAAAGTGTTTCTCCATGACTTCTATGAGAATATCTCTATAACTTCCATAAAAAATATCCTTAAAAATTTCGTTTAATCATAAAAGGATATGATAATAATATCACATTATGTCCAAATAAGATACATCACAAAATTAAGTTTAATAGATGATAGTTGATGCAAGAAGTGTACAAATAATTTTTATATGATGCCTATGACTGTATGACTAATGTTAATAATGTTTTATGTGTAATACTAAATGATTAATGTAATCTATAAAGACACTAGAATATAAATAAATGAAATAAAAGATGATCATGCCAGGTGATATGTTCTTTGATATATAAATATTATCTGGGAGACTTACCTGATTATTTAAATATAGAAATGATACAATTTTTATATTATGAAACACATTTCATAGTAATAAATATGATAAAAACCCGATGATTATTAGAAGGTAAGTTACTTGGTTTTATGAAGTAATAAAGGAAAGAAAGACTCTAAATATAATTTTCATTAGAAAACAAAGTTTGTTATGAAAATTGTTCTGTGAGGAGAATAAAAAAAGTTACACCATAAATAAGATATAATTGTAAAGAAAAAGAAGAAGATGTGATCATTTTAAATAGAATATAACTATTTATATGTGTTTGAGTAGAATAATTTTTTTTTTGAAGTACGATAATGGATGATATCAGGTGATGTTCCCACAATTGAATCTATAGTAGAAGGTGATAAAAAATGATGTGATTGCACAAAATTTTTATTATGAGTCATGTTGAAGAATAAAATATGAGTATCATGGAAGGATATGGTTAAATGAAATCATTAGTGAGATAATCACAAGAGGATGTTATAGTTGGGGTTGAAAAATATTTCAGAGCAACAAATGATGTTCCCTAGAAGCTCAAGTAATATATGAACAATTGCATTAAAAATCATGAAGATTAGGATAGAATGACTTCTCTACAGAGTAAAATAAAGTTGTCTAATATATATACCTATAATAATAAATGATATGTTCATGCATGTGGATGTTTTGGGATTAGAATATATAAGGTGATAAAGGACATTGAGTATAATAAAAATAATTTGTAGGAGTGTTTTCATGTAGGAAGGTCATGTTTGGTAGATTCCTAAAAAGTGTATCTCATATATGATGAGGTACCAAAAATTAGATATTAATATGATACTTAGCTATAAATCCAAGGATATTATTCATAAAGTGAAATTCCGGACTCTTATTGGGATATTTTGGATATTTGAAGATGATTGAAGTCGATATTCATTGAAAACATGAAAACAAATGTTTACTCTGAAATAATAGAATGCTTTGAGGGTGTTCAATCAAAGATGAGAAATTAAAAAAGTCAATGTTTGGATACCATAAACCTATGAACTATTCAGAAAACTAATTAGAAGTTATTATTGAGGAGTGTCTCAATAAATGTTTTGTAGAGAATAATAAGGTTAGAATAAGTGTTGATGTTCCATGGATTTTTAGAGCTAAATAAGAAGCTCCCAATTATAGAGAACTGTAGTGTTATGAAACTAGGAGAACATCTTCTGGTGATTGAAGGTATATAGGATTTCTTTCATACAAGTTAAATTGTAATAAAAAAATAAAATTTCAACTATTTTGTAGGATTAGAAGAAGAGGAAATAATTTTAATTGGTGGGAACATGAATTATATTCATTCTGGATATATAATCATATTTTTATGAGAAATATCATTTTTATTCATTTTTTTATTTATTGGATATTTATTCTATTGGATAATGGCCAGACCCAAAAAGTATTACGTAACCACATTAAGATAGAACTGTGTAAAAATCCTTATTCCTTGTAGTAAATTTTCTAATCATTTCATGTGAGTAAGGTTCTATTATAAATTTTAGTGGATCTAAACTTTAACAATTTATAGAGGTTAATTATAAAAGAAATGAAATTATAAAATATCAGAACTGATTCAACCCCACATCATTGTGGTTCATATATTCATGAGAACTATAATAAATCTAAAATTAATTTCACATTTACCAAACCCAATATGACCACATCCATTTCGAATTTAACTTGCATCCATGGAACAGATCCCAAGAATCATTCCATCCATGAAGTCGGTTGATAGTTTTTGGCGATATATGGATGTGTAATAGTGAATTTTTTGATCTTTCTCATATTTTTGGTTTTTAGGAGATTCCTTAAAAAAATACATAAGACAGGTTTGATTATTAGTTCCCTCCTTTATGTATCACCCCTTGATGATATGTTTACTACCTTTAAGTTTATGTGGAGAGTGTACTAGAAGCCTAATTGGTTGTCTTTTAGCCTAGAAAAGTAAATACCTATTAGAATTACATTACTTTATAGGGGGAGAAATAATAATAGAAGGTACCTAAGATGGTGTTCTTAAATGGTTTTTTTAGAGAAGATAAGAATGGTTATTACTATTTAGTTTTCCCTTACTCCTTGATCGTAATCATTAAATCCATGTGGGTTGAAACATTGATTTTGGTGACTGGGTTTGAGGATTTAACCATTTCCTAAAAATTCAATAGGGTTAGATCTAATGTGGATATAATAGAAAAGGGATATAGTATGATATAACATGCAAAATTGTGTGTCAAATAATTTCATTAAGTATTAATTTTTACCCTACTCTTTCTGATCATGTCACGACACCTAGATGATCATCTCACTCCAATATCTATACAACACCTACACACCGTGTTCTCCATTGTATTTCATTATCTCCCCCACCCAGCACAAATAATTCCCTTGTTTCATGCCTTGGTATAGAGAGAGAGGGGTTCCATAAGGAATTTATCACTAGTAACTAGTCCCTCGGTTTAATTCCAATACAAGGACCCCCATACCTCCAATTTCGTTACAAACGTACCTACGAAGTTTAGAAGAGATGAACCGAGCCCAAAAGAGAATCCTCAATATCACTAGAGAATAAGTAATCTATTTTCATCTCCTTTAAGATCCAATTTAATTGATTTTAGACCTTAAATTAAGGGGAAATGATAGAAATGGTGGGTATTTGTGTCTTTAAATGATTATGAACATTGAAAGACCCCTTCACTTAGGTATTTACTAAGACTATGGAAAAGGATCCTTCTAAAGAGGAACACTTAAGAGACTAAGGCATTCTATCCCCATTCCAAGGTCCTCTTTAATAGGCCATGCCTAGGACCTATAAGAGGATCTATGACATGGAACTCCAAGGGAGGCCTCACCCAAGTCCTCCTAATTGTTTATCTATTCCTAGGACCTCTATGGGAGGTAACACCTAGGTCCTCCCAAAGATGTTTGTGACTAGGTCTTTAAAATGATTCATGAATAAGTTACACCCTAGTTCTCTAAGAGAGGCCATGCCCTATTTTCCCTATGTAGAGCCATGTCTAGGTCCCATACTTGGGTAGTGTATTCACCCATGTCCCATAAACTTGGGTGCCATATTCACTTGTATTCTATACCTAGGAACCATATTCTCCTATGTACTATAATTTAGTGTAAAATTAATCTAGGTCCCCTACTTGGGTTCCATATTTTCCTAGGTTCCATAATTGAAAAGAATATTTACCCATATTTCATAGCTATGAAATATATTCACCCAGGACTTCCACTTGGGAACCATATTCACCCAGGTCCCCAAATTGGGTGCCTTATTTTCCCATATCTGATACCTAGGTGCCATATTCAACAAGGACCCCTACATTGGTTCCATATTCATCTATATCCTACAAATAAGATCCAAATTCACTCAGGTCCCCCACATGGGAGCCTTATTCACCAGTATAATATACCTGGATTCTATATTTTCCAATATATGATGATATGGAGCCACTTGGTCTAGACATCTACACTTCAGCACCACATTCCTTATCCCAATACTCAGCCTATATTATGTCCACCTGGGCACCCCATCCACATTGGTCTTTTAATAAGGATGAATTCATTTCCTAAGAGACCATTCGAACAATTGGTATCTCAAACCAACCCACCACAGAGTTACCTCCATTCAAGCTTCCTCCAAATCATATTTAAGAACATGATCGGGTTATTCACTCTAGAGAACCCCCTTTTATCATGTATTTATTTGATAATAGAGATAAATCATCCCATGAGGGATCCTACCTGGGGTTGTCTTCCAAAATATTGGGACCCTCAAGGTGTTAAAAATCATTTAGTCCCTTGATAAAGAGGGTTCCTATAATTTGGAGAGCATTGAAACCTCCTCGGAATCATCCTTCTCATCTTGGTTCACCTATAACAGGCATTCATTTAGATCTAGATAATCTAATACGATTATTTTTATGGAATCGTTGACTAAGGAATAATATAGGCCTTCTACAAAGTGTAATCCCAAACCATTCCCTCATTGATGATATTGCCAATGAACCCCATCAATTATACATATATATCATGGGTATCTTTACATGGTTTAAGTCCCAATAATATCTTATTCTATTTAGTAAAAAAGGTTAAACCAAAAAATGATTATCCTATGTAAGCCTCATGCCAACCATGTTAGTGCTCTTTTCACATAATAGTATTAACTATATAACTCTAGCATATATTTCATATAGTCCCAGTTTCATGAAATTAAACATCATAGAATATAGAAAATTCTACATGATATTAAACATCTAAAAATAAGACTTATCAGTATGGACTTAAAATTAAACACACTATGGTCCTGGAAGCACATCCTTAAAAGGCTCACTATTGGTACAAGATGAATGAAAAAAAAAATCACTTCATTTGGACATGGCTTCATGACATTAAATGGAACCACATTGGTCCTTATCACATGACTGTAAAAGGAACATCATGTCCCATTAAATGTAACTAAACTATGTGGGTTTGGACTCTCTTAGTAAGGATACATAATAATATCATCTAATTTGTTGAATCCCAACCTCACAAATCATAACACATCCCTAGATAAAGAAAAATCCCTCTAAGTGAATTGGATAGAGTGTTTACCATTTCATCATTCCAAAAAAAGATTATAATATTTGATCATGAAACAACTCAAATCCTATTAGCATGTCCAATGAACTTGGCTCATTATTATATCATATATACTATTAAATTTGATCTTCATCATACCAATCATATATAATTATAAGGGGGGTATTTTTGGTACTCAAATTCTAGATAAGGTAGAATTTAACCAAGGTTTTGAGAAGGTTTGGAAACTTTCAAATGGGGGAATTCAGTTGGGTTCCCAAATCATCGTTATTCACACTATCGAGAACACCTGCACACCATGATCTCTATGAAACTATATCGTGTCACACAGACAGACTAGCTCATTCTCATATTGCATTCATTGGTTTATATAGATGGGTGCCCTGAGTTGATAACCACTACTTACTCGGCCTTAGTATTTATTCCTTTATAAGGACCCTCAGACCTCTAATTTCGATACGAATATACCAATGAAGTATGGAAGAGATGAACTGAGCCCAAAATAGAATCCCCATCCATTATAGGATATTTTCCTAAAATATAATTAACTATATAACTCTAAACTACATTACATATAGTCCCAGTTTTTTTAATTAATATTAACAGAATATAGTCAATTGTGAATGATATCCAACTTCTCATAATTACCTTATCGTTATAATGACAAATTATAAGACACTATGGTCGTGGATGCAGGAACATAAAAGGATCATCATTGGTCACAGATGAGTGACCTACAAATATAAATTCATTTGGTCATGTTTTCATGACCTCCAAGGCCACCACATTTCTCCTTTTCACATGACCTTAAAAGGTACAACATGCCCTATTAATTGGAAGTGAACTACATGAGTCTTGATTACCTTTATCAGGATATATAATAATCTCATCTCATGGGCTCAATCCCAACCTAAAAACACTTACCACCTATTTATATGTGACATCCCTAACTCTAGTAATCCATAGATAATGGTTACATTATTACATTGGTATAAGATATAAGGTATTTCATAGTTTAGTAGTATTGGGATATGATATACATAATTATTTTTTGTAAAACATTAGATACTTTGAAACACAAAATTATAAATTATTGAAAAAATTATAATTTATTTAAGTTTATCATTGAATTCATTATAATATCCCTTATTTGTACCCTAAGGAAAGGAAAAAATGGATTAGCTCAAATGCTCAGTAAGTGGTAACATCTATCCTTGTGTACTAATAGAATAAATTTTATTTAGTTAAGGAATAACTAGAATAATTCTATAATAAAATAAAATTGAGAGAAAAATATATATGCATAACATAACAATAGAAATAAATAGATCACTTGGACAATAATAATTGATTTCATAGTTAATAAATTCATAATTATAGACATCTAAATCTTATGATCACAACCTCATACCCAAACACCACGATCTTACGATCAAGTCCATATAGTTTAACATCATGATACTTCTATCAATGTTATGTTCCCAGTTATCACGATCATACCATAAAGGCCTCATTTCCATGTCTTCATGATCTTATCATTAAGGACCCATATCAAGGGAATATTAATTAATGGACAAAAATACACTAAAATAGACAAACTAGTTTGTCCCTTGACACCTACAGACACATAAAAAGGATATATAATTCTAATCAACACTGCCTGAATGGCACAAAGGCCTTAATTTTTATTGATTTTTGATAACCCGTATTTCAAGGGAAGAGGGTGGACCCTTAAAAGGCCCATAGGATCAGATATTACATGGCCCATAGGCTTAGGAGATTACATGACCCGAAAGTCTTAGGGAATTCAACCAGACTATCTACAAGGAACTGCCCCTCCCCAGCATCTGTATCATGATACTATCTCTCCACCTTCGCATGGTCGTCTGGCTATGTTTCTTGTGCAAGCACATGATAGTATCGATGGCATATCCATACTCTCTCATTCTGATAAATCCATTTGGCTCTGCTCTGATGAGTGCACCTGTTCTAAATCCTCTTGTGGGGCTACTCTTTTTTTGTAGTGTGTCTCTGGAAACTGCATGTGGCCTAAAGGATTTGAGGTGGACCGAAGGCCTTAATGTTGGCTCAAAATCCCTACGGACCTGAAGTCCTGGGTTGCCCGAAAACCATAAGGACTCCAAGCCCAAACCGGTGGCCCAAGGTGAATAGTTCCAGCTACTACAGTACCAAACAGTACCTGCTACAATATATGCTACATTACCTACTACAGTACTACTGAAATAACCATAAATATTCCTCTACCTGGTTTTGAACCTGGTATTTGTGGATGCACTTAAGGATACCTCACCAACTAGGTTGAGGCTAAGGTGCTCTAATCACCACTAATAATTAAATTATGTTTAATACATTCACCCAATGAAATAAATGAATAAAATTACAATGTATAATCAAATTTAATTATTAATAAATAAACATTCATATTGGAATAAAAAAACATAACAAATGTCAATATATTCCCCTATAAATAAATGGAATAACCTAATCATAACCATTTAGATAAAAAGGTTGACAGTATCCTTAGATCATATCCCTAGTAAAATATAAGAAACTTTAAAGGAAGTTGACAAGGATGAAAACACATTTAAAAGAGAATTAAAATTTTAATTATAGAAAAAATAATAAATACCCTTTAAATTTTAGTAAATTTTAAGAAAAAAACTATAAATAAAAAAAATAAATTTCATTGAAAACCCATGATAACTCAGAGAGAAAGTTTCTCAATAAAAACCAATGAAAATGGTGAGATACTATGTTAACATGGAAAATGTTTATAATAATATTGCATTAAAAATTACTAAACAAAGTCATAATTAATTGAAATTGAAGTCACTAGTCACTTTTAATTATCATTTTTAGGAAGATGACCAGAAAAGTTTATAAAACATTATATCAAATGATAAATCTGAAAAATAGTATTTTGAAATGAAATAAATGATAAGTCAAAAAATTCATAGTGGAATATATAACATACAAACATGAATAATTTTTCAAAATTTATTTATTGAAACCCATATTGTAAAATATTACTATAAATTCCTTGAAAAAAGTTGATAAGAAAAGTTTGTGGGTAAAAATAAATACACCCACACACCCTACTCTCCTTAGAGATTCATTCCATCAACCACCCATCCCAGCTCATGCCCATGTTTCATGTATTGGTTCAAATTAATGGGTTCTCTGAGGTGGTTATGAATAGTTACTAGGTCATAGGTTTGATTCCTATATAAGGACCCACATACCTCCAATTTCGATAAAAATTACCTATAAAGTGTGAAAGATGTGAAATGAGCCCAAAGGAGATCCCCCAACAACACTTGCGCATAATGAATCTTTTCTAAGCTCCCCCAATCTCCCTTTTATGTGAGTTTTGACATTGAATTAAGTGGAAAATAACGGAAATAGGGTTTATTTTGTGTGTAAATGATTATGATAATTGAAATTCCACTTCTCTCAAGTATTCACAAATAATAGGGTGAATAATCCTCCAAAATATGAACAACTAAGTGACCAAGGCATGCCAAGAAAATGTTGATGTCATCCTAAACAGACCACACTCGGGTCCTCTAAGATGATCTATGCCTTGGTATTCTAAGAGATGACTCACCCAAGTCCTCCAAAAGGAGGTTCTGTGCCTATGTCCTCAATGGGAGTTAATTCAAAGGTCCTACAAAATGATGTTATTCCTAGGACCTATAAAACAATTCATGCCTAGGAAATACACAATTACTCTAAGAGAGGTCATGCATAGGTCTCCCAAAGTGTAGCCACACCCAAGTTTCATACCTTGCCGTTTTATTCACCTAGGTCCTATAAAAATTGGCATCATAATAATCTGAATTCCAAAATTGTGCTATATATTCTTCTAGGCCCCCACTTCAGTGTCAAGTTCACCTAAGTCACTTAATTTTGTTCAATATTAATTAGGGTTCCATTCTTGCGAACCATATATACCCATATTTCATACCTTGGAAATATATTCACCTATTAACCCAACATGTGAACTATATTCACCCAGGTCCCCTAATTGGCAGCCATATTATCCCATATCCCACACATGGGTTCCATATTCAACCATGTCCCCTTCTTGGGAACCATATTCACCCATATCCCATATATGGGCACTAAATTCAGCATGTTCTTGTACTTGTGTTCCATATTCACCTAGGTACCATACCCTTGTGCCATATTTTCCAATATCCCATTCTATGGAACTACCTTTCCTAGGCCTCCATAATAGATCACCAGTTTCATAGTCCCAATAATTGGCCTACATTAAGTTCACCTAGGTATCCCATATATTTTGGAATTTTAATTGGGATAAATCAATTCTCTAAGAGCCATTTCATACACTTGGAATCCTGAACCAACCCACCATATAATTACCTCCCTTAAATATTCAGCTGTATGCAATTGAAGGAAATTACTTGGTTATGAATTTCAGAGTCCTCCCCCTAGATCATGTAGATCATTAATAGTAGAGATTTAGTGACCCATAAGGTAATATCATAGGGTTTTTATCCGAAACTTATAAGACCTTCACGGTTTTAAAAATCATATATTCCATTGATAAAAATTGGGTTCCTTTCATTAGGTTGGTGATGAAACCTCCTCAGTCTTATCCTTCTCATCATGGTTTACCCATATTAATCATTCCTTAAACTGTAGATAATCTAATAAGATTATTTTCATCCAATTAATTAGTTAAGAATACTATGGAACTCCTATAAAATTTTAGCCCCAAAAATTCTTTCATTTGTGATTTACCCAAGAACCCCAAAAACTATCCATATATATCATGTGTCTCTTACCATGGTGTAAGCCCCAATAATGTTATCTTTTTTATAGTCAAAAAAGAATAAACCAAAAAGTGCTTCTCATATGTAAGTCCCAGGAAAACCATTTTAAGGATATTTTTTCCTATTAGTATTAACTATATAACATAAAATTTCATTATATATAGTTCTAATTTAATGAAATTAAAATTCAAGAAATATTCTCAATTCTTTATGATATTAAAATTCTTGAAAATATATCTTGTTTATATGACCTTACACTATAAGAGACCATGGTCCTAGATAAACAACCTTAAAAGGATCATTATCAGTCCAAGATGTATGGCCATAAAAGGAAATACATTTGTTCATTATTTCATAAACAAAAATGGAACCACGTTGTTCCATATCACATGAACATAAAAGGTAAAACTTTTACAATTAAGTGGAACTTAACTACATGGTTTTTCATTATCTTCAAATGGATAAATAATATTTTCATCACATGGGCTTAATCCCAAATAAAAAATACATACTAACTCCCTAGATGTGACAACCCTGACTCCAATAATCCTAATCTAGTTGTTACTTTATTACATTGTTACATAATATAACGGATCTCACAATTTAGTAGTATAGAGAGATGAGATACATACATGTTTTTCATTATACATTAGAGACCATAAAACAAAAAATTATAAAATTCCTGAAAATGTTCTTATTCCTTTTACTATATCCTTAAATTCATTCAAATATCCTATCTTGGTACCCTAGGTAGAGGATAAAAAGTATGGGTCTAGCTCAAATGCCCATAAAGGTGTACCATTGATCCTTTTGTAATAATGGAATAAACAGTATTTCCAAAATAAATAATTAGAATATTTTTATTATAAACTAAAACTAAGATAATAACATATCCATGTATTACATAACAATAGAAATAAATATATCATCTATAAAATAATAACAATTTATTTTTTAGTTATGAAATGAATAATTATATACATCTAAATCCGAGCGTCAATACCTCACACCCAAACATCATGATCTTACCATCAATCCCATACGCTAGGAAATCATGATATTTCCATCATTTCCCTGTTCTAGGATATCATGACCTTACCTTAACATCCTCATTTCCATCTCATCATGATATTATCATTCAGGTCCCATGTCAAGGGAATATTAATTAATTATTTGGAATTCACAAAAATACCCAAACTAGTTTATCCCAAGAGACCTACCGATGAATTGAGGGGATATATTATTGTAATCCCCACTAAACATTTAATTAAGTCCAATTTATTCGAAAAATGAAATAAATGAATAATATTACAATGTATAATCAAATTTCCTTAGTAATCAACAAAAATTCATATATGAATAACAAAAATATAAAATGTAAATACTTTCCCATGTAAATAAATTAAATAACTTGATCACAGTCACACTAGATAAATAAGGTGTATTTTATCATTAGATAAAATCCCTAATGAATCATAAGAAACTTTAATGTATATTGACATCGATGAAAAACACCTTTAAAATAGAATTTAAATTTTACATAGAGAAAGAATAATAAACACTGTTTAAATTTTAATACATTTTTAAAAAATATTTTAAAAATAAATTGTAATATAAATTTATTTGTACTAAAATGAAAACTCAGAGAGGAAGATTATTATTGAAAACAAAAGAATGTGGGGAGAGAATGTGTTATCATGGAATTATTTTGAAAGAATATTTATTTCAAATTTTTTGAAGGATGTAAAAGGTAATAAAAAATGAAGTCATATGTTACTTTTGAATATAATTTTTAGGAAGACAACTAGAAGAATTTTTAAAAAATTATTTCAAAAGATAAATATCAAAAAATAGAATTTTGAAAAGAAAAAAACTCTAATTCCATAAATAGGTAGTGGGAGATAAAATATACAATCATGAATAATATCTCAAAATTCCATTATTGAAACACATATTGTTAAATTAGTAATAAAACATCCTTTAAAAAATTGGCAAGGATAATTATACTAGTTAAACTAAATACACCCATACACCCTGGTCTCCTTAGTGATACATTGTTCCACACACCTATCCCAATTCGCGCATGTGTTCTATGCCTTGGTCTAGAGAGTTGGTTTCCCTGAGGTGGTTACCAGTTGTTACTAAGCCCTAGGTTTTATTACTATATAAGAACCCCAAATATCTCAAATTTTGATACAAACTTGCCTATTAATTATTTAAGAGGTGAACCAAACCTAAAGGAGGATCCCCATGTTGGGTTCTTCTTAAAAATTCCTCACCAAGGTCCTATATGAGGATATATGCCTAGGTACCCCAAGAGAGTCCTCACCCAAGTCATCCTAAAGGGGGATCTATGCCTAGGTCTCTCAAGGGAAGTCATGCATGGGTCCTTCAAAAGGATTGTGCACCTTGTTCCTCTAAAATGATTCATTTATAGGATATATCCAATTAAAACAAGAGAGGCCATGCCCATGTCCCCCTAAGTGGATCCATGACCATGTCCCATACATGGGAACTTTATTCACACATGTACCATAAACATGGGAACCATGTTCTTATATATTATGCAACTAAGCTCTAAATTCCTCAATTCCATAACATGAGTGTCAAATTCACCCATTCCAACAACTTGAGATCCATATTCAGCTATTTTCTATACATGGGGACTATATTCACCCGTATTCAATAACTAGGAACCATATACACCTACGAACCATACATTGGAATCATATTTTACAAGTTTGCCTAATTGGTTGAAATATTTTCCAATATCTAATACCTAGGTTCCATACTTAACCATGTCCACTACTTTGGCACAATATTCACCCATATCTCATATATTGGAACCAAATTCACCCAAATCCCTAAATTGGATTCCTTATTCACATAGGTACCATACATGGATGCCACAATTTCCATGATTCCATGTTATGGTACCACTTTTCCTAGAGCTCTAAACTAGAGAACCAGTTGCCTAGTCCCAATACTTGGATTTCACTAAGTTCACAGGTGTATTCCATCCACTTTGGTCATTTAATTTTGCTAAATCAGTTCCCTAAGAGATCATTCAAACACTTGGTATCCCAAACCAACCCATGACTAAGTAACCACAATTAAAGCCTCCCCATATCCTATTGATGAAAATGCCATGGTTATGAACTCCATAGTTATCCCCTTTGAACATGTAGTCCTTTTATAATAGAGATCGAGCATTTCATGAGACAACCTCTCTAGGTTTTTATACCAAAACGAAAAGGACCCTCAGGGTGTTAGAAATCAGGTTTTACCTTGATAAAGAGGGTTACTATCATTAAATTACTATTGAAACTTTACAAGTCTCATCCTTCTCATATTATTTAACCAATATCATGAATTCTTTCAGCTTTATATCATCTAATCAAATTCATTTCATCTAATCAATGTGCGAGTAATATTGTGGGCCTCTTAAAAAGTATAATCCCTAACCATTCCATCATTGATGATCTTACCCATATACCCTATTATTGATAAATATATATCATGGGTCTATTACCTAGGTGAAATCCACAATAATGTCCACATCTGTTCATAAAAATTATAAACCAAAAGGACTACTCATATTTATGTCCCATTCTAACCATTTCTAGGATCTTTTCACCTAATAATATTAACTCTGTAACTCTAATCATCAATACACGGGGTCATAGTTTCATGAGTTTAACATTAATAGAATATATTCAATTTTACATGATATTAAACTGCACAAAATAGGTCATATCTGTATGACCATAAATTAAAATAAACCATGTTCCTAAAAACAACTCCATAAAAGGATCATCATTGGTCCAAAATTCATAACCTATAAAAGGAACATCATTTGGTCATGGTTTCAAGAACTTAAAGGTCACAATATTTTTCCTTGTTAAATGACCTTAAAATTTAGAACATATAACATTAAGTGGAATTTAACTATGTGGCTTTTGATTATCTTCATAGCGATACATAATAATCTCATCTCATGGTCTCAATGCCAACCTCACAACACTTAAAACATCCATAGATGTAAAAACCCTGAATCTAATAATCCAAAGTTATTGGTTAACTTGTTACATTGTTACAAGATATAAGTTATTTCATACTTTAGTAGTATTGGGAGACGAGATACATACATGTCTTCCATAATGCATTAGAGGCTTCAAAATAAAAAAAACATTATTCAAAACTTATTTATTACTTTCAGTATATCCTTGAATTCATTCGGAGATACCATCATGGTACTATAGGGAAGGGAATCAAGAGAAATGGGAATTCTTAATTCCTCATTCCAGGGAAACATCTATCCTTGTATAATAAAAAAATAAATATTATTTCTGGAATAAATAATTAGAATAATTATTCAATAAAGTAAAACTGAGAGAATAATATATCCATTCACAACATAACATTAGAAATAAATAGATCACTTTTACAACAATAATTGATATCATATTTCGGAAACACATAATTCTAGAAATAAAAATCTTATTGTAAATACCTCATACCCAAACATCATGATCTTACAATTAATTCTTTATACAAGGACACCATGATATTTCCATCAAGTTCATGTTCTAGAAAATCATGATCTAATCATCAAGGGGTCAAATCTATGTCACCATTATCTTATCATCAAGGCCCCAAGTTAAGGGAATATTAATTAATGGAAATACATACACCAAAATACCCAAACTAATTTTTTCCATGAAACATACCAATGCGTCGGGGGGAAATATAATCTCGAGCCCTAATCATCAGTTAATTATGTCCAATTAATTCACTATATGAAAAGAATGAATAATATTAAAATGTATAATCAACTTGCCTTAATAGTCAATAAATATTCATATTGTAATAACAAACCTTGATAATTTCAATACTCTCCCCAGTAAATAAATGGAATAGCATGATTATAATTCATATGGATAAGGAAGGAGGATGGTATCACTAGAGCATATCCCCTGTGAAACAAAAACAATTTAAAGGATGTTTCTATGGATGAAAAGAACCATTAAAAGGTCATTATTATTTTACTTAGATAAAGAATAAGAAATAACCTTTACATTTTTAGGAACTTTTTAAATAATATTGTATAAATTAAATAGAATTTAAATTTCTTTCAAAACCCATGAAAACAATTAGATGATATTTCTTACTGAAAAATAATTAAAGCGGTAACATAATGTGTTAATATGATAAATTTTTACATGAATATTCCTTTCAAATTTTGTAAATAAATTAAAATTTAATCAGAAATGATGTCTTAAGTCACTGTTAAATATCATTTTGAGGAAGATGAGCAGCGTAATATTTAAAAAATTATTCCAAAAGATATATCTAATTAATAGATTTTTTAAAAGAAATAAATGTTAAGTCCACAAATTTGTAGTAGAGGATAAAATACCCAAATAATAATAATATTTAAAATATCATTATTGAGACCCTTATTGTTGAAATTGTAATATGAATTCATTTTGGAAAGTGGTAAAGAGAAGTATGAGTGTCATAATAAATACACTTGCACACCCTACCCTCCTTAGAGTTTCATCGCATCACTCACCCATCCCACTCATGCATGTGTTTCATTCCTTGGTAAATTGATATGTGTTCCCTATGGTGGTAACCATCGGTTATTGGGACCTAGGTTTAATAAATAAATAAGGACCCACATACAACTAATTTTGATATTAACTTACCTATGAAATATGGTAGTGTTCAATTGAGCTCAAAGGAAAATCCCCAACAACAAAAGAGCATAATGAATATATTCTCAGCTCCTCCAAACTCTATTATAAGCCAGTTTTTACATTGAATTGAGCGGAAAAGGATAGAAAAGGAGGGTATTTTTTTCTTTAAGTGATTATAATCATTAAAATAACACTTATCTTAGGTCTTTAGTAAGACTAGGTTTAAGGATCCTTATAAAGAGGCACACCTAAGAGACAAAGGCACACCATACCCATGTCATGGTCTTCTTGATCATGCTACACAATGGTAATATAAGAGGATATTTTCCTTGGTCATCCAAGATAGGCCTCACTCAATCCCACCAAAAGGAGTTTTGGTTCTTGGGACTTCCACGGGAGGTCATGCCTAGATCTACCAAAAGGATGTTTTTCCTAGGTCCTCTAAAGTGGTTCATGCCTATAATACCCCAAAAACGTCTAAGAAAGGTCATGCCGAGGTCTCTCCAAGTGGATCCATGGTCAAGAACCATACTTGGTAACTGTATCAACCTAGTTCACATAAAAATGGGCACTGTGTTCTCTTATATTCCATACCTAGGAAATATATTCTCCTAGGTCCCCAAATTGAGTTTCAAAATCACTCAGGTACCCAATTTGGGTTTTATATTAACCTGGGTTCAAATATTGGGAACCATATTCACCCATATTTGACATTTAGAAATTATATTAACCTAAGAAACCTAGGAACCATATTTTCTCAGGTCCCCAAATTGGGTTCCCTATTTTCCAATATTCCGTACCTAGGGTTCCGTTTTTAACTAGCCCTCCTACATGGATTCCATATTCACCCATATCCAATATATAGGAACTAAATTCACTGAGGCCTCCTACATGGGTGCCTTATCCACCTAGGTACCATACCTATGTTCTATATTTTTCATGATCCCATGCTATAGATCCAATATCCTAGAACTCCATACTAGAGCACCACTTTCTTAGTCCCAATACTTGGCATGAATGAAGTCCACCTCGGAAACCCATTCTTTTTAGCCCATTAATAACACTAAATAAGTTTTCTATGAGAACTTTCAAACACATTGTATCCCAAACCAACCCACTACTATGTTACCTCTATTAAATCCACCTACATCTCCTATTGAAGCACATGACCTTTTTATGTACTTCTAAGTTGTAACATCCTTCCCCCCCTCATTGGCTTCAGTTGAGGAGGAACTGAATCCTATCCTTAGGAAATATCCAAATGACACCAATGGTTGGAAATAAATTCCTTGGGATTGAATACATTTGTAGGATGATTTACACTTTAAAAATAAAAAAACACAACCAAACATACCATAACCAAAACTACAATATGTTTAATGATAAAAATCTAAGAAAAATAAATGTATAACCAATACAAAAAACTATATTAGAGTAATAAGAGGAAACCAAGATCCAAATATTCTATAACACCACAATATTCCCTGGTACGCTTCTCTTTGAATAATACAATAGCGTGTGTTTTATGCAACTTCGAGTTCTAACACACCATAACCAATCAAACTAGATGTTATGAACAGTAATACCCACTTTTTGAAATTTTATAAATTTTATCTTTCAAAATAGAATTAATTTTTGTATTTCGGATATTGAAATTAGATTAGCTGATTTTTTGTATTTTTCTAAAAACATTCATTTTTTTATGAATAGTGAAAATACTAAATTTTAATTAAAAACAACTTTTTAATAAAAATAATTTATAGTGCTAAATTATACTATTGAGTGGTTTTTTAGTATAATTAGATTATATTTTTACCATTTAATCCAATTTTGGTCATTTCATGTAATTTCACATTTAAACTGGACAAAAGCTAGTGTCAATCTTTTGATAGTTATTATTTCTTAAAAACACACTTTTTGTTTTGACAATGGGAATTAATTTTAAATTAATTTCTGCCACTTCTGTGTTTTGAATTTAGAAGAATGTATTTAATATTTATAATCATTAGGTATAAATTGTGTAAATAGTTAACTTTTATTTTTAAACATTTTGAATAATATATCGGTAAATATTTTATTTACCATGGTTAAAGGGTAAATCCGGTAAATAAGGGTAAAAAAATAATATTATAATAATATTAAATTGCCATAAAAGTTGTCCTAACCCTTTTGGCTGATACATGTCTGACCATTGGAATCCTTGGGTAGATTTTGGGACCCCATGGAGCCGCTTGTAAGTGATAATTACACTTTATATTAATTATGTTAAACTAAATACAAAAATTACATAAGCATATATCTTTTAGTAAAACAATTTTTACATAGGGTTGTATATGTTATCGCTTCGACTAAAAATATTCATTACAAAGATAAAATTATTTCCTACATAATGGTATTTTATTTATAATTTTCATACATTTAATAATTAAATTTATTTATGACACAATGATGATACAGTATTTTCCTTATTAATGAAAGAATGTAATTAATGGTATTATAGATGTTAAAATAAAAACAATTTGAAAGTTTTGATTCCATAAAAAAATTTTCTAGGTTAATGTTACATGTCAGGATTGATTAAATGAATTTATTTCTAAGTAATAATTCTGTTAGAAATTTTAAAAAAACAATATAGAAAAAAGTGTCAAAATTGACATAAAAGGGTTTTTAAAACAAATATTATAATATTAGTTGGTATTATATTTATAATGATCTATGGTTCATCCAAAGGGATTAAATAGTATTATATATGTTAGTAATGAACCACTTGGTGTTCTCTTGAAATTTTATAGTATGTTTATTAACCATATAATATAAAAATACATAGTGACATGGTAAATGTCAAACTAATTAACTAAGAGTTAAATATAGAAGATAAGGTTAATATAGTGACCCAAACCTGTCTAAAACCTATTTGTTGAGTTTTTTTCAACCTATGACCACCTTATCCTTTAAATAATTAATTTTTGAACCATTATAAACCGTACATGATTTTATAATATAATAATATTTCAATTTTTTTCTAAGGTGTCCCTCACTCCTCTTATAAAAGGGAACTTCCCATTCTCTCTAATTCACACCTTCAATGTCATTTTTCTCAGAAAAAACCTACCCAAATATCCTCTACACTATCCTACATTCATCCTAGAAGCCTTAATTTATTCATAAAGCCAGCCTAAGAAGCCCTTTTGTTCAAATAAAAAGGAAGAATCTGAAGAAGAGGTAAATATTTCATCACCTCTTTCAAGTTCCTTTCTTCTTCCACTTCCTCTTTCTTTGTTGTTTTAATTCTAAAATAATAAATACAGTATCTTATGTATAATATTATGTTATTATAAATATGGTACAATCATATTCATTATTCTATCAATCTTTTGAATGACATGTCACCATACGTGCGTACATACGGCTTGCCGTCTCCACTTCGTGGTGTAGTTGTTATTCAATATATTATTATTTGGATGGGTATAATAATGATGTATAATTGATGTAAATAATAAATAAAACATTATAATGATTCTGTATATATAATATACCATCCAATTATATATTATTTTAATCTCAAAAGAATGATATTGTCGCTCGTGTGTACGTATGGATTACCGTCTCCAAGAACGCGATGAGATTCATTCCCCATCGTATCCATTCAAGAAACATTTTAATTTGGTGATTAAAAATAACTTTTATAGACTTTATATAATTATGAATATGAATGATATACATCATATCCACAACAAACATTACTTTTGTAACAAATCATATAAAGGAAAACGAATCAGTTAACAACCGAAACAATGATACTACTAAAATATCATTAACAAATCAATATAGGAAGATCATATATGATATCATATTAATTTATATGGTTCTTGTATAATTAAATAATAATTATTTAACAATTATACAGGATTTTAACCTAACCTCAACCAAGTAAAATTTCAAGGTAAGGGTCAATTCTACAACCTCTTCATTATTCAAGGTTTTTTAAATGTAATTATCTACTGGGGCCTCTTTATCATCCACATCCATGTTTCTTAAAAATGTATTCCAAATCATTTTTACAATTCACTAGATAATCTGTTAATGTAATTTATACCCTTATTTTACCTTATATGTTTTAAAATGAATCTTTCTGTCGTTTTCCAAACAAAGTACTTTATGACCTTTTCGACAAAATTAAGGTAAGAATGCTTTTTTAACTTATACGGTGGGTGCGGCTATTTTCTACTATTATAACATCGTAGAAGATTCCCTTACAAGGTTATAAGAAAATTTTCAAAATAAATTTTTTCTTTTATAATTATGTAAATTTAAATTATTTCAAAAAAAAGAATGAGATATTTTTCTAAAATAGTTTTGATTTCATCTATGTCAACATCCTTTAATGGATTATAATCTTGTTTGAAGTGGATTTATTATGATACAAATATTCCATTTAGTATTTAATGTTTTTTAATATGTTTGACTATGAATGTGTTATTTTCTCACCATTCAAGTTTTATAGAGAAAATATTGACATTTCCTATGATAGTTTTAATACAAATGTTTATGTTGTGATTGAACCTTTTCATATGAGGAATGCATTGGACTTAGTAAGTGAATGGTGGAGCCTACTATAACTCATAGATGAATTAGTAGGTCTCATGAGACAAACTAGTGTCTTGGCACAAGGCCTTGACAAAATCTTATTAGTATTCTTGGCACAAGGCCTTGACTATGTGGTTATTAAGTGTGGCATTATACATTCCATCATTATGAAAGTGGCTATTGATATTGCATGTGATTATTCGACTAGTATAATATCCATGTGAGTAAGTAAGTGGAATTATTTTTATTTATATTTTCCATATTATGATAAATTTTATGTTGAAAATGATTTTTTTTTAGTTTTATACATTGCCTTAAATATTTGGGCTTATTTATGAAAGTTTCTGCTATATTGTTATCCTTACTGAGAATCTGAGATCACCCATTTCTCTGTTTTATTGTTTCCAGGATGCGAAGAAGTATTTTATGGCTGAACTTCAGGGATAGTCTGAGGGGATATGAGTGTGGTCTATGGAAACAGTGTAGTTGTATTTTTTTTCATTTTATAATGTAATGTAAAACTTATTAATGTATCTAGTGTTTCCAAGGCTACTAAACTGATCGGTTTTTCGGAACAAGATTTCCTTGTATCATTCCAATGTTATGTAATAATGCATCGACTCTGGGTAACTAGGGTCAGGGCATTACATCAACTACAAAACAAAAGATAAAACCAAAAAAAACTATAAATACTGAATATTATTCAACTAAAAAATAGAATCAAAATCTCCAAGAACCAACTCCATAATACATGGACAAATATCAGGAAGCGGCACTAATGAAATGTGATTCCTTCCCTTTGCATGTGTCCCGATAAACAATATTTGGAAAAGAACCAAAGTTCGAATCCTGGGGTAAGTAATGAAACTTAGTAGGATTTACCCAAATTACTTCCCTACTCATGCAACTAGGATTAAAAAAATTATTAAATTTATATTAAACTAATTATATTAAACAATTTATATAAAACAATATTAAATATTTTAACAGTTTATATAAAAGTCAAGAAGTTCCACAGAAAAATAGTCTCCAAGATAAAATAGTTCCAAGTGAAGAAAAAACAATTTATTCAAACCATTTACTGAATTAATTTGGAATTAACCATTAAATTTCACAAAACAATACTCACACACACAAGCATGGTGTTTAACATTTACGGTGTAACATCACACCCATAACTTATCACTTTGATGGTGGTATTTCATAAGTAATATCCATCCCATTCAAATCAAGATTAACTATATAATCGAACAACCATACCAACAAAATATTTTCCAAAAAAAAATAAAACTATCATTTTTGGTGAAAACACTAATCCATGAATAAAAACATAACAACCATTTAAAACAATCATTTTAAAATCATGCTACCACATTCACTTTCCACACAAAAAATTCATAAACCATCACAAAAGTTGATTGTCATCAATCCTTGCACAAAAAATTAACAATAAATTTCAATAAAAAATGAATTTTGAAAACAAATACTCCCTGTAATAAAAATAGGATTTGATTATTAAACCACCTACCTCAGAAACTATGTAATAAATGAATAACAACACATATTCATAAACAAAACCAGGAAAAATCTCAAAAATCTGTCTTAGATCTTATTCCCTATCATCCACATGGTCAAATATCATCATTATTAGCATACACTATCACATATCATCCCAGAAGGATCAGATATACAAATCCAAGATAGATAATAAGAGTATATGTAATAAAATAACCAATAATGGAGACTTACCAAGAATTCCAGCCTTCAACGCACCAAAAGTTGTCACTTATTAATTGAAGGGGAGATTTTACACTACCTTTTGGAGGAAGAAAAACTGATTGAGGGTGGAAAATATAAAAAATGAGAGGATTTGTTGTAAAGAAAAGTTAGATCCATTTTTTAGGATCTATCTTTTAACTATGTATGGTTTGATATGAATTTTTGGAAAACCATGCACTAACCATGCACAAGCCATTGTCTCCCAACCCCCTTCTCATGTTTGGCCCACACAGTAAGAAAAATCATCCACCAACCATGTTTTTACCCTTGTTTTACTTTAAACGTCTACTCCATAGTGGCCACACAGTTTTGAAAAACCATACACCTATGCAAATCCTATTGTATCAATTTTCACAGTTTACTGTTAGAGTTCCATGATTTATACTAAACATGCAAAAACTATGCACCTCAGAAAATTCCATTTATACATTCCAAAAGGATTCCTAAAACTCCCAAACATCATCCGAACACTTTACATTCCTAAAATTAAAAAATAAAGGGTTATATACATAAAATCGTGGGTTCTAAAATCCCCACACCATTGACATTCCATCCCAAGAAAGTATAAAACCACTTCTATCCTAAAAGAGATTAGGACATTGCTCAACCATTTATTTCTCTTGCTCACAAGTCTATTCCTTAATATAACCATGTTTCCACAAAACCCTCACCAGATCAATGCTTTTCCCACATAGTCATTTCTATTTATTATCCAAAATACACACTCTCATATGAAACAAGGAAGAATCAATCTATATTTTAACATGATCCCATGGAATCACATGGTTAGAAACAAGATGATACTTTTTCAAATGAGATACCTGAAACGGATTATGCACTACACTAATCCATGGTCGAAAAATTCAACTTATATGCCACCTCACCAACCCATTCATGTATCCCAATATGATCTGTGTATGATGGATATAACATTAACTAATTTCCAAAATTATTATGAACAGAACTTGGAGATACACTCAAGAAAACATGATCACTCACCTCGAATGACAACGACCATCAATGATGATACACATATGATTTTTGTTGAATTTCTATTATTTCCATGTGTTTCTTGATCAATGGAATCTTCTAAGTTGTCTCTTGGATAAGGATATGGCCAACCAGTAATGTATCATATATTTCCACCCAACAATGAATATAATGGAAAACATTTACATAAAATGCTTCAAAAATATCCATATTTATTGAGGTTTGATAATTTTTGTTATATGATTACTTCAAAAAGGTTATGTGCTACTCCCATGAGCCACCAAAAATATATTACACAAGCCTGCAACATGTCTTCCAAAATTTTTACCATCCTTTTGGATTGTCCATCCATTTAAGGACGATACACCGTACTTATGGTCAACTAGGTCCCAAGTATTTTTAGAATGTATTTGTTGAAATGAGATGAAAGACTCAAATATATATCTGAAACTAATGAAACTGGTATGCCCTGCCTCTTTACCATTAATCAGATATAGATTATTGAAAACTCATCCATTGATAAAACCAATTTTTTCTGATTATTTTATTGATAATAAATGAAAAACTTTCATTGCATTGTGTCAAATATGTTTATTTATAAAATATTAGGGATTAGATCATTCATTTGAAAATTTGGTAAAATTCGAGTTTTACCCTTTAAAATTCACTATAGTATTTTAGACATAAATATTTTGACATGTATCATTTGAACATAAAATTTTGTTAATATTTTCTTTACTTAATGGGATAGAACTTTCATTTAGTGCGTATGAGCTAAATTATTCATTTTAATTGACTTGATGTCTCATGAAGTCAGTGCTGGGCTGGACTCTCTAAAGTGGACATCATTTCTGTATTTGGGACATAACGTCCTCATCCATGCTTTAATTAGGCCCAAATTTTTAGAGGATATTGAGGAACAATTTTCTCACAAATAATCGTTCTAAAAGGACAACTGACTCAATTGTTTTGGTGTCCAAACTTGCAGTGTAATTTGGATTAATTTATTTGGCCAAATTTCCCCATTCACACTTGAAAACTTTTTAAACCTTTACTCCCCTCCACTCTATTATTTGGTGTTTTTCTCATTTCGATGGTTTGGGGACGTGAATTAGGAGATTTAATATAGGATAGAATTGGTTTCACTCAAACTATGAAACCATTCTAAAAGGGGTATCTCTTGAAGAGAGGATCCCCTCATCGAAGCCTTCTTCTTCTTGTTCATGTTGTAATGTTTTCATTTTCATAATAAAAATCTTTGTTCCTATTTTATTTCTTATCTTTTCATCGGTTTGGTTCAATTATATTCTTCTTTACTCTTCCTATTTGGGCTATAATCAATAGTGGAAACGAAATTGGGATATACCCTTCCTAAAAATTTTCACATGCAAAACGTTTCTACGATGACTACACCGCCCATGGAAAAGTGGTTTTCTTAGTAATCGATTGACCTCTTTCCTTCTTCATTTATTTATTTTGAACCAATAAGATACATTAATTCACATAATATGATATATTAATAGATTTTTTAATTTAAATGAATAAAAAAAATCAATCAAACAGTTAACACAAAACACGTGAGGTTGGGAATTGTGTGAACTATGAGAGCACAACCTTAATCCGTAATACAATACCACATGGGATCAATATATAGAGTTAAAATATAATTATTAAACTCAATTAATCCTAATTTTTAGAGTGGAAATGTTCCCAAACTTACCAGTTACCATAATATATCCTTATAATAGTAATCAACGTGGGGTGATATGATTGCATGTTTAAAAGCTAGCCTAGGGTTTAATTAATTTCATTTTGGTGGTTAAGTTAATTATCGTTGGGTTCAGGGGTCAAAAAAGAGGGGATGATAGTTAAGTGTATATTTATTAAAATGATAATGATAAATAATTAAATGAAGAGGTATATTTAGTTTGATTACTCCTTTTAAAATATTTTCAAAAAAAAACATCTTCTTGTTGGGTGTTTTTGATTAAACTTCATTTCAAAATTATAAAAAAATGAAATATTTTCTAGAAAACATCTTATAGATTTTTAAATGATAGAAAAACCTCATCCTTTCATGTATTTTTTATCTGTTATTTAATTTTATTTTCAAAATACCTTTATTAAGTTGTTTTAATTACTGCCTTTTTGAGATATGAACTAGGTCAGCCACCCTAATGCACCTAAATAACCCCAAAACTAAATATCATTTGAAATCACCCAAAACAACACCTTTCAAAATGAAATTATTTTCAGGGATGGAAGTAATTTATTCAACCGATTAAAGGTATTTATTTTATTTTTAATTTAAATATTTTATTCTCCTCTTTCTTTCTTCTTTCCCTTTACTCAAGTTGTTTTTCTATTACTCTCTTCTTTTATTTTTATCAGAAAAACTCAAACTTCATTAATTTTTATTATGGTCCATTTTTTGTCATTTATTTTTTATATTTCATTTATTTATGACAGGAATAGATCCCTCATATTTCATAGATCTTGACCTTGAGATTGAACTCAGCCTTAGAGCTTGCATCAAACATTCGCAGTCTACGAGAAGTTTCAACATTCACCCAGTTGGAGAATTCCCCCACTCCAAGAACATGAAAATTGGAAACACTTATATTTAAAACTTAAAACAAGAAAAATTGGCTGAAAATAATAATAACGAACTTAATATAACTATTAAAGAATTGGTTGTACTTGATATTAACTATCATCCAAATTGTATTGCATACTCAAATCTCGAATTAGACTTTGAACTGAAATCTGGATTAATTATCCTTCTTCCAATATTTCATGGATTATCAGGTGAGAACCCAAAAAAAACCTTAAATAATTTAATGTGGTTTTCTGAACATTGAAAAATATAAATGTCTTTGAAGATCAAATAAAACTAAGAGCATTCCCATTTTCACTTGATGGAGCTGTAAAGGATTGGATTTATTATTTTCAACCTGAAGATGTAACATGTTGGAATGATTTGAAACGTCTTTTCTTGCAGATATTTTTTCCAAAATCATGGAACACTTCCATTCTTAAGGAGATCTCAGGGATCAAAAAATCCCAATGGGAGTCAATTTATGAGTATTGGGAGTGATTCAAGAAATTGTGTGCAAGCTTCCCACATCACCAAATCATTGAGAAAATACTCATCTAGTACTTCTATAAAGGACGTAAACATATGGAGAGAATAATGGTGGATGTCATATCTGGAGGAGCATTGGTGGACAAGACACCTATAGGTGCATGTGAATTGATTGACAAGATGACCCAAAACTCCCAAAAATTTGGCAATCGAGGTACACCACATGTCATGGGAGTACATCATGTAATTCCTTCTTCCCTTGAAATTAATTTAATTGATACCAAGTTGGAAGAATTGACCACTATGGTGAGGAATATTTCTTTGTCTCAAAAGACATCCCAAACCACTTCTTATATTCCATGTGGCATTTCACTAAGACAACCCAACCAACTGACTATTTCCCCCAACTATAAGAAATAGAATATTGTGCAAAAACATTTCCTAGGAGACCATATCAGTAGAAATAACAACCATATCCCCAAAATAATCTTGATTACTTTTCTCTAACATACAACCAAGGTTGTAAGGATCAATCAGACATGAGGTATGTCTCTGGACAACAATGAA
Organism: Viscum album; assembly: GCA_963277665.1. Classification (NCBI taxonomy): domain Eukaryota; kingdom Viridiplantae; phylum Streptophyta; class Magnoliopsida; order Santalales; family Viscaceae; genus Viscum; species Viscum album. The sequence goes on from OY728125.1 coordinate 150,601,875, forward strand.
GGCCCCCTTTTCAACAAAACATCCATCTGCCTCCGCCTTACTAGTAGGTTTTCCAACAACCCCAAAAGATAGTTCAAGCCCAAGAATCAACAATCCAACAAAAAGGGAATCCCCTACCCAAGTATGATTATAAAATTGATGACATTTGGATTGAAATTATTCTTAATCAATAGAATGATCTGAAGAGTCACGGTTCGATGCTGAGGGAGTTGAAGACAAAAATGATCTATATTGCCATTTCCCTCCATGAAATGGTAAGTAAGAACTTAACAAATCTTACTTCCCAACCTACTAAAAATCCCAAGGGGAATGTCAGTGCCATCACCTTGAGAATTGGGAAGTAAACAACTGATACATCTACACTTATCATTCCACTTGGATTCACCTCAACTATAGAGAATCCCCATTCAAAACCAGCTAATGAGAAACCCAAGGAAAAAAATAAAGGTAAGAAAAAGATTAATGATGTTCCTCCTAAACCCCTTCCCTTTCCAAAATAGGTTGTAATACCAATAATATGGCTGAAAAGAGATGAAAAAAGAATTTTTGGATACATTCAAGCATGTGGAGATCAACATCCCTCTACTTGAAGCTATCATGAAATCCCGAGGTATGAAAAAATCATAAAATAACTTTTTACCAATCGAAGAGAGATCAAGGGAAATGAGAGGATCAATCTTGGAAGGAATGTGTTAGCACTCATTACACCGACTCTAACAATGCCAACAAAGTGCAAGGATCCCAGGACCTTCACCATAACAAGCACCATAGGAGAGTTTCACTTTTCTGATGCTCTTTGTGATTTAGGAGATTTCATAAATGTGATGCCTCACTCTGTATTCTCTTCTTTATATGTTGTTGAGTTGAATCCAATTAGAGTAGTGGTTTAGTTGGAGAATAGAGCTATGACATATCCAGTATGAGTCCTTGAGGATGTACTTGTTTGGGTAAGATATGTGATCTTTCCATAAGATTTGTATGTGCTTTACATGAAGGATGATTATGTGAGTTATCATTCTCCCATTATCTTAGGTAGAACCTTCCTCAAAACTAAAAAATGGTCATAAATGTCCATTTGGGTACATTTTCCATGGATTTTAGTGGTAAAGTTGTGATCTTTAATGTTATGGATTCCATGATGTACCCATCAGAGGACAATTCTACATTTGATATCTCCTATTTTGAACCACAAAATAAAAACCCCATAGAATTTTATTGTCCTCTAAATAAAAAGTATATGATTATTGGTTCTAGTTTGATGTTTAAGAGAACTTCCACACCTATTTCTTATGCACAAGACTCTCTGAGATTTGATTTTGAAATGGATTCATATTTTAATTTTAATCATGTTCAATCTTATTTTGAGAGGTCCAATGAGTATTCTGATGGATTTGATGAATTATTATTGGATTTTGATGATGTTTATTCTGATACTGATGTTATTTGTGGAAATAGTTTAGTTATTTCAATGTATCCATCCATACATCACCCCACTTCGTTAGAGATCAATCCATTTCCACCAAATCTTAAATATTCATACTTTTTAAGGGTCAAGAGAATACCTGTTATAATTGCTAATAATATTCCTTTTGAACACGAAGAAAAATTTTTAATCATTTTAGGGAGAACATTAAAGCAATAAGGTGGACCTTGGATGACATATTATGTATTCTCCCATCCATTTGCATGCATTGGATTCTTTTGGAGGATGGGGCTAAACCAGGGAGGTAGCCACAAAGGAGACTCAATCCAATCCTTCTGGAAGTCATTAAAAAAGTGGTTGAAAAATTCCTCAAGGCTGGTATAATATATCCCATTTTAGATTCCTTGTTTGTAAGTTATATTCAGTTTGTGCCTAAGAAAAGTGGTGTTATAGTTGTTAAAAATGATAAAGAAGAGTTAGTTCCAATGAGGGCGCAAAACAGTTGGCGTGTGTGTATTAATTATAGGAAACTAAATCAGTCCACTCTCAAGGACCCTTTCCCTCTCCAATTTATTTATCAAATTATTTAGAGACTAGATGGGAAGATACATTACTGTTTCTTGGATGGATTTTTTTGGATATTTTTAGGTTCTTATTGCTCTGGAGGATTAGGAAAAGACAACATTCACTTGTCCATGTAGTACGTTTTCCTACAGAAGTATGCCATTTGGACTTTGCAATGCCCCATGTACCTTCCAGAGATGCATGGTGAGTATTTTTATGATTTTATTGAGATCTCCATGAAGTTATAAATGGATGATTTTATAGTTTATGCGTATTTATTTGATGATTTTATCTCTTTTTTGGGAAAGGTTTTGAATCTTTTTATTGAGAAGAATCTGGTTTTCAACTTTTAAAAGTGGCATTTCATGGTAGGGAATGGAATTGTCTTAGGGAATGTAGTGTCAAAACATGGGATAGAGTTTGATAGATCTGATGTAGATGTTTTTTAATCTTTAACCTATCCTTCATGTGTGAGTGACGTTAGATATTTTCCAGGGAATACAAGATTTTATCATTGCTTCATCTATGATTTTTGTAAGATTGTTTTTCCAATGTCACGATTACTTCCAAAGGATTCTGATTCTGTTTTTGATTTTTTTTGTAGGAATTCCCTTGATGAGATAAAATAGCATCTAACCACTCCACCAATCATACAACCTCCATGATGGGAGATTCATTTTGAGCTTACGTGTGACATGTACAAATTTGCGGTTGGAGTTTTCTTATCAAAGAGGTTGGAGGGACATTCACACGTGATTGCCTATGCATCAAGGACATTGGATTCAGTCAAATAAAACTACAAAACCACAGAAAATTTGTTTCTTTTCATTATATTTTCTTTAGATAAATTCTGTTCATATTTATTGGGCTCTAAATTAGTTATTTTTTTCGACCATGTAGCTCTGAGGTACCTCATGAAGATGCTAGATGAAAAGCCCAGGCTAATCCAATGGATGCTCCTTCTTCAGGAATTTGATATTGAGATAAAGGAACAGAAGAGGTATGAAAATGTGGTGGCAGACCACATGAGTAGGATTAATCACACATTAAAGGATGACATCGTGCATCAGGTACCACTTAGGTACAATTTCATTAGTGATCATGTTTATACCATCTTAGGTACGCATCCCCGGTATGTAGATTTAGTGAACTACTTTGTTTCATCTGAAATACCTACAAACTAAAAGAAATATCCATTCCCAATATTAAAAAGTGATTCTTAGTATTATGTGTGGGATGATCCCTACCATTGGTGCATATGTTGTAATCAAATCATTAGGAGGTGTGTTCCTGATCATGAGTTTGAGTTTGTTCTATATTTTTAACATACACTTTCATGTGGAGGAAAATTTAGACCCCAAAGGATAGATAGGAATGTTTTGAACTCTGGATTATATTGGACTATTTTATTCCATGATGATGATGTGTTTTGTAAGCAGTGCTCACATTTCCTACATACGACAAACATTTCTAGGAAACATAAGATTCCTCAACAACCCATATTATTCTGTGATATTTTTTATGTGTGGGAATTGATTTTATGGGTCCTTTTCCAAGTTCATTTTGTTTCTTGTACATATTGGTTGTTTTTTATTATGTCAGTAAATGGGTGGAGGCTAAGTCCACTAGGACTGAAGATTCTCATGTTGTAGTGGACTTTGTCAAAGCACATATTTTTGGTAGGTTTGGAGTAAATAAGGCCATCATCAGTGACCAAGGGACACACTTCTGCAATCAAAATTTTGATTCCCTGCTTTTGAAGTTTGGTGTGACACAAAAAACATCAACACCATACGACCCCCAAACAAATAGTCAGGCTGATGTTTCAAATTGGGAGTTGAAATATATTTTGGAGAAAACTGTGTAGCCGAATAGGTAGGATTGGTGGAAGCACTTGGATGATGAAATATGAGATTATAAGACAACAAAAAAGACACCCATTGGTATGTCCCCATTTCATATTGTTTTTGGGAAATCATTTCATCTTTTAATGGAAGTTGAGCATCAGGATTATTGGGCTATAAGGAAATAAAACATGGATTTGGGCCAAGATGGATTCCAAAGAAATGTACAAATTCAAGAGCATGAAGAGATTTTATTATCTTTATATGAGAACTTAAGGCTATACATGGAAATATCAAAAGCATATCATGATAGAATGATCCAAAAAGTGGAGTTTCATGTTGGAGATAAATTCCTTTTCTATAGTTCATGAATGAAGCTGATGTGTGGAAAGTTGCATTCCAGGTAGTTAGGTCCTTTTTTGTGACTAATTTTTTTCCTTATGGTGTAGTAGAGATCACACAGGAGGACAAAAGGAGATTTAAATTCAATGGGAAATGTTTGAATAAATACATTGAGGGAATTCATGCTGATGCAATTGATTTCATCATACTCTATAACCCCATCATCACTTGAGTACATCAGGTTGTTCCTAACACTTTCAATTTTTTATTCTTTTTCCTTTTTAAAGTTATACATTTCATGTGCATATATAATCTCATGGGTTTACATTGAGGACAATGTAATATTTTAAGTGTGGGGGAGGGGAAAATTTTTTGGGGTAGATATTTAGTATTTTAATTTGTGTGATTTGGGTGTATTTTTTGTGTATATTTTATTAAGTTTTGGTTAAAATTTTCAAAGAAAAGAAAAAATGAATAAAAAACAAATATATCATGTAACATTCTCCAGTGGAACATATGTAAAATGCATTTTTTTTCAAAATTCAATGGTAGATGTAACGTCCCGACCCGACTTACCATTCAACCCGGTAGCCAGATCGGTCACCACATGGCCTCAACCGCATCTCCCCAAATGCCAGAGGCTGCCGACTAGTAGCGAGGGGCTAGGTGAGTCCGTGTGGAGACTATTCCCTCATTACCAAAGTATCACATCGAAATTACAAACATACAATAGCAGAAGAAGGTAACCAGTAGACAACACATAGACAACAGAAAAATATAACAGATAGAAGGATCTGATATATATAGGATGGTGGAAGTCAATACAATACAATAAAAGTACAAAAATACCAAAAAGAAACCAAAATGTCTCCCCAATCACATCACAAGCCTCAGCTTGGTCCTGTACACTCCTACTCCGAGCATCAAGTCAAGTACCTGTACTAGGGATTTTCCCGTTCTCATTATCTGAAATAATAATATTTTCTTAGGGCCAAAAACTAGACCCAAACAGGGTGTGAGACTAAATCCCATTAGTCAACCACCAAAGATTCATGCTAATATGTCAAGGAATATATAAAACAGGAAGTGTAATATGGAAATAAGTAATCAAGGAAACAAGCAAGACCAACCCAAGCTTGTGATTTGTCTTGGCATCACTTCAAGAATCCATTCCATTCATTAATCACTCCATTCATGTGTTCAGACCATTCCTTGAGCTCGTTCCTAGAATACTCAATTCGGAAACCATGCGTCGCTCAGGGAGAAAATCCACCAACACCATACAAGCCCATTCCAGTGAACCTCCTAGGTACATAGCCCTGCTCTATGTGCGGAATAGTCCGTCATCTGAGCCCGTCCCCGGGATCCTATAAATAAGATCTGGGTATCGACCATGAAATATCAGGCCCGGTTGAGTTCATCCATGGTATCCCACACTAGACCCATGATTCACTCGGCATTTTAGTAAAAAGTCTCGTATGAGTCCGTCCACGGAAACTCACATTGGTTCCATGGTTCACCCATGACTTTGTTTCACATTTTAAGCAGTTCAAAAGAATTTAACTCACGTGGGATAGCAATTCAAGAATTATCATACAAGGTTCAAGGGGAAAAACTCCATCCCATACCCGAAACCATTTCAATTACAATTTCATGTTATTGCAATTCCATTCATATTCAATTCCTATTTTTAACAACCCACAAGGGAAAGAAAAGGCATGCCTCCTAGGAATCCTGGGTCAAAATCCATAAAAGAACCATTTAAGGCAATGCACCCAAGGGGTGGTTCCTGTCCACGGTGTACAACCTAACTCAAGAACATACCATCATATTCAGATTACCTATAATATGATAGGTAATAACAGGGTTAAATTCCAGGTTCATGAGACACCCCAAAAGTGGTCATGTGGCACTCCGAAATATATAAACAGCTTGACAATCAGTGAAGAGAAAGATACCACCTACCTTAGGCTCGTACTAGATAGCTCGTCTAGTATCAGGCTCGGATTCATCCTGGTTTGGAAGAAATCTGAAGAATAGACGAATAATGAGAAATTAGTGCATATGAGCCTTAATCCAATCTACATTCGTTATAACCAGAAGAATCGAGAAGGGTTGAAAATGAATTGAGGACTTACCGTTTTGGATATAACAAGACGAACGACATTTGAAATGGAGATCGGATGGAGAAACAGGATCAAATACCTCCGTAGACTTGTTTGAGAGCTCTCCAAGCGCCTCCCCCTACTGTCCAGTTGAAGAAGAATATGTTAGGTTTAGGTTTTTATAAAATTTAATCACTTTAATTAAAAATTAATTAAATTTCAACCCACAGTAGGTCGCATGGTTCACCTGCATGGCCTGGAAAAACTGTGCGGAGACTGTGTGGACCTTGCTGGAAGGCAAGGGGAAACCGCACGGCCACCCCGCACAGTTTCCCCAAACCGTGCGCAGGGCATGCTCTTGCATCTACCAAGCCTGCACCAAGGTGAACGGTTAACTCAGGCCATGTACAGGCCGTGTGAAAACCGTGTGCCAGGCAATTTACATCCTAAAACTTGGTTCTGGGATCCGAAAAAGCACCGGACACCTCCATAACTCCCTTATTCAAGTTAGGCATCCACATTAGGCCTCAACAGAATAGTTAAACTAAAAAGAAAAATGATTTGTACCTTGTACAAAAACCTGGGTTCTTACAATATTCCCCCCTTATAGAAATTCGTCCCAGAATTTCTCTCAGAAGGGTGGTCAAGATTCGTCTGCGAACAGTTCTGGCCACTGAGCACGTACGTCAGCCTCCCGCTCCTAAGTCTCATCCTGTAAACGGACGTACTGCCATAGAACCCTTACTAGAGGAACTGAACAGACTTGGAGAACCTCTTTTCTCCTATCCACGATACGAATCGGATGCTCCTCAAAGGATGCATCTACCTGAAGCTCAATCTCCTCAGGCTGGAAGGTATGAGACAGGTCTGAATAGTATCGTCTTAACTGTGAAACATGGAACACGTCATGCATGGATCGGTACCTCTGAGGCAACTTCAACTGATAGGCTACCGGCCCCACCCTCTCTAGAATCTCAAAAGGCCCAACATATCTCGACGATAGGTTACCCGGTCTTATGATCTGCCTATGTCCCAACCTCGGTGAAATATGCAAGAAGTCCTGATCCTTGACCTCCAACTCTAGGGGTCATCTGTGGCGATCAGCATATGACTTCTGACAATACTGTGGGGTATCCATCTGCTTCCATATCAACTAGACCTACTCAGAAGTCTCCTGAACAAGATTCAGTCCCATTAAAGCTACCTCACCTACCTCTAACAAGAAAAGTGGTGATCGGCATCACCTACAATATAAAGCCTTGTATGGTGGAATCTGTATAGTCACCTGATAACTGTTGTTATAGGAAAACCCAACTAGGGGAATATGCCTCTCCCATGAGCCCCCAAAATCCAGGATGCATGATTGCATCATGTCTTCAAGCACTTGTATCGTACGCTCTGACTGACCATCAGTTTGAGGGTGCTATGTTGTGCTCAGAAGCACTTATGAACCCGATGCCCTCTGAAAACTCTGCCAGAAATGTGACGTAAAATGAGAATGCCTGTCTAAAACAATAGTGCGCAGGACCCCATGGAGTCGTACTATCTCCCAGATATACAACTCTCCCATCTCATCCACACTGAAGGTCTCATTGATCGACAAGAAATGAGAAACCTTCGTGATCCTATTAACCACAACCCACATAGCATCGTTACCTCGAGCTGACCTCGGAAAACCAGTCACGAAGGCCATCGAAACATCATCCCATTTCCACTCTAGGATAGGTAACTGCTGTAAAAGCCCAACTGACCGCTGATTTTCTACCTTCACCTGCTGATAGGTGGAACATCTCATGATAAAAATAGCCACTTCCCTCTTCATACTTAGCCACCAGTACTATCGGTGTAAGTCATGATACATCTTAGTGACTCCAGGATGAACTGGTCAAACTGAAGCATGAAACTCCTGCATCAGATCCTCTCTAATATCCACTGGAACCCATAAAAGTCTATGGATATTAAGAACATCATCCTCACCTATCTTCCAACCAAGAGGAGGGTACTCACCTGACACACCTTCCCGTAGAACTAGGCTTTCCGAATCTGATAGCTGTCTCATCCTTACTCTGTCCAGAAGGGTAGAAGTCACATCTAAGGATGATAGAAAAGACTTCCCTTGGCCATTCTGCACATCAAGATGCATCTCAGATAACAAGGAAATAAGCTTCCATTCACTGCTAGCCTATTTCATTGCCTGTATTTGATTCCTCCTTCTCAATGCATCGGCCTGTACATTTCCCTTACCAGGCGTATATGCAAGCTCGAAATCAAAGGACTATAGGTACTCCACCCACCGTCGCTGCCTAAGCTTCAGATCACACTGAGTAAAGATATATTTGAGGCTCTTGTAGTCTGTGTACACCACAAAACACTCTCCCAATAAATAGTGTCTCCAACATCGCATTGCATGAACAACTTCTTCTAGCTCGAGATTGTGTTTCGGATAATTCCTCTCATGTGGCCTCAACTACCGAGATCCATACGCCATGACTCTGTCTCCCTGCATCAACACTGCACCTAGCCCAATACCGGATGTGTCACAATAGACTGTGTAACTCTTTCCATGTTCTGGCAGTATCCGGACTGGTGCTGATGTCAACCTTCCTTTCATCTCCTGAAAGGCTACTTCACAAGCATCTTTCCATACAAATTTCACTCGCTTCTTAGTTAGGAATGTCAACGGCGCTACTAAGCATGAGAAATCCTATATGAAATGACAATAATAGCCATCAAGCCCCAAGAAACATCATATGTTAAAGAAATTCATGGGTTCTTCCCAAGAAAACACAGCTCTAACCTTCTCTAGGTCTACAGACACTCCTATCTCAAATATAACATGGCCCAAGAAATGAATCTGATCCATCCAAAAGTGGAACTTAGTAATCTTTGCATAAAGCTGATGCTCTCTTAGTGTATTCAGGATGATCTCAAGATGGTTGGAATGGTCATTTAGATTTCGAGAATACACCAAAATATCGTCCATGAAAACCATGACGAACGAGTCCAAGTAAGGATGGAACACGTGATTCATCAAAGCCATGAAAACTGCTGCCACATTTGTGAGACCGAACAGCATAACCAGATACTCATATAAACCATACCTAGTATGAAAAGTTGTACAAGTTATGTCTGTAGGTTGAACAAGCACTTAGTGATACCCTAACCTCAAATCAATTTCGGAGAACACCCTAGCTCCTCGAAGCTGGTCAAACATGCCATCTATCTGTGACAAGAGATATTGGTATTTAACCGTCAGATGGTTCAGCTTCCGATAGTCAACACATAGCCTAAGAATCATGCCCAACTTTTTCCCAAAAGGACCGGAGAACCCCATAGAGAAGTACTGGGTCGAATAAACCCCTTTGCATCCAAATATTTGAGTTGTCTCTTGAGCTCTTTCAACTCCATCATAGACATCCTATAAGGAGGAATGGAAACTAGTGCAGCTCTTGGCACTAACTCAATGGAGAACGCCACCTCTCTCTCAGGAGCTAAACCTAATAAGTCATTAGAAAAAACATCCCGGAAGCGCTAAACTACTGGAGGAAGGTATGTCTAACTCACTCCCTAATCATCCAGAAAAAAACTAGCGATCTGGGATGTCATCCCGTTTAGACCACAACGCTCTAGTCCAGATCGACTTGCCTTGAGATCCCACTCGCCCTTAAGAGTATACACTTCACCCTTTGGTGATGTGAAAATCACCATCAGGTGGTAACAATCAACATAGGCATGGTAAGCTACTAACCAGTCCATACCGAGAATGACATCAAAACCTGTCATTTCGAGAACATAATGATCCCAGACGAAGTGACACCCTCCAACCTCAAGGGGGAACCCTCTGCACTGGCATTCAACCTCTGCCCTAGATCCTAGTGGTGTGTCTAGTGTCAAGACGACATCCGAGGACAACACGACTAGCCCAAGGCTTTTCACTATATGAGCAGATAAAAAATTGTGTGATGCACCTATATCAAAGAGGGTAGATGAAATAACAGATGCTACTAAGATCATACCTCTCACCGTAGACGATCCCGCTCCCTGATCCCCGGAAGTAGGCTGCACTGAATACATCTGGCCTGAACCATGGCCCTGTGATACAACCTCACTACTCGGAACTGTTCCACTCTGACGTCTCGGTGTACCCTGTGCCTGGCTACCTCTACCATGACTGCTACATCGACCTGATCGTCCAGTCGCACCCAACTACCTTCTTGATGAGAATCTACCAACTCTGATCCGGCATATGGAGTCGGTCCGGACCCTCTATCACTGGATGCTGGTGAAAACGTTTTGTAGAAACGTTTAATATGACCCATCTTTCCACATGATCGACACTCGACTGGGTCCCATGGACACTGCGGCATCGTGTGTCCCATCCTACCACACTAGTAGCAGCTCATATTTCTATCCGAAGATAGGTTTTGATGCTAGAATTGTCATGTGGAAGCTCCAGACGAATCTTCCTACTAACAGTCGCTACAATGCCTGATCGTGATGTCGAACTACTCTGGCTCGCACCTGTAGCCTCTCTCAGGTTATGTTCTGTGATTAGCACCTAGTTCAAAATTCCAAAAATGGTAGTCAACCAGAAGATATTTACCTATGATCAGATGTCATATCTCAGACCATCCTCAAAACTCCTGGCCCTCGACAGCTCATCGCCCATCAGGAAAGGTGTGAAGCATTGAAGCTCAGTAAAATGGGTCGAGTATTCCATCAATTTTAACGCGCCTTGTTCCAGACGTAAGAACTCTTGGGCTCGATCGGCCCTCAACGTCTCGGGATAAAAGAAATCATAGAAGGTCATATGAAAATCTACCCAAGCCATCTCTTGATGACGATCCGACTGGGTGATTACGTCCCACCACCTCTTGGAGGAATCACATAGCATGTACGTAGCGAGCTTGACCCTCTTCTCTGGAGGCGTCTCTAAATGCACAAATATAGATAGTATCGCCTATTACTAGGACTCTGCATCCAATGGTCTGTCATCCCCTGAAAATGTAGGCGGATGCTGCTGCTAAAACTCACTCATCAACTCTTCCATAGTCAGGGCAGGTCACGGTGCTCCCTGGACGGTCTGCATAAAACGCAACAAGCTCGCACGGAACTGTGCCTCATCACCTCTGTCTGGTATAACCGCTGGTGCCGCAGCTGACACAACTAGAGTTTCTTCTAGTATCCCATGGCCTACAATCTCCATAACGTGGTTGTCAACATTCTCCCGACGTACGACTGGAGGTCTCCATGGTGGCATGACTCTGAAATTACAAACACATGCCTCAGTTCAAGATTTTTAACGAGATTCGAAACTCACGAGAACAAGAACCAGGACAGGACAGGTCAAGACCTTCCTAAAAACCACGTCAACCCACAGTCTGCTTCTAAATCTAGGACTGCGTAAGGACCAATCACCAAAAAACCACTAGAGGCACTACCTATTTCCTACTCAGAAGCCGAGTCTAGGCCAGGCTCTATTTTCAACATTCATTCTTTTAACATACCTTTGTTCAAAAGCGTTAACCAATGGTCCACCAAGTTTGGATCCCTGAGGGCCCATAACACCTCATGAATCAAAATTTGATGCCCATATAACCATGCAATTAAATTTCATTTAGCATCTACATCCCATTGGTGCGTCATTTCCCAATTCATAAGGGCCCATACACCTTATGAATTGAACGATGACATCATTATTCATCCATTTCACCCAATCTAACACAATAGTAGGCACACCTATCAATCAACTATCAAAACAACATGAAATATCTATCACAACACTTATCACAACAACATGCAATATATAATGCATCCTATATAGAGTTGCATAATGCATGACATGTGATTCATAACAAGGTGCCTATATGATGCATGAGATGGAAAACCCTAATCTCATTGGGTTCTAACGAAATAGAACCCACAATAATATCAATAGTATTAGAAAAAACCATGTGTGTCACCCAACGGTGAAATCAGAAAAACTGTAATAATTAAAACCAGAAACAAAATTCCATATCAGGCAACTTGGCTTTTCCCTGTATGCAGGTTTGCATCTCCCGGGCAAACATTACTACCGAAGTCTCTTCACTTACTACTGATATCTATAGTCACCGAATAGTAAGTCAAATTAGAAAAAGAAATCCCTCTGATACAACTTTTTAACGTCCCGACCCGACGTACCATTCAACCCGGTAGTCGAACCGGTCTCCACATAGCCTCAAGTGAATCTCCCCAAACTCCAGAGGGAACCCACTAGCAGCGAGGGCCTAGGTGAGTCCGTGGGGAGACTATGACCTCATTGTCAAAGTATCACAATGTAATTACAAACATACAATACAGGAAGAAGGTAACCAGTAGACAACACATAGACAACAGAAAACGATAACAGATAGAAGGATCTGATATATATAAGATGGTTCAAGTCAATACAATATAGTACAAGTACACAAAATACCAAAACCAAAACCAAAACGTATCCCCAGTCACATCGCAAGCCTCAGCTTGGTCCTGTGCACTCCTACTCCGACCAGCAAGTCATGTACCTGTTCTAGGTCTTTTCCCCTTATCATTACTTGAAATCATATAATCTTCTTGGGTCCAAAAACATGACCCAAACAGGGTGTGAGACTAAATCCTAGTAGGAAACCACCAAAGATCCGTGATAATCTGTCAATGAATATATAAAATAGGCACTGTAATATGTAAAGCAGTAAACAAGGAAACTGGAAAGACCGACCCAAGACTGTGCTTTGGATTGGCGCCGCTTCAAGTATCCATTCCATTCATTAATCACTTCATTCATGTGTTCATACCATTTGTAACGCCCCGACCCCAGTTACCCAGTGTTGGTGCATTATTGCGTAACATTGGCATGATCACAAACGATCAAGTCTCGAAAGACCAATTAGTTTAGTAGCCTCGGAAACACTAGATACATTCATAAATGTTACATTACATCATAAAGTGAAAAACTACAATAACATAGTCTCCATTTTCCACACTCATATCCCCTTCATACTATCCCTGTAGGTCATTCCTAAAATACTTCTTCACATCCTAGAAAAATTAAAACATTGAATGGGGTGAGCTTAGATGCTCAGTAAGGATAACAATATAGAAGAGGCTTTCATAAATAAAAAAAACATTTAAGGCAATGTATAACTAAAACAAAAGCCTTTTAATCTTGAACATCAACATAATATGGAAAAAGTAAAATTAAATAATTCCATTTACTTATTCTCATGGTTATTCTACTGGTCGAATAATCACATGCTATATCAATAACCACTTTCATAATGATGGAATGCATAATGCCAGACTATCATAACCACGTAGCCAAGGCCTCGTGCCAAGAATACAAATAATATTTTGTCAAGGCCTCATGCCAAGACACTAGTTTGTCTCATGAGACCTACCGATGCATCGAGGAGCTATAGCGGGCTCCACACGTCACTTATTATGTCCAATTCATTCCTCATATGAACAGGTTTAAACACATCATAAACCATAACATAATCATATCACATAAAATATGCATAAAGGAAACATAACATTTACAAATTTCAATCATAAGATATCAATACAACACATTGATATAATCAAAACAATTTCAAAACCATTTTCAATACCAAAATAAAAGAAAATTAAAACTTGATATTTATTTTCATTTTAAAAAAAAGTTATGGCTTGAAGAGGAAGCCGAAACTCAAATAATGGTCACGGCGGCAGGGAAGTCGTTGTCGCCGCATACGTAAGAAAAAAACATTCCTTTTGTCGTTTAGTAAAAACACTTCGTATAAAAAGATTTCTCTTGAGTAAATGTAAAAGTCAAAGGGGTTTATACACCGTATAAAGGAAAGTTGTGTATAAACCCAAATATGCCTCAATGAAAGGAGATTGAGATGAAGTCCCTTAAAAAATCATTTTTTAAATAAAATATATCTATTATGTGTATTCACTATAAGTACACATAAAGAAAGTACAAATAGAGTATATGACATAATAAAATCATGATATAATTTGAATGTAGGAGATTAACCCAAAAATTGGAAATTGGGTTAAGAAGTTCCCTTACCTCGTGTCTGACTTGACTCGATCTTTCTTTAACCTCCTGAATAATAAACTAGAGTTAATTTATATTTTCTTAAGAAACTTTTAAATGTTCATTATTCCTTTTATGTCACTTATTAACATGTTATGAACATTATGTAATTATTTAAGTTAATAACGGTCATTTTGTCGATCTTTGGTACTTCAGTCAAAAATATACTTCTTATAATTACAAGTTATTCATGTGGTGAAATTTCCATTATATCCAGAATTATATTCATGATTTAGATATCATATATATCATATATATCTAGTATATACATTCATTCATAATATTACGTAATATTTAGAGGTAAGAAATGAAATGCATCGTTCATGGATACGGTAAGCCGAACGTACGCATGAACGCTACTTTCATTTCTATTTCATATTTAATGGAATGAAATAATAATTATCTAAAGGTATATTACAATTCCAGTGTAATATCATATATAATATCATTTACTCCATCCTTTATACATCCCACATATGGCATTAACGATTCAAATCACTTTGAGGGGGCGGTAGTCCGCACTTCCTAAAATGAAGATATCTCGTTTACCCATAATGGAAACCATAAAGGTATGCCATAAATAAAAAATACAGAAGCTTAAGTAAAACATAAACATATTATATATCATATATAAATATAGTTACATCTTAATGGCCACCTTTGAATGTGTTATATGAGTGTTGAACAATCATCGTTTCGTGAGGCAGAAATTTGCCATCCATAGAAACTGTATGTTCTTTAACCATTAGATGTAGGTGTGTGTATGTGTAGTTAGAATAATTCTTATAAAAACATATTAGTATATTTAATATACTGGTGTTGTTACAAAATAAAATAATAAAAAGAGTTTAAGGGGTTGTAAAATCAAAATAAAACAAAATAACATAAGAGAAGACATTACGTTAAAATCAGGTAACTCTTTTTTGATTTGAGCCAAAGGCTTCCTTGGGAAGAATTCTGCAGAAAGTGAGGCTTCTAGGAGTAAGATAGGAATGTTGAGAGAGTATTTGGGCAGATTTTGGCCGAGTAAAAAGGATTTGAAGGTGTGAGTAAGGTGGTAGTGGTGGGGGCCTTTTATAAGAGGAGAGGAGGGGCACTCTTGGAAAGATTGAAATATTACTTTATTATATAATGAGTTTCATATTTTAAAGGTCCCCCACTTATATATTTCGAGTATAAGGTGATAAGGGTTCTAAATATACTCATCCAATAGTTTTTCGACAAGTTGACGTCTTATATTTTATGATTATCTTTTCATTTTATTTAAATCGTTAATTAATGAGGTAATCGCTGCATCATCATAGTGTCATAAAATATTTAATTTATATAATGTCTAAAAATTATAAAAAAAACTATCATGATGTAGGAAATATTTTTGGATTTCCAATGAATATTTTTAGTAAAAACATTGTCTTATATAACCCCATGTAATAATTTTTTTTGTAAAACAACACATGTTTGTGACAATTTTATTTTTACTTTAAATAAAAAAGTTATTATTGTCATTTTCTTACCCAAGTGGCTCCATGGGGTCCCCAAGTTGACCCATGGATTTTCTTGGTTGGCCATGACTCATCCAATAAGGGTAGGACAAGTGTAAAGCTATTTTCATATTTTATAATATCATTTTTACCTTAACATTCACTAATTACCTTTAATCGCGATTAATTAAACTTAAAAGTTACTATTCACAAAAAAATATTTTAATCCCATTGAACCACATTTTACTTCTTAATGACAACCATGTATGTCTGATTTTTGAAAATCAAAACACAGAAGTGGTAATGTTTCATTTAAACGAAGAATCAGTTTTTTAACTACCACTTACTGGTTTCACTATTCATAAAAAATTGAAGTTTTTCAGAACAATGCCAAAATTTCACCCTAAGCTATAATTGATATTCCGAATTAAAAAATGATGTCTATTTTATGAAATTCCAAACATATATGTTGCATTAATTAATTTTATAATTAATTCCCGCTGTCACAACAAATAGCGTGTTTTTAAGAAACAATATATATCAAAAGATTGACAATTGTTTATGTCCAATTTCAAAGTAACATTAATTCTAATGACCACCATTGGATAAATGATAAAAATATATTATAATTATACTTTAAATACACTCAATAGTATAATTTATAACTATAAATTATTATGATTAAAAAATTTGTTTTTAAGTATTTTTCACAATTCATAAAAATTGGAAGTTCTCAGAAAAATTCCAAAAATTCAACATTGGCTAATTTCGATATTACGAATCCAAAAATGAAGTCCATATTGAAATATAAAATATATATAATTTCAAAAAGTTGGTATTACTTTTCATAATGGCTATTTTGACTTGTCACGGTGTGTTAGAATCTCAAACTTGCGTACAATGCAAGCTATTGAATTATTGAAAGAGAAGCTTATCGTGGAAGCTCGGGGTGTTACATTTTCCCCTACTTCAATAAATTGCATCCTTACAATTTGAAATTTTTCTTTGAAAATAAAAGGAAGTAAATAGAAAATACCTTTGTGGAAAACCCACATCGGAAAAAAGGTTAATAGAATTTATCCTTAATAGGAGGGAAGGGGAAATGATAAAGTCACCAACAAATTATGATCTCAATAATGAGAACATTGGTGGAAATTAGAGACATATAATTGGAGAAAAAACGTAAATATTTGTAGGGAGTGATTGAGGTCATCAATCACAAACAAGTTTAAAATTGAGGGCCTCAATGCCTTCAATCTATGTTGATTTAAAATATTATCAGTTCAACAATACATAAGTTATTAGGATAAATTTTTTTTTTTATTTTAATATCCCTTTACTAAATTTTAAGAAATAATTTATTCATATAATAAGAGACAGGTATATATATATTTATGCTTGACAAGTAGAGTATCAACCTTCAACTAATTTCTACCACAAACTCATCTTGCACTCAAAAAGATAATAGAACTCAAAAATATAATATTTATCCTAATCGTACAAGGTTAAAAATATTAACACACACCATTTAAATTAGGAATACTATTTTCTAATAACCAGAGACTTCCTGTAGGATAGTGGAAGGTAATAAAGGCCTATCGCACAATGGTTGTGGGTTCGATTCCTACAGCTTTGTCCGACGCAACGGGTTATCCCCCAACCTGTAGGTTTTCCTTTTCCTATACTATAATATTATAATATTCCAAAAATAATCTTCATAAATGTTTTATCCTTAAACAATACTATCCAAAGTTCAACTTAATCCATTCCAACCTTTATAGTTATCCAAAATACCTCCGTCCAGACTTTCTCTAAAAGGTACTTAAATTCCAAAATCAATTGTAACATTAGATTCCCAAACAAAGTAATGTTTCTCTTATTGTCACATACTAAAAATATGATTACCTTCA
Organism: Viscum album; assembly: GCA_963277665.1. Taxonomy (NCBI): domain Eukaryota; kingdom Viridiplantae; phylum Streptophyta; class Magnoliopsida; order Santalales; family Viscaceae; genus Viscum; species Viscum album. The sequence goes on from OY728125.1 coordinate 150,619,648, forward strand.
TCATATTAAAACCTTAATGAAAACAAAAAGTACTGCAATACAATCCTTATATATATCACATTATTCTTATAACTAGATATATAATCCTTTTTTCCAAAAGCACCAATACATTAATTATTCCACTTCAACTATAGTAACAATATAAGATTTTCCTTTATCCCTGGGACTTTTCTGAGGTAAGGTTCCCTGACGCTTAGGACATTCATTTTCATAATGCCCCATTTCCCTACAATTTTAGCATTCAACATTGATAGACTCTTTCTTTCCCTTGCAATCATAAGCCTGATGACCTTTTTCTCCACATTTATAACAAACTCCCATTCCTTTTAGGCAAGTACCAGGGTGATTGTTCCCACAATTATCGCATAATGGAAAATCCTTCTTTCCCTTTTTCCCTTTATCTGTCTCTTGTTCCACCATTCTCTTCTTCTCTTGCTTTACTTTATTGTCATAAGATTTGGAGAATTCCTTTTCTGTCTTGATAGCACACAAAACTATATCTTCGTATGGTGAGAAATATTGTGATACTAATGCTCGACAGAAAAATAGTTTTAACCCATCAAAGAAACGATTGATCTTACTTCTTGGGTTATGTATATAATCTGAAGCATGCCTTGCTAACCTTGTAAAGTTAGCCTCATACTTTGCGACATTCTCTTCCTCCTTCTGCCTCAGACTCAGAAATTGCCTTTCCATATCTGCTTGATGGTCATGTGGAAAGTATATTTCTAAGAAAATTTCCTTAAACTCCCTCCATTCCATACTTGATACTTCATCATCTTCCTTTGTGTTTTGAATCAACGACCACCATTGATCGACATCTCCAGTGAGGCGGTAAACTGCCATGACAACTTTCTCCCTTTCGCTACTACCCAAGGTGTGGAATATTTTCTCTATAGAGTTTATCCATTGCTCACCTACTAATGGATTTGTACCCCCATTAAATATTGGTGGTCGTTTCCTCATGAATCGGTCTAACATTGATCCTCCACATTGCGGATCAGGGTGATCCATACGAGTAAGGTTATTATTCATAACCTGAGTGAGTTGTCCCAGTATGGTAATAAGTTGATCAGCACCAGTTGTATCATCAACTCCATAATAATTATCTTGAGCAGGAAGGAAATCCCTACATGGAGTGCGTGCATTGATACGGTTTCCATTCCTCCCACTAGGCACCATTTCTAAACAATGGCATAAACTAGATTAGTTTATGAATCAAAGTACATAATTCCATACTTGTAAAACACATAACATAAATTGAATAGTTTATGGATATAATCCATAATCATAAAAATATTTTCTTTGAGGAAGTATATACTCATAACCCCTTCATAATGGTTTGTAAAGAAAATTAGATTTATCCTAAGCATATCCCCCAAGAGTGTCGTAACCAAGAGTGCAGTAAGGCCCGTTTTTGTGCACCAGTTCCTGTGTGAGTATAGCTCAAACAGTGTTTTCAGTTTTTACCCCTAGGCACATCTGTGCCAGATCCGCCTCTACCTGCTCGTATCCAGACATGGATGTATTGCTCGGAAAACTGACAAAATCTCTATAATACCAATATTCTAGGAAGTTCTTCTATACTAATCCTCAAAGTCTATATTTGGGCTATGTTCTATAATCAGAGTTTATCTAAATCTAGCTTCCAAGGTTAGTACTAAACTTCCTCTGATACCAACTGTAATGCCCCGACCCCAGTTACCCAGAGTCAGTGCATTATTGCGTAACATTGGCATGATCACAAACGATCAAGTCTCGAAAGGCCGATTAGTTTAGTAGCCTTGTAAACACTAGATACATTCATAAATGTTACATTACCTCATAAAGTGAAAAACTACAATAACATACTCTCCATTTTTCACACTCATATCCCCTTCAGATTATCCCTTGAGGTCATTCATAAAATAATTCTTCACATCCTGGAAAAATTAAAACTTTGAAAGGGGTGAGCTCAGATGCTCAGTAAGGATAGCAATATAGCGGAAGCTTTCATAAATAAACAAAAACATTTAAGGCAATGTATAACAAAAACAAAATCCTTTTAAACTTGAACTTCAACATAATATGGCAAAAGTAAAATGAAATAATTCCATTTACTTATTCAAATGGTTATTGTACTGGTCGAATAATCACATGCAACATCAATAACCACTTTCATAATGATGGAATGCATAATGCCAGACTATCATAACCACATAGCCAAGGCATCTTGTCAAGACTAAAAATAAGATTGTGTCAAGGCCTCGTGCCAAGGCACTAGTTTGTCTCATGAGACCTATCGATGCATCGAGGATCTATAGAGGGCTCCACCCATCACTTATTAAGTCCAATGCATTCCTCATATGAACAGGTTTAAACATATCATAAACCATAACATAATCATATCACATAAAATATGAATAAAGGAAACATAACATTTCCACATTTCAATCACAAGATATCATTACAACACATTGATATAATAAAAATAATTTCAAAACCATTTTCAATACCAAAATAAAAGAAAATTAAAATGTGATATTTATTTTTCATTTTGAAAAAATTTATGGCTTGTAGAGGAAGCCGAAACTCAAATAATGGTCACAGCAGCGGGGAAGTCGTTGTCGCCGCATACGTAAGAAAAAAACATTCCTTTTGTCGTTTAGTAAAAACTATTCGTATAAAATGATTCCATTTGAGTAAAAGTAAATGTCAAAGGGGTTTATACACCATATAAAGGATAGTTGTGTATAAAACCAAATATGCCTCAATGAAAGAATATTGAGACGAAATCCCTTACAAAGATCATTTTTTAACTAAAATAGATCTATTATGTGTATTCACTATAAGTACACATAAAGAAAGTACAAATACAAGACAGGAAATAATAATATCATGATATAATTTGAAAGTAGGAGATTAACCCAAAGAATGGAAATTGGGTTAAGAAGTTCCCTTACCTCGTGTCCGACTTGACTCGATCGTTCTTTAACCTCCTGAATAGTAAACTAGAGTTAACTTATATTTTCTTAAGAAACTTTTACATGTTAATAATTCCTTTTATATCACTTATTAACATGTTATGAACATTATGTAATTATTTATGTTCATAACGGTCATTTTGACGATCTTTGGTACTTGAGTCAAAAATAACCTTCTTATAATTACAAGTTATTCATGTGGTGAAATATCCATTATATCCAGAATTATATTCATGATTTAGATATCATATATAAAATATATATCCAGTATATACATTCATTCATAATATTACATAACATTTAGAGGAATGAAATGAAATGCAACGTTCATGGAGACGGTAAGCCGTACGTACGCATTAACGCTACTTTCATTTCTATTTCATATTTAATGTAATGAAATAATAATTATATAGAGTTATATTATAATTCAAGTATAATATAATATATGATATCATCTAATAAATCCTTTATACATCCCACATATGCCATTAACTATTCAAATCACTTTGTGGGGGCGGTAGTCCGCACTTCCTAGAATGAAGATATCGCGTTTACCCATAATGGAAACCATAAAGGTATGCCATAAATGAAAAATACAGAAGCTTAAGTAAAACATAAACATATTATATATCATATATAAATATAGTGACATATTAATGGCCACCTTTTATGGTGTTATATGAGTTTTGAACAATCATCATTTCGTGAGGCAGAAATTCGCCATCCACAGAAACAGTATGTTCTTTAACCATTAAATGTAGCTATGTGTAAGTGTAGCTCGAATAATTCTTATAACAACAAACTAGTATATTGAATATAGTAGTATTGTTACAAAATAAAAGAATAAAAAGAGTTTAAGGTGTTTTAGAAGCAAAATAAAACAAGATAACATAAGAGAAGACATTACGTTAAAATCGGGTAACTCTTTTTTGATTTGAGCCAAAGGCTTCCTTGGGAAGAATTCTGCCGAAAGTGATGCTTATAATAGTAATAAATGAAATTTGAAAGAGTATTTGGGCAGAGGTTGGCCGAGCCAAAAGGCTTTTAAGGTGTGAGTAAGGTGGTAGTGGTGGGGGCCTTTTATAAGAGAAGAGGAGGGGCACTCTTGGAAAGATTGAAATGTTACTTTATTATATAATTAGTTTCGGATTTTAAAGGTCCCACACTTATATATTTCTAGGATAAGGTGATAAGGGTCCAAAATATACTCATCCAATAGGTTTTTGACAATTGTAAGTCTTAGATTTTACATTATCTTTTAATTTTATTTAAATCGTTAATTAATGAGGTAATCGCTGCATCATCATGGTGTCATAAAATATTTACTTTATTTAATGTCTAAAAATTAAAAAAAAATATCATGATGTAGGAAATATTTTTGGATTTCCAATGAATATTTTTAGTAGGAAATTTTCCTTATATAACCCCATGTAATAATTGTTTTAGTAAAATAACACATGGTTGTGACAATTTTAGTTTTACTTTAAATAAAAAGTTATTATTGTCATTTTCTTACCCAAGTGGCTCCATGGGGTCCACAAGTTGAACCATGGATTGTCTTGGTCGGCCATGACTCATACAATAAGGGTAGGACAAGTTTAAAGGTATTTTCATATTTTATAATATCATTTTTACCTTAACTTTCACTAATTACCTTTAATCGCGATTAATTAAACTTAAAAGTTACTATTCACCAAAAATTATTTTAATCCCAGTGAACCACATTTTACTTCATAATGTTATCCAGGTATGTCGGATTTTTGAAAATCAAAACACAAAAGTGGTAATGTTTCATTTAAACGAAAAATCAGTTTTTTAACTACCACTTAGTGGTTTCACTATTCATAAAAAAATGATGTTATTCAGAACAATGCCAAAATTTCACACTAATCTATAATTGATATTCCAAATTCAAAAATGATTTCTATTTTACAAAATTACAAACATATATGTTTCATTAATTAATTTTATAATTAATTCCCGCTGTCACAACAAATAGCGTGTTTTTAAGAAACAATATATATCCAATGATTGACAATTGTTTATGTCCAATTTCAAAGTGAAATTAATTCTAATGACCACCATTGGATAAAATGGTAATAATATATTCTAATTATACTTTAAAACAACTCAATAGTATAATTTATCACTATAAATTATTTTTATTAAAAAATTTGTTTTTATGTATTTTTCACAATTCATAAAAATTGGAAGTTCCTAGAAAAATTCCAAAAATTCAATATAGGCTAATTTCATTATTCTGAATCCAAAAATGAAGTCCATTTTGAAATATAAAATATATATAATTTCAAAAAGTTGTTATTACTATTCATAATGGCTATTTTGATTGGTCGCGGTGTGTTAGAATCTCAAACTTGCGTATAATGCAAGTTATTGCATTACTGAAAGAGAAGCGTATCGTGGAAGCTCGGGGTGTCACACCATTACTTGAACCCATTCCTGTAATACTCAATTCGGATACCAGGAATTGCTTAGGGAGAAAATCCACCAACACCCTACAATCCCATTCCGGTGAACCTCCTATGTACCCAGCCTCGCTCTAGGTGCGGTATAGTCCGTCATCTGAGCCCGTCCCCAGGATCCTATAAATAAGATCTGAGTATCACCCATGAAATATCATGCCATGTTGAGTCCATCCATAGTATCCCACACTAGACCCATTATTCACTCAGCATTTCAGTAACAAGCCTTGTATGAGTCCGTCCATGGAAACCCACATTGGTTCCATGGTTCACCCATGACTTTGTTTCACATTTTAAGCAGTTCAAAAGCATTTAACTCATTTGGGATAGCAATTCAAGAATTAGCATACAAGGGTCAAGGGGAAAAACTCCATCCCATACCCAAAACCATTTCTATTACAATTTCATCTTATTGCAATTCCATTCATATTCAATTTCTATTTTTAACAACCCACAAAAGAAAGAAAAGGCATGCCTCATAGGCATCCTGGGTCAAAATCCATAAAAGATCCATTTAAGGAAATGCACCCAAGGGGTGGTTCCTATCCACGATGTACAACTTAACTCAGTCACATACCATCCTATTCATATTAACTATAACATGATAGGTAATAACATGGTTAAATTACAGGTTCAAGCGACACCCCAAAAGAGGGCACACGACACTCTGGTATATATAAACAGCTTGACAATCAGCGAAAAGCATGAGACCACCTACCTTAGGCTCGTACTAGATATTTCTTCTAGTATCATGCTTTGATTCATCTTGGTTTGGAAGAAATCTAAATAAAATATGAAGAACGAGAAATTAGGGCATATGAGCCTTAATCCAATCTGCATTCATTATAACTAGAAGAATCGAGAAGGATTAAAAAAGAATTGAGGACTTACCATTGCGGATCTAGCAAGATGAATGACGTTTGCAACAGAGATCAGATGGAGAAACAGGATCAAATCCCTCCGTAGGCTTGTTTGAGAGATCTCCAAGCACCTCCCGCTGATATCCCATTGAAGAAGAATATGATAGGTTTAGGTTTTTATAAAATTTAATCAATTTAATTAAAAATTAATTAAATTTCAACCTACAGTAGGTCGCACGGTTTACCCGCATGGCCTGGAAAAACTGTGCGGAGACCGTGTAGACCTTGTTGTAAAGAAAGGGGCAACCGCACGGCCACCCCAAACAGTTTCCCCAGACCGTGCGCAGGCCGTGCTCCTGCCTCGGCCAAGCCTGCACCAAGGCGCACGGTTTACCCAGGCTGTGCGCAGGCTGTGCGCAAACTGTGCTCCAGGCCATTTCTAGCCTAAAACTTGGTTATGGGCTCTAAACAAGCCCCAGACACCTCCGTAACTCCCTTGGTCAAGTTAGGCATCCACATTAGGCCTCAACAGAATAGTTAAACGAAAATGAAAAAGGATCTGTACCTTGTACGAAAACTCGGGTTCTTACAATAGAATTATAAGAATGTGTAAAATTTCATTATCAAGGGTTTATTTTTTAAAAAATTGAATTCTTCAATGATATGAATGGTTCTTTCATTATAAAATCTTTTAGATTTTGACATCATTATTTGTGATATTTATTCATGGTAAATTGTTTCATTGATTTCTCCACAAAAATTTGCACTCATCCATGACTTGAAAAACATTTACTACTAAATTTAAGTTGTAGTACTATTAGATAAAAAAATTACTTGGTTGATCCATATGTTCGTTTATGATTGATCGGTTTCATTAGTATACTGAATTGATCTATGCATGTTAACTTGTTATATGGATATTGTACACCCACAAAAAATATGGGTTGTTTCTTGGACGTGTCAAAAACCACTCTTCATCGACCTTTGATCTTGTTATAACTATTAAAATTAGTGTTTGAAGGAGATCAAACATGTGTTGAGAGTTTAGTGTGAGATTTTTTCCAAGTGAAACATAAAAAAAATGAGGGGAGTGATGAAATGTATAACAAATGGAGATATCTAGGTCCGGATCTTAAGGTTTCACTTTCGATGATGCATAAGTGAGTGTGTCTTGAAATTTTATTTCAAAGGAATATAGAATATGTTTGGTGAATTTAACCAGGTAATAATAATATTTTTACTTGAAAATACTGAATAAAGGGTGGATTTATGAGCTTGGAATGGTTGGCACACCAACAGGTGGAGAATTAGTGGAATGGTAGACCCATAACTTGTTTCGCAATGATTAGTGTTATGAATCTCACTAGATTTTGTTTTGACACAATTTATGAGACACCGAATTTAAAATTTATTGATATCAACTCTTTATGGGATTATTACTTTTCTTATATTTCTTCTATGGATTGAGATATATGAACTTGCATATCTTGTCACACTTTTTTCGAATACATGATATGAGGTTTTTTTTGAGGAGTGAAAAAGGGTAAGTGTGGGGGAGTTTATAAACAATTTTTTTTGAATAGTTTGTTGAAAATAAATGAATTAATTTCCTCACATTGTGATAAATTATTTATAATTATAAAATATTTGGGATTAGATCATTTGTTTGGAAATTTGGTAAAAAATCAATTTTTACCCTTAAAAATTCACGATAGCATTTTAGACATATCTACTTTTATATGTATTATTTGAACTTAATATTTTGTAAATATTTTCTTTACGTAATTTTCTACAAATTTTATTCAGAACATATGACCTAAATTTTCCATTTTATTGGACTTAATGGGAAATGAAGTCAAAGATGGGATGCACACACCAGATTGGATATCAGTTAGGTATTTAGGCCATAATGACTTAATCTTTATTTATATTTGGCCCTAAATATATATAGAATATCTATGACACATTTTCTCACAAATAATACTTCTATAAGGATATTATATTCACGTGTTTTGGTGGTCAAATAGGCGGTGCTAATTGGACTAATTTATTTGGCCAAATTTTCCCATTCACACTTGAAACCTCTTTAAACCTAGCCTCCCCTCCACTCTATAAATTGATTTTTTTCTCATTTTTTGTGCTTGGGTACATGAATTTGAATATTTAAGGAAGAATATAATTGGTTTCACTCAAATTCTCCAACCATCGTATGAGGGGTATCTCTTGAAGCGAGGATCCCCTCATCGAAGCCTTCTTTTTCTTCTCCATGTTGTAATGTTTTCATTTTCATAATAAACTTCTTTGTTTCTCTTCTATTTCATCTCTTTTATTCTATTTTTTTCAATTATATTCTTCTTCACTCATCCAAATTGAGATGGAATCAAGAGTAGAAACAAAATTGGATTATACACTTCCTAAACATTTTCACATCCACAAGGTTTCTATGATGACTACATCGCCCATGGAAAAGTAGTTTTCTTAGTAATAGAAAGATATATATCCTTATTCATTCATTTATTTTGAATTAATGAGCTACTTTAATTCACATAATATCACTAATAGAAAAATTACTTATACCCATGGACCTATAGCCATAGTTTAATTGGTCAATGGATATAGGTTCAAATATAGCCACGAGTAATAGAGAATTGTGGCTTTAGAAGAGATAAAACAATGGATAAACTTATCCCGTTTCAATAGAACCTCAATCAGGTTTCACTCCATCATCACTCATCTCCCACCCACATCTCCCTTGTCATGACTCCTCCCACCCATGAAACCCTTCTTTTCGACAGATCGATTTTCCCGGGCCGATCCTTGCCAGATTCTCGACTCAGTTCACACCTCCCTCTCGTGATCCCTCCCATCCCCTTCATCGCACATTCGTCTCCTCCTCTACCCCTTTCATCGTGTATTCCTCCTCCAATCGGTACATCAGTTGAACCAAGTCCTTCCATGAGTGGTATCTACGTGAGCCGACCCTTGCACTTGCAAATATTTCTGTGGTTACTCCCTCACGACATCTTATCTCTCAAGAAATTCATACCCATCTCTGGTGATCGTTCGGCCATACCTCTGCAATCGATGGTAATTTTCAAGTTTCTCCATATTTGTTTTGTTTACTACCCAGTATGTTCCCAATTTGTTTTCTTGACACCAAATTGGGTTATATATTGAAGAACAGTTGATGATATTTTTTAGACCTAAACCGGGTTTGATGGAAAATGATGAGTTACCAGTGATGAAAAAGAGGTGAAGAAGGGGAAATACAACACCACAGATGGTCCATGAGGTTAACATTTTTTCTTCTACTGTGTTTAGAGAAACATGGTTATGGTGATTCTTTATTTCCAATTCTGTGAAGCACATAAAAATATCAGTGTCCTTTTTATGATTTCTTTATAGCTTTATATTGATTGGTTTTGTTGGTGTTCACTTCTATTTGATCTTGTTTTCTAATACTAATCATGATTTTTTATTTGGTGTTAATCGAAATTGTTATTTTATTTTCTGTTCAGCATGTTAAGCTACTATAATTGTTACATGAATCTATTCCTTGTAATGTATTGTTCTTGTGAGCTTATATTTTTGAATCAATATGTACAGATTTCATTTTATTTTAATACATTACAGGATTGGTATTGTTCAAGTATTCATGATTTTATATTCTATTTACAGAATAATATATGGGTTGAACTACTTTTTTAAAATTTTTATATGAAAAATTAAGGCCACGCCTATCCTTTAGTTATTGATTACATTATATAAATTGTTCACGTCATCAGTTATAGTCTTTTTATGGATTGGGAGGTTAATAATAAATTATTGATACACTACTACAGAAATAAGGATTAAAAGAGACGAATATTATAACTCCTTTTAATTGGGGGGGTCTAGTGCAGGCTAGGGGGGCTGGGGGTTGTGCGAGGGGGGTAGGGGATTGGTTGGTGGGCTGGTTTGGGGGAGGCTAGTATAGGGGAAGGTGTAAGGGTGTTGTAGGGGGGTTAGGAGGGTTGGTGCATGGGTGGTGGTTGGGGGATGGTGCAGGCTAGGTGGTTGGGGCTGGTACATGCTAGGGGTGGTGTGTGTGTGGGAAGGGGGGGGGGGTTAGGGGAGGGAGGGACTAGTTTTGGGGGGAGGGGACTGGTTTGGGGGTAGGGGACTAGTTTGGGGGGAGGCTAGTAGAGGGTAAGGGGTGGGGTGATGAAGTGGGGGTTAGGGGGGAAAGTATGGGGGGTGGGGGTTGGGGGGCTGGTGCAGGCTAGGGGTGGGGGATAGGGGATGGTTGTGGGGGAGGGGACTGGTTTGGGATGAGGCTAGTATAGGGGGAGGTGGCGGTGCAATTGGGTTAGGGGGGCTGGTTCAGGGGGGTTGGGGGCTGGTGCAGGGGGTGGGTTAGAGGATGGTTACGGGGGTGGGGACTAGTTTGGGGGGGAGGGGCTGGTTTGGGGGGAGGCTTGTACAGGGGGAAGGGGTGACTTATACATCATGTTTGGATTAAACATACCTTATGGAAGTCGTTTTCTAACCTATGATCCTGGTTTTTCATATATTCAATATATTTCATTCCAAACATGAAACTAATTTTTTTCCACTCTAAAATTTTCAACAACTTTCTGAACATTTTTTAGTGAGTTATCTACCACATAAATTTATAGATTAAAATTGATATATTTTTTTAGTATAATACCTTCATATAGAAATTCATTTTCTCATTCCCTTAGATACCATAGCGTTGAGAACATATTAACCAATTTATTATTTTCATTATCTGGTTGAGATTTTAATAAGTCACTCCATCTAAATTTCAAAATTTACTCCATTACTGTTTCTTATTTATCTTCTTTGATAGAGAAATTTTCATTATTCACCTCATAAATCTCCAAATTCTTACTATAATATCATTGTAAGAAATTATCTTCACTTTTAGTGTCATCATAATCTTATTCAAACATCATTGAAAGATAACACATCTTTTTAATCTTTAAAAAAATTCATTTCCCTAAGAAGGTTACATCTTTTTACTGAATTTTTAATTCTTCATCCAATAGAAAATATTTGATGACATATCTTCATATTCACTATCTTCTTCCTGTAACATTGTAAAATATATAGAAAATTATCTAATTACTCAATAACGGGGGGTGGGGTTTGGGGGGGAGGCTAGTACAGGGGAATGGAGGTGACATTAACTTCATGCTTGGATTACACCTCCCTTATAGAATTTTGTTTCTAACCTATGAACCTATTTGATCATATATTCAATATATTTCATTCAAAACATAAAACTAATTCCTTGTTTAAACACTAAAATTGTCAACCACTTTCTGAACATTTTTTAGTTGGTTATCTACCACTTAAATTTCTAAATTAAAATTGATATGTATTTTTTTTAATATAATTCATTCATATTGAAATTTATTTTCTAATTCACTTATACACAATAGAATTTATAACATATTAACCAATTTATTATTATCCTTCTCTGGTTGAGATTTTAATAAGTCACTCCATCTAAATTTCAAAATTAACTCCATTTATATTTCATCTTTATCTCCTTTGATAAATAAATTTTCTTTATTCACCTCAGAAATCTCAAAATTCTCACCATGATCCCATGGTAATAAATTATCTTCACTTTTAGTGTCATCATAATCTTATTCAAATATCATTGAATGATAACACATCTACTTAATCTTTAAAAATTTGTTTTCATTTCCCTGAGAAGGTTACATCCTATTACTGAATTCTGAATTCCTCATCCAATAGAACATGTTTGATAACATATCTTCATATTCACTCTCCTCTTCCTGTAACATTGGAAAATATATAAATATTTGTCTAATTACTCAATAATTGAAACACTTCAAATTAAATTTACTAGTATATCTACCTTTTCCCTTTTAGTAACTTCTTATGATAAGTGACACTGTCTCATCAGACTACACCTCCACATATCTATCTAAAGAAAAATCATTACTTTCATCCTTAAACACATTATAAGTCATCCCATTAAAATAATGATCTTAAGAAGTTAAAATTTTAGCATCAAACTTGTTTAGAAATATATGAAACAACTTCTCTATAATTACTTTATCCTATAGAGATTCTAAAAAATCTATGATAGATCTCCCAATATCATTAACATTGGTGAATAAATAATCTACTAATTCTCCTTAAATTAGTATTGATAAAAATAACACCAATAATATTGAGTCCCTGTTATAATTATTCATCTAGATAGTGGTGAATAAGTGAAAAATTATTTTTTATTATTCATCAATGGTGAATCCTTTTCCATACCCATACAAAAAATAATAAACAATGATGTGTAATGTTCCCCATTCAAAATGAATAACTACATCCATTGCATAGAATTTTATTTCCCATTACTAAATTATACCTTATAAATAGATTATAATGAGAAATTTTTATACTAGAAACTCATGTGTATACAAATGATAGTCAATAAGTATAATGTGCTCATAATGTACCCAATTAAATTGTTGAATATTTTTGGTTCAATTCTAGAAACTATGTATCAATGGAAATTACCTAAGTCTAATTCACTAATATTAATTTTCATACAAATGAGTGGTGATGTTTGTAATATTTAGGAAGACCAATGAGGATCATAAGATTCATTTAAGCTCTGAAATATAGAATCATCCAAGGCTCAAAAATGTCATAAGAGTCATTGATACTGTGTTACTGTCATTTCAACTTTCCATGAGAGTTTTGTTAAAAACTATAAGAGTCATTGGACTCTTTGTAAGAGTCATTATTCAATCCATAATAGTCATCCAGGTTATATAAGTATTGTCATTGAACTAAATATTAGAAAAGGAATGAATGCTACATATGTTATATAATGTTCATTGGGATTTAATAAGAGTCATTTGAAAATATATTATTTAGAATGATTTATGAAAGATTCCATAACAATAGAAATAGTTGAAGGATTAAAGGAAAGAATGGATTATCACATGTTTGGAAATATTTTATAGAAAGAAGGAATACACAATCAAGAAGAAAGAAGATCATGCACCAAAAGAATGTCTAATCATATCAGCAAACTGGTTTGAAAAATCCAAGCAGATTGAGTATGAATAAAAGAAAGAAAATTTTATACTTTATAAAATTGAGAAACCTATATAAACTAATAATAAAGGTGAATTCTAGAAGAAGAACATGCTAAAATGAGTTTTTTATATTTAAAATCAATAATGATATAGTAATGAAGAGTTTTAGGTATTTTATACATTCAAGGAATGGATTTTCTCAGTTAAGAACAATGTCTAATATCTATTTATTGCATTTAAGTACTGATGGATGTTTACATTATTCCCATATTTTGGGGATTTTTGATTTTTTAATAGGAAATTGAAGGTGATGTTTGAAAAATAAATAGGTTTATTAATGATCATGTTATTTAGTATTGGGGTGTACATAACAATCTAAATATTGTTTTTTCATTGTTGTTTATGGATTGATGTATCATTTATCATGTATAGTTGATACACCGATCACATATATTTAAGAAGTTTTTATATCTCACTTTTCCACTATTTTTTTAAAGGTGGTTTCTTATGATGAATTTGGTTATATCCACCACTATCGATGATAGTGATTTCATCATCAGATTTGGGTAAGGTTTCTTCTATTTTTATTCTTTGGACCAATTTTAATTAGGGCATTTGTGATTTTTGGGTTCCTTATATTTTTTTCAATGCATTTTGGATTTTTTTGAGGTGGATTTGAGTCACCATTGACGAAGGCTTACATGTGTATGCATAGGTATGAATATACATATATATGTTCCCCCTTTATATATATTCACTCATGGTCGTATGGATATATATATTAGGGCTAGGTGTGCTTATATATAGATATGAAAAATGCATACATGTGTAAGTGTAAAGGGGTTTATGAAAGTATAAAAATATATCTAAGAACCCCCTTATGCATATTTTTCCATGTAAATATGTGAATAGGGTCTAGGTGTCCTTATATATATGTGAAGTTTCATATGCGTGCAAGTGAGAAAAAAAATATTTGAGTTTTCATCGTCAAAATAAATGCACCTTGAGGTTGAGGTAGGTTCCCTATGCCTAAAACTTTAATTTGAATTATATAATTGCCTCATTATTTTAAAAACTTTTTTCCACGATTGATTTATTATTTTAAAAAATGGGTCTCTAATAAACACTAGCTTTGTCAAGGAAGAATATGAATATTTCCCTTGAACTTATTTAAAATCCTTGTTCAAATAGGTTAAAAAATTCTAGTAGTTTCTATATACTAGAACAAGAGATCTAAAAACCATACATTGATCATCCTTAGAGACATTCATGACCTCATTCAACTTCCCATAAAATTCATCATAAAAGACCAGAACTTAATATTATGGATATATTAGTTCCAATACCAAGCTTCTTGACATCTTCTCTAGTATCATGGAACTCACCCATAATATTCCTCTATAAATAATGCATAAGGAAGGGTGTGAACATATAAAAGTATAGGTACTGAATCTGTAAAGATACATAATTCAATTTTGAGAGAAATTTATAAAATCCACTCTGAAAAACTGGAACAACTGAAGGTTCTGAGGTGGAAGATATATAGGTTTGAAACCATTTGATGAACTCAAAATAGTTTAATACAACATTGTATAAAGTGTGTAGGATTCCCATCATTTCTGTCCTAAAAGAATTAACCTCATAAAGAACATCTTGAGATATGTCTAATTTCACCATTAAAAGATTTTGGAAGATGTACCTTTGAGATGAAACCATAACACCAAGATCATTTAACTCATACCTAATTGTATAAACATCTTTAAAATATATAAAAAGACCATTCTCACCTTTAAGCTCTTTGAAACATACTCCAAAAAAACTTTTTGAATAAGAGGGAATGATTGGAGATTCCTAATCAAATTTTTTTGTGTAGTCGTTAACTCAACCAACTTGTCAAAATCAACTATGGGAATATAGGACATCTTAAGTTCTCTGATCTCATCATTAGTATATTTTAACTCCTATTTCATCTCATTATAATATCCTCAAATATTTTCAATCTCTATTAGAATATCAGAGGAAAAATATTACATTTTATTACTTTATGAGATATTACTAATTGAGGGTGATTCCTCATGCACAATAGGAGGTGGTGAATGTATAGTAGAGAACCATGGAGTTGGTCCAAGTGAGAGAAATCATATCCCTAGAGCAAGGGGAGGGTGCATTGGGGTCTGCAGGGGGAGGGGGAGGGTGCAGATGGGGTGAAAGGGAGGTAGGGTGCAGGGGGGTCTGCAAGGGAAGGGGGAGGGTGTAGTGGGGTCATATAGGGGTAGGGGAAGGGGTAGGGGAGTGAAAGGTGTGTGCAGGGGCAGGAGTAGGGTGCAAGGGTTTTTCAGGGGGGGACAAGGGAGGGTGCAGATGGGGTGCAATGGGGGAGTCGGGGGGTCTGCAGGGGAAGGGGCAGCTGCAGGGGGTCTGCAGGGGAAGGGGAAGGGGGTGAAAGGGGTGTGCATGGGTGGGAGGAGGGTACAGGGGGGTCTGCATGGGGTAGGGGGAGGGTGAAAGGGGGTGTAGGGGGTGCATGGGGTGTGGGGAGTAGTGTTAATCTCACTTATTATACTATATTGTCATATCTTCTTTGATCACATAGACAAAAAAAGTCATATTTTAGATATTTGAATACTTTTAAGAAAGAATTATGCACAACATTTTCATATAACATTATAAGTCATACGATCATCAATGTTTTACAACATAACCACAATTTCCATATCATTTCAAGTGCTTCTTAGGAATTCACTCCCAATTAAATACCATTCTTCTAGACACCATTTCATTGAGTAGTTAATCATCGGGAAAACAACCATCTCCAAGGCCACATCAGTATTTAGTCATCCACCTCCTAAATATATCTTTTCATCTTTCAAAACTCTAATATGTCCACCAAAACGCCCGTAGAGGGCTTCCAGTTTCTTAGAATTTTGGTACAATGTTTTCTACCAATGTTTCAGGCTGGTTATAAGAAGATCATATCCAAAAGACTTGGTATAATTTCACAATTATTTTCAATGAATTGAATAAAATCTATGATGCATACATGATAGTTGTAGATTATTGTAAATATTCACCAAAGTATACTACGTGATGTAGTAAAAGACATCATGTTATGGTTTGTGTCATCTGGTGATTCATGATACCACACCTGGGCTTGATTCATGATACCACACCTGGGCTTGATTCATGATACCACACCTGGGCCACTATGACTCCATACACCTAAGGACTCCATGAGTTAACTAGGATACCCTCATTCCTGTTTTAGTGCCATTCTAAAATTACACCTATAAGGGGTGTGGTGAAAGGGGTATACGGGGGTGGTGCAAGGGGTATGGGGGCTATGCAGGGCTGTGGAAGGCTATGCAGGGCTGTGCAGTGGGGGTGTGAAGGTGTGAAGGGGGGGTTGTGTAGGGTGGGGTGCAAAGGGGGTTTTTTAGTGGGGTGTAGGGGGTGTTTTTGTCCAAGGGGTGGTGCATGGGGTGTCTAGTAGGGGAGGTGCAAGGGGAAATGGGGATAGGGGTGGTGCAGTGGGGGTGTGCAAGGGGATAGGGGCAGAAGAGGGTGCAAGGGGGAATGGGTGTGTGTGTGTGTGGGGGGGGGGGGGGTTCTATCTAGGGGGTTTTGTCTAGGGGGGTGGGGGCTGCTCTCCTAGGGGGGTCTGTCCGAGGGGCGTTTGTCCAGGGGGGAGGGGGTGTCCAGGAGGGGGGTCTGTCTAGGAGGGGGTGCAGTGGGGTGTCCAGCAGGGGTGGTGCAAGGGGCATGCATTTGTGCAAGGGGAAAGGGGCTATGCAGGGGGGCATGGGTGTGCAGGGGTGCAAGGGGGGTGTCTGTACGAGGGGGGATACTGTCCGGGTGGGGTTGTCTAGAGGGTGGGGGGTCTATCCAGGGGGTTTCTTGGGGGAGGGGGTGTCCAGGAGTGGGGGGTCTATCTAGGGGGTTGTCTGGGGGGGCTGCTGTCTGGAGGGGGTCTGTCCAGGGGGGGGGGGGGCTGTTATCACGGGGAGGGGGGGGGGGGGGTTGTCCATGGGGTGGGGGTTTCTAGGAAGGAGGGGTGTCCAGGAAGGAGGGGGTCTATCTAGGAGGGGGGGGGGGTCTATCCATGGGGTTTCCAAGAGGGAGGGGGTGTCTAGGAGGGGGTGTTGTCCAGGGGGTGTCCAAGAGGGGGGGGGGGTTGTCCAGGGGGTGTCCAGGGGGGTCAGTCCAGGAGGGTGAGTGGGGTCTTTCCAGGGGTGGATGGGGGTCTATCTTGGGGGTTTCCAGGAGGGGGTCTGTCTAGGGGGTGAGTGGGGTCTGTCCATGGTGTAGGGGGGTTTTCAGGGTGGGAAGGGGGTTGTAGGGGGAGTGGTGCATTGGGGGGGGGGTTGTAAGGTGAAAGTGGGTGAGAGGGGGACTGTGTGGGGGGGGGGGGTTGCAGGGGGTGGTGTGGTGGATGCAAGGAGCCAGCACCGGCTGAAAACTGCTATTTTTTTAGGAAATGTGTAGATCTATAGCCACAGTTTTGAACTGTAGCTATATGTCTATAGCCATGGTTCCTAACCGTGGAAATATGTCTATAGACATGATTTGAAACCATGGATATGGGTGATGAGTGACTTTAGCCTATTAAATGGGTTTAAAACCATGGATTTATGGTTGTTGCGACAATTGTAACTGTGGCTATAGGGTTATAGCCACGGTTCAAACCATGGCTATAGGTTTTACCCTATATCCACGCCAATACAAGCCGCAGTTGTGAGAACTATGGCTATAACCTATAGCCACAGTTTAAAACTGTGGCTATAGCCTGATTTTGTAGTAGTGTATGATCTATTAATTTATTTTTTAATTTAAATGAAACTAATAAACATTTTAATTGTTAACCGAAAAAATGGGAGGTCCAAAATTGGGAGAACTATGAGTGCACAACCATAACCGGTAATACAAGACCACATGGGATCAATTTTTAGAGTTCAAATATAATACCTAAAGTCAATTAATCCTTATTTCCAGTGGGTAAATGTTCCCTAACTTACCAATGAACATAAGATAGCCTTATAATATTAATCAAAATAGGGTTTTGTGATTCCATGTTTCAAACCAAGCCTAGTGTTTAATTAATTTCATCTTTTTGGTTATGTTAATTCTCGTAGGGTTTAGAAGTTAACAAATTAAAACATTATAATTAAGTGGATATTGATTAAAATGATAATGATAAATATGTAAATGAATAGGTAGAGTTAGATTTATTATTCCTTTTAAAATATTTTCAAAAAAAAACATCTTCTTTTTGGGTCTTTTTTATCAAACATCATTTCAAAATTAAAAACAAAAAATACAATCTTCTTCTAGAAAACTTCTTCTAGATTTATAAATGATAAAAAAAACCCTCATCCTTTCAAGTAGTGTGTTTAAGTTATTTAATTTTATTTTCAAAATACCTTTATTATGTTTCGTCAATTACTACCTCTTTGAAAGACGACCTAGGTCAGCCACCCTGCTACACCTAAATAACCCCAAAACTAAACATCATTTGAGAGATCCCACGACATCACCTTTCATACACCAAATAAGATTCATGAATAAGGATAAAATGGGGGTAAATTTTGACATGATCCACTATCACCCATATGAAATCATGTTTCTGAACCATTATTCGGAGACCATTTACAACATCTATTGTTACCTACTCCCATTTCCAAACCGGAATAAGAAAAGAATGCAACATACCTGCTGGACTTTGATGCTCCGCCTTAACATGCTAACAAAATAACCATAAAAAATCATCATTAATTTCAATTAAACCCACCAAATCGATGCTTTCATGACCTTATTCATATTCTATAATCCAGGATGTACAGTCCATCTCAAATTTTGTTAAGAATGAATACGTCGTTCCTACAAATACATTTAAAAACCCATCGGATTTTGAAGCAAAAAAAATGAACTCTTATCCAACCTCCATCACTCAATGGTCTCCCCACCATTGATTTTTGACCTTATCATAACACATTTTTAATCATATTTCTTTTCCTATTTAACTTTCACCACAAAATCATGATTGAAAAAAACTAGAATAAAAACCACAACATCACCTTATTATTCACATTCCAAGTTCATGTCATCTAGGACCGACATCAACTTCCATTGATGTGAATCCTCCCAATCTAACTGACCATATTAATTTCTGCTCAATTTATCAACCACCAAATTGACTTTACTTACTGTATACATCTTTTCAATGTCAAAGATTTGGAGATATTCCATCTATCTTCTCTATCTAGGGTTCAGATCCATTTTGAGAAAATATGTTTCAAACTCTTTTGATCAATAAATAATGTAAATTTAACTCCAATAATATAATGATTCTAGGACTTTAAAGTTTGGATTATAGATCTAACATCAAATTGTTTTTTGGGTAGTTTTTATCATTAAATCGTAACTTTTTTTATCCATTAGTAACAAAATGATCTCACTACACGATAACACAACCCAAAATAAATCCTAAAGAATCACAATACACTATGTAACCTTGTCTTGATTCTAGAAATATCATGATCAGTGATGATGTAAGGTGAACCTTAAACTCTTGATAAGACTTATGAAATTTATCATTTCATTGGAATGAATTTTATTTTTAAAATATTCCATAGGTGAAGCTATTCATGAAAAGTAATGAAAAGAGCATCGATAATATCTAACCAATCCAAGGAAACTCCATATCTCAAAGACATTCTTTGGTGATTTTTAAGAGCAAAAAACCTTTATCTTTTCTTAATATTTAGAAATATCTTTTTAAAATATAACATGGACAAGGAAAAGTAACTATTACATTCAAAAACCACACTTTGATAATTTTTCATACAAACAAAAATCCTTCAAAATACAAAACATTTTCGCCATGTTTTTCTCAAGATCAACCCTTGTCCTTGAATACACTTATATGTCATCCACAAACACCACCGCAAAAGAATCTAGATATATATAAAAAATATATGATTCCTCAATGTCATAAAAAATTTAGGTGAATTTATAAGTCTGAAAGGAATAACAACATACTCATAATGGAAGTATATACTTCTAAAATCTTTTTTTGGAATATCCTATTTCCAAACCCTCAATTGGTGATATCCTGATCGCAATCCAAATTTAGAGAACCATATGTCTCCCCTCAATCAATCAAAAAGAGCGTCAATTTATGGAAGTGGATACCAATTATTTATTTTAAATTTTTTATTCTTATGATAATTCATAAAAAACCGAAGATTTCTATTAGCCTTTTTGACAAACAAGACCGATGCTTCCCATAGGGACATGCTAGGCCGAATGAACCCATTTCTTTCCAAATCATCGCACTACACTTTTAATTCCCTTAATTATTTCTGTTAAATCTAATAATACAGAATGGAAATAGGATTGTTCCCCAGAAGAAGATCAATCATAAACTTCAAATCCATTGTGGATGGAACCCTTGAGAAAATTTCAAGAAAAAAATAATAAAACTAAACAAAAACTATTGGAAAAATATTATTCTCAATCTCTTCAATTGATTCCATGTTCAAAACATTCAACTGTTATGATATAACTCCAATTTATAGTTCTAAAAATCTCATTGAACCTATATTTACATTCTAGTCTCATATAAATATATGCTCACCTCCATCCCCAGTCGTAAAAGTAACCCTTCATATATAATAGAAGATTAACAGCACAAGAAGAAATATAAGAATGATATATCCATGTATAACAAAATCATGAATAAGGGTATAATTAATATTAACTATACCTCACACCTTTGATGGTCTAGTTTGATCATCCATAATAAATAGATCATCCCCATATAATTGATTACAAGATTTACTTTGTTCATTATTTATTTTTTTATATGTCACTGCCTATGGAGTCATAGTATTCGTAGAATCACCATTGCTGGAATAGTTATACTGATGAGAATTATTTTTATTCCCTCATCTCATCAATATATATGATGTTTGTGAAACATGAGAAGTGTCCCAAGCATCCGACCTTGGAGCACTGTGACAATAGCGCTAAATGTTCCCCAACTGATTGAAATTGTAGCATACTCTAGGTTGTCACATACAATCTCGCTTCATATGGTACAAAGAAACACATTGTAAACATCCACGATTGCTCTTAGGTTTTTGATAAAGATTAATTGATCCAACTATCTATTTTGAGCCATCCCACGACATTGTAAATAGGTTTCCCTCTTCTTCTTGTTCCCAACATTAGAGTTCCCACTGTTTCCCATAAGTATCACCATGCTCCTCCAACCCTTATTTCCTGATATGTACATTTATAACACTGTTCCTCTATTATCCATCTCTGTATAACCCATTATATTGAGAAATTCATTCTTTGGGAGAATCTCCATCCTTAGTCCCGATTCATAAATTGTTGCCTTTTAGGAAACACTAGAATCATACTCAAGTGAAAATCAGACAACATTTACAAATATAGTTCTATACTTTTTCATAGAGAGGATCTTTTGATTAAAAATGAAAAATCCTATCATTCATGAAATCATGAATGATTGATTATTGAGATATTTGTTAAAAATATTCAAAATCCTTCAATGTAATTCCATGGTCTCATTTATCCGAAACTAGTAAATCAACCCATTAGCATGAATGATCTTCTAGTATATATATTTCCAAATTGAATTTTATATATACTGGTGTGTCTAGGAAATCACAGATTCAATTTATCCTATTCATCCATACATCCACTTTCTCTGGCTTTGAATCATCCCAAAATATGGGTGGATTATTCTTATGGAACTGAACAGAATGATCCACCATGCTTTGTTCATCCTTTCAGTTCCCTCTATCCATAACTTGAAAATCATGGACTATACTTTGATTTAGCTATTGGTTCACCTATGGCTCTGGTGTATCCATGTTCTCAGTAACTTCTTATAGTTGGTTTCTATAATTCCTATAAGGTTCCATTTTCTGTAAACAAACAGAATTCAATATGTATCCCTCTCTATAAACTGGAGGCTTAAAATTTTCAAATTCTACCACATCATATATAACCACATTTCTTTCCCAAAATTCATCATTTTCCACATTTTGCCATTTTTTGAAAATTCCACCATTCTTTTGAAAATCAAACAATTTTCAAAATACCATGACCATGCCCTTTTCAAAATGTCACATTTGAAAAAAAATTCAACATTTCTCAAAAATCAAAACATTTTAACTAATCATAAATCATTACTCAGAATTAAGTATGAACCTTTTAGTAGGAATTCATTTATATAAATTCATGTCATGCTCTTCTCATTGGATAAACTTATTATAGTGAGAATAAAACTCATATAAGTGTCTCTAAAATATTTATTTACCCAACTCCCTTGTAACTTTATGATCAAAAAAATCTGTTTCTAAGCTTATTTATTCTCTACATTTCAAGGTGTGGAAATCCTACTCCTTTCTACCATCCCAACTCAGGGACTAATCCAGAATTCTTGTCAACTCTAAGACCAACACAACTGATAACCAAGGGTTGGAAAAACTGATACCATTTGTCCCCAAAATATTTAGACCAACCAAGAATGATACCACTTGTAACATCCCTCCACACCTTATTGGATTCAGTTGATGAGGAATTTCTACTTGTCCATAAGAGACATCCTGAAGACACTCAAGGATGGAAATAAATTCCTAAGATTTTAACACAATTGGGGGATAATTTGACCATGAAAAATAAAACATCCTAAACATAACACGCCATAACTAAAACCAATCTATGATGCATGATAATAATGTAATAAAATTCATATTATAACTAATCATACAAACTATATAAAAGTACTAAGTAGAAACCAATATTATTATCAACTATATAGTGGAATAAAAACCCAAAAAAACATAGAAGACACTAAATACACAAACTCAAAATCTTCTAATGAGATCCATAAACCAATTCCACAATCCATTTCCATGTATCATGAAGCAACACTAATTAAATATGATACATTTACTTTACCTACGTCCCAGTAAACAATATCGGCAAAATAACTAATGTTCCAAAGCAGGGGGTGAGTAATAAAACATAGTAGGCTTTCTTGGAATTATTCCTTTACTCATCCCACTATGATATAACAAGTTAGAAAATATATAAAATAAAAACAATTTATATAAAAATATTCAACACATTTTAATGGATTATATCAAATTAAAGAAGTTTTGAACCAAAATATATTACATGGTAAAATATTTCTAAGGAAAGAAAACAAACATTTCATTCCCATTATTTCATGAATTCATTTGGAAATATCCATTCAATTTCATACAACCACACACACACCAAATCTTGGTGTTTTCTATTTATGGTGGAACTTCTATTCCATAATCGATCCCTTTGATTGTGGTACTTCATGACCAATATCCTTCCCATTAAACTCTCACTTAACCATTTAAGCTCACAACCATTCCAAAAAAATATTTTCCAAAGCATTTAAATAAAACTATAATTTTTTTTAAAACACTTTTCCATTTATCAAAACCAAAAAACCATTTTAAAATCATCTGTTTAAAATCTTGTTACCATTTCCACTTTCCACTAAACATCCAATTTTAACAATTCAATAAATTTTCACCAAATAGGTATTTCCATCAATCATTGAAAAAAAAAATTCATAGTCATTTTTAGGAAAATAAATAAATTTTAAATAAATGTTTTTAATTTATAGTAAGTTGACTCAAGAGTAAACCCTACCACTGTGGAAACTATATTGGAAGAAAATAATGACATGAATTCTTCAACAAAATCATGTTGAATCTCCAAAATCCCACCTTTGATATTGATCCATATCATCAACATAGACGTATCTAATCATGATTGGAACACAGTATCATATATTTATCCCTAAGGAATCATATCCATGAATCCAAGAGAAGGACTAAGAGTAGATCTAAAAAACCATGAATAGAGACTATCCAAGAAATCTGACCTACAATGCACCAAAATTTTCAAAGAGGTCACTTCTTGATTGAAGGGGATATTCTCCACAGCCGTTGGAAAGAATAAAATAAGAGTTATGGTCAAAAATATTGAGGAACTAGAGTATTTACTATAAAATTGAGTTAGATCCACTTTTTAGAATCTTAATTTTAACAGTGCACTATTAGACCACATTGTTAGGAAACCCTATGCCAACCATGTTCCATCCATTACCTCCCAACCCCCTTTGAATGATTGGCCCACATGGTTATACAAAAAATGAACCAACCATGTTTTTTCCTCTATTTCAGTTTTCATGGTTACTTCTAGGTGGCTTCCTTGTTTGGAAAAACCATGCCCCTAAATCTTGAACCTACCCAAATCTCAATACCTCCCTTTTCACAATTTCCTATAGGAGTTTCACAGTTTCTACTAACCAAGCTCAAATCATAAACATTCATAAAATCCCCAAAATCATTCCAAAAGTCTTCCAAAAACTCCAAAACTTCTCCCAAAAACTTTACATACTTAATATACATAAAGGATGTTTTATATACGTGAAACATGGGGTGATACATGGGTTCTCCCATTAGATCATATTGTCATTTGATAATAGAGATCAAGTGTCCCATGAGGGAACCTCCCTATGGTTTTATCCCAAACTGATAAGACCCTTTTGGTGTTAATAATATTTTATTCCCTTCATAAATAGGGTTACAATCATTACGATGATGATGAAACTTCCCAAGGATTATCGTTCTCATCATGATTATCTCGTATCATGAATTAATTCATCTTTAGATCATTTAGTCATATTTTATATATCCAATCGATGTGTTTGGAATACTATGGGCCTCCTAGAAAGTGTAAGACTCAAACATTCCCTCATTTATGATCTTACCCATGTATCTCATCAATGAACTATATATGTAATCAGTATCTTACTGTGTCGTAAGACCTAATAATTTCCTCTTATTTCTAGTTAAAAAATGATAAACAAAAAATGACTTATCATATGTAAGTCTCATGTCAACCATTTCTTGGATATTTTCACCTAATATTATTAACTATATAATATCTAAACTACCTTAAATATTGTCCTATTTTCATGAAATTAATATACTTAGAATATACTAAAGTCTGAATGATATTAAAATGCTCAAAATATGTCTTATCTATACGAACATAAGCTATAATACACCATAGTCTTGGATGGATGTCTATAAAAGGCTCATAATTGGTCCAAGTATCATAACCTAAAAAAGAACTTAATTTGGTCTGGGTTTTATGACCTTAAGGGGGACCACAATGGTATTTTACATGTGAAAATAAAAGGTAAAACATGCCCCATTATGTGGAGCAAAACTATTTGGGTTTTCATTCTCTTCATAGGGATACATAATAATCTCATCTCATGGGCTCAATCCCAACCTCACAACATTTTCAACCTCGCTAGATGTAACAACCCTAGATCCAGAAATCCAAATCTAGTGGTTACTTTATCACAGTTGTACAATATATAAGGGATTGAATAGTTTATTAGTATTGGGAGATGACATACACACATTCTTTTCACAATACATAAAATTCTTGAAACCATAAATTTTCCTTTTATTATATCCTTGAATTCATTTAAATATCCCTTCATGGTACCCTAGGGAATGGAAAGCAAAGAAATGGGTTAGCTCAAAAGAACAGAAAGGGGTAGTGTCTATCCTTAGATAATCTGAGAATATATAGTTTTTAAGAAATAAATATTGAGAGAAAATCTATAATAAAATAAAGCTTCCAAAATAATATGTATATGCATAACATAATAATAAAAATAATTATAT
The DNA here is from genome assembly GCA_963277665.1 of Viscum album. Classification (NCBI taxonomy): domain Eukaryota; kingdom Viridiplantae; phylum Streptophyta; class Magnoliopsida; order Santalales; family Viscaceae; genus Viscum; species Viscum album. Next base: position 150,645,818 of record OY728125.1, read on the forward strand.
CACCTGGAAAACAAAAATTCATTTAATTGTTATGAAATTTATAACTCTAAACATATAAATCTTACCATAAATTCCTCATACAAAAAAATCATAATAATACCATCATGTCTATAAGTTGGTGAATCATGATATTTCCATCATGGCCATGTTCTAGGACATCATGATATTATCTTCATGGCCTCATTTCCATGTCATCTTATCATCAAGGCCCCATGTCAAGGTAATATTAATTAATAGGTGGGAATGCACCAAAATTACAAAAATGGTTTATCCTATTATACCTAAAGATTCATTGAGGGGCTATATAATTCTACTCCATACTCATCAGTTAATTAAGTATAATTAATTGACCATATAAATGAAATTACTAATATTACAATGTATAGTAAACATTCCTCATTAATAAATAAACATTCATATTTGAATAAAAACATGCATTATGTCAATACTTTCCTCGGTGATTAAATGGAATAACATGACCATAAGATATACAGATAAAGAATGTGGATGGTATCATTAAATCATATACCCGGTTAAAAATATAAACATTAAAGTATTTCTACATGTATAAAAAATGACTTTAAAAGAGCATTAAACTGTTACTTATAGAAAGAATTAGAAAAAACCTTAACATTTTTAATATATTTTTAGAAAACATTTTATAAATAAAAATTAATATTAATTTCATTGAATACCCACTAAAACTGGGAGATGATGTTGCTTAATGAAAACCAATGAAGGTGGTCAAATAATTTGTTACTATAGAAATCCATTAAAAGATGATTCCTTTCATATTTGGTAAAGAAAAAAGGGTTAATAGAAAATGATGTCACAATAACTTTTAAATATCATTTTTATAAGGATTACTTAAAGAATTTTTAAAACATTATTTCAAAATATAAATCTAAAAAAATAATTTTAAAATGAAATTAATGCTAATTTCAAAAATGTGAATTGGAAGATAAAACATACAAACATGTATAATATTTAAAAATATGATTATTGAAACCCATATTATTAAAAGAATAATAAAAATTCCTTTCTATATGTAGTAAGGAGAATTATGGGGGGCATAAATAATAATACATATTTTAATTTCAAAATAATAAAGTATAATATTTCGAGGAATATTGAATATATAATTGGAAAAGGTTTTTATTTGGGGAGGTTGTGAATTATTCTTAACATCATCAAATCTTAAGAAGTAATAAATCCATCAAAGAATATTTATTTTATATGAAAATGTAATTCTGATAAAACCAATTAGGAAAGGAAATATAATATATTCATAATATAAAAAAAACAATCCTATATAATCATATTAAAAGATGAATAATTATAAATCATGAAAAATGTTTAATAAAAAAACTGTACGCCTTCAGTAACTTTCAAATTAAAATCCCCTAAAAATGATAATGTGAAATGGATGTGAAAATACATTGAATTTTATTAAAGTTTTAAAAAATAATTTATAAATATTTATATACATGGAAAAAAATTAAATAAGTTTTGAATATGTCATATGTCTCAAAGAATAAAAAATTACATGAGAAAAACCCTTACCTATTACTACAAAATTTAAAAACCCACATAACCTCTTGTATAATAAAGTTAATCATTTTAATCACTTATTTTATAACCTTATTCATATATATTACCTTTTATTGTATTAAATTATAATCATCCAAAACAGATGTATTAATCAGTTAATGTTTATTTTCATCATCAGGTGCTAGTAATTCAGATTGATTCCTACATATTTCATAATGAAAATGGCAGACCCCATTCATTGAAACCAAATTTCCTAATTAATAGATTCTTAAATATATTAAAATATGTTGGTTTCAATGTTTTATTATTTCCCATTTCCCATCCATGTATTTCGTAGGTATAGGTTATGAAAATGGAATCTATGACGGTCTTGTTTCGGGTAATTTACTCATATCAACGAGATTGATTATACTGATTGTTAATTATTGCATTATACATAAAAAATATTATTCCTGAAATATATAAATAATTAATAATTCCTATATTAATAAAATATTTTTTATAACCAACAATGTATGGATGTGATGAAAAACAAAACACATCATCCATAGAGGTGGTAGTCTTCACGTATGCATGAGCGACGTAATCGCATTTCAAAAGATGGAACGAATGGAATGTAGATAATTTTTTTTTATAGAATCATAGTTATGTAATTAATATTATATTTAATAATTAAAAATATTATTATAACCGTCCAAATAGGGAGGTGATGAAAATTATGTACACCATTCCATAGAGGCCTAGAAAGTAGTCCACACGTACACACAGACAACATTTTCATTTTTCATACTCCTCCAAACATTTTTTTAACATTTTCATAATCAAACTTATAGGGTTAGAGTTGAAACCCCAAAATCATCAAAATCAACCATAATTCAGTGGTCCAATTTAAAATTCAAAATCCAATAGCGTAAATTCAAAATTAAATGAACATAATGTCAACAAGATCCCCACAAATCATTTGAGCTTCCTGAGGAACCCTACATCAAGGCAAGTCACATCATTAAAAACATCATCAACATCATCAAATTTCCTTTTCCATTGTCTCATAACTTACTTTCACCACTGAAAACCACAATAAAAGTAACCAAACACCAGTCGTCATCATGGTCTCATCACTGTCGTCCGTTTCACCGACGTCCACCATGAGAAACAAAAATGAACATAACCCAAACTAGAATAGAAAATAATCCAAAAATTTTCTCCATATAATTTGTTTGATGTTGGGTGGATCAAACCACACACCAATCCCCATGCCCTTAATTTCACTAACAATCATTGTGGACAAAATGATCGATCCAACGAAACATTCAAACACCCCGAGTTCACCAATTATAGAACAAGAAAACACCACCATATATAATAAATTAGGTAGAAATTGATTTGTATTTTCAGAATACAATTTTATTTAAAAAATATCATATTTAATCTCAAAATAATCTTTCATAACCATCCATTTAAGATATTTATTTAACATGAAATTCATAGCTTTTTGGATGTGGCAATCCGCACGTATACTGAAACAGGAATAATGGTAGGTAATGGTTATAAAATTTATAGAATAAAAATTAAAAATAATTATTATACCGATATCATTATATTATAATTTTGATGGATAAATATATATAATAAAAAAAATTAAATTTTATTAGTACTCACATTGGGAATTCTAACCTTATCTTGAAGGACCTCTTAGAAATGGAGTATTTGAGGATTTTCCTTGGATAAAAGGAATGAAAAATATGGTAGATGGATCTAAGGGAAGTAAAAAAGGGAATATTATATTTATGAAATCAAATATTTATGTTGTATGTGAAAGGGTGGTGGAAGTATCATTTTATATGTGAGGGAGTGACATTTTTGTAATAATATAAAAGGAAAAGTCTATATTCATGGTATGTGTAACCAAAATTTTACAATAATAGTTATTTTACAAGTATTGAATATAGAAAAACATTCAATATAAATTTGGAGGTATGTATTGAGCATTTATAGGAAATTTATACGTAGTTTTAACTTTTAGCACAATTTACTTTTACTGCGGTAACTCATTATTTATCCTTGGTAATATATTTTAATGATCAATATTAAAAGTGATCTTATTACCTAAATTGAAAATTTTTATTTCAAATGCTAGAATTATTTTTTCAAATAATTTTTAATGGGAGATAAAAAAAATTATATTAGTAAATATAATGTGTAAAACTCATAGTACAAAAATTTCATTTTAAGCATACAAATAATGATTTGGGTAATAATATAAATTTTGTTGATTTTAAAAAAATTATTTTTTTTATTACTAAAAAAATAATATTGATGTGTCCTTAAAAAAATTCAAAACTGAAATCCACTATATTAATATTTAATTGAAATAAAATTCAATAAAATTTATTTTATTATGGAAAAATATTTATTTAGTTCCAGAATGTTATACCTAGCTTTTCCAAATTCAAAATAATATTTTTAAATGTTTTATTTTAATCCATAAACAAATATTATGTTTAAAAAAATGTTTTATAAACATTTAATCCATTATTATATCATGAATATTTCATAAAAGAGACTGTATTTATAAAAATAGATTTTTCACTATTCACACAAACATTCAACATTTTTAGAAAAATACCAGAAATTCCCCCAAATATTATTTTGACATGTTTAAAAAAAATTATTTACTTTTTTATCAAATTCAAATTCTAAAAATTTGGAACTAGACTTTTAAATGGGAATATAAAAAACCAATAAGTTTTTAAGAAATTACTTTTATTAAAACCTTACATGTTTTAAACCATATTTCATGTCAATTATTTGTTAAATTAGTGTTAATATATTCATTTTTACATTGAAACATTTAGAATAAGCTTTAAAAAATGTTAAATATAATTTATTAAAAAATCATAATATATAGAAAAATATAACTATTTGAAAAATAGATCTTACATGATTTAATTCCTAATTCTTAAAATTAATTAATTGTTTAACAAAAATTAAATAAACATCATCGATAAATTTTTAATAATTTAAAAAATTTATTATTTAGTTAAATTAAATATTGTGGAAATACCAAATGGATTAAATACATGTATTAATTTAATATTTACTACATTACATGTGTATATCTTCTTAACATCTACTTTCAAATCCCTACAAAACATATACCTAAGATCTAAGGGTAAGCTAAGCAGTGATGGTTTCCACTTGCTATGACCTAGCTAGCATGGCTCTTTTAGTGGTTTCTATGACCTTGAACTTCTCTCACAAATTGTTTCACTCAAGCCGTACTTGATGGAGTTTTTCTTGGGTTTGGTCTAGGGAAACCCCTATTAATGATACCTCCTTTCAATGATCAGATAAATAAGTTTCATAATGAAAAATTATACTACATGATTCCATTACATCTTCTTTATATATATATATATAATAGTGTGGTTATTTTTATTTATACCCACCAATGTAACATCATTATTATAACCATCATATTTAATACTTAAATATATATATTAATAAAATGTATAGTTTCTTATCTTGGTTCGACAATGGATGCAAAAAAATTTATTCATTATAATATTTACTTGGTAGGAAATTAATACTAAAATATCAAGGTGTAACATTCTACCCCCGTAAATAAATCGTATCATCATAATTTTAATTACTACTTACTAATAAAACATAGTTAAGGGTGTGACTTAAGATATAATTTCAATTTCACTATCATGGGTAAGACTAAAAACTCATATTTTCCTTTATAATATGTTTATATTGATATTCTCAACCGTGTTTTTCAAAAATTCATCCATAGAATCCTATATGTCTTACAAGTTTCTAGAGACATGGATTTTATAATTTCTTTATTCAAGATCCTAATTCCCACCAAATACAAAAACATAAATTCTTATGATAATGTTCAATACAATCCAAGTAAATGACCACATGATTATGAAAACTCAATCATATGATGTTTTCACATTTTACATATTAATTTCAACCTATTATACATTTGATTTAACTATGATATAATAGGATTAACATATAAATCCATTAGTTTAACCTATGTCGTACATGATCATTTACCTATTTGGTTCTCTATGAAAACTAATTATATGTGACATCATAGTATTATATTTTAATACTTTATAATGGTTTATAAAGATCATGTGATTCATTAAAAGAATCTACCATATAAGTGCTAGACCAATTGTGCAGTTAGTCCCACATGTTGTGCACCAAGTGATGATTAGGTTAATATCCAATCAACATTTTCCAAGTTTTTTTCACCTCAAATAGTGTTGATCTAATATTTTATTATGTGAGGGTGAGTATTGTTGTAGAATATTCACATCGGAGTACTATTATTATTTTAGACAGTCTCTAATAAGGTTTGTTCATTGAACCAGAAACACCCAATGACTGCTACATCTCTGACAATATATGTTTCTATAGACATGCTTTCCAAAGGTAGGTAGTCATTGAGGCTTCTCACTAGTGACTCTTAGGAACATGAATAGGTGAATTGGATGCGATGTTAGGATCATAACACCTTATTCGGGGGGAGTATTGCCTACTTTGGGGCTCTCTTATAGATTTAAGGCATGTTCGTTATTCCTTCTATAATTACCAAGATAGGACTAGTTAACCATATTCTAATGATTGATCATTTACATGCATTGAAATTAATAACTATATATATTATAGGGTCACCCTAATTTTTTTTTATTTTGTGATGTTTAATTTTATGGTGTTATAATTTAAATCCATACAAATGGGTGATTGATATTTTTATCACTATCTATGAAGGCGTGAGATGTTATGTATATGGTATTAAACCTCAAAGATGTGTCATATGTATCCTATAAGAATAGGAATCAAAACCCAAAAAGTTATAGTAAGAGAACTTAGTTTCATGTGATAAGGACTAACCCATGTATTTTAATGTCATACAGTAAAGTTGATCAGTTAGAATATTCTTATCAAAGGGTAACAAAATTGTTATGTCAAAGCAGCTCTTTATGGATAATCCTACTTATAATATGGATCAATGAGGATGGGTTTTTTTATCTAGCAGTAATGTGTCCAGATAAGAAACAAATATGGATATGATGATATCTAGAGTGAATATTGACCTCTAAGTAGGGTTAATTATTTTATCATATGTATAACCTGCTGAGGAGAATCATCATGAAGTATGGACCTAGAGAAAGGGTTGTCCAAGTTCATGGGAATATGAAATGGTGTGGGAAGAATGTGGATGATCAGATTAGAAATATTACTCCCATGATGATGTAAATGAAGGTTTAATGACATGAGGTTTCAACCACTGAGAGGATTCCTATGTATCCTGATAAAATATGAATAAAAGAACATGTAGTTTAAATAGAACATATTATAGATGTGTGGTGGGACCATAATATTCAATTTTAACTTCATATGAAAAGTATGTTGGCCTCATAGTTTAACATTGTCCTATGGAGATGCCTATGTTCCGGATGGTGTGACAATATAGAATCAAGATGCTCTTACACATAAAATTCTTTCATGATGTGTCCCTCTAATAAATCATTGTAATGAGATTATTAATGAAGGCATGATTTATTGAGGCTTACACATAGAGAAGAGGGCAACATTTGAGGAATTTTTCTGATGCTAATGGCATGAAAAACTAATATATCTAATCCCACATGAGTCATTCTCAGTGTTTGAAACATGTGTATGATGGTTAAGTCTATCAACTGAGAGAATTAAATTATATTTGGATAGAACATATGCACTAAGTCTTCCCATTGGGGGAATCCTTGGACCATTGGTAGTTTCATAAACAAGAACCATCATGGGTCCAATGGGAAACATATTGTGTGGAATTCTTGAGGGGGAATCCCATATTACCGCTTCTAGACCACCGATGGGTGGTGGGGGTTCACAAAGGCAGGATTCTAGCCTCCTAGAAATAACCTGGGATTACTCTATGAGGGATGCCCTCTTTGGATTGGATCAACAAATGTAGAAGAAATCCATCATTTAGTAAGGAGAGACCGATCTAGTGTCCTCTCAATAGTGACCAAAATTATCATGGGAATCCATTATTGTGACTCCAAATAGGGTTTTACTATCTAGGAAAAGAAAATTAAACATTCTCACATCAATAGAATCCATGATCAAAGGGGAGAACATTGGTGTGCATTCCTTGATTGTGTTAATTGGGTTGCCTTGTAAAAGGATTCAACTTAGCCTTATTAGATTTTTGACCTTGCTAATGGATAGGCATAAAGGTCATCTAAATTTTATTTGATTGATATAATGTACTGAAGGTTGGTATGCTTCCTAGATAAGAGGCACAATTTTTTAAATATGGATATCATAAAGTGAGTCTGTTGGGGAAGACCTCACCAAATTTCTTTCACAAGGTTGTCTCATATTCCATATTGTCTACCTCAATTTTTTGGATTTTGTGATGTCAGTTGGGATTCACATGGTAATATTGACCACTGCTTACTCATCCTTTCTTTTATACCTCCAACAAGGTTCGTTGGGACACAAATGGTTTGTCAGTCCAATACATGTTCATATTTGATTTATAGTGATCATATCGGCCCCTCATGGTTGAACTTATTTTCATGGAGTTGGTTGGGTCTTCATGTGACAATACTTATCCTGAATGGTTTTCTCAACGTCATGTGATCAGGTTTTTTAGGATTTTCCTCATGAACTAGGCCACCATAAACGTTACCTCATATGATTCTTTTTTCTTGGGTGACATATTCCCTTTTTGTTATTTACCTAAAGGCCGTGTGAGTGGAGTGAAAGTTATTACCCTTACCTTTTACTCTCTCATTTATTTATACGTCATTGATGTATTTATATAAAATATTTGTATATTTTCTGAGTGGAAGAGTTGTATTTATAGATATTCCAATTTAGTGGTTTCCTAAAAGATGTGGATAAAATCTATGTGATCAATAGTAGTTTGTGGAGGGATGAACAGAAAACCCTCATAATGGCCTCACAGAGTTTCATTGAAGGATTTTTTATCACTATATTGGTGGAACTCATAGTGGAAAAGGGAACATGTGGATCATTATTGAATGAAGATTTATCACCATTTGGTTAGACCACATTGTGATCAAGGGACCACATGAATCATCATTGGATGATGTATCATAATTACACAGTTAGACCTCAAGGTGGCCAAGGAACCATGTAGTATTCTAGGATCAGCATGGTGAGTTCTTGGAGATCATGTGGTTCCATAATATCTTTTATCTTCTTATGAAATACTTTTCCAAATCATGGAAATACTCTTTTTTTTGAGTTGTAATTCTTCGATATATTTAATTTTTTGAGAATGAAAAAAATGACCCCCTTGGAATTGGGTATACTCGTAACAATAAGTTTTAAATTTCAAGGAAGGTAGAAAATAAATCCCTCTTAGTTCTCATATGGTAAACTAATTGGTGGACCCTAATAAATAGTTGATAGGGATCCCTTCATTATCCACTATTCTCTCAAATAACAGATCACAGTCTTCTATGAAATTATCTAGTGAACTCATATCTTATGTATACTTGGGATCTTTCTCATGAACTTGGTGAGTTCCTCATGAGGTACCTTCCATGTAGTGAACTTTATGGATACTATGGAGACATTTCAACCTATCGTTCAACCACACAAACTAATTGATTCATTATCACCCATGTAGTCAAGCTAGTAATCCACTTCATCATCCTCATAGTATGCATGGTCCACCATAAGGTTTTATGGGGACCCCATAGATCATTCATTTTTGAATTTTCTGAACACATTATTTAATTTAACTTCCAAAATTCCAATTTAATTTACCCTTAATTGTTTCCAGAGAAACTTCTTGAGGAACAAGTTTCATAAAATAACACTTTAAGGAGGATTAAAATTTCATACAATATCAAAAGGTCCCAAAAAAACTTGTTAAGCCATATCACACTATCCTATTAGATATGATGGGGAAAAAAACTAAAAGCCCATACAAAATAAAATAGGATATCCATATATGTTTCTCTTCTTCTAGACGATGTTCCTTTCTGATAATTGAATGATACAAACATTACAATGGGATGGATTACCTATCATTGGAATGTTATTTGGGATAATTTTTCTATAAGGAAACATTTCATCTAGTATAATGAATTTGAAGTACACATTATAGGGTTCCAACCCATTGCATTGGAAGGATAAATAAATTAACATGACAAAGAGACAAACAAAAATGTGTTGATCGGGAAGAGGTCAAAGACTGATCAAAAGATGAGTAGGACATCAAACAAGGAGTTCCATTCAACTTTCTCATTTTCAAGAGTAGGGTATGTCCCTTATGGGTGGATTGGATCTATATAGAATTTGGGAAGGATATTAGATGTGTTGGAATATACAAGGTAGTCTAGATTTTTTAGTCATTTTAAAATCATAAATGTCATATATCTTCATAACTCTTTACCTATTGGAGTATGGACATGAACACCTTTCACATGATCACATAGAGGTTGGGAAAATCCACTAGGATGTATGGAATATCAGTATAGATCCAATTTCAATAAATATGTATTACAAGTTCCACCCACTGTTTTATATCTAGGATAACATGTAAAGGACTCCCCAATTAGAGAGTGAGTTTTTAAAGATATTATATGTCATTATGATGAAATATATTCACTCAAATAATGGTTTTTTACTTTAGTGGTCAAGATAAAATGTTTATTAAGCTATCTGGTGATGATCTTGTGGGAAAAGAATTATGAATTTTCAATCTTATAACTCTTATGGCCTGCCAGGAATGCATTAGACAAGTTTCAAATAAGGGAAATACATGACCTGAAGTTGTCAAGTTCTCCAAAAAGCTAACTGATTGACCCATATGACTTATTTTCTTGCAATATTCATCAATGGGTACCTTTTCAAAGTAAAGGAGTCAAGGTATAGAGCTAGTGTGGATACATTAATAATGGAAGACCAGTTGGCCACTTGTAAGTGAGTCAACCTAGAGGTTATAATATTTTCTAAATTATACCTCCTTATTAGACATGTTTAATAGGGGAACTTCTTCATAATTCTTATAAAGACATTCCATGTTCTTTGTGGTTGGATTGTAGTGAATATAGGAGCCTATAAAATCTACCCCAATTAGGAGATCTCAACAACATTATTTTGGCCCTATATTTTCTATTGGGGTTGGGTCAAGCCTTTTAATTTAAAGTAGAAGGATTTAAAATCCATGATGAATGATTAGGGAATTGTTTCCTTTACACCATACCTTACATGTTGCAATGAAGTTATAGACAACACCACCGACACACATGATAAATGTGAAGTTAATGTGGTCTATGTGGATCTCGGTGGGCTAGTGATATAAAAATATTCATCATATGGATTAAAACACTTGTAATCTCTGATGATCTGAGATTCGATACTATATGAAGGTCTCACATAAATTAAACAGAGCACAAAACCTAAACCAAAAACATACATCTTTTCGAAACCAATGCCACACATGAAAAATTATTTTCACTGGTGATATCTGATTGAGGTATCAATAGTAGGATCCCTCCATATTATCCACATATGATTTATAAATCCACACACTCTCCATTAATTATAATTACGGTTCAAGCACGTAGTTCTGATGAGTCCTTCAGCATTTTGACAGTCACTATGACCTATTGTGTTCTATCCATTAATGTTGTACTTGGATCAATTCTTAGAGAGAGGATTTATATCTCTAGAAAGTTGTAGGAGATAGAATCTATCATTTATAGTGAATGAATAGAATACCAAGATCTTCTACTCGCCTGCTTATATAGTGGGTGAGTACATTAACCGAAAAGGGTTCCTCGGCCCCCCGGAATGAAACACCCACTAAATAAACAAGAAATAAATAAAATTGGGGAACTAAACTTAGTAATTAATATTATTTATTATTTTATCAAATATCAATGAAATTTTACATGATGAAAATGAGTAATTAGTTAGACTCGTAATTCCTGCCTAAAATTAAATGAACCTGGAATATAATATTCGTTCGATTAAAAATTTTACTCATCTTTACTTAACTTGTAAAAACTTTTAATAAATAAATTAAACCATATTATTTTGAAGTTGAATAATTATAATTTATTTATTTTTGGTGACTTATAACTTGGACAACACTCGAACCTCATTGTGGGGCCCGCCATGTCCAATATACCTATTCAACTAAATAGGGAGGATTCTTGAATATGCTATTGCATGTGACTCTATAAGCCCTTATCTCAACAGTAATGAATAAAATCTACACACCGAGAGAAGATTCTAGAAACCCATCAAGGCCCCTAAAGATATAAGGAATGTCATAGCAATGACAACCAACCTATTGAAAAAAACTATTTAATAGAATTTCATTTTCGTTTTTTAATAGTTAGGGCTGAAGCCTCAATTTATTATTTAAATAAAATGCCTCTTTAAGACTAGGTAGAGGGAGTCCCATTATATAGCCTGAAGGCCCAAGGCCAAGTGGCCTGAATACAAGGCTTGAAATACCATTTTTGGCTCAAAGGACCCCTCGGTGAACAATACTGCTATAGTGCCTACACTACTACAGTTATGCCGCACACTACAGTGCATCTGCCGCTATAGTGTCGTCGTTGCAACAGTCCACCACTGCTACAATGACCTGCTACAGTACCCTACTACAGTAACCTGAAAAATTATTCCCTGCCCATATTTGATCCTGGGTATTTTGGATGCCCAGAAAAATCCTATACCACTTGGGTACAAGCTCTTTGGCTAAAAGTTATGCGCATGGTATGGGTACCGACCCTATTGTAGGGTTGTTTTTTTATAATATAAATGGATTCATCCAAGACCTCTTCAAGTTAAGGTAGGGATGGAATCAATAATACAAATTGGATTCCTCAAAAAAATAATCCATAGACCAACAATAAAACTAGATCACATAGTGAGTTTTGGATAGGAGACAAACCTGAATCTACTGCGCGAAGTGAAACTGAAGAAGCACCTCCACTGATTGAAATAGAGGCAATACATCATGTCGTATTAACCCACCACCTTGTTCCACTGAAATCAAAAAGTCAAGATGAGGAGTAATATTCCATCGCCTGATGACATGATCTGTGTTGAGAGCACGATGATGCCATGCTAGAAAGGAGATCTGTAGCCAAAAACAAAAAAAATATTCCAAACCCTCAAAGCTGCCATCCACACTGAAACTGCAAAGACTCCTAGATGAGCCACCATGGACCCACTTCTAATGCCCTCCTCCCATTGAGAACATGATTCATCACCTCACCCCACTGGAAAACCTATTATCTTTGCTGAATATCCCAATGCCATGATTGATTATTTGTTGATCTAACTGGATATATTTACCCTTGACTTCCTTGGACAAGGTCTCTTTGAGGTTCTATCATCCTGATAAACAAGGTACAAGACCTATTACCTCCACAACCTGGAAGTGAAAAATCCATTCTTGACCATTCAAACAATGTCACAGCACCAATGACACACCTAACACAAGTTACCTTTCCATGATTTCAATATCATGGTTTTTTTCCTTACATCAAAGTATGCTATAAAATGGAACACATTGAAAATAATCTCATGTTTGGAGAGAAATACACATGTATATATATAAAAGAAACCAATGGCACCAATTGTTTTTTATGTTCTTATTGGTGGGTATGTCCTCATGATCTCACAACTGGAGATCACTTATTGAAAACTTCATGAGAATAAGTCTCAATGTTTATGACCCCCAAAACCTGATAGTCAAACATGTAATATATCCAATCAGAAATATGTATCAAGATTGTATGACCTTTATTTATGATTAATTTCATAGTATCTTGAGGTTCTCATTGTAGCCTAGGATGTTCTATAACCTTTTGATAATAAATAATCTATGGAAATTACCATTTCAATAGGTGATGAAGAATATTATACACTACATTGGTATCAATACATCATATATAACTAATTTTATACATGAAATGGTAATCTAAATGTACTGTATAGTTGGGTCTAGGGGTCCAACTATTACAACACTCACACTTGCACTAGTCACAACATGATAAAAATCCTCGTTAGCTCTCACAAGATAAATATCATGTTTCTATTGAGTCACAACTTTACCTATTGGGTCTTCTATATTTCTGCTGCATAGAAATCATGCTATATGAATCCCTATCCCTATGAGTAAAACTTCTCAAGAGATGGTATACCCAATAATATCCAGTTTTTCACTATCATTACTTGAAAACATGGATAGTACTAGTAACAAAATTACCATAATTATAAAACTATACATGGTAGATATGACTCCATGAACTGGACCAAATCATTAAATTTAATAACTTCTTCCTAGATTTCTCAGAAGTAGAATCATATATAGTTTTTTAGGTCTTACTACCACTGACATTTGTGATCTTATCTCTCTCATCACTTTATCGTAACTATGATACTAAATAAAATTTTTCAAAATTAAGACTAGTTTGTTTCCAACATTAAATAGTATTCTTTTTCTCCACAGAACACGTATATATACTTTGTACATTCTCAAGTACAATCAGATACTTTTGACTGCATCCCTTATAGTTCTCATGGATATAACTGATATTTTCATACTATTAAGTATATGTTGAAAAACAACCATTTCCTCAACATATCAGGGATCACGAAATTGATCCATTTCTAAGGAATATGGAATTCAAACCACTAGTTAATCTCCTCTTATTTCATTTCATATATACTTGGAGAGATTTATACCATGTGACACTGGAAATAATTCTTCTTCTTGAACTATTCTGACTTTTATTTTTAATAAAAGTTCATTATATGTACAATTGAGTAGGTCTAATAAATCATTAGATATACCTCAACAGATCATTCTCCCAAAACATAGGTTACCACTTTATTTCAATCCCCAGATAATTACATTCATCTTGGTTTTAACTATCTGTAATACAAATACCTTTTTTTCAAATGTTGTCGAACATATATCACTTAGAAAACTATGGATCCCCCTCTAACCACTAGTAGACAAATGAAATCAATTAATTCAAGATGTGTTCTCAAATATCTTATTTCTTACTTTAATCCAAAAATGGATTTTAGTAAATTAAATCCTTATTAGAAATTTATGATGCAACCACCCCTTTCTAGTTTCGTCAAATAGATACCTTCCATTATTGGTGGACATGAAATCAAATGCATAATAAAATTATTATATAAATCAGAAATGGGACGTAAAATTATAATAGATTTATTCATACTGACTAGGTACAACCAAGCTAGGATCATTGGTACCATGATTGTACCAACCATGTATCATCTCACTAGAATACCCACCATAGTATTCAATTTATAAGCCCTTATTTTCTTTGAAACATTGAATACATTAATGAATTTTAATTAACATTTTCAACTTTAGATTGATTTCATATACTACCAACTTGTAGGGATTATTATTCTAAATTAGTAAAATATCATCAGACATAGTGAATAAAAAACCATCACTACGGTTTTAACCTTCCCATATAGTACGGATCTCTGAAACAATCCTCTTTGATGATTTCTTGTGGATGTGCATATCTAGAATTGACAAATCCCAAGACAATTTCACTCTCAAAATATCAAGTAGACAAGTTCACTCTTATATATAAATGTATTCTATCAATTGACCACCACTTTTCTATCAAAATGATTTATGTAATATTCTAATAAATTCTATGATAATTAATTATATACATAATTTTTTTATCTTGTTGTAAGTTTGTTTATACCCAACAAATTCTTTTCATATAAACACATGTCCAATGAAATAATGAATTTTCATCATAAAATGACTTATATGATATCCATTTTTTATGATAGTAGGCATATGGTTATGGTATTTCTCGGTTATTTGTGAAAAACATCATGAAATAAAATGTAAGTTTCTAAAAGTTGTAACATTGGTACTCTTTAAATCATGACTCAGATGTATAAAAATTGTATTTAGGAATTGATCCATGCTAAATGTTTTCGATAAAAGTTATTATGTAAGAATATTTGTTGATGCTCCTTATAAACATCACTATAACGATGTTGATAATGTGATGTGTGTTTAGAAATTACACCATGATACATTATATTAATCGATGAATGCTTGGTCAAGAAACTTTCTAACATATAGCTCGAAGTAACTCATATCTTCTAACTATGAAAATTTCACTTTCACATTCCTTAATTAATTAATGGAATCTTATTAAGTATATTTACAATTATCTTGCACTTGGAACAGTTCAAGTTCTCTTGCTGAACTGATTCTGAAATCTTTGTGGCATACCTACATTTAAAAAGGCTTCTTTGTCCAAACTTAACAGGTATACACATTGATAATACCTACTATTTTTTCCCCACCGAGTCTAAATACCATACTAGGTGTATACTTGATTCCCAATTTTAGTTTTTATTGATAAAGATTTATCTTTCCAAAATTGGGATAAATTCTTACATTTTATATTCATCACTTATTTCCTATGATTCTAGTATCACTAAACTATTAACTAATTATGAGAAACCACAAAAAAAATTCATTCCTGAACATGGGATAATTTCTCCTAGTGTAAAATGAAACCTGAGATAAAGTTTTTGGTTATACTCAATAATTGTTTGGATTAAATCATCAACTTGGAAATTTGATGTTATGGGTTTCTCACTACGGACATAGAAATATCCATTTCTTAGCTACTTGGTGAAGAAACCTTAATTTATGTAATGTTTCTATTACTTGATATGTTATTTTATTTAAATAAACATATGTGATAAATGTATGGTATTTAATACCCATGAAGTTTGTGAGAAAAAATACTTATAATTAATGAATATTCATTGAAGAAGAAGCGGGTACTTTCTTATACAATTCAGTTCCTTGCATTTAAAATTATCTTATTATATTTCATGATACGCAATGAAAATAACCTCCCATTAATACCCATTACCATTGAAGGACTGTACAAATGTGCCTTTGGCATCGGACTTTCCATTGGCCTTATCTCATTGTCTTTCAACTTATTCACCATAAGAATTAAAGATTAATTTTTCTTTGATATTCTTATTGCTCGGTGAATTATATCCAAAAGGTGATGAATTTTTTACTCTAACCTAGTCATTTTGTAACCATAAATGAAACTCGATTATAAGGGTGAAAATGATATGGGAAGTTTATCCAATGAAAGATCATGATATGCCTTTCAATTTACACATGAATAGTGTAGTTATCACCCATTGATATCTTGTTTCATGTTCTCCATGAAAAATTCTTAAAGATGAGACAACATGTGTAATCATTTGCGTCCCATTATTGTAACCATAAAAACAATGCACATTGGTGATAGTGTTATGACATAAACATCATATGCTTTAGACATCTGTCTCTTGTAAGTAATCTTACGCACTCACTTCTTGAGGTAGTTTTTAACAAGTATAGGGACATCAACATCTATAATTTCTTATATTGTAGTAGTGTTCACAAGTATCTGAACTACACACGGAAATTTGTTCTAGTTTGGACATTAAATTTTTCCATGATTATTGTAGTTTAATTCATGTGGTATTTACTTCCATTTACTACATAAATAAAACAGGTAGATAGTAATTTTAACTTTATTACAAAATTAGATATCATTGATTAATTTATATCATTATATTTTACCAACTATTTTATCAATTTGTAAGAACCCTCTGTGCTAGAATTAGAATAGTCCATCTCTTGAGTATTTTTGTGGCAAGGATTCTTAAACCACCACCCATAGTCTATGATTTTTGGCTATACCACTACTGGGAGGATTCAAGGTAGGCGTTTGGTTGACCAACATCATTAACTAACAGTTCCATGATCTATTGAGTGAAGTATTATCTTATAATAACAATAACTTTATTTACTCAAGTCTTGCCACTAAAATTAAAACAATATAGCTTTGGTTACATCTTTTCTATAATTTTAGTTAAGTCAACTCATCAATATCATAGGAACGTGTCAGTAGTAAGGGGCACCCTCGACTTGGGCGGATGAGCACCCCAAACACCTGGTTTTGTTCAAACTTAAATGAGGGAAGTCGATTAATGACTTAATATTTTTTTGAGGTTTTTTCTATTCTCTCAATGAATGAAATTCATTTCAATTAACAATTTTTATCTATGTTTTCATTCCCACAACTGAATGTTAATAAGAAAAACATTCATCGCTTCTTTATGAATTTTATTTTATATTATTTTATGTATTTTCATAATGTTATAAAATGCATAAAATAATAAATAAATGAATAAGGGATATCTACTACATGACTAGTCTTAAGCATTTAATATTGGTTGATACATTTAAATTCAATTGATCAACCATGACCTAGGGGTATCATACATGAGTCATTTCTAGATTCGGCATGCAACTTTCCATATACAACATGTCCACGGCTCATATGTATTTCACATATTCTTGGTGGGGCCCACAATTTGCATTGCATTTTTTAAGGCGTACCTCCTCATCGTGGAAGTATCCACACTGTACACAACGTCAAATGTAAAAATAATACTCACACACATGTGAGGGGGAGTAGTGGTGAAATGTACATTAGATAAATTTGGATGTGCATTCCCTTATACAAATTGGTCGTAAATAAACAATGATGTGGAGACCGTCTTAATGAATTACAAACATCGCACACAGATAAATAATTAAGTGAATAAAAGAATACATACACAGGTCGGTTCATTACTCAAGACCAGTCAGGGGTAAAATTAAATGGCGATGAAAAATCAAATTGTAATAATTGAAGTAAAAGGGTATTTTAATTTCATTAAATGATTTATTTAAATTCAACTAATTCAATTGTTTTGGGAGTTTTGTTAATTTAATTTTAATTACAAAAAATTAAATTAACTAATTATATTAATTTCAGGCCAAAATTAAATTAACTTAACTTAGTTTTTAAAAAATAGAATTTATACCCAAATAAATATTTTAATTAATTTGATTTGATTTTGAAATGAAATAAATTAATGAGAATAATTTTAATTTAACCCGGGCCTCAAAACATGTTGGAGGGCTTTTGCGGGTTGGTAAACTACAAAGTCCAATACTTGGAAGAGAAAATCCTATGCTAGCCAATTTTGATCTAGAAAGATCCGCCAAAGGTGGTTGGTCAGATCTGGTGGAGTGGTTTCCCACAGCGGTGGAGCTCAAGGTGGTTGGTCAGATCTGGTTCAAGGACTAGAGGGCGACGACCTCAGCTGGCCACCGTGATGGTGGAATAATGATTCTAGGAAGGAGCTTGATAAGGGTGGTGGCAGATACCGGCTGGTCGAGGTAGGCTGTAGGGGGGTTGAGGGAGGGACTTCTGACCATCGGCACATTAGGGTAGCATGGCCTCAGGTAGTTGGGCACTGATGGAGGTAGAGCGGCGGCGTGGCGTGCATGACAACCTTCTATTAGAGACGCTGGTGGAGGAGGGGGGTATGCCTGGCTCAACTAAGAGATTTTTTTAATTGTATGGGGACACTCAATCCCCCACGTTTTTTGTATTATAGTGTGTTTTCAAAAGGCTATTTGTATAACAATTAATTAATATAATAAATATTATTATAATACTAAAATAATGATTATTATTTTAATTAAAAAACACATTTCCGGTGTAAATTTACTTTACCGGTGGGAGTCTTCTGGTGATCAGATTTCGACCATTACGAGGGAAGAATCACTTAGAGTCATCAAAATTCACCAAAAATGAAGAACGCATAATAAGTTACTTTTTTAACAATAGGAAGACCATGGAAAATCTGTATTAAAAAAATTTGGATGCCCCTAACATGGACATCGAAAATCAAATCGATGTGTGGTCTGTGCCATTGGGATCGTAATTAAAACTTCTACTTAAAATTACTTATAATTTAATTTTCTTGGATTAAAATAATTATGTGATCACTTTGATACAAATTGAAGGTATCAGAGTCTCAGGGGAAGCCGATGGGTATGAGATTTAAAAATTTTCATCTTTAGCACAATGGTACTTGTCGTCTCTGATGATCCGTGCACCAGTACGGTCCAAGGATCTCACATAAGTTAAACGAAGTACAAAACATAAAACAAAAAATATTTTTTTGGGACCAAAGTTACACTCAACATATGCTTGTCGTCGACAATCACTACTCAAAGGATACATAGTAGGATCCATCTAGATCGTCCACATATGCTTCAAAAAATTTCACGTTTTTCATTTGTTGTAATATGGGTGCTAGCGCGGCGTTCCTACATGCCATTAGGTGTTGCAAAAATCACTATGATCCTTTACATTAGATCTATTGAAGGCGTGCTTGGATCAGTGATCAGAGTGAGTCTTTATCTCTCTAGAAAGTAGGAGGAGAGAGAATCTCTCATTCCTGGAGAGTGAATAGTCCACCAAGAGCTTCTCCTCATCTACTTATATAGTGGGTGATTAGATTACCCATAAAGGGTTCCCCAAAATGTGAAATAAAACAATCACTAAATGATAAATAATATAATTATATTGATGAAATAAACAACATCTTTAATACTATTTAATATTTTATTACAAACCTATTATATATTATGTGATAACACTAATTCATGAACTTGAATCATAATTCCCACTTAATATTAAATGAAAGTAGAATATCATATTCATTTGATTAATATTATTCCTTGTATTTACTTAACTTGTAAATAATATTAATAAATAAATTAAACCTATTTTTTTACATGAATAATATGAATTTATTTATTCGTTGGTAATCGATAACTTAGACAACAGTCATACCCCATGGTGGGCCCCACAAACTCCAATATACTTATTCAACTGAATAAGAAGGATTCTTGAATACATTATTGTACGTGACCCTCTAGGCCCTTATCTCAATAGTAGTAAATAAAATACACACACTAAGAGTAGATTCTAGGAACCCATCAAGGCCCCTAACAAGATAAACAAAGTCATAGAAATGACAACAAACCTATGGACACACACTGTGTAATATAATATCTTTGTCTTTAAATATATCATAATGAAGGATACACACTTGTGTCATCACCCTTTTCTTTCTTTATTTTTTATTGTTCCAACTAGATGGATTTACCCTCAACTTCCTTGGACAATGTCTTCTGATAGTACTACAATCCTAGTCAGAAAGGTCTGATATGTATCACTTCCTCATCTTACAAGAAATGAATCATTTCTTGACTAGTCAACCAATTTCATACCACCAATGATGCACCTAACACAAGATACCTTGCCATGATTTCAATATAACTGTATTTTCCTTATATGAAAGTACATAATCAAATGAAACATACTGATAATGATCTCAAGTCAGGAACCTAATTCACATGTTTGTAGATAGGAACAACCAATGACACCTAAAACATGTGGTGTTCCTATAGGTGGGTCTATTCTCATGATCTTATTACCAGATATCACCATGTGCGAACATCAAAAGTAGTATCAATGCTTGTGATCCCCCAACATCTAATAGTCGGACACCTACTTTGTCCAATTAGAAATATGTATCTATACCCTAAGACATTTGTTTAATATTATTGTCATAGAATCTCATGGTTCACATTATAACTTAAGATCTACTATAAACTTTTGATATAACACTTAATATATGCACATTACCATTTCAATAGTGAAAGTAGAAATTTTTACACTATAATTGTAAGAATACATTATATATAAAAAACTATATTCAAGAAATGGTAATCTTAAAGTACTATATATTTGGGTTTAGGGAACTGACCATTACAATAGAAAGGGAATACATAATATATCTATGGGATGGAGTGGTGGATGTATGAATTAATAAGGACTTAATCTAATAAGGGCATTCTCCTTGAAGGTTTAGTCAGAAATTCCATTATGTTCAGAAATGATTCCCTAATCCCCCCTATAGCGTGTGATAAGAAAGAAATATCAAGGTTTCTCTCCAATTTATGTTAATTCCCATGTGGGATTAGACATGTGTTTGGGTAATCTAACCACATAGAAATGTCAACATTGGTCTTGTTTCTGATTTTTACCATTCATGGATACACTAAAATCAATATGGATTGTAAGCTCGGATCATGCTTAAACCAATAAAACTATAGATTTCCAAAATTAATGAAGGATAGGATCTTTAATTAGGAAAGTATTTGAAAATATTATAGATTCTATCAGTGGCGATTATCCCTATAGTAGTGGAAATGAATCTATTATCTATACTAAACATGGCTTCCTTCCAGGTTACGTGTCACCTGCATACGTTGCCACGTCACCTCTAAATCTTATCCTCCCTCCAAGTTCAGGTTTCCCAGGAACGCGTAACCTATTCCCCCCATGCTTCATCGGTTTTTACCTCATATTCTCCCTCCCATTCCCGAATTCCCTCCCCGAATCGCCTCTCCCCTCTCTAGGGTTCCTGCTCCACTCTCCGAATCCCCTACAGTTTCCACTCCTCTCCACGAATCCCCTCTCCCACACCCTACCCGATTCTCCCCTCCAGCCCACATTGCTCCCATTGGCGATTTCAGGACTACTCGTAGCTTTGGTTTCCAAATCCCTGCTCGGCTTCCACCACCTCCGGATCCTCCACCTCTACCAGCTCCGCTTCCGCTTGATCCACCTCCGCCTTCTCTGCCTTCTCCGCTTCTCCCTGCTCTAGGGTTTCGCTTAGGCTCCCTCCCTGCTCTAGGGTTCCACGTCTGGATCCTTCTCCCTTCATTGCGTCTGGCTCTTTCGACACCTCCACCTTCTCAACCTTCTCCGCTTCTCCTTGCATGTGTTTCCTTTCTTTCAAGGTACGACCGTCTCGGAATTATTTTCCCATGACTTGGTAAACTATTACTAAATTGAATTCTAATGAAAATGGTTTAAAAAATTCATGATGACATCTGTAATAAATAACAGGTAATAATCTGTTTCCAATAAATGTTGTCAAATGGAGCCTAGAGATTTCAATCATTATACTTTTCTGCAATTTTTGAATGTGAAATTGTGTTTATCTGAAAGAGATGGTTTGTTAGGGTTAGTGTTTGTGGTGCAGGGGTTGACGGAGAAGTTCAAGGAGAAGGGCACTACATACAGTGGATCAACAAACTTCACCTACGAATAATTCATGTTGACTGTGCTACCTTTCCTCATCGCCTGAGCGGAGTGGCTTCCAACAGTTGGAGCTTTCTCAATAAAAGTTAGAGGTTTTTTTGTAGCCTGTATTAAGTGTTTCTGTGCGCATGGATCAAGTTTTTTTTGATCATTTTTTATGCATGGGATTATTTGACCTTAATACATGAACGTTTAAGTGTCTTATGGTGTAATTATTATCTTAATCATTTTGTAGAGACTTGGTGGTATCTCTTAGTAATCATGCTCGGAGATAGTGAACCTAGCCATGGGGAGGTTGTTTCCTTATGATTGGTAGAAAATCAACACATGAACCTTTTGTTGTCGCATACTCAACCTTGGAGTATTCAATTCTCACTTCATTAAAAAATTTACAATGTAATATTTCTTTCATAAATCTATGGAATCTTTTCTTTCACTTACTGCAGATTCAAATGTGAAAGTGATCAAATGTTTCTTTCACTGGCTGCTGGGATGGTAAGATTTTCATTCATAAGTCTCTGTAATATTTCCAAGGATGGTAATATTTATTTCACTTACTGCAGATTCAGCCAGTTACGAATGGTAATATTTCTTTCATAAATCTCTGTAAGATTTCCCTCCGATTTAATGTTTCACATTTCACTCTATTTACACCAAATTTACGTACTCAAATAAGATACAACTTCATTCATGAATTAGGAAATAGGGATCCATGGCATTCAATCCACCACTATTTTCATATGATTGTGTCTCTAGAGATCCTATAGATCTAGAGTTAAGAAAAGGTGTGTTCATCTCAAATTCTGAAAAAAAAAATTCCCTTCATTCCAAGATTTAGTAAATGAAATTTTTTATTACATTTTCAAACAATATTACTATATGTCCTGTGCTTTTTTGGCTTCCAATTTTACATCATCCTAATTTTATTCCATGGTTGATTTTGATTTAGTCTGGCACATCAAAGAATTCTGTAGTTTAGGTATCCCTAAATTATATCATTCAATAGATGATTTTTTCTGTTTCATTAATGCATACTCTCTGTTATGTTTATTTTTGTTTTTTAAATGTCTTAGAATACATGAATAGTGGAATAACTCTTTACTCCACTATATTATATACTCACTTGGTTCGAACAATTAATTACTTATCACATTAGAAAGAGTTACCTGAATGGTTTATTTTCATACACTAATATAGTAGTGGTTTTGACTTTGATATTATTTTCCTTTCTATAAGTGTTTTTTAAATTTAACAATTAATGTACAGGTAGTCCGTAGAGAACTTTTTTTAGCCCTTGTCTTTAAAAATAGGAAACTATTACTATTTGATTACAGGTATAAAAAATGAGATTCACTTATTAATATAATTTCTATTTCTCATTGATGTTTTTATTCTTTTTGTCATTGTTTACCTTTTTTAGCTTATGTAATGATGATTCTATAATTTTTCTGTTTAGTATTAAAAAATTTATATGCATTCTTTTTTATTGATATAATCTGATATCGTAGGAGATGATACGTTTCACTGTGCAATTCCTTTTTTACATTTATTTGTGATTATCATTTAATATTGTTATCTATTTTTTACATTCCATGTTTTTCCAATTTATATTGATAGGTCAATGTTTTCTATCACTGATGCCCATATTGTAGATCCATTGAATATATTTTTCAAAACAATGTTGATGCTATTTTCATTGATAAATTTTTATTTTATTTAAACTGAAAGGTCCATAGTTAATGCTTTTTTTCTGTATACAATTAATTCAACTGATACTGCATTTTATATTAAATATGAATATACTATTACGTTTTATTTATACATGCATTGTTTGAAAACATATGCAATCTCACTTTTAAAATCCATATTATTTCTGTTATAGAGGTGGAAAATATACAGAGAAAGATGAAAAATCCATTATTGTGCAAATTTTAGTTGTGGTTTTCTTTTTTCACCTTGAAGATGTTGTGCACCGTGACCTAAAGCCATAGGTTTTCATTCTTAAAGCCGAAACTCTTCTTTTTTTTATTTAGTGTTATATTTTTCTTATTGTAAATTTTTCCTTTATGGTTTAGAAGAACTTCCTTTTCACATCTATAAATGAAGAATATGATATGAGGCTCATTGATATTGGCATTTATGACTTTATTAATCCAGGTAAGAATTGATGAAGCTCATTGATGTTTTTATTCTTTATGTCATTCTCTACATTTTTTATCTCATGTAATGATGATTCTATAATTTTATTGTTTAGTATTAAAAAATTTATATTCATTCCTTTTTATTGATATAATCCAATATCGTAAGAGATGATACTTTTCATTGCGCAATTCCTTTTGTTACATTTATTTTTGACTTTCATTTAATATTGTTATCCATTTTTTACATTGCATGTTTGACAAATTTATATTGATAGGTCATTGTTTTCTATCGTTGCTTCTCATATTGTAGATCCATTGAATAGATTTTTCAAAACAGTTTTGATGCTATTTTCATTGATAAATGGTTATTTTATTTAAACTGATAGGTCCACAGTTAATGTTTTTTTTCTGTATATAATTAATTGTACCGATACTGCATTTTATATTAAATATGCATATACTATTACGTTTTTATTATACACGCATTGTTTGCAAACATATGCAATATCTCTTTTAAAATCCATCTCATTTTTATTGTAGAGGTGGAAAATATACAGGGAAAGATGAAAAACCATTGTTGTACAGATTTTAATTGTGGTTTCCTTTTTTCATGTTCAAGGTGTTGTGCACGTTGACCTAAAGCCAAAGGTTTTTATTCTTGAAACCAAAACTTTCCATTTTTATTTATTGTTATATTTTTCTTATTCTAACTATTGTCTTTGATGTTTAGCAGAAATTCCTTTTCACATCTATAAATGAATAAGCTAATATGAAGCTCATGGATATTGGCATTTCTGACTTTATTAAGCCACGTAATAATTGATGAAGCTCATTGATGTTTTTATTCGTCATGTAATTCTCTACATTTTTATCTCATGTAATGATGAATCTATAATTTGTTTGTTTAGTATTACAAAATTTATATTCATTCCTTTTTATTTATATAATCTGATATCGTAGGAGGTGATACTTTTCATTGTGCAATTGGTTTTTACATTTATTTGTGATTTTCATTTAATATTATTAGAGATTTTTTACATTTCATGTTTGTCAAATTTATATTGATAGGTCACTATTTTCTATCGTTGCTTCTCATATTGTAGATACATTGAATAGATTTTTCAAGAAAATGTTGATTCTGTTTTCAATGATAATTTGTTATTTTATTTAAATTGAAAGGTACATAGTTAATACATTTTTTATATATAGAATTAATTCTACTGATACTGCATTTTATACTAAATATGCATATACTATTAAGTTTTTATTATACATGAATTATTTGAAAACATATGCAATATCACTTTTAAAATCCATCTCATTTCTATTGTAGAGGTGTAAATATACAGATAAAGATGTGAAAGCCATTATTGTGTAGATTTTAATTGTGGGTTCCTTTTTTCATCTTCAAGGTGTTGTGCACCGTGAATGAAAGTATTTTAATGTTTTTTTATATTTTATCCACTCCTATTCAATTTTTATCCACCAATAATTTTTGAAATACAGTATCTGTGTAGTATCTATGCAATACAATATCATTACAGCCTCTGTTTATGTTATCTCTAAAAAATATATTACATTTTTGTTATCTACAATATAGTATATGTGCAGTTTCTGTGCAGTATCTATGAAATACATTATCTGTGTAGCCTATGTTTTCTCCAAAAAATAAATTTCATGTCCATTTATATTTTCTACATAATGTAACAACATCTGTTTATGTCTATTTTTGTTAACTAAAATACAGTATTTTCAATAATTTTCTACAACAATTACATTGGATTTTTGCATTCATCTTGGTTTATGTTTTCTACAATACTGATTATATGGTTATTCTTTATTTACCTTATATAGTTGTTGGAT
Organism: Viscum album; assembly: GCA_963277665.1. Lineage (NCBI taxonomy): Eukaryota > Viridiplantae > Streptophyta > Magnoliopsida > Santalales > Viscaceae > Viscum > Viscum album. Next base: position 150,672,522 of record OY728125.1, read on the forward strand.
CCTGAATAATGTTCATGAACCACGCATGCTATGAGAGGAATGCAGGAGGAGTTTCACATACATCTGTGAGAGGAATGCAAGAGGAGTTGTAATTTCAATATTCTAATTCATTTATTTTCATTTCAACATTATATTTATTTATTTTCATTTCTCACTACTCAATTTTCATTTCATCATTCCATGGGTAGGGGGGTAGGAGGAGGTGCTAGGAAATTGGGGGGGGATGACAAGCTGGGCAGGGTGGCGGGGGGGGGGGGGTAGGAGGGGTTGGGCAGGGGAGAGAGGAGGAGGGGGGAGAAGGAGGGGGAGGAAAGGGTTAGAGGAGATTCTGGTTAGTGGGATGGGGAGAGGAGGGGAGGGGCTGGGCAGGTTCGAGGGGAGGGTAGGGGAGGGGAGGGTAAGATGAGGTCAGGGGGGATGGGGATGGTGGGGGAAGAGGTTGGCCGGGGGAGTGGTGGAGGACGGGGATGGACAAGTAGAAGTTGAAGTGTCAACCTTATTTTCAAATAGAGGAGGGGGGAGGGGAGGGGTAGAGCTGGGTAGGGGAGGGGAGGGGAGGGGCTGGGTAGGTTGGAGGGGAGAGGAGGGGATGGGAAGGGGAGGGATGAGGAGGGGGGAGGAAAGGGTCAGAGGAGATTCTGGTAAGTGGGGAGGGGAGGGGAGGGGTTGGGCAGGTTAGAGGAGAGGGTATGTGAGGGGAGGGGACGATGAGGGTAGGGTGGAGGGGGCTACTGGGGGAAGAGGATAGGTAGGGGGAGTGGTGAGGGAAGGGTCTGGGCAGGGGGGAGGCTGAGGTGGGAGGGGGAGCTGTTGGGATTGGGTGGGAGACAAGCAGAGGGGGGGGGGAGGGGGGGGGTAGAGCTGAGGATGGGGGTAGGAGGAGGTGCTGGAAAATTGGGGGGGGGGGGGAAAGCTGGCCAGATTAACCACTTTTCTATTTAAATTAGTATTTTTTTTTCTATTATTTCAATTAGTAGTGATTTTTAATTTTCTTATTATTAATTTTATACATTGAATTTTTATCAATCTTCTTTTCATAGATGAATACTATAAACAAATAAACCATTTTTTATGACATGTTTTTTCACTTCACTACATTACCCAGTTTTTTTCATAGTAATATGTCTCATTTACTCACATTAATGACTAATTATATATTGCAGGGATCAATATAACTATCAACAAACATGAAAAACTGCTACTCTACATCAATGATACATGGTAGTACTGGGAGGATGTTGACTGCACATTCCGATGACATGAATTGTAATCTGATCTACATACCTGCTGTTGAAAATCATGGTTCCTATAATTGTTTTCAAACATGTATCTTCTAAAAAGTTTATTTATGTTCTCTTATCATGGTTAAATAACATTCCATATTTATATTTCGCAGGTGACATGAAAAATACATCTAATGTATGTTTCCAATTTCAAGTTCTCTTACCTTGAATTTGTTTCACTATTTACCTATTACAAGTATGTAGAAATTAGATTTTCATACTTCATTTCTTTAAATACATTTATAATTTCAATACATTATTTATTAATTTCCATTTATCACTTATCATATTTCTAATGCATTTTGTAGTCCAGATTTCATTTATGACGCTGTGCGTATGCATGTGCGATGTACTAGTTTAGTAAAATAGTTTCTTAGAGAGATGATGAGTTCCATTGGGGGAGTCACTCTAGGGAATACCCTTACTTTTATGCCTAGGAAGTGGGTCGAGAACATTCTAAAGAAGCATGGACGGCTTATATATGTTACCCCTCAACAAGAAAATGATCCCCAAGCCAAGGGTGACCCCAACCATCTTTTCCTTCCAAATAAAACCTATATAGTGTATTGGATGGACTGAGATTCTAGAGGAGGTTTTTATCCACCAATGAATCATGAGTATCTCTTCAAAAGAGAGAGAGAATAATTTGATAGGTCTTGGGTGTATATCAACACCAAAGAACATCTCATGGGAAGATCTTCCTGATGACGTGAACCACTGTCTCTAGGACCCTGCGGTTGTTATCCACATAGAGAAAGGAAGGGTCTATTATTTACTATGGATATCTATGATATTGAGTCCCCATATGGTCTTATCTGAAGTAGAAGAGATGATCCTATGCACCCCTATCATATGTAAGATATATATCTATATTTACTCTATGGGTGGGTCATTCTTATATTTATAGATATGCTCTAAATATTTTTTTTATCTTTAGGATAATAGAGAGAAACACTTATCTATAAAAACGCGGGTGTAATCGACTGGGGGTATAGTGATATGTGTTGATGCTGACCCAGATTCCAACATTGGAGAGTAAGTATTTTCCAATATATCAGAGAAAATTGTGGAGGTAGATGATAATTTTTTTACTACCTTAGTGCCACCATCAGTGAGCCTTCCTGTGGAGTTACCCCCCAGGGGATTAGGAAATAAAAGTAGGAACACAAACTGGTTCCTTGTATTCTTTAGGGGAAGAAAAGAGAGTATAATAAGCAACTAAATTTTTTTTGAGTCAATTTATTTTGATTGATACATAATTATTAAATAATCTAAGTCTTGTTTAGGGTCACATGGGAATAATATCATCAAAAGAACAAAAATCATTCCACTGGAAGGTTATTTGTGGGTACAACAATAGTCAGAACCTATATGAAATTAAATCCATTATCCAATCCAAATGTGCCAATTATTTTCATTGTTTACCAAAGACAAAAAGGGGGTCCTAATAAATCCTTGATTATCGATACAATGATTCTTATCCCATTGGAATACACCATAGAGGATCTAGACTTCAAGGTACCGCCCCATTGAGAGTAGATAATTCTTACCCCTTCTGTTTGGATCCTTGTGGGAACAAAACCCAAGGGGGAGGTGGAAAATTCATATTGGGAGGGTCCTAAGCTAGCATAAAACATGGACTCATTATTTATTTTACTCATGACTCCCATGATAGTGGATGGCTTGATAGAGATTGATGTTCCATTTATATCTTCAGGGGTACAGTTCAATGATTTTGGCATACTTTTTCTGTAAGTCATGTTACATTACCAGTAGTAAATATCCATTATATATTGATGAATAATATTTTATGTAGAATCCATGATTGAATACATCCTGTCAATTCAGATACAATATATTTCATTAGGTTGGTGGCTATATTGGAGGGTATTGATTTGAAAAAAGACTCTCCCACCATCACTTTTAGTAAAGTAATAGCGGTGGATGATGCTAGTGTCTCTACATTGAATATTTAGGATCCATATATCTCATCCATAACATATTTTCTATTATTTTAATAAAATTTATGTCGTATTTTATCTATTCATATTTGTCCTGATTCGAAGAAATCCTATGAATATTCATCCCAGTGTCTCAACAGGTGAAGTGGTGGGATCACAAAATGACTCGATACTAACTTTGATGATGGATTTCGAGGATGTAAATTCTCTAGTATATTTGGTGCTATAATATATTCCACCTAAAAAAAGTGACTCAGAGTCAAAAAAATTAGATTCTCAGTACTCATATGATCACCTATATATTTTCATTGAAATCCTAGGGAAGCTTATTTCATAAACCCCTTTGGATGAACTACTAATGAGGTTTCCCAAACTAAGTTATATATTAACGTATTTGGGACATGTATGGTTCAATTATCAATCCATACATGACTCATTAAAATACGTTATCTGATAATAAGTTTATGAAAAAAATATTCCATTGTTGCATTCAATTGTGGTGTTGTCAACAACCACTATGAGCCTCGAAGTTACCATAGAGATGTGAAAAAATCACATTGTGGAAGACCGGGTTTATATTGACCAACTTCTCTATGAATTTCACTATATTAAATAAAATATCACTATTATGGAGAAGGAAATCTTAAAGAACCAAAATTACATTAAGGAAGATGATAAGGTTATGGAAGATATTGATAAAATTTTCAACATGTTGCTCCCTTAGGTGGAGGATGATGTTTTCAGACTGGATAATCTCAAAGGTCAAGATAACTAGTTACAAAATTCAATTGAATTTTTTTATGGATGTATAGAATATGAATTATAAAACTTATATCCCATTTCATATGTCTTTTAATGAGGGATATGCTATGAGTTGTGTAGATTCATTTTTTATTTTATTAATTAATGAAACAAAATCATTTTGACCACAATCATTTTTCAAATACCTTTTACTATCTCTTTACTTGATCTTCTTCTCTCTGTTGTCTTATAAAACTATTGAAGGGAAATATAAAGATAATTCATATCTTCTTAGACATAAAACTTTAATTTACAAGTTCAATCATGATTCTTGAATCAGTTGAGTTTATGGAGTTTCCTCTTAATCATGGCTAACAGATGGGTATAGGTAAAAATAACATCACTTTACATCGTTGTTTGACCACATAGATGATTTCCACCTAGAAATAAATCATGGAAGGGTATAGGTAGAAACACCATCATCGTAACACAGAGTTTTTCCATTTTATTATTCTTTTAATAGATTTCATGAGGACCACAACTAGAGTTTTTATAATAAGGATTCCCTGGATTAAGAGGATTTTATGGTTAATGATGAAAAATATACTTAGGAAAAGGGGCATAGAGAGAAAAAATTGACTTCTGCTGAGATCATATTTTGGACCCCATAATCTTTGAGTCTCTTATTATATCACCCTACCTTTTCACTGGTCCTTATAATAATGAGACTTATCTAACAAGAACTCAGCGATTTCTTAAGCCTCCCTTTATGGGGTTTTGACCTAATTAGTTTTATAACTTTTTTAGATTCTCAATACTTTTTGTAATTTGGGTAAGGTGCATTCCTAGAGAGTAGATACTTGAAATTTTACTAGGATTCCCTTTATGTGTTTTTAAAATGGAATATTATATATATCTTCCAATTTTGAATTAAATGTCATGAAGATCATATTAATGGGTGCTCGAGTTAATGTTCAGAGAGAATGAACCATTTCTTTTTGTAGTTTAGGGTTTTATAGATTTCAAAAGAAGTGAAGAAGTTTGTAAAGTAACATATATGGAATAGACCTAGCATGAATTGAAGAGTCAAATATCATTGATTCAGAAAACCCTAAGGAGTGGTGTACATTGTATTTGTTCATAGTTCCCAGAACAACTGGATGTTGTTTTTTTAGTTCAAATACCTTTGAAAAACTATTATTGTATTTTAAGGTCGTATATCTTTGAAAAAATGTGTAGGACTATCTATAAATCATGGGAATAGAATAAAAACATATTTTAGGGTCCATTTATAATATATACTATACCTAAAACGTGGAATAATTTAATTTATAATAATGAAGCTCATACAATTGTTTATTTTTGTTTAGGGTCCTGTGATTATGAATGCGTATCCATTTAGCATATGTATAAGGGATAATATTAACAGAAGGATTTTTAATTACTAAAAGGATTATCTCAACTCGATTCATTTTGGTCTTTGTATAAGAGGAATAACCAAATATGAATGATCATAAGAATGGGGTGCCAAAATAAATCATTGGAAGCTCGCATAATGAATTAACATGTAATGAAATGGGTATGTAAATACACCAAATAGTTAGATTATGGGATGTGTAAATCATAACATAATAATTTTTCAATTAATGGAAAATTGAGACTAATGGGAGTAGGTTTTCCATTATTAATGTTGGAAACTATTTCCACACTATCAAGAAATGGCTCATAGGGCCAAGGGGGACCTTTCCCTTAGAACAAAACATCCCTAAGGGGATACTTCAGTAGCACAAAAGAAATTATATTTTTCAAAATTCAATGGGGTTCTATTAAAAAAATAAATCCATGTTATGAGAATTTAAATGGTAGGTAACACCAAGAGGATTCACTCAAGGTTATGTGATTCAAATAATAGTGATGATTCAAACATCAATGATATGAATTTAGTTCTTGAATAACATGATAGTTACGAATAATTTGAGCACTATAAATAGTAGCTATGTCCAAGGAATTATTTAAAAACAATAAAATACCACCCAATCCACAATACAACAATATTTTGTGTGTGGATACAATAGGTATGATATACCTTTACACATGTATGGAACTATGATCAATAAAATAGTGCATGTGATTCATTCATCATGTATGATGTAATACAAGTTTGTGTAATAAGTACTGAAACCTTCACAAGTTTTTTCAACGAATGTTACTATGTTTCCATACAAAAATTACATACAAATACCTCCAAAACAGAAAATTTCACTTTCCTACCCACTAGTAGGTAAAAAGAACCTCCCTAGACCTTGTTAATAAAACTCAGCATGATGGATCAGTCCAATTACCAAGTAAAATTATTCAGTCCATAAAATAGATAAGAAATAATACTATGGAAAAAATTATGAACCACTTCAACTTTAATAGAATTTGATAACTGATTTATCTATCTAATCAAATAACTCAAATTACGATCTTCCCTCTTATTATTCTGTCTAGAAAACTTCCTCAGGAATGTTCTATCCAAAAACTTATTCTCTATTCCAAATATCTATTCCCATTCTCTCTTTCTCTCTCTCTTCATACCTAAACAATATCAATATTAGAAAGTACAATGTATTTCCTTCCTATTTATAGGTATTATAAAAGTGGAATGCGTGGGAATTTACTTTCATTTTCCAGATCAAGTTAATTTCCTTAACATCAAATTTAATTTCCATTTTGAATTCATCTTGGAATTCTTCACCGCTTATCAACTCTTATCAATTCTTCTAAAACATTATCGAACCATCTCACATATTTATCTTCATTAAAACATTCTAACAATTATTTTTTCCGGTAATTTTTTTTTGTTTTAATGTTTTTTAATTATGGTGAAAACATATATATGACTAAAACATTCTATTCACATGATTTATACCTTGTTAAACTTTTGAAACTATTCCTCCATAAACATTATAGAATATTTTTCATTATTCGAAAAATCCCTTTGGGAATACATTGATAGAAATAATTTATTTGGAAACTCATCCAAAATATCTTCAATGTATTTCTAATTTCCTTTAGTTATTCGAAAACATTCTCATACCACATCTGATGAAGTTCAATGCCTGATGAAGTTAATAGTGCCCTAAGGTATTTGATGTATTGGTATCTGCTTCACTCTGATGGATTGGTATTAATTCCAATTTTATGAATCTTAACACACTTGATAAACAAACACCTTTTCCCTTTTTCTATTGAACCAACCGAAAAAATTCAAACTAATGAAAATGGTTGACTACAATGACGATCATTTGCCGGTTTATTAGTCTCTAACTTTTGTATATGAATCAGTGCCAACAAAATCCGATTAACACTATTAGTTCTCTAATAGATCAGTGGAATACCCCATCCAATGGACCGATACCGGAAACTTCAACTTAAAAAACATCCAAATTCCCTTACTTCAAACAATTCTATGTTTGGTGATCCTCACAGTAATGAAATGTGAATGGAATACATCAACTTCATACAAAATTTTCTTCCACTAACTACCTATTATAATCATGAATTTTTCATGACTTTGAGAACATTTACGATTGTCACAAAATCATCTAAATTACATTGGAAATTTCTATGACTTCCCATTCACCCAACATCTTCTCTGCCTTTCGCTCATGCATTTTGAATCAAATGTGTTACATAAAACTTATGATATTTTACAATTAACTAAACAATAAATAATCACCATATTTTTATAGAGACATTCAAAATTTGATAAAACTTCTCATATCTATCAAAAAATCATTAGCAACCCGGTGTGGGTCCAAAAAACACTTTACCCAAAAAATATATCCAAAATAGAAAACTAAATCCAAAGAAACATTCTTATCAAAACAATATCCTATTTTTTAATAACTTTATTACCTTTCATTCTTTGGGATCTTGTGTGAGTCCAAAAAACACATTACTTAGAAAACATATCTAAAATAGATAAATGAAACCAAAGAAACTCTTATCAAAACAATATCTGATTCTCTGATTACCTTTCAAAATTTCATTATTTTTCTCCAATCATAAAATATTACTAAATATTATGATTTTATAAACATTAAAATAGAATAAAAAAATTTTAAAATCTTATTTTAGCTTCAAAAAATAAATTGCATCCATCTTCATCCCAGGAATGTACCCCTTTTTATTTTTTTCTACCTAGATTCATAAATCACTGAACTTTATAACCTCAATCTATGAATTAATTATCAAAATTTCTAACTCTCTGTGAGCAAACTCATTATAGGAAACATGAATCATTGAAAAAAACCATTCTGTCCAATTGCTGTAACTTATAAAACTTATATAGCCTTTCCATATCTCAAAAGTTCTTTATCATTCACCATTAAAAACTTAATTAAATTTATTACAATATTTATACTCTCTTTAAATAACTCTTAAAATAGTCACACTTACATTCTAAGTAAATGGGTTACCCACAACTCCTGCTATATACAAGCTTCCCAAAAAGGTTTACCAACTATAAATGGATATATTTATGAAACGTTATCCCTCTTATAACACTATCAAAATTCAAGATGAGATATGGGAAAAAATAAATACATCAACCTTGGATAGAAAGAGGATGGATGCCTATGTTTATCCTCAATTTGAAAAATGATTCCTTTGGTAATGGTTTCATGAATATGTTAGCAACTTTTTTCGATATAGGAACATACTATCGCTTCAATTCATTCTTCTACACATGATATTTTATGAAGGGATATTTTATATCAATATGTTTTGAATGATAATTTTGTACTTGATTTCATATAAGATTGATGGAAATACAATTATCACAACCCAAGGGAAAACTTATATTTACTTTAAAAGGTAAAACTGAGTCTTTATCCACAAAAGTTGTCTAATGTATTTATTTGTTGAAACATACTTAGATTCAACTATGATAAGTGTTACTGAATTTTTTTTCTTAGTATATCAACTTACACAACTTTTACCTAGAAAGGAAACTTGACCATATTTGGATCTTCAATAATCAATGATTATTTCCCAAAAATCCTTAGTATATGAAAAAAAATCAATACTTTCTAAGCTATCATAGACGATTCAGAAATCTACAGTGCCTTTGATTTATATAGGAATTATTTTTTTAGCTAATAGTTGTGATTATTTTTTAGCACTCTGAAATATTTACCATGTGGTAACAAGATAAATAATGTCTAGTGTTGAGTTATTCAGATACACATAACATCCAATAAAAATTTTAAACTCTTTAGAGTCATCTTACTCACCTTATCTATCTTTAGTTAACTTGGTCTCCATTGAAATTGTTGTGGAAACTATTTTCTAATTTTCCATGCCAAACATCTTAAGAAGTTCATTAGCCAAATTTTCTTGAGAAATAAATACATGTATCTTATTTTTTAAAATTTATAACCAAAGAAAGTATTTCATTTCACCGAACATGAAAAACTCAAAGATTGTTTTCATCTCTTTAGTAAATATCTCACATATTATTTTATCATTCCTAAAAATGATAATTCCATCAACATAAACAATTACAATAATGAAAAAAATAGAGAATTTTTTTATGTACTAATTACTATCAACCCTTCCTTTCTTAAAATAAGTCTTTATTAAGAAGGTATACAACATGGAATACCATTCCCTTAGAGCTTGTTTTATCCTATGCAAGGCTTTATTCAAATTAAACACAAAACATTCATCCTTACCAACAAAAAATCCATAGAGTTTTTAATATAAATTTCCTCCTAAAGTTAACCATTAAAAAATGATGACTTCACATCCATATAATAATTTTTTTAATATCATTTTTAAGAAAAAGAAATAAATATTATAACTAATTATGACCATTCTAATGTAGTAAAAGTTTCGTCAAAATCCCCACATTTTATCCATGAGTAACATTTTCACACCAATCATTATTTTTTTTATAACTTCACCATATTTATTCAACTTATTGTGCAAAATACATTATGTTCTAATAAACAAATTTCATTTTGATTAGGTAATAATTACCATGTATCATTCTTATAAATTTTATGATACTATTCATTCATATCATAATCCATTATAGATGCTAAAACGAATCATTCACATCTTTCGAATCAACATTTGAATATAATGAAATATGTGTAATAAGTTTTTTTTAATCTTTTTATTTTAACCTTTTGATGTTGATCACCAATTATGTTTTGATCTTACTCTTGATTTCTCATCCTAGGATGACATGTATGAAATTATTTCTCATCATTGGAGATGGATAAGTCAGAAACTTCTTCCTTTGTAGGATTATAATTGTGTTATCCTTATCAGATATTTTTTCAAAAATTCTTTCATTCTCTTTATATTCCTCCACTATATGTGTTTGTAACACATATTCCAAATCATATTCAATAACATTTACATCCATTGATTCAACTAATCATCATGTTTATTTTTTGAAACATCTTTATCATCTTCCTTCTGAAGCATATCCAAGAAGGATTCCATCTTTACCTATCTGATAAAAAATTTCAAGGTTTTCACCATTGTTATTTATGATGAAAGGAATCCCAAAAATTCCTTTGTGTTTCAAACATGGAGTTTTTTCATAGAAAATTTCATATGGGTCCATATTAAAACATTTCCTATAGAAACATCATTTTCGAATGTAATTAGTTGTGATTGTATCAATCTTATAAAAGTAATGATAAGGAACTTGTTCAAGTTACATGATATGACGCATTTCAACTAAGATTCTATTTTTTTTACTACAATACCATTTTTTGTGGTGTGTATGGTGTACTAAACTCATACCAAATTCCATGTTTATCAAGATTAATTTTGAACAATTCTTTCTGATACTCACCACCATTATAATTTCTCATCTTTTTTATAGAATAACCACATTGCTTCTCAGATTTTATACTAATTTTTTTTAAAAATATTTCAATAATCTAACTTATGTTTCAAATAGATAACAAAAGTAATGTGAGTAAAACCAGTAATGAAAGTAATGAAGTGATTATCTCCTAAAGTTAACTTTTCTCGCAATTTACCACCAATATCAGAATGAATAAGTTCTAGGGGTTGATTTGAATGAATATCAAATTTATTGTACACAAATATTGAAATATTTCCTTTCTAAAAAAGTACACAACAGAATTATCTTCTTCTAGAAAAATTTGGATTCCTACTGATATTGTCTCACTTTTATAACCTCCTTATGTTTATGTCACATATATGTCCCAAAATTGATTCTACAATTGATTTTATTACATCATGATTATGTAACAAGCATTGTGAACATCACCAACATGAAACAAGATATACTTTTTACATTATCCTCTTATAATAACTTTTCCAACATCCTCTATTCTATCAACAAAACTAACTTTTCTAAAAATAATTTTTTTCTTTCATAAAAATGTTTTCAAACACATAAGAAGTTTTTTTTATCCCATCAATTAAAAAAAATTCTTGGAATTCAACTTTTTTTCCCTAATAATAGAAGATCTGACACCTCTGATTCTGAGGGATTCATCATTTCCAAAAGTCATTGTTTATTCTTTGAAATCATTCACATTATTAAGAAATTTCATGTATTGTACCATTTGAGAAAGAAACCATTATCCAATATCCATGTTCATTCTATTTTTTATCTTTGAGATCATTTTTTACAACAGGATCCTTCTCTATCCATTTTTCTTTCTTCTCATCTAGTTTCTGAGAGTTGTTATAAACCATTTGTTGTGCTGGTAATAAAACAAGATAACCTTTTTCAAGATGTTAGGGTTGTTCACAAATTTTGAAAATAATTTTTAATGTTTGGAATCTATTTTATACTTTCACACAAACATTGTCATGTTTATTCGAAATACCATTCTCATATTTCTTCCTTTGAGAGGATAGAATCCACCTCAAACATTTCCCTACGTAATTCATGGAATAATTTTAATGATTTTTATTAAAAAACATTTATTTTTTATATTCCTGAATCCAAAACAATATCAAAAGTACCTATAGAAATAATATTTACCTCTATAACTTCTATACTATCCAAAGTTATGAGAATGTTTCTTTCCAACATTCTAATATTTCTTATCAGAACATTATCAACCAAAAACCATTCAATTATCCCCATTAATATTTTTTTAACTCATATTTATTTCTATCCTTATCAGGATAAGAGAAAGTAGAAGCATTTTTTGACTCATAATTTTTAGAAACATTTTAATTATCCACTTTGTTAGTGTTTTCCACATAAATAACTTTCATAACATTCTTCTTCCTATAAAAAATTTCAACTTTCTTCTGAAGCATTGAAGGTAAATTTTGATCCTTATCATGTTCACCCTTTCCAGAACTTTCACCAACACCATAGATATATTTCGTGAAACTTGTAACTCTCTTCTCAAATTGAGAAAGTTTTTATTGGACAAGTTACAACTCTTATTCATTTTCCTTCAACATAACTTTAATATATTCATTCTAATTATTTTATTTATTCAACATCTTGATTTATTTTTCACGTCTTACAATATTTCTAAAACATTTTTTCAATTATCTCTTCTGATGAAATTGAACCTCATTCTCTTCTTATTTTGAACTTCTACCTTTAAAAACTCCCTGATTAACTATTTAAATGTAAGTAATTTACCCAATAACTTCAGTAAAATTTTCACCTATAACTTTATTATCTTAGTCTTCATCATATTTAGACAAAAACAAATTCTCATTTTGTATTGGAAAACATTTTTATACTTTCCCTTTTAAAAGGATTTATACATAACACCATGTTTATTTTCAGATATTCTTGTGCTTATTTCATATTCATCGCTAAATTAATTATTATTTCTTTAAAGAACACTAGAAGAAAAGGTACCATCATCTCTACATTCAAAACATTTAAAGGGATGTTTCCATTTATAATTTCATGTAACTATTTTCAGATTTTTATAAAATAATGATAGAAATCCATCAATATTTTTACATACCTCATTTTCATATTCAGATTTAATAACGTATTCTTCATCAAGAACCTTATTATAATTTTATTTCTTAGTAGCCTTTAAGGACAGTTATTCATCAAATTTGTTTTTTTATAACATTCTCCCTTCATATTTAATAAGTAATGAGAATACTACAAAGATCATCTAGATATAGAGTTTTAGGATATCTATATTCGAAATATGAAACTTTGGCATTAAACTTATGAGAAATAATTCTCAATATCATTTCAAAAATTGTTGGGACTTCCAGATTCTCACCAAGACATCTTATGGTGCCCCAATTTTCTGTCATCCCTATAAATAATCCACAAAAAGATTTACACTCACCCAATTTTGGTTCTTCATACTTCTGCCTCTAGATTTGAGAAATATTCCACATTCACCTTTATATTTCCTTCAAAAATGTTCTTCAATTTCTCTTAGAATCATTTTTAATAGAAAAATCTATTCACAATAAGAAATTCACATTCTATAAGGGGTGATAGTAATGTATTCTTATCTCTTCCATCATTTTCAATATTCTTCTTATCCACATATATTATAAAAAATAGATAATCAATAGGGAAAATCCATCTATAGCTACTTCCAGAATATCATAAAAAAGGTTACATGTGATAAAGAGAAATTATATCTTTCTAGATATGATTTTTCTCTCTATAGAATAGCCGAACCCATTACTATTCACAAAATTCAGATTTTCCATGAAAAATTATCTTCAAAAATATCAGTAAAGAGTAAAAAACGGAAAATTACATGTTATGCCACTTGATATTTCCTAACCAAGATCAATTTATCACTGATAGGGGGAGGGGGTGAATCATTGATATCTTTTTATTTTAAGATTAATTTATTTAAAAAAAAACTTCACCTCATGTTAAATATAATTTTTTTTGAAAAAAAACAATCACAAATCCACATGAACATAATTATTTACATGGGTCACTATTAAACAAGAGTAGCTACATCTTTTTCATGGTTTGGAAAAATTCTAATACAACACAATCCACTAGAAAAAAATACTTTTTTGTGGATACAAAAAGTAGGATATTCCCTTACAATTATGTGGCACTATAATCAATAAAACAGGGCATGTGATTTATTTTTCACGTATGATGTAATACAAGTTTTTTTAACAAGTAATGAAACATTCACCTATTGGTTCAAAACATGTTACTATGACACTGTATCAACTTTTATAAGAATAAATTCAAAACCCAATTCATCACATTCATACCCAGCAGTGTGTAAGAATAAAATTCCTAGACATTGATATGAAATCTATGTTTGATGGATTATTCCAATTCCCTAGTGTAATCCTTCAGTCCATAAATATATTATAAATAATAAAATATAAATAAATTTTCACCCCTGTAACTTTACAAGAATTACGAATATGATTTCTTGGTCCAATTTGAAAACACTGATTATGTTATTTCATCTCATTCTCCTATCCAAAAAACATCCTTAAGAATGTTCTATCTATAAACTTATTCTATCTTCAAAAAAATTCATCACTTTATCTCTCTTCCTCTCTCTCCCTCTCTTCACATGTGAATAGTGTTAGTGTTAAAAGGTAAAATTTACTTCATTCCTATTTATAGGTGTTCTATGAAAGGAATGTCTGGGAACTTACATTAATTTTACTACTTCATGAAATTTCCTTAACTTTAAATTTCATTTCCATTTCAAGTTCATCATTGACATCTTCAGTTTTTCTCAACTCTTCTTTATTATTCTCAATCATCCTTCAATATTCTCACATCATCAGTTCACCTCAAAATTTTAAATAAATTTTCATTCTAATATCAGTTTTTGTTTTGATGTTTTATCATTATGATGAAAAAATATGTAAGAATGAATGATTCAATTATGATTCTATATACCATGTTAGACTTTTGAAACTATTATACAATAATCATTATTGAAAATATTTTGTCATTAAAAACCACACATTGAAAATAATTTTATAGTAATTATTATTGTGGAAATAAATCCAAAATATATTCAAAGTAATTCTTCTTTCATTCAATTATTCAACAAAATCCTCAAACCATATCCAATAAAGATAAGCATCCAATGAATTTATAGGTGACAGAATACCTTTAATGGTTCGGTCCCAAAATCACTCTGATGTATCTATTTCAATTCATGTACAATGATTCTTAACACACTTGAGAAACAATAATAACTTTTTTCTTTTTTTTTTGTTGAACAAATTTAAAAACAATTCAACTTGATGAAAATGGTTGACGACACTGTTGATCATTATCTTGTTGATTGGTATCTAACTTTTTTATAAGATTTTTCCCAAAAAACCCCACATAAAACCATTATTCCTCTTAGGGATTGGTGGAAAAACACATATGATGGTATAATTCCAGTAACTTTAACTTCAACAACTTCTAATATCCATGCCTTCACAAAATTTTGTGTCTGGTGATTCTCACACTGATGAACTAAGAATAGAAGACTTAAAATTTACATAATATATTCTTCCAAAAACATCTTCTTGTAATAATTACTTCCTCATGACTTTAAGAACATTTAATATTGGCACACCGTCATTCAACAAACATTGGAATTTTTTATGAATTTTCATCCTTCCAAAATCATCTACAATTTTTCTTTAATATATCTTGCATCACAAGAATGATAGATAACACCTGATATTTGAGAATCATTCAAACAAAATATCATCACCATATTTATATGGAGACATTCATACAACTTCTCATGCCTATCAAAAACTTCTTTACTGACCTAGTGTGAGTCCCAAAAACACTTTACTCAAAAAACATATCACAAATTAAAAACAAAAAACAAACATACATTCTTATCAAAATTGTTAATAATTTTCTCATTAAATTTCAACCTTTAATTATTTTCATCCAATCATCAAAACATTAAAAGTAATGGGATTTAATTTACTTGAAAATAAAATACAAAACTCTCATCCAACCATATTTTAGCTTCCAAAAAAACATCCAGCTAACTTGGCCCCAAAAAAATAACCTCTTTAACGACATCAATGAAGGAATTGTATAAATATTACACACTTAATGAATTAAGTGTGACTTATAGAAATAGATATTTATAATATGTGGTGAAGGCATCCCAAGTTTCAGTTGACCACAAACTGATTGTTTTGGTCCTTTGGAAAGGGCTGAGAGTGGATGATGATATTTTCACTTTAACATCATACAACAAGGACTTGGGTGTTGTTAAGTCTATGTTCATGAAATAAGGGATTCAGTTTCATGCAGTTTGAATTCATGAAACACGGAATTTGGTTTCATGTATCTTAAATTATTGCCATATGGACTTGGGTGATTTGTGGGTTTAAATCCTATGAAAAGGACTCACACCATGAATATTAACATCATATGTAAAGGATGTGTTTCTAGGGTGATTTATATAGACTCTATTTGTGTGCAAGAAATAACAACATCATATTATTTTTTGGTCTACAAGGTATGACATTTTTTAAATTGAATATCTAGGTAACGTCATGGATATTCCCAATGAGATTCTCTGTAGAATGGCCCACTATAGATGCGTAGGAACCTAACAATAGGATCTTGTGTAGATGAAAGGACCTATTTATCCTACATAACTGTTAGGTCCACTAGGCTGAATACCCTGAGAGGGGGGGGGGGGGTGAATCAGGGTATGACTAATTAAAAATTAAAGCCCGTTCTGATCTTGTTTCGCTGTTAAGCAAAACACTCATCTCTCTCTTTCCTGCTGCACAATATAAACAGAAAGTAAAGCAAGCACAGGACACAACAATTTTACTTGGTTCACCGCTAAGGGCTACGTCCAAGGAGCATACGCCGACAGGTTGCCGGTCGTACCAAGTCCACTAAACTTCACTAGCTGTGGATTACAATGTTCGGGCTAGATCACTTCTATGCCCAGGCTCACTGCCTATACAAGGTTTAGGGTCAGCTCACTGCTTTCCCAAGGGTCACTCCCTGTTTCTCTCTCTCTGGCTCACTGCCGGTGGAGAGGATCACCTTCTTCCTCTTCCTAAGCTCACTGCTCTTGGAAGGGATTCACTCACAGTTTATAGACCTGTAGGTCTCTTCATTTTCCTGAAAGAATGCATCTTCTCTTGTATGTAGATGCTCTGTTGAAGTTTAACTTTCACCCGTTGATGAATATCTCTTTGCACCGAAGGTATCGGGCAAACTTCCAGCTTCCACACAATCTGAAAATCACCGCGGGAACAAAACCTTACTTGGTGCGCAAGTCAACCTCGGCGCGCAAGTATCGGCGCGCAAGTCACAACGGGCGCGCAAGTCCTCCTCTGACACTTGCGCGACACAAGCTTCCTCAACTCCAAACTTGCGCGACTCTCTTCCCTTTACACCCAAACCACCATTGGTGCGCAACTGCAAACCGGCGCGCAACTTCTAACACCGGCGCACAACTTCAACCACTGGCGCGCAAGTCCCACCTGCGCGACAACACACACCACTTGCGCGACCACCACACCTGCGCGACGGGAGCTCTCGTCTTGAACTCCGGTGAGAAATGAGGAGGGGTGGTCCGGTATTTATAGGCAATCTGACCACCCTGCACGACGGCGCGCAAGTCACCTGCGCGACCCAATTTCGGCGCGCAAGTCTCCTCTCTTTTAGACACTTGCGCGACCAACTCCCAAACTTGCGCGAACCTATTTCCTTAGCCATATTTTGATCTTCTGATCTTGAAAAACATGTGGCGCGCAAGTTTCCTATACTCCAAGTCCACGGCGCGCAAGTCCCTTTGCCAAAAACACTTTTCTTCATTTGCCGATTTTCAGGCCCAAAAATTTGGCAAACACTGGAAAACGGCGTCACCTTGTATCTGTTCTTTTGTACCGCCTCCAGATCTTCCATTCCTTTTATCGACGTTCATGAATCAAACATGGATCGTTGACCTCAGCTCTTGAACTCGACATTCCATCATGAAATCCTCTTTGTCAACAATCACAACTCAGATGTCCACTTTGTCAACAAACACAATCACCTCAAAAAGGCTTCAATGATACCTTGAGGGATTTTTGCCCAACAATAACATTCTCTTACATGGATATTTCTATCATGTAGTCTAGTTATGTCATATGGAAGGAGTTACCCTACGAAACTTATGTTCATTAAAGATAAACCAATATTTCGTGAAGTTTGATGTCATTTGACCAGGATATAGGTGTCATGTGGTTTATGTTGATACGATAAAGAACTTTATATAGGGTATTTACATAAGTTTGACTCATACAAAAAATAATGTGGCATTGTCTCAGTGATGAACCCATGGAGGGGGGACCATAATGATTGGAAGGGTCCATACACTGGGATAAAGTGTGTGGTTAAGGGTAATTCACAGTCGAGCCAAGTATAAGAGATCCTGAAGCCACTATATGTTATGTGAGGACAGAAATTAACCTATATGTAATTCTTAAGGTATATGGTCCCTATGTATATCAACATTTTACAAAAGGATGGTGGAATCCTCTACCATGGGTTTGGAAGAAAATGATGTCTAGGTGGACTATGATATCCAAAACCATTGGAGTCCCTATGAATATATAGAGACCCCCCTATATATATATCAAACTCGTACACAAGTGTAGAAACTTTTCACTAAAATATTTTAGGAGAATGAATCTATAGTGGTGAATCCTAAATAAATCCTACTTATACATATGAAAAATTATTTTTATCAATCCAAAAATTGTATCTATTTGATTCCTTTTCCACAAACTAAGTTCATGTTTAGGGAAATACATTGGAATTTATATCAGGGCAGTTCCATATACTAATGTAAATAGGGATTTCTAGTTATTGATAGTGATGGATGGGCCTAAGAAAGGATATATGGGCATCACTATGTATATTAATGAAAAATGAATCAATCCACATGTTGTTCTTGAAATATACTTTTGTAAGAGGTTATTGGAAGGAACTGATATAGATATAGGATAATCCAAAACTAGGATGGGTATTATTTTATTATCATATTTCTAAATATAGGTTTGGAAACAAATCTTCATTGTAATATGCTATGTAGATCTGACATGTATATAGGGGAGGATGGAATTTTGGTTGATGGAACTTGTGGTTGAGTGTTGGATATAAGTTCAATGACTCACTATGTATCCTTTGAAGATAAGAATAAAGGCACATATAATTGTTAAATAAGTTTTCCTTTATAAATCAGGCTCTTACATATGGGGGATATAATTTCATCATAGTTTAATGGATTATGAACTCGATTGGGATGACTCTTACATAGATATGGGGCATACATATGAGAGGGTAAATTTCACCGTCATATGGATCAATGCCTAAAAATATCTTACATGGATCTATCTCTCATGTAAGAAAAAGTAGTCTCCCAAACCCACCTTTTAAAATGATTGAGAAGCAATATATGATTGATGTAGTTAAATTGTTTAATTTCATGTAACATGGAAACAACTCCATTACTTTTGGGTATGATGCACCTCAATTATTCCAATCAAGTTGATTCTAAAAAACATATAATCTCACAAGTGTCATTCTTAGTGTAATAAAAAATGTATGATTGGGAGTGAAATTGTGTCTTCAGATCATGCATGAGAGGTGTGAAAAATAAATTTAGGGTGAATTTGTACACATCACTTGCCTGAAAGGGATCTTTAAATATATGAATTTTATATTGGAACGGAATAATGGTAGTTGGGAACCATACACTATGAATTCTTAAAACAAATTTATCTATATTATAATAGATTCCAACCACACAATTTAGGTTGTTCTGATTGTTTTGTGGTATTGTAGGGTAGATTAGGTGATGTGTAGTTTGAGATCATGCTACTAAGATGGTGTCATATATAATAATATCATGCGATAAGGATAGAATTACACACAACTTAATGTCCAATGGATAATACTAGGGTTCTCTCAAATTTCATGATTAGTATATGGAGGTAGTTTTTAATATTCTGGGTTTTATGAGGTTCGGTCAACTCAACCTTGGGATGAACAGTAAGGGACCTATATTATGGAAAACCCCACAGTTGGGTCTTGGGTAGGTAATTATAAACATCACTATGTATCGTACTAGAGAAAAAATAAATTCACACATAGTTCTTGGAATTTCCCTATATATATTAGGCCCATATGAAATGGAGAAATAAAATTGTTCCTTTCCTCAAAGTATTGTTATCGGCAAGATGGGATATTGAAGAAAATTCTTAAAACACCAAGGCAAGGGAGTGTTTTTTTGATTTGTGGATCAACCTAAAATTAATGATATTGGATTCACTCCATATCTTATAAAGATAATAATCAAGACAATTTTAGTTATTATATGGAACCAACTCATCATTGTTCAAGTTAAAAAAATAGGGAAAATTATTTACTAATGAAATATGTGGCTAGGACTAGGATAAAAGATTCAAGAACCACTACTTTTCTGATAGAGAAATATAACACACCACATATAGTTATTAGAGTGAAATTCCTCACATAGAGTGAGCTCATATGTCATAATAAGGGAATTTTTAGGTCATATAGACCAAGAAATTAGGGCATAACAATCTAATCATAACAAATAAATGGACCCATTTGTAGATTGGACTCTTTCATAGGTAAAAGTGGGGAATTGTTTCCTTAGTGGTCGAGATGATCCTAGGATGACTAGTCTAGGAATCCCTACATACTATATAAAGACAATAATCAATCTACACATTTTTATTGAAGAGAAATTCCTCAAATAGGTCGATATCATATGTGAGAAAATTGAAATTTTTATCTTGATAGTATAACACTTACATGATTTTAGTATCATTTAGTGTGTATATGACCAAAAAATCATTAATATATGGATAAAAATACATGTGTAGATCAATCCCATGCATAGGGGGATGATAATTTTTTCAATTTTCATAGTAGTTTTTGTAATAATAGATATATGTGTCACTACGTTTCCAGTAAGGATATGAATCAAGAAACACATAGTTCTTTAAGGGGAATTCACTAAAACATCCCTACATAGATTTGGTTCATATAATGGGGGAAATGAATTTTCCATTATTTATAGGTGATTTTTTCATCACATTATTTCACATGGATAAAACTATCATGTGGGGGGATAATGAGGGAATAGAGAATGTGACACTCTGGGTATTTTAGAGTCATGTAGGATGGACTTAGTAGGGAATTTGGCTTAAGTTCATAATTCTTTGACAAATTTATGTTGTGGTTTAAGGTAATGTAATTAGGGCCTCTACTACATAGTTTAATGTAATGCTAAAGATAAATTGTACCACTTAGTCTAAGCTCATGTGATTAGGACCCAACTGAAATATAGTTTATGATTATGAATTTTCAACAAAGACAATGATGTTTAACATCTGGTATTTAATACATTTTTTTACTGATATGGAATCATGAAGAGTATTTCAAGATAAATATTTCACGGTTTTGGGGAGTGTTATGTTCCGTGATAAATTATTTCCAAGGAGTGAGCTATGTTGGAATAATCCTAGTGTATAACAAATAATCCCTCCCTCCTTGGTTCCAATTTTGTTGACTTATTCCTCGGTACCTTCAAGGTCCATATGGTGATCACCAAAATGAGGAATGAGTGGAGATAAAATTTCTAATTAATGAGTCCAAAAATCAAGTTTTGATAGACTTATAGGTTGTAATGTTTTCATAACCACTTTTCTTTAACATGGTCTAACTCATCAAGTTATTTCTTTGATTTTTAGTTTTATGAGAGATAACCACAGATAACAATGTGGAGTGAGCATAGCTGAACATCAATCAATATCATTTCCTATATTATTTAAACAAGATAATATGTTTTCACCTATTCAGTAGTATGAGTCAAGGTATGATAATCCCACAAGAAATTTAGAATTTTTTATAGCCATTATATCTTTTCCTGGTCTACCATCTTATCGAGTATATTTTATAGAGATTTATTGAAGGCCTACATTTTCCCATTAATTGATGCATGATAATGGGTTGATTAGTTTGGATTGATGTTAACCTCTTGATATCAAAAAGGATCCTATGATAATAGTAAATAATCACTAAGAGTGGATGAATCAATGATCATATTTCTTATAATCTCCTTGATTATACAACCCATATCACTAGTTAAATTGATTCATGATCATTTTCAAGCATATTCACACAAAGGGAAAATAAAATTTACAAGGTTCACCTTCCAAAATTATAATTCCATTACATAAAATGATCTATATTTCATCAATACCATACTACCAACTAGTTTCAACATGCAAGTACAATGAGAAAGGTGTATCCTTTTAATCATAAAATAGTACGTCTATTGACTATGATACTGATTAACAACTATTACAATGGTAAATAAATACATATATATATTTATATAGAAATCCATCTAGACATAGAATGATTTTTGTTTATAAATATACTCTTCCTCTTCTTCTTTTAACTATAGGAACTCAAGTATGAACTCTTCACTTTGTGACATTTTTCTTAACCTCTCCATCTTCCCCCTCTTTAATTCTTATTCTTTCTCCTATTTTAAAACTACACACACACACACACACACCACACTATTATTTCACTTAACACATCAATCTTCAAATCTACATAGCATACCCTCTCCTATAGAAAAAACTATTTGAATTTTAATTTCGATTTCCAATCCCCTTATGGAATCACAACCCTTGGTTTATCTACCATTGACATATTGACCATTACATTTAATTGACATTCAATGTAAGTTGGAATAACCCCAAAATATAGAATATAAGTCCTTGAAAGCATTCCTGGTTTATCCTTCCAATATCATGAAATTTAATCCTGGTCATATCGGTTGTGGAATAACACAATAGATCAAACCTGTTATTTTTCAACTGATAGAACATTTGGTTTTGTGAATACTACTCTACGGCATGGAGGGCCTCAAAATTATAGAGGCACTAAAAACTGACCTAAACACCTATGAACCAAATCTTTCAAATCCACTGAAATCAACCAAATGTTCTCTATGTAATGTTCATACTTCTATATAGTGGATTAATATGATTAAGTCTCATATGGATCATGGAAACTCACACTATGATGTGAGGTCTTGTAGAATATTTTCCATCTCACATAAAACTTCTAAATATCCTCAACCTATGAATCATGGATATGATATATCCTGACTCAATTTAAGATAGATGAAACATGGAAATATATTTTGGTGCATGACATTTCTTCAATCCAAATAATTGGCACAATACCATGATTTTTGACATGGAACTCATTCTACTACTTCCTTTAATTTTATGGCATCATGAACTCCTTATGTAATATGTAATTTTTTTTAATAACTTAATAATTGTTTAAATTAACTTAGAATATAAATTATGTATTGAAAAAAATCCAATACATTCAATCATATTCTATTCACCAATTCTTTAACTTCACCAATCACAAATACCTTATCAAGACCTGTTTGTCTAAAAAATATCCCCATAGGATTTTTTTGTAAACCAATGAACATATATCACTATAAAACTCTAAAAACATAGAAATGGATCAAAATTCCACAATTCTTAGAATATGATAGTGAACATTGTGTAGGAAATAAGAAAATAGAATAAATAATACCATGTTTTTCACAAGATAGTTATATTTATACAAACTCCTTAACACGAAACTCATAATATTTAATAAAAACAATATAATGACATCATCATCTTTTCAAACATCATGTATTACTATAACCACTTACAAAAAACTTCAAAAATAGTTCATCACATGAAAAAATCACAACATACCACTTTTAATTACAATCTTAAATCAAATCATTTATTTTCAGAGACAATTCCCCAAAATCTTTGATATATCAATGAATAGTACCCATAAATTATATAATACCCCTCTATTAAAAAATAGAAGATAAAAAAATTAAATATTTATGTTTTCAATTTCTCCCCCATTGAAAATAATATCCAAATACAATACATGGGAGTAGATGAAAAAACCATAAAATATCCTTGTAAAGATCGAGTTTTGACACCTTAATTCAACCATAGATTTTGAAATTATTTTTCTCGTATTGGATTAGTAAACATATCAAAAATCATCTCCCTTATAGGGAAAAATTCTAATTTTAACTCATTCTTCATCACTAGATATTTGATAATTTTATCTTTAATATTAATTCTCTTTGATGTTGTATGGTAAACTAGATTCTATGAAGGATTAATATAAATATTATTATCACATCCCAAAGTTAGTGAAAGCTTCACTTTAAGTTTTAAATATTTTAGTAGAGTTTTTATCCACCAAAGTTAGGTTGAGGAATGGGTGAAAACCACATATCCAGCTTCATAAATGTTCAAGGTGATTGAATAATGCTTATTTAAATTACAACATACACATCTTTAAATAAGAAATAAATATCCAATAAATTTATACCTCATATCAACAACACATCATTCCCAATATATATCTGAAAGACCAATTAGATCAAAATTCCCATTAATATCATATTTTATTAAAAAAATTATTCTCCTATCATGTATTTAAAAAAAAATTCTATCCATAAAATGGTATGATTTTGTTTCACTTTGATACTTAGCAAAAAGTATAAAAACATAAACTATATCCAGTTATGAAGTGATTATGTAAAATAAATATCCAATTAACTTCTAGAATCATTTGTGATCAATTTTATTTCCCTATTTATATTTTTTTAACTTTTTTTACATTGAAATTAGTGTAGAAATGGGATTAAAATACTCCATTAAAAATGTATTCATCATTTCATTAGAATACATCTCTATAGATATAAAATATAAAAATTTCCATGAAATATTTGAATGTTAAGAAAGTATCTCATCTCACTGAGTATAGAAATTTTGAAAACATTCTTTGTTTATTTAGAAAATTCTTCAGAAATTCATTCATTATTTCTAGAAAACATTATATCATCTACATAAACTATAATAATGAAAAATAAACTCTTATTATATTTAATATAGTTATTTATGTTACCTTTTTTGAAATGAAACTTCTTCAAGTAGGTGTCAAACTTTGAATAACAATCTATTGGTTATTTATTTAGACTATATATATCATTTTATAAAATGTAAATATAATTATCAAATTTAAAATAATGAAACCACATGTGTGTTCAATTACATCTCATCTTCCAATTAACCATTAATGAAGGCTGAATTGACATCAATTTAAGAGATATTTAATTAATTTTGGGTTGAATTGGAAAAAAAATCGCATAGTTTAATGTGTTGAAATATGTAAACAATTATCATATAAACCAACTACTTTGACCTTTTAATAGCCTTTATACACCAACCCTTCCTTATTTCTAACAGCTTCACCATTTTCATTCATCATGTTTTGAAAAACCCACTTGGTTCTGATAATTTTATTCACATTGGGTTTGGATACAAAACTCCAAGTCACATTTTTTTTGATTCATATCTTAATTAATTTCATCAATACACTCTTGATGTTTAATTACTTATTGAAAATATATTTGTTTCACTTGAGAGAATAATAAGATATTATAGGTCTGCCTCAAGGTTATTCTATTTTGAATCTATCGTCCCTGATTTATAATGACATTTTGAACCTAAAAATTAATTATCATCCTTTGATAATGTGAAAAAGATTTTTCTCTGTCACTTGAATTATTTGAATAAAAATCATGAACTTGAACTTTTTCAAAATTTTCAAAATTTTCTAAAACATGAACATTATATTTCACAAAAATAAATTCATCATCATCACTTATGAAACATTATTATTTATGTGAATTAACATTATTTGTATATTAAATAATATTAAAATCAAAACAAAATCTATAATATTTCATGTTTATTTGTTATATAAAATATATCCTCTTCTATTTGGTGGATAACCAAGGAAGATACCATCAATACCTATTTTTTCATATTTCCTTACAATTTCACCTATAAATTTGATAATGAAAGGGCATCCAGACACACTAAGATAATTAAAACATGTATATTTATTATAATACATATCATACGATGACATATCATAATATATGTAAAGACCCAAGATTGACGTACATGGACAATACAATACTTTTATAGAATTCTTAATTCATTACAAAAAAATATTCCCAAAGACCTTATTAGTTTTGTTCCTTTGGAAACATGGAACACATTCTTCTAATTTGGTGAAATATCTTCAACATATACAATAAGTATCATACCCATTGGCTTTACTACCTAAAACATCAAAAACATGAATATAAGGACGTAAAAACAAGAACATAAATTTTGAAAATTATAAAACATATACCATATATCAAAATATCAAGTCATGAAATAAAAGATGGTAGTTCAAAAGGAATAAATCATAAAGGAACACATGTCGTGAGAAAATAGCATTGGCATAAAACATGAAATTGTGGAAAGCACATAAGAAAAGAAAATCATTTCCATATTAGGCAAGGCTCAATTTAAATAACATCATAGTGGAAAATGTACTTTACTAAGAAAATTTCACTCATCTTCATATCCCTATATTACTGATCTAGGTTTACTTAACATTCTAGCCCTATATTACTAAACCGATATCATTTCCCGTTCTAGCTTGATATACCTCATGATATATAAATAATTATCCAATGTATTGAAGTAAGATATAGGTCACACCTATCACATAATGAAAAAATATTTTTTTTTTTTCCACAGGAAAAAAAATCATATCATAACCCTTGGAATGAAATGTGTTTCATAAACATATTTCATTCATAATATAACCCATGTAAAAGAAATGGGTCACATAAATATTATACCAATATAACATAATCCATGAAAAAGATATGAAATTCTAAAATTTAATCTCATAGAAGACATAATTTATAATAGGCATATTATACATGAAATATTTACTTATTAGACAATATCATCTTTGATGGAAAATAATTTTGATAGAACACTTGAAATTAATTATTGATGAAAATATCATTTCTTCCTGAAAAACGTTTTATTTTTTTATAATGTCTCACAATTTTAAAAGAAAATAATTTATTTGAAAATAAATATGAAATATTATAATGAAGATTCATGGAAATAAGGTGTAATAAAATAGTAAAAAACTATTTATAAAGAATAAGTTAAAAGAAAACATTCCTATCATACTTTTTTCAGAAAGTTAAAAAGTACCTCATATCAAAAATGTCAAAAGATTTATTTCATACTATTTAATAATAATAAAATAATTAGGTAAAATTTAATTTAAATAACTTTATAATGATAGAAATAATATTTTTAAATTCATATTTAGGAAACATGGACATGGATGATAAAGATACCATAGTATATACTTACATTTAAAAAATCTCAAATACTCAGATTGCAAAATTATCTCTTACCACTTTATAACTACTAAAATAATATGCCTCATAAAACAAATAATATTATATGCATATTTAAATAACATAACTTTCTGAATTAATAAAAACATTCATGGGAAGATTAAACAACACATAAAAGAAACTGATGGTGTATAAAGCATATGTACCATGGAAATAAAACTTAGATAAAACAATACCTTACATTAGGTATGGGTTCTATAATATATGTCTGAAAATAATTTATAAGGGTTTAAATAATTTCATTAACTTATTCCATAATAATATTCATTTTTTTAATATCATAATTGATCATATTATTACCCATTTATTAATAAAATTATTACTCGTCCATCTGGTATTAACTGCTTTATTTTCCTCGCATGTTTTTTAGATACATTATTGTTACTCATCATAGAATATAGTAAGAACATTTAAAAAATGATATTATTATAATATATATCATATTTATTCATTATATTCATTTATATAATCATTCATTAATGAAGATCATGTAGAATGAATAACATCACATCGTGGATATGGTAGGTCGTACGTACGCACGAGCAACGATATCATTCCCATAATAGTGGAATGGTATTAATGTGGATGGTTTATATAATATTAAAGAATCAATATCATGTTATAGTAACCAAATAAAGTTATTATTTCCACTATTAAACCCATCCAAGTAAATTGGTGATGAAAAATAGATTACACCATAGCGTGGAGACGGTAAGTCGTACGTACATACGCATGATGATTTCCTTTTTTCGGATGGATAGAAGGTGACATATGTTAGTTAAGTAACCATAATAACATCTCATAATATAAGTTATACTGTATTTATTTCTTAATGATAGAAACAATTCATTAATAAAAAGTATAATAATAAATAAGTTTTAATGGATTGGTAGAGGGGATTTCCTATCCATCAATAAACTCCCTCTAAATCATCTTTTAAAGGCACCAAAGATGTTATTTATACAATACTAGTACCTCTATAATATGAATAAGAAAGTTGAAAAGGGAAATGGGAAGGTTATATCTAATCCTAAAGGCTCAATGTGAATTGAACATATAAGGGAGGATGTTCTCTTTTATAATTGAGGTGAGGGGCATATTTATAACCTCAAGAAATATTAATTTATAATAATATCAAACCGCATTAAAAAACCTCCAAAATGTCATATTTTATAAGATAATAACATATAAGGTTGTAATATCATAAAAAAATAAATTTTATACAACCTTTCCTTTCAATTTAAACCTTATCATTTTAATTAACACTTAGTTATTTTGATTAATTTTTAACAAAGGTAACAAATATTTCAATATAAAAAGGGTAAAATATTTACTTATTTGATGCCAAATAGATAATAAAGGAATAATTTAGTAAATTTTATACAATATAATAATTATTATATTATTTTAAAAATATTATATTGTTATAAAATAATTTATTAAAACATTATTTTGACAATTTTGACACTATTCATTTGATTGATTTTCAAAAATATCAAGATAAGATGTTAAAATTGAAAAAATATTTTATTATATTTATAATGGGTCAGGGGAAACTATAAAATTCATTGGATATATTATTTAACAAAAATAAGTTTTATTTTAATATTTTTAGTAACATTAATTTGATATTTTCATTAATAAAATTATTACTAGATCAGTTTTCTGTAGTTATTTAATATACTTATTTATTAGGTAAAAATTTAAAATAAAATAAAATAACTAAGATAATAATTATATATATCATAATAATAATTATACTGTAATTTATTTCCTATAAAATTCCACATTAGAAATGTTATATTTATTAAAACATGAATGTGACAACTTTAACATTACTTTAAATAAAATATTATAAGTGTCATAATCTTTCTTATATGTTTCAAAATGCTCAATAACTTCACCCATGGATGATTATGGTTGATATATACTTGACCAATAATATTTGGTAATGTTTTTTTTTGTATTTTAATGGTTATTATCATTTTAACAAAAAAAAAATTATTAATTTTTCATCTATTATTTAATTTATACATCATCAATGTATAACCATTTAAGGTAATTATTTATTTATTAAAATTAAAAATAACCTACCATGATAAATAAAATCATTTTATATTTCAAATGAGAATTTAGAGTCTAATTTTTTTTCCATATAACAATATATTAAAATTTAAGTATTAATTAAAATCAGAGTGAAACATATTTAACTTTTCTATAAATAAAATATATTAAATGTCCTAATCTCTTACAAGTGGCTTACAAAGGATAAAATTTAGATCCAAGAAAGAATTAGGTCCAAAAAAAACTCATCCATTTATATTAGGACAAGATTTAAAGTAATTTTAAAATATTATATTTATTCTTAATTACTCTATTTACCTTTTTACCGTATTAACAATCATTACTAAAATTACTATTCATAATGACAAAAAATAAAATAAATATATTTACATAATTCGAACCCACTGATTAAAAATATGGAATCAATTTTTTTAGAATTCAAAATACATAATTTTTAGTAATTTATTTAAAATAAATCCCGCTATTGGATTGAAAAACGTTTTCTAAAATTTAAAACATTGCAAATGATTGAAATGTTTTTACATCTAAATTCATAGTAAAATTAATTCCAATGACCTAAATTATATTAACTGAAAAAATATAAGCATTTATACATTAAAAATATTCAATAATATAATTTATCCAAATAAATTATTTAAATGAAAAAATTTGTTTTCAATAAAAATTTAGAATATTTTTAACTATTCATCAAAACATGGAACTTATAAAAAAAATATCAAAAATTATTCCGAAGTAAATTTATATAGCCCACTTCTAAAAAGGAATTTTATCTTATCAAATAGAATATAAAAAGGTGATAAAAATTATATTTGAAATGGTTGCGCCATTGAAAGGCTTCAAAACTATACTTTTTTTAGAAAATACTTCTTTTATCTAAAAAATTGAATTAGATATTATATAATGTCTATAAAACATATAAGAAGAATTTTAAACAAATATATGGAATATATATTAAATATATATATTTCATTAATATAATCAATCAAGAGTGATTTTATTATTTTATAAAATCACTTATTTGAATTTATATAGTCTTTTAGAAAAAAAATTCCATTTATTTCGAAAGGGTTTTATTTTCATTTATAATTAATTGCTCACCAAATAATTAATTATATAATATTGTGTAAATCATATTTTCATAATTCAAATAATATTGTTTATACCTTCCATTATAATGGCTAGGTTACATGGTAACATAATAATATTTATTTGTTTGCTTAAACTCGGTCTTGTGTGAAATAAAATATATCAAAAGAACTCAAAATTGTTTGTAACAAACCCCAATAATGGTGTTGTATATACATAAATATAATAATGTGTTTCATGTATTGAAATATTATCATGGCGTAGTCTACAATACAATACATCAAAAAAATTAAAAAATATGTATAGCTCATATAAATCTCGGGGTGTTACATTCTAACCCACTTAAAATAAATTTCTCCATCAAAATTAATATAGATTATAAAAGGATTAATACATAAAAGTTTCATTTATAAAATACCTCATTATCATAAATGTTACTTTTTTATTAATAAATAAACAAGACTTCCAATATAAGAAACATAAGCCAAGAAGTCTATGGAGGTTTGAAGTGGTGAAGTCCGGTGGAATCCCCTCGGATCAGATTGAACCCATCAGGTTTCAAAGAGAGGATATCATGTAGTCAAACCAAATCACTACAAGGTATATCCAATGAAACCAGGTAATACGCCACTTTGTTACCTTCACGCTAGGAATGCATAACTTTGATGTTGTTGTTGATCATGCCTTTGCACTTTTTGGTAATATAGGTGATAAACCCTGGAGGAGGGAAAATATCATTCAGAACATCATAGAGAATCATTGAGTCTGTTTCAACTTCTGATAAGGTTAAACCCTTCTGGTGGAAAATATTGATACCCATGAGCATAGCCTTGGCTTCGGCTTGATGACAGGAACCATAGCCAAAAAGGAGGAGAAATCCAAGAGGACCGATCCCCTAGAGTCTCGGACATCCCCACCACCGCAGAATACTCCCGTCCTGCAAGAACCATAAGTGGTGAGTTTTAGGCCCTTGGAGGGAGGATTCCATCACACCTAGAGGTAGCGGGATCTTCTGTCAACTGCTTGGATATCGCATGAAACAAAGTTCATCCCCCATAAGGAGGGGGAATCCCTCCAGTTTCTAGTGAGCCGAGACAAATAAAGGAGGATGTTCTTAGTCCTAATGATGATATTATTTCTAGAAGAATAGACCCCCTCATGTCTAAACATATTTATAGCTTTTAAAATTGAGCAGAACCCCTCCAGAAGGATCACCATGTGCTCCATCTTCTCCAGACCTCTATCTCCTTACCCATAGAACCACCTTTCCAATAACGGTAGCTCCACTTAGTTAATGTCATGAAGGCCTGTGAAATCCCCAATGGCGCGCCACACATCACACGCCCATCAACCCTGAATGAAAATGTGATCATCACTTTCCTCCTTGAAGTCTTTGTAGTAGGGACCCTGAGAAGCAAGAGGGATGCCACATCGTTTAATATTTTCATCTGAGGGGATGGTCTGATACCTGATCCTCCATAGAAGAAAGTTGTATTTGGATGGAACCACCTTGGACCAAAGGATTTCATTTCAAAAATCATGCTACTCTATGATGAACTAAGACCGATGATAATCCCAAGTCTTGAAATCCCCCTAGGAAGATGGTGTGAAGACACAATGGTCAGGTTCCTTCGACGAAGTAATGAGATTGAAGTAATCATATTTCTCCTCATCTAGCATAGCCTTAATGTAGGCTAGGTGCATATTGGTCTCCCAAAAAGAAATGGTGGGAGAAGGGCACCCCGGGAAACCAAGAATATTCCCAACCCAACTAAGGTTCCAGAAAGAAATGTCCCCCTCTTGATGATCCACTGAGAGTGAAAACAATGCTCTGAAAATAGGTTATAAAAAGTAGGCCGTAATGAAGAAACTCATCCCTCCATCGGGGAGTGATTAATAAATAGAGGCTGCTTAATTTTCTCCCATATCGTACTCTGTTCCACCACTTTTCAATCCAACCTTACATGAATGAAAATGAAGGTTTCATTCAAGTTGTGTATATTAATTATGCCCTCCCTAGGATGCCTCACAACCTTACCCCATGATGCCCAATACTTTTTTCTTTCTTCAAGAGGATCCCAGATAAAACTGACCAAGAGCTTCTCAATACAAGAAATGAAACCCTTAAGTGCCTTGACGGTAGAGAGAGCATGGATTAGAGTTTCCAACATAATGATATTGATGAGATAAATGATACCTTCAAAAGACAGAAACCTATTTTCCAATTGTGGATGTGGTCCCCAATCTTGCTGGAAGGAAAGTTGAAGTCCTGGATCCATAGCCTACCAGGGGTGATGGGTGCCCCAAGGTATTTCATGGGATATCACCCCCTTTACATGGATAGGGTGAGCTGAAACTCAGAAGACCTTCTGGGGGAGCAGTTGTTGGGGATAAATTAGAGGTTCTTCTCTTTATTATAAAGTGGACACTCTAGTGGCAGTAATCCTTTAAAATGTTGTTTAGGCCTCGGATAGATTCTTACCCCCATTGTTGAATACCGGGGTTTCATTCGTGAACATTAAGTGAGAGATTTCTATAGCCCTCATCCTCCTACGATAGAGAAGAATATCTCTATTTTTTATGCTCCTATGAATGAGCCGATTCAACACCTATTGTGTTATGATGAAAATACTAGGGGACAAAGGGTCACCCTATCTTAGCCCACGAATGGCTTTGAAGAAACCATAAAATAATGAAGTGGGATATAATTTATTGATTTCATAAAAATTTATGATCATAGGAAACCATTTAACATCATGTTCCATTTTCCTAATCTTGAATAATTTTCATGAGACCATATAATTATTTTATTTTTTCATAATCTCACTATTTTTCATTCTATGAAAAATTTCCTCTTCATCTATTATTCAAATAAGTGACGTTGTATTTTTCATTCCTAAAGAATTATTAGATCATGCGATGCATATATATAATGATAGGTCATTCCATCTTACTTTATAACAACAAAATGTTAGTCCAATTTATCTAATATGCATAAGTCCATATATGGTGAAATAATAAATCAATATAACAAACATAATATGATATTTAAGTTATACTTTCCATAAATTAATAACCTTAAAATACTTTTAAAAGATGAAAATCGAAAACATTAGAAAGTGGTTCACTAAATAGTTTTAACATTTATTCTCCATGTATGATTTGGTATCTCTTGTTGGTCACATTCCCAACATGTGAACACCATTATCATGTATTCTCTTGAGTCATCGTAACAACCCGAGTTACCATATATCCTTATTTAAAACATGTATGTTTCCTTATTCCCATACTTATTGGATAAATTCTTCAAGTCCCAATTTTTTTATACTTTAACCTTGATAGAATAACTCTCTTGATAAAAAATCCATAACTAGTTCCTAATAAACTAGTATCATCCAATTTACTTATTCATATCAAACATATATTTATCCAAACATCAATATCTAAACATAAGGGACGTATTTCAGGTTATCTTTCCCATAATCATGTGTTATCCAAATATATCACCCTCCCCTTAAATAAATTTTCTAGGTTTTTATAACTATTAAACATATCCTTTTCAATCCTTAATGAACAACTTATACTGAAAACACGTATATATTTCATGATTCGTATAACATAATATTTGAATTCTGAAAAAATATACACCAAAATCATCCAACTTTATTCTTAAAAAATTACTCAGTATCCATCATCTAAGTCTTTCCAAAAATATGAATAATTTATAAATGTTCTCAAACCTTAATCTAAGCAATATTCTTCGGTTTAATGTAAAAAATAATTCTAGAACATCTCATATATTTCTCATCTCATTTACAATCTCATTATCATCAGTAGTATAACCAATACTTATACAACCTTCATGATTATCATTATGATATTTCCACCTAGGAAATAGATTTTCATAATTTCTATACTATCCACATCTTAAAAATTCATTTTTATCAATTTTCTATAAAGTTCTAGCTATTGAATAAGACTAGAAAGAAAACTGTGCGAAACAATTATCATAAATGAAAATCACATAACTAAGGGAAATTACTTATAATAATTTAATCTATGATATATTAGTTTTAATCCAAGGTTATTCATGATAGTTACCAAGGTTTTGGGATTGAAACCTATAATTAGACTTATCCTTAGGCCATCCATATACATAGACTTATAAATATCAATAGGTATCTCACTAATGTTTTTCAATCCTAGTTTCTAAAGGTTTAATAAACCTTCACTATGTTACAAACTGTAAATACCTAAGCTTAACATTCATGGAAATTACATTACTTGTGTGGAATACTTAATACATTACAAAACAAAGATGCCCAAATAACATATTAGTTTAGTGTCTTTGGAACCTTGGAACACATTATTCTAATTTGGTGAAATATCTTCAATATATCCCATAAAGAGCTTCCCATTTGGGTTTCCTACCTAAAACCATTCTTTACATCATAGGGAAATAAAAACAAAAGGAAGGGGTGAGCTAAGATGCTTAGTAAGGGTAAAAAAGTGAAACATAAAATCAT
The DNA here is from genome assembly GCA_963277665.1 of Viscum album. Lineage (NCBI taxonomy): Eukaryota > Viridiplantae > Streptophyta > Magnoliopsida > Santalales > Viscaceae > Viscum > Viscum album. The sequence continues at coordinate 150,707,606 of OY728125.1, forward strand.
GAACATAAGAATGTAAAAACATGAACATATCTTTTGAAAATCATACCACGTATAACATATATCAATTAATGAAATAAATCATGGATGTTCATAAGGAAAAAAATCATAAAAGAACCTAAGTCATGAGAAAATAGCATTTCCATAAAACATAGTACTATGAAAAAAGCATAGAAAATCATTTAAATATTATCCAAGGATCATTACAAAGATAATAATAGTGCACAAAGTCCTTTACTCAACTGAGTTTGATACTCATTCCAACCCTGTATTACTGAACTAGGCTTATTTACTTTTTCAGCCCAATATTATTGAACTGAGATCATTTTATATCCCAACCCTGTCTATCTCAGGAGATATAAATATTTACCTAATGCATTGGAGGGAGATATACGTCCCACCATTCACATAATGAAAACGATACATGTGTGTTATATAACAACATAAATCATATCATAACTCATGGAATGAAATGGATTTCATAAACATAATTCATTCATAATAGAACTAGTGGAAAATAAATGGGTTGCATAAGTATTATGAAATTATAATATTATTGACGCTCATTTTCATCACATTGTCTAAAATAATGGAAAGGGAAATGACTTAGCACAAATTGATTCAGCCTTTTAAGAAAACATAAAAAACCAACAAAGGCATGAACAAGGCTTCGAATGCACAAGGGTCGCGCAAGTTCTGTCACTGTCGCGGAAGTATACTTGCGCACCACCTAATGGTCACGCAAGTGACTTGTGCGCCCTAAAGGATAACCACCCGGGGTATTTTCCAGCCTATAAATAGACCCTGTGGGCCCCCCATTTGGGAGGAATTTTTTCCAGAATTCAGATACAGAGGTATGAATGCCCAAGTTTCTTCTTCAGGTCTTCCGAACACTTCTAAGGTAATTCTTTACCTAGAATTGAAGGTCTAAACAAGAGGAGTAAGGTCTAAGTGTTAGAATTTACTATCACATGCACGCCTAAGGTGTTTTACCCATAAGGGAAATGAACATACTTGTGCGTCGCCCTACTTATTCACCAAAACATGCGCGCCTCTCTTCTAGAAGTACCATAGGATAATTATAAAGGCTTTTTTCAAGGATTTCCCAAGTGTTACCATAATGGTTAACAATCGCTCAAGTACCCATGTGTCGTGAAGGTATACCTGAGCGACCATGACTTGCGCGCCCACGCAGTACCTGCACGCCTTCCAGGACTTGCACGCCCATACCTTTTTGGGTTCCATTCTTGCCCATTTAACCCCTCTTATACCATTCCACCTCTCCTATTCAAGATTTAGTCTTCAAGACATCTTTCAAAGCCATTTATGGAATGTTTTCTTGATTAACTTCCTTATCTGAAAGGAATTCTGTGGAATATCTCTCGAAAACTAGTGATTTACACATATTTATGTCACTAAAGATTGAGATTTAATTCATTCGACCTCATCCTTTAAAATGATAGAACCCCTTAAACTGGGCCTCCATTTCAGGAATAATCCCCAGCCATAATTCCCATTAATTTTGGGCATCCTCCTTAGGAGTAAGCCCCAAGTCCCCAAATCAAGGCATCCTTTTCAGGAGTAAGCCCCAATCTTAAAATTATTAAATATGGGCATCCTCCTTAGGAGTAAGCCCCAAACATAATTCTCTTAACCTGGGCTTCTTTTTTCAGGAGTAAACCCCGGTCTCAAATATGGGCATTCTCTTCAGGAGTAAGCCCCAAGTCCCTTAATATTTCAATCCCCTTAACCTAGGCCTCCTTCTCAGGAGTAAGCCCCAGTCTTAATTTCTCTTAACCAGTCCTAATTTACTTTTTGATATGGGTCTCCTTCTCAAGAGTAAAACCCAATCATAATTCCCCTCTTAATTTGGGCCTCCTTTTTAGGAGTAATCCCTAAATTAGAGTATCCAAATCTCCATAAAGTATATATACCTTTATGGACCCTGTCCCTGGATTTCTTCCCTGATGTAAATCCTAATATTCATCTATTTGGGAAGTCATACATACATAAGCCCCACATCATTTCTTATGATTGAATCTCTCATGGCACAATTGTATGGTTTTATCAATACCTCTTGTTTCTCACACCGAGCATGACTCACATGAGCTTTGAGTGTAAACGTAATTATGACATCTTTTCTTTGAGCCCTCAATCATAAACATCATATTCCCTTACTCGAACTACATGGGTTCTGATTCCTTTTCCTAAATAAAGGATACGTAGGTAGCCCATCTGCAGGTATGATACCAACTCTGAAATAATCCATGTCCTTCTGAATGACAATAAACTTCAAGTGCCCCACTGAGTGGCTTTAAAACCAGTATGGTCATCATAATGACCAAGAGACTTTTTATGTATTAAAGGATATCATTGACTAAGAATATCTAAACAAATATAGATGATTATCTATCAATGAAGAACCTCGAATACATATAAAATATTCTCTAAATTTCCTATATATCAATCATTTATTGTCAGATCTAAAGGAAAGATCATTTTATAATTGGTAATGTAATAAGGATTCATGAACATAACTTAAATCTATAAAGAGAGTCCCTGAGTAGACAATAATTCCCCTAAAAAAGGTGTGATGAGTCCGACCTCCCATCCTCTTGACCAATGAAAATTCCTAAGCCTCATCAGTCTACAACTAATGAGCGCCTTCCTCAGGAAAGTAGGTTCAAATGGAAATGGAATCATTGGATGTTTCCGGTTCTGCGAATAAACCCGTTAGAAACCGCTTAGAATGTTTGGATATTAAATCAATGAGATCATCCCCCATTCTAGAGGAAAAAAAATGTTGAACCCACCGTGAATACTTAACCAAGATAAAATGATGTTTTACTTATTTGGTAGGATCCTATTTAAAACTCAATGAGAGGGACAACAAAAAAATCATTGACATATGTGCTCATCCAAAAGATTTAGTGGCTGAATTTATCTTGATTACGTATATTATATTAAACATGAACTCTTTTCCAAGATTTTATACATTCTAATAAATGGCTGCTCTCAAATTCACACCTGTGAAAACCTCTGTTGTGATTTCCACTACTGCTACTCCTGCTAGATCATCGTCCGCTCTGAGGAAGACATCACCTACTCAGCATCTTCAACGCTGGGTATCAAACGCGCTGGTTAAGGAGTACCTTGAAAACGGTACTATTCCAACTCTAGAGGATTCCCGACAAGCCCTCCAAGTGAACAATTCACCCTGGTCATCCAGACAACGATGATTAGTGATCAAGAAGCAGGCGGTTCTAACCACCGTCTCTAGCTATTTCGGGTCGTTATCCCCAGAACGCAATCACCATTCGCTCCCTTATTCTAGGGAGGTGTACGACCAGGTCCCTCAGGGCCTTAATTCAAGAAGACAGGAGTTCTTCCCAAGGGATACTATCAACAATAACCGCCAGAATCGTGCAGTAGTGTTCCCTCAATATGATGAGGGTATCGACTCCAGGCGTTCGGCTCAGGTTCCTCGAACCCGAGCAGGAAAGACGAATCGCCAAAGGTGAAATCCGGTTAACAGTGAGCATGTTCTCATCTCTTCCATCTCTAAAGAATTCCACCTACCTAACTTGGTGGAAAGCAACGAGCAGGCACACACACCTGCCCGTTTTAATTCCGTTGTCCAGCAGACTCGTCTGACAGCATCACGCCAATCCCACCAGGAAATTCTGGTGGAGTACTATAGGTAGGAACATACACCTAATTATACATCATCAGCTAGTCAGCAGGCTCGTCTGACTACATATGATGGAGCTCGTCAACCACGTTCGGAAAAGTGAAATCAACAGGCACATACACCTACTAGTATTGATCAAGCCTACCAACAGTCTCGATTGGTAGCACACAGAGAAGTCATTCGGAATGCTCCGGTGACAAATAGGAGGCAGACTCAACTTTCTGCCCCCACACATGAGTATTTTCGGGATTCACAGACAGGAAAAGGAGGACAGGAGCAGGAACATACACCTACTCCAAGCACGGAATGGATGTATATCCCTGTTCCGGCAGCTGAAGTCACCAAGCACATTCTGTCAATGGTGAAAGTGCAGAAGCAAATTCCTGCTCATATCCTGGATGCCTGTCAGGATATTATAACAGCTTTAGCAACATCTCACGGAAAGACACATAAATCTATCCCTACCAATGGAGTGACACATCAACAATTCACTTCGGAACAGACACACACATCTGTTACGGTCCCAGGGGGTTGTGGGGCATACTCCCCCATATCATACAGACAAACAATTCAGGCACATACACCTGATTTGAGTAGAGATCGTCAGCCTAACTTGGCCATCTCACCTGATCAAGAAAATACACCTGCTCAGAGAAGCCACTTTCGTCAACAAGTGGTTTCCAAGGTGAGTAAGAAGGCGTCTAAGAAAAAGACCCGCCCAACACAGTCAAGAAATCAATAGCCAATCTGTAACAAGGCCTTGCTCGATGCTGGAGTTCTTGAATCCCTTAGACGGTTATCTATTGGAATGAAAGATTCTACTCCCTCATTTCCCAATAGTGGGAACATTAATTCTGAAGGTCTTCAACATGCACTTCCTCATGAAGGCTTGCTTCATGAAAATTCGGTCGATCTCGAAGTTTCATCTTCAGATGAGATCCATAGGAACCCTCTATGTGGTTAGAAGACCAAGGAGCAAGATATATCATATTTTGATGTAACCCACCATGGTGGTCCTCTCCATGATGATGAATTTCGTTGCGAAAGTCCTCTCCGCATTAGTGATGCACATTGCCTGGAAAATGCTCTAGTAGACAATGTAGTGCTGAGAAATCCCTCTTATCTTGAGGCACTTGTAAATGAAAAACCAGTCATGTCTGATGCTTCATCTCTAGCAGGTGAAATACTTTCTCAATCGGAAGATATCCTATGGTGTAGGTCATTTTCCGAACCACCTCTAAGTCATGCATCTTCTAGTTTAATAAGTGATTTCTCTACCAATCTTTTTGAATCCGATGAAGCAACAAGGAAGAACCAGCTCTGGTAAAATCAGGTAGAAGAATATTCATTGAATGATAAAGAGGAAATGCTGAACATGAGAAAACAATTGGAGAAAGGTGAAGTTCCAGTCATGTTTTGGCATATGGTTGACTCTCACTATGACATTCCAAAGATGTTAACAGAAGATGGAATTCATGATATTTGTCTCAACATTTATGAAACTCTTTTTCAGTTGAAAAAGAAAGTATTATCTTATAATGAATATGAAAATAACGATAAGATAATAGAAGGGTTACAACGTCAGATTTATTTGGCATCTCTATCAGTCTCTCGATATCCGAAGGCTGAAAAGCAGCAGAGAGCCCTTCAGCGTTCATGCCTTGGCGCACTAAGAATATTGCACCAGTTAATTTCCAATTCCCCATCTGGTATTCATGTCAGAGTATGGCGTGTTCATGGAGCACCACATTTCACTGTGCTCTCCAGTCAGTAAATCCCCCGAAAATGGTCTCATGCAATGTTATTGCCCGTGGCCGGCCACAGTCAATGGGATTTTTTTGTAATCAAAAGCTTTCCCAAGAACATGCCTCAACTAGTTCTTCTCAAAATTAAGAATACAGAGAACAAGTTGTTGAATTACTCATGCATCAAGCAAACAAGAATATTGAATATTCCTCTCTTATGGAGCAAGCACGTCATCAAGTTATAGAAGTGTCAAAAACCATCCAATGGTCTTTTGAACCGGGTGATAAAATTTGATGTCGATTGATGTATCCAGATAATTTCTGGACTAAGTTCTCCAAGATCATGAGAGCTTTTAAGAAATTCTCAGACATATTATGTCAAGAGCTACCCCAGCTCACTAGACTGGGGACTCTTTTAAACCAACCCTCGGAATAAAAAAATAGGATTCAAAGAGTTAAGAAAAGACATCAGGAATAGCCCCAGTCCACCGGAATGGGGAATTTTCAAATCATCAATCCCCTCCTCAGCAAAAGTCATTCTTCTCTCGATTGGGGAAGAAGCCACAAGAGGAACGAAGAGCCAAATTATCAAGAGATTCCCTCGAAATTACAATTTTTCAAGAAGTTCCTGAGGGATTGAATCAATAAAAGGCAATGTCTCATCAAAGACATGGAATAAGACAATATCACAGAAATGATGATAGAAGGGATGCAATGCGTTATGCATAAATCAATGTCATCAATGCCGTTGTTGCGGATCCACCAGATGAGTCTCACTTAGGGGACTCATATGAAGAGGTTCCTGCTCATGAAGTTGTACGCACAGACACAAATGAAGAAGGTGTGCGTACACGAAATCAAAGGTTTACCCAGAATCTGGGTGTTCCTTCAAATAACCCACTTTCCCCTCTCCTAAAGGGATCAAACAAGGGGAAGGGAAAGAATCAGGTTACATATCCTTCCTCGAGAGAAGGCCAATCGCTCCCACTAGAGCAAGGATTTGCGCAACAGGAGGATGAAATGAATGAATTAAGGAGGTTGAACGCAGAACTACTTCAGGTTAGTCTTCCTCCTAAGTGTGCTGGAGTCAGTCATCTAAGGGAGTTTGTTGCATCTACTAAGATGGATCAAGAATATCCTTCTTTATCAGTACACCCTCACAGGTCTAATCCTATGGGTCAAGTGCAACAACAATTGGCAGTACTACCATCGGTTGCAGTACCAGCCACCACATCTGTCCAAACTCCAGTCATTGCACCTGCCCAAGTCCAAGTTCATCCAGATGTTTCTAAAAAGTTAATAACTACCATTGAGTCATTAATAGCTCGGATAGAGACTATGGAAGGGAAGCGTGCGCAGGTTCAACCAAAAAAGAGATATTACCCTGAATGGGTAGATGCAATCCATCCCCCATCATGTTTTGGGAACCCCATATTCCCTATTTTTAATGGATCAGACGACCCTGAACAACATTTGATTCATTACATGTCTTGTTGAGATCCTATGATGGGAACTCCAGAGTAGCAGGATGTAGTGAAACTCAGATTCTTCGTGCGAACCTTGCAAAGACCAGCCTTTGTCTGGTACACAAGCATGAAATCCCAGTCAATTACCGGATGGGAAGATCTCCATCAATGATTTCTTCTTCAATTCAGCTCAAATTTTCCAAAGACAACAGTTTTTGATCTTTCAAACTGTAAGAAAAGGGAGAATGAAAGAGTCTCTGATTACATTTCTCACTGGAAGGGATTAACATATTCCCTAAGCTTAGCACTCCCTCAAGAGTAACTGTTGCAAATCTATGTAGAAAATATGCGTGACGAATTACGCACATCGTTGATCCCTGTGAAATACACAGGAGGGTTTAGAGACCATACTTCAATCGCTCAACAGATTGAAGATTCTCTTATATAGACTAAGGCTAAATCTCGTGTAATTTCATCAGCTCCTAAAAGGAGAATGGGTAAAGTAGATACTACTACAGTTATGCTTAAACAAGCACATGTAACTGCTTCTACTTCAAAAACATCATCTTATTGAAGGGCTCCACCTCTTGAGAGCCAAAAACAAAGGTCGTTTCGTCAAGACGATCAAATAGATCAAAGACGAAAACAATTTGAGGATATGAAAAGAAAAACATACTCTTTCTGAAATGAACAAGTTCCTAGTTACTTCATTTCGGCTCTATAAAATAATTTGGTACAGTTTCCAAGGCCCAAAAGGCCAAACAGGGAAGGAGATGAAGACTGTCCCAATTATTGCCCCTTTAATCAAATGTTGGGGCATCCCATCCAGGTGTGTTTTGTCTTCAAAGACCTCCTGCAAAATATGGTCGAATCGGGACAAGTCAAATTAAAAGGTTGTTCAGCCCAGGTAGCATGTGTTACTACAACAGTTCCATAGGAGGAAGGGGAATGGAAAGAAATCAAAAGGAAAAATGCACAAAAATATGATGATTGGATGGTCAGAAATACAATCAACCGAACTCATGCTATTTTACGAACACAATTGAAGAAACCAATTGTGCCTTCTGCCATGAATGCATCAGCAAAACCCTCTTCATTAGAGGAAAAATCTTCAAAGAAAAGGCATGATTCCAAGAAAGATAAAGAATTAGAAGAAGATGAGTATGTGTCAAAGCCTAAGTTGTCTTTGACTATTGCTGACTTCATGCCATCTACTTCAAAGCCAAGGGAACTGTCCCACCAAACGACACAGTCTAAACAGGCTAATCAGGCAGAGTCTTCATCAGATGAAGAGTTGATTTTCAGTTCTGTTAATATGATTCAATTAACAGATCCATATTCCAGTCGCAGTTTCGATTACGATGAGCCTAAATTCCCTATGTCTAATAGAGGAATCAGAGGAAGTTCCAGAAGATCAGGATACAGGGAAAGGCAAGGATCTTTCAGAAGCCACTATTCCAATTCTACCCCTGCTAGAACTCTGTATGCAGCATAAACTTGTGGTAGAGCCCTTCAGCAAGCTCAACAAGAACAAGAAAGTTCTTCCACCAATAGCAAATTCAACCCTAGAACAATTATTCAGGAAGATCGGTTGAAGGTTCCATCTTCTTCCTCTCAGCAAGAAAATAGACCTAGTCAGCCTAATCTTCCAAATCTAGGAGTATTACCAACTCCAATTCCGGTACAAGATGCATCAAATTCCAAGGCATAAACTTTACAGGAACCTGCTAAACCACATGTTCCTATTGGTAAACACAGACCTTTGGATTAAAAGTATGATGTATTGAAACACTTGGCCCAATTACCAGCCATGTTATCAATTATGGATGCCTTGAATTTATCAAAGGATCTTTGGGAGGCACTCATTGAGGCTTTGTTAAGTCCTCAGAAGTTTGAAACTGAAATTGTTGTAGCTGAAGTCTATCACATAGAGAATAATCCTGCAGAATGCCATGCAATAATATCTTTTAATGATGAAGATGAAGATGATGTAGTGCATGTATATATTAGACCTTTGTACTTATCTGGCAAGGTCAATGGCATAGACGTCTGAAGACATTTCATTGACAATGGTTCCAGAGCCAACCTCATGCCCATTCATACACTTCGTCGATTGGGCCTCACGAAATATGATTTATCTCCTTCTACCATGATGTTACATGGATGTGATAAAAATGAACAAGAACCATTGGGCGAAGTTACACTCAGAACTCAGTTTGGAGATCTTTTATCCAATTCATATTTCATGGTTTTTGATCAAGATTCAACATTCAACATCTTTCTTGGAAGACCCTGGCAACATCAACATGCGGCTATCCCTTCATCATACCATCAATGTCTCAAATATTGTTTTGATGGTCAAGTTGGGACATTGTATGGTGATAAGGCCACATTCAAGACATGTGAGTTTCAATACATTGAGGCGGAATTCTATCACATGAAGGGAAGGGAGAAATCCACAACAAAGGAGATTACCGAAGTTAATGCTTTGTATGGTTTGGAGAAGGTTCCAGTAAATCCATTTGTGCATGTGAGTACAGATTATGTGTTTTCTATCAGTAAAATTGACAGGATAGACCCAAATCAAAATACTCTTATGGAAAGATCCATAATGTCAATTACGGAAATCAAGCCAGACAACATGGGAGAAATTTTTGATCCTCCAAACAGTGATGAAAGCCCAAATGGAGACATATTCATTTCATCTGCTGAAATCCAACAAGTGTATACTTCTCCAATCAGGCCAGAAGAAGTTATAGAAACATAGGAGGTGAATAATGATGTCGATTCTCAATCCGTCATCTCCTCTTTATTTCCCAAGGAAGACCCTTCATCATCAATCGGGTCAGAAATGGAAGCATATTCTTCAAGATGCTCAATTTTTAACATCTCTTCTGATCATGGAAATTCTTCATTATCAACTACTATGCAAGTAGAAATGGAAGAAATAACACATGTTGAAGAAGAAGAATAAGATATCAGAGATGCTCCTCTAGCATTTGAAGAGGGTATCTCTACCACCATGCATGAACTCAGAGAAATAAATTTGGGTACAAAAGAAGATCCACTCCCCACTTTAATCAATGCGGTCATGACTCTTGAAGAACAAGAGATGTATATTTCCTTTTTAAAGAAAAATCGAGACATTTTTTCTTGGAACTATATAGAGATACCTGGGCTTGATTCTGATGTTGCTACTCATCATTTGGGTTTACCAGAAGAATATCGAGGATTTAAGCAAGCCGCGAGAAGAACACACCCAACTTATGCTTCCAAAATTTAAGTTGAAGTGGATAAACTTATAAAAGATAACTTCATCGAAGAAGTTAAATATCCCAAGTGGTTGGATAATATTGTCCCTGTAAAGAATAAGAACAGACAAATTAGAGTTTTCATCGATTTTAGAGATCTTTATCGGCATTGTCTTAAGGATGATTTCCCAATTACGATTACAGAACTTTTAATTGATGCAATAGCTGGCTATGAAGCACTTTCCTTCATGGATTGATATTCTGGATATAACCAAATCTGAATGGCCCCTGAAGACGTGGAATCCACATCCTTTAGTGCCCCTCAGGGTGTATTTTTCTATCGGGTAATGCCCTTTGGCTTAAAGAATTCAGGTGAAACATATCAGTGTGACATGCATCGTATCTTCAAACCCTTTTTAGGGAAGTTTGTTGAATTCTATTTGGACGATTTGGTGGTCAAATCCAAACAATGTTCTAATCACTTGGCTGATATGGAAGTCATATTCTGCAAGCTTCGACAACATAATTTGAAGATGAACCCCTTAAAATGTGCTTTTGGGGTAACCTCAGGAAAATTTCTCGGCTTTGTTGTACGCCATTGTGGTATTGAAGTCGATCCTGAGAAGACAAACTCAATCCTTGGTATGAACCTCCTCAAAATTTGATAGAATTAAGAGGACTTCAAGGACACTTAGCCTATATTCGACGTTTCATCGCCAATTTGGCAGGAAAAATATTACCCTTCAATAAATTGATGAAGAACAGAGTCACTTACTAGTGGACTGAAAAATGTCAAGAAGCATTCGATATTCTCAAGAAATACCTCTTGAGTCTGCCGTACTCATGCCACCTGTGGAAGTAATGCCACTTATCCTCTACGTGACAGCTTTAGAGAGATCATTGGGTGCCTTTCTTGCTCAGAAGAATGATGCTGGGAATGAAAATAGCATCTACTACCTCAGTCGGACTATGATTGAAGCAGAAACCCGGTATTCAAGTATTGATAAGTGCTTCCTGGCATTAATATTTGTAGTTCAGAAGTTGAGACAATACTTGCAATATCATGAGGTCTAATTGGTATCTCGCAATAACCCACTCAAATTCATCGTTAGTCGTCCAATGCTTACAGGACTTCTGGCATGGTGGGCAGTTATTTTGCAGCAATTCGATATTCAGTATGTGTCTCAAAAGGAAATAAAGGGCCAAGCTCTGGATGATTTCCTAGCTGAACACCCTTCAGTGGAAGACACATCTTATGATATTGACTTCCCTGATGAGGAAGTCTTCTCTATTCAAGAAAGTCCTCAGGCATAGGAAATGTATTTTGATGGTGCTTCCAGAAGTCCAACAGGGAGGAAAATGGAAAATCCTAAATTCAACAAAGTTGGCTTAGGAATTGTGCTCATTTCTCTAGAAAAGGCATTGTTACCTTATTCCTTCTTATTATGGGAATTTGGTACTAATAATGAAGCAGAATACCAAGCTCTCATCGTAGGCTTGGAATTGGCGCTTCAAGCACAAGTGAATCAATTAAAGATGAAAGGTGATTCAGACCTGGTAATCAAACAAGTCAATGGGGATTATTCCATCAGAAAAGAAGAACTAATCCCTTTGTATTATTACTTTAGAGAGTTAATGGCAGAATTCCCTTCGGAACCAACATTTTCTTATGTCCCGCGATCACAAAATGCTCAATCTGATGCACTGGCTAATATAGCCACAACTCTGGTAGATCCAAATCGGGACGAGATGACCATCTGTATTGCCCACTATCATTCAATTTCACCTTATGTTCCAATCAGAAAAGAGGATATTAATGAAATTAGTCCCATTCCTGAACCATATGGTCATACTATAAGATGGATGTCACCTATCATGGAATACCTTCAAAATGGAACACTTCCACCTGATAGAGATGAGAAAGAACAAATTCGGCGACGTGTGGTCAATTGTACTCTTTATGATAGCCCAGATCACCTAGAGAAAATTTTCTACAAACGTGGTTTTGATGGAGTTTTCTTTAGATGCATTGATGGTGAAGAGACAATGGTTGTCATGAATGAAGTGCATGCAGGAGTCTGTGGTGCCCACCAGTCTGGAGATAGACTGTCTGGTCAGATTTGAAGGCTTGGATAATTTTTTCCTTTAATGATACAGGATTGTGTTGATTTCACAAGGAAGTGTCATTCATGCCAAGTACATTCCAACTTCATTCATCAACCTCTAGAGTTTTTTCATACAACTAAATACTCGTGGCCATTTTCCACATGGGGAATAGATGTGGTGGGACCTTACCTTTCAGCTACGACCAAGCAGTTTAAGTATACTCTTACTAATAATGATTTCGTTTCCAAATGGGAAGAGGAAATACATCTTAAGGAAATCAATTCTAAATGCATTGTTAGCTTCATCAAGTCTAACATCATTACCAGATTTGGTGTCCCTCATACCATATTGACAGACAATGACACCAACTTCTGTTCATCCGAGGTGAAGAAGTTGTATCAAGAATACAACATTAAATCCAACCATTCATCTCGGTATCATGCAGCAGCCAATGGCCATATTGAAGCCTTCAGTAAGACTCTTTCAAATATACTTCAAAAGATGGTGGATAAAGATAAGAAATCATGGCCTGATAAACTCTTCCATGCTTTATGGGCTTATCGTACTACCACCTACACTGCAACACGGTCAACTCCATATTCATTGGTATATGGAACAGAAGCATTATTTCAAATTGAAGTTCAACTACCATCGCTCAGAGTTTCCATTTCTGATCAGTCATCTACAGATGAACAATATCAAAAGTGATTGAATGAATTGGAACGGTTAGATGAGAAAAAATATTTTTCACTTTACACCACTTGGAAGTCTATCAGAATCGAATTGCATGAGCTTTAAAAAAAAAGTTCGTCTTCGTTCATTCACTCAGGGAGAATTGGTATTAGTTCTCAGAACTCCAATGATGCTTGGGAAGAAACCTCCCAAGATTGAGCCAAAATGGGAAGGACCTTACACAATAAAAAAGGTCTACTCCAATGGAGCTTATTCTTTAATCTCAGTGGATGGAGAACTCATCACTACTCCAACCAATGCAATATTTCTTAAGAAGTATTTTTTATAAACAAAAAATACATCATTGACGGTCCATGCATATGAACCTAAACTATTTGCAAGTCCCTTATGTCCAGCAAGACGTTAAACTTCATCATTAACGGTCCATGCATATGACCCTAAACTATTTGCACATACGTCCAACATGACGTTAACTTGTGTCCCCTTCATCGTCCTTGCTATATGGCGTTAAACTATACAACAACGGTCCATACATATGAACTTAAACTATTTGTATTCCTTTTGTCTCACATGACGTTAAACTGTGACATCCTAACTACATGATGCTAAACTGTACAGACGTCCCTTAGATCCAGCATGACGTTAAACTGCACCATCCACGGTCCATGCGTACGACCTTAAACTATTGGCACTTACGTCTAACATGACGCTAAACTGTATCATCCTTTTTTCATCCAACATGATGTTAAACTATGAAAAAGTCCCTAATACATCCAACATAACATTAAATGGTGTACTCTTTTGTCCTCACTACATGACATTAAACTTCACAGTACCCCTTTCGTCCAACATGACGTTAAACTATATTATCCCCATCTACCTAACTACATGACGCTAAACTGTACAGAAAGACCTTGATACATCCTACATGACATTAAACGGTACTTTTTCCCTGTTACATGACACTAAACTGGGAAGCACCAATAGTCCTAACTGCAAGACTTTAAACTGCATAGTCCCTTTATATGTCCTACATGACATTAAACTGTGCATCATTAAGGTTGTTGTTACCTCTTAATTCTCACACCGAGTATGACTCATGTGATCTTAGAGAAAACTTCGACCATAACACTCTCTCTAGGATACTAACCATGTGTAAGTCCCAACAACATCATTTTTTAGGTCATTGTCCTCAAGAACAACTTGATCGTTAATTCATTCTTTAATTCAACTACGCAGACTTTGATCCTTGTCTTCTAGGCTGGGTATGTAGGAAACCTCCCAAGGTTCAAGCCCAAAATCAATATCTTCACATCGGTCCACCTACATTTCATACGATGTTGATTCATGAAACCGCCCCTAGAATCAATATCTTTACATTGGTTCACTTTCATCCTTTCTATACGACGTTAAACTATAAAACACTTTTGTCCAGTATGATAATAAACTATAAAATTCTTTGATACCCTCACCTGAGCGGGAATCATTATTTACATTGATTTTCAATCATGTTTCATTCCAAAGACTACGTGCATACATGGAAATGCCCGAACCTTTTATCTTGGGTTAAACCATCATTGCACTAAACTCCCTTTTCACCCTTCACATGTACGAACCAAATTTTTACATAGGGTGGTTCTAGAACTACGTGGGCATGATTCCCATCCTTATTGGATATGTAGGAATGTTTGAGTGTCCCTCGAATCCTGCCCCAAGTTTTTGGGCCCAACCCCAAATTCCACTTTCAGTCCCTTGGCTGAAAAGTCCCTGTGAAAAAACACACTGTGTATTTCTTGTAAATGGTCTGAGCTCTATGACCCTAAACTAAGATCTCCAATTTAATTTTGTCATGTACGACGTTAAACTATAGTTTAAGAACTACGTATGGCTTGATTCCCATCCTTATGGGATACGTAGTGAAGTCCAACATTTACATTTAGGACCCAGCCACAATGTGATTATGGTTAGCATTGATCTGTGTATCTCTGTATACATTGGACAATACCCATCTTTATGTGTCATAATCTTAACCTAAAATATTTTCAGATCTTCATAACCCTGTTCTTGACTTCTAGTCAAAAAAATGTCAAACTTCTGAGAGTTATTTTTCCTGACTATGTAGTATGTTCCCTTAGGTGGCCTTGCATAAACAGTCTCCATAACAGATTTGTCAGCCAAAAGATACTATTATTTGACTATGCAGCCAATGCCCTTAGGTGGCCCTACATAACTCAACCCCCTAATGGGTTTGTCGGATACTGGTAACTTCATTCTTGGGATGAAGGCCTCTTTTTTCCTTATTGGTCTTAAATGACAATATGTAGGGATCCGCAAAAAATAGACATCCTTAACATAATTGTCCCATATCTATTTTCATGATCTGAAAGTATTCAGGTCTATGGGTTACATTCTCCTTCCCTATGTTTGGGTCAAACCTTCGTAGGAGTGATATCCATACAGTTCTTTGATAATCTTGTTTGGAAATGTCTTCTCCCTATTCAAGTACCTCTTTCCATACAAAAAACTCTATAATTTGGAAAATTTGAATCTCCATAAACTTTCACTGGCTTTTTAGCACTAGGAAAGTAAATTTCTGAGAGTTCTTTTTCCTGACTATGCAGCACGTGCCCTTAGGTGGCCTTGCATAAGTAGTCTACATAATGGACCGGTAAGCCAAAAGATGCTATTTATTTGACTATGCAGCCAATGCCCTTAGGTGGCCCTGCATAATTCAAACCCCTAACGAGATTGTTAAATAATGGTAACTTCATTCTTGGGAACTACTTCTTCTAATGCCTTTTAGCTATTTTTCATATTATTCCTCAGATTCAAATTTTCTTAAGTTATAGTTTACATATTTTCCCTCATACTTGAGTATGGTAATATGTTTTTAGATAAATTTTCAATGAATTGTGTCAATTATAATTCATTCGGTCAAAGTTATTTTGACCTTAAATATTAGCCTCTTTATGTCTGATGTGAATGACTTTAAACTGCCCACAAATGACAAAGGAACTCTGAGTAAAAGTCATGTTCCAGCTCACTAAACATACATTTTGTATGATTTAGGTAATATTGAGCAATTAAAAGATTCAATGTTTTTAGGGTTATTTATATTAATCCTTGTAAAAAATCAAACTATTCCCACAAGGCCCATTGTCTTAAGTAAAATTTAAAGCAGGGAGAAAAGGAAAATATGTGCACAAATGATTGAAGATGAAAGAATTCTTTCCATTTGATGCACAAGAATTAGAAGGACATCCACAAATTGAAGTCTCTTATCTTTTCCAAGAAATTACAAAAGGCTGTCGACATAAGTCTTCACTTGATGAACCGCATCCCGAGCTTCATCAGAAGCTACTTGAAGCTCATGCACTCGAACAACTTCACTCTTTTCAGCCTAATGGAGTGCTTTCTTGGTATCCGCAATGGTCTTTATACAATTCATTTGAACTCCCTCCAGTGAATTATTGAGTTGGTCATGTTCCCCTGTAACAGCATCTAACTGTTGCTGAAGGTGCATCTTCTGGATAACTTTTTCTTTGATCTTATGCTTCAGCTCCTTCATCTTGGCAGCATATTCAGCCTCAGCTCGGGATACCACAGCCTCAAATTCGCCGATGTTGACTGAAGGTTTCACCCTGGTAAGATCTTCACGAAACCTTTTCTCATGCTCCCTCTGGAAGATCACTTGTTTCACTGCGGTGTGGATCTCTTGGTATCCAAAACCGCCAAGTCCTAGCATGATAAACTGGGAAGACAATTGAGGGATCTTCGATGATAGATCATATAAAGTTACCTCAGATATTATTTTCCATATGTTGTTCCATGCATTACGTCGTGAGAAGCTAAGCGCCTTAAGCACCTCTGGGTCTGATTAAACATCATCATCACAGGGGGGCATGTAATCTGGGATTAATGCACTTAAGGAAGTTCCATGTTCTGCTTCTTCCCCCCAGACCCTGGTTGCTTCACCTTCTACTGCTGTTTGGACAGAAGTTGAGACCACACCTCCAGTTCTAACCATTGAAGTTGATAGCCCTGTTTGATCAATTAAAATTATGGTTAGTTTCATAGAATAATGGAAGTTGGCTGTCTATCTTGAAAACTCAGTTCAATCATTACCTAAGAGTAGATCAACAGCGTGAGAAGACTCCTCCCCATCTTTCCCAGTTTCAATAGGATCCTCATTATGGGTCTCATGAGGGTTTATTGGGTTTATCTCTACTTGAGCTAATGTTTCTGCAATGGTAGGGTTGACATCAATGTTCACACCCTCTTCAGGCATTGGCAGTTTAGCAGCTTCTATGGATGGAACTGCATATTATATTCCTTCATGATTAGAAGTGTAAATTATAAGAAAATTTACTGGGAAAAGGATAACACTCACGCAGAAAGTCTTCTAAATCACATGATAACTTCACATGATCATAAAATTCTTTGAATGACATGCCACGATTCATAATTTCATCCAATGATATTTCAGAATCCTGGTTAGTCTCATCGGTGGGAGCATTTGATGTGTCCTCTTGGAGACACTCATTCTGTGGCCCCTGACCCTGGACAACTTCTTCAGGAAGGATGGCAGATTCAGTTGCTGTAGTCGCCAATGATTCAGGTGCAGGTTCTTATCTACTTGTAGCAGCAGCAGAAGCATTACTGGGAATAGATGTTGGCTCTTTTTCAGAAGTAGCCAGGTCAGCCTGAATTTGGGATTGTTCCATAGCACCCTCCGTCGTACTTAGGGGAGGATCAGTCCTTTCCCTCAGAGGGGAAATTGAAGAATCCTCTGCAATCACAAGGAAAGTGAGAAATCTTTTTCATGGTTTAAAATTCATGATTATCCGAAGAACTTACCACTACTGATAAAGCGTTTAGTGGTGGACTTTCTCCTTCGTCGCCTTTGTGTTTTTGGATTTTTGGGAGTGTCGGCAGTCTCCCTTATTGGCACCTGAATTGGAGAATAGAAGGCCATGTCCAACGCCTCATTCATGGCATGTTGTCCTGGAGATATCTCGCCTGGTTCGCGAGGAGAATCAGCAGCAGCCCTGATGGAAGTACCACCAGGGCTATACTGTGGCGAAGGAACCTCAGTTCCTTTCTTTGCAAGCTGCAAGATGAAGAAAATAACATCCTTAAGTAACAAATATTCGATAGAAATCAAGTTGCAAAATAAATAAGGAATGAAAACATACATCTTCATGAGCCATATAATCATGCCACTCCTCATCTCCAGAACCACCAGCCCCCTCAGTGACGCCACGATCAATCATTTCCTTCACCCACCTGGTGACAGGAACAGACTCATCAGTGGCATATATGAGCATTTCATGCTCTCTTATATAAGCATACACTTCATTGGGGTTATCCTCGTATTGGATATCTATAGAATCTAGAATATTACCTATTCCAAGAAGTCGTAGGCCCTCACACAAATCCAGCCAGGTGGTCTCAGTACCATAGTATAAGTTCTGCCATGTCTGGATAGCCACTGGTCTTAGATATGAAGGCTGTGAGGAAGGTCCTAAAATCTTTGACATCAATTTCTTCCCATCTCCTGCAACTTCAGATAAAGAATAAGAAAATAAGACTTATTGCTTTACAAAGTAGTAGTGAATAAATTACCAAAATGAAGTAACTCACCAGGAGTTGATGGAGTAGGTCTCTTGATTCTAACCGGAGGATTATATCGGGCACGAGGCTGCTTTGCCACTTGTTATGCCTCATCATCCCCATCATGGGAATCCGGTGAATCAGTCCTAGAGGAGGAATCTGGCGAATCATCTTCAGGTGGGGAAACATCACCTTCACGAGGAAGGGTTTCCTTCTCTACAGTCCTCTTCCTTTTCCCCACCTGATAAACTGGGTGATTCAGAACCTCTTTGGGGTATGATGCTATCCAGTGCTCAGCATACCAAGTAGTCAGGTTATGTGCCGTTTTTTCAACTGGTAGATCAAATACCGCCCCAGTCCTCTGTCTTAATGTCAGTAGCCATAGTTGCTGAGAAACCATCGGATGTTGCTCTAACCTGACATGTACTGGGGGAGATACAACAATCTGTTGCAGACACTTGAATTGATGTGCAAATCTATATGGAGCATAGGACTCACATATAATTTCTCTGTCAATCCTGGAAACTAGCACACCATCTCTACAAGCTAGCATATATTCCCTCGGATCTAAATGGGTTGTTCCATCATCAAAAAACCGCTTTATTGGTGGATTTATATAGGGAAAGAAGTTGAATTCCTTAAACATGCTCAGCCTCAATTTCATGTCATAGGAATTAACATATAATGGAGAAACTCCAGAGAATGCTTGCATTGATGGCGTGAAAGAACATCCAGGAATTTGTAATCCATTCTGTAAATTGTAAGTCCTTAAGTGAGTGGAAATCCATCCCCATAAAACTTGGAATGGTCCCACTATACTTAAAGGAGATTTAACCATGAAGACATGAAGTAAACTACTGTGAATCCTTGCTAAAATGGGGGTATCCAACCCAACCATTTTTCCCTCAGCCAACTTTGCTGCAATGAAGAAGTTCCCTAGCCTAACGCCTCCCTTTGAATACCTGACTAGAAAGAGATAAACTCTGAGCCATAAAGCCAAGAAGCCCGCCAGACGATTCTTCTTCGGGATCCATTGATTCACCTTATATCCCTATTTCTCAAACTCTCCTGCTTCTAGAGTTGGCCAGAATGTGCCATGAGAACCCCTCTTCTCAGGTTTTGGGCAGGTGGTAGGACGTTTGGGCCTCTTATCCTTGGATTTCTCTTTCTTGGATCCTTTCTCCTTCGACTCCTTCTCCTTTGGCTCCTTCTCTTTCTTCACAATAAGAAATTTATTCATCCACTCCTCTGGATGAATATCCTTTCTAGAGTGAGTTAATGAGGACTCGGAACTCTTGAGCCTATGGAAGATCTTAAATAATTCTTGAGCTAAAGCATGAGTCTTCTCTAAATAATTCCATGTCACCTTGGGTGGAATGAATTCATCAAACATGTCACCTAAAATTGGAGCCCCTATGATCTTGTGGACATCCCACAGACTGATACCTACTTCTCCATGAATCATATGGAAAGAATTAATTTCTGGGCTCCAGTGGCTGAGTATCTCCGGCACGAAGTTATCATGTCTGTAAACATATGTTTTCCCAACCCAAACAGCTTCGTATATCGCAACTCCTTTCAGATCCTCGACAAATTCTGCACAGGTTTGTCACACCCAGTATGACCACATCCAATTTGGCTTCACACATCCCCCAGGATGGAAGTCCCAACTATTCTTCCAGCCTTTGGATTGATCCGTCTAAGAATTTTTGAAGAGTGAAGAATGACAATGTGGTTGCATCTCAGGCTTATGAGGTTTCAGATCTAGCGTACAAGGACTATGATGCATCATGTTGGCCTTCTACAATGTTCTAGCATTTATAAATACTCCTCCACAAGAGATATTTTCTGAAGAAAAGTTGGTATAATTCTGAAACCATGAAAATGGGAGATAGTTCTTTGCTTCTGTAATAGTAACTTATTACAGATGACCATAGCCATACAAGGGAAAATAAATGCTTTGGGGGAAGTCATGATGATATTTCTTTAGATACTTAGCCAAATCTGGAAGAATTATACTTTTTACGGTATAATAATCGTGACCAATGATGATCATTGTATCATCAATGCACTTGCTAGCCAGTTCATCAGCTATTCCGTTTCTAAGAGAAATTGATTCTGCACCAAATTTGAATAAATTAACTCTTAAGTAAGTTTATTTTTCATAAAATTTGTGAAGGAATTTCAGAAAAATGGAAAAGGAATTAAGGCACACAAGTCTAAACTTGGCGCTCAAGTATGGATGTTTTGCGCAAGTGTTAATGTGCCGCGCAAGTTTTTGGCATGCAAGTATCATCGTGCAAGTCCTATTACCTTGACAACAGCGCGATAGCGAAGAAATAACAGAAAACGAGCAACTTTCACGGTGAAGGGGACCTGCACGGCGAGAGCTCAAAAATTCAGAAATCAGATGCTATGAACGGAAAATGACCGCATATTTATAGGCCAGGATTCCCACCTGCGCGCCTACAGCTAGAGTTCTCCATCTAGGGCGCTCGAGCCCTGCGTGACTCGCACCTGCGTGACTCGCACCTGCGTTCCTCTTTCCCTTCGGTTTTCCTATTTTCCTCAGAGTCACATCCTTATTCTGTCTGATCCAACTCTGAGGGGGGGGGCTTTTTTTGAAGCTTCTTTTCATCACATTGTCTAAAAGAATGGAAAGGGAAATGACTTAGCACAAAATGATTCATCCTTTGAAGAAAACATAAAAAATCAACAAAGGCGTGAACAAGGCTTCGAATGCACAAGGGTCGCGCAAGTTCCGTCACTGTCACGCAAGTATAATTTCGTGCCACCTAATGGTCGTGCAAGTGACTTGCGTGCCCTAAAGGATAACAGCCCGAGGTCTTCTCCAGCCTATAAATAGACCCTGTGGGCCCCCCATTTGGGATGAATTTTTTCCAAAATTTAGATACATAGATCTGAATGCCCAAGTCTCTTCTTCAGGTCTTCTTAACACTTCTAAGGTAATTCTTTACCTAGAATGGAAGGTCTAAACAAGAGGAGTAAGGTCTAAGTGTCAGAATTTACTAACACTTGCGCGCCTAAGGTGTTTTACCCTTAAGGGAAATGAACATAATTGCACTCCGCCCTACTTCTTCACCAAACCATGTGGGCCTCTCTTCTAGAAGTACCTCAAGATAATTCTAAAGGATTTGGTCAAGGATTTACCAAGTGTTAACATACTGGTTAACAATCGCGCAAGTACCCATGTGTCGCGCAGGTATACCTGCACGACCAAGACTTTCACGCCCATGAAGTACCTGCGCGACTGCCAGGACTTGCGCGCCCTTGCCTTTTGGGGTGACCTTCTTGCCCATTTAACCCCTCTTATACCATTCCACCTCTCCTATTCAAGATTCAGTCTTCAAGACATCTTTCAATGCCATTTCTGGCATGTTTTCTTGATTAACTTCCTTATCTGAAAAGAATTATGTGGAATATCTCTCAAAACCTAGTGATTTACACATCTTTATGTCACTAAAGATTGATATTTCATTCGTTCAACCTCGTCCTTTAAAATGAAAGAACCCCTTAAACTGGGCCTCCTCTTAAGGAATAAGCCCCAGTCATAATTCCCACAAATTTTGGGCATCCTCCTTAGGAGTAAGCCCCAAATCCCCTAATCTGGGCATCCTTTCCAGGAGTAAGACCCAATCTTAAAATTCTTAAATATGGGCATCCTCCTTAGGAGTAAGCCCCAACCATAATTCTCTTAACCTGAGCTTCCTTTTCAGGAGTAAGCCCTAGTCTCAAATATGGGCATCCTCTTCAATAGTAAGCCCCATGTCCCTTAATTTTTCAAGCCCCTTAACCTGGGCCTCCTTCTCAAGAGTAAGCCCCGGTCTTAATTTCTCTTAAACAGTCTTAATTTACTTTTTGATCTGGGTCTCCTTCTCAGGAGTAAAACCCAATCATAAGTCCCCTCTTAATTTGGGCCTCCTTTTCAGGAGTAAGCCCCAAATTAGAGTATCCAAATCTCCATAAAGTACATATACCTTTATGGACCTTGTCCCTGGATTTCATCCCTAAAGTAAATCCTAATCTTCATCTATTTGGTCAGTCATACAAACATAAGCCCCACATAATTTCTTATGATTTCATCTCTCATGGAACAATTGTATGGTTTTACCAATACCTCTTGTTTCTCACACCGAGCATGAATCACATGAGCTTAGAGTGTAAAAGTAATTATGACATCTTTTCTTTGTGCAATCAATCA
The DNA here is from genome assembly GCA_963277665.1 of Viscum album. Taxonomy (NCBI): domain Eukaryota; kingdom Viridiplantae; phylum Streptophyta; class Magnoliopsida; order Santalales; family Viscaceae; genus Viscum; species Viscum album. The sequence continues at coordinate 150,730,390 of OY728125.1, forward strand.
TAAACATCATATTACCTTAATTGAACTACGTGAGTTCTGATTCCTTTTCCTAAATAATGGATACGTAGGTAGCCCATCTGCGGGTATGATCCCAACTCTGAAATAATCCATGTCCTTCTGAATGACAATAAACGTCAAGTGCCCCACTGAGTAGCTTTAAAACCAGTATGGTCATCATAATGACCAAGATAATTTTTATGTATTAAAGGATACCATTGACTAAGAATATCTAAACAAATACAGATGATTCTATATCGATGAAGAACCTAGAATACATATAAAAGATTCTCTAAATTTCCTATATATCAATCATTGATTGTCAGATCTGAAGGAAAGCTCATTTTATACTTGGTAATGTAATAAGGATTCACGAACATAACTTAAATCTATAAAAAGAGTCTCATAGTAGACAATAATTCCCCTAAAAAAGATGTGATGAGTCCAAACTCCCATCCTCTCGAACATTTCAAATTCCTAAGCCCCATCAGTCTACAACTAATGAGCGCATACCTTTGGAAAGTAGGTTCAAATGGATATGGAATCATTGGATGTTTCCGGTTCTACGAACAAACCCATTAGAAACTGCTTGGAATGTTTTAATCTTAAATCAATGAGATCATCCCCCATTCCAGAGGGAAATAAAAAATTTGTTGACGCTCATTTTTGCCACATTGTCTAAAAGAATGGAAAGGTAAATGAATTAGCACAAATTGATTCATCCTTTGAAGAAAACATCAAAAATCAACAAAGGCATGAACAAGGATTCAAATGCACAAGGGTCGCGCAAGTTCCTTCACTGTCGTGCAAGTATACTTGCGCGCCACCTAATGGTCACGCAAGTGACTTGCAAGCCCTAAAGGATAACCGCCCGGGGTCTTCTCCAGCCTATAAATAGACACTGTGGGCCCCCCATTTCGGAGGAATTTTTTACAGAATTTAGATACAGAGCTCTGAACTCCCAAGTCTCTTCTTCTGGTCATTCGAACACTTCTAACGTAATTCTTTACCAGGAATGGAAGGTCTAAACAATAGAAGTAAGGTCTAAGTGTTAGAATATACTAACACTTGCGCGCCTAAGGTGTTTTACCCTTAAGAAAAATGAACATAGTTGTGTGCTGCCCTACTTCTTCACCAAAACTTGCGCGCCTCTGTTCTGAAAGTACCCCAGGATAATTCAAAAGGCTTTGTTCAAGGATTGCCCAAGTGTTACCATACTGGTTAACAATCGCGCAAGTACCCATGTGTCGTGCAGGTATACCTGCGCGATCACGACTTGCACACCCATGCAGTACCTGCGCGCCTGCTAGGACTTGCGCGCCCCTGCCTTTTTGGGTTCCCTTAATGCCCATTGAACCCCTCTTATACCATTCCACCTCTCGTATTCATGATTCAGTCTTCAAGACATATTTCAATGCCATTTATGGCATGTTTTCTTAATTAACTTCCTTATCTGAAAGGAATTCTGTGGAATATCTCTCAAAACCTAATGATTTACACATCTTTATGTCACTAAAGATTGAGATTTCATTCATTCAACCACATACTTTAAAATGAGAGAACCCATTAAACTGGGCCTCCTTTTCAAGAATAATCCCCAGTCATAATTCCCATTAATTTTGGGCATCCTCCTTAGGAGTAAGCCCCAAGTCCCCTAATCTGGGAATCCTTTTCCGGAGTAAGTCCCAATATTAAAATTCTTAAATATGGGCATCCCCCTTAAAAGTATACCCCACCCATAATTCTGTTAACCTGGGCTTCCTTTTCAGGAGTAATATCTAGCCTCAAATATGGGCATCCTCTTCAGGAGTAATCCCCAATTCCCTTAATTTTTCAAGCCCCTTAACCTGAGCCTCCTTCTCAGGAGTAAGCCCCTGTCTTAATATATCTTAACCAGTCCTAATTTACTTTTTGATCTGGGTCTCCTTCTCAGGAGTAAAACCCAATCATAAGTCCCCTCCTAATGTGGGCCACCTTTTTAGGAGTAAGCCCCAAATTTGAGTATCCAAATCTCCATAAAGTACATATACATTTATGGACCCTGAGCCTGGATTTCTACCCTGAAGTAAATCGTAGTCTTCATCTATTTGGGCATTCATACATACATAAGCCCCACATCATTTATTATGATTGCATCTCTCATGGAACAATTGTCTGGTTTTAACAATACCTCTTGTTTCTCACACCGAGCATGACTCACTTGAGCTTAGCGTGTAAAAGTAATTATGACATCTTTTCTTTGAGCCATCAATCATAAACATCATATTCCCTTACTCGAACTACATGGGTTATGATTCCTTTTCCTAAATAAAGGATACGTAGGTAGCCAATCTGCATGTACGATCCCAACTCTGAAATAATCCATGTCCTTCTGAATGACAATAAACTTCAAGTGCCCCACTGAGTGGCTTTAAAAACAGTATGGTCATCATAATGACCAAGGGACTTTTTATGTATTAAAGGATACGATTGACTAAGAATCTATAAACAAATACAGATGATTCTCTATCGATGAAGAACCTCGAATACATATAAAAGATTCTCTAAATTTCCTATATATCAATCATTGATTGTCAGATCTAAAGGAAAGATCATTTTATACTTGGTAATGGAATAAGGATTCACGAACATAACTTAAATCTATAAAGAGAGTCTCGTAGTAGACAATAATTCCCCTAAAAAAGGTGTGATGAGTCCGACCTCCCATCCTCTCGACCAATGCAAATTCCTAAGCCTCATCAGTCTACAACTCATGAGCACATACCTTTGAAAAAGTAGTTTCAAATGGATATGGAATCATTGGATGTTTCCGGTTCTACGAACAAACCCATTAGAAACCGCTTGGAATGTTTGAATCTTAAATCAATGAGATCATCCCCCATTCCAAGGGGAAACAAATATAATTCGTCAAAATGATATGAAACTCTTAAATATAATTTCACCATAATAATATTTAAACCATAGCAATAACATGGATAGTATATATGAAACATTTCCCTATTAAGAAATATCATATTATATGGAAGATAATTTTGATAGAACACTTGAAATTAATTCTTAAAGAAAATATCATTTCTTCTTAGAAAATATTTTCTTTTCTTAATATTTTATGAAATTTTAAAATAAAAGAATTTATTTGGAAAAAAATGTGAATTCTTGTAATGGAATCATCATGGAACTAAGGCTCTATGAAAACATAAAAATATATTCATGTTTTATAAGTTAAAAGAAAACATTATTCTCAAACGTTTTTCGGATAGTCAAAATTATATCATTTTGAAAATGACAAAAGATTCCTTTTATACAATTTAATAAAAACTCACCAATTGGGTAAAATTGACTTTAAAATTTTATAGAAGGATACAAATAATATTTATAAATATGTATTTAGAAAAAATAAACATGGAAGATAAATATACCCCAGAATATAAATATTTATAAACAATCTCGGATAATGAGATTGAAAATTTATACCTTACCCCTTTATAATCAGTCAAATAACATGCCTCCTAAAATAAATAATATTATATGAATAATTATATACCATACCCTTCTAAATAAGAATCATAAAAACATTAATGTTTACTATAAACACCACACAAAACAAACCAATGGTGTATAAGGCATATGTCCCATATAAATAAAAGTGAGATAAAATAATGTTGCACCTTAGATTTGGGTTCCTTTGTAAATGTCCTAACATCTTTTATAATGGTTTAAAAAATTTCATTAACTAATTCCAGAATCATATTCATTTTTTATAATATCATAAGTGATCATATTATTACCCATTTATTAATAACATTATTACTCATACATCGAGTATTAATTGCTTTATTTTCTCACACATTTTATTCAGATAAGTTCTTATTCCTCTTCTTAGATTATAGTTATATAATTTTTAGAATGATATTAGTATAATATATATCATATTTATTCATTATATCCATTTATATAATCATGATTTAATGAAGATCATATAGAATGAATCACATCACATTCTGTAGAGAATATTCCATACATACGCACAAGCAAAGATATCATTCCCATAATTATGGAATGGTATTGAAGTGATGTTGTGAGGTTTGATGTTCCCATTTATAATTGAGGTGAGGGGCACATTTGGAATCTCCAAAAACATTAATTTATAATAACATAAAAACACATCCAAAAACCTCAAAAAATGTTATATTTTGGAAGATAATATGATATAATGTTATAATATCATCAACCAATAAATTTTAGACATGCTTTTCATTCAATATAAATCTTATCATTTTAATTAACATTTAGTTATTTTGATTAATATTTAACTAAGGTAGCAAATATTTCAATATAAAAAGGGTGCAATATTTAATTATTTGATGTAAATTAGACCATAAATTAATAATTTAGAATCTTTTAGACCATATATTAATCATTATAAATTTTTAAAAATAATATATGTTTTTATATAATTTAATAAAACATTATTTTGACAATATATCAATAGAGACAATTTTGACACTATTCATTTCAATGATTTTTAAAAATATCCATATAATACATTAACCATGAAAAAAAAAATTTATATTTATAAGGTGTAAATGTCATCTATAAAATTTATTTGATATATTAATTATCCAAAATTATATTCATTTTAAAATTTTCTGTAAAATTAATTACATATTTTCATTAATAAAATCATTAATACATCGGTTTTATGTAATTACTTAATATACATATTTTTTTGGGTAAAAAATAAAAAAAATACTATAATGAATATAATTTTTCTATATGTCATAATATTACATATAGTATAATTTATCTTCTAGAAAATCCATCATTAAAATTGTTATATTTATTAAAACATGAATGTGACAACTTTAACATTGCATTAAATAAAATATTATAAGTTTCATAATCTTTTCCATATGGATCCAAATAGTCAATAACTTGACCGTTGGATGATTATGGTTGATATATACTCGACCATTAAGATTTGGGAGAGTTTTTTGGTCTTTTAATGATTACTATTATTTTAATAAAAATTATTTTATTGATTTTTCATCATTAAAATATTTTCTACATCATCAATGTAGAAGACTTTAAAGTAATTATTTATTTTAAAGAAAATTAAAATAAATTACCATGATAAAAAAATTATCTTTATAATGAGTATTTATAGTTTAATTTTTATTCTGTATAAAAATATATTAAAAATGAAAAGGTTTTTAAAAATGGAGTGAGTCATATTTATCTTTTCCTTAAATAAAATATATTAAATGTCCTAATATACTTCATGTGGCTTCCAAATGATTCAATTTTTACTCAAGGATGATTTATGTAGAATCACACTCATTCAATGATATTAGTATAGTTGTTAGGTTAATTCTATAATATTATATTTATCCTTAATTAACTGATTTATCTTTTTATCCGGTTCATAAAAATTACTATAGTTACAATTCATAATGCCCAAAAATAAAAGAAATATATTTACATAATTTTTACCCACTGATTCATAATATTGAATAAACTTTTCAAAAATAAAACACATTAGTTTCAATAATTAATTGAAAATCAAGCTCTTTTTCGGAATGAAAAATGTGTTTTAAAATTTAAAACATTGAAAAATACTGAAATGTTTTTACATCTAAATTAAAGGTAAAATTTAGATCAATATCCTACATTGGATTCAATGAAAAAAAATAAAATATATTTTTAATTTAAACCATTCAATAATAAGGTTTATCCATATAAATTATTTTGATGAAAAATGTTGTTTTGAATTAACATTTATCATATTTTTTTACTATTAATCAAAACATCAAACTTATCATAAAAATATAAAATATTAATCCAAAGTAAATTTTTATATCCCACTTCAAAATAAGAATATTATTTTATCAAATATATTTTAAAAATGTGTTAAAAACTATATTTAAAATGGTTGCGCCATTAAAAAGTGGAAAACCTGCATTTTTTGAAAAATAATTCTTTTATACAAAATTTTTGAATTTGTTCTTATATCTTGTCTAAAAAACATATTAGATGAATTTTATAAAAATAGATTGAATATAAATCATATATATATTTAATTAATCAAATTTATCAAGAGTTATTTGATTATTTTATAAACTCGCTTATTTGGATTTAAATAGTCTTTCAAAAAAATTCATATATTTAGAAAGGGTTTTATTTTTATCTATAACTAATTTTTCACCAAATAATTATTTATATAATAATTTGTAAAGAATATTTTCATAATTCAGTAAAAAAATTTCATACTCACCATTATAATATCTATGTTATAATGTAACATAATAATATTGAGTGGTTTTCTTAATCTCTATCTCGCATGAAATGAAATCTATAAAAAGATCTCAAAATTATGTTCAACACAAGAGAATAATAGTGTTGTGTGTACCACAAGATAATAAGGTGTTGCGTGTAGCGCAAGATTATCTTGGTATATTGTAAACCACAATTCCTCAATGAAAATTTAAAAAATTATCATACAAATCTTGGGGTCTTACAATATAACTTATTAAGACAATGGTTTTTAAAATGAACCCCTTCTCTAATGTCTTGTTTCCATAAATAAAGATAAATTTCATTATATAAAAACATCATTTATTCCATCTTCATAATTATTAAATTAATTTATTCTACCACACCATTTTATTAAGGTGTGTATGATGAACAAAGTTCATGATGGATACAATGATTTTCAAGGAAGGCTTTAAATATTCCACTAGTATAATCAGTGCTATTATCTATTCAAATTTTCATCAAAGAATATCTACACTCTATCTTTTCACTTATCTCAAAACTCTTGAATGTTTTTAGATCCTCTAATTTATTCTTCCTAAACATAATTGATGTAATTAACATAAATTTTCCAATAAGGGAAATGAAATACTTATATAAATTTGTTTATTTCTTCCACAAGGGCTGATAAATTTCATATTGAATTATATCCAAAGGATTAGAAGATTGTAGTTATACCGCCTTGTGTGAAGCATTAATAATCATTTTATTTTGATAAATGGGACACATCCAATTTATTTATCATCTAAACTTTGTAAAATCATGAAAATTATCTCCATGTATATGCCTTCATATATTATTTTGGACAAGATGAACAAGTCTTCAATATCATAAATGATTTTATTCTTTCATTATTAAATAAAATGAATGTAAATAATAACCAATAAGAAACTAATTATAACCTATATATATTCCTATTTTAAAAATACAATCATTTTTCATGATCTTTAGAAAACCCCATCTTTATAAAAGATTACTTCATTTACTTCATCACAAAACTGAAACATAGTAAGAAGATTGGGTTTTATTCCTTCAATGTATAATGTGATATTAGATTTAAATTGATCGCTACCAATTAATGTTGATCCAAAACCTTTTATTTTGAGTGACGCAACACTTCCAAATGTCAAAGCGAATTCTTTACATTTTTAAATTATTTATGGAGAATCAAATATCATACCATATGTGAGGAACAATTTCTTCTCAAAACCCCGAGAGATTATTGTATATTTAATTACTAGGTAATTTTAAAAACCACAACCTTCACTTTGAAATTTTTATGATTTCATAAGATTTATCATCTCTATTTATTGATCACATTTAGTATGGTATCATGATAATACATCACTTTTTAAGAGGAATGTGTTTCTCAAAAAGTTCACTAATACATTCATTTGGTTGAAATCTATTTTTAATTTTCAATCAAAATTTCTTATGCTATATTTGAATTGTTCTTATTTGAATGAGGTGAATCAACCTCAATTTTTTTTTCTTTCAAAAAATATTAACTCTTATTTGCATTGTTAATTAAACCAATACAATATTTCCATGTACCAAAAACCCCTATAAAAGTGAAAACATACATAAAAATAATATTTTTCTTTAAAAACACCATGTTCTCCAAAATGGGGTATTTCTACATAAAAACTCATGTTATGAATGAATTCAAGGAATTAAGTGATGTTTCAATGAAACTATGTGCCAAAACAAGATCAAAATCCTCCCAATGGTACGTATTTGAGAAGGATAAGTCTTTTACTAATATGAAATTCTTTATAAAGGCCACCATAGTGATGTTAAATCATATCTCACATGATGACAGTATCATTCTCACAATGTATGTTTATTTTTGAAGGTGGGTACATTCATGAAATGTACCCCTCTACTCTATGATGCATATAAATATATACCTTACCCATACCTTTACGGGGGGATGACCTTTATATTCTTTCTAGATAATCTAAAATCACAAAAATTCATCCATCACTGTAACATTTCAGACACAGGGGCCATTGAGATGTACCCCGAGTATAGTTAGACACATTTCCTCAAGGGTATCTCCCAAAACAGCAGATGCTGCGGAAAAGTAGTGAGGTCCAAGGGCATGTTTGTGGGGATACTATTCCCTCTTATCAGATTGTAACACAATGATAGAATCCATACAATCAATAAAGGAAGTAGTAATTTAATTAGACAATAGATAACATCCATATATATATATAATTATTCCATAAGGAATATAAAATAAAAATGATATTCCATGTCTACAAATCATCCAAAATAGTTGAACATAAAAATGCATAGTATATGTAACAAACACTGAAAAGACCAAACATTATCCCAACTATAATCATGAGCCTCATCATGGTCTTGTGATCCCCTAATCCTATGAAACAATCAAAAACTAGTAGCAGGGTACTTTCCCTTATCCATACCTACATACATATAATAATCTCGGGTACAAAAGGATTCTCGAGTAGGGTGTGATATAAAATTTCATTAGGCCACCACTAATGATATATAATTCAATCTAGTAAATTAATATATAATAATAACAATATGCAGGATATAATAGAATACTTAATGTTAGTATGAGATGTAATCAACTCATAAAGGCCTGGGTTTCCATGGATACCCATCCTCTGAAACTTGGTTCAGCCTTAGCCTAAAAATAATTGATTAAATAGTCAGTTTTATGTCAACTTAAAATTAAGTACATTTAATTAATCAGTACTAATCGAAGTATAAGTCTTGAGACATGGAATATATCCCAAAATACCACATAAATATATGTGATCAAGAGTTACCTAGACACCCTATCTAAAAGGTATAAGACTCTGACTAAGTGAAAACTTTTTCTTTGGCTTGGAAGATGATTCTTATAAATCAATTCATTAATTAATAAATTCCTAACCTGATCCCATGCTTGGAATTTTTTATTTGGTATCTAGGTATTAGTCTAACATAGGATAAACTGAGAACCTTACAAGACTTCCTAGGCATTCATCATTAGAATCCTGGTATTGCTCTAGGAGTGGTAAGATATCACTGCCACATGATCCCATCCTTGGAGGTCCATTAAGGGATTACATGTCTCACTCCTGGCATATGTAAAATCATTCCATTGAGTTTATACTTGGTAAACCACAAGTATTCCACATATCACTTGGGCATATAAGAATTATCCCCCTGATTATGTCCATCAAAGTTAAATTGGGAGTCCAAGTGTCAATCGTGTGTATGTAAGGCAGAAGCCAAATGAGTCTATCCATAGTGTTTTTATATAAAATCATGTTTCACCCAAGGAATTTAACTAATATTCAATCAATGACTTATAATCATTTCAAAGGTCATTTCCATGATCATTTCAATTATAAATTTCCTTAGATTGTGGCTTAAGGCATTGTCTAAGCTTAATAGGTTTATCCTATTAATTATCTCATGAGGGAATTTCATTATAAGATGTAAATCAAGCATAAGTGAGTTAGAACATGGAAAAATCCAAGGGAAATGATCTTACAATTAATTATATTAATCAATTTAAATTGAAAATACAATTGTTCATTTATAATAACATGGAAATGGGAAAACAACAAACCTAAAAGGTAATCAAGTTCATAGGTCACCCATGATAATCCAATCCATTAAATAACACCCAAGTGGGGGGGATACCATTTCAATTTTCATAACCATTAATCATTTATCAAGGTAATCATTACTTATATAGGGGATACCTATCCATTTTAATAAGTGATTAAAATCCATTTCAGGCGAATCACTTGGGAAATTGGGTGCATGAAAAAAATAAATATATATAAAAACCTCAAAATTGAGGAAAAATCATGAGACAACCTACCATAGGTCCATAGTAGAACGATTTCCCAGTATCAACTCTTGATTTGACTTAGATCTGGAGAAATATGAAGAACGAATGAAGTACCTATAAATAGTTCATACCAGCTTTCACCTTAATAGCGTATCCAATACCAAGACAAATAAAGAATGACACAAAAGTAATTCAGTACCCACCGATGCTGATCCAACGAGATCGATGATGCTCAATTCCCTGATCGGATGGAGTAGAGGGAGAAAAGCATATCGAATGGATTCATGGTGGATCTCCTATGTTCAAGCTTCTATCCAAAGGAAGAAAAGTGAAATAAAAATATTTTATAACATTAATTAAGGGAAATGGTCATTTTGCAACAAAATAATGAGTTGCATGGTTTAGTTGTATGGTTGGCCAAACCGTGCGCCAACCATTCACCCACTACTGTGCTAAGGGAAAACTACACAGTCACTATGCACGGTTGGACTAACTATGTGAAAACCATTAAAAAACCTCTTTCAAAAACTATTGGTTCTACTTCATGGGTGTAAACCTCCATCCACATGGTTTTTATAACTATGTTTCATGTAGCTCCTCACTACACTACCTTTCACAGTTTCTACTAATAGTGTGACTTTTCATCTTCTTAAAAGAAGATTGGCTCCTTGATCTGAACAAGCCCCAAACACCCCTGATACACCCATGGCCTCAAATGGTAATCAAATTAGGCTATAAATAATAATTTAAACCATCATATGACATAATGAAGATGATTTTGTACTTCATGAAAGAACTTGGTTCTTACAAACTCCCCCTTTAAAGACATTCACCCTCAAATTTACCTTCTGAGGGTGGTGAATCATCATCTGCAAACAACTACAACCAAAATTTTAATACATTGGTATCCCACACCTAGGTCTCTTTCTATACATGGTAATATTTCCATAGAATCCATACTATATGAACTTACTAGCCTCAAAGATTCTTCATGCTACGATCCACAATAAAAATAAGATGCGCCTCAAAGGATGAATCTACCAGTAACTCATCCACCTTGAGCTAAAAACATGAGATGAGTCTGGATGATAATGAAATAGTTGAGACACATGGAAGATGTTGTGAATGGTCCAATACCTCTGAGTAAACTAAAAACTATAGGCAACTGACCTGACTCTCTATAAAATCTAGAACTGCCTGATATATCATGGTGAAATCTTACACTTTCTCTTGATCCTCATGTGTCCTAGCCCAGTGAGACACATAAAAAGACCAAATCCCTAACCTAGAACTATATAAGTTGTAAACGATGATCAAAATAATATTTCTATTAAACATTATAGTATCCATCCATTTTCAAATCAAATGAATGTGCTCTGTAGTCTATAGTACGATATGATGTCCAAGCATAACTGCCTCTCCTGCCTCCAACCATTACATGGGATGTCAGCATTTCCTACCATATAAATCCTCATAAGGCACCATATCGATAGTATCCTATAAGATATTGAGTTAGGTGAATATAGAAAAGGTTACGTGGGTCCCCAAAATATAAGAAACATGTCCACAACAGGTCCTAATGTACAAAAAATGGTCATTCTGACTACCATCAATCTAAGGGTGCTATGATATGCTCAGAACCACCTGTGTGCCCAATGCCTTCTATAACCCTTTCTAGAACTGTGAAGTAAATTGGGTGTCCCTATTTGAAACAATAGTATGATGGACCCTGTGAAGTCATATTATCTCATAGATATACAATATCCCAATCCAATCTACTAAAAATATATCCTTTATAGGTAGGAAATGAGAAACATTTTTGAGCCTGTCAACAACAACCCAAATGAAATCATTTCCTCCCAGTGACCTTGGATCCTAAAAATTAAATCCATCACAATGATATTATATTTCCACTCTGGAATGGGAATATTTTGTAAAATTATTATTGGTCAGTGTTGTTTCTTCTTTACATGCTGATAGGTGAAAAAACTCATGAAAAAACTAGCTACATATATTTTCATAGTTGGCTACTAGTAATTGCGATATAAATCACAATACATTTTGGTGACTTTGTGGTGAAATACACAAGTTGAATCCTGAAAATATCGTATCATCTTCTAGATCATGTCTTCTAAAACATAAACGCGACCATCGATATGAAGACTTCTATCCTCTCCTATGGTCCAAATTGGAGGAGGGGAATCCCCTTATAAACTCTCTTTTAGGACTATGCCCTTAGAACAGAATAGCTTCCTCATCCTTACTCTATCCAGAAGGGTAGAGGTCATGAATAAGGATGAAATAAAGGTCTTCCCTTGATCATCCTAAACCTCTAAGTGCATCTTATATAATAAATCGATAAGCCTCCACTCACTACTAGCCTCCTGAACTACCTCTATCTAAGTCCTCCTTCTTAGTAAATCAGCCATGAAATTTCCTTTAGCATGCATATAGGCATGTCGATGTCAAAATATTGTAGGTACTCAACCCACCTATGCTTCCTAAAATTAAATTTGTTCCATGTAAATATTTATTTGAGTATTTTTTGGTTGTTTTAAACCACAAAATGCTCTCCCTATAAAGAGTGTCTCCAACAGCACAAGGCATGTACAATAGTGGATACCTCAAGATAGTGTGTCAGGTACTTCCTCTTGTATGTCCGGAACTACCAAGAATCATACACAAATAATCTATGCCCCTATATCCACACTTATCCAAGACAAATTCCTAAAGAATCAAAATACACATTATAGATTCTTCGTAGTTCTAGAATAATATTTATTGGTGCTGAAATCAATATCCCTTTCATCTATTGAAACGATGAATCACATGAATCTAGTGTTCCAAAATTCTTATACTTCTTCAGCTTCCCTCTCTGATACTATTATTAATTATAGTGTTCTAATTCTTCCTTATGGATCTTTCTTCCTTGGGTTTTCTTCTTCTCCACTATGGTACCTGCTTCCATGGTTTTTCTTCCACTGCATTTGTGGTCTTCCTATCAAATGGTGTTTTTTTTGAAGCCCCAAACCATTCAAACCCTACAATTACCTCAGGTTACTTTTCAACTATTCATGTTTTAGATGAATTAGTTGGAACAAATTGGTTATAGGTTATGTTTTTTATTAGTTGTTGGGTTTCCAAGTGATACATGTATCATCTTTCTTTTTCTAAGACAATTACTGATTTTCTGTTCCATTGACGATAACATCTTTTGGAGGCATCATCCACTCAAAATCCTGCTCTAAACATTTATTCCACTATGCCTCCCCAATTTATATATAGATAAGTGGTATCTATGTGGTTTTGGGATATGTGATTTAGCATTCTTCGATGCTCCAAACATGTTATGAGTCTGTATTCTTCTATAAAGACTGGTTTGAAAAAATTTCCTAGTTCCTCAAAGCCACCAATAAAAGTTTGTTGTAGATTAATGTGATAGATTTACCCATTTGATTCCCATTCAATGATGATGCCATTTTTTTATTGGTTTCAGTAATGTTTGTTTCTGATGTGGTGACAGACTTCGGCATTGATGCTGAGGGTGAAGCGACGACAACACAGGTCTTCAATTATGGAAGATTTTATGGGATATTTTTTGGTGAGTTTCTTACTGAAATAGTGTTTCCATCAGGTGGTGAGAATCAAGGTGATCATTACTCAAGATTTTTTTACCTGATGTGGTAGGATTTTTGGATCAATTGAATTTTGAAATTAAATTTTGAGGTTAGTGGTTTTGATGTGTCATGTTTCTGAATTTTGAAATCTAGGTGATGGTTTGGTATGATTTTGGTTGAATGTGAGGTTCCCACTAAACCATATATTTACTTTTGGAATATAACATAAAAATGTATTTGGAGGACCATACAAACATCACAACGTTCTTAGTCAAGCCCATGAGCAGTGCTTCTAAAAATGAGCTTTTCTATATGAAATGCATGTATTATCAATACATCCACATGAAAATTCATATATAAAATTTTTAATGGGATGATTCTTGTAAACCATAACTCTCAACTTATATGGGTCAACTGATACTCTTGTATTTAAGATAATGTGACATAGGATGTGAATTTTATCCATCCAAAAGTGGAATTTTTTGAGATTAGAATATAACTTATGCTCTCCCAATGTATCCAATATGATCTAAAGATGATTGGGATGGTTGTGTGGAGTGTGATAATACACCATGATATAAACCATTAATACTACAACAACTGAATCCAAATATTGATTAAAAAATTGATTCATGAGTTACATGAAAAAAATGGTGTGTTCTTGATACCAAATGGAATAAAAAAATTCTAATATAGACCATAACTTCTATGAATGTATATGGGAGAAATGTTTTATGGTCTAACATGAACTTGATCATAACCTAATCTCAAATAAATATTCAAAAAAACTCAATATCCTTAGAGATGGTTGAAGAGACCAGCTATCTGCAACATATGATGTTGGTTCTTAACGATTAGTTGGATCAAATTTTGGTAATCCACTTATAGAATGATACTTTTGTATACCTTTTTGCAGAAAGGTCTGATAAACCCCATAGAGAAGTATTGAGTTAGATAACACGCTTAATTTTAAATCCTCTTGCTACCTCATGAGATCCTGCAACTAAGTAGTATATATCCTATAAGGCATATTGGATACTAGTGTATGTCCTGACACTAGATTGATATAGAAATATACCTATATCATTGGAGGTAATCTTGAAAATTCATATGGAAAAAATTCCCTTAAATGATAAAACACTGGAGAGAAATATATCTGACGTGTTTCCTGATCGTCTTGATAGAAACTCATATTATTGGCTACCATCCAACCCATCCCATGTTTTTTCGGATCCATCTTGGATTTCATGGATATCCCATTCTCCATTGTAAATAAAATATGCACCCTGTGGTGATGTGAAGGTCACCCAATGGTGATATAAATCAACAAACTCATGAAAGGGAACCAATGATTCCATCCTAAGAATGATGTAAAATCCTATCATCTCAAGGAAAAAGTGGTCCTATATGAAGTGATACCCTCTAGTATTAAGGGGGAACTCCTTTCATTTATGTATAGCCTCAATTAAAATTCCCAACATAGTATGAAGCATTATAAGGCCATCAAAACTGAACAATTATCCCAAGGATCGTCACAACAGGCATAGATATAAATATATGAGAAGCACCAATATTGAAAAGAGTATATGATAATGTAGATGCTACTTTAATAGAATCTCTCATAGTAGAAGGTATCATACTCTACTCCTCAGGGGTTAGTTACACTATATATATCTAGCCTGATCCATGGCCTTGTGATATAGCCTGGTAGCCCTAGGAAGATCTTCTTTTCTGTCACTACAAATCTAGGTTCTGACTACCATGACCATGAACACCACCTCAGCTCGATCGATCAGTTGTACTCAATTTCTCTTCCAGAAAAAAATATTCTTACTCCACTCCAACATGTGGAGTTATTGAAGACCCTCTCTCACTGGGTTCTAGAGGAATGTTTTTTAAAAAGTGTTTTAGATGGCCCATCTTAATAAAGGATCAGCACTCAACTAGGTCTCTCATGTACTGAGGTCTCTTATATCCCTATATACTACTTGGGTGGAACCGCACCTAGAATTCTTAGTATGTTCTATCAATACTAATATTATAGTGTAGAAGTTCCTAATGATGCTTCCTACTACCAATCACTGTAGTAACTGATCTAGGTGCCAAACTCCCTCAGCTCGAACCCCCATCATCTCTTAGGTTTCACTCCATGATAAGAACCTAATTCACTATTCTATAAATGGTAGTCATCCGAAATAAATTCACTTTTGATCGCATTTCATACCTGAGACCATCCTCAAATCACATGGATTTTGATAACTCACCACCTATCAAAATAGGTATGAAGCACTTCAACACTGTAAAATAAGTCGAGTAAAACATGGAAAATAACATACCCTACTCCAAGTGCATAAACTATAGGGCTAAATCGGTCCTAAATGTCTTGAGATAGAAGCAATAATATAATTCCATATTAAAAACCCTCCAAGGAATCTCCCAATGATGATCCATATGAGTAATAACATTCCATCATATCTTGGGTAATCACACATCATATAAGTAGTTAGGTTTACCCTTCAATTGAATGGTGTCTCAACATTATCAAAGATAGATAGCATGGCCTCTATCCATGACTCCAAATATTGTGGCCTAAAATCCACTAAAAACATGGGCGGATGATGCTGTTGGAACTCATGCGTCAACTCTACCATTTTCGGGGCAGGTCACAGTTCTTCCAAAATGGTATACATGAAACACATAAAGCCATCATGGAATTATTCCTCAACACCAGTTTCAGTTACAATCATTGGTTCTTAAACTGAAACTACTGGAGTATCTACTGGTATCCCATGTACCACCACCATTGGATCATGTTCATCTCCACCCTCCAGGCATGTGACTGTAGGATATTATGGTGGAATATCTTTATAATATTCAAGTGTATACCTCAAATCAATATTCAAAAACAAAAAAAAGTGTAGATATTGAAATAGGATAGGGACATGCATTCCAATATAAGATTCAAACCCCTCTTCATGATCCTTATGTTAGGTCTGGGCAACATACACATCATAAGAAATCAAGAGATAATTCATACTTCCCACAACTAAGGTGAGTCATGGGTCAAGTTCTCTATTATAATCAATTTTAATTTCCAATTTATTTTCATATTCATTACACATTCATTTTAAATGGTTGAACCAAATACTTCACCACTTCTAATCCATAAGGGCCCATACTCTCCATGAACTGAAATATGAAATCTCTTTAATCCACAACATAACATATTTCATTCCATGTTACTAATGGTCTATGAATTAACATTCCACAATTGGAAACTTATGGTGTATTTCATAGGCTAATTAGAAAAACACTACTTATATTATTTTAGGAACTCTATGTACCAACCATGTTCTCTAATTACATGCACAATAATTTATCATGCTATAGGTATATCAGTCATGGAACATATCACAACATCATGATATCATGAAATGAATCATATATGTCATGTTATAGTGCATGGAATGTGAATTATAATAGGTTATTAAAATGATGCATGATATGGAATACCATTATATATTTTGGTCGCAATAGAATATAACCATAACATAAGTAGGAATGCACAGAGGTATAATTATAGATCGGTTGCCCCTAAACACTTCTCGCTAGGAGGTCCAAGCCCTAAATCACTGGTCATATCACATTCATCGAGTACCTGGAATGGTTGGTATGCCTCGATGAATACACAGTTACTGACATTTTATCCTATTGAAACTGTAGAAGATCTTTGGAACAAAACCCCTTAGATTTTTATGGAAAGAGAACCCCTTCTCAGAGGAAGGTTCTCAAGCTCTATCCATGGAAAAGTCAACTCATCATAAGATAGGGGTAATATAAATCATGCCATCACCCTGCTGAACCATATAGAATTCTCACTTCCAGTACCACCATATAATCTAATGGTTCCATGGCTAGATGGAAACTCAGTCACCACCTCAGGCCAGTCCTTAGCCTCCTATGAGTTAGGCTCGCCACAGAACCTGAGAGGTATCTATCAATAAAATTCATGTAAAGCACTGAGCCTACATGAGTCCTCTACCAGTAGCTCCATTAGTAACTACTGACTAACGGGAAATGGTATCACTAGGACATCACATGAAGGTACCATCTCAAGAAATAGTCCTTGTACTGAAGCCTCATCACATTGTGGACCATCCTTATGGTAACACATTAGAATCATGGCTTATTGACTCTGTGGAGGAACCATGATAGAGAATCAAGATGAACCACTGTCAAAATGTCATACATGGTGAGATGACTCAAAATAGATCAATAAAAAAACATTTTCAAAACACATGTAACTAGTGTTTTCATGTACTAAGTCAGCAAATAGAATTCAGGTTTCTGGTGTATAGATAAATCATCCACCACACAAACACTGGACTCCCCGAACTAAAACCCCAATTCAGGACACATTACACTATTATCCCATTCATAACATAGACTCTTAGTTCTTCTGGTAGAACCAATCGCCCTTTTCTACCACTTTGTCACGACCCGTCCCCAAGGGCCCATGTTGTGACTACCCTAATCCCACCTCCCGAATGCTAGGGGCTGGTGACTAGTGCTGAAAGAATCAACCAGCAAGTGGGAGGCATTTTCCTGGATACCTGTATGCACACACATTCCCAACCAAGTCCCAACTCACAAAAGGGAAATATCATTCCAATGAAAAACTGAGTACAAGTACAACTTAATGTTAAGGGCCAGAATACAAGACCAACTGAAAGAAAAAAACTACAATGGAAAACAACTCTTTAGATCACTCTCCAAGGATTCTACCTGAAGGGTAGGTACAACTCGTCTCTATAGCTCTCCATGTCAACTGTCCCCGTCGTCCACTGTCAGGACCTAGCTCCCCGAGTTTCAGTCAAGGCTGCCCTTCCTCTTCACAAGACACAACAAGGTGTGGGTGAATCCCATGCAGGGGTGAGTATAATAATACATTGTAGGGACCCTGAGACCCCTAAATGTCTCTCATAATCCCACAAAGTAAAACCACAAAATATTATCTCAATCGCAAGCATAAATAAAAAGACTCATCTCAAACCAGGTATAACTTAAGTACAGAAATATAGATGATTAGTTGAAAAGATAGATTATTTTATTCTATCAGGGGATCTACTACTGATCCACACATGATTGCTCAGTGCTGATACACATAGGATCTCTAGGATATGATCCACACATGATCGCTAGATGCTGATCCACAGAGGATCGCTAGGTGTTGATACAAACGGGATCTCTAGGTGCTCATCCACACAGTATCGCTAGGTGAAAATACACACATGCCCACTAGATGATGATCCACACAGGATTGCTAGGTGCTGATCTATACAGGATCACTTGGTTCTGATCCACATAGGATCGCTAGTTGTTGATCTACACAAGATTTCTTGGTGTTGATCCACACAGGATTGCTCAGTGCTAATCCACATAGGATCTCTAGGTGATCATCCACACAACATCTCTAGGTGGTGATCCACACAAGATCACTAGGTACTAATCCAAATAGGATTTCTAGGTGGTAATCCACACAGGATCACTATTCATTCTTCATGTCTCAGCCGCTCACTGGATTCTCGTACATAGTATACTCGATCCTGGGAGGATCTGCTCCTCATCCCATTGTTCATACTTAATCTGGAATAAAGATCAACTAAGAATTAACCCAATGATCTATCATGTCATAAGGGTTACAATGCAATAGACGGTGCGTCAATTGGATGCCCAGTCTGAGAGTTATAAACATTTTAGTGTTGAGGGCCCAGTTGGATTTAGGTACGATCCAAACTATCCGTACTCCAACTTTATCCAAACCTAAGGTGGAGTATCTCAAAAGTACCATCTCATCTCAAGGATTCCAATGTCACATATGGCTCATCAAATGGACGTATGGGATGTAAGATACAACCATTTCAGTGTATCTAGGACGAAAAGGTTCTGGGTCCGGTTCGAACCGATCAGACCGATCTAACCCACCCCGAGCTACCCCATCCTTGGACAACCCTACCCAGTACGGGTCGATCTGACCCAGCCTGGCCCGAACCAACTGGGATGGCCCAAGTGGGCTAGGTCGCGGGCTCGGCCCGCCAGCTGGCGCGACACCCAGCTAGGTGGCCATGCAAGGAACTTCCCCCTCCCGAACAGACCAAAGGTCCGTTTGTTTCTTTGAAATGGAGGTGCCACATGGTGTCGCCTCTTCGTCAGCAGGACCTGTGGGGTGGAGGTCCCCTTCACTATGGCTTCAAAGCCGCAACTCCCTTCTTCACAATGCGTGACGGTGCGCCACCTTCGCCAACACGTTCAGGTAAAAGTCGACCACCCCTACCATGACAGCTCAATGTTTTTGATCCCCTCTATGGTGTGTGACATTGTGCCTCTGACTTCCACTACAATCGTCTGATTCTGGCCACCTCTTTCGTCTGCCGACAGAACTTCTATGGGCTACCGGGTGAGGTCTGGTGGTCCGTTTTCCCTTCCAAATGCGCCTACAGGCCTCCCAGAAGGATGTTGCCACTACGTGGATTCTAGATTCAAGTTTTTGTCGAGTTCAAACTTCTTCCCTGAAGAACGTGAGAAAAACAAAGTTGTGGAGGGTCCGAGACTTGTCCGTTTGGCCTGTACCCTCCACGTTAGCATCATATCAGGCGGGTAGAAAATAAACACATCACATAGATGAATTTAAACCCATTCAAGATTCCAAAACAACCACCCGAAAATTCAATAATGAGGAAAATTAATCGTGAGGAATTTTTGAATTTAAAAACAACCCCTACCTCATAATCATTGGAAGACAATGCGGATGAGGAAGAAGTGTCCACGTCCGAAGGTGTTTGTCAGCGCTTGTTGCCGCTTGTCGTTACCTCCAACATTAAATGCTCAAATCTTCATTATAGGTTGGTGGAAGTCGTCATGACACTTCATCTGAGGTTCCTCTCTTGAGTGCCAAAAATCATGTCTGAGCTTCATTTAAAAAGAGGGGAGGAGAGGATCAACTCACCACACAATTAATGAAGTTCATTAATGAGTTTAATTAATGAATCTATTTAATTCTATCAATGGTGTGGTTACAAATTCATTTAAAACTCCCAATAGTGTGGTTACATAAATTAAGAGTCAAGCCATTAACTATTTTTACATTTTATTGCGGTCGCATCACTGTCTGTCCAACGGCTGCACAAAGAAAAATAAAATAACCAAAAGTTATTTTATTATTTTTTTGTAAAGTCCAAAAATTAACCTTTTCTTCCAACCCTTTCTAGTAAAAGTTAGGATTCAATTAAGTGAATCTCGGATGTTTGGATTCAATGGTGCCCTCATATTTTTAATCATAGCACCGGTTCAAAAGATTGAATTTGTCACCCACACGTTTAATGAACATACCTAAAAAAAGATCAAAAATTATTAACAGTCACCATCGACCTGCACCGGCCGAGGTTAGGCTCCTACTAATGGAAAACTCTCTCACGAGCTCAGCAGTACTCTCATATTTTCAATTCGAGTTACCATTTAAAGTTAAGGATTTTCCAATAAAATAATTGTTACTTAATTATTTTATTTACGTCCAAAAACTAACTTATAAGGGTGGCCCGCACTGGCCAATGTTAGTATCTTACTAAGGAAATAATACCCTCACAAGTTCAGTTGTGGTCTCATATTTTTAAGTTGTGTCATCGGTCGTGAGTTATAATCATTTGAAAAATAAAATAAAATAATTTAATATTTTTATTTATGGTTATTCAATTTTTTGGTTTTCTCCCTAGAGGCCCATTCTGACTAAATTTAAGTCACAACTAGGTTAAAACCACAATCCTAAATGCAACAATGCACTCAGATTTTTGATCCAGGCACCCATTTAAGAGTTATTCAACTTTTTCAGGAAAACTGCTCACCCATGCTATTTAAAGCTTATCATTTTTTTTGACGGATCATTTCGGGCACTCCGAGCCTCAGAATCACATGCCGTCAATTTTCATGGTCTTGTAATAATCCCATATAATTAAGAATAATTTAAACTAAAATTATAGGACATTAAATATATATTATTATAAATATCGTTTTTCACTAAAATAGTAAAAAAAACTAGAAAAGGATGCCTTTGATACCATATTGTAACATCGTTGACCCGAATTCCACTATAATGTGCCCCAATCCTAGTTGGATACATTTCCTCAAGATCATCTCCCCAAATTCTATAGTCCTCTGACTAGAAGTGAGTGGATATGGTGTGTTTTTGGGGAGACTATTCCATCTTATTAGAGTGTAACACTATGGTTGAAGTCATATAATCAATAGAGGGAGCAATAATTCTATCAAAAATTAGATAACATCCAAAGAAAGTTATATAAAATGATACAAGAAGGAATCTCATATATATTTGATATTTTGAGGTCATGTCAACAAAAAATCTAAAGATGGTGTACATTCAATAGTATAATACATGTAACAAAAATCAACATACAAAAATCTGACCTATTTAGCATCACAAGCCTCTGCTCTGTCCTGTACTCCTCTACTCCAAAGGAGTAATCAAGAACCTAGAGTTTGGATATTACCCTTATCCAAACCTTCAGTCATATAATCTTTTCAAGTTTGAAAGTTATCCCATGTAGGGTGTGAGATAAAAAACTAATAGCCCGCCACCAATAGTTTATAATGTTATCCAATTAGTGAATTTAATAATAAAAATGTGAAAGATGTAATATAATATATAAAGTAAGTAATAAAAGTAGATAACAAATAAAGGTTTGAGTTCCCGTGCAAACCCATCCTCTAATACTTACGTCCACCATAGATGGAAAGTCCCTTATTTTACACTCAATCATGTATAAAAATATAATCATGTAATTTAATTAATCAGTCTTATTCAATGGATAAGTATCAGCACCTTGCACATAGCCCAACATACCCCATAAAGTTTTATGATCAATATTCCAAACTAAAAAATCTATAAGGTATAAGACTCCAACTGAATCCAATATTGTTCTATGACTTGGTAGATGGATCATAAAAATAATTACATTAATTAATCGATTAAGAACATGATCCTAGCCTTGGAATTCCTAATTTGGAATCTAAGTATCGCTATGGCATATCATAAACCAAGAACCTTACAAGCCCATCCAAGGAATTACTCATTGGAATCCTAGTATTAGTCTAGGTGTGGTATAACATCATTTCCACTTGATTCTTTACTTAGAGTTCTACTAAGGGAGACCAAGTATCACTCCTCACATATATAAAACCATCCCTATGAGTCCATCCTTAAGAAACCATTGAGTCAAAGTATAAATTAGGCATATAACAGTGAGACCTCTAATCCCATCCTTGGAAATCCACTAGGGAGTCCAAGTGTCACTCGATTGTAAGTAAGGAAGTAGCCAAATTAGTCTATCCATGGAATTCATATACATACCAATGTTTCACCAAAGTCTTATAGCTAGCATTCAGTCAATATCTTATAATCATTTCAAAGTGAATCATTGTGATAATTTCAATTATACCTCACCTCATAAGGTGGATCAAGGCATGGGATAAGCTTAGGAGGTTTTTCTGCTTAATTATCTCATGTGTTAATTTCATTATAAGAAGTAACTCAAGAATAAGTGAGTAAAAACAAGGAAAAATCCCAGGGAAATGGTCTTCCATTCCCTTACATTAATCAATTCAAATTATATTTACAATTTACAATTCATCATTTAACATATAGTTGTAAGGGTTAAATGGAACACCTAAAAGGTAATCAAGTTCATATCCCACCCATGGTGGTCCAATTAATTATACAACTCACCCAAGGGGTGGTTTTAATTCATTATTCATTAACATTAATCATTTATCTAGGGCCTCATTACTTACCTAGTTAATTCCTATCCATTTTAATCAAGGATTAAAATTCATTTCATGGGATTTGATCGAAAAATTAAGTGCATGGCATAACATAATAAATATAAACACCTTGAATTTGAGGGAAAAGAAGAATACCAACAATTTTAGATCTGTAGTAGAGTGATAATCTAGTATCAAATCATGATTTGACTCAGATCAGAAGAAAAATAAATAATGGGTGATGAAATGAGAATTGGGAATATTAACTTGCATCTAAATAGTGCAACTGATAACAATCCAAATAAATAATGAAAAAAATATTTTGAGAACTCACTAATGTAGATCCAATGATACCTATGACACTCGATATCGAGATAGGATAGAGGAGAGGGTCCAAAGCCTACTAATGGATTCAAGGAGGACCCCTAATGTTCACGATGTTGTTAAAAGGAAGAAAAAAGAAATAGAATTAGTTTATAAGATTCATTAAGGAAAAATAGTCATTTTTCCTAAAAAACGGGCTGAACTATTTGGTCGCATGGTAGGACAACCGATGTGCCAACCATTCAACCACCATTGTTCTAAGGGTCACCTGCATGGTCGCTATGCATAGTTTGACTAAACATTCATCAACCATGAAAAAACATTTTTCAATTTTTTTTGGTTATTCTACATGGGAGTGTAGCACTATCCACAAGGTTTGTCAAATAGTGGGGCATGTATCTCCCCATTTTCTAGTATAGAATGGTTAGAAGTAATCGTAAGACCTACCCCGCACGGTTTCTACAAACCATGATTCTTATCCCATTATTCCAAAGAGATAGGAACTAGGATCCAAACAAGCCCTAGAAACCCATGATATAACCGTTACATCAAAGGGTAATCACATTAGGCCATAACGAATAATTTAAACCAATATCCGATGAAAACAAAAGGATTACATACCTCAATAATGTACCAGGTTCATAAATTCATGATTCAAATAAGATATGGATTATTACAAGTTTCCATATTTCACCAGAAACCTCAAATAGGTTCTTGTAACTCTCAAACCATGTAGAGAGGAATTTCATGAAGGTTCACAACCTTCCCATTACAGAAACCACCCTTATGTTTCTTTGGTTTTCGTGAGATAATTATCCTCCATGAAACCTCTCCCATGGGATCCAAGAACCCCCTACAAGGAAGTTCCTCCTAGTTTCAAAAAATTCATACCTTTATGAGCCTCATGCACTTATTTAAACCCCCATTCTTTGTGATACCACCTTGAAGGCCTCTATATTATTCTTCCATTCATTAGAAATACCTTCCTACAAGTTTAGTGCCCAGGTTACCTATACACATTCAATCTCAGTTCATTTGTACCTCAACCTTTCCCAATACCAATAAAATCAACGCTCATGTATTGTAACTTCACTCCAAGTATATTCTAGATAGTTGAATCACATTTTCACCTAATAATATACACCCTAATGTTGGGACCTATGTGTGACACTCCACCAGGGAATTGTTTTTTCCTAGTGCTTTCTAAAAGAATATGTGAAGTGGACATGTAATCCCCAATGGTGAAATAATAATAGAAAGTTTCTTACATTTCCCTAGCATGATGTCTATTAAATTATCGTCCTATCCTAAATAGAAAATGGTGTCCCAGGGAAATTCCTTATAAATGTCTGAGCTGTAACACTTTAAACTTTATAACCCAACATCATTTTCATATGATGCTAAACTATATAAAAACATGATGTTAAAATATTTTCCTTCCATATGTGATAAACCTATGATTCATAGTGTATGAGTTCCAAGGGGTGATACCTCACCTCCCTGGTGGACCATATACACATCCAGCAAACCATCTTTTGTTGTCACACCATTCATTTTGAGAGCATCCTTATTTCATGATGTTAAATTTCATGAAATATTCATATCACACAACCTTAAACATTGTTCATGAACTATGTGGTTTTCTGTCCATATCTCATAATAGGGTATGTAGGATTCGTCCTCATGGTTCAATCCTAATTCACTTGGAAATATACCTAAGGTTCAATCTCAACCCCCCAACACAACCATTAAATATGAATGTCTTCCCCTAGGAAGGTTACAACCCCAAAGTGTGATCATATTTACCCCTAGGGAAACACATAAAATATCACCATCCATACATGAGTTCTAAGATGGACTCAATGTTTCCATATGATTCCATGAAATAAAACCCATTATATAACAAGTATATCATGTAACATCTCTAATGACTTTAAAACTATGATCCACCTATCCACAGAAGATATTAAACCTAAAAACCATATCCATAAAAGACCCCAACCTCATAAACCCACCAAATATAAATAAGAATCTCTTCCTTGTGGGATAAAAGTTAGATTTCCTAGGAAACATGCCTCATATTCCTTATTCCCTTATTTTATACTACCCCATGTCTAACACGAGATTCCTTTGGTTCTTTTCCAAATATTCCTCATCTATGAGATTCACTCAACTGAAAAGGGGTAATACTTTATAAGTTTAAAACACACCCAACAACCAAATATGATCAGACATGTCCAATATTACCATATTCATCGACCATAGGTAGTTTTACCTTTGTAACAAAATAATCATAATTAACCAGTGTCCAAATATAGATGGAACCAATAATGAGTTCCAAAAACCTGACTCAAATCTATGAGGGAGACCCAGACTAGTAAACAATATCAATGGAATCCATGGAAGTAAGAACTGGAATCCTATCATCTTATTTTCATCATAGACCCAACATCAATAAACATGGTGGTAGATTTCATCAACCATTGAAAATATGGAATGTAGGTTATGGAAAAGTGCATCGTGACCTCGATACATTCCCCAACTCAAGAGCGTTAAAAAAATGGTTACCCTAACATGAAGCTCTTCTCTTTCAATTGTGAGTAAACTAAAAATTTATTTCCCTATAATATTTTAACATCATTGGGTCATGGAAATTTGGTACCAAGTCCTAAAAAGAAATGGTGGGACCTTTATAAAAGTATTCTCTTACATCTATGGAAGAATGAAGAATTCTTGGAATAATCTATCTAAGACACCATCCACATGGATCCTTCCTTCACCATGGATATAACAAGTGATGTTGGGAATGTAGTGTATAAATTTCATAATCATGAACAAATGATTGACTTGGTATACATTACAAGAAAAACAACAGAGAATTATCAGTAAAAAAACCCCAATAGGCATGGTGAAGGAAGAACCGGTGGTGTGGAAATCTCACACAACTACACTCCTACCACAACAGACACCCCTTCAATAGCTATCGGGAAACCTAAACGCATATCCCCCTTAGAGATAATTAAATTTAGGGTCACTAATTCAACTTTTATTAAATAATATAAAGAAGTGTTAATCCTAACTAATAATGTGGCCTAGAAAGATCTAGAGCCACAACACCGCACCGGCACCACTTCCCACAAGGTTCATGCTGGGGTAAACTCCCCCATTGTAACAATGAACCATTTTGGGAGCCTCCCACCATAATACCATAGTAGTTTCTTCCGCAATGCAGAGGAGGTTGGATACATACATGTCATGCTCATTGTAACTAATACCCAGGAACCACCCAGGATGGTTCCCACCAAGCCATACTCATGACAACAATCAGTTCCATAAGTTTTCTTGAAGGTCGATCCAATACCTGCTCAACAGAACCTAGTACAGAACAGCTGATGTTGATGCTGAGGGAAGACCACCAACCATGCATGTATGCAAGCCTCTAACTCATTTATAGTGGCCCCTTTCTCTATCAACTCACCTAATCCTTACCTCATCTCTACTACACAAGGGCATGTCTTAGCCGATTAGGATCGAGACACCAGTATCCCTCCATGTAGATCAGTTTTACTCTATCTCTATCATGGGAATTCCAAAAAATTGTCAGGGGCCACCCAATGTTGAATATTTTCACCATAAAGTTCATCTCTATATATCTTCCACCTAACATGGTGGTCCTACCCAGACCAAATACTTCCACTTCCCTAAATATCCATCTCAAGGCAGGAGGGAAAAATTGCCATGGTGGTCCTTCCCACGTATCCAGATTCAACACATGCTGAAAAAAATCCCAAAAACTTATAGTCTTGCACTCATGATATATCACACCAACAAAAGAAGGAATGATTAAAAACCCATGTCACCATTGATCACTCATATTTTTGAGGAGATAGAAGACTTGGTGGATGAACATTTTCCCTCGCCGCCAGGACTGGGGGTAGATTCCTATAGACTAAGGCTAACCATCACCAAGGACAAAGTTCTTAAGTTACCTAGATCCCTAAGTAAGTACCTATATGTGGAGGATATTTGGACATCCTTACATGGAATCATAGTGCAAGCATCTATAGCACCATCAAATTCTATCCACCCGACCTCCACCTTGGAAGTATGAGAGACATCAAGATTTGTAATGACACCCTTATATAATAGTGAATAATCTATTGAGCCTTAGAGAGATGTTTCCCCTCTCAATCATTAAGAGGTTATAGATCCCCCATCCTTATGGACATGGTCATGAAGATGGACCATCCATAAGAATACATTATAACATTATAGGGATGTTTAGCCCATGTGATGCCCCCTATTCCATAAACATAGCAGTAGAGTTGGTATGTATCGATACTACCAACAATTTCACAACAAATTATAATTAGGGATTGGGGAGATCAAAAATAGGGTGATCATATGAATAAGGAATGATATGAACACTTATGGGAGATCCATTCCATCAAATATCTATCAGTTTCATTCTGGACACCTGCAGTCTTAAACTGCATCATCCTAATCTTCCTTAATGAATTATATGTGGAATGATTCTACTAGAATATTTAGGTGATGTTAAAAAATCTGTAAGATCACAATCTGACCTCTTCTAGGAGCCAAGATCACCATAATGATATCCACTAGTAGTGTTGAGTGGTTACATTATTGCACTTCTAATTTCTCAATGATGGAATTAATATAAATACCACCATACTTTTTGGAAAACCTATATTAGGAGTATCATCATGATCTAGTGAATCATGTATGCAGTTCCTTTATATATGAAAATTAGAGGATATGTGAAATATGTTTTCCCATACTTCAATACCATTCTAAGGAAACAATGATTTCATCAACCAGCCCTTCCCATTAATGGTGAAATTGTTTCTTTGATAACCACTACTATTAATTTCATCATGATAAATCCTCTGAATGGCTAGATAAATTAACCCCATAACAAGGGGAATGATATAGAGAACCCTCCCTGAGGGTAGGAACATCAGTAAGTATACCCTTGGATGGGTGATCATACCCCCTTATAATAGAGACAATGTTTGGGCCTTATAATTCCTCCCAATGAAGTATTTCCACCTACCTATCAAAATATAGATAAATTAATGGGGATTTCCAAGCCTACCATTATATATGAGACTGTTCTAGAAATTGATTCATACCCCAGGTTCACAAATCTTTCCTAGGATATTGATGGTCATAAGAGACTCACTAATGATCCTCTTGATGAACATCTCCTAGATTGAGCCAATGTTTGACGTTACTTCAAACCTAATTAATTTATACATATGATCCTTCTTGGTTAGGTACCTAGGGTTTGGGTAGGCATCCCCACACACCCGATTAGGTTTGAAGCTAACCAAGGAAAATGGGAAAGAGATGACCCACCATGCCTTCCTGAGTAGCATGAATTCCTTCCATGGGATCATAATCACTTTGACTCATGATCTAGTAGGCTGGATAAATAAATGGTTACCAAAAACCTTAACCAAGATGATGTGATAGCCTATATCATCATCCAACATGAGTCTCCAGAGACACAATAGATGTATTTTCTTCTATAATGAAATTCATATACACCATGGGTGGATCTTGTGTGTTTGCGCCCAAAATTCGTAAATTTGAGCTTTAACTCATTAAATAGGATGAGAGATCTTCTAAATCACCTGGTACTATTTTCCTTCTAGTTTTGACTTATTCTAGGGACCCGAAATCATTAGGAAGCATCCAATATTCTGTGTTTTTCCAAACCTCATAAGGACCTTTTTTTGTATGGTAATGTTAGCTAGCCCTAGGATCCATTACTGGTTGGGAGGATATCTATAGGTAGTCCCACTACCAGTTGATCTATACTATACACAAAACCAATATTTTTTACATCTCCATATGGAATTAGAGGCATGACAAGCTCATTTATAAATTCATTGCCTAATGGAAGGGACACCCATACACTCTCGATATTCTTATTTCCTTGAAAAAACTACTGAATAATTTCATGGACAAGACCAAAGATGAGCTGGTACCTACCCTCATATCCCTTAGATATCTGGGTAGTTTTTGGGAGTTCTCCAAAATAGATTAGTTTCTTGATCATTCCTTGCACTGAACCAAATAGTGGTCATGACAATTACCCCTTCCATGTCTCATTTGAAGGTCAAAAAAGGTAGATATAACTTCCACTATCTAGTTTGAGGGATCATAGCTAATCCACCTTTAAGAAAATTTACCAGATAAGAATTTACAAGTGTATCCCCAATATGTGCATCCACATCAAGAACCAACACACTGTGAGAATACTACATAGGATTCTGATTAGGACCAAGTGATAAAATTACATTTTTTGAGAGAAATAACAAGACATACTCCTTTAAAGATGCACACATCGTAGAGTACTTCATTTGTTCCTTGAAAAGGAATATCCTAAATCTTCCATAATATAGAATACTTGAGGAAGATAACCTAACTGATCATGAAAACTACTACCCATATTAATGGTTCCTTGAAAAAATGATCAAAGAATTCATCATATTCAAAAATTGGCTCCAAAACCATGTCCATGGCCTAGTTGAATAGGGTGACATCCTAGAATTTTTAGCACATATCTCTTATATCCATGATTGTTCCATTAAGTCCTATAGTGAATAGAATAATTCTATAGGATGAGGTATGTAGAAGTACAATTACTTATTGTCTCATAAGATAACAGCTCACCCCTACAACATTATTAATGCCCTCTTGATAATAATGGAATATCCTATGATGAACACGCCTAATCCAACAACCAAATCACTACCACATCCTTCAAATTCTTGGAATAATAGGCATCATTATTATAAAGGATATTATAGTAGACCTCCAATGTCAAAACAGACATGAACACTTAGAAACTTCATGCGTCCAAAATTGGGAGATGCCTACAGAATTCATTCCATCCTAGAATATTCTATTGTTGAAGAGAAGTAATGTTCCATTAATAATGTTGTTAGCGTGGAAGACTACTATATAGTACTCAATGATAAGGAATTACACATAGTTTCCTCAATAACCTCTGAATGGTTCCATTGAAGGAGATGCATGCATCATGAAAACATGAAAAACTTCCAACACAAGAATTTAGAAAGGACAATTTACACCACTAAGACCAAACAATGAGAATCATGTAGCAATATATAGGAGAAACCATCTCAATCCACTTTTTCAAGTTCACCTATATATATGTCTATGTTATTTGATCATGTGTCTTAGTTGTAACAACATCATTATGAGTAGCTGCTAGCTGTGGACTAACCTAAATCGTCAAGTGCTAAGCTTAAGTCATCTAGTCAACAAAATATATAGACAGTAGAAATAAGTACCCATCACTTCAATTAGATAGTCATTCTCCACACCCTACAAAAGAGAAAACCTCATAAAAAAGAACTATGTTGTACTCATAGAAATATTATGTGGTTAAGAACCATGCTGGCATAAAAGTGAGCATCTTGATTTATAAAATATACCTCCAATTGAAGGACATGAATGATGAACTTATCCAGGCCATGAATTTTCATCTCCAGTTTGAGAATGAGGTAACTTTTAATAAGGCCTATCAAGTAGAGAAAGCTAAAAATTATGAATGCCAGTCCATCATTTTCTTTTCTGAGGAAGATGTGGGTGTTTCCATTTAGGTGCACATATTCCCATTATATGTCACATGTCAGCTCAATGTCTAGGATATCTGCTACTGATTATTGGATACTAACTTCTAGATCAATATCATCAAAACCCCAATGATACACAAAATGGGACTTACAAGATTAGTTCTGACCCCCTCTAACATATCAATTTAGGGGTATGAAAAGAGAAAGTATAATCCTCATGGAATGATTCGACTAAAGACACAAATTGGTGTCTTTGTAGAATTCAATATGTTTATTTTAGTCTCATTATATACTTCCTATAAAACTCTAATGGAAAGGAATTAGATCAATTTTCAATCATTGATTCCCTCATTCTACCATTAGTGCTTCAAATATTCCATCGATCGTCAACTAAAAGTACTCCAGGATGATGTGTACCCCTTTAAATCTTATGAATCTATCTACCTAGATGTCAGGTATTACTAAAGGGAGTGAAAATATCTCCAAATTAATTGGTTAAAGTGTATCAATGCCCCCAATGATATGGGATCCATTTCAATAGATTCTTGGGAATATTTGAATGATAGCTTCAATCTGTGAATCTATTAGTTGAACCCCATAACCATAGATATGGAAAGTGATTTCATAGTATCCATGAATAAGGAGTTATTATATATTAAATTATACTCCTACATAGTACGTGCTAAAAAAATTCTATAAAGACCTACCCCCATAGAGTACTAAAATGTTTACCCCATTTCCAGTGATCTACAACATTCATGAATGTTCTAGAATGTATATCTTAGTCAAGGTAAGTTAAACCAATATAATTTCCTCAACAAAAAAGGTGTCACTTCTAGTCATAACCCACATTATATTGGATCATTCATCTTTTTTGCAGAAGTATCTACAAATCTGGATCCATTTATTGAGGATTCTTCCTCTACCATATAAGATTACGGTACCTATACCATATCTTTATTTCTAGATATAAATCCTTACTTTCCATGACCCTTGTACTTAATATGATGAAGAGGGTTTAGATAACATGCCACTTTCATTTGAATAGGGTTCTTCCACCACTATCAATGAGTTGAACTAGGTAAACCTCTATATAGAAGAATATCAATTGATGAAACTCATCATTGTATTCAGGTTTCTAGAGGAGCAGTAATAGTATGTATCCTTGTTGGATGAAAACCAT
Organism: Viscum album; assembly: GCA_963277665.1. Classification (NCBI taxonomy): domain Eukaryota; kingdom Viridiplantae; phylum Streptophyta; class Magnoliopsida; order Santalales; family Viscaceae; genus Viscum; species Viscum album. The sequence goes on from OY728125.1 coordinate 150,763,114, forward strand.
GATATTTTTACCCAGAGTTACAAATAAAATCCAGGGCTAAACCCCCAGGTTTAGGCTCATCACCTTGTCCCCCCAGTAGGCCACTGTAGTGTCAAAAAACCTCTTGGAAAGATGAACCCTTCCCGTGGTGCCGGGGTTGAGGTTGAAGATGACAATCTTATCAAGGAAAAACTTCTTAGGGTTGTATAATACCCCATGTGGATGGAAAACAATTTCTTACTTGGGAAGAAGTAAGGATATATCAGTGTATTCATCATCTTCTAGGGCCTCAACATCCATTTCTTGAAGGATGATTTCTTCCTTCTAGTGATAGAGATGATGATCAATGCTATAGATTTTTTTATAGGACCAATCCTTCATTGATGGGTAGTCTGAGTACAATCAGATCAAGATGGACTATGAGGATGATGAAGCTACTACCTTTACGGAACCCCTAGAAAACTCCTACTATCGGGTGATGCCCTTTAGTTTAAATAATATTGAGGCTACTTATTAGCATGTTATGAACTAGATCATCGAGAAAATTATTAGTACATTGTTAGAGTGTTACATGGATGATTTTTTGGTCAAATACCATTGATGTTAGGACCATATAAAACATCTTGATAATGTTTCTAACTTCCTATTATCTAATCACTTTAAGATGAACCTCTTGATGTGCGAGTTAAGGGTTATCTCTAGAATGTTTCTTTTCTTTATTATTAGATATAGAGTCATGAAGATAAATCTAGAGAAAATAAAACCTATCAATAAAATGTCTTATTTGATAAACTTTCTAGAGTTACAGGGCCTCTAGGACCACCTAGAAAACATTCATGAATTCAATTCTAATATAGATGGAATTTGTATTCCCTTTTCAAGGGTCATTTATAGAGGATAAACTTACATGTGGGATGAGGACTTACATACCTCATTTAAGGACAATAAATATTATCTATTATATCCTTAAGACCTAATTCCAACCATCCCAAGAAATCCTCCAGTCTTTTACATGACATCCCTGGAACGGTCCCCTGGTTCCCTTATATCTGAAAAAAATGATTATTGTAGGGAAAACAACATTTATTATCTAATTAACATACTAATTGAAAAATAGACCTTATAGTGTCCCATAAAGAAGAGTTTCCTTACCCTAGTATTTCCAATCTAAAATATATGAAACTAATTAAATCACCACTAGATAAAATATGTGTCCCCTATTGATGCACTAAAACCAATTCATGACCACCCCATGATGGTAGGATGAATGGGAAGTTGGGTGGTAATTATACAATAGATTTTGTAATGTCCCATCCCAGGTACCACACACTAGTGCCCTAAGACGGTCAGTTAGATGATCAAAAGTTCCCCCAATGCTAGAGGCTACCAACTAGTAATGAGGGTCTGATAATTAATTCATACCTTATTTTATCAAATTAATGAACTATAATAAACAATAAACAATATCAGAAGAATATATAACCATTAAAAAAACCAATATCTCAATATAAACCAAGTAGGAAAATAAAATATCCATCTAAAGAAGAAAAAATTCCATGCTAAAGTAAGTTTCAATTGTCTAAAATGAAAACTAAAAATAAATTCACCGAAAAAATACAAGTGGGTCTCAAAAAACATTTGGTTCCCTCATCTAAGCTCCATACCAACTCAGCGAACTAATATATGGCCTTTTACCTTAACATGTCCCACAACAAAAAATTATATTCAGGTATCAATCAGGGAGCCCGGGTAGGGTGTAAGTACAACTCAGTAGACCACTATAAACATTGTCTAAAACAACATTCAATCACATAGAGTACGAAATTATCTAAATAAATAATTAAAATGAATATGTAAATAGTTATCACATTATCATTTATTGTTTTCTTAACTATATTAAATATAGGGTTCCCGAGGACACCCGTATCTCAATGCCATCTTTATCTCATGCTGAATCATAAAGTGTTCATATGTAATATCATATCATAATACCGATTTTAGGTCATGCTGAAGACCAAATTATTCAAAGGGTATATCATTTTTGAATACCTTCTTCGACTCATGCTGCATCCCGAATAATTCTCATGTGAGGTTATATCTCGGATCACCTTGGTTACCAATCTTTAATTCATACTTGATTTTCTACCTTACCCATATTAAATTCAAAAGTAAGATGACCATGTTACCATTCTTACTTTTGAATAGAATGACTGTTTTCCTATTCCTTTACTCACAAGTACAATGACCATGTTACCATTTATACTTCTCAATTGAATTCCCATGTTCCCAATCCATTACTCACAAGTACAATAACCATGTTCCCATTTATACTTGTAGTTGGGGTTTGGATTAGTGGTAAGAACCCCATAATTCTACAAGAAAAATGGGGGTTCAAAACCCATTGGGCACAGAGTACTATAGCAGTACTGTAGCGATTGTAGCAACGACGGACTATAGCGGTGACATGACACTATAGCGGCAGCTGTACACTATACCAGCGGCAGGAACTGTGCGGTACTGTAGCAGGCTGTGGGGGGGGGGGGGGGGGGGGTACTGTAGCATTACTATTCACTGAATAGGCTTTGGGCCAAAAAATTGGCCCTACGGGCCATGTAATGGGCTAAATTTCCTATGGGCCTTCGGGCTATTTAATGGGTACCTCTACCCTGTTAAAAGAGGTATTTTCTTTGCTTTAAAAATAAATGAGGCTTTGGCACCAACCTTTAAAAAAATGTTCCGATTTATACTTATTAATTGAATGACTATGTTCCCATTCCTTTAATCATAAGAAAAACTACCATGTTACATTTATAATTTTCAATTTTGAATGACCATGTTCCCATTCCTTTACACATAATCAATCCATAAATTAATTTCTCAACATAAATTTAATTACTAATTCAACAATTAGTTTATCACATAAATACCCTTAATTAATTCCCCAATTAATTAAGTACATTAAATAAATTAATTAATTAATCAATTAATTATCTCAAATAAATAACCACAATATATCTTAATTAATTCTAAAATTAATTATCTCAAAGTCTATCAGGTCAATATCCCATAATTAATCCCACAATTAATTATCTCAATTCAACCAATTCTATATCTCATAATTAATTCCCCAATTAATTATCTAAATAAAAATAACTAAATCTCATAATTGATCCCCCAATTAGTTATCTAATTAGAAATCCATTGAATTTCATAGTTAATTCTCCGATTAATTATCTATTTTCACACTACTTCAATTAATCATTCGGTGACATTAATTAACCCAATTTAGGAATTAAGATTTCTAAATAACTCAAGATATTCTACAATTTTTATATATGTATCAAATTAATGACCATGGGATTTAAATATTATACCACCTACCCTGAATCATTGATGAATAAATTTTCAATAGAAATCCAAAAAACTGAATGGCACAATGATTTAGATCGAGACCCAAATATCAAACCCCTAAATAATGATTAAATAAATAATGATATTGTAAATCTATATATATATCTTGAATAATATATCTATACATCACAAAATATATATAGATTTATCTATAACAACATATTACATTGCTGAAAGAAACCATACAAAAAGGGGGTAGCAAGAGAGATGAACTGAGAGAGGATTCACAAATAGGGAGAGGAGTGAACCTTTGATTTAAGATTTGATTCATGAAGAACTATGGTATAGAGGGTTTTAAATTCCTTGGGAGAGCTCCAAAAAAATTAAATACCTTATAGGGTCAAATGAGGGTTAAAATAGGCGTGTTTTGGGGGTTCATGGAATTTTTACAATAATTTTTGGGAGACATTAATTTAAACATATAGTTTTTTGGGAAGGAGTGTATGGTCTTACCTAACCACACACCTATTATTTTAGGGGTTCATGGTTACTCTTAAGAACTATGCACCAACCATGTAATTCACCACTGTCTAGTGTTTCGTGATTTCCTAGGCAGGGGTGCAGGGTTTTCCCTAACCAGGCTCCAACATTGCACAACCCTTTTGATCCATTTTTTCGAAATTCCACCGAAACACACCCCATGTTATAACCTAAAAAAGTAATCAAATAATGAAAAAGAGTACAAAAAATAAAGTCTGATTCAACTATAGGGAAGTTCGACATCTTACAATATCCCCACCTTATAACAGATCATCCTTGTGCTACACTCCCAAGCATATCTAAGATTCTGAGCAAAAAATATCAAGCCATTGAGCCCACATATCTACTTACATTTTCCATGTCACCTCTTATACATGCCCATGTTGCCACAATGCACAACTATCATCATGGTCATTCCCTTCAACACTTTTTTACTACGATCCAACACACGTATTTGACGCCCCTAAAAGGACACATCTACCTCAAGATCAATGTCATCAACATCGATCACATGATAAGGGTTGGGGTGATACTTCCTATGTTATTATACATGAAAACAAATCATGAAAAGTGCTGAATTTATGTTGAGAATCAAATTGGTACACCATCAGATCAGTTCTCCCCACAACATCAAATAGTCCAAAAAACATGGGCACCAACTAGTGTTGTATCTATTCCCTACGATAGGAAACATCCGAATGAATACATGATTAACCACTATAAACTAAAAGGATCATCAAAATCTATCAATATATGACTTTGTTCTACTCTGAGCTAGAGACATACATTACCGAATTAGCTGAACCTTCTCTGATATCCCCTTCATGAGACTCAGTCCCAACAACTTTGACTCACCAACCTCCATCTAGAAAAACGGTGAATTTATTGGCCTACTATAAAGTTCCTCGTAGGGTGCCATCTATATAGTTTTCTAATAACTATTATTATAGGAATACTTTACTAAATCCAATTGATTCTCCCAAAACCCACAAAAGTTAAGAACACACACCCACAACATATCCTCAAGAACCTATATAGTACGCTCCAACTACCCCTCTGTATATGGGTGGAAGTCAATAGTCAATAATACATTTGTTCTGAGAACTATTTTAAATCCCTTCTAGAAGTGTGAACTGGAATGTGAGTCACGATCTGAAACTATAGTCCATGGAACCCCATCCAAATGGAAGATCTTCTGAACATACAAATCTTCAGTATACTCCACTGAGAAAGTCTCCGCTATTGGTAATAAATGGGCTACATTCATTAGTCTATCCACAATAACCTAGATATAATAATTATTCATTGGAATCTTCAAAATACCCACCATAAAATACATGGTAATTTCATCCCACATTCATTCTGAAATGGTAAAAAGCTGCATAGATACTCTTGGTCATTGACACTCTACCTTCACCTAATCATAGGTGTAGCATCATTTCACAAACACTATTATCTCCTTCTTCATGCCTGACCAACAAAATTGTAGTTGTAGGACATGGTTAATTTTTATTACACCTAGATATTCCACCCACATTGAGTCATGAAATTCCTAAATCAACTCCTACAACATACATGTAGGCACAACAACCCCATTATGGACATAGATGATCTTATCCTCATCTATGCTCTAATATGAAGGTGACTCCCCACCTTAAAGGATTTACCTAAAGTTCAAACACTCTGGATCGTCATACTTACTATCTCTAATCTATCTCAAAATTTTATAATCCACTAAAACTGATATGAGATCCATATCCTATTGACTCTTCAGAACCACCACAAGCATCTCGGCCTACAAGGTGATCATCTTCCACTTATCACTAGACTCCTTGCCTATTTCTAAGTATTCAAAATCAAAGAATCATCCACTCCATTTCCTTTCCCCAGAATATATGCTACCTGAAAATCAAATGACTTTATATACTCAACCCATCTCCTCTTATAGATATTCAAATCTCATTTATATAATATGTATCTTAATCTCTTATAATCAGTAAACATTGTAAACTTCTCACCAAACATATAGTGCCTCCAAAACATAAAATCATAAACCACTACCACTAGATTGAGGTCATGCATTGGGTATTTCTATTCATGTGGTTGTAGCTTATGATACCCATACTACACAACTTTATCTCACTATATCAACACAACTCATATTATAATCCAAGAAGCATCATAATACACCATGTACTCCTCACCCGACTCGGGTAGGGTCAAGATTGGTGCGGATGTCAAATGCTTCTTGAAATACTAGAAGGAATTATCACAAGCTTATGTCCAATAAAAATTTACCTCATTTTTATTTAGGCATGAAATCATTGTTTCCAAAAGGGAAACATACTAGATGAATCTTTGATTAAATCCAGATAATTTCATAAAGCTATGGATATCAGATATGATCTTAGGATGATACCAAGAAATCACTTCCTATACTTTTTCAGGTCCACTGACCCACCATCCTCTAAGATGATTTTTCCCAATAAATGTACCTAATAAATCCAAAAATAATAGTTAGATAGCTTGGTGTATAACCGAAGATCTCTCTGTTTACTTATGATGATGTCAAGATGTTACGAATGGTCATGATGAGTATAGGAATACCCCAAGATAACATAAAAAAATACTAAAAATAGATCCAGGTACAAATAGAATATTTTTATCATCAAGTCCATAAACACTTCTTGTGTTTTCATCGACCCAAATGGTATTACAATGAACTCATAAAGGCCATACATTCTTATGAAAGCACCCGTCATTATATCATAAGTCTAGACTTTCAACAAATGATACCCCGATCTATTTTCGGTCTTCGATAAAACACAAGATCCTATTAACTAGTCAAAAATATCATTGATACACATAACATGATACCTATCCTTACTATAGTCTTATTAAAATTCTGATAATCAACACACAAGTGAAAAATATCATCATCATTCTTTTCAAACAATACAGGTGATCCCCAAAGAGATGTAATCAAATGGATAAATCCCTTATCCACCAACTCCTCCATTTGAGTCTTGATATCTTGAAGATCTATCAGTGCCATTATGTATGGTGTTATAGAATCTATCTCATCTCCTTACATGAGTTTAATAGTGAATTCCACATCTCTAATTGGTGAAAACCCTAATAAGTCTTCAGAAAAAACATCCTAAAACTATTCCAACACTGTTGGAAATATATCATATTTACTCCTCTATCATCTAGTAATAAACTAGAAAACTCAGCTATGAGATCTCCCAGTTGCTGATAAATTGGCCCTACTCAGCCTTCCTAGATATTTCACTCTCTACAATGAATATATTTATCACCCATTGAAGATGTAAACGTACTCTACTACTGTATCAATAAATGTGGGATTGGTATGAAACTATAAAGTATATAACCATAATTAGGTTAAATCCTAACATGTAAAGGATATAGAGACCCCCCAAAAAATGATACTCTCTAGTCTTGAGAGAACATCATCTCCACAAAAAGATGTCTCTATACCACACTCCCAATGGTATACCTATCATTATTGTTCCACTCACAAACTCCTATACTAGTCTCAATACATTAAAATGTCTTTTAGATATAATGGAATTTGATGCAATAGTATCAAATAAGCCACTTGATAATATAGAAGCTACATGAATAGTGACTCTTACTGTCAAAAGTCTAGCCTCTCTATCCATAATTATAAAATGCACTGCATGTAGTTATCCTGCCCTTATTCTCTATGATCTAGTCTGACTCCCATGAGTTTCACTATACAACTGATATGAGTGCTCCTTCCCAAAAACCACATGTCCACTTTCTCTACCTATTTGACCATTAGAACACCAGCTTCTAGAAAAATATGGTGTATAATATCCTCTTCCACCATCCTGGTTCTATCTATCTCCTCCATCACTAACTATCAATCATTATGTTATGAAGAACTTATGAAGATGTCCAATATTGCCACAAGATCTTCACTGCACTGGTGGTCATGGATAGTGTTAATGATAGTGTCTTAGCCTACCACACTGATAGCAGACCACTCCAGTAAGGTCATGTGAAACTAATCCATTTGAATGGCCACTCTGATTCCCTCTACTCTAGATAAAGTTCTCATAATGTCACTTCCTTCTCTCGAAAGTCACACCTACTGATCATCGTTTAGAAACTATGTGTCTAGAACTAGAATCCTCCTCCATGTTACCCTCATCTATGAGAGCCTGATCCACCACCACAACAAACTTCTTTAACCTAAAGAAGTTAACTTGGGACTTAATCTCAAAATTATGTCCATCATGATACTATCTTGTTGTAGCAAGATCATCTCCTACCAAAGCTGGAGAAAATCATTGTAGGTCTGTAAAGTGTCCTTCATAGTTCATAATGGAAATTCTTCCTGGAGTTAGCTGCATGAACTCCACTGATCTCCCATGCTTCAACATCTCTCGATATAATCACTTCAAGAAACTCTCCAAGAAGTCCTACCACAACATACTATTAGTCTATCCAGTTTGTGCCTGAAAAACCCACTATTTCTTGACTGATCCTTATAGCATATAAGAATCCATCATGACCCCGCTATCAATAGGATATCTTAAATGGTCAAGTATCATATCGATGGACTAAACCCATAACTCATCCCCCTCAGTTCCAACCTCTCCAGTGAAAGTAGGAGGGTTTTGTAACTAAAAGTCTATCATTAGGTTGTGCAAACGCTTCACAACTCACCCTGGGTATCTTCCTATGAATTTCATGAAGCAAGGAAAGTTATCTCAGAACTACTCCCCTTCTTCCTCACCCAGCTCTATCGGTGCCTCAGGTTCCACTACTGGTAAACCATCTCCATCCACCACCTCATATCATCCTCTCAATACGTATTATCATGAAGAAATAACTATACAATGCCAAACACATGTCTTAGGAATCATAACACCGCTTTATCAGAGTAATACAATAAGAATATTCACCACATTTCTTTTCCCCAAAACTCACCACACGGTCAAAACTAAGGAGCTAGTACTACCCTTAGCCACCCTACACATATGTCTTGGTTATCAAAGGGTATTATCATTATCATATCAAGTTTCTCATTTATATTTTTTTCACATTATTGTGTAGTTTTAACATGTCTAATTTCATATTAGGCATCATTTTCAATTCAATTTGAGAGGTATGGAAAAATAGTTTATATTAAAAAAATTACTCAAAACCTGGTTTCCTGTGCATGCCCACAATGATTTAAGTCACAAAATAATCCTATGTTCCTATAATGATGAATTCCAACTCAATTATCATGGAATTTTAATCCATAAGGAAATTCTCAAAAAAATCACAAACGATTTTTATATCACACAATAAGTGTGTCACCCAAGGTGAAATGACATTCAAATGTTACAACAAACACCAATAAAAAAACTCCCACCCCGAGTAATTTGGTTTTCACCCATACATGGGTTTGCAACTCCGATGAACGATATTATTTATATTCCCAAACTCTTCCTAGTCTCTTATCTAAATTTCCCAAAAATTAAAAAAAAATAATTAAAGAAAAATGGGATCTGATACCACTTTCTAACATCCTGGCCTAGGTTCCACACACCGGTTCATTGAGTCAGTCAGTCACATGACCCCAAGTGTGCCTCCCCATACACTAGGGGCTTTCCACTAGTAGTGAGGGTCTGATTAGTCATTCATGGATAGAATATACCCTCTTTTATCAGAGTAATACATGAGAAGAAATAATAAGCAATAGATAAATTATATAAAACCATAAGAAATACAAATAAATTTATATAAACAAAGTAAGAAATAAAATATCATACTAAAGGAGAAAATGTGCCATGAAAAAGTAATCATAATGTGTCTAAAATGATACCAATAAATAATTACACCAAAATCTCCCAAGAAGGTCCCAAACTACATTTGATTACCATATCCAAGCTCCATAAAAACTCATCCATCAATCACAAGGCCTTCCCTTAACCAATATTTTATCAATAAACTCTATTAGGGTACTAATCTGGAAGACCAAGTAAGGTGTGAATGAAACTCAGTAGGCCACCACCAATGATGTCTAAAATAATATAATTCCAAATAGTGTACGAAATTTTATAAAGAAATAACTACAAATCATAAGTAAGAAGTTATATGATTAGTATTTATTATTTACTTAACTAAATTAACTATAGGGTTCCTAAGGACACCCATACCTCAACACCAGCTTCGGCTCATGCTGGAGACCGCAGTTATCATAAGTAATATGATATCTTAGTACCTACTTTAGTTCATTCCAGAGACCAAAGTATGCAATGGTGATATAATATCTCAATACCTGCTTCGGATCATGCCTTAGCCTGAATAATTCTTGTATGAGGTCATATCTCAGAGTACCTTTTTTACCAATCCTTAATTTATACCTGATTTCCCCTGTTACTCATATTAAATTCACAAGTAAGATGACCATGTTACCATTATTCCTTCTCAATAGAAGGAACATGTTCCCATTACATTACTCACAATTACAATGACCATGATACCACATATACTAGTAAATTGAATGACCATGTACCCATTCATTTACATAGATTTATAATGAACATGTTACCATTTATACTTCTCAATTGAATGACCATGTTCCCATTCCATTACTCACAAGAACAATGAACATGTTACGATTTATACTTCCCAATTTAGAATGACCATGTTCCCATTCATTTAAACATAATTAATTAATTGTTAAAAATCCATTTCATTACAAGTTTAACAATTATTTTATCACAAAACACCATTAATTAATTCTCCAATTAATTAGGTATTTCAAAAACATTAATTAATTAATAAATTAATTATCTCAAGTAAACCAACTAAATATCACTTAATTAATTCTAAAATTAATTATATCATATAAATAACCCCAATATCTCATAATTAATTATGAAATTAATTATCTTAATGTCTATAATGTCAATTTCACATAATTAATCCCAATATTAATTAACAGAATTAAACTAATTAAATATTTCATAATTAATTAAAATTTAATTATCTAAATAATGATCCTTAAATCTCATAATTCATTCACCAATTAATTTTATAATTGGATATCCTGTCAATCTCATAATAAATTCTCTATTTAATAATTTATTTCCACGATATATCAATTAATAAAACGACCATATTAATTAACCAAATATATGAATTAAAACTGAAGGAGAATGATAGTAATTGTTTATTTTTCATTCATGTATGAAATTCAAAACTATGATAATTTAATATTATACCACCTACCTTAAACCATTGAATAATAATTTCCTAATTGAATTCCCCAAAAATTTAGAGGAACAACGAACTAGATCTAGATCTAAATACAAAAACCCTAAATCAAGATTAAATAAATGAAGATATTTTAAACCAATATCTAGATATAGAATCATAGATAAATATCTCACCAAATGATATAGATCTATCGATAACAGCAATTTACATCACTGAAAGAAAGCATAAAGAATGGGGGAAGCATGATAGAAGAAATGAGAGATGATTCACAAACTGGGAGAGGGGTAGACGTCTAATCTGTGATTTGATTCATGAATTACATTTTTTAGGATGTATAGTAAATTTTAAGAAGAGATCAAAAAATGTGAAAGGCCTCTTAGGGATTAATTGGAGATGAAATATGTGAGTTTTGAGGGTTCGAAGAATTTTTAAAATAATTTTTGAGAGGCTTTAATCCCCAAAAACAGTTTACCCTAACCATGCACCAACCGTGCACCTAATATTTTAGGGGTTAACAGTTAATCCTAATAAGAAATATTATTTTACAAACCATGTGACAATTTTTAAATTCCCCACTCTTCATGGTTGTATAGTTTGTTGGGATGGGGCACACAGTTTTCCCCAACTATGTGTCAACTGTGCACAAACCGTTTTCTTTAAAAAAAATTCAAAATTCCACCCAAACACACCCCAAGTTATAACCCAACAAAAGTTATAAAATAATGAAAAAAGTAACATAAATAATGTCTGATTCATATCTATAAAATGTTGGGATCTTACAGTTTGACATTAGGTTTCCCCCCATACAAAGATATCAGGGGCCTAACATTGATGATTTCACGGCCACACATCTGACCCCTGAAGAGATACCCTAATAGGTTGATTTTCCAATTGAGTAAATCATAACTAGTGATCAATATTTTCCTTTTAAGAATATTCAATTTTATGGTTCTTCACATAGCCCAATTGGGAGAAGGTTCAAAGACACCAAACTCAACAGGGTATGCCTAGTGATTTTCATCAACACTTCTGCATAGTTCATCCTTTAATACTCATTAAAATTATCAAAAGTATATTCTAATAACGTGGAAGAGAAAAATTATCTTATCACCAATCGTGAATTGGACATTTAGACTGATTTTTCATGGTCTCATTTGAATAGAGACTCCAAGTTTATAATCAAATAGATCAAATTGAAAACTACTTCAGAAAACAAGAACTCATCCCATTATTAGAAAGGACATGTGAGATAATGTCCATGTTACCTTCCCAAACATAAGTTACTTTTGTTACTCGATCATATAATGGATGTTATGATTCCTTTTAAATCATTTACACATATAATTTAGATCTAGATCTAGATGAAATTGTCATTCATGTAGCACACTGGAGCATCATTGCCCATATCATTTTTAGCGATGACGACCAACAAGTAAATCAGATGGAAGCCATCACTTCTATAACATGGCCGTAGAATTCTTGAATAGTTGATGTAACACCTAATTGGATTAATCCCATCAATTATTATCTCTAATATAAAACTCTTCCACTAGACCAAGCTGAGTGTTAGTGAATTCTTCAGCGTGCAACACAATTTACCCATCAGGATGGCTCCAATATCGAGAAGAACCTATATAAATATGAGTTTGATGGAATCCTTGTCCATTTAATACAAGGTAATGAGACACATGAATTCATTTAAGAAGTTTACTTGAAGTATTGTGAATCCCATCAAGAAGGTTTAATGATCTCCCACTAGATTTAGAGGTTAGGTTACTTGTAGTCCACTATAGTTTGTGACTACATTAAATTCATGAAGAGGAATCAGGCATTTCAGATCCATTACATCATTTTGCATCATCCAGTAGAGATTCTCCGTACCACTAATTATGCATGTCCCTTTACATTATGGATACTCGATGTCATGGTCCCCTAACCACAAGAAATTTCTCAATAGTTAATTTTCATTATGACTACAACATAATTCTTGTCAAAGTGGACATAACTTATCCCCATTAAGGAATTAAAGGCCTGATTTATGATTTTTTGTGAAGTCCCACATAATCCATAAATTCTGGATCCCTCACACTATTTTTATAGACAATGTATTCAACTTATGGTTTGTTGAGCTGAAGAAGTTTTATGCCAAGTAAAATATATAATATATCCAAAAATACCATTATTACACATTGATGAATTGATAGATCTAGTCATTCAACAAAACCCTCTCAAGAATCTTTCAAAATATGGTGGGTCATAATAAGAAGAGGTATCCTGATAAAATCTATAATTCCATCCTGGCCTATCATATGATGAACTGAAATTTCACCCTAGATGCCCCATATTCTCAGTTATAAAGGATGGAGGTAGTTATTATTATATAGGTTCATCTTACATTACTTTGAATGAACATTTACAATCAGAAGACACCACACAGGAGGGTGGAATTCTATCTAGAAAAATTAAAATACCTCGAGGAAAACAAGATCCAGGTTAAGCATAACTTGGAAAGGAATTAGAACTAAGTAGAGATGAAATTGAATATGATGGTAACCTATGTTCATTCCTTTAGGTAAATATGGCATTGGATCTAAGGATATGAATGATACCCAATAAGAATCCTCTAATATTGGAACCCAAGTGGGAAGTGCCTTATATCATTGATAAGGTGTACTCCAATAGAACATATTCACTAATAAATATTGACAGAATGTGCATCACACCTCCCACTAACATCAGGTTTCTCAAGCAGTACTTTTTTTAGACTTCTATGTTCTGAGCTCTATGGAATTAAATTGGTATCATGAGGTTCTAAAAATTATGAACATAAACCATTGATTAATCTAGTTTGAACAATATGACCTTAAACTAAAAACAATACTTAGTTTAAGATATATGAATTTAAAATATAAATCCTGACATATCAGTTTCCTGATGTGAAAATATGTGACATATTCCCAAACTAAATGATGTTAAATAATAAAATACCCCATGAAACGAACATGGGATACCCTATGTAATAAGTGTAGGATTCCTCATGTGATTAGAACAAAATTTATAGTATCTAAAATATGGTGAGAACGCTATAATTTCTAGTTTCATGCCTTTAAAATAAAATATCCAATGTTCATATCACATTATTTGAAACTACAAGATACATTGGTTCCTCACTAGAGAGGATCACACCTTTCAGGCACTGGTCTCCTATAGTTATGTGTTCCAGAACTACGTAAGGATTTATTTCCAGTTCAATGGCTATGTAGTGATGCCTAGAACCCGTTTCATTGGGCCACGCCGTAGAATTTCCCCCAAAACGACATTATATTCACTAGATTTAGGACCCAATGGATTTTTCTTCATTAGTTACATTCTTAATGGCCATCGCAGTCACTACACCATCACTACAGGTCCAAACTATGGGACCTTAAAAAGAAAAGAAATAACGTCCAAAACACATGATATTAAACTATATTGCTAACCTGTGTAAAAATTTAAGGATTGACCATATAAAAAATATGAGATAATCTAAATCTGATCCATATTGTTTTAAATTATAAATCCCAGAATCCTAATCTCATGATGTAAAACTATATGAATACATCCTTGTACATGATTTAAAAATGTGAAAAATACTCTTTGTAACAACCAAATGATACCACCTTTGACAGCACAAGATTCATTAAGTGTCAAGTATAAGATACCTCAAGTAATTATCATTATATTATCCCCCTAAAATATCTCCCATGGGCCTCCTCCTTTGGTTGATAACCCAATATTATCCCTTGACCCATCAGTGGGATGAAATGCCCTTATGAATGGATATAAGGAATGTAACCCCCTGAGTTTATATGAATTATTATTTTTGTAATAAATTAAATTTATTTGATGTGTTGTGTTTAAAAAACCACAAATTCATTATATAATTACATGTATCCTTGAGTTATTGTTCAATACATGCAGCACTCAGTTATCTTACGTGACACACGACATCAAGTTATAATAAGACGATGAAATGTTATTAATATAGTCATTTTAATTGTATTAATATAACCTATACGTTAGACATAAAAAAGAGTAGTAACGAATAATTTTTAAATATTAATTATAATGGTTTTACATAAAGGAAACATATTGATAATAAAATTCATAATTTTTAGTAAAGGGTTTATATGTTCGAAAATATTATTTTCTCAAAGAAATGATTTTTATTTATGTTGTAAAAAATAATAAAATTTTTTTTAGAAATTTTAGAAAATTAATTTGATGAAATAATATTTATTTTTTAATTCATAAATTCAAAATTATTTTCTGGTGAATTTTTTTTATTTTTTCTAAATTTTTTTAATGAATAGTAACAAATAATGAGTTTTAATTGAAAACTACATATTCATCTAATTTATTTATAATGTTAAATTATATTTTAATTTAGTTTTAAATTTTAATTATCTCATATATAAATCTATTAATTTATTTTAGATCATTTTAATCAATTTCATATTGAAATTGAATATAAAAACATTGTAACCTTTTGATCATTTTTATTTTAAAATCCTTTTTCTCATCACATATGCAGGATTAATTTTAAATTAATTTTTGCCAATTTTTTTGTTGAAATTAGGAAAAATGGATTCAATATTTGGAATCATCGTAATTTATAATTTCTAATAAGGTAAATGTTATTTCTTTAGAGTGATTAGTGAAAACAATTAAAATTAATTACAACTATTAAGGTAAAAACAAGTTTACTTAGTTGTTAAACATGGAATATAAAGTATAAAAATTACCCAAAACTATTCAAAAAACCATATAAGTACATATATAGATATTATCCTTTCTATTATTTATAATGTATCATTATTGGGGCTTGGTTAATTGAAAACAACATGGGTGGAATTCACTCTTTCAAAAAAAATTACAAGTTTGTCACTCAACTCCCTTATATAAGGGAAATCGCTCTCCCCCTCTCCTAACACATTCAAAATAATTATTTTTCATACAATAAATTTATTTATCACTTTTAAAAATCCCTCTTATCCTTCTATAAGAATTAATTTGGGCATAAATCTAACAAAGTAACTCCTTTGATGCAAACCCAAAGGAGATACCTAATGAAGAGGTAATGTTCATCAACAAATGTTATTGTTTTATTCTTTCCTAAAACCCCATGAATTATTTTTATCATAATTTTATAATAAAATTATTATGTTCCATATATATATATTTATTTATGTTAAGGGTAAAACCTATAACCACAAACACTTCCATCAAATGAGTTTCAAAATCATCGTTTCTGTGTACGACAGACTAGTCCCTCACAAAAATGATATTGTTCATTTTTACATTACCACATGTCAAGGTGGGGAATAATTTTGGACACATTATTTATATGTTATATATTTGATATTAATTATCTTATTATAATTTTTTAATTTTTATATCACACATAATTTCAAGATTTGAATTCTGTGGGAATACGACAAAGTTGTTTGTGTTTACGACATAAAATCGCATAAGGAAGTGATGTGATTATTTCACACATTACATAAAATGTATTAAGTATGGGTTTAATAAGAATATATGATATTCTATTTTGACCCTCAGATTGTGTATTATGGTTAGGAATCACTACTTCTGGGTGGTTTCCATTGGATTTTTTATGGAGATAGAAACATCCAACAATTTTTTTTATCCAAAGGGACATGCTTTCCAAAGGCATGAATTTGTTGGATTCAAACCTACGATACTTAAGAACATGCATTGGTCGAGAGAATGGGAGGTCAGACTCATCACTCCCTTTTTGGGGGAATTATTTCCTACTCTGGGACACTCTTATATATTTGAGATATTTTCATGAATCCTTCTTAATTCACAAAGTATAAAGTATGTTTCGCATGGAATTTGAAATCAATTGTTAAAAAGGGTGAATTTTAGAATCATCCATATGTATTTAAGGTTCTTTAGTAATGGAGAAATATGCATGTATTTGAGGTTATCCATCAATGGTTTCCTCTCATACACTAGTTAGAGATTCTTTTAACCATTATGATAATACTGGTTTTTAATCCACTAAGTGGGGAACTCTAAAATTTATTGTCATCTAGGGAGACAGATGTTTGTTTTTTTATATTGGTATCATACCCATAAATAGGCTACCTAAATATCCTTGTGAAAGGAATAATAACCCTTATAGTTCAGTGCCACTTAATGGGACACATCATACCTTTTAAGGTCATGTGATGAGGACCTAGCCATATAGTTTAATGTTGTGTGGTAAGGACATCCAATTGGAAGGTTCTTAGTCAAAGATTGGTGTATGACTTATAACTAAGCATCCCAAGGAACTTTTAAAAGATACAAGTTTCCAATTTGGATTATACCATATTGGGAATATGGTCTAGAAACGACAGGTTTGATTTGAAGTGTAGGGTGTTAACCTCAGGGAGGCTTCCTACGTATCCCATTGGGATAAGAATAAAAGCCCAGGTAGTTTGATGAATCTCATAGGAGAGTGTAGCCCTTTGAGAGAAATTATTTTGGGCTTAGTTCTTAAAAATCATGCCTTGATGATTTGGGGGTTAAATTTCGGGATTACTCTTAAGGAAGATTCCCATTTATGGATGAAATGAGATGGATATCGGGACTTAGGAAGGATTCTTATGTATCCCAACTATGGTGGGATTCATAGTTCTCATAGTTCACTAGTTCTGAGGTGTTTGTGAAAATGTTGTGATCATGAAAAATATCTAAGCCCACGTGAGTCATGCTCAGTGTGAGAAACAAGAGGATTTAAAAGATTCGACAAAGGCACACACACACTTTTCCTCCTCTACTGATGGAAGTGGATGGGCCTACGAAAACAAGGGTGGATGAGGTTGAGGCTAAGATGGGAGAGGGCACAGAGTAATGAACCTTTCATTTTGGAATAACATTGGAGGTCATGAATCCTGAATATTAGAGGATTAGAGAATAAACTTAGTGGGAGTTACCTGGTTGATCCTAGGAGAGGAGGGAGACTTCTCATTTTATTGATGGAAGAGCCATTGTGACCCTCACTCTCCTTATTGGGAATTGGAGGATCTGGGTCTTAAAGATAAAAAGGTGAGGGAATAACCCAAACCCTATTCCTCAAAACCAAGAACTTCTCAACATTGTTCCTCAAAGAAAGGTCCATGTGACTACAGATATATAAACCCACAAACACTCCATGAATCCTAATCCCATTATGAAACAGATGTGGAAAACCTCTGAGTAACTGAAAATTAACATTTTTATTATAAAAACACTTTTGAGGAACAAGTGAGAAACCACACAACCATTAAAACCAAGAAAACAACCATGAAATGGATTACCCAGAACAAGATTATAGGATCTACCCCTTCCCATTGAATACAATGTGATGACAAGCCTTCACCATTGAATGACCACTCGGCTAGCTATCACATGCGGAGTTGCAGGAGCCTTGTACCGATGGCAGAGCCATACCCTCTCAAAAGAACAAATCCAAATGGTATTAAAGGTGAAATATTCTTAATCTAGACCTCGGCTAAAGTAGAACAATGTAGAGTGCTGGTTGAAGACAAGTGAATCGGTTTTGGTGGAGGCTTCAACTTAGTCCATTTCAGATAAGCGAAATATGGAAGGAGATACCCTACCATGAGAGTCTTTAAAGAGGGTTTGTAGGATGATGCATAGGCCTTGTGTGTAACTACACCGCATAGGTACACCACACATGTATGTTTCATAGGTGTTCCACATAGGTCTTAGTAATGACAAATTTTTTTTACATAAGATAACCAAGCCTATGCATGCTTCAAAACATTAAAAGGATTTCAGAACATGCGTATCCCATATAATTCAATTTTTTATCATGTATTTAGAGATCTACCTGATAGTATTTGAGGGATATGGGTGAGTAATATACACAATGGGAGCTTGAAGAGTTCTTTCAACTTATTTCGTTGTCAAATGAGGAGCCCAAGCATCCTATTTATAGGCAAGGATGGAGACTGGTCAAAAGAAATTTGGAGGTATATTTTGGTCAATAGCTCCTCCACATAGGTATATATAAAGAATATTGTCATGTAGATTTTTTAGATAGGGATGTCATGTTGGTCTGTCATGTAGGTATATCACACAGGTCCTCTAACATTTGTTATTCCATTTAGTTCTTTGAGCATTGTCTTGAGAATTTGAAATATTTGGGGGGATATCTTTGTAGTCTTTTTTTCTTACTAAGGAGTGTCAACAAAATCACCACCATATAAATGGATCCAATTATAAAGATGGTTGATTCCTGAGGTAATATTGTTGGGAAAATACTATGGAGTATTTTTTTGTATGCGTTGTTATGCCACATAGTGACCTCGTGAAAGCATGCCACGTTGGTTTTCAATATCTATAAATAGGTCCATTACTTTGAGATTTACTTCACCTGGGATCTCAGATTGTTTCCTCTCATTGTATAGCTTCTCTTTCCAACCTTTCAACGTTGTTCTCTCGTGTATGTTCCTTGAAATTTTCACAAGGAGAAATCATTTGAGTGATGGAGCTATGCAGAAGGATTTTTTTGAAAGATTTGTTCTAGGATCCTTTTAGAAGGACCTATGAAAAGCATTTACTTTTCCAAAATTTTAAATTTCGTTAAGTTGAAATTTTTTATTTTATTAAGTCAAAATTCCAACCTAAAAGGGGGAACATGGTAATTATTTTGTAGAAAATGGATCACTTGATGACTACTAATTAGGAATATAAGGCTCATCAAAACTAGAGGATAAAGATTGTCAGACCATACTATTATGAAGATATTGACATTACTATTCATATACTTCTAAAAGGCTTAATTCCATACCAACAATAATATCTACAAAGTTTTTATTTTCCTCTGTATGGATAAGGTCTTTTGCAAGATGCGCACATTCTATCTATTAAGAGATATTTTCCAAAGAGTTGGTTTCTCCAATACTATATTTTTCCATGCATGCATATTACCGTGAAGGTTATTCCACTTCATGAAGGAACATTCCCTATTAGATTCATCCTACACCATAGTGGGTGTACTCCTAATATGAAAGATCATGTTGTAGATCTAAGGATCCATTTTTTTTTTATTCAACATTATGTGCTTCACAAACAGATCAGTCTAATGGTTGGAAGGAAGACTGGGTTCTTTATTTTAGAGGAGGAGTTAAACCTGAATGGATGTGGGATTTTTGGGTACATTAGACTTGTGTAGAATTCAATAAAGAGATATTAGATGTTCACATTTATAAAGATTCTTGGATGGGAAAAACTTATGTTTATAAAAATGACTTCATTCCGGAATCTCTAAGTAGATGGAGTCTGCAAATGAATACATCCCACTTGACACACACTGAGGTTGACATCAACTTATGGTTTATCTATCAAATATATGGGCTTCCCATTCTTGGCGTAATGTATAATTATTTCATTCCACTAGAAACAACATGGGGTGATGTTAACAGAACACCACCACTGGTTCATTAATTATTCAAAATAGAAAAGAAATTTTCTAAAGACAATAAAGATAGTCAGGCAAAAGTGTGGATGGAAGCCTTTCTACAACCCACAATAAAGAAAGGTCCCATCAACATACATCCTACTATTTTTCATTATGTAGATAACTAGGTCATTTCAGGCACATATTTTCTCACATTGGAGATAGGTGACTACAAGCACTGGGGCTATAAAATCAAATCTAATATTGATGCACAAAATACGTTTAGCTGGATTCCTTTCCATTTTGTTAAGTATTTACTTGTTTCCTACCCATGAGTCTGGCAGAGGTGTAAGGCTAGGGAATTTTTTTGTTGCAGAAAAATTTATAAAGGGAAAGTATATTCGGTTAAAAACTCATGTTTTGTAAAGAAATTATTATTCCTTGTTACATTTGTACAATTGGAAGGATCCATTTAGATTTTCTTAGAAATTCCAAGTTATGTGGGGTTGGATGCGGAACACTTTTCTTTGTACATAATGTTGAATTTAGTTAGAGTCCAAAATGGTTAATTTAACCCTTTTTTACCAAAAGTTTCCGTTATAAAACATTTAAATTTGAGACCTAATATAGTGCTGAGAGCATTGAATTCATGAGGAGAATTCAGATTCTTCCATTTTGGTTACACACAAATGAGAACATTTATTGATGATGATAAGGAAGAAAATTATGAGCTGAGGTCTTATATGATGGAATTCGGGGACAATGGATTATCAACCAGGATTGATGGTGAAATTATCTATGAGTTTTACATCCCCTATAAGTTTTATCGTTAGTTAAAATGTCTTCAACAATCCAAAATTTTCCTCCCACGTATGATAGACATGAGAAATTCCAAATGGTAGAAATAAAATTGTAGATTTTGATGCAATTAGAGATATCCCAATTATCAATTCCATTACCCCCATATGATGCATCAATTTGATTGGAAGTTAGATATGCCAAATCATTGCCTTCTTAAGACCGTCAAGGGGATTTGAGAAAAGAAAGATATTGGGTGGTGGATACAATGACTGTTGTGCGTAAAAATCGAGGGAAAAGGTATAAAGCCTAATATGATGCTGAGGATTCAAAGTTTCATAACCTTCAAAACATCTTCACAGAACGTATACCAGGAAGACTAGGTCTAGGGAGAAAATACCTCCAACAACAAGGTAATCTTACTACCACAATCAAAAATAGATTCTTATCCCATCTTCTTTACCTTTATAGAGAAGAGGGATGGCCTAAAGAGGCTCTCCAGTCAGAGGGTGTTGAGTTTTCCCCACAACCAACCATATCGAAACAGATCCATGTGCGCCCTTTAACTATTTAATTTTTGGAGAGATTGACTCATGAACTACGGGATTCATGGGCATTCCTCCAAAATTTTGTATGAAAAACAGATGTGGGTGAAATTAAAGAACATTCTGATTTCCATCTATATAAAAACATAGTTTAACTTTTGGAGTATATTTTAGAGCTGGGAACCTTTATATATACAACTGATGAAAATTTCCCGACCTCAAAATTAGTATCCGATAATATGGAACTAGGGATACGTGAAGGGGTAATAATTCACCCTGAAGAGTAAGGGGAAATTTATGTTAATATCAGGAATATATTTTCCTTTTCATTTATTTCAATTCTTCTTTATCATTCACCATCATTAATCTTGATAATATTTCATTTTTTAGATTGAATTTTGGGAAGGAACCTCATGACAGGTTCTTGGGTAACCAAGGTATAAACCAACAATTTCTCCTATAGACACATTAAATGATCCTCCCAAGTTGCTAGTACTTTCTATAGAAGAAAGAATCTTTACTGGGGTAATGGGGACATACAATACTCATAGATTACCTCACATTTCTCTTTCCAAGAGGAATATTTCAATTTCTCTGAAAGCTTATGAAAAGAAATACAAGAGAGAAATGAGATTTGTTCGAAGTTTACATCGAATAAGTAAGTATTTAAAATGTCCTCTAGAATTATGAAATTCTTGATAAACATTGGTAATCACGTTCATCTTCTTATAGGATCTACATCTCTCTATTCTCTTAAGGGATCAAGAGTCGATCCTTTAAGAACAGAGAAGGAAACCCCAGGAGAAGCATAGGTTCATATTGATGAATATGTTACCTTGGTGGATAAGACATCAAACGGTGCAACTGTATCTACTATTGATTATATTGAGAGAGGTAAAATTCATGGTAATTCGAATACATTTCACTTGAATATTAAATGTTTTTCTAATATCACTCTCTTGAAAATATTCAAGATCATTTTCATTTTCCAATGGATCATTTAATAATCCATACTGATATTCCAATCACTCTAGAAGAAAGGAACGAAGATCCTACGAAATCTATATCATATACTAGTGTTGTTCCGGACATGGAAAGAACTGATGGAGCTACACAAGTTGAAGATACGACAGAACATAATTTCATCGGATCTAATTTGGGCATCAATGAAAATTTGTTGGATACCTTAAATGGTGAGGATGCTATAACATTCCAAGCCACATACACTAAAATGATGGATGAACTTAATCCAAACATTGATATTCCAATTTCCATCAAGGAGTTTTGGGAAATTCATTGGGAATTGAAAGGAAATAAGTTTTCATCATTTTATTTTCCATAAATAATTTTTCTTTTTTTACCTGGTATTTTAAATTAAAGTTCAAATAATGCAGCTTTGTCTACAGAGAATGTTGCGAAGGCCCTTCAAGAACATGGAATTCCACTCTATCCTACTTATACTAAATCTAGAGAAATATTTACTAAGGAACCCATGCTAAGAGACATTACAGAGCCTTCAATTATAGAAAATGGGAAAAATCAAAAGAATTACCCTCCACAAGGAACAAATTCTCAAGTTTCTGAAGTTGAGAAGACTGGGGATGAATCTAATAAAGAAGATGACTTATTGTTGGGTAAATATTATCAACTTTTTAGATCATGTGCTATTTTTTCAATTAATCTGAAACTAAAAGGGATCATGATTTAACATTCATGGTTATAAACTCCCATATCTAAATGAGAAGGTGAAACTTCTGTGTTGGCTCAGACATTAGTAGGAGGTGAAACATCCACTGTTCAGAGAGAAGAATTATAAGGAAACTCTTTATGATATTTTTTTCTTGATTATATTAAACGTCATGGAAGTGAATTGAATTCATATTTAGATATGTAGTTTTCTCTTACCATGGAATGTAAAAATACATGGCAACATATATGTAAAATAATATCTGAGAAGCCTTTGGATGAGTTTTGGTCCCATTTTGGAAAACACCAAGCACTATTTTTCATATTGTGATTTGTTGGATTTAATTATCACCCAGTCTACAATGAAATGAAAGAGGACTTTTACTAATGGGATCAAAAATATAAGCTATAGAAATATATTTAAGAGGATAAATGACTTATTAACGTTGAGAGCTTCCAAGCTATAGTAGCTGAGGCAGAGGCCGACTATAACATTAGACCGGTCAAAATTGGCCAAAAAATTAAATAGGTGACAATGAAGATGATACATATTTAACATCAAATTGATTTTTTTCATAAAAAACACGAGAAATTGAACCAAACATTGGGATAAACCTAGTTGGAAGGTATAACCACTATTTTAACTACCAAAGAATCACTTCATGAAGCTGAGGAGGATGATGTTTTTCAACTGTATCAGCTTTAACAAGAGGATTACAGGGCTCATGAGGACGTTCAATAGATGAAGAGTCATGATGAGAGTTTCTTTTAACACATGACAGAGAGGCTTCATTACGGTGGATGATCCCCTGATTTTATCATTTGTCTGAAATAAATTTTGTCTCCAATCATATATGTCTCCATTATTGCTTTCTCTAATTGAAATATTAAAGGTGATAACGATAATAATTTTTTTAACATCAAACTTTTATGTCAGATAATCATAATTACATTAATAGGAATAGGGGTGCTAAAAAATTTTCATTTAAGAGAATGGGACTAATGAGCATAGTTTGAGTTTTACTAGTGTTATAAAGGCAATCCCCACAAACTCTGTTTCTTTTGAATTTTAATTTCTCAATATTTATTAAACCATACAAAATGTAATTTTAGTGAGGTGATGCTCAACTTTTATCAAGAGTTCCCTTTGTGGGGTTTCAATCTGGTGAGTACTATGTCTCTTTATTATTTTCAATTTAGAGTCATGCATGTTGGAATAAAAAGGAAAATGTTTAAGGTCAAATATATATGACCATAAATTTTGAAATTAGATCCCAAACAAGGATCAGTGGCTATGAATTGCTCTAATATTAATTAAATACTTCAAAGGGGAATCTTGGGTCATGATTTTTATAGTCACCATATCTAAAACATGTATAATAATAAAGGAGGTATTTTACAAGAATGATGTTACCATTATTTTAAGAACTCATCATGGGGGTTTTATTATACAGGGCCTACTAGTGTATATGCTGCACAGCCAAAGAGTGGAATCTTTTGACTGAACAACCTATTATGTAGGCAAATTTTATGCAAGGCCACTAAGGCAACATACTATATAGTCAAGAAAAATATCTCTAAAAAATTTAATATTTTATTGTTAATAGACATGGGAAAATAAGATTTTGGGTGACTCAAGACCATAGTGAGAGGTTTTTATAAGGAAATAGATTTTATGAAAAAAGGGTCATCTATGCCAACATAAGTCATTAATGGGGAAATAACTTATACAAAAATTTGGTTTATGAGGAATGGATAAAATTTTCATAAAGGGGGATTTCTAATATTATATTGTGTAGTTTTAAGTCTTGTAGTGAAGACATTTGGTGGCTTTAATTTAAGGCCTTTTAGCTTTGACCAAAATATTAATACACTCCAATTTCATAATAATTTATTTGAAAATATACCACCATGTTAATTTATGGAATTAAAGAATTTTAAACTATGATTTGTGAATTTATGGATCCAAATAATGATATGGGAAAGGGATAAAGGTATTAGAATAAGTCTTTTATAAGAACAAAGCTACCATTATTTGAAAAATCTGTTATGGGTGTTGTATTATGCAGGGTCGACTAGGGAATATACTTCATAGCCAAACAATGGAATATTTTGAATGATAGGACCGTTATGTTGGAAAATTTTATGCAAGGCCACTAGGGGAAGTACTTCATATTCAGAAAAAAGAGATCTAAATTTTTTTACATTTTATTGCTAAAAGATGAAGAAAGTTTATAGAGATTAATATTTTCCACTGCACAAAGTTTGGTTTATGGTGAAAGGTACCTAAATATAGAAATATTATTTCCAATAATGATTTCCAAATAATTGGAGGAATAATATTTCTATGAAGGTCTGACCCAAGCGTATTAAGTATGGAATGTGTTGTTTTAGGTCATACAACTAGGACTAGAATCTAATGGAAACATTAGGTGATATGTGGTAAAATTATCCAAGGTTATTTCAATATTCATTGAAAACATAGAGAGGGAAATGTGTGAAATATGGTTTTGGATACTTTTATATCATGAAAAAGGTAATGGGACAAATATATATAGATGATCGCTTTAAGATATGAATTCTTGTATATTTTCATCAAAATTTGAAGGGGATAAAAGATTCTTCTAACTGAGAACGAAGTTACCATTATTTGAAACACCTTTTATGGGGGTTGTATTATAAAGGTACAACAGGGGCATATTATGCATATCCAAATAGTGGAAACTTGTGACTGATAGGACTGTTATATAGGAAACTTACACAGGACCACCTAGGGGCACATACAATATAGTCATGCAAAAGAGTTCTCAGATATATGAAACTCTTCCACCAAAAATTGTAAAAAATATTATGAAGATCTAAAACTATTCAAGACTAAGAGTGTGAAATATGAAAAGGGGTAATTCTCAAGGCAAAAAAAATATTTGAATCAATATTGGCCATGAGTTTGGAGTTCCCTACATAGATCCGACTCATATGTAAAATGGGTTTGTTTCTTGTTTCCTTGGTGGGATCTCTAAGTACATGACCCAAAATGAAGACACCAATATAGATAAATAATTATATATGCAATAGAGATAAAAATTTATCCCATGTCTAAGAGTAGGATCTAAGGCCATATTTTCACTACATATCTCATAGGGATGAGAATAAATCCACACATAGTTCTTTGAACATTTCCTATACAAGCTTGATTCATACATAGGGAATAAAGGTATTTTTGTAGTGGCGGCTGAGCTCAAGATTAGATATCTAGGAATATATAAAAATCCTATTAAAAATGATAATTAAGACAATTTTAGTTCTTGAAATAATCATTTCCCACATCAATTTAACATGATTTGAGATACATATGCTTTTAACACATTCTAGGAGAATGGTTAAACTTATGACACAAAATGGAATGAAGATCAAACCATGTTTCCTGAACGGGTACTCTGTATGGATCTAGTTCATATACATGAAAGGAAAAGCGATATAAAAATATTGTGGTTGTGGCTAGGCCCAATATTGGAGATATAGGCATCTCTAAATATCCCACTGAAATGAGAATCATGCCATACATAGTTATTGAAATAAGGTCTCTAGGAAGATCTGATTAAAACACAGGGAGAAATGGAACTCATATTCCACTAAGGAGTAGAAATGATGTAAGTGATGATTTCTTATTGAAGCTATAAACGCCAAATAAAGAATATGTTAACCATAAAGTTTAATGTCGTGTATCAGGGATAAATGAGGCTGTGTAGTTTAACATCGTGTTACAAGGGAAAATGATATGTAGTTTAGAGTCATCCAATGCGGAAATTATACTGTGAAATTACACAAAGTAACTCATAAAGAATATTTCATTTGTTAGAGGTGAAATAAGTTCTCCATCCACTGAGATTAGAGAATAAGCTCCATTTGAGTAGACCTTATGTACAGAGTAAGTTCCTTCCTACTTTGGCTCAAGATTTAGAGTCTTCTTTCCTAGTAGCATCAAATCCCTAAGGACTAATACCAATTATACTTGAATAAATGAAAGGAGGTGAACTTTATTGTTAAAATATCATGCTATTCTATTCTGATAGAATTACAGATGATTAAAAATATAAAATCTATTTTTATCTAATCATTCCAGTTCATTAAATCTATTCTAAGATTGTTCATCTTTAGTTAACTGATCACAGATTGTAACTTAGAGTGATGGAAATTAAATCCCAATTGGAAAAATGAATTCCATTCTGTACACTAATGAATATGGAGTTTCCTAAGTGGTAGTACAGGTAGTAGTCCTATAGTCACATAAATTATGAAAATGTTTATCAAGACAGTATTTATTATCTTCATCCACCATTATCTATAGTATATTTGACAGAGTCTTATTGAAATAATATATCTATCCATTGGATATAGCATTATTGTGATGTGAATGGTTGGATTTGATATTGTGATTCTGATATAACTTATTTACTTCAGTTGAATAGAAATTTGTGCCATTTTCCGTCCATATGGTATGAGGGACACCAATTCTGGTAACGGTATTAGTGTTGAAAATGCTAACAATTATTTTGGATCTAGCTTCATAAAGATATTTTACTTCATCCCATTTAGAGAATAAATCTATAGCAGTAAGAATATACTTTAACTACTTAGCCGTAGTTGGGGGATAAGGTCCTACTACATCTATTCCCCATATAGAAAATGAATAGAAGTATTTAGTTGTATGTAGAAACTCCGGGGTTATATGAATGGAGGTGACATGAACTTGGAAGGTATGAAATATCATGTATAAATTAGTGAAATACTATGTCATTGGGGGCCATAAGTATCCAAGCCATTGGATTTGATTAGAAATCCTATGCCCAGACTGGTGATCACCATAAGCTCCTTCATGTTATTATTTCATGATAGAAAAAGTTTCCTCTCCATTAATTCATTTTAAGAGGAATCCATTGAATCCTCATTTTTAGAGGGTATTCTGGTGATTTGGACTATCATAAAGATTTAAACTAGCCACTCTTCATCAGATTTTCTCTTTTCCAACTCTATCTGGTGTATGTAATCAATTTTGAAGTTATTTAAAAATCGGTGTCATCCAGCCCATAATATGACCACACAACTCCAAAATATGGTTGATTTCATTAATTTCATCTATATAGTTTGAATGAAATGTGAAACCACACAACTATGGGAAACACTGGTGATTGTATCATCTAAATTTAGATCTTCCATGGATGTGTCTACATTAGATAATTCCCCATTATGGGAATTTTTTAATCACTGGACATAAGACAATGTTGGCACTGACAAGAATTCATCCATAAACCCTATTAAATAATCACACAATGGGTCAAATCTTATTTTCTGATATCATAGTCCCCATTGATCTATTTTATTACCAATTCCAAATCACCTTTCACTTTCAGGTGATTCATTTGTACCTGGAGTGTTATTTCCACGCCTAGAATGAGAGCTTGACATTCTAACTCATTATTGGTACCACCTTATGATAATAGAAAGGAATATGAAAATAATTCCTTTTGTGGAGTGATAAGTACAATTCCTATCCCAAATTTATTGACTTTAGGGTTTTCTATTTTCTTCCTCGTTGGAGTTCTGGAGAAACCATCAAAGTACATTTCCCTTATTTGGGGATTATCTTGAATAGGGAATATTTATTCATCAGAATGTTCAATATTCCATGATGTATCTTCTACATATGAGTATTTGACATATAAGTCTCTCAATTCATTTCCTTTTATTTCTTATTGAGTAAAAAATTGGATATCGAAATATTGAAAAATAACAACACACAATTCCAAACATCCAGTAGTCACATGATGACTGAAGATAAATTTGAGCGGGTTATTGAGAGATACCAAGTAAACCTTGTGATGTTTCATGTAGTGCCTCAACTTCTAAACTAAAATGATTAATTCTAGTAATCATTTCCCAATAACTTAATATCGATTCTCTGTGTCAAACATAGTTCAATTGAGATAATAAAAAATATTTTCATTCCCAACATCTTTCGTTTGGGAAAGGAAGGCACCGAGTGATCATACTAAAGCTGTCACATAGAGAATAACTGGCCTCCTTCAATAGGTGGAATTAATATTAGTGGACTCAAGATATATTTCTTTAGGGTATCAAATGCATCTTGTAAATATTCAGTCCATTTATATGTGACTCCCTTCTTCATTAATCCGGTGAAGTGTAAACACTTTCCTACCAAATTGGAGATAAAGCGCCGAATATAAGACAAGTGTCCATAAATTCCTCTTAATTATTTCAAATTTTGAAGAGGTGACATGCTAAGGATTTGTTTTTCTTATTATGATCAACTTCGATGCCACGATGGAGTACAATGAAGCCAATTAATTTTCCTAAGGTAACCCTGAATGCACATTTCAAGGGATTCTTATTCAAATTATCTTGTCTATTATTATTTAATATCGTTTCCAAATCAGTCAGGTGATCAGAATGGTGTTTGAATTTAACCACTAGATCATCCTCATAACATTAAAAAATTTCCTAGGATGGGTTTGAAGATATGGTGTGTGGAACGTTGATAGGTTGTACCTTCATTTTTTAATCCAAAGGTCATTACATGATAGAAAAACACACCTTGAGGGGATCTGAAGGCTGTATAATCCACATCTTCTAATTCCATTCTGGTTTGATTGTATCCATAGTATCCATCTAGGAAAGATAGAGCTTAATAACAAACTGTTTCATCAATCATAATTTCTATAATTGGAACTAGAAAGTCATATTGAGACAATGCCAGTAAAGATCTCTAAAATCAATGAAAAATCGGATTTAACATATTTTCATTTTTCCTTGAGACAATTATGTACAACCATTTAGGATATTGAACGTCCCTGAAAAAGTTATCTTTGATAAGATTATCGACACCAGTTTCAATTTTAGTGGAACGAGTGGGGTGTGTTCTTCTTGCTACTTGTTTAAATCCTCGATGATATTCTTGAAAACACAAATGATTAGTGGCTATATTGGGATTAAGAACAAGAATTTATATATATCTACAAGAAAATATATGTCAATGCTTCTTTAGAAATTATGTATACACTTATTTATCTTTATAATGCAAGGCCACACTAATTAGGGTGGGGTGTGGATCTTATTTTGTACCAAGATTTATTTCTATGAGGTAATCCAAAGTGGTAGAGATTCCTTCCTCAAAATCTGGAGGAGCATCCTTGAGATCTTCTTTTTCTTATTCTTTATGTGCCACTTATTCTATTTCTGCATGTAGAGTAGGTGATGAAAAAAACATTCAGAGCTAGGGGAGGAGTTAGTATTTGAACGTCCTGAAGAAGTGGAAATCATTTTTAATCCTACGGGTGATGAAGGGTCTTCCTTTAGTATTGAAGAGAATATGAGTGGTTGGGAATAAACATAATTCTCTTCCTTCATTATTGTGACAACTTTTTCTATCCTGATTGATGAATTAAAGACATACTGAAGTTAAATGGATGAAATGAAAACATCTCCATTTAAACTTTTACCACTACTTGGTAGACCAACAATTTCTCACATGCTGTCAGGATCGATTATCGCAATTGACATTATGGAAGTCACAAGTTGATTGCTTGTATTTTATCCTATCCTTTCAATTTTATTAATTAGAAACACATAATCTATACATAGATGTTTTAATGGGTTAGCATGTATTTTTTCTAGACCGTTCGTATCATTGATTCTTGTTACATCTTTTTTCACAAACATCGTTCCCTTTGGATGATTGAATTCTGCCTCAATATACTGAGATTCAAACATTTTGAATAGATAATAGTCTCCATAAAATGTACCAATTTTACAATTGAATAAATATTTGAGACATTGGAAATATGAAGAAGGAATAGCCACATGTTGATGTAGCCAAGGCCTTCCAAAAAGAATGATGAAGGTTGTGTCCTGACTCACTACCATGAAAACTGAATTAGATAGAAGATCCCAAACTAATTTCTGAGTGTAATCACTCATAGAGGTTGTTTTTCATTCTTTTCATAACCTTAAAACATCAAAGTGGATGGAGATAAGTTAGATTCATTGAGACCTAATCGACAAAGTGTTTGGATGGGAATGAGGTTTACTCATGAGATGTTATCAATGAAGGATCTTCAGATGTCTGTATCATTAACCCTACCAGGTTGATATAAGGCCCTGATGTGTCCACGTACACCATCATCCACATCTTCATCCATGAAAGATATGACTGCATGACATTCTGTAGGATCATTCTCTATACGGTAAACCTCAGCAGCATCAACTTCAGTTTCAAATTCTTGAGGACCTGATAAAGCCTTAATAAGTGTTTCTCAAAGATATTTTGCCAGATTGAAGGAATATAAGATTAAAAACATGGTCATTACTTGGGATATCTGTTTCAAAGCTGCATACATTTGGTCCATAGTTCTGCATTTTTTATCAGGGAGATGTGGTTTTGTAGGTTCCTTGCAAGTTGATGCTCCTGATGCAGATGTATCATGTGTTAGGGAAAAGGTGGAAATACTTTTGCTCTTGGTAGATTAGACTGATTAGGTCTATCTATTATTCTGGAGAATGATGGTGTAACCTCTAATATTTCTTCCACGATAATCATTTCAGGACCGATCCAATCATGTGCTGGAGTATTTCCTTGTTCTTTCACACCCCGCTGAAGGGATCTTCCAAGACTTTTTTCAGCATAAACAGTTTGAGAAGGGGTAGATTTTAAATAGTGGTTTCTAACATACCCATGTCTTCCTCTCTATCCTATAACAAGGATTCTTCCTCTAGTTACTCAGTCAGGTACAAATAATTTAGGTCCATCATAACCAGAACCATCAGTTTCAAAGGGGTATGTTAAGTGGATAATGTTAACGAAACCAAAAATCATCTCGTCATTTGATGAAGATTCTTATTGATAGGTTGGTTCTGGTTGTGTAGTTTGGTGGGATGGTGCCCTTGATTTTGAGATAGATGGCATGAAATCGGCCAAATTCAAGGACAACATTGTCATTAACATGAGCTCGTCCTCTCTTGACTGCTCTGTATATTTTTGATCATGTTGCTTCTTTTAGGATTGACCTTTGGAAGACTAATCTTTTGATGAATATGGTATTGCTGTAGCAGAATTGTAAGAAGACACAATCATTTGTTTCAACTATGTTCACAGAGCTGTATGAGTTTGGTTGATCATTTTACTGATTATCCAATCATCATACTTCTATGCATTTTTTTCTTTTAACTTCCTGTCATTCACCTTCTTCCTCTAGATTGGTAGTAGTAACACATTCTACATGGGTTAATGAATTTTTTTAGTTTCACTTTTCAAGAGTCCACCATTTCTTGTAGGAGGTGATTTAAAAAAATTCTAGAATGGGATGCCTCAATATTTGAGGAAAGGAGAAATAATTTGGGATATCTTAGTCTCTTTATTTATTCAGTTTCTTCAGCATTGGAAATTAAACCAAATTTTTTTCCAAAGATGAAATGAAGTAACTATGAACTTATTCATTTATAAAAGAATAAAAAAACTTCTTTAATTCCAAAAACTGTCTCTTCCATTAATATTTTTGATCATCTTGACAAGGCAGTCATTGCTGCTGATGCTCGGGAGGTAGAGCCCTTCGGTATGAAGAATGTTTTGATGTAGATGTAGGTACATTGTTCTTGTGTGAGTGTGACTATAATAGCCTCTTCCTTCACTATTCTTCTTACCGGAGTTGATGGAATGAAATAAGATTTAACTTTGGTTTCCAAAAAATAATTCTCCACTTGATGGGAGATTGAAGAAAGGTCTCGAAACCCTTCTATGTTTTTCACATGGATTAATGGTGTATATAACTCATCACGTAGATTTGATACACAAATTGGCAACATATCTTCTTGAGGGAGTGATAGATTTAAGGAATATTTTAATCCTTTAAATTGACCAATGATATATGAAACTTTTTCATTATTCCTTTGTTTTCAATTTATAAGATAAAAAATTGTTTTCTTTAGCAGCGTTGAGCTAAATTGGAGAATGAATTTATAACAGATTTCTTCCCATCCAGTAATTGATCGAGACTGCAAACTTGTATACCCAAAAAAGGATGGCCCCTATAATTATTGCACAAAACATCTAAGTTCTGTCACTTCTTGTTGTTTATGGGTCCCCATCATGGGATCACAACAAGAAAAAAAATGATTGAAGTGTTGCTCCATATCTCCAGAACCATTAAAGATTGGAAATTTAGTATTCACAAAGTTTAGTGGGGTGGGGGGGAATAAGATCCACCCATTCGAGGCAAGATTTATTTTTTGGTTTTACTAGTGCATTCCATTATTACATAGATTCAAACCAAGTTGTTGATTCTTCATTTGTATTAATAAGAATTTTGGGAGTATATGGATGAGGTGGGACCTATACAGGTACAACAACAAGAGCATGAACTGGCACGATGAATGAAAAAACCACTGGTGGTGGTGGTGCTGGTATTTGTCTTAGATAACCCATGGGGATAGGCCTATAAGGATGTGGTTGATCTTGTCATGGTTGTGTAACCCATGGAGATAATTCATTATCCACATCTATAGTGGAAAAAAATCCTCTTTGTTGAGGAGTTCCTACAGGATGTGAAAACTGAGGATCTTCTTGGAGAGTATATCTAGCATAAATTCCGCTTCAAAGTAACTCTGTATTGAGTCTTTTTAACTCCTTTTTTTTATCTTCTTTCTTGAAAAATCATTCTTCAAGTGAAAGAGATTGACCTTATCTAGTGGAAAAGTTAGAAATAATATGGTTGTTTCCTTTCCCCTTGTTAGATTCCCTTCGAAGTATTGGGAGTTAGTTACTTGATGGAATACATAGATTTTGGGTAAGCCTCTGATTTCGAGTACACACACCTCCTTAATTTTCTTTAGTCTATACCATATTATGAATAAGAACTTAATATTCTAACTCCCCTGAGCTGGATTCATTTTCAGGAGGATCATACATAATGGTATTAATGAAATTTACTGATGAATAATGTGTTGATAGCATTCTGTTAGTATCTTTGTAAGATCCTCTCCTTCTATGTTCTCCACAATTCTTTTATCTCTTATATGATGAATTAATGGAAACTATTTGATGGATAGTAACCTAAGGGGAATCCTTGGATAGTTCAGTTGTGTGTTCAATTTGTTTATTCTTCCCTAATTGGGATAAAAATGACTTCTATTTAGGAGGAGATTGTAGATGTGAAAAATCCCCCTTCCCTATAGTATTTTTCTGTTCATGTTCTTCTTCATCAAAACGTAAAACCTTTTTTATTTAATTTAATGGTTGAGTTAAAGAATCCCTCATCCATGTAGGCTGGGGAATCTCTTGAACTACTATGGTTTATATTCATGCAACTGCTCTTCTAATTTTGTGAATTTTGGTCCGAATGTTGGTCGAGTTCATTATCCGTCCACCACTTAAATCAACTGTTTCAGAAGACCTCTATGCAATTTTAGAAATTTGTGCAGTACGATGGCTGACATCCTCTAAGTTAGAGGCCCCGTTAATGTTCTCAGATTCTTGATTCAAAAGTATCTCAACAGCTTTTACACTTTGGGCCTGACACTGATGAGAGCTATTCAAGGCCTATTCTCGAGCGTATATTTGATTACACTCAAAATCTATTTATTATAGCCAACCATGGTAAATAAAATTTCATGAGACCAATTTTGGTGGGTTTTTTCTGATTTTAGAGGAGTGTGAAATTCAATGCTCTGTGTGCACCCCATACTCTGATATGAACATCATATGGGATATCAGTAATTAGTTGACGTAACCTCTTTAGTGCATCAAGGGATGAATGTTTATGGGTTCCCTTCTACTTCTCAACCTTTGTATATTAAGAAACATGGATAGATGCCAAGTTAATTCGACATTTTAACCCTTCGATTACCTTTACATGAATTTGATATTAATAATATGGTAATACTTTAGATTTCAAAAGATGAAGAGTTTTCCATATGTTGAGGTGAATATCATGAATTCAATTTTCAACCACCAATTCTGGAATGTTTTATAGAGAGTTTTCCAAAGTCCATAACATGACTAGTATCTTACCATTTTCCAATTGTTTTCTCATATTCAATATATCTTCATCATCTTTCTCTAGAGGTTTTTCAACTTGGTCGGACCAGAGTGGATGCTTCTCGATTTTTTTATTACAAAAAATGGAATCAATTTCTTGTTCATCTACTATATTATAAGGAAAATTACACAAGGTAGGTTTGGAGAATGACTACCACCTTGGGATGTCTTCTGGTTGAGAAACTATTTCACCTATTAGTGACAAGGCATCAAACATGACTGGCCTTATGTTGGAATGTTCCTCAAGAAAAGAGGGATTTCTCATTACTACATTTTCTATTAGAGAATTATATTGTCAATGTGAAACATTACTATAGGGATAAATCTTGTAGCTAATGCTATCATGTAGAGGACCACCATGGAGGATTACAGTAAGGGATACATCCCCTTTCTCCTTGGTCTTCTAGCCACATGGAGGGTTGTCCCGACTCTCATCCAGAGATAGAATCTATAGATTAACTAAAGTTTCATAAATTAATTCTTCATGATGATTATTTAGATGGGGAAATTCATAATTACTGCTACTACTTCCATAATTTGGTAATGGGAGGGTAGGATCTTGAGTTGCAACAAATAAATGTCTAAGGGATTCAAGAACACCATAATTAAGAGGATCTGGATCACAGATTGGCTATTGATTTTTGAACAGTGTTTGGAGAGACTTATTCTTAGATGTTATTTTACACATAGTTGGGGCCAATGCTGGGATAAGTGGTTATCATGGGTAGGTTTATGTTCCTTCCTTGGAGTGGTCATCAGAATAGGCTGATTATCTCCAATTTGAATGGTTGTATGTTCCTGATCTGATTGTGTGTATGATATGGTGGAGTATACCCCATAAACCTCCAGGACTGGAATAGAGGTGTGTATGTACTCTGGGATGGCATGTTGATGGGTCATCCCATGTGTGGGATAGAATTATGTATATGTTCCCTTGGTACTGCTGAAGTTGCTGTTATGATTTTCTAGCATGCTTCCAAAATATGAGCATGAATATGCGTTTTCCATTTCACCATTTTTAAAATGTGTTTGGTGACTTTAGTAGATTTAATGGGAATATAAGTCGATTATAAATATGGAATAGGTGTATGTGCCTTCTCCTTTCCTCCCTTTCCTATTAGTGGATTCTGATAGTACTCCTGTTTGGGGGCCGATAGTTGAGTCTACCCCTGGTTTGTCGTCAGAGCTTTCTGACCGACTTCTCTGGGTGCTACCAAATGATCCTGTTGTTAGGCTTGATGGATGTTGGAAGGTGTATGTTCCTTCTAGTTATTTTCTACCAATAATTGTTGATTTACTTTTTTCAATGGTGATAGATGAGACTATAAATAGAATTGGTGAGTGTAGGCAGGTGTGCTTTTATGTTTACTAGTTTCCACCATATTTAATTGGAGGGATATCTGGAATGAAGTCAGATGAGCCTTTTTATTAGATGATAGTTTTTAAATAGTGTTATGTTCTTATTTATTGTACTCCAGTTGATTTAACTAGCGATATTGGTTGGATGCTGCTAGACGAGTCTGCAAGCCAGCAGAATTGGGATAGATGAGTGTATGTGCCTGTTTTCTGTTTTCCACCAAGTTAGATTGATGGACTTATTTAGAGGTGGAAAAGGTAAGAACATGCTACCTATTGGACATATGTTTCCCTAGTGGGTCATCTTGTGCGATCGGGTCAGAGGGACCTGGGTCGAACAACCTAAGGCAACACCCCCATAATGTTGGGGGTTCACTGCCGAATGATTCTGCTGACAACAATTGTTGGTGGGAGCCATAGGGAAGGACCCATATGCCATTATGTTGAGACCATGAGTAACCTATTTATTAAATTCCCTATAGTTAGGGAGGGAATGGTAATTTCATTCCGAGGATATGGACCCAAAACAGTTGAACACAGTGGTTGAAACTATCTTCTTCTTGACCATCGGTCATCGCTAACTGGACGATTGAGGGTTGTTTTTAACTTGGAGATCATATCTAGCAACATCTAGGGTTTGGATAGTACTGTGTTGATGGTATTCTCATACCATTACCTTTAAGACCCAACAATGAATACACTAAGTTGGTGATGACTCCCTTATATTGGATGATGATCCATCTTGAGCAGCGGACATGGCATTCATAGGTGAAAACATGAAAGAATCCATTTGGGGTGAAGGGAATTCTGAGAAAACTAAGAAACAATGAACTCCATTAAAGGAACATATTCTAGATGTACACATGTGTTATTTATTCATTTTTCTATCATTCCTTTATCAATTTATAGGGGCCTGACAGATGGTTAACATTATCAACTTGGTTAAAGATTCACGTCGGGTTCACCATTTTTGTTTCACGTCCCTTAGAATGTGTATTCTGGTTAGGAATAACTACTTTAAGGTGGTTTCCATTGGATTTTATTATGGAACCAGAAACATAAAATTATTCTTTATCCAAAGATACCTACTTTACAAAGTAATATGATCATTTCATTTGAACCTATGATTCTTAAGAACATGCATTGGCTGAGAGGATGGGAGGTCGGACTCATCACACCCTTTTGGGGGTAATTATTGCCTACTCCAAGAATCTCTTATAGATTTGAGATATTTTCATGAATCCTTATTAATTCACCAAGTATAACATATGATTCCCTAGAAATTTCCAATAAATTATTAGAATATATCAATTTTATAATCCTCTGTATGTACTCGATGTTCTTCATTAATGGATACATATGTATGTATTTGAGGTTCTCTGTCAACGGTGTCTTCTCATATACTAGTTATAGATTATTTTAAGCATTGTTATGATAATACTGGTTCTTAATCCACTCAATGTGGGAACTCTAGAATTTTCTGTCAGCCATGGATACACAATTTTGTTTTTGATTTTTGGATCGTACCCATAAATGGGTTACCTAAGTATCCTTATGAAAGGAATCAACACCCTTGTAGTTCAGAGCCACTTAATGGGACACATCATACCTTCTAAGGTCATGTGATAAGGATATAACCATAAAATTTAATTTAGTTTGGTAAGGAAATAAAATCGTATGGTTCTTAGTCAAGGCTTGGTGTGGGACTTATGCCTATGCATCCAAAGGAACTTGGAAAAGATAGAAGTTGTCAAGTTGGTTAAGACCCTGTTAGAAATATGGTCTAGAAAGGACATGGTTGATTTGAAGTTTTGGGTTTGAACCTCATGGATTCTTCCTACGCATCCCATTTTTATGGGAATCAAAGTCCATGTATTTTGATGAGTCTTATAGGGGTGTGTAGTCCTTCGTGAAAAATGAGTTTGGGCTTACTTCCAAAAATGGATGCCTTGGTGATTTCAGGGTTCAATTGGGACTTACTCTTAAGGAATATACCCATTTATGGATGAAATGAGAAGGATATCAGGCCTTAATAATGCTTCATAGATATCCCAATTAGGGTGGGAATCTGATTTCTCATAGATCATTGATTCTAAGGTTTTTGTGAAAATGTCGTGATCATGAAAAAAATATAAGTCCACATAATTCATTCTCAATGTGAGAAACAAGATGATTTCAATGATTAAACAAAGTAACACACCCAATTTTCCCCCTCCACTGATGGAAGAGGAAAATCATATGGTAGCAAGGGTGGATGAGGCTGAGGTGATGGTGGGAGAGGGCGCAGATTAATGAACCTTTCAGTGTGGAATGACATTGGTGGTCATGCGGCCTGGATCTCATAATATTAGGGACTTACCTCAATGGGAGTGCCCTAGTGGATCCCAATAGAGGAGGGAGAATTCTAATTTGTTTGATGGAAATTCCATTATGACCCTCACTCTCATTATTGGGAACTAGAGGCTTCGAGTCATAGAGGTGAAAAGGGAAGGTCATAACCCAAACCGTATTCCTCCGAATAGGGAACTCCTCAACACTGCTCTTGGGAGAAAGTTCCATGTTACTATGGATATACTAACCCACATACCCTCCATGAATCCTAAACCCATTAAAACATTTATGTGGGAAACCTCTGAGTATAGATATACAAACCCAAATAGGAGACACACTGATGTGCCTCTCCCAAATGTTTGATAAGTCAAGAGGTTTTGGTAGAGGCTTCAACTTAGTCCCATTCAGATAAGGTAACCATAGAAGGAGATACCCTTCCATCAGTGGCATTGAAGAGGGTTTATAGGATGATGTGTAGGCCATGTGCATAGTTATGCTGCATAGGTACACCATCCAGGTATGTTGCGTATGTGTGTCATGTAGGTCTTAGCAATGACTCAAAATAAATGTTTTAACATAGGAGAACCAATCTTATGCAAGATTTAAAACTTTAAAATGATTTTGAAACATGCTTATTCCATATAATTATCTCCTCTCTCATGTTTTTAGAGATCTATCTGAGAAAATTTGAGGGCTCCGAGAAAAAGAGAAATGCAATATGAGCTTCAAGAGTTCTTTCAACGTTTTCCATCATCAAATGGAAATCCCAAGGGTCTTACTTATAGACAAGGAGGGGGACTGGTTGAAAGAAATTCATCCTCATAGCTCAACCGTGTAGATATTCCACATATCTCCACTACATAGGTGTACATAAATCATCTTATCGCGGAGCTCTGTCACATAAGGTTGTCGCGTAGGGCTGTCACGTAGGTCTGTCGCACAGGTCCTCTTCTATTGGTTATGCCTTTTAGTTCTTTGAGCTTTCCCTTGAGACAATGAAATATCTAAGGGGATTCCTTCATAGTCTTTTTTTATTACTAGGGAGTTTCAACATATATATATTAAATAAAAATTATTTTGTAATGATATTATATCATTTAATTGTTTTTATTTCAAACTGATAAAAAAATGATAAACATTGTACATGTGTAAGTACGACCTACTATCCACATGAACCATGAATTTAATCTCCAGTCATTAAATTTTATTTATTAGTATATATATATATATATTGAATATATATGATGTTTATATCATGGTTTAAATTCTTTAGATTATGGAATCATGGTCAATGTAAGAGGACCAAAACTAACAAGTCAAAACAGATATGAAAAAAATATTATTACATAAAACGTAAGTTTAACATAGATTATGTTATTAAATAGGTAATAAATTTTCAGAAGAAAATAATATATGGTAATATATATATATATATATATGAATATGGTTCTATGATATATGTATAATAAAATTATTTTTATTTTACAAGAAGTTTTAATGAGTATGACAGAAGTCAAGACTTAAGGAAAGATGATTTCTAGTCTCACATTTATTTCTCAGAGACTTATTCCATACTCACCACCTTATTTTTGGTTTATATAGTTACCTATTACATTATATATAATGAATCAACTGAATTTAATTATTATTAATTTTACCATTGGTTTTATTTATCCATGAGGATTATGATCCAAATTTATGCCAGCAGTAAGGAAATTGTGTCTCATTTTCCCTTATTTGAGACGTATGTTATTTTATGAACCTATATTATTTAACAAGGTTTATATAAAACCCCTTTAAAATGTAATATATTAATTTTTTTAAATCTACTTCAATTTTTGGATTCATTTTATGTTATCGTGCATGGCGTTTATGATTCAAGGTTACCAAAGTTGTAATGGTTTTATGTTACAATCTCAACATTTATCATAATTGTTTATAATCAAGTCTCCAATATCAAAACCTAATTATATAACTCTAAATAATTCTCATTAAATATTTATACTATGATTATTAATTAAATATTCCGGTAATGGTACAATATTTCCACTTTTTGGTACATAAAATCATTATGAAAATGTTTTTAAGAAAATATGACTGTATTTCTCTCTTTGGCCAGAAATCTATTTTCTTTCAAAACCATGTTTTCTAAAATGTTTTAAAAAAAATCTTCTCAAATATTTTGTTACTCTCTTATGAATTATGAAATACATTTTTACCGATGTTTGATTTTTAAAATAATTATTTTAAATGAATTTTTAGTTCATTTTCTAAATAATGCCTATTTAGATTTTATGGAAAATATGAAATTAATATTACTTTTAACATGTATAGCATGAATGTAAATTTTTATGTCATGAAAATAATTTATTTTAAGATTAATTCATATGTTTATTAAATAATTTTTGAATAAATATTTTATAATTTTTTTAGGTTTTAAAAATCATTTTTTCAAAGGATATGGTATTTTTTCTTTAGGAAATGTTTTAAATGATTTTTAAAAATAATTCTCTATATAATATGACACTCATTTATGTTACCTATTTTTTATTGGTAATATGATCCATGTATACCATTCATATTCTTTCACTGAATGTTTTATGTGTTGATTTCACGCTATTTATGAAACCCATTTCTCTTCCACGGTTTATAACATGAGGAAATTCTAATGAAACCCACTTACTTTCATGAGTTATTATAGGTTGAAATGATTATGAAACCGGTCAGTTTTCCATAGTTTATGATATTATGAAATATTTATGATACCCATTTCATTTCATGGGTCATGATATGATGAATTTTTATGATCTTGTGGCACACATAAATATGGTTTTCATTATGGGATGGGTGGTACCTATATCACCCTACATTGAATTGGGTAAGGATTTATATTTCTCAAGAGTTAGACATGTATAGAATGTGGAGTGTCCCTAATTCTATAAGATATCGATGGAATGGGGAGTGAACATGGTTTATTAATAAATAGTTAGAATGAGGATTGAACTCGATAAATTATAGTACATTTTCTACTATGATGGACTTGGAAATCATCCTTGATCAATATATAAATGAACCTTTATGCCTATGTGTATCCCACAAATTTCTTACCATATGTCAGTGTTATGATCATATGGCCCATATGGTTTTATTATCTTTTGATTTAAGTCTTTGAACTACCAATATTTATTCTTTGACTCATGTATATGTTATTTTATATTCATGGTATGGTTTTAAATCATATTTCTCATCTTCTCATACCCTTACATTAATGTTATCCTTACACATCTCCCTTGTTTATCCTTACTGATAATCTAATATCACCCTTTCTTTTGTTTACATTCCCTATGACTATGAAGATATGTGTTATGTATGATATTTCTAATAATAGTTCTAGTTGTGAATAACATATTGTATGATGAGGTATCTTGATCAAGAAAAAATGCTTATTCTTTAATGTTTCCAAAGTACCTAAACTGCTTGGTTTTTCATGCTTGTGTTTGTGTAATATAATAAATATTCCAAAACAATGATGTATTTTATATGTATGTTATGTATGGGTCACTATAGTTGGTAGAAAATGGTATGTTTAAATAATATTTGTAAACTAAGATGAGCAATTATTTTTGAGATCCCTAAGGATATGTCTAAGGATAAGCCTACATATGAGTTATTTTATAAACAAATGTCTATGAATTTTGAAAATGGATAGTGTAGATGCCGGAAAAGTCCGTTGTTCCCAAACGAAGCTCCGGATGCGGGAATCGAGGTCATATTTGGAGTCGGAAGCCCGTTTCGGAGGGCCCGGAAGCCTTGTGCGGAATTTTGGAGAGCCGCGCGCAAAGTTGGAGTGTCGCGCGCAAACCTCCCGGGATGCGCGCAATGCGCTGGGCCGGCGCGCAATTTTGCGCGCCCGTGACCCGCGCGACTCCCTTGCGCGCCGGACCCAATTCCGCGCCCGCGAAGAGAATTCCGTGCCCGCGATCCGGATTCCGCACCCGGGGTTGCCTATAAATATAAGGCGACCCCCGACGTTTTAAAGGTGGCTGGAATTCGAAAGCTCTCTCGTGCGCGCAATCCAACCCCTTCCGCGCGCAATGCCGATCTTCGGGTAACCTCCTTTCTTTCGCGCAAGAAAGCCTCGGGGTTCGCCTTCGCGCGCAATCCCTTTGGCTCCTTTCTTTTTGAATAATTCTTCACCCAAAGGCCTTCGCGTGCAAAAGAAGCCTCTTGCGCACAATTGCCCCCGGGTGCGCGCAATCTTGCCCGATTGCGCGCACCCCCCTTTTTTCAAAGTGGCCATTCGTTAGAGATTGAGTCGTTGCCCCCGCACGCTATCCGAAGCCCGGTGCGCGCAATCTCCATCTTCCGCGCGCAAAGCGCTGGCCCAATTGCGCGCCAGCCCGCCCATTTGCGCGCCGACCCACGGTATTGTGCGCCAACTCCTCTTTTGCGCGCAAACCGCCAGGGTCGCCCCCTTTGACCCCCTGAGGGTACCCGCCTGCGTGGCGCCCGATGATCCTCATCCCGGGTGCCCCGCACCGTGCGTTGTCTTCCCGTGCGGCCCTCCAGGCTCGCGCGAAGTGACACGGACCCTTTGGCGGCGCTCTAACGTCCAAGCTGTACGACGCTAAACTGCCTAGCCACCATTGTCCGCACGACAAGACGTTAAACTGCCAAGCATCTACGTCCGCGCTGCAAGACGTTAAACTGTCGAGTGCTTCGTCCAACATGACGTTAAACTGTACATCGTCCTCAACACACGACGTTAAACTGTACTTCGTCCGGCAAGACGTTAAACCTTCCGCTTCTTCCTCAACACATGACGTTAAACTGTACTTCGTCCGGCAGGACGTTAAACCGTCCGCATCACCCGATCCCGTGCCCCGCACGCAGGGTCCTCCTGGTTTGGATGTGGCCCCCACCCGCTCGTCTCTGCAGGGATGTCGGGATTGGAGTGGCCTTCGCCCACGGGGGTAGAGTGTTACAAACAGAACGAACTACGTGGACTTTGATCCCTGTCTTCTAAACAGGGTACGTAGGAAGCCTCTCCGAGGTTCAAGCCCACCACCTGGTCGTCCCGGTCGTATTCACGTCG
This sequence comes from Viscum album, assembly GCA_963277665.1. Classification (NCBI taxonomy): domain Eukaryota; kingdom Viridiplantae; phylum Streptophyta; class Magnoliopsida; order Santalales; family Viscaceae; genus Viscum; species Viscum album. The sequence goes on from OY728125.1 coordinate 150,807,624, forward strand.
GTTCGTCCATCAGTGGACCCCTCCCGGGTTCACATTTGCGTCGATTCACCTATGAATCCGCCCTTGTGGGAGACTGCACGTGTGTATCTCCATTGTGCTTCCCCACTGCCGAAACCAGTGGAGGGCGTGACAGGGATCGAGGTCTCTTACCTTCGGCCCAAGTACCTCTCCGACTGAGTTTTGCCGCATCCGGGCCGCCTCAGTGCGTAAGTCCTGACAGAACGAACTACGTGGACTTTGATCCCTGTCTCCTAAACAGGTTACGTAGGAAGCCTCTCCGAGGTTCAAGCCCACCACCTGGTCGTCCCGGTCGTATTCACATCGGTTCGTCCATCAGTGGACCCCTCCTGGATTCACACTCGCGTCGATTCACCTATGAATCCGCACTTGTGGGGGACTACACATGTGTATCTCCATTGCGCTTCCCCACTGCCTTTTTTCTATTTCTCCTGCCAACGTCCAGCATGACGTGAAACTGTAATCCACCCGGTCGTTCCATCCCCCTCTGTGCGAGGTGGTTCGGTTCAATCCTCCGCCCGGCGGCCTCGACCTCTTCGTGAGTCGGCTTGCCGACGTCCAGCATGACGTTAAACTGTATATCCGAACTACGCTGACTTTGATCCGCGCCAACGCGCGGTACGTAGGAAGCCCATACGGGGTCCAAGATCTTCACTCCATCATCCATCCTGATCCTTACCCGGGCCGCCACATCCCGGTGGGTTCATGCCACTTCATTCCACTCCACTTCACTCAGGAAGCCGCCCATGTGCTGGCCCCAACGTCGGAGGTTCCTCGCAAGGGGTTCTGTCATCTGGTCCACTTCTCGTGTTGATCAGTCCGATGCCGTCCCCGCTGGACGTTAAACTCGCGGCATACCCCGTGTTAAACATGGGAAGCTGAGGAAAACCTCAGGTGACATAGTTCCCTGCACCTAGTGCGGGATGCCTCAGGCCATCACGCCTTCAAGAAGCCCTATTAGTGACGGAAGGCAGACATGCAGAGTCGCAGTGTTAAGACACGCCCCCAACACCCAGAGCTACCCGGTCTCCTCACCGCAGGTTGCTGCCCCGACTAGACCCATTGGAGCGTCCGGGCGGAAGCAGCGTAATTAACCGGTCACCATGGAGACATGACGCCGGGAACGAGATTCACGAGCATGTCTTAAATCTATGAGGGAGACCTGGATTAGGCGACGAGTTCCGAGGAGACGTCCACGGAAGGAGGAGCCGACATCCCATCATCCCGGTTTCGATCAAGGAGAAGACTCCCCTGAATAAGGGACGAATGCCGCCCGCCCTTGGAAAGCGGGACTGCGGGGCCACAAGCCGCGCGCCCATCCCCTCGGGTCGACGGGTGCACGCACGAACGCGTCCTGGCGGAATAGCGTCAGAACATAAACCCGACGCACATCCGCACCGAAACAGAAAAATGGTGAACCCGACGTGAATCTATTCTCCTCAATACGAAGACCGATGGCTTTCAGAGGTGTTGGAAGACTAGCATGCTTCTCGACCGAGCATTCAACACCGGAGCACGGAACCCGCCAGGGGCTGGGGAAGGGAAATCGGGCACTCCGTCTCACGACGTCGAGGGCCTGGGTTCCCCCCATGGAAGGCGTCGTGGCACTAATGCTTGGTTGTCGATTCCTTTTCCTGTCAGTGTTAATGGGTTTTTCTCCCTGCTTTCAGGAATCAAGTCGCCCAATCCAGTGCCTGATCGCCACCCGCCCACTGGCGCAGGGGTAGGGGAAACACCGACGCGGCTACTCCGCGCGGTCCCGCCCGTTCCACAGCCGTCCCAGCAGCCGCAGCTGCGGGGCAACCACGCACTCTCTCCCCCTCGGAGGTCATCCAGAAAGGGTGATCAACAACTTGGTGCGGAGATATGAGGAAGAGGGAGTAATCCCCACCAGGGACATGGCTCGCCTAGACCTCGAGGAAGCTGCACCTCGCCACCAATGCCGCCCCCGAGGGCCGCGCAGGGAGGCACCGCTGCCTACCTCGACGTCCAACCGCTTCGGGAGTTTATCCCCGGAGCGCTCTAACAACTCCTTCCCCTATGCGGATGAGGTGGAAGAAGTCCGGGACCACCCTATCCGAGATTCGCTCCAGGGATCCACGATATGGGCTCCTGTCAGGCCACGGCGACACCGCCGCCAGGCTTCTCAAGTCGAAGGATAGGCTCTCCACCTACCCGCGCCGCTCATCCCGACACGTTTGTCCCGACGCCAACGTCGGGCACGAGCGGAAGAGGATGCCCACCTTGGGGCCCTAGCAACAGCGGTCGCGTTGGCTCAAGCCACTGCTGGCTCTAGTCACCAGGCCCCTGCGCATCCTGAGCGGGGGCACTTCTATGCCCGACCTGGATCGAGGCCCCGACCGCCCCAAAGGCAGGTTGGGTTGACTCTCCCGGTTGCTGGTACAGGCAATAGCCACCGCGGACCACCTCGCGGTAGCGCTATTCACCAACAGGGTCTACTCCGTGTGGCCGATCCAAGAGGTATGGGTCATCCCACCGTCTGATCCCGGCCCGGAGGCCTGCCTGGAATCATCTCTCCCCGCGTCCCCTTTGATATCTGTCCCGGTGCTCCTCGCACCTTGGTTTCCAGTCCTCTTGGCCCCAGCACCGGTGCGGAAGGAGGACGCCAGGATAGAGATCATCCATGCCCCGAAGAACCACCCAGGGGCAGGAAGGCGAGGCGTCGACGCCGAGGGAAGAATGTTACGGAATTCCGGACAGAGATCCGACCGGTTCGTTTCTCTGATACAGAGGCAGAGTATGATTCGGCGACGGAGCCCTCCCCCCGATCCCGCCAGTTAGGGGTAGGGGTAGGAATGCGGCATGTCATCCTCGTACTTCCCGAGAGCGAGGTCGATACGATCCCCGCTTCTCTCCGAAGGTATATCCGGAGTAGTGAGGGACTGGTAGACCCCCAAGGATCAAGCTTGCGGTTGGTACCAGCCCCTCCAGAAGCACCTTCTGCCTCGATCGGAGAAGCTGGAGACTTTTTCTAGGGACTGACGGTCGAACCACGATCCAGTGCACCCTCGGCGAGCACCGACGCTACGGCAGGATGTTTTCTCGCCGGCCCGTCCTATCGTGATGTGGTAGCTAGGGCACCGCCACCCTCAGAGGGCGGCCCGGGATATGGAGGCCAATCGGCCTGCTCGCCGTATTCACCGCCGGCCAGCCCGTCGGCCCGGCGGCCCGCCTCGGCACCACTTTCGGTTCCCCGTCCATTCCCAGTCATTGAAGAGGACCAAGAAGACCTGGGTCCCGAGTTTGAGTCGTGGAGCTTCTAGACCGTCCTTGCAGAGGGCCACTTCCCTGAGAAGTTTTGGCCAGTCGCAGGACCGGACTTTGATGCACCCGAATCACTCACCCCGGATGAGTTCGAATGCTTTCGCCGAACTCTCCGGGAGACTCACTCCCGTCTTCACCGCCTACAAATGCCATATCCTGGGAGTCAAGCGCACCTGGAGGATATTGGTGAGCAGTGCCGTCAAATTGACCTGGCCACGCTCCCCACGGTTCGGCACCCCGGGTCATTTGGGCACCACGAGGCCCTCCAACAACGATGCGTTGAGTGTTTTCAAGTACTCCGCAAGGTTATCGAGGAAGCCACCCCCCACGTGTATATCCGTGGATGGGGGCAGTACGCTGCCCTACGCTTCAGTGCGATTCGCCGACAGCCCGATTCACTGGGTGGCCCTGAGGGTATATCCCCAGGGACGGAAACGGTCAATATGGCTGACCTGTCGGGAGAGGGGAACGACTTGGAACTTCTCGACGGGGGCTCTCCCCCCGAAGAAAAGCCGTTGTTGGATCCATCGGTGAGAGTTACTCGTCACCAGAGGAACCTCCTGGGTCTCCCCACACCCACTGAAGCACTGATGTTGAGCCGAAACGTCAGCAAAGGTAAAGAGCACGGCGGGGCTATGAAGCCCGTTGACCCATCTGCCTCCACACAGAGGGCAGATGAGGATCCCGAAAAGGCTATGCTATGTCAACAGCTCACCGAGCAGAAGAAGCTAGTTGACCAACTCCTCGCCGAGCGCGCTGCAGAGCAGCGGCCTAACTACGGTGATCCTAGGCCAGGACAGCAGGGACAGGAACAACCACTCCTCGATGAGACTCTCCCGGGCAACCGTGATTATGTCGTGTTTGCCGACAGAGGAGAGGCCATTGCCTATGGCAAGAGGGCGCGATATGTTTCACCACACCCTCCCGAGCGGCGTGACTACCTGAGGGACCCCGCTCGGATTCCTCCCGCTGCCCCAAGGGCCGCTCCGCCCGCCATCCCACGAGCCGCCGAGTTCGACGACCCGGTCGACGACCCGATTGAAGGGCCATGCAATGCGCTCGTGGTTAGAGATCCTCGCCAGGACTGGAACCCATGTTCGGACGATCCGATGGCGGCACTCATCGCCCGCTTGGAAGCCTTGGAGACTCGGCAAGTGGCGATCCCACCGGACGGCAAGTCATACCCAGCATGGGTGGATGACATGCCGGCACCTCCGGGATTCGGGAATCCCACTTTCTCCCCCTTAAACGGGACTGGAGATCCGCCACAGCATTTGGCCAATTTCAACTTGAGGTGCGGGCCTATGTTGGGAACTCCGGCACAGCAGGAGGCCGCTAAGCTTCGCTGCTTTGTCCAGACACTGGAAGGGCCAGCATTTGTCTGGTACAGCCAGCTCCCCGTCGGGTCGATAACTAGCTGGGAGGACCTTCGTAGACAGTTCCTCTACCAGTTCAGTTCCACGACCCGGAAGACGAGTATCGCAGACCTCTTCAAGTGCAAACAGAGTCCTGATGAGCGAGTTGCGGATTTCGTCGCCCGATGGAAGGGTCTCACGTATTCCCTTGACATGCCATTGACTCAGGAGCAGTTGCTGACAATGTGCGTCGGGAACGTCAAGACCGAGCTGGTCCCTTCCCTGATCACTCAGAATTACCCCGGAGGGTTCAGGGACTTCTCAGAAAAATCTCAACGTCTTGAGGAAGCCCTGCAACAGGCCAGTCAGGCACACCCGCTGCCTCCTATGATTCCTGCAAGGAGAGCCAGCAGGGCTGAGCCCGCTGCTGTTGCCCAGATAGAGGCCCCCAGGCCATTGGAGCTGCTGCCGGCGAGGCCAGCTCCACAGCCTCACAGGAATCTGCCTCCACGGGCTTAGTTACCGGCCCAGCAGCGGCAGCCCCAGAACCGGCCGGCCCCTCCGCGTAATGTACCGCCACAACCCAGGCGAGATAATCAGGGTCCACCTCCTCGGCAGGCCCCTCCAGCCCCTCGTCAAGACCACGCTCCCAGGGGGCCCGCGATACCTGACTTACTCATTTCACGAGGATCAGGTCCCCGGTTATTTCCGGAGCGCCCTGGAGCAGAGGATTGTGCGACTGCCTGAGTGTTGGAGGCCAGAGGAGGCACATCTCACGGATAACCCCCGCTACTGCCCTTAACATCGGGCCCTGGGGCACACCATCCAGCGTTGCTATGTGTTTAAGGATTGGCTCCAAGACCAGATTAACAACAATGTAATCAGGTTGGGCCCAGCTCCAGCACAAGTGGCGGGCGTGTTCGTGGGATCAGATGACGATAGTGACAATGAGGACGAATGGCAGCTGGTCTCCGACCGCGGATCCCAGAAGCATAATAACTGGATGGCCCGCAAGACGATCATTCGCGCCCATGGAATCATCCGTGCGCGCTTGAATCAGCCTGAGCCCCCAGAATCTGCGGGTGCTTCTTCGGCATCGTCATCCCAGCCTGCCTCTTCCGAGAAGAGAAAACGGCGGCGGCGCAAGAAGGAAGAGCGCGCCCCGCCAGTTCCACCACTATCCCGCACTCTCGGCGATTTCATGCCCCCGGAGATGGGGGTCCCTCCTCGGATCCTCCCGGCGATGGATGATTCGTCCGATGACGGTGTTGGGTACGCTTCAGTTAATACCGTCGAGCTGGTAAATCCCTTTTCAGTTCCCGACATTGAAGAACACCAGGTGGACCTCCCTAGTGTCCCCGGTCGTCGCCACCGTCGGAGGAACCGCAACAACAGGAGTCGCCGGGGCACAACAGTTGGTACCTCCAGACAGGACGTGCACGCCACTGAGACTAGGCAGTAGGCTCAAAACCGAGCTCAGCGTGCGCAGCCCCCCCATCCGGGGATGAAGGATCCGCCTCCGCCACTGTTTGTGGTGTGGGACCAGGCAGAACCGCCTCAGCCGCGCCGCGACCAGCTCCGACCTGCCACGAGTCCATCCCGGCCTCCTGGCCCCAGTACGGTGACCACTTCTCGGGCTTCAACCAATGAACAGCAAGATGAGCCAAGCACCAGTCGGCCGCCGGCCCAACCGGCAAGGCCCATCATGCCTCCAACCACATAGCAACCTCCTGCAACCAGGGGCTCGCGCTTGGCCAAAAAGTATGATGTCCTGAAGCACTTGGCCGACATCCCAGCAAGGCTCTCCATCCTTGAGGCTCTTCGCATGTCACCTGAGATGCGCGAGGCGCTCGCTGAAGCCCTGAAGAGCCCCCTCCAGTTTGAGACAGAGGTTGCGGCTGCAGAGGCCTTTCACGCCGAAACGATTGAGGACGCCGAATGTCAGGCAGTTATCTCGTTCTCTGGTAAGGATGAAGACCCTCCTATACAGGTACACATTCGTCCGCTGTATGTTACTGGCCAGTTCAATGGCCTTGAAGTTCGGCGCTGTCTTGTCGACACGGGGTCCGGGATTAACTTGATTCCCACTCGGACGCTCCGGAGATTGGGGTTGTCTGAGGATGACTTGATTCCCTCCGACCTCAGGATCCAGGGGTACGACCGCACCGAGCAAACTCCGGTCGGCAAGATACGTTTGAAGACCCAGTTCGGTGACTTGGTTGCCAACACCAAATTCATGGTAGTCTCTCAAGACACTGCATATAACGCATTGATGGGCAGACCATGGCTCCACCTTCATGCGGTGGTTCCCTCGTCATACCACCGATGCCTTAAATACTCCCTTAATGGTCGAGTAGGCATGCTTCAGGGAGATGCCTCTCCTTTTGCCTCATGTGAAGCCCGCTATCTGGACGCGGACTATTACAAGAGCAAGGATAAGCAGATCCTGGCAGGTGAGGTCGAGCCTGTCGCTGTTGCAAGTGATCCCTGGGCAAGCTTGGATGACGCTTACGTCCTCCCGATTCAACGGTTGGACGTAGCCGTGGTCTTGACGGCCTGTGAGTCTCCTGATGAGATGACCGAAACCGCTCGTGCCAGCACCAGCGGCCCAGCAAGATCTGGTAGCCCCAATGCAGTTTTCAACACAGTCTCTCCCGTGGACGATCCCTCCCCGAGTGGAGAGGACGTGGAAGACGCACCCCCAGCCTTTGAGGAGGGCGTCTCTGCCACGGTCGATGAGTTAGTACAGGTGAACCTTGGAACCGAAGCAGATCCAAGACCCACATTGGTCAGTGCCGCCATGCCCTCTGAGGAGCGGCAGCAGTACGTGGACTTTCTCAGGCAGCACCGTGATGTGTTCTCTTGGGGCTATGACGAGATGCCGGGGCTAGATCCTCAGGTAGCCGTCCAGCGCCTTGGTCTCCCGGCGAACCATCGTGGGTTCAAGCAGCCTCCCAGGAAGATGCACCCATTCCACGGTGCCATGGTTGAGGCCGAAGTTGACAAGCTTATCAAATCCAACTTCGTGAGGGAAGTTCAGTACCCCAAATGGCTGGCCAACATTGTGCCGGTCAGGAAGAAGAACGGGCAGATCAGAGTCTGTATCGACTTCCGCGATCTCAACCGCCACTGTCCGAAGGATGATTTTCCCCTTCCAGTGACAGAGCTGTTGATTGACGCCACGACAGGGTTCCAAGCCCTCTCCTTCATGGATGGATACTCCGGATACAACCAAATCCGGATGGCCCCTGAGGATGAGGAGTCCACTGCCTTCAGGGCCCCCCATGGTATCTTTTGTTACCGGGTCATGCCCTTCAGCCTGAAGAATGCAGGTGCCACCTATCAACGGGCGATGCACCGCATATTCAAGCGAATCCTCGGCACACTGGTGGAATGCTACGTCGACGACTTGGTGGTCAAATCGCGCCAGCGTCAGGACCATCTCAAAGATCTTGAGAAAGTGTTCGGCTTCCTCCGGTCTCGCTGCCTGAAGATGAACCCGTTGAAGTGTGCCTTCGGTGTAACGCCCCGACCCCAGTTACCCAGAGTCGGTGCATTATTACATAACATTGGCATGATCACAAGAAAGATCAAATCTCGAAAGACCGATTGGTTTAGTATCCTTGGAAACACTATATATATTCATAAGTTTTACATTACATCATTAAACGAAAAACAACTACAACAACATATTGTCTCCATAATCCACACTCATATCCCCACATAATATCCCTGCAGGTCATTCATAACTTACTTCTTCACTTCCTGGGAAAAATAAAACATAGAAAAGGGGTGAGCTCAAATGCCCAGTAAGGATAACAATATAGAGGAAACTTTCATAAAAAAGAATAAACATTTAAGGCAATGCATTACTAAAACAAAAGCCTTTTAAACTTTAACTTCAACATAGTATGGAAAAAGTAAAATGAAATAATTCCATTTACTTATTCACATGGATATTCTACTAATCAAATAATCACATGAAAAAATCAATAACCACTTTCATAATGTTGGAATGCATAATGCCAGACTATCATAACCACATAGCCAAGGCCTCGTGCCAAGACTACAAATAAGATTTTGTCAAGGCCTTGTGCCAAGACACTAGTTTGTCTCATGAGACCTGCCGATGCATCGAGGAGCTATAGCGGGCTCCACCCGTCACATATTAAGTCCAATGCATTCCCATATGAAAAGGTTTAAACATAACATAAACATTCGTATTAAAACTAGCATACGAAATGTCAATAATTTCACCATAAACTATGAATGGTATAAAAATAGCACATCCACAGTCAAACATATCAGAAAACTTTCAATACAATATAGAAGCTTTGTATTACAATAAATCAACTTCAAATAAGCGTAAAATCCATCAAAGGATGTTGTAATAGATGAAATCAAAATTCTTTTTTAAAGAAATATCTCTTTTTATTTTGAAATAATTTAAGATCCATATAAAATAAAACATTTTCTTTGACAATATTCTTATAAGCTTGTAAGGGAATCTTTGAAGATTTTATAACGGCGGAAAATAGCCGCACCCGCCGTATAAGTTAAAAAAAACATTCTTACCTTAATTCTGTCGAAAAGGTTAAAAAGGACCTTGTTTTGAAAACGACTGAAATATTCCTTTATAAACCACTTATAAAAGTCAAAAAGGGTATAAATGACTTTAACTCATATTCTAGTAAATAGTAAAAATGTTTTTAAATACATTTTTAAGAAACATGGATGTGGATGATAAAGAGATCCCAGTAGATTATTACGTATAAACAACCTTGGATAATGAAGAGGTTGTAAAGTAAACCCTTACCTTGTACTTCTCCTTGGTTGGGGTAGGTTAACCTCCTGTATAATGGTGAAATAGTTGTTATTAAATTATACAAGAATCATATATATTAATATGATATCATATATGATCTTTTAACATTGGTTTGTTAATAATATCTTAGAATTATCGTCGTTTCGGGAGTTAACTTACTCATTTTCTTTTATATGTTTTGTTACATAAGCCATGGTTGTTGTATCTTATTCATATCCAGAATGATATATAGTCCTTAAACATCATTTTTAAATCATCAAATGATAATTATACTTGAATGGATACGATGGAGAATGAATCTCATCGCGTTCGTGGAGACGGTAGTCCGTACGTACGCACGAGCGACAATATCATTCTTTTGATATTAAAATAATATATAAATGGATGGTATATCATATATAAAGAATAATTAACATGTTATATTTATTATTTACATGTGTTACACATCATTATTATACCCATCCAAATAATATTATATTGAATAACAATTACACCACGACGTGGAGACGGTAAGCCGTACGTACGCACGTATGGTGACATGTTATTCAAAAGGTGGATAGAATACTGAATATGGTTGTACCATATTTATAATAACATCACAGTATATGTGAGATACTGGAGTTATTATTTTATAATGGTAAGAACAAAGGAAGAAGAAGTGGAAGAAGAAATGAACTTGGAGAAGGGTGGTGAAATCATTACCTCTTCTTCGGGTTCTTCCTTTTGATTTGATCAAAAGGGCTCCTTAGGTTGGCTTTCTGATAAAACTAAGGCCTCTAGGTTGTAGTGAGGGATGTTAGGAGAGTATTTTGGCAGAGTTTGGCCGAACCAAAAGGCTTTGAAGGTGTGAAGAAATGATAAGGAGGAGTTCCCTTTTATAAGAGGGGTGTGGGGCACCTTTGGAAAAGCTAGAAATATTAATTTATAATAAATTCATATTCGGTTTCCAATGGCTCCAAAGTTGATTATTCAAAGGTTAAGGTGGGGCTAGGTCGAAAACCACTCAACAAATATAATTTAGACAGGTTTGGGTACTTATATTAACCTTATCTTTAAGTATTGACTCTAAGTTAAATAGTTTCACTTTTACAATGTCTCTTTGTATTTTTATATAATATGGTTAATAAACTTACTATATACATCAAAGAGACCCCCAAGTGGTCCATTAATGATTAACCTATCATTATATAAGTCTCTTGTCCGAACCTTAGATTTTTAGGAATTTAATATCAATTAATAATATAATATTTGTTTTAAGAACTCTTTTATGTCAATTTTGACACTATTCAATAGTTGATTTTTGTGAAACTCCTAACAGATTGATTACTTCGAAAAAAGTCAATTAAATCAATCCTAATATATCATATTATCCTATAAAATTAGTTTAATTCATTAAAAGTTTCATATTATATTTATTTGGGTATTTATAATATCAATTATTTTAATTTTTCACTATTATAGTAATTACTTCATCATCATTGTGTCACAAATAAAATAAATTATTTAATGTCTAAAAATTATAAATAAAATATCATTATGTAGGAAATCGTTTTAGCTTTCTAATGAATATTTATAATCTAAAAGCCAACATATATAACCCTATGTAACAATTGTTTTTCTAAAAGATATATGCTTGTGTCATTTTTGTATTCATTTTAACTTAATTAAAATAAAGTGTCATTATCACTTACAAGTGGATCCATGGGGTCCCAAAATAGAGCCAAAGATTCCCATGGTCGACCATGTATCAACCAATATGGTTAAGACACGTTTTAGGGTAATTTAGTATTATTATAATATTATTTTTTAACCCTTATTTACCGGATTTACCCTTAACCATGGTAAATAAAATATTTACCGCAGTAATTATTCAAAATGTCTAAAAATAAAAGTTACCTATTTACACAATTTGAACATCCTGATTCCAAATATGGAATCCATTTTCCTAAATTCAAAACACATAAGTGGCAGAAATTAATTTAAAATTAATTCCCGCTGTCAAAATAAAAAGCGTGTTTTTAAGAGATAATAACTATCAAAAGATTGACACTTGTTTATGTTCGGTTTAATTGTAAAATTATGTCCAATGACCAAAATTATATTAAATGGTAAAAATATATTCTAAATATACTTTTAAACCACTCAAATTCATAATTTATCACTATTAATTATTTTTATTAAAAAAGTTGTTTTTAATTAAAATTTAGTAATTTTCACTATTCATCAAAATATGAAAGTTATCCGAAAAGTACCAAAATTTCACCTTAGGCTAAATTCGATATTCCGAATCCAAAAATGAAGTCCATTTCAAAATATAAAATATATATAATTTCAAAATTTAGGTATTACTATTTATAACGGCTATTTTGATCGGTTATGGTGTGTGTTAAAACTCGACGTTGCGTACAACACACGCTACTGTTTTATTCAAAGGAAAGCGTACCGTGGAAGCTTGGGATGTTTCATTTTAAATTTTTTGATGTCTCCATTTAGTCAAAAAGTTTAAAATATTGTATTTATAAAGGTTTCACTATCAAAAGTTGATAAAAGTGCAATACTGAAAATGAATCTGTTCTTGCATTATGACTAAGAAACTCATAATATGGATTCTAAAATTATAAGGATTATATAAAGTTAAAATTGTAGTTAATTCTATTCATGACCTCTTTTAATGGCTTTTTTTTTGGTAAGTCATGGTGCAATTGAACTCGGTGTTGCGTGTAGTGCAAGTTATTGAATTATTTTGAAGAAATAACACACTATGAAATCTTGGGGGGTTACATTCTCCCCTCCTTCAATAAATTGCGTCCTCGCAATTTGAAATTGTTCTTCGAAAATAAAAGGTTGAAAATAGATAATATATTTGTGGGAAAACCCACATCGGAAATTGGGTTACTAAAATTTAGTCTTAATATGAGGAAATGAGAAATGAAAGGTTCACCACCAAATTATGATTTTGATTAGGAGAACATTGGTGGAAATTAGAGACATATAATCGAAGGAAAAACTTAAATATTTATAGGTAGTGATTGAGGTCATCAATCACAAACAAGTGCATAATTGAGGTCCTTAAACTCATCAATCTATGATGATTTGAAGTACCATCGGTTCAACAAAATATAGGGTATTGGGATAACACATTTTTGACGTTTCAAAATATTTTGTTGAAATCCCACCTCGAAAAATGAATTAACGAGGCCTCTATTTAAAATAAAGAGTCGAAAGTATGAAGATTACCGAAAATAACACATACTAGGGTTCCATGTAGGAAAATATGGATATGGAAGAAAAATCTAACCATCAATTATCTGATGGAGAGTGGTAGAGAACATGGCTATGAAAAGGCCAACAATCCCAAAGCCATAAATTAGTGATGATTTAAGGTACCATCTAGGAAAACATTTTTGTTCTAAGTTGATTTTCTTAATATTGATGAATTTATTTATGAGATTGGCTAAGATCATAAGGAGATATACTTACTTTATAATTAGAGTTTTATCCATTAATAAATTTCTACCACAAACTCATCTTTCACTCTAAAAGATAATAGAATGTAAAAAAATTCTATTTACACTATTAGTATAGGGTTCCAAAATAAACGAATTTATAATTCATCTACAAGATCTTTTAATAAAAACTACATTATTTAATCCAGGACATCTCGTGGGCCAGTGGTAGGTGATACACCCTTGTCGCCCTTCGGTTGCGGGTTCAAGTCTCGCAGCCTTGCCGGACGCGACGGGTTGCCGCCCGACCTCCACGTTGTCCTTTCATGGCAATCCAAAATAATCCAAACTAGAACTATCCAAAATACTTCTATCCAAACTCACAGTCCAACATTTATAAGTAAGGTAAACATAATGTAGAACCTTTTTACCCCGTAATAGAATATGAATACCTTTATCATGTATTCTTTTAATACACCGAAACATCCTGAATTACCAAATTCCTTATTGATTACATTCATGCTCCCTTATTCCATATAGAAAGCTGGATATAGTTCATTAATCCAAAAATGTTTTAAACCCCAACAATGATGGAATATCATTAATCAGTTCCAGGGTAGTCAATAATATCCAATATAATTTATCCAAAACAATCATGTATTATTCCAAAATTACTACCTCAGTATCAGAACTATATTATGGTTTATCATTCTCTCACCCATATATTTTCCAAAAATTATCCTGCTATTGAGTCACTTTTCTTTGTTCCACACAATCTCAAGTCCTTAATGAAATAGTACTGCAGTACAATCCTTATATACTCCATAATTATTATAACAAGTACATTGTTGATACAACACTCAATTGACATAATCAACATAAGAACTCTAATCATTCCTCTTCATCTGTGGCAGTATCATAACATGATTATTATCCAATAACATCATTTGCGGCATAGTATGATGACTGGGACATAGGTTCGCGTAGTGTCGAAACTCCTTGCAAATGAAGCATTGTACATTTGAAACCATTTTCTTACCCTTGCAGTCACGTACTTTGTGCCCTTTTCCTCCACACTTATAACAAACTCCCATTCCTTTCAGGAAAGTTCCAGGGTGTTTCTTTCCACAGTTACCACATATGGGAAAATTCTTCTTTTCCCTCTTCCCTTTATCCATCTTTCTCTCTTCCATCCTTTTCTTCTCTTGCTTCCCTTCAAAGCCATAGGACTCAGTAAACTCTTTACTTATCTTATCAACACTTGATATTATTTTTTTCATATGATGATAATACATGGGAGACTATTTCTCTTATAAATTCTAGCTTAAGACCATGAGAGATATGATCCTTCCTTCTCTTTGAATCATGTGCATTTCTGGAGTTATCATTCCTTCTACTGGGTGCCATTTCTAAACAATGGAATAAACTAGATTAGTTTATGAATCAAAATACATAATCCCATACATATAAAACACTTAACATAAATTGAACTATTTATGGATATAATCCATAATCATAAAAATGTTTTCTTTGAGGAAGTATATACTCATAAACCCTTCATAATGATTTGTAAAGAAAATGAGAGTTATCCTAAGCTTATCCCCTGGGAGTGTCGTAACCAAGAGTGCAGCAAGGCCCGTTGTCGTGCACCAGTTCCCGTTCGAGTCTATCTCAAAGCAGTGTTTTCGGGTTTTACCCCTAGGTACATCTGTGCCAGAGCCGCCTCTACCTGCTCGTATCCAGACAGGGATGTATTGCTCGGAAAACTCACAAAAATCTCTACAATACCAAAATTCTAGGAAGTTCTTCTATACTAATCCTCAAAGTTCATCTTAGGTCTACGTGCTCTAATCAGAGTTTATCTAAATCTAGCTTCCAAGGTTTGTACTAAACTTCCTCTGATACCAACTGTAACGCCCCGACCCCAGTTACCCAGAGTCGGTGCATTATTACATAACATTGGCATGATCACAAGAAAGATCAAATCTCGAAAGACCGATTGGTTTAGTATCCTTGGAAACACTATATATATTCATAAGTTTTACATTACATCATTAAACGAAAAACTACAACAACAACATATTGTCTCCATAATCCACACTCATATCCCCACATAATATCCCTGCAGGTCATTCATAACTTACTTCTTCACTTCCTGGGAAAAATAAAACATAGAAAAGGGGTGAGCTCAAATTCCCAGTAAGGATAACAATATAGCGAAAACTTTCATAAAAAAGAATAAACATTTAAGGCAATGCATTACTAAAACAAAAGCCTTTTAAACTTTAACTTCAACATAGTATGGAAAAAGTAAAATGAAATAATGACATTTACTTATTCACATGGATATTCTACTAATCGAATAATCACATGCAAAAATCAATAACCACTTTCATAATGTTGGAATTCATAATGCCAGACTATCATAACCACATAGCCAAGGCCTCGTGCCAAGACTACAAATACGATTTTGTCAAGGCCTTGTGCCAAGACACTAGTTAGTCTCATGAGACCTACCGATGCATCGAGGAGCTATAGCGGGCTCCACCCGTCACATATTAAGTCCAATGCATTCCCATATGAAAAGGTTTAAACATAACATAAACATTCGTATTAAAACTAGCATACGAAATGTCAATAATTTCACCATAAACTATGAATGGTATAAAAATAGCACATCCACAGTCAAACATATCACAAAACTTTCAATACAATATAGAAGCTTTGTATTACAATAAATCAACTTCAAATAAGCGTAAAATCCATCAAAGGATGTTGACATAGATGAAATCAAAATTCTTTTTTAAAGAAATATCTCTTTTTATTTTGAAATCTTTTAAGATCCATATAAAATAAAACATTTTCTTTGACAATATTCTTATAAGTTTGTAAGGGAAGCTTTGAAGATTTTATAACGGCGGAAAATAGTCGCACCCTCCGTATAAGTTAAAAAAAATATTCTTACCTTAATTCTGTCGAAAAGGTTAAAAAGGACCTTCTTTTGAAAACGACCGAAAGATTCCTTTATAAACCACTTATAAAAGTCAAAAAGGGTATAAATGACTTTAACTCATATTCTAGTAAATAGTAAAAATGTTTTGAAATACATTTTTAAGAAACATGGATGTGGATGATAAAGAGATCCCAGTAGATTATTACGTATAAACAACCTTGGATAATGAAGAGGTTGTAAAGTAAACCCTTACCTTGTACTTTTCCTTGGTTGGGGTAGGTTAACCTCCTGTATAATGGTGAAATAGTTGTTATTAAATTATACAAGAATCATATATATTAATATGATATCATATATGATCTTTTAACATTGGTTTGTTAATATTATCTTAGAATTATCGTCGTTTCGGGAGTTAACTTACTCATTTTCTTTTATATGTTTTGTTACATAAGCCATGGTTGTTGTATCTTATTCATATCCAGAATGATATCTAGTCCTTAAACATCATTTTTAAATCATCAAATGATAATTATACTTGAATGGATACGATGGAGAATGAATCTCATCGCGTTCGTGGAGACGGTAGTCCGTACGTACGCACGAGTGACAATATCATTCTTTTGATATTAAAATAATATATAAATGGATGGTATATCATATATACAGAATCATTAACATGTTATATTTATTATTTACATGAGTTACACATCATTATTATACCCATCCAAATAATATTATATTGAATAACAATTACACCACGACGTGGAGACGGTAAGCCGTACGTACGCACGTATGGTGACATGTTATTCAAAGGGTGGATAGAATACTGAATATGGTTGTAACATATTTATAATAAAATCACAGTATATGTGAGATACTGGAGTTATTATTTTAGAATGGTAAGAACAAAGGAAGAAGAAGTGGAAGAAGAAATGAACTTGGAGAAGGGTGGTGAAATCATTACCTCTTCTTCGGGTTCTTCCTTTTGATTTGATCAAAATGGATCCTTAGGTTGGCTTTATGATCAAACTAAAGCCTCTAGGTTGTAGTGAGGGATGTTAGGAGAGTATTTGGGCAGAGTTTGGCCGAACCAAAAGGCTTTGAAGGTGTGAAGAAATGAGAAGGAGGAGTTCCCTTTTATAAGAGGGGTGAGGGGCACCTTTGGAAAAGCTAGAAATATTAATTTATAATAAATTCATATTCGGTTTCCAATGGCTCCAAAGTTGATTATTAAATGGTTAAGGTGGGGATAGGTTGAAAACCACTCAACCAATAGAATTTAGACAGGTTTGGGTACTTATATTAACCTTATCTTTAAGTATTAACTCTAAGTTAATTAGTTTCACTTTTACAATGTCTCTTTGTATTTTTATATAATATGGTTAATAAACTTACTATATACATCCAAGCGACCCCCAAGTGGTCCATTAATGATGAAAATATCATGATATAAGTCTCTTGTCCAAACCTTAGATTTTTAGGAATTTAATATCAATTAATAATATAATATTTGTTTTAAGAACTCTTTTATGTCAATTTTGACACTATTCAATAGTTGATTTTTGTGAAACTCCTAACAGATTGATTACTTCGAAAAAAGTAAATTAAATCAATCCTAATATATCATATTATCCTATAAAATTAGTTTAATTCATTAAAAGGTTCATATTATATTGATTTGGGTATTTATAATATCAATTATTTTAATTTTTCACTATTATAGTAATTACTGCATCATCATTGTGTCATAAATAAAATAAATTATTTAATGTCTAAAAATTATAAATAAACTATCATTATGTAGGAACTCTTTTTATCTTTCTAATGAATATTTATAATCTAAAATCCAACATATATAACCCTATGTAACAATTGTTTTTCTAAAAGATATATGCTTGTGTCATTTTTGTATTCATTTTAACTTAATTAAAATAAAGTGTCATTATCACTTACAAGTGGATACATGGGGTCCCAAAATAGACCCAAAGATGCCCATGGTCGACCATGTATCAACCAATATGGTTAAGACACGTTTTGGTGTAATTTAGTATTATTATTATATTATTTTTTAACCCTTATTTACCGGATTTACCCTTAACCATGGTAAATAAAATATTTACCGCACTAATTATTCAAAATATCTAAAAATAAAAGTTACCTATTTACACAATTTGAACATCCTGATTCCAAATATGGAATCCATTTTCCTAAATTCAAAACACAGAAGTGTCAGAAATTAATTTAAAATTAATTCCCGCTGTCAAAACAAAAAGCGTGTTTTTAAGAGATAATAACTATCAAAAGATTGACACTTGTTTATGTTCGGTTTAATTGTAAAATTATGTCCAATGACCAACATTATATTAAATGGTAAAAATATATTCTAAATATACTTTAAAACCACTCAAATTCATAATTTATCACTATTAATTATTTTGATTAAAAAAGTTGTTTTTAATTAAAATTTAGTAATTTTCACTATTCATCAAAATATGAAAGTTATCCGAAAAGTACCAAAATTTTACCTTAGGCTAAATTCGATATTCCGAATCCAAAAATGAATTCCATTTCAAAATATAAAATATATATAATTTCAAAATTTAGGTATTACTATTCATAACGGCTAGTTTGATCGGTTATGGTGTGTGTTAAAACTCGACGTTGCGTACAACACACGCCACTGTTTTATTCAAAGGAAAGCATACCATGGAAGCTTGGGATGTTTCATTTTAAATTTTTTGATGTCTCCATTTAGTCAAAAAGTTTAAAATATTGTATTTAAAAAGGTTTCACTATCAAAAGTTGATAAAAGTGCAATACTGAAAATGAATCTGTTCTTGCATTATGACTAAGAAACTCATAATATGGATTCTAAAATTATAAGGATTATATAAAGTTAAAAATGTAGTTAATGCTATTCATGACCTCTTTTAATGGATTTTTTTTTTGGTAAGTCATGGTGCAATTGAACTCGGTGTTGCGTGTAGTGCAAGTTATTGAATTATTTTGAAGAAATAACACACTATGAAATCTTGGGGTGTTACATTCGGGGTCACCTCCGGAAAGTTCCTTGGATTTGTGGTAAGATACCGGGGTATTGAGATCGACCCGGAGAAGATCAGGGCGATTAGCCAGATGCCTCCCCCAGGTAACATCCGGGAACTGCAAGGGTTCCAAGGCCACTTAGCCTATATACGCCGATTCATCGCGAATCTGGCCGGCAAGTGTAAGCCCTTTTCTCGGCTCATGAAGAAAGGTGCCACCTATGTATGGGATAAAGAGTGTCAGACCGCTTTCGAGGAAATAAAGCAGTACCTGCTTCAACCTCCGGTTCTGATGCCGCCTGTATCCAGGAAGCCGCTGGTCCTTTATGTGACCGCCCTGGAACGGTCTCTGGGTGCCCTTCTCGCCCAGAAGAACAACGAGGGAATAGAGAATAGCCTTTATTACCTCAGTCGCATGCTCCTCGATGCGGAAGTCAGGTATTCCCCCATCGAGAAGAGCTGCCTGGCGCTCGTATTTGCCGTACAGAAATTACGGCACTACTTGCAGCACCATGAGGTACAGTTGGTTTCTCGGGTAGACCCGTTGAAATATATCCTGAGCCGGCCTATGTTGACTGGCTGTCTAGCGCGATGGGCTGTGATTATCCAGCAGTTCGACATCAGGTATGTGTCTCAGAAGGCCATCAAAGGGAAAGCATTGGCAGACTTTCTGGCTGCTCACCCAACCTCCGCGGATCAGCCGCTGGATCTAGGCTTTCCCGATGAGGCCATTCTCTCGGTCGATCGAGCCGATCCATGCTGGCAGATGCACTTTGACGATGCCTCCCGGAGCCCCACCGGTAGAAGGCTCGATAATCCTAAGCTCAACAGAGTGGGCTTGGGTATCGTCTTCATTACCCTGGAGCAAGCCGTGCTTCCATACTCTTTCCTGTTGTCAGAGGGATGTACCAACAATGAGGCGGAATACCATGCCCTCATCACCGGCCTCGAGTTGGCTCTCGAGATCGACGTGACCCACCTGTGTGTGAAAGGGGACTCCGAGCTGGTCGTTAGGCAGATCAATGGCGACTATGTTGTCAGGAAGCCGGAACTTGTGCCATTGCTGGAGTGCACCCTGCTTTTGAAGGCCCAGTTCCCTTCTCGGCCAGAAATTGTCCATATTCCCTGGTCACAGAACGGTCGAGCAGATGCTTTGGCCAGCCTTGCTGCGTCACTTGCAGAGCCTGAACAGGACAACCTGATCATCCGCGTGACGCACCGCAGGCTCATCGCTCCCGTTATCCTGGAGGGAGATCGAGGCCCGTCGGTAAGTAATCTCACCACTGTTTCCCCTATGCCCGGAGCCCCGAGTACCCCAGATATGGCAGTCGAACCAGCCCCTGATTGGAGGACGCCTTTGGTTGAGTACCTCCAATATGGCATTCTCCCATCGGATCGGGCCGAGCGCGAGCGAGTTCGACGCCGCGCATCGCAGTTTGTCCTCCAGAGCAGTACCGGCTTGGAGCAGATCCTCTATAGGCGCGGATTTGATGGTGTTCTCCTCCGTTGCCTTCATGGGGTTGAGATCCCACGAGTCATGCAAGAGGTTCATGCTGGTTCATGCGGTGCCCATCAGACTGGGCCGAAGCTGTCCCACCAGATTCGGAGGTTGGGATACTTCTGGCCCTCCATGATCCATGACTGCATCGAGTATGCCAGGAGGTTCCATGCGTGCCAGGTTCATGCGAACTTTGTGCATCGGACGCCGGAGCCTCTCCATACCACCAGGTATTCTTGGCCCTTTGCAGTCTGGGGTCTGGACGTTGTGGGACCTTACCCGCCGGCGACAGCTCTCCAGTGCCGGTTCATTCTGACAGCCACGGACTTCTTCTCCAAATGGGCAGAGGCGATTCCGCTCAGAGAGGTCAAATCCTGTTCGATCGTTGACTTCGTGACCTCCAACATCATTTACCTATTTGGAGTGCCTCACGCTATCCTCACAGATAACGGAGCCAATTTCTGAGCAGCTGAGTTGAAGAAGTTGTACGCCAAGTACAAAATTCGCTCGAACCATACATCTCGCTATCATGCGCAAGCAAATGGACAGATTGAGGCGTTTAACAAAACACTCTCTAACATTCTGCAAAAGATGGTTGGTCAGAACAAGAAGAGTTCGCCGGACAGGCTCCCCAACGCCCTCTGGGCTTATCGGACGACGACTCGCAATTCCACCCAGATGATCCCTTATTCCCTGGTGTATGGAGCTGAGGCCGTCTTGTCCATCGAGATCCAGTTACCGTCCTTGCGCATTGCGGTCTACGACCAGCAAGCACCGGACAGAGCTGCTGAAGCCCGTCTAGTCGAGTTGGAAGCACTGGATGAGAATAGACTTCGCGCTTTGCACAACTTGGAGAGGCATCAAAGCAGGATGGCTCGAGCTTTCAATAAGAAGGTTCGCCTCCGCTCCTTCCTACAGGGTGACCTAGTACTGGCCCTAAGAGCGCCAATGATCCCCGGCAGGAAGCCACCCATGTTGGAGCCCAAGTGGGAGGGACCTTTTGTTGTCCACAAGGTCTATCCCAATGGCGCGTACTCCCTAGCAACTATGGATGGTGAGCGTGTCACTCCTCCCACCAACGCTAGGTTCCTCAAGCAGTACTTTTCCTGAGTGCACTTCGTCCGCGCGACAAGACGTTAAACTGCCAAGCATCATCGTCCAACATGACGTTAAACTGTACCACGTCCGCGCTGCAAGACGTTAAACTGCCAAGCATCTTCGTCCTGCATGACGCTAAACTGCACCACGTCCGCGCTGCAAGACGTTAAACTGTCGAGCATCTCCGTCCTGCATGACGCTAAACTGCACCTTAAGAACTACGTGCGGCTTGATTCCCATCCTTATGAGATACGTAGGACCGCCTGAACATTCATGTTTCAGGCCCAGCCCCATCCTTCGGGAATTTCCATCCCATCTCGGGCCCTTGGCCCAGTTGCCTCCGGGTGTGCAGCGTATGGTGTGAACGCGGGGCTATGCCCTCATTCACGTCGGTTTGCTCGCCACGCAGTACGCCCCCCACGTTTGGGGATGCCTTCTGCTCCCCCCTTTCTCTTTTCGTCCTGCATGACGTTAAACTGCACTTCAAGAACTACGTGCGGCTTGATTCCCATCCTTATGGGATATGTAGGACCGCCTGAACATTCATGTTTCAGGCCCAGCCCCATTTCCCAGGAATCTCTATCCCGCATTGGGCCTCTGGCCCAAGTTCCCCTCCTTTTTGTGCGAGGCGTGTGGCGTGAGCGGGGGATTATGTCCTCATTCACGTTGGTCTACTGGTCGCGCCGTACGCCTCCCCCGTGTGTGAGACTACCTCACACCCCTCATCATCCTGCATGACGTTAAACTGCCTCTCAAGAACTACGTATGGCTTGATTCCCATCCTTATGGGATACGTAGGACCGCCTGGACGCTTGTGTCTCAGGTCCAGCCCCGTCTCTTGGTTGATCACGGGGATCTGCTGTCTTTTGGTTGCTCTCAGGATGAGTCCTCCGACCCTTTCCGGTGATCTGTTAACATGTTTTGGGTACTTCGGTCTATGAACCCGTGGTGTCGGATTCAATCCCGACAAGTCCTGTGTTGCTTGTCGGGCCGGGCGCTTCCTCTTGTTCGAGCCTTCACTCAAAGGGATCCTCGTTAGCGGTTTGGGTACGATGCCTCAGTGCTCTACTACCGCTCCGGGTCGATTTACCGGCAGGTCCTGGGCCGCAAATCGATATGAGTCCTGCGCTTGAGCGGTTGATGCTCGTTTTCTGGTCCCATTCTAGGCTGACGCGATCGGATGTTGTGTTGCGAATATGGTCAGCGACATCCTTGATCGCCATGTCGGCTCTTTCAGGCTCCGAACATTGGTTGCGCGGTCCTCATCACACTCCGCCTTTGTGCGTTGTAGTGGAATCTCGACACTCTCTTCATACTGACCTTCAGTACACCTTTACACGTTAGGCAGGCCAACCAGGGTAATGGTGTCTGTCGAGGCTCCCACGATCTGAGCACCAAAGATATATGCTGATGTCCTCCCTAAGGGCCATGTGTAGCTGGACCCTCGTCCCTATAAAGAGGAAGGAGTCGCCCGAACAATCGCGTTCTGGGCCCAGTGTAACTGGAGGCTAGCATCTCTGCCCCTCGGGTGATGGACATACGCAGGCCCCTATCCCAGGATCCTTCTCCTGGAATCGTGCGTGACCGCAGGGCTGGGTATGTTCCCACCTCCGCTGGGCCCGCCATATCGCAATAAGCGGATTCCTCCATGGTCCGAACCACACGACCTTAAACTGTGTTGTCTGGTCCTACCACACGACCGTAAACTGTGATCGTCTTGGCCGCCCGACGAGAAACGGCACTGCATCGTGATGTTCTCTTCAGAGGACACTCACGTTGGGCGCTGGTTAATAACCACGCCATTTATCAATGTCTTTCATGGCTTGATTATTGTAGCGACACCAGGGATTCCCTAATCACAGGCATGTCGCTGCACAAAGAAAAACCATCCATCTTTATGGACAAACAAGAAATATCAAATACCGCTTCTTCTGTGTGCGAGGGTCAGACCCGCACCCCTCCCCACGCTGGTGCCCGATTGTGTTGCGCTGCGCTTCAAGAACTACGTGTGGCTTGATTCCCATCCTTATGGGATGCGTAGGAACGCCCGGATGTTTGAAACTTCGGGTCCAGCCCCCACCTCTTAAAGATTCCCCGGTGTACGGTGCGAGGGACCCAGGCCCCTATTTATAGGCAAGGCTGGGAGTCCGCGCTGCGCGGAAAGCGCTTTGCGCGACCGCACCGGCGAATTTCGCGCCCGACGCCCCTTTTTGCGCGCCAAAGTCCCGCGCCACCCAAGACTTCGGCATTCCGGCGTCTCCCTCGGAACGCGATCGTTACGACCTCTCGCCGATCAGATTCCGAGGGGGGGCTTTTGTAGACGCCGAAAAAGTCCGTTGTTCCCAAACGAAGCTCCGGATGCGGGAAGCGAGGTCATATTTGGAGTCGGATGCCCGTTTCGGAGGGCCCCGAAGCCTTGCACGGAATTTTGGAGATCCGCGCGCAATGTTGGAGTGCAACGCGCAAACCTCCCGGGATGCGCGCAATGCGCTGGGCCGGCGCGCAATTTTGCGCGCCCGTGACCCGCGCGACTCCCTTGCGCGCCGGGCCCGATTCCGCGCCCGCGAAGAGAATTCCGCGCCCGCGATCCGGATTCCGGACCCGAGGTTGCCTATAAATAAAAGGCGACCCCCGACGTTTTAAAGGTGGTCGGAATTCGAAAGGTCTCTCGTGCGCGCAATCCAACCCCTTCCGCGCACAATGCCGATCTTCAGGTAACCTCCTTTCTTTCGCGCAAGAAAGCCTCGGGGTTCGCCTTCGCGCGCAATCCCTTTGGCTCCTTTCTTTTTGAATAATTCTTCACCCAAAGGCCTTCACGCGCAAAAGAAGCCTCTTGCGCGCAATTGCCCCCGGGTGCGCGCAATCCTGCCCGATTGCGCGCACCCCCCTTTTTTCAAAGTGGCCATTCGTTAGAGAATGAGCCGTTGCCCCCGCGTGCTATCCGAAGCCCGGTGCGCGCAATCTCCATCTTCCGCGCGCAAAGCGCTGGCCCAATTGTGCGCCAGCCCGCCCATTTGCGCGCCGACCTGTGGTATTGCGCGCCAACTCCTCTTTTGCGCGCAAACCGCTAGGGTCGCCCCCTTTGACCCCCTGAGGGTACCCGCCTACGTGGCGCCCGATGATCCTCATCCCGGGTGCCCCGCACCGTGCGTTGTCTTCCCGTGCGGCCCTCCAGGCTCGTGCGAAGTGACACGGACCCTTTGGCGGCGCTCCAACGTCCAAGTTGTACGACGCTAAACTGCATAGCCACCATCGTCCGCGCGACAAGACGTTAAACTGCCAAGCATCTACGTCTGCGCTGCAAGACGTTAAACTGCCGAGTGCTTCGTCCAACATGACGTTAAACTGTACATCGTCCTCAACACACGACGTTAAACTGTACTTCGTTCGGCAAGACGTTAAACCGTCCGCTTCGTTCTCAACACATGACGTTAAACTGTACTTCGTCCGGCAGGACGTTAAACCGTCCGCATCACCCGATCCCGTGCCCCGCACGCAGGGTCCTCCCGGTTTGGATGTGGCCCCCACCCGCTCGTCTCTGCAGGGATGTCGGTATTGGAGTGGCCTTCGCCCACGGGGGTAGAGTGTTACAAAAAGAACGAACTACGTGGACTTTGATCCCTGTCTTCTAAAAAGGGTACGTAGGAAGCCTCTCCGAGGTTCAAGCCCACCACCTGGTCATCCCGGTCGTATTCACGTCGGTCCGTCCATTAGTGGACCCCTCCCGGGTTCACACTTGCGTCGATTCACCTATGAATCCGCCCTTGTGGGAGACTGCACGTGTGTATCTCCATTGTGCTTCCCCACTGCCGAAACCAGTGGAGGGCGTGACAGGGATCGAGGTCTCTTACCTTCGGCCCAAGTCCCTCTCCGACTGAGTTTTGCCGCATCCGGGCCGCCTCAGTGTGTAAGTCCTGACAGAACGAACTACGTGGACTTTGATCCCTGTTTCCTAAACAGGGTACGTAGGAAGCCTCTCCGAGGTTCAAGCCCACCACCTGGTCGTACCGGTCGTATTCACGTCGGTTCGTCCATCAGTGGACCCCTCCTGGGTTCACACTCGCGTCGATTCACCTATGAATCCGCCCTTGTGGGGGACTGCACATGTGTATCTCCATTGCGCTTCCCCACTGCCTTTTTTCTATTTCTCCTGCCAACGTCCAGCATGACGTGAAACTGTAATCCACCCGGCCGTTCCATCCCCCTCTGTGCGAGGTGGTTCGGTTCAATCCTCCGCCCGGCGGCCTCGACCTCTTCGTGAGTCGGCTTGCCGATGTCCAGCATGACGTTAAACTGTATATCCGAACTACGCTGACTTTGATCCGCGCCAACGCGCGTTACGTAGGAAGCCCCTATGGGGTCCAAGCTCTTCACTCCATCATCCATCCTGATCCTTACCCGGGCCGCCACATCCCGGTGGGGTCATGCCACTTCATTCCACTCCAATTCACTCGGGAAGCCGCCCATGTGCTGGCCCCAGCGTCGGAGGTTCCTCGCAAGGGGTTCTTTCATCTGGTCCACTTCTCGTGTTGATCAGTCTGATGCCGTCCCCGCTGGACGTTAAACTCGCGGCATACCCCGTGTTAAACATGGGAAGCTGAGGAAAACCTAAGGTGACACAGTTCCCCGCACCTAGCACGGGATGCCTCAGGCCATCACGCCTTCGAGAAGCCCTATTAGTGACGGAAGGCAGACATGCAGAGTCACAGTGTTAAGACACGCCCCCAACACCCAGAGCTACCCGGTCTCCTCACCGCAGGTTGCTGCCCCGACCAGACCCCTTGGAGCGTCCGGGCGGAAGCAGCGTAATTAACCGGTCTCCATGGAGACATGGCGCCTGTAATGAGATTAACGAGCACGTCTTAAATCTATGAGGGAGACCCGGATTAGGCGACGAGTTCTGAGGAGACGTCCACGGAAGGAGGAGCCGACATCCCATCATACCGGTTTCGATCAAGGAGCAGACGCCCCTGAATAAGGGACGAATGCCGCCCGCCCTTGGAAAGCGGGACTGCGGGGCCACAAGCCGCGCGCCCATCCCCTCGGGTCGACGGGTGCACGCGCGAACGCGTCCTGGCGGAACAGCGTCGGAACAGAAACTCGACGCACATCCGCACCGAAACAGATAGGATGAGTGTTTTATAATAAATTACATCCCTATATGAAATTTATAAGTGGAAGTGTCTCTAACATAGATATTAATAGGTGAAAAAACCCAAAAACGGTTTATTGATCTAGACTAAATCGGGAATTAGTGCATAAAAAATGGGCCTTGCTGCACACCTGGTTTGGACTCCCAAAGAATATGACTTTTAAATTTAAAACACTTTATGATCCATCATGAAGGATTTAAATATAATATTTATATAAATGACATATAATAAAACAAAGTTCTAATAGATTAAATAATTTTTCATGATTTATACATATTATTTGACTTTTCCTGATTATATTTTTCCTGGTCATGATTAATATTTCTCAAATTATTATTTTATAATTTTACTCAATGGATGGAACTTAGAGGCTATTTATTAATTATGATTTTGATATAAAATGTATTTATTTTACTCCTTATAATACAAAATTTATTGGAGTTATAAAAGAAAATGACATTGTTATGTTCATACATCTTTCTCAAGCTATGAATCTGGCTAAACGTCCAAATGTTCAAAGGAGGGAACAAAATTATGTTGAGTCCTTCATGAGAAAGAGTCCATATTCCTTAAGTGTAACCACTAGTACACATATTGATGAACAATTTATTAGTACCACATAAAATATATTTTTCATTCTCCAATGTTTGGAACATCAAATATTAATAGTTTTTATTTACCGTTTGCAAGGTGAAGCAGAATAATGGTTGAATATTATCCAAAATATAAGGCAACATGATGAAATTGACTGCATGGTGATGTATGAGTTCAAGAACATATTTTATAATAATTATTATCCTCATGTTCTATGTACAAATATAGATAATTATTTTCCTAAGTTAAATAAAATATATGATGAATCCATTGGTACCTGTGAGAAAAAATTTAGAAGACTTCTGAGGTATGATTTTAGTATTAACGTCTAACCTGAGGGAATGGTTGATCAATTATTTGGTGGATTAAAAATAAGTATTTGTAGGGAATTATGCATAAGAGAACTCAGAATATATTAAGAGATTGTGCATTGTTCTATCGAAGTATACATGGAGGTTGGAGTTATGTATGAATCTCTTTTCTTGGATAAGAAAATGAAAATGGAGTTCAAAGGAAGAACAAAAAACCATGTAGAAAATAAGATTTAAAATACTTTATACTCAATGTGGGGTAAAATCATGGGGGAAATTTTATTTTTGAGAATACTAAATGTTTTAATTGTGGAAAGTAAGGTCATCGGGCAATGGATTTCTGAAGTGATGGGTTGAAGGTTTCTAAAAATGCGAATAGAGGGAAAACTACACAGAATGAACCACCCCCACATTAGTGCTTCATGTGTAATTAAAATTTAAATTATTCTAATAAATTACCAAACCAAGTAGTTAATGAATATGATCAATGAAATAAACCTCTTATGTTGAGGGATAAGGGGAAATATACTTAGATCAATGTTTCTTATGAGAGGTGTAATAAAAATGTGGTGAAAGGTGAGCTTACCAACCAATATTGAACATATAATTTCTTATTTGACTATAGATCTACCAATTCATTCATATAGAGAGAATTTCATATGGGTATTAAGATTCCATCCAAAAAATTAGATTTATAGATTTTTAGTTAAAATCAAAAATAGTACCATGATTTCATTGTAAGTTTATTATTTCTCTCCGGTTGATGTTGGTGGGAATGTGATTCATGTAAAGCCCATAATTATTCCTCTAGTTTAATTTTACCTAATATTAGGAATGGAATATAATTCTCTATATAAATACCAAATCAAATTTCTAATAAGGGAAGTCACTTTTGATATTCTAAACCAATCTATGATCATCTATAAATGTGAGGATAAGTAATATCTTTTGATGGATATCACATCCATTTTATGGGTCTTAATTATAAGATAGAATTTATTTTTATCACATGTAGTTTGGGAGAAACTTAACATAGATTATATTCCTATTGTAAATAAATTTTGGATGTATTTTCTAAAGAATTTACTATTCTTACACCCAAACATAATATTTAGTTGTCAATAGAACTCATTCATGGTTCCAACTTCATTTCAAAGACTCCCTATATAATGGACCTAATTAATTTTCAATAATTGAAAAACCAAATCCTAGAAAACCTTGAAGATGGATTCATTCATCCAAGTGTTTCACCTAGCGGTACACCTATTCAACTTTTTAGAAAGAAAGATAGATTGATGTGACTATGTATTTATTATCGAGAGTGGAAACAGATCACAATCAAGAAAAATTATCCTCTTCCCATATTGATGACTTATTTGATCAACTACATAGAGATGAAAACTTTTTTGATATTGGTTATCATTATAGATATCATGAATTGAGGTTTTAGAAGGAGGATATACCCAAGATAGAAATTTTTTTAAAAGCTATGGAAACTGCAAATACCTATTTACGCCTATCAGTATTACTAATTCTCCAAATAACTTCATGTATTTAATGAATAGTGTCCTTACAGTTTTCCTTGATTAATTTTTTGTGGTATATATAGATGATATTCTTAACTACTCAAAATGAAAGTAAGAGGATGAAGATCACTTGAAAATTGTAATATAAACCCTATGGAAGGTTAAACTAAATGAAAAATTTACAACATGTGATTATTTTCTAAAAAATGTATCATTTTTGGGACATATAATCTAAATATAGGGTATATTAGTAGATCCATCAATGATAGAGGCTGTTGAATGTTAGAAAACTCTAACCACAATGACTAAGATCCATGGTTTTCTTGGATTAGAGGAGTATTATTGACAATGTTTAGATTATTTATCATAAATATCTAATCCTTTGACCATGTTAACCAAGATGGGATCCAATTTCTTATAGACATATGAATGTGAGAAAAATTTCAAGGAATTGAAGATAAGATTAGTCATTCTATCTATGATTACTTTAACCTATAGTAGAGAAGGGTGTTTGATCTATAGGGATGCATCCATGAATGGATTGGGATTATTTTTTCTATAAAATGACATGGTTATATCTTATTCCCCATGAAAATTGAAGATTCTTATAGAAATTTACCCAACTCATGATTTGAAGTAATCTGTTGTATTTTTTCCTTATAGATATGGATTCATTATCTTTATAGAAAAAAGTTATATATATATTGATCAATAAATTTTGAAGTATATATTCACATAAAAAGAGTTGAATCTGTTCTAAAAAATATGGTTATAGAAGATTAAATGTTATGAGTACTCAATATATTACAAATTTGGGAAATAAAACAAGTTGGTCGATGCTTTGAGTCAAAATGATCATTTTAGATTATCCAAGATGAGGATTATAAATGATCTAATATTTTTTTGAATTGCAAAGGATGTATCTTGAAATCCTAAATGAAGTGGAGAAAACTTATCTTTTATAATTAAATGTTCATACATCTATCAAAGTAAAGATTAATGATGTGTAGAAAGAGGATCTAGAGTTAAAGATGGTATGAAAGTATCCTGAGTTTATTATTGACCATGATGTAATGATAAGGTTCAGAAACCATGTATGAATTATATCTATACTAGATCCAAAGAATGAATTTTCGGAGGAATATTATGGTTATTAATTCTTTATTTGTTAGAAAAATATAAATATAAATATATGTATTTGAAATAATATATATGGTTTCATGACATGAAGAGATATATCATAGATTTTGTATATTAGTTCATGGTATGCCAGAAATTAAGGCTAAAAAACAAAAGTCTAAGTGGATGTTGTTTCCATTACCAATACCAGAACATAAACCGGAAAAATTAACCATGAATGTTTTTCATTGGACTCCCCAATATCTCTATAGGTAATAATGATATGTGGGTTATAGTCGAACACCGTACTAATACAAAACACTTCATCATTATTGGAGAAGAAATTTCAATGAATTAAATTTCTAGGAAATACATTAAATAAGTGGTAAGGTTTCATAGAGTAACAAATTCCATTATATCTGATCAGGATCTTATGTTCACCTTAATTTTCTGGTGAAGTCTTCAGTAAAAATTGATATTGATTTTTCATTTAGTAATGCATAACATCCTAAAATAGATGGTTATTCTGAATCAAAAATTCAAACCATAGAGGATATTTTGAGATATTTTTATTTATATTCAAAAGGATATTGGGATCAACACCTTCCTCTAGTTGAGTTTTCTGATAATAATAGCTTTCACTCAAAAATTTAGATGGATCCTTATGAAGCCCTCTACAAAAATAAATATATAACTCCAATGTTTTGGAATAATGTTGGATAAAGAAAGATATTGGGACCTTATATATCATAATAAATAGTATAAAAGGGTAAAGACATTCGGTATCACATAAAGGAATCTCAGAGTGAGTCGAATTGTTATTTTTATAATCTATGATGTAATATAGAATTTTAAGTCGATGATAAGTTGATTCTATGAATCTCTCCTTTGAATATTTTATGAGATTCATAAATAATTTGAAACTGAGCCATAGGTATATTGGTCTCTTTAAAATTATTGATCGTATCAAAAAAGTATCTTATCAATTGGAACTTCCACTAAACCACTCTCATGTCTATGATGATTTCCATGTATCTGTTGGTAGGAAGTACATACCTGAACCTTCACATGGACTAAAATCATAGGTTATACTAGTCAAGAAAGATATTTTTATGAGGAACAAATAGTGGAGATTCGAGAATATAATGAAATATTTCTTTGAAATTAGAGAACTCTCATTGTAAACGTTTTGTGGGGAAACCAACAGCTTGATGAAGCTACGAGGGATCTTGAGGATATGATGAGATAGAATTATCCTCAATTTTTTTATAGGAGTGAAAAATTTCAATGGTGAATTTTATTTTATAGTGGATAGAATGTAACACCATGATTTTTTATCAATTTACTTTCTTAAATTAAATTCATTTTTTAAGTCATACGTGACACAAAACCCCAATTCAACCTTTCATTACATGAATCTATTTGTTATATTGCACTACATGTGACACTCAGTTATCTTGTGTGACACACGACACTAATTTTTAATAAAATCACGCCATATTTTTAATATGATAATTTAAAATCGACCATTATAACCTATTTGTAAGACATAGAAAAATGAATAGTAATAAAAACATTTAAAATATTAATTATAATTTTTGACATATTGATTATAAAATACATAATTTTTGAAGAATTCATTATATGTTTGAAAATAATATTTTCTCATAGATATAATTTTTATTTATATTTTTACCAATATTAAAATAAAATTTTGACACTTTTATAAAATTAATTTGATAAAATAAACTTTTATGTAATTTATATTGTCAAATATCTTTGGGTAAAAGTTTAGTATTTTTCTTGAAAAGTTTCCTTTTTTAATGAATAGCGAAAATACTAATTTTTAATTAAAACGTCCTTTTCAACTAATTTATATATCACAATAAATTAGATTTTAATATTTTAAAGTGTAATTAGTTCAAAAATACAGATATTAATCATATTTAGTTAATTGTAATCAATTTATTTTTGAAATGGGAATATAAAATATTTGTAAACTTTTGATCATTTTCACTTTAGAAACTTTCTTTCTCATCACTCTTGTGAGATTAATTTTAAATTAATTTTTTTGACATCATTGATTAGAATTTGGAAAAAATATTCCATATTTTGAATCAAAATAATTTATAATTTCTTTTATGGTAAACTTTTTTTTCCAAATTGATTACTGTAAAAATTTAAAATAAATTACAGTGATTAAGGTAAAAAACAAGTTTACTTAGTTGAGAAATATAGAATATATGGTGTAAAAATGACTCAAACTTGTACAAACCCCATTAGATATACATTAGAGACATTATAATTTCTAGGATCAATAATGGGCCATTATCAGGGCATGGTTACATAAAATAAAAGTAGGTGGAATTCACTCTTTGGAGATATTACAAGTAGACCACTCACCTTTCTTATAAAATTCCACGCCTCTCCCCCACTCCTCATACCTTAAAAAGAAATTGGTTCAAATAGAACTAAACCAAATAAATTATTAAATTTCATCCCCTAATCCTATATTCCTTACATTGGGTAAAAAACCAACCAATGAAGGACTTCGGTGTAATCCATAATGATGTACCCAAAGAAGAGGTAATATTCATTAGCGAACATTTTTTTAATTTATTCCTCAAACCACTTAAATTATTTTTATCATGATTATATAATACCTCAGAATTTTATATATAGTAATATTTTTTTATGTTAATATTATGAACAAAAACCACACACACTTGTTTCTAATGGTTTATGAAATCATCATTCGTGTGTACGACAGAATGCTTCCTCATGAACAGATGTTGTTAGTTTTTCATTACCACCTCTCAAGGTTAGGAATAATGGTTGAAATACTATTTATATATTATATTTTTTTATATTAATGATATTATTATTCTTCATTCATTTTTACATCACACATAACATCATGATTTCTATTTTTTGGGAATACGATAATGTCGTTTATGTGTTTGACAGATTACCACCTCATAAATCGGTGTTATTCTTCTCGATTGACATGGAATGTATTATGGATGGGTTTCATAAAAATATGTTATATATATATATATATATGAAATAAAAATAATTATGAAATTATAATAATATATTACTTAATTTTATTTCTTCTAAAATAATAAGAAAATGGAAAACAATATTCAGGTGTACATACTGCCTATCGTCTCCATGAATGATGAATTTCATTTCCTGTCACTGAATTTTATTGATAATGATAAATACATATATGATGAATATATATGATCTTTTTATCATGGTTTAAATTCTATATATTTTAAAATCATGGTGGAAGTAAGAGGACCAAAAATAACAAGCCAAAGCATATATGAAAAGAAATGAAATTAATAACCAAAACTTAACATTAACATGGAATTATTAATAAAATGGTAATAAAATTACATAATTAAATCATATATGGTATAATATACATATGAATATTGTTATATGATATATTTATAATAAACTTATGCTTATTACATAATATATTTTAATGATTATGATGGAATTCAATACATAAGGTAAGGGGACTTGTAGTCTAACTTTTATTTTTGGGAGACTTACTCTGTATTCACCATTCATTTATTTTTTTTGGTTTATATAATACCCTATTATATTATATATAATTAATCTCATTTATTTAATTTTAATTAAAGATCTATTAATTTTATTCTTTATGATGACTTATTATCTAAATGTTACTCAAGCAGTAATGAATTTTTCTATTAATTTTTCTTATTTGAGAGGTATGCTATATTATGCACATATATTCATTAAAAAGCTATAAATACAACTCCTTTGATATATAATATCCAAAATATATTCCACGACATGATATTTTAGGTTTATTTCATGTTATTCCTTCATGGTGTTTATGATTTAAGGCTATTAAAGTGGTATTTATTTTATGTTACAATCTGAGCATTTATGAAGATTGTTGTTGATCAAGTCTCCAATGTTGAAATATGATGATATACAACTAAATAATAATGAATTTTATTATCCTTTAATAATAAATTAAATCTTTAATAAATGGTAACATTTCTATACTCTATGGTACATAAAATCATTTATAAAATGTTTTTTCAGAAAATCATTAATTATTTCCTTCTTCGTTCAGAAATCTACTTTTTTCTAAAACCATGTTTTCTAAAAAACAAAAAAAAAATGTTTTATTAATATATTATTATATTTAAAATAAATTTTTACACATTTTTTTATTTTTAATAAATTTTTTGAAAGTAACATTCATATATGTTTTAAAATAATGCATGTTTGGCTTTTACTGAAAATATTAAAGGAATTGTCATTTTAATGTTTACAGAAAGAACTAAATTTTCAAGAATCATAAAAAATAATCAAATAGATGATTACTTTATAACTATTCATATTTATTTTAAAATAAAATGTTTTTATAATATATTTTATGTTTCAAAAATAAGTTTTCACATGGAAAGGGTATTTTACTGAAGAAATGTTTTAAATGTTTGATCAAAATCATTCTCTATCTAACATGAAACTGATTAATATCACCTAATATTTAATGGGGATATGATCCAAGGATACCATTCATATTATTTTTTGGATTGGTTTAGTTTTTGATTACAATATTTTTATGAAACCTGTTTCTCTTCCATGGGTTATACCATAAGAAAATATTTAAGAAACCCACTTCTTTTCATGGGTTATTACTTGATGAAATAATTATAAAACCAAACTATTTTCCACAAGTTATTATATGATGAGTTGTTTATGATACATAATTTGTTTCATGGGTTATGATATGATGAATGTTTATGATCTTATGAAACACATTAATATAGTTTTCATTTTGATATGGGTTGGACCTATATCTCCTTCTAATGAATTGTGTAAGGATTTATAAATCTCATAAGATAGACATTGGTGGAATGGGTTGTGAAACTAGAACAATAATAAATGGATAGAACGTGGGTTAATCCATTAAAAAATACATGTCTAGAACAAGGAGTGAACTCGACATAATAGATGAATTTTTCCACTATGATGGTCATGCCAATAATCGTTGACCAATTGAGAAATGGTCTTATTTACTTATGTGTATGCTGCAAATTCCATTCGTTAAGAAAATGTTATGCATTTATGGCTCATAGCCTTCGTTTAGGTTACTATTCTTGTCTTATGAACTAATAATATATATTCATTGACTAATTTATGTGATCTTTGATATGAATGGTATGTTTTAAAATGTTATGCTCATGTTTTTATAACCTTATGTTCATGTTATAATTATGTATATCCCTTGTTTATATTTACTGAGCATCTAAGATAACCTATTCTTATTTTTCCATTCTATTGGATTATGAATATATGTGTTTTTTATTATATGTATAGGAATGGTGATAATTTTAAATAACATAGTAGGGGATGAAGTAGCTAACTTATAGACCATTGTTTTTTTCAAGTTTCCAAAGATACTAAATTATTATAGTCCTCAATCATGTGATCATATAAAATAATAAATATTCTCAAAATTGATGTAATTTCCATATATGTTAATCCTTGGTTACTCTAACAAATAAATCTCATGCATCCTTAGTGCCTAATCCACCCTTTGTAGAAATATTACCCCCAAACATCTTGTATGATCTTCCTCCTTAGGCGTAAGCCCCATTTATATCCCTTAACCCACCAGTGGATCATGACATCCTTGTTACCTATGAGAAAGGAACAATAGATAGCTTCTATGGGTAAGACTCACATATACAATCTATTATACCTCTAGTAATAATTGTTCTCCCCAGATGCTAGCACCCATGTCTGAGATGTATGATTCTAAACTACAAAACAAAAAATCCTAGGCATAAGACATAAAATAGAATAATATCTTTTTCCCTCACCAACGATGGCGTCCCCCACTTTTGATGTTGTTAACCTACTACGAATCATTCTATACATATATATTGATTTGTTCCAAGTCCTCTAGGATATATAGGAACACCTGAATGATGTGTCCTTATCCCATCCTAACCACTTTTCTATTTCAGGGAAACTCCATTTAGATGATATCAAACTCACACACACGGATTCCCCCATTTAGAAAGTTTGATCATATGAAAATATTTCTTCTATAGTGTTTAGATCTCCCTATAACATCCCATCATTCAGATCTTCACACATTGAGTATTGATCAATCAAGATCATTATCATCCTTTTAAAATTGAATATCCCCCTAAGAAAAGGTTCTTGGACAAAATGAATCTTCACTAGTCATGGGATCACACCTCAATGGATCTCTAGAAATAGATGATGGTTCCCATGGTTCAAACATTCATAATAGTCGATGCTATATTTTCTATCCCCATACTTGATTGACATTATTGTGGAACCTCTATTTTAAACATGAACAAAAATAATTTCTTTTG
Organism: Viscum album; assembly: GCA_963277665.1. NCBI lineage: Eukaryota > Viridiplantae > Streptophyta > Magnoliopsida > Santalales > Viscaceae > Viscum > Viscum album. Next base: position 150,844,256 of record OY728125.1, read on the forward strand.
TATCAACCACCCTCCTTTTGGGGTCTATATTAAGGAGATCATGATATAATTATTTTATATATTCATTTTATTTCCAGTGTAATATTATCACCATAGGTTTTATTCTCTTATGTATTCAAGCACATTGATTAGGAAAGTTTGAAACATTGTAACTCTCCAAAATTATCCTCCTTTACCCATATCATTTGTTCCTATATAGAAAATGGAACTCTTCACCACTACATGTTTCTCAAACTGATCTTGGATTATGGGGGATTAGAAACTATGGTAGGATATTCCATGTCATGGATGAGAAACATAAAAATTCAAAAATAGAATTCATCACAACCGATTGAAGCCTCAAAACCCTAAACTGTAAGTGAATCACCCTATATTGGGTTTGTTTTGGTGGATAACCTCATATAGGCCCTTATTTTCATGTTTGGTATGAAAATATTTATCTGGTTAGTCCATATAACTTCCCTATGATCAGATATTTATGACCATAAACTGGTGCCAACATTTTTCTGAGATATTTGACATTAGGCTGAAAATCCCAATATCCTAGTCACATGATGTAAAATTGTATGAAATCATCAAAACTACATGGAACTAAATTGTATCATACCCTATGAAAGAAACATGGTATTCCCCTTGTAATAGACATAATATGACCCATGTGATGAGATGAGATACCTCATGTAAAAATATGGAGGTAATTTCCATATCTCTCTTGATGAAATCAAACGTCCTCACTATATGACTATAATATACTTGATCAACATCCATGCCATAATATGATAAATTGTATGGTATATATCCCTACCACATGATGTGAAATTGTGTGATAGCTTCATTACTCACTAGATAGGATTCCACCCTTTCAACATTGGTCTCTTACCACTTCATGTTCTATAACTATGTGTGGATTGATTCACATTTCTAATAGGATATATAACAATGACCATATTCCACATACTAGGCCCAACCAAATCAATGACCTATTTCAATTCCTTCATCCTTGGGAAACTTTTTATCCCTCACATGTCGATATATTGACCCAACACATTCATGAATATGAGAAAAATACCCCCAAAGTGTTATAATTTCCCCTTGGACACACCAATTTGTTCACTCCACCAATATGTGCCTTCCTTGGTTTGGATACTCATCACCTATTTGATTTGAATATCCCCCTAACAAAACATGTTCCTAGAAAAAATGAAACACCACCCATCCTAGGAGCACACCTTGAATGATCCCAAATTATAGATGACAATTCCCATGATTCGAACAAGATAAACGATCGATCTGATAATTGTTTTCCCTATCCTTGATTAATGATGTTATGGGACCTATTTTTTGAACATGGTTTGCAGTTGTTCCCAAAACAATGGACACAACTTTCATGGCCCATTTTCAAAATCTATGTTTTTCCTACTTTTATTCCTCCCTCTATTTAGGTAATAATTTGGAATCCATGGTGTTATTCACCCATGTTTTCATACATGATGATCAAGCATGTTGGTGTCATTAGGATCTTCCCAAGACAGCTTTGTTTTCCCCTATCAATGCCTCCAATTCAGAAAGGGTCAATTTTTTCCACTCCTTGTTTCTCATATATAACTTGGATCACATGGGGTTAGGTTTCATAATGTAAATTTCCCCAACCATGGATGAGGCGCACATGCTTTCCTAAATGAAATTTCATCCCCATGGAAAAAACTCTCAAACATTAAACTAGAATCACGGTTCTAAGAATCATGATAATAAACCATTTTAATTTTTTTTATGGTGTTGTTATAGTGTGAGGCCTTCATAGACCACTCAATTGTTGCCATGTTTGAACTCTATTATTCCAAAACTATCCTCCTGGATAAAAAATCCATCATATTTACCAAGCATCCTGACCTCAAACTATGTGGATATTTTCTTGGATATTCTCATTGATTTGGGATTCATTAACTATATTTTAACATCAGGTTATTACCTCATTCATTCCATGAAAATAAATTCAAAACACACACAATTTTTCTAAGAATCATGACTTTAAACAATTTGTGAATATCCTGGTCCAAGCTATAATATCATAAATTAGATGTGATCCCCTTCTATGGCCCCAGTTTCATGTATTTAAACTGTGTAGCAAGAGTCTTCCTATATGAAACAATAATCTATAGAGTAGGCTCCTCGTCATCACCTGAGAAGCTTTCCCACCACTCCTAGTGTAAGTCCCCCACCACTCCTTATTCAAGAACTATATGTGACTTGATTCTCCATTCCATGGGATACATAGTGATGATTAGACCCCTGGGATCTTTCCCAACCATAACTACTCTATAAGTTGAGGCTATATATTTCTCTTATTTGGAATATAAACCTCTTTTATATGATATGTCTTCCAATATGTATCTCATAAATATCACGTATGGTACAAGGACACCCAGACCACCTTACTTGTCGGGTTACAATATTTTTTTGTGCCATAAAAACTTCAAGACACATCCACCATAGTTTAAGATACATGACCATAAACCAGCATCCCCCATTATTGACTGAGATACATGACCTCAAATAACATGAAATTTGTCTTAGGAATATTTAATGAAACATCGGGACTCCTTGTCCCCTTCTCTTCATATCAACTTTATGCTCCCTTTTTTTCACTAACATTCATCAAACACACTTCCCCATGGTATGAGAATTATATAAATAAACTAGTAGAAATCCTAATCCAATAACATTGTTCAACTAGATCCCTTTGGTACCTAATACATATGGTTTTTATCACCCCAAGTGTTTTATCATACTAATTCACCACTTTTACCATAGAATCCTAACTTTATAGGGATTCCCCTTTGGGTGATGGTCTCATTAAAAACAACATTGCATAACTACATATGGATTGAATCCTAGTTCCATGGGATACGTAATGACACCCATATATCCTATCTCAAACATAACCATGAATCCTCTCATCACCCTTACCTTATTTTGGAACCCCTTTCTTTATTGGTGATCTTAGTGTCTTTTTTCATACCTAGGTGTTAGGATACTCTGATAGAGGTTTTCTATATAATATTACTATAAACTATGTAAAAATACCTTTTGGTATTGGGTCTTGTTGGACATCTTATTATTTTTAGTTCATAATGTACTGTTTACTACACAATATCCCCAGGGTCCAAGTATCATGACATTAAATTGTTTTCAAATTGATTTGGAATATTTTTTTGGTTCAGGACCTCCCTTGGCCCTCCAGTCATGATACATTTGTTCTCTCCTACATACAATATAAATTTTTTTAAAACTTCTATTGGTCAAAGATCTATGAACATAAACTAATATATATATTCCCAATATAATGAACATAAACTATGTGAGGATATATATATATATATATTTATTTTTCAATATAATATGTACATATTCATTTTAACTAGAATGAACCTAAACTGATCAAGAAAATAGTCATATACATATGTCAGGTTAAAACCCCATAGGGGAAATTAGAACGAAATTATGTATTTCACTCCCCAATTTTCCCTTAAAATTTGAGAAAAATTTAGGGCACGGATGAAAGAGGACATAGTTATGATGGCTCATCATTGAGGCCAGAAAAAATTCTATCTTAACTCATTGTAACCACAAGTCCAGGAAACATTTAGAGTCAATCCATATCCTCTATCCTCTATGAGGTCCTCCACAAGGTACACCCCTTGTATTATCCTTCAGTGCATCCCTATACACTGATGGGTTTTTTTTATCCACGTCCATTCACACATCCTATTCACATGACATTAAAACATATAACACATCAACCTTATTGAAAAATGTTAATATGGATTTCAATTTATTTTTTAAAAAAATTTAAACTGTAAGAAATTCAACCTTATTAATTAACATAAAAATAAAAACAAATTAGGCCCTCTTATGATAGGACCTTTTACCACTTCATTGTTAGTCACCAACTATACTGATTGGGTTCCTTGATCATTGATTGGAAACCATGATGAAGAACCAATTAGAAGGAGAGTTTGGATCTTTTGTTTGTACAGATATACCCACTAAATGTTCTCAAAACCATGGTTGGAGAAACCTTATAGAGTTCATATTCAGCCTAGAATTCATTAATGTTCACCCCATGCTTCGAATAATGACCATGTGTTTTCAAACATAGATATAAAATATTATAGGTGAATATATAATTAATTTATCAAGAACATTCCCAAGGATAATATAATTTTAGTGTCTTTGGAAAAAAGATAAAAATTACTCTTATTTCATGAAATATCTTCAACATATTGCTCAGAAATATTCCATTTTAGTAATCTTCATATACATTCCCCAAATAATACATGTCTTCATAACAGGGGGAATAGAATCATAAGATTGGGTGATATCAAATTCTCAATAATTTAAGACATGGTATATACCAATCAATAATCATATTCAATCGTAAGATGATCATAAGGGTATATGAACATTAATATAACTTACAAAGTTTATACTCAATCTTTCAAGGATCATAAACAAGAGTCAAAGAATAAATCTAGGAATCTCATAATACATGAATCATTAAGAGAATCAACGAACATAATCCATGAAAGCATAATATAAACTTATGAATATATATAAATCATAAGATTCTAGCATTATGGACATGAATTAAATGAAATATGATCACTCATTATGTTAAGTACATTAAATCAATTACTTGTATAAAATTACTGACATGAAAGAATATCTATGTATAAACTTATAGGCATGAAACCAGGTCAACACATAACCTTATATACATTAAACCAGATCCACAATTGAATTTATGGATGGGAAACTAGTTGAAGACATAAACTTATTGACATGAAGGTCTTGTCCATGAATAAACATGTTTACATGAAATAATGTTCACACAAAACATATCTATCTCACATATTATCCATCTTTACCAAATGAATTAGAGGGAGATATTGGTACCCACAATTCACACAATGGATAAATTTTTTGGACACAATATCATAAAACATTCATCATATCATATACCATATAGAGGATATGGGTTTCATATACATTTCATCATGGCATAACCCATGGAAAACAAGTGGTATTCCTAAAAATATTTTCGCCATAATAATAAACCATCCAAGAAAATAATAGAGATGGTATAATTGGACCATGTCCCTATTAAATCATAATAAACATTTAAGGTTGATTTCATTAATGAATTAAAATTCTATAAAGAGGTCAAAAAACATTCTTCATAAAAATAAACTCTCTAATTTAAAAAACATATTTTAAAAACTAAATGTTCATAAAATATTAATAAAATCCTTTTATCCATAAAATAAAAGTTGAACATGATAAGGGAATATTCAAATAATATAATGTTTGTGGTTTTGGGAAATACCATTCATGTTGTACAAGTAAAAAATAACCTTTCCTTTCACATATTAGTAAAATGTAAAAATATTCCTTTCTCAGAAAATGATAAGAAAATTCCTTTAAAATAAGTTTTAGAAAAAATAAAATGTGTGTAAAAATAAATTTTGAAAATCATATAATATTATAAAAACTTTCATGAAACCATCCTGAAGGAAACTTGGAAAGAGAAGGAAGAGTTTTTTGAGCAAAGAGGGTAATTAAATATATTTTCCTTTAAATAATTATTTCAGTCCCTTTATTTTAAATGGAGTGGAAAATAAAAATAAAATGATTATTATACAAAAATAACTATAGGATATGAAAATTAAATTATTTTATCATGAATGGATCATTTAGGTTTAATTAATGGAAATTTAAATATAAAAAATCTCAATTAAAATTATATTTAAATATAAATCATGTATCACTTTGGTAACATTTGAATCATAAGTCCAGTAAAAGAAAAAAACTTATATGGATATGTATATCCTAATAGAATTAATAATAATCATCATAAAATAAATTAATAGAATTTATATACATTATCTAGAAGAAATAAGTTTTAAATAAAGCATGTGTCCCATAGAAATAAAAGTGAGACGAAAATTCTATACCTTAAGTCTCAAATTTAATCGTACACATTAAAACCATCATTATTATAAATATATATTTATTATAAATTTCATATATAACCGTAAAAAATATTTTAATCCATATATATTTTAATTATGACCTTTTATTCATAATTTATTAATAACTCAATGTTGAAACCATGTTTTGGATAACAACTACTTTATTTTTTCATGTATGTTTTGGTTTGATAATTTCTGTCATTTTAATGTAATCACGGTTCCATAATCAATATAATGTCAACCATGATATAAATATAATTTATATTCATTATATGTGTATATATAATCATCCATAAAAATTAAATATGTGAAATTTTATTACACCATTCATGGAGATGATATGCTATACCTATGCATGAATGTTGTTTCTATTTTCTGAATGAATTGATGGAAATAAAGGTAATGAAATAAAAAGGATCAGATAATAACTAAGAGGGGGGGTGAATGAGTTGTTCAATTTTAGAAATTTTCAATACTTTTAAAACTTAACCCTAAAAACCTTTTTATTTTTATATCCTTTTAATACTTAAAAAAATACTCATGCATGTAATAATAGAAAACAATTAAATAACATAATATTTAAAAGGTTTGGCCTTAGTGTGAGACCCTAAATATTTTCCATATCTATTACCTTAGATCTAAATAAATTCAAAATTACGAAGAAGTGAATACAAGTTGTTCCAAATCCCATTAGTCATATTCTATCTCCTAATATGATTGATTATATTAACCCCATTCAGTTTAAAATGTTTCTTAAAAAACAATTAAGCCAAAAATAATGAATAAAGACTTTGTTCAATCTTATCCATGAAAATTTCTGGTTATGATGACCCTATGTTTGATGGCCTTCATTATAATGAACTCATTCCAATTGAGTTAGTCGGATCGACTCAATATAATGTGTCATTTCTAATTCTTCACTTGATGAAACGTTCTGTTCTATCTAGATAAAAAAAAACTTGTGCATATCTGAACCTAATTAAAATTAAATCCAAAATTCCTCTATCCAATGGATTTTTTCAGAGGGATTTCATTCAATTTACCCATTATCAATATGAAAATATCAAAATTTTCACAAATCCTCTATAGGATTTTCCTCATTCTAGAAAAAAACTTTCAAGGGTCCGATCATCTTCTCAGATCTTAGTCCGGATAGAAAACATGGAAAGAATTACATAGTGCCTCAACATTCTAGACTCTATAAAAGTTAAAAATTATGAATTAATTGTGGTTATATTTATAGGATACTAAGAAAATAAAATTAAATAAATTGAAAAACATTTCCCACATACTCAAATTTTAAAACTCCAAAAATCACTCTCATTGAAACTTCAGCTTTTAATTATTCATACCTTTTAAAGATTTATATGAGATATGTCTTCTCAAAAAAATAAAAATTTCTTCAATATAATGTAACTTCCATAAAATTTATATGATGCAACATTCATAGCTTTGTTATGATAAAAATTACTTAACACACCCTGATCTATCTTTCTTCCTCTGCTCTATATGATCTGACTATCTTCCTCTCATTACAATATGACTATGTTCAGCATATTATGATATGAATATCATCTTCAGAGTTAGTCTAGTTGAATTTCCTTCTTAGAGTTAGAATGTTGGAATCTTCATAATTATGGAACTATCATTTTTATATTCTATATCTAATGATAACCCAACTATGCAACTTTTAAATTATTTATACTTCACCATCTCTGCACATTCTGACCTCTAAAAAAATCTATGTCTAGTACTTATGCATCCAATATTCTATGTCCAGGTTTCTAGAACTGATATAAATATTATGATTCCTCAATTTTTATAAATTATTTTATCCTGATAGGTTTCATGAATTATAATAACGTCATGATCAGTAAAGGATATTCATATTTTGGTTAAAAAGTATTAAATCCTTTTATTTCCTGAATTTAATATCATATTTATAAAATATTTAGAAACAAGATGACTTTTTCACTTAGAAATATCATTATTCTATCTTTATGACATTTTTACACTGATTATTCTCATTCTGATGATCCAGGTCCCTCTATGCTCATTGTTCTTCACACGAATGAGTAGCAGCTAGAATACATTACATCATTTTCCTCTCTTCTACCAACTCCACCTTGTATCATAACTTCTTTATGATTTATTAAAAATTCACGATAAGTAATATATATTAATATTTAATACAAGCATGTTTAGTTAATTCGCAACATTTCTATCTCATGCAGCATCTTTTGAGACCGAATCTTTCTGAGACCAATTCCCTGTATTCTCTAGCATTAAATCAAAATCACATTTCAATTATCTATTTTTTATGACTCATGATGATGACTTAGATCTAATGGCCCATGCTAATGGACTATTTCTAATCCTGAATAACAAAAGCATTATTTTACAAAAATGTTAACTATCAACAAATGATTTTTAAAAACAATCACAGTGGTTCTTCTATACCCTCATTTGGATTTACTGAAAACACTTGTAACCAAATTTTTTTACCTCTTATAAATTGTTTTACAACTTAATTCAAATTTTTTTACTTTTACCAAGACATAGCCATTCTCAAAATAGTGCATCCTAACACCACACTGCTAAATAAAGTAATTATTTTAAGGAATTACATCCCTCGGAGAAATGAAAATTTTTGGCCAAGTAAATATAAACACCCCATTAATTTAATCTTTTCACACTTTATTTTTTCTACCCAATTACTGTTTTCTACCTCATTATCTGATAACTATAACTTCATATTCATAAAATAATGAAAAGTAAAAACATATTAATAATGTTTTTACTATTTCTCCCCCTTTTTTAAAATAATACAAATAATGGAATGGGAGTTACTTAGGATATTTTGGAAGTCATTGGAGGAGGATAAACAATAAGTTGTTGCCTCAACTCAACAAACCTTTATTTAGGCATTGCCTTTATAACGATATTTGTTATTTGAAACTTTTTTGAGATATATTACAATAAAAAATCTCTAACCACAAATTTATATTTTATAATGTAAAAAATTAATATCAACATGTTATGATCTTTAATGTTGGACATGATTTTAATAATGATAATTTGAAATCTGATTATAAAAAATTTTCTTTAATGGTTTAGAAACTATTACATTCAAATATTCCAGTTGAACTTTCATCCACAACATCTGAGTACAATAATGAGTGGCTACAAAATATTCTGATTCTACTATGCTCAATGTTACTGAACATTTTTTATTACTATTCCCACTTACCCAACATTAACCCAAGAAAAATGTTTCTCCTATGGTTTATTTTCTATAATCACAATCTTTAGCGCAATCGTCATTAGTGTAACTTTAAAAATTTATATCATAATGTCTTTTGTATAACAACCCATGTTAAGTTTTTTCTTTTAAATTCCTATAATCCAATTTTCTTTCAATATATGTTATTTTTTTGAATTACTTTAATACCTATCACACAATGTAAAAACATAAAAATTTCAGGTCTTGAGGCTTTAAGATAATGTAAACTTCCTAGTACCTTCCAAAATTCCTTCTGATTCATTATCCAAATATTGACACCTCAAAGTTATTTTTCATTTGTTCAAAAAATGTTTTAATGAAATATTCACTATCTATATAAAAAATTATATCATCCACATAAATAATTACACTCATAATTCTAGATTCATCATCTTTCACATATATATTTATATCAAAATTTTCTTTATAAAAATTCAACCTTCTCACACAATTGTAATTTTTTGAATACCAATAATGTTTATCATGTTTCATAGAATAGAAAGATTCATTTATTTTACTAATTTTTTTCATCCTCATGAATTATAATCCCACATGGTTGTTAAATATTAACTTCTAATTCAATTTCTCTATTAAATTTTTTTTACTTCACATCCTTCTGATATACTTTTTTTAATTTTTGTAAGCATTCATTACTAGAAACATTCAAATAGTTTCTAACCATACAATAAGGGAAAATGTTTCATTAAAATCTACACTTTTCACCTATGCATATCATTTACAAACAATCATGGAGTTTTTTCTTGGAAATTATATATTTCAATTTAACTTATATTTGTAAACCAACATTTTTCTGATAAAATATTTACCATTAAGACATGAAAAAATTACCTTGTATCATTTTCATCATTATGATCCAAATATACATCCATATAACTCACCCATTCATTGTGTTGAGTAGTTAATGAAACTGATTCTGGATCAAATTTTGAGATAAATGAAGTCTCATTTTATAATCTCAACATGCATCTGGTCTGAACTGGATCCTTATGATTCCCAAGATTTTTTTTGTCTCAAAATATTTTTATAGGGTATAATATTTCATTGTTTCTTTTTGAGATGAATTTTCTCATCACAAGATTCTTATAAATCATGATATGTTTGTTTTGTATCATTTTAACTTTTATTGGAAATCTTTATTTTATCCTCTTCTTCATTCTCAATATTGTTTTAAGGAATTTCGATTTTCAATAACTTTCACATAATATGAATCAACCAAATTTTTTAAATGTTTGGTCTATTATTTGTAACATCTTTGATTTGATGAAAAACCAAAGAAAATTCCTTCTTCAGCATTTTCATCAAATTTCCCAAATATATATTTTTTATTTTATGTAAACACAGACATCCAAAAACATTTAAGTTCCTCAATAAATTTTTTTCTTGTTATACCATTTTTCATAAGAAGTAATTTTGGACTCCGGTATTAATAATAATATGTTATAAATATGTACAATATTAATAAAAAATTATCTCCAGTATAACATTGAATGTTTTTATTTTGCTAACACATTTCTTCCCATTTCTACTAAATTTCTATTATTTCATTATGATACTATATTTTGTTTTAAAATTTAGGGAGCACTATAATGATGTTCAATACCATTCTTTCTTAGATATGTTTTCAAAATTATTACCTTTGAGTTTGGTACAATTATATATTCTTAAATTCTTTATATAATATCTCATTTCATTCTCAACTTCTTTTCTAAAAAATAGAAAACATCTATAGCCTCTAACTTATGTTTCATAAACATGTTGTTTTTTATCAGAATTAAAACATCAATAAATGTGATAAACTATAATGTTTTTTATTTATTTATGTCTCATAGGCCCACAAAAATTGGAATGAATAAGTTCAAGAGGTCTAGTATACTGAATCTCAACTCTCTGACAGGTTTTTTTATTCATCTTCCCTTTCTAAAAAGTAAAAAAACAACTTTATCTCGCCTTTTCAATTCTAGAAAATAATGAAAAAAAACAACATTATTTAGTTTTTTCGTATTTTTATTCACATGATTCCCATGTCTTCAGTGTCACAGTTTTTTTTCGACTTCAAGACTCAAATAAAAAGAGTCATTAAACTCTCCAATTTGAAAAATTATACCACTAGTTATTTATCCTTTTGTGATAACATTTATGTTTTTAAAATTTTTGTTGATACAAGGTTATTTTATCATAAATAAATCATTTTCCATTATCACAATGTTGAATCACACTAAATAAGTTATATTTTATCTCTTAAATAAATTCAAATTTCTTAGATTTCAACTTTTATGCTTCAATTTCAGTCATTCTACTTCCTCTAATGTTTGAGGATCTATCATTACCAAAGGTAACTTCTCCTCAATCATGATTTTCTAAAAAAATTGAGATTCTTATATCACCTATCCCATTTGAATAACAACCAATATCATGTGTCCAAGGTTTGTTTATTTAACATTCTTCCAAAGTAGTCTCAACAACAAAACATCTTTCTTCAACTTTCTTCTTTTTTAGCTTACTTTTCTTTTCTACCATTCCAAAACTTTTTCTAGAAAAAGATTCATATATATTTCAACATGATGATCAGTCTAATAAAAATTTGAAAAAAATCATATATACATTCAAATTTACTTTTCTTTTGGAAGGTATCAAACGTCCTAATATTTTTATTTTTTAATTTCCTATTACTTATTAAATTCACTCATCCTTCTTCCATCATGAATTTCACTTTGTTCAAACCCTCTTATAGGAAGTGACAAGTTATGCTAAAAATTATAAGATTGATTACAATAAAAACCACAACACCAGTAATATACATCAAATCTTATCATTTTATTGAAGTAAAATATATATCTGTAGAAAATTTGTTGAGATTGATAACTTATTCTTACTCTAACAATCTTTGGATGTGGACTATCATTTCACATAAGTGAGTTTTGATATTTTTTTGATGAAATAGGTTTCTCAAAACCATTTTCTACCCAAGATTTTACAAAACATTTTATGGAACCCTAAATGTTAGAAAGATAAGATGAAACATTATTTTTTGTTGGTGAGGATTTCACCTAATTCTTGATTTGAGAAATCTTAGTAACTTTACCAGTATCAAATTTTACTTCCAAAGATTTATTTAATTTTTTATTTACCTTACTCAAAAAAAATTATAACTTAATGAGTTTTGATTGAATATTTTAACGTCTTCTTCTTTAGATTCCATATTATTACTGATATCTTTAAACATATTTCCCTATTTAGCAATTCTATGTTTGTAACTAATGATCTCATGAATGTATTATTCCTTCTACTTTATGACATATTTTCTTCTATCAATAACATATTCACGCTATTTATTCATTACTTAGATTAATTTATTGAGAGTTTTGTTTTGCTCAAGATATGAAAAAATATCTGTTCTGATTTGATACTATCTGTATGATTCTTCTCCATCTTCTTCACTATTTGAGGAATATTTTTTTCTCCACTTTTGAATTTAAGGTTCTAAGTTTTGATGAACTTTCATGTTCTGAATAATTGTTTTGGTTGTGTCTGATTCCTATTTCTTAGTCAGTGTACTTATTTTTCACTTCTGAACTTATTATTATATTTTTTGGATTACTTTTATAATTTTTAAATTTTATTCCACTTCTTACATCAATTTTTTCATCCAAAGCTTATCAAAATTCTCTAACTTTCTTATTGGCGGAAATTCGTAGTAATGTATCTAATTCATCCACACTCAAAACATTTGAGAGTATTTTTTCCGCCATACTTTTCTCTTCCACTTATATAGTTCATCGATAAAAGATACATGATTTTTTTCATTAAACCCATTATTATATTTGTCTTTATAGACACAAGGATCAATACCTTCACCATATTTAATTTCCATTTTTCTCATGGATTCAAAAGATATTTCATCTTTTATATTCTTTTTAAACATTATAGTTTTTCTCATTTCTTAAAAAACTAGAGGGTTATGCAATTTATCAAGTGATAAACCATCCTTGTCTTTAAAAGAGGAAATTTTAGAATCCAACATATCTGGAATGTTTCTAATAATATTATTTACAATTTTATAAAATTATAGGACATCACCAAATCCTCTGATGTTGGAAACAATTTGATTTACTCTAGTGAAGTATTTATCAATTGTTTATTTATCTCTCTTTATTATGACCCTATACTTACTATGTCATATTTGTATATTTCATTAATTCACTTTAGTATTCCCATTAAAAATACTTTCTAACTTCTACCACATACTCTTTGAGGTTTTGAGATATGAGAACTTTATATAATTTTTTTTGATAAGAAAATAAGGATAGGATTTCTAGATTTTGCACCAATTTTGATATGTATCTTATCCGAAAAAAGTCATTACAGAATATTTCTAAATAAGTGGGACCCCTAATATAGAATCAAAAAAAACATCTATGCCAAGAGATAGGAGATAAGGAATTATAAAAAAATTTCATCCATAAGAAATGTTTTTCATAAAATTTAGGATTTACTCTACCATAGACAGAATTGATATTATCCCTGATAAGGATTCAACAAGGGACCCTTAGCTCTGATACTAATTCCAGTTACAAAGGATAAAAATATTAACTATGAGGGGGGGATTTAATCAGTTGTTAACTTTTTATATGTTTCAATATTTTTAATACATAACTCCGTAAACCAGTTAAATTTTATATTATAATCTTTTAGTAAATAATATTGCATGGAAAAAGTAGGAATGGAAGTAAAGTGAACAAGATTTATAAGGTTTGGTATCAATGTGATAACTTATATCCTTTTCATATCCACTCCCATGGGTATTTGAAAATTTAAAATTATAAATAAGTGAATAAAACATCTGCCAAATCCTATTCGACACCTTATATCACTCAATCAGAATGATTATATTGACACTCATTAAATTAAAAAGATTCTTATAAAACAATTATTCCAAATTAAAAAATAATGACTTTGTTCAATATCCTCCTCCAAACGTTCTGAGGTCTGATGACCCAGAGTTTGTTATCCTTCAGTATGATGAACCTGGTATGATTGAATAAGTATGATCAACTCCATAAGATGAACCCTTTCTAATTCCATTCTTGAAGAAAAAATTTCTTTCTGAATAATGAAATATGGGTTTCTTAGAACCTACCCAAAACTCAATATGTACTTAGTAAAATGGACTTCGTACGATGAACTCATTATCAATATTCAAATATCAATATCTTCTCAAATACTTAATATGATATTCCTTGTTTCCGTAAAAAAACTTTTTAGTGTTTGATATTCTTAGGAGATCATAGTCTAGAAAGAAAACATGATAATAAATATGCAGTGCTCCTCCTTTTCATAACTTATGAAATGTTTCAAAATGTGAATAAAAATTTCTTCAATTTATAGGCGACTTCTGAAAGCGAAGGTGGGAAACCAAAAATCATTTCCCATATACTCAAATTTCAAAACTGGTAAAATAATTCACATCTAAAAATAAACACAATCTCTTTTAAACCTTATCAATATTTATTCAAGATTAGCATTCACGAATATACTAACTTGTTTTAGTTTGATATAAATTCACTAGATTTAGTCCAATGTATCTTCCTGAGATTTATTATGATAAAATATTCTTATCTCAAAAATATTTTTCTTGCTTCCTTTGCTTAGTATGAACTAACTATCTTCATATCATTATGATCTTACTATCTTTCTCTCATTATGACATTACTATCTTATTCAAAGTTTGTATGATTAAATTTCATTCTTAGATTAAATCTGATAGAATATTCATAATTATAGAATTATCATTATGATGTTTTGTATCTAATGATAACTCCACTCTGTGACTTTAAAATTATTCAATATTCATCAACTTTACACGTTCTGACTTCTGAAAACTTATATGCCTAGTACTTATGTATATGATCTTTTGTGTATGGGTTTCTGGAATTGACTCAAACATTTTTATTCCTTTATTTCTTCAAAATATTTTATCATGATAAGTTTCAATATTTTTTATAACTTTATGATTAGAAAATAATCATCTGATTTAGGATAGAAAGTTTGAAAACTTTTTAAATCCTAAATTTATGATCTTCTTTCAAAACTCTTCAGCAGAAAGATTATTTCTTAACTCATCATGATCATTCTTCCATCTTTCTGAAATTTCTACAATGATTATTCTCATACCGATGATCTACATCATTTTATGTCGAGTGTTCCTCACACCGATGCGTAGATACCAGAATAATTTACATTTTATTCTCCTCTTTTCCACCATCTCTAGCTTTTATCATAAATTCATAATGATTTATAAGAACTTCATGATCCAAATAACGTCATCATATTTAATAAATTGATGTTTTATTACATCCCAACCTTTCGATATCACTCAGAATCTTCTGAGAACGATTCTTCTTGAAAGATATTTACAATAGTCTCTGACTTTTCATAAAATTATCATTCCAATTTACTAGTTCTATTGAATAATCCTTATGATCTGAGTCCGATTTCCCATATCAATGTACTGGGTCTAATCCTAATGAATAAAAACATTATTTTACAGAAATTTTTTTTTTCAATAAATACAAAATATTGTATAAACATCAGAAAGGTTCTTCAGGTAAGTATTAATTTATATTTTAAGAAAAATTATTATTTCAATTATATCACTTAAATACATAAAATATTTCCTTCTTACCTTTCATTTAAATTGTTAGTGAAAAATGAATCACATCACTTTGAAAGTAGATAGTTCACCATGCACATGAGCGATGTTATCGTATCCCCCATGGTATGAAAGGTGAGAAGATAGATATTATTTTGAAATTTTAAAAATTATAAAAATATCCTAAATATCATTTAAATAAGTTAAATCCATATTTATAACCAAATGTGAGAGATGAGAATGGAAATTGAATTACATCATTTTGCGAGGTGGTAGTCCACCGTACACATGATCGGTGATTTCATTTCCCATTTGATGCAAGTGGAGATAGATATATGTTATTACATTAACATAATTTTTTCACTATATATTATATATAATAGTGTTATTAAATTATAATAGTTTAATAATACATGAAGTAGGTGAAGGAATAAATGAAACAAAAATGAAAGTTTAAAAATTTACCTCTTCTTTAGAGAACCTCTTTATGTTTACACCTAAAGATTATTAAGAGGGTTTAATAATAAAAATAAGGCCCCTCTTACACAGGGAGGGAATTAAGGAAGATATTTAGGATGGTATTATCTAAAAATGGTTTAATAATTGTGAATATTATGGAATAGGGGGTGGCCTTTTATTTTTGGGGAAGAGGACTCACAGGGAATCTTTTAAAAGAAAAATGTGGGCCAACATTTTCACAAGAAAAAGGATAAAAAATGGGCCATTATCAAACCTTATAGAATATAAGGACTAAATAAAGACAATAAATAATACTTATACAAGATTTAGTTTTATTTTAAACATTATATTTTTAGTTTAACCCACCCTGGGAAACATATTTTTACCTTAATCGTGTTAATTATTTTTTGTTGTTTTCACTATTAATTATGGTAAAAAAACTAAGTGGACCTTATTAAATTATATTAATTACGTTGATTCAAAATATGGAATAAATTCTATCAAATCCATCTCATAAAATCTTTATAATTTATTTGAAAATAAAACCCAAAGATATGCCAAAAGGATTATTTTCCAGATATATTTTTTTCAAGCATTAGATGATTTTATATTAACTCTATGATTAATAAAATTAAACATATAAAAATTAATTTATATTTTTAGATATAAAATCTATAAATTTCAATTAAATAATTCCTTATTAGGGTTTATTTTAATTATGTAAAATGGGGAAACATTATGCACTTCAAAATAGTTACCAAAATAATGTGTTTTTGAACCCGTAAATAAACTTACACTAAAATCCAATATAAATATGATTAAAATGTAATTAATTTGATTAAATATAATTAAATAAAATTTAAAATCATTATATCCAATTTAAATAACAACATGACGTTTATATTGCTTAATTTATTTAAAAAAAGTTAGATTATAAAAATTTATTTTTTCCAATTTTTACTGAAAAATAAATATTTTAAAAAAAATAAAAAAGGTTAACCCTAAGAAAATTTTAATATGATTATTTAAAAAATAAACTTAATTATTCAATCAAATTTCTGGAAGTAAAAATAATTAAAATAAGTGTTCAAAATTCAATGATTTGATTTTTTTAGAATAATGTTGTTTTTAGAAAAAATTCCATTATTTTAAATTAGTTTTTATTTTTATTTATATTTAATTTATAACCAAAGAATTGATATTATAAATTTTTAAACTATAATTTTTCATAATTTAGTTAATTATATCAATACCATCCATTCTAATGGCTATTTATTAGTAGTCACATTTAAATAATGACATTTTAACATTGTATCACATTTTGTTGAAACTCAATGTTTATTTGCAACTCAAGATATAAAAGGAATTATTATTTTTTAAATAATATATTTCATAAAAATTTTGGGTGTTTACTTTTACCCCCCTTAAAATTAATTTATCGCTCAAAATTCCATCACTCTACTTCAAACAAATGAATGTACTTTTGCCTCATCAAATCCTCGAGTTCCCACAAAGCTTCTCCAAAATTGTGGTTTCACCACAAAATGTTTACTAGGTGTATTGAATTTATTTTTAAAACATTTTTTCTATGATCTATAATTATCATTAATTATTCCTAATAAGAAAGATCATGCTCCAATGGTATGACCACTAGGTTTAGTACCTATTATGGGTTAGGTATGCACTTTCTCAAAATAGATACATGGAACACATCATGGAATTGAGAGTGTTTTGGTGGAATCACAAAATGATAAGCTATTGTCCCAATACAATAAATAATTTCAAATGAACTAATATTTAATTTGAAAATTATTTCATTTATATCATAAGTATAATTACATCCTTTATTTTTTCTTTGATCAATTGTCACCTCATTACTTGCTCCATAAATATTCATGATGAATTTTTCATTCCAAAAGCACTAAAATCATTATAATATCAATATTTCATTCCTAAAGACTCTGAATATTTCCCAAAACCAAAATGGTTATCAAAATTTCTATGATAACATTAAATGTTGATCATAATCCATTTTATGAATAGTTAACCTTAACACTCCTCCAAAATACATCTGAAAAAAATCAAATCCCAAATTTTGGAATGATTTGATCTCATATCCTTCCATGATCAACATAAGAATAATTTAAATCACCTATAAGGTATCATACCATAATAAATACACTTTAACCACTTCGAATATTAAAAATAACAACATTTAAACTTACAAAATATTATTCCTCTTTTATTCTTCAAATAAGATCTTATCTTTTCCAAAAAAAATTATTGGAAATCTGGGTTCATCATTGCATCAATAAAAAATAAAAATTCAATTTATAATAACTAATATGATTTCTTTATTCCAGAATCTATATAGATAGAGATAATAAATTATCTAAATCAAAATAAATATCTCTAATGGACTTACAATAATATTTTCATATAGATCATTCGTACCAAATCCAAAACGAAATTCCAAACTCTATAGTGGGGGATAAACATGTCCTAATAATCATGATTCCCTTTATATATTGTGATTGCAAAAAATTTCCCTTTTCCATTATATTTAGAACTTATTGTGGCTTATTGTCCTTATTAACCCTGGTATAAGAGTACTAATTCAAATAATTCTGAAACTCATTTCATATAAAGCATCAAAGTGTTGGTGGTGTATTCTATTAAACATTATCTCCATTCATTTAATTGACTTGTCTCCTCACATCACTTATACATTATTTTAATAGATGGTCATAATTTCCACACTTGAAACACCTTCTTATTACTTTTATGAATTCACTGGATTACTCATTCCCACATTTTTTGTAAGAAAGAGTTTTAAAACCTTTCTTCCATCTATAGGAAATATCATTAGAGATTACATGGAACCCCATCTTTCTTTTCTTATCACTAGAGCCATGAGTGTTTATAGCTTCTATTACCACTTTGATAACTCATCAAAAAAAAATATTAATAGCTTCAAAACTCCCTTATGGTTAATGCCTTTCAAATACTTTTTTTCAAATCATTTTAGAATCATTGATTATTTTATTTTAGGAATGATGATTCAAATATAAGAATACCTTGAATGTATTGTAAAACTTTCATCATAGGTACCAATTGATTCATCATCCTTCTACTTAAGTTCAATTAATTACTTCTCCATTTTTGAATATAAAATATGAGGGAAGTACTTACTGAAAAATATCCTCTTAAAATAAACCCACTCTAGGAAGTAAATTTCATCCTATTTTCTTATATTCTTAATATGATTCCAGTATCAATATTCCTTTCCATAAAAATGATAAATGGATAGTAAAACCATTTCATGGTATGAGAACTAAA
This sequence comes from Viscum album, assembly GCA_963277665.1. NCBI lineage: Eukaryota > Viridiplantae > Streptophyta > Magnoliopsida > Santalales > Viscaceae > Viscum > Viscum album. The sequence continues at coordinate 150,864,039 of OY728125.1, forward strand.
TAAAAGAAAATTTCTTTTCCAGCACATTTATCCATTATTTAGAAACCAGTGTGTCAAAAGTCTAATAAAAGTAGGGTGGATGTTGTCATAATAGAAATTCAGGGGAATTTTTCTTCTTCATTTTTAAATTTATAATTTCAACATGACCCAATTAAATAATTATATCCAGAGAGATTTGATTGATAATTGTCACAAAATATTTCATCCCAACTTATAATCCATTTGGTTACTCATGAGGCTGGTCATTACAATGGATGTAACATTCATTTTTCACTTGATTCCATTAGTTTCAAACCATTTACTAAAAATACAAATCATTATGTGAGAAAAAATAAACATAGTGGGAAACTACATAACCATGAAAAATTTTAAGGGTTTCAAAATCTTGATAGATTTTATTTAGACTATAACACCTTAGGTGTGTCCTAGTTTATCCATGGAAATCTTATAATTAAATAATTAAATATGGATTATAAATAAAATGTTAATTATAAAAAATAAAACCTGATATTGTTAAACCAAATGTACAGTAAGGCCCATTTTCCGGCACCTGGTGATGATCATGTCATGCTCAATGCACCATTTTTGATGTTATTGCCCCTAGGAACCACTATTATAGAGAAACATCCACTTTTATTATATAGATAGGGAATTAATTTTTATAAAAGTAACATAACCAGTTATATACAAAACCCTTATAATGTTATCTATACTTAGTAATATCCCCATGGTTTTCACCAATGTTCTCTAAGCCTGATATCCAAGGATTGAGTAATCCATTGATCTGATACCAACAATAGTGACCTTGTCTTTTCACATATTAATGTAACATATTTCTAGATGAATATAGAATATATTTAACAAATAAATACTTGGGTACTATATAGGTTTAGTTCATTTTGTGACTAGGAAAAAATATTCGTATTTTTTGAAATATCATCAAAATATTCCCAAAAGATCATTCCTTTTATTAATGTTCATATACATACCCTACTTAATTACTTTCTCCATAACCTGGGGAAAGGAATGATAATAAAGGTAGAGATCAATTTCTCAGTAAGGGTAAAAATGGAATATATAAATTTATGATAATATGCAATAATAAGAAAATAATAATTGTATGGGTACATGAATATAACTTACAGAGTTCATACCCAATCTATCATGGATCATAACCAAGAGTCTGGGAATAAATCTGGAAGGTTCAAAAGAAATGAATCATAAATAGAATTAATAAACATAATCTATGAGATAATATCATAGACTTAGGAATTTATAAGAACATAATTTTAAAAAATGTGAAATTTTATTAATAAAAATAGGTTTTGTTCTTAAGTTAATGACATGAAATCAGGTCCTCGCATAAACTTATCAATATGAAACCAAGTCCATGAACAAACTTATGGATATGAAACTAGGTCCTCACTTAAACTTATGTACATGAAACCAGGTCTACACATAACCATATAGACATTAAACCAAGTCCATACATAAAATTATAAACATGAAAACTAGGTTTATACATAAACCTTTGAACATGAAATCAGCTTCACATAAAACATATCTATGTCATGGGTTCTCTATCATTATCCAATGCATTGGACAAAGATATAAGTCCCACATTCCACATAATATATACATTTGTGTGAAAAATATCATAAAACATTTATACTATAATAACCCTTTCATAAGATATAAGTTTCATAGATATTTAATTATGGTATAACCTATTGAAAAAAATAGGTTTGATAAAAATATTTTAATCATAATCATAAACCATTGAGAAAAAGAATATAGATGGTATCATTGGATATTGGCCCATGTAAATCATAAGAAATAGTTAATTTTTTCATTTTTTAGGAATATAAATTCCCTAAAGAGGTCATAAAAACATTCTTGTGGAAAATAACATATCCTCTATAAAATTAAACTTTTAAAACTAAATGTTCATAAAATATTTCAAAAATTATTTTCATTGGAAATAAACATGTAAACTTATAAAGGAAGATTAAAATATAATAATGATCATGATGGAAGTAATCTCTACTAATATTGAAAATTTTAAAAGAAAAAAATTCATTTTACACTGGTAAAAATTAAAAAAAATTCATTATTTATAAAATGAATAGAATAAATAAATAGTTAATAAATCATGTTTTCTATGGAAATGAAATTCATAAAAAAATTCTTTACCTTATGTATAAACATCAATTTTAGATGTATAAAACTCATGTATAATAAATATAGGTTTTTTATACATATATTTTAGAACCATACCCATTTATATCATACCATATATGATTTATATATAACCTTTAATTACCTATTTATTAAAAATCCTTTGTTGAAATCATATTTCAAGTAATAACAGTTCAGTTTTTCACCTATGTTTTTATTGGATAGTTTCTGTAATTTTACTATAACAAAGGATACATATTATATATAAAGTTAAACATGACATAAATAACAAATATATTAGTTATACTTTTATTTATAATCATCTAAAATAATCATATATGGAAAAAATGGTTGACCCCATTCCTAGAGACAGTAAACAATACGTACAGATGAACATTGTTTCCATTTTCTCAATGAATTGATAAAGTTAAAGGTAAGTATTAATTTAACATTTCAGGATAATTATTATTTATATATATACCATATATATATATATAATTTACCCATACTACCTTCCATGTTATGCATAAATAAAAAATTATTCACATCGCTTAATGAGGTGATATACCGCCATATTCATAAGCGACGATATAGTATCCTCCATGGACTGGAAATAAAGAAGAGTGATTTGATATTATAATTATATAAGTATAATAATATCATAAATATCATATACATATGTTAAATCCATCATTATAACTTTCCATCATAGGTGGTGATAGAAAATGAATTACATCAGTTTGTAAGGTGGTAGTCCATTATACACATGATCGATGGTTTTGTTTCCCATTTGGGGGAAGTGGAGATGTATATAAGATATTAAATTAAAATAATAACATATAATTATATGGGGGATAATTTTTTTATTATATCATTATATTTGAAGATGATTTAAATGAGGTGGAAGAAGAAATAAAATAAAAAAAAGTTTATGAATTTTACCTCTTTTTTGGAAAACTAAAATATGTTTGTACCTAAAGACTTGTTAGGAGGGATTAATAATAGAAAAATGACCCTATAAGATGGGGGCGAATAAATTAATATATTTGGAAAGGTATTTTCTGAAAAAATGTATTTTTATGTGTTAATTGGAGGAAATAAGGGGTGAATTTTTATAGTGGGGGAGAGATCATACATGAACATTTTGAAAAGAAAATGTGTACCCATATATTTCAAAGGAAAAATAGCTCTATAATGACCCATTATCAAAAACTAGATGATATATTGTTTAAATATGACCATAAAGTAATAATTTGACAAGTTTTAAATCCCTTTTAACCCTTATCTTTATAGTTTAACCCACCGTAAAACCATTTTTATCATAATCATCGTAATTAATGTGTTATTAATTTTAATATTCATTATAGATGGAAATTAATTTCATATTATTAGATAATATTAAATACTATTATTTAAAAAATTAAATACATTTTATAAAATTAAACTCACAGAGTTTTCATAGTTTAATTTAAAATAAAACCCGCAATCATGATGAAAATGTGGTTTTCAAGAAATTTATATTCCATGCATAAGAAGTTTTAATATCATCACTATGAATAATCATAATTATTATTTGAATTTTAATTCTTATTTATATAAATATATTCTATAAATTTAATATTAATCATTCCCCATTTTCGTTTATTCTAATTAAATAAAATGGGGAATCATTTTTTACTTTAAAATGGTTTTATAAATATTGTGATTTTGAAACAAAAAAAAACTTATACTAAAATACATTATAAAGATGAATAAAAATTTAATTAATTTTATTAAATAAAAATAAATAAATATAATGTAAATTTAAATTAAATTCTATGTATAATGGTAATTTTAAATTACCTAATTTATTGGAAAGAAATATATGATTTTCAAAATAATGTGCTTTTCATTTTCACCGAAAAATCAATATTTTGTGAAAAAAATAAAAGTTTAACAATATGTAAATTTTTATATGATAATTTAAAAACTTAATTTCATTTTTTCAAATAAAATTGTTATAATTTGAAAAAAAAATTGTTTTAAAATAAATGAAAAATTTGATGAAACCACTTTTTAGAGAGATACAGTTTTTCAAAAATCTTTTCTGTTATATTCATTTTTCATTTATTTTGCATTAATTTAATTGATAATAAAATAAATAATTTTATAAAATTTTAAAATATAAATTGCAATAATTTAGTTAAACCTACTCAAACCATCATTCTGACGGTTAAGAGATAACAACCACATTTAAATAATGACATTTAAATAGTATATCACAGTTTGTTAAGTCTTGATTTTTTATGTAATTAAAGTTATCAAAGGAATTAAATTTATTTGAAAAAAAATTCATAAAATTTTCAGTTGTTATAATTCACATCTTCATTCATTTTGACCCTCTCTTCCATTCGACTATGAATAGTGCCCTTAAGAGTGATGGTTCCTGGAAAAAATAGATCACCTGCCATCATGATAACATACCTTAAAGAATAGTTGATTAAAATTTGATAGGTCCCATGTTTCAAATATGTTCAATGGTTTAACATTATTTGTATGTATTCAACCTTGATTGAGTGATTATGGAACCTTTGTTTTGAGCATGGTCAACATTTATCCCCACTCAACCAGTCACCCCTCCTTGTGTTCCAAATTCTAGACATCTCAATTCTCATCCACTATAATACCAAATCTTCAAATAAAATCCAATAACCCCAATGTTTCACCATTCATAAAATATTTCACTTTCATAAATAAATTCATTTGTGCAATGTTTGTCTCTCTAACCAATTCTTTCCTAGTTTGGACACTTACGATGGTTGATAAATAATATTGACCCAAATTGTTTAGTCCCTGTAGGACAATGTTATATAAATTAGTGATATTCTATTTATACTTTGTCTCTAACATTGATCATGAATCACATGATCTTAGGGATATATTAATTTTTTTATTATATGTATGATTTATAAGTATTAAAAAAATTAATATGCACAAAGGGAACTGAAAAAAATTTAAATTATTCATTCAGGACGATAATCCATAGGCTAGAGCCTCTTCTTTATTTCAAGAAAAGGAAACAACATAAGGAGTATCCCCAATAATCAATTACTCTAGATCATCTAGCCACTTCTAGGTAGCTTCTAGGGTATGCTACTACTTTGAATTATTTTTGGTTTCATTGAAAACCTCATTATCTTGAATACACACCTAGCCATATTTTTCCATTCACTATACTACTGAGGATTATAAATGAGCTAAAGTTGCCTCAGGAACTTACAAATACAACCTCAAATCAATGAAGATATCTCATTTTTCATTAGTGACAGCCTCCTGTTGATTTGATTCCTCTTCTTGCTAAGTGAGTTCCCATTTCACCACCTATAGTGCCTTTGTGCCCACATATTTTTTCATATACCAGGATTCATCGAGATCCTACCACTCCACGCATTCCTTATCTGAAAATATGTTTTTATACAGATCATGTAGGCCATGAGAGTCCACCCTTATAATCCCCAGACTTACCAACCAATGTGAGAGAGATCTCACCAGATTTAGAAGATCCGGAAACGGGGTGCATGTGATGAAGTTCTACATTTTCCTCCATACCCTACATTGAAAAAATGGTTCTCCAAAAAAAATTCAAAGAAATATTCCTTGAAATAATCAGGTGGTGTAAGATTATACTCAAGGAAGGAAACCAATATTTCATTAGTTGGGTCACCCATAGAAATTTGCTTCGATGGGCTGGGTCAATGTTCAAAGGAAATTCATTTTCATTAAACACTTCAACCACAATAGAAGAATTTTTGACCTCCCCAGACACCATTAGATTAGTATCTTATATAGTAGCATCTATAGTAGATTTATCAAGGTCATCGATAGAAGTGAAATGATCATCATTTATAACATTATCAACTACATTTTTTGGGAGTGAATCATCAATCATCACCATTGGTGGTTGAACATCCAATGTGGGAAGCACTGTTGTTCAAATACAGGGTTAGTAAAGTCCTAATAATGGTTAAAAGGGCGATTAAATGAAAGGAAGAGACTTAAAATAAGCATATAGATGAGGTATAAGGTCCTAGATATTCATCAAAATCTCTCCTCATTATGTTATCCCCATAATGATAGACACCTCATGCACATGAAGCTACTCCATAGTTAGATGCACTGAACCATTTTAATAGAAACAAACATATCATCACAAAGTATGAAAATTAAAACCCATAGACCAAAAAGGTAATAAATGGAATTTGAAATTATCAGGAAATACTTAATCCTATTGAGTCTTCATCTGGACCACAAGAACCACCTTGATAATTGAATGTTGGTTTTTGGTCACTACAACACCATAAATAGGTACCACACAATCCCCTCTATGTTTTGTGGATTTCTAATCCTACATAATGGGTACCATGTGAAAATTACCCTACTATGTACTTTCAAATTCTTATATAGGTAAAAAACTATTGGAACACAATTATAAAGGTTTAATAGTAAGCCAAGACCAATAAACCCATATGTTTACCTCATTAGTGGAGGAGTATCCTACCCCGAGGAGTCAATGAATGTGGCACTACCACTAAGAAACCTCATTTTAATCCCCTTCCTCATTCTTACCCATAACTAAATGAACCTTAGAGAGGTCTGTGAGGGTAGGTATTTCCAGTAGTATCCTTACCCGGAATCTCAGGGGTTTTGATACACTGTAGGAATGAATAAGGTCTTATAGCTCTTAAAAATATTACACTACCTCAGAAATAGGGATATGGGATGCCAGACATGGCATGCGTCAATTGAGAATGATGAATACTATCATCCTGCAAGTGCAACCACATCACATGGAGAGAGTTTCACTATCATAAAATGTACCCTCCCCTCAAATATTTGAGGATGATGATGTCATATGGAACATCTGTATGACATAATCACACCTCTGATGCTATAACATACACCACCAAAACTGCATGTGAAGTTTATCCCACTCTAGAGGATACATTTCTAGGAGGATAAGTTTGGGAAATTCAACTCCCTCTGAAGATCCACACAGTTTATAACTAGGAAATCCTAGAGCTATAACATATTCTACATTTATCAAACCAGTTATCCCTCCTTAGTTCACTCCCTAAGGGGCATCAAGTACTTAGCCCCAATGTTTTGGGAACGCTTATTCAATGTTCGCCTAAGATACATGAAACCATAATAAATCTCTATAGTATGATATTTTCCATCTATTCATGTACTCATGAACAATCCCATATGTATATTTGGTTAGGAGAATATTATTTCTCAATCTGTCATCCTCTTGGACGAAAATATACCATATTTTATACATGATCAAAGGGTAGAGGTTGATGCGTACTTCAGTGTACACCTTCTGGGTGTGCCGTTGGATGCACCGGATTTTCCTGGTGAATTTGTAAAAGGCATATGGTTTACATACCACATATAATATTACCCTCTCCACAAATATCTGAACTTGGAAGCCTAATAGGTATGACTGCTACTCCACCATACCCATACCATTGTCTTTAACTATCCCCATTTATAGTGGGGTTAGGTGGAACATTAAATTTATATTATCTAAATCTTTATGAGAACTCTAACTAGATCCATTTTAAAAGGACAACTCAGAACAATTCTAACCATCAATGGATGGGAGTTGGTTAGAGTAGGAGTGATGGGGTTTGGATACTCATACCCTCCCATGTGTGCGACAATCCATCCATATTGAAAATGGTAGGGGATGTACATGAGGACCAGGATATTCTTCTTAATGATGTGGAGTAACCTATTATATATCTTCTGAAATATTGGTATGGAAATATTGATGTGATTCCCTACATTTATCATCACTTCCATGAAGAGGGTTCTTGTTCATACCCCCATGTGTGCATTGTGGCCTGGGATCATCCACTCACAAATGAGATATATGATGAATCTTTCCAATCTAACCGTGAGGATTACATTACCCAAATTGTACATCCATAACATCATTAAATAACCTCTATGATCACCAAATAAGAGGTTTCCCACATACGTAGCATCACCTTTGGGAAATGGGAGGGCTTCCCTGATAACCTCTCTCCAAGATCATTTAGGAAGAAGGTGAACCACTACTTGAAAGGGACATCCTTTATCCCTAACTTATATTGTGTCTCCCCTAGAAGAATGAGCACTAGAACCCTTTCTATTACCATCATCTTCTCATGTTCTTATCAAATTCTCTCTTTTAGTAGAAATTCATCATACATCCCACGTTGGATGGAGATTCTTTTAATCTGGTAGAGGTCCTATAAGTTTATATTGACCTCCCCATAGTGCGGGTGAAATGTATTTGTCTATGAATATTGACTTCTCAAGAGCTCAAGTATAATTTATGGGTGGTGGTAGACATTTAATTTTGATAACACACTCTTCATATAGTCCCACCTTCTTTAGGTCCACCTCAAATTCATCATAGGACTAACATACCTGGTAAGACCATACACACTCTTCTATAAAGTTTCTACCCTAGAGTATATGCCAATCCTCCATCCAACCTTGCATATTATATTATAGATATTCATTGAATATAATTTCATATGGAGTATGTAAATTTTATGCAACATGATCTCCCATTGATGTTCTATGCATGATTCCACAACAAATTTGTAGTGATCGATTCGTGTCCCTTCCCATAGTGACCTGTGATAACCTTATTCCACTGGTATAGCTAAAGTGAGATTCTAAACAAATATTTGGGGGTGTCTCTATCACTAATGGGGGTGAATAATTCACCATTAAGTCTAAAATCATACAATGGAGTCATCTAGAAGAGGTTGTAGTCATTTTTACCCTTGTTAACAAATCAAAAAGTGTGTTGTTCTTCAAAACACTTTATAATATATCTCCTACCACGATGTTTTCATCTATATCCATTTTACTTATATTAGTGTCTTCGATACCATAAAAGGTCATCTTAGGGATTTTAAAATTTTCCAACATATTTTTAGTGTAATTCATTTCATGAATGTTGAGAATTATTGAAACTTGGGTGCTCATAATGTAAGTGTGTACCAACATAATGTATCATTAAAGTCTCCTTCTTAGAGATGAAATTGTTTTATGAGCACTAAATATTTTCATCATAGGATTATAATTAATATTTAGATATTAATGATAAGTGAAATATAATAAATATTATGAGAAATTATCATGGTCTACCTTGGAACACTCCACCTCTTTCTCGGCCCCATTTGGAGTAGATTTTCCTGATTGAGACAACCAAATTTTTGATCTTCATCACTTTTAACTCATAATGTGTCCATCCTCTCCCACATTGTCTCCCATTCTGGGTGGGGAGGGGGTTGTGTTGAAAAAAGTGTTTTTGGATATGTTAAGGAATTAAAGGATGTTTCAAGGTAAATCTAGGTTGAAACAAGCTCAAAATTAACTCAAGTGTTTGGATTTCTGAAGGAAAAATTCTTTGTGATGGGTAAGCACTTCATGAAGGACACCAAAGAGCTATGAAATATTTTCTCACAAGATAAAGGTAACCTTACCAAAAACTATGTCCATTATAATAGGTTGTTTCCTACCAAAATGGATTTTCTTACTTGAATATGGTAACATTCACGAAATGTGTCCCCTATCCTCTACTACACATATAAATTCCTCCCATGACCCAGAATTTAAGGGGAAAAGAACAGTGAACTTCTTCTAGAATCACTGGATTATTCAAAATATAATATTTTTTGAGATAACGAAGTTAGGGATTACTACATGAATCTATCTTTCATGAACATACTCTCATGGGTTATTTAGACACTTGGTCCATGGTAGAGATGAATTTCATAAAGGATCTCAACATTCACATTATAGGAACACCCCTCACACTTATTGGGGTTTTATGAGATAATCATCCTTCATAAAAACATACCAATGGGAACCAAGACTTCTCTCTAAGGTAGGGATACCCTATTTCACGAAGGTATTACCTTGATGGGAACCCTAACATTCACAAAACCCTTGTCCTTCATGAATCACTCCTAGATAGATCCAATATAATGACTCCTTTCAATAGACATACCATCATCATCATCATCATTTTAATTTTTATTAAAGAAATATAAATCAAACCAGAACCTCAACCCCACAACCCCTCAACCCAATAAGGGACCTAAGGAGGTATAAAATAGTGAAGGCCGAGGGAATCTGCCCTGATAAAGTTCAAACCTTTAGGTTTGAGAGTACGAAAATTATGTAAACAAACCGGATCCGAGACAATGACCTCCAATGAATCAAGATAGTCTGTCACCTGGTTTCCTTCCCTCTAGGAGTGCATCACTTTAGTAGTGTTGGAGATCATACCTCTACATTTCTTGATAATATAGGTAATAGACCAAGAAGTAGGGTAGGGGATATTTAAGGAATCATGGAGAATTTTTGAGTCTGTTTCAACTTCTGAAATGGAAATACCTTCCTATTGGAAGAGTGAAAGACCCAGCAGCAAAGCCTTGGCTTCGGCCTGAAGAGAATAACCTTGGCCGAGACGAGAAGAGAAGGCCAACCATACCGAGCCCTGTGAGTCCCATATAGCCCCACCCCCTCACAAGACTCTCAAACTACAATACCCATCATTGTTAAGCTTGAGACCTCTAGATTGATGGTTCCATCGGTCCCAATGGCCTTTAGCACTGGTGTCCACCACCTGAGTGCCTTGCTGCCTCAAATGCGTCCAGTGAAGAAAAGGAGCCTCTCGCCCTTAATGGAGAGAAAACCCAGGTCAAGAAGGCGGTTCTGCATGCAGATGATGATATAATTACCAGAGGACTGGACCCCTTCGTGCCTCCGATTATTCCTGGCCTTCCAGATACACCAACAACCAGCCTACAGGATCAAGGTACGAGGGGTCCTTGTCACCTGAGCTGTGGAACCACCAATCAAGAAATGGGAGGTCCACTATATTGAAGTCAAAGAAACCAGTGAAATCCCCAAAGAAGCTCTAAAAAGCACATGTCGAATCACCCTAGAAGAAGAGTTGATACAAAATTTCCTCCTGGCTAGCTCTGCAACAAGAACATCTGGTTTCATAAACCCTCATATTCTTTCCCTTTTATCCAAGCATAGTGAGGATAGTTTTCTTATCTTTTACACATAACCATAGGAACCCCAATATTAATATCCCCATGTTCCACTTCACTATAGAATTTTTTATGCTTTGTTCCATAAAAAAGAACCTATTCTATAGAAACATAAACCCTGAAGGTGATAGCATCAAGGGAAAAAAATCTGAGGGATGAGGTCTACTGTTGTATCCCCTCTCCTACTTGTGAATGGTTTCCCTAGTCATAGTCCCTATAGACGCCCGATATGTAAGTATTTAAACTACATATCCAAACATTATAGACATATGATTATAAAATATTAGAAAACATTCCTAGTGAATATATTTAAAACATTTACCTACCCTATGAGATAAACATTGACCTCTACCTCCTAGAATAGTCCTGTCACATGAACTAAACTATGCACATGAACAACAAAAGTTTTGATTCTGGTCTCCTAACAGGGTGTGTAGGACACCTCCTTGAGTTTCAATCCCGAATCACCAAGGAAACCTCCCTAAGGTTCAACCCTTACACTCCAAAATCACCATTAAATCTATATGTTTTCCCCATAGATGGAGACTCACATAATTTGTTAGAATCATCCCCTAAATACACACTTAAAACTATCACCATCCCAACATAAGTTACCTACTATACTGTGGTGTTTTCATGTGACACTGACCCATAAATCCTTGTATGTTACAAGAATACATGGGAAACTCTCCCTAATTCTATAAAACTATAACCCACTTGTCCCCAAAAGATGTTAAACTTATAAATTTTGTTCCCTATATACCGTAAAATGGAGACCCCATCAAATATATATAATAATATCTACTTTATGAGGTAAAAATGAGAGTCCTAATGTAACATTCCTCAGATTCATTATGACTCTGGAGCATATAACCATGTTTCTAACATAGGATTCCTTGGGTTCCATACCTAAGATAACTTATCTATCATATGACATTGACTTAAAAAGGAAAAGAATTTATAGGTTCCAAACACTCCCAATGCCCAAAGATAATAAAAAATTTCTAACATTTCCATATACTCTAACTGCAAGTAACTTCCCTATCATGGAATAAGTAGTGTAATTTAACAACATCCACCTCAAGATGGAATTGGGAATGAGTTTCAGGAATGTGAACTAAATCTATGAGGGATACCCATACAAGAAAATTACCACCAAGGAGGAATCCATGTAATGAGGAACTGACATCCCATCATACCATTTAGATCAAGGATCCAACATCACCAACCATGGAGGTAGAGGTCATTTTTCAATAGAAAGCTAGAATACTGGGAAAGAAAAGGCTATGTGTGACACCGAAGAATGCCCTGATTCACGGTCATCAGAAAACTCTATGAACCTATCTTTTAACCATCATTACACCATTAATATAGTCTCATTTTTATACCTATTTTTTTGAAATCTTGACTCTTTCTTCTTCACATTTATCTTCATTTTGACATTATTTTACTAAACCATTTATAGTATTTTTTTTCTTAAAATAGTTGTACCCTAAATTTATAGAATCTGGAAAATCAAATTATTTTCCTTAAAATTTGGTCTTCCTTATTTGGTTCTTCATCTTAGACTCATCATATCTTCTCTCACTTTTGTTATCATCATTTTTTCTCATCTTTGATAATTTCTATGAGCCTTTTATTTACTTAAGGTTTCCCCAACATTATGAATAGAGTTCTATAAATTCAACATAGCTTTTTCAATTTCTATTTCTATACTCACCATTTTTTCTGTAAAAGATCGAACTACTTATCTTTATCTTTCTATTATTATTCTATATTTATTATTGAATTCTTCTGTTCAATAAAATTTTTAATTAATTTATAAATTTATTTATGAAAATTTAATATATCTTTAATATGTACTTATTCATTAATTATATAAGAGAGATTATCCTTATTAATATCTTTATCACTTTTTCAATATATATGTCATTGAGAGACACTCCTTGAGTTGTTTTTAACTACAAATTTTGTATCGCTATGTTGATTTTTTGCAACTTCACTACAACTTACCCAAGTGAATTATTTTTTATTATCCTTTTCAATGATAATTTTTTCATCAAAATCCCTTTGAATCCCCATTTCATCTTCTTAATCACCATTATCACTAAGTTTACATTTAGAAAATCTATTTACCATCATAAATTTTGATAAATTTATTCACTTACCTTTAGAAGAAACCCTTGTTTTTTAAAACATTGATGATCACTACCAAAAGATTATCCTTGGTGCTTCTTCTACCATATAAGTAACTCTTTATTAGTGTAATATAGGAATATTTTAAAAAAATCCAACTTCTCAACACCTAAATAATTTTAGTGGAATATTTCTTTTAAACAATCCCTTTCCTCTTATCACATTTCTAAATATTAGAGACATCATATTATCAATTTTTAATGTAAATTAGAATCATAATCCAAATAATAAATATATTATTAATCAACTTATTTATTAGTATTTTCCATCTTTGAGGCCTTAAAATATATTTATTTTTCATCCTTACACTTCTTTTATATATCACACTCTTTTCTAGTATCATAGGTAATGGGGATAATGTGTATATCACCTAGAAAAAGTTTTTATGGATCCATGTATTCAAGAGTAGAGACTTTAGCATAAAACCTATTTGATAAGATATGATGTATCTTCTCAACCACTATATTATAATTCAATATATCACCATGTCTTATCACCATGTTTACAATATCATTTACTCTTATAAAAGATCCATATACAGATTCATATTTTTCTTATTTTTAAATGATCATATTTTAATCTAAAAACATTTATCTTAAATTTCTTCACCTTATTATTTCTTTCAAAGATATTTTTTAATCCCAAATACATTTGATTTTCTTTATACTTTTCACATTGAAAAATTCCTTCTCGGATAATGATGACAATTATTTATTCCATTAACAACTATCAATATCAAAATTCATTTTTACATTGTTGTCGAAGTTTGATTATTTATATAAGGTTGCAAACTATTAATTTCAACCTCAATAACATAAAAACTAACAGGTAAAAGATAATTCAATATCCCATACTTATAGATGATAGAATATTTTCCATAAAAGGTAGGAATCAATTTTCTATTCACTGAATTATTATTTTCCATGATATATACAAGAAATTTAGCGATGCAATCTTCAAATATAGACAAAATTCTTCTAATATTTCAAATAGAAAATAAAAAATGTGGGGAACCTTTCCTTTGATTGTATTTGATAATTTTCATATAAGATTAGTGAATAATAATTGAGAAGGGGGAATTAGTGATCCAATATTTTTTAACTTTCCTTACCAGAACAACCCACATCATCAGTAAAAGTGAATCATGATCATTATCCGACACACACAAATGAACAAAATATAGATGTACGAATTTCACCTAATAAAATGAAAAGTATAGTCCTTTGATGTTTCTAGATTTCCCAAATACCATATTACCCACTAGTTTAATCATGTATGTTCAACAAGCTAGTTTTATTCTTTTAATCATGTTACAGAAAGTATATCGCCTCTGATAACACATTATGCACTGTTACATTGTTAAATAACATTATATAAATAATAATAAAACCTTCTATATATATCCATAATTTTTTAATGAATTATTTATATTATTCTTCTTCTTTAGCCTATAGAAACATTGGTATGAACTCTTTGCTCTGTGCTAATTTTTTAATCCACATTTTTATCATCCTATTTAGTTTTTCTTCATTATCTCTTCTAAAAATATACACACCAATAACAATTCTTTCACTTACCTCATCAGATTTGGAATCATCAAAAATCCCCTCTTCAATAGAAAAATATTTTCTTTTGAATTTCAAATTCAACTCCCCTTATTTAATCACAAACCATTGATCATCTCCCATTGAAATCATGACCTTATACATCAAAACTGGCATATAAAATAGGTAAGAATAAACACCAAAATTTAAATATGAATCCAAGTTATCACTCAAAGTATAAAATTACCATATTAAGAAATTTTGGTGTGTCCATCCCTATTATGGCATATAACAGTAGTTAAAACCAGTAATTTTGTATCTTACATAACATTTTGTAGGTTGATAATTTTTATCTAGTGTAGAGGTCCTAAAAATTATTGTTCCTCTCAAAACTGAACATATCTTGTTAGTGGCATGTTCTATAATTTTTGAAAAAATACTCCATATTTTCTCCTATATGTAGTTTATTAAAAATTCTACGATGTGGAGGATCTAAATTTTCAGGATTTACCAAATTCTACCTAGACATCCCTATAGTTTGGTCCTTCTACATTGTGGAGTACTCTAACTGAGTATCCTCAATAGTATGGATAATAACAATATGGAATTCATTCCTATATATCATTTTAAATCAAACATCTAATTTTAGAATATCCACAACATATGCATCATAGCTGCAGTGTATCCCAAATCAATGTAAACTAAATGTGTCTTATAAATTAGTTTCGGTGAAGGTAATATTATCAAATAAAAATCAATGTCAAAATAACATAATTTTCATTATGGAACTCCCTATACTACTTCATTTAATATTATTACATAAAAAACTACTTCTAGGATATATAAATTCATTAGACTAGATTTAGTGTAACATGAATTAACATAGAATATGATTTAAATATTGAGAAAAAATTCAACAAATTCAATCATATCATCTTTAGAAATTATTAAATTATAATTATTAAAAAAAACCTCTCAAAACCTCTTGGGATCAACATATATAACCTTTTTTACTCAAAATAGCATAAATTTGTTATATTTTTTTGTAAGTAGTTAGCTAGGGACACCATATATTTCAATTAATAGTCAGCAAAAATATAATGATATTTTTTGTTTATATTTCCTTGAGGTATATATCCTCATCCCATTTAGGTAATGTTTTATTAGTAGATTTATTGTAATTGAATTTTCTAACTATAGATTGGTGATATGGATCTATGAGATATATTCATCATATGATAAATGACCAAGATTATCCATAAATATATGAAAAAATCAGGGGTTTATGGAAAATATTGGAATGTTTTTTAAAGGGGTGGAATTTTATGGTGATCTCCACACATTAATGTGTCATCATTGGTTAGAAATATCCAAGTCTCCTTATCTGATGGGAGATATTATTTCAGTATTGATAATAATAAAAAAATCCTATAAAAATATAATTCATAGTGGAGACTATATCTATCTATTTGATTCATACGAGGATGGCCTCATCAAACCCCCATTTTTAATGGACCTTCTGTATAGTTGGGACATCTTGGAGGATGAAATTTACTCCATGGTTTTGTGTCTATTCCTTCATGGATTGATATGATGAATGTATCCTATATTAGAGATTGTCGTTTATGGGGATAATCCATTTAATAGCTTTGTGATCATCATTCTATGAGGTATTTTTAATTTCATTGATTTCCTCCATATCACAAATAGTGACTGAGGAGACCACTCTATATTGTGTGATGTAGAAAACTATTTTCCCCTGGTTAAGATCATCTAGATATTTGGATGGATTAGCCCTAACATTGGTATAATCATTCTATTAGAGAGATATAAGATTCAGTATTAGTCAAAGGATAATTCTACCATCAGTCCCATAACATACCTGAGT
Organism: Viscum album; assembly: GCA_963277665.1. Lineage (NCBI taxonomy): Eukaryota > Viridiplantae > Streptophyta > Magnoliopsida > Santalales > Viscaceae > Viscum > Viscum album. The sequence goes on from OY728125.1 coordinate 150,880,955, forward strand.
ATAGGATCCAAACCTTCCTTCTTGAGGGAATATACATAATTAATTTGTTAAATCATAAGTATGATTTATCTTTAACATCAACATGGACCACATTCATATTTATGGATAGTTCCAAGACTATAATGATATTTTGGTACTCTGCTTCATTATTTGTTTAACATACATACAAAAAAATTATAGGGTATAACCACATTGGCTAGGTAGAGGAGGAAAATTCACAAACCGAACATACTTAGATTTAGGTCATCCTTTCCTTTCCTAGGTTTACTTTGAGAGGTTCAATAAATGTACATCTCCAATGTTTATTAAGTGTAATGAAAAATAATAATTTTTATCTAGGAGTTTGTTATTCACATCCTTTCTATCTTGAGTTGGGTGTACTGTGAAAAAAGCATATAACACCCACCTTTTGATCACCTCTTATGACACTAATTAGAAGTTAAAATATTATAGAATAACTAAAAATCGATCGAAATTACAATTCAATATGTATAGTTGAGTATTTACTTGAGTAGACCCATACAAGAGATAAGAAAATATTATTGTGTTTCAATTAATACCATATATTTTTTATTGAAAAAATTAATGTGAGTAAATTCTTATTGAAATTGGAATATTGAGTATCAGTATATAGAATTACTTTACTATGTTAATAGGGAATATTTTATTTTAATCCATAATTTATTTGTGTGATTATTTCACTAATAATTTACTCTAGTGACTACATATTGGATGAGTGGCCCCCCTTTTACCATTAGGATCATGACCAGTTTGTGGAGAAAATATGCCTTGAGGTTATCAGAGGATACTTGAAATCCTTCTTCCCATTGGTATGTAATTATCCATTTCATTATCCTTGTTAATGGGAGGCACTTTCTGTTCATATAGGTTATGGAACACTGAATGTATGAAAGACAACCCTGAAGCCCTCTAAAATCTATAAGGTCTAAATGAGGTGAAATTTCAATGATATAACTAGTATTATCTTGGTAGTCTTTGATTCCATAGTGGTGTAATAAAAAGACAATAAATTTTCCTTATGTCACCCCAAAATCACACTTCATGGGTTTCATCTTTATTTGTACAATTCCAAATTTTAAAATAATTTTTGGAGCTCAGAAATATAATAAAAATAATTTCTATATTTTACCACTATATCATCAACATAGAATCTTATTATATTTCTCAAAAATAAATTGAAGATGAAATACATGGAATATTGGTATGTGGTTCTATCATTCATTTACCTGAAGGGAATAAACTAGTCACAATAAATCCATTAAGGTCATTAAAAGTTATGGATTCCTCATCAGTAGGGGATAAATTGATCTATTTGTACCCTAATTACCCATACATTAAGGAAAGTGAATTGAATTCTATAGTTATTTCATTCATATGTTATATGATCATGATTGGGAAATCATCCTTTATAAATTTCTACTTTAGTTACTTGAAGATGATACAAACCCTAATATACCATATCCTTTTCATAATTGGTACCATGTTATCAATCGATTTGAGGTACTAAACATCCTAAAAGAAATTATATTTAATCAGATTATCAAAAAAAAATTACATTATCAGTGTGCAATAGGTTCATTCTTTTGGATACATACTTTATTCCACTATAATCATCAAGAAATTATATATTAATGGTGGAGCCATTTAAAGTCACCCCAATAATATTTTTACAGTTCAATTTAAACATATAATTTTTCTAATTCAAGAAAGAGATATATATTTCCTACAATTTCGGAGGTATGGAGGCATTGATCAATGTGGGTCATGGGTTATCTTCTATACCCAAGTTCACCTACCAGAGTTCATCATTAGAATTATATATGCCTCCATCAAATGTTGTTGGGTAATTTCTAAGGATTTCGTAATCCTCTTGATCTACTTCATTTTTTATGGAAATTGAAGATTGAGTGTTCTCAGGTATGGGGGATAATCCATGGTCATTTTTACCCTATATGAATGACTAGGAGGAATATATGATTCTTGAGACTACTGATGTGTTATCATCTTTTTTATGGAATTTTAACTACATTCTCTCTATTATAGACTTTCACTCAAGAAAGAAGAAGTACCCATTTCCTATTACTTAGGAGATTACATAAGGTAATCCAATCCCTCAATAAATAATGTGGACACTTATCCTGATTTTGTTGATGATCTATAAATCTTGTGGGGATTCATAAATGAAGGGGGATTTTTTCTACCTTTATTGTATCATCTAACAGAACTATTTATTTAAGAACATGAATTAATGAAACCTTTGAACCATAGAGACTCTCTAAAGTAAATATTGTTGTATCTTTCTTATTGGTGGGAAATATCTAATCTTCACTATGTAAGTTCCAAAGGTTTTTTGAGTCCATACAAAAACTATTGGGAGTATAGACTAGTGAATAACCATAAATCAATACTTTTTCCCTTATATTTTGCTAAAAGATTCTTCAGTGCATTAGGATTCACAAGCTTCAAATGGTGTGCAATCACTGTATAGCACTACATCCTTTCAATTGATTAAGTAGTTTAAGCATTGATGATATAATGATAGTACTACTACATAATTTTGGATCCAAGGTATCAACATTAAATACTATTTCATAATATATTACTTTGAAATCAGAGTCAGATATATGATCTCTAAAATTGGGATTTGAATTTGATTATTTAGGGAAAAAATTTCTAATTTTTTCACACCCCTAAATGTCTAATTTTGAGGGAGATAACTCATATTTAATATAAAATAAGCGTCATAGTGTTTAGACTATGGAAATATTGATCCCAAATATGTTTTCAATCAAGGATCTCTAAATAATAACATTATAAAAATTTATTTATATGTATGGGGGTATGTAATATCCCAATATGATGACATCCCAATCCCAATATTTAAATTAGTTTTCAAAAAGTAATTCTTATAAGAAAATATTAGGATGATAAAACTTAGATCAAGAAACCACATTCTAGAAATCTTAGGGGATCTCAAGGGACTTGATAAGTACAAAATTGGTATATTTTGGAAGGAAAAGAGTATCTAGTATTTATATTTTTTTTGTGACAACATTTAACTATTTCAAGGTGTTGTACTTCTTCACTAGAGGTTGACGCAAACCAACATGGGGTTTTTATTTACCTAAATAATTTGGAGAAAACATAGTTGATGTAGATATATTTGGTTCTTGGGTAGATATTCAGAATATTTATGTTACTTTTGGATTGAGAATAGATGGTCTTCCCATGCGTTTGGGTTGGTCGTAGAGTTGTACACCTACTATTTTTCCCTTTAATATGATTGAATTTATATGTTCCATGGATGATTAAGGGGTTAATATATGTTTATATTGGGATCTTTTTAGTTATTTACCTTATATTTTAGATTCATATATATCTTTGATGGGGATGTGACCATATGGTGGAACTTGAACATGATTAAATTTTCCCTTGTTCACTTAGATTCTAAAGAATATACCTCCATTTCCCTGGTTATATATACAAAAATTGGGGGTTCATATACATATTCTTGCTCAGATAAAATATTTTTGAATTGAACAAAATTAACATGGTTAAAAATGATTTCTCATATGATATAGATTTATTTTGGTGGGGTGGTACCTATCATCCAAATTATGAGGTCTAGAAATCTATGAGGGCTAAAAGTGGTTGGGTTATTGGTCACACTTCATCTGTATACTCTTTATTATTCTTCATCTCGTTACACCTAACTATAGATGATAGAATAAAAGGAATAAATTTGGTGATGAAATGGGATATGGGGACACAAGTGGTTTATTTATTTGATAATTGATAGTTGTGTGAGCCCAATCAACTTTCTTATAAGTAATCCAATTCTGAAACTTTCATTCAAATTTATCGTGGAACTCTTTCCAATCATATTCCTCATTTGATCTGATAGTGGACATGTAGACCAATGATTATGGAGTTTTTTCCAATTTTACATACTTATATTAAACCATTATCTATAGGATATCAATAAATATGATTCTTTATTTCATAGCATCACCCAACAAATGATGATATATGTAGTAGTCGGGAAAATCTCTATGCCAAAATTTATCAGGATTTCTAGCATCATATAGCTTGAGGTGATCAGTTTTCATATCGATGTTAATGTATAATGGAAACAATTATTTTTAAAAAGAATAATTATTTTCACAGTTCCTTGTACTGGGGAAACCTTGGTCCTTTCTTTCAATTGGATGAGTCAATTTTTCCCTTATTGTGGCTCAAAAGGGGTTACCAAGAGATATGGAGCTTGCCTAGGTCCTATTGTAGTTCTTGATGCTAGCATAAATGTGATGATAACATATTAAAATTTACCATAACTTATTACCTAAGATGTATATGTGGGGTGATAATAATCTTTGGTTCAATGAATGGAATCCTCTAAGAATTGTGTTCTATCTATTTTCTTGAAATAACCATTCATGATCTGTGTAACTAGTCAGAGGGGGAGTGAATCAATAGTCAAATATTTTTTATGTTTTTATCTTTTTAAAAGAAAAATTTTCTTCCAATTATAGATATATTACGCTTATAAACACAATAAACAATTACCCACATAGTAATAAATAAATTTACAAGTTTCAATACTAAATACATGTCTGTAGTACATGGAATGATCTTGAAATAATATGAGATCACATAGTCCATTAGAAAACAATCTTTGTGGCTTAAAAGAAGCAAGGAATATCCATAATTTTCATTTCACTATAGTCATTTGAAAGGTCATGTGATCCTCACATAGTTTATATGACCATACCAACATGCATCAACATGTCACCATTATGATTCTTAGATTCTTTAAAATTGTGATTATGAAAGTATGAAATTTTTCTTCTTTTTCTTATTTCAAAACAATATACAATAATATATCATTTATTTCTATCTCTATATTATTCTCACAAACATACATAGTAAAAGCTTCAAAAACTAAAAATAATATATTGTGAAACATCAGTTACCTCATCTCTTTCATCTTTATTCAATTTTTTATTCAACCGTATAAATACCTTCAAGTTAAAATCTTCAAAATTCTAGGATATGATCTTCTTAATAAATTAAAAAATAAACCACTTATATAAATGATCAGAACTGCATTTAAAAATACATAAATATAGATTCATTTTCATTCTCATTTAAACGTACATATATCCCACATTAAATCCTCATGTATTCATCAATACATGCATGGTAAAGTGACGATATCATAACACATTCTATATTATAATTCCTTCTCATAAATACCATATAAGAACACCTCTTTCGTTCAATAATAATTGAAAATATTAATAAATGTTTATAAAATGAATTTATGAATTCTTATATTTCATCCTTCATTTATGGAATGAGACTTTCCTTAGTACATTTTCCCATTTTTCCATTAAACAGCTGTGAATACCCCTTCTTAAATGAGAAAATTATGACCAACATGTCCAATATCTTTTTCTTATTCATCAATAATTGGATATTCACTATAACATTCTTAATATTCTATATTCAAAAGAATCTATTTTTTTAATCCATAAGTAAATTTTGTGTAAATTTAGTTTCTTTTTCATGTTTATTTTTACCTTTATGTGTGGTATAGAGACTACATAAATATAAAACTCATCCAGGTTTATAACGGCCAGGTTTTGGGAGTTATATAAGGGTAAAAACTCAAATATTTGTGTTGCATAAGGGTAAAATAGGCACTGCATAAGGTTAAGGGCAATTTAATGTACTACATAAGGGTCTTCCTAGCTTAACATAAGTGTGGGTAGTGATTCACATTAGGGTAACACCCTATTTATATAAGTTGAGTACAGGGAAACAATATGTTTTGGAAAGGTAAGATGTAGTTTCTAAATGTTGAGTATGGATAACCTACAACTATATAAGGGTAAAAAGAGTTTCCTATATACCATGTAAGGGTAAATTTGTAGCTTTGTAAGGATAAATCCTAGTTTATAAAGGTATCATATGGGTAAATAATTTTCTTAAAGGATGTACAAGGGTAGATCCTCATTTATATATGTTTTGTAAGTGTAGGGAAGAGTTGAATGAGGGTATGTCATTCTTTCCAAGGGTCATGTAAGGGAAAAATAGTACCCTCACATGACACATAAATGTTGTGTAATGTTTAAATCATGCCACCCTTACAAAATTCACTTTTTAGGAGAAAAATATATTTTTAAAACCCTTATTTATCAATTCTTCTCCCTGAGAACAATTGAGTAGCATATTTTTTATGATTTTAAAAAACCTAAATTATAGAAATCAATTCTTTGAACAATTAAATGTTCATGACTCATAATATGGAATAATTTAAAAATGCTTTAATTAATAATATATTAAAAGACAATTTATGTGATGAATTTTATTTATGGGTTTTAATTCTATAAATTTGTACATGGATTAATTTCCTTAAAAACATATAAACTTTGTTTCCATTTATTTTTGGGTGATCCATTTGAATCACAGAATACCATTAGTTACCTTATCTTATTTTGGTGAAATATTATATGAACTATATGGGTTGTTAATAAAATTTCCACATGTGAAAAAACCACATCGTCTCTCATCTATTCTTGGGTGATTTTTTCAAAAAACAAAATCTTGGTATGATTTATATAAAATAATTTTATAATTAGTTTTTGAATTAATATTTCAAAATATTTCAGAAGAAATGATAACTTTATCTTAAAATTTTAATAACCCAGAATTGTATAAAATAATAATCATTATTAATATCCCTTTTTATATAATATTATTATTGAGAGAAAAAAATATTATCATATGTGGAATTATAATGGTTAACACATGCATTTTCATAAATCAATAACTTGGAAATTACCTGGGAGGGAGAATATTTTCTCTCTTGTTTTGTTCTATTTATTTTTTAAATAAAATAATAAAATTAGTTATAAGAATCCTTCGTGATCAATTTTAGTTGATGAACACATGCACGTGGTTTGAGTGGTGATTCATTGAGAACAAATTACAATGACATTGAAAACCTTGAGGTAGGAAGTTCCTTACTATGTAAATTCAATTTTTATGATTGATAACCCAAAATGATGTTTTGATTTATACCATGTTGAGTTTTTTTCACATGTTCTCATGATTTGGATTTTTTCACACTAATCATATTCTATATGTTCATTGATATTATAGTACTATTTCCTTGTGTAATATATTACTATATGATATGTTTTTGTAGTTCAATTAAAAGTACCAAAGTGACAGGTGGACCCATCATGGTTCATTATACCAAAATAGGGATTCTTTTTAGACAATGGAAGTGACTAGTTAATAAGACTAAGATTTACAATGGGAAATTATGGAATTTTGTAGCCTGGCCTATGGGTATGATGATCATACTTGATTAGAACAGTGAGAAGAAAATGGGGCCTAATATTCTATATGACATAAATTTTCTAGAATAATTGGGGAATGATGGACTATGTGACATGAACTATGTGGATTTGGTGGTTCTTAATGGTCTATGTGACCAGAACAAAGAGATAAAAATATGTTATAATGCCCTATTGTGGTTTTCCCTGGAGGAAAAATGATTTTATAGTTATTAAGAAGCTTCAAGACTGGATCCTTTATTGTGATGTATCCATGAATTTTTTGATATATTCCAATAATGATCTAATGAAGTTATATATGGGGTTTGTAGTGTATTGTTTAGTACACAGATTCTCAGAATGTTTTTTTACTCGTGTGATCATTTATTCATTCTCCTATCATACACTATTATATTGTTCACTCATTTTAAGGATGAAATGGTGGTGTCAAACTGAGTTTTATTACTCAAACATTTCATATGAACATGAATGAGAATTAATATTTCATGTAAAGGGATATGATCAAGGTAATGGTGGCCATAGATGATGGTTTATCCATGGATTAGGTTGGTGGAGGTGGGATGAAGATAGATTCTAGGGGTTATCACAATTATAGTTATTTATTTTCTTTCCACTATTTCATACTTTTTTTGGATTCCTACTTTATAACATTCTTATTATTTTATGAAATTCATTCAAAACTATCATGGGGAATGAAAAAAATAAAATTTCTAATTATTTTACATATTAAAATTTAGAGGCTAACCAGGGTCATCTCACTTGAGGAGATTCACAATATGTTTACTTACATAATCTAATTCCCCTAAAATATTTATTTATCTTTCTATTAGTATTTTATGAAAAAAGGATATTTTCTATTATTTTATAATTAGTAAAATTCAATTAAATTAAATATTACTGTGAAATTATAAAGAAAATGAAACTATAAAGAAAGAAGTTGTCAATTGTGGGTTGTTTTATTGGTTCTATAATTCTTATTACTATTTTTTAAATTTAGAGTGATATTTTAATCAAGAAATAACATTATTAAACATCTATTATTTTATTTAGTGATTTATAAATATTTAATTCATATAGAAAATTAAATTACATTTCCCCATTTAATTAAGTTTGATGGCATACCTCAATCGAGAATGTGACACCTTCGAGGACCCGGCTCCATCATATGCCATTGTATATACTGAATGTCTCAAATACATCATATGAAAATATTATATCCAGTACTGGGCAGGGATAATATTTAACTAAAATCTTAAAAAAGTGTTTTATTTTAGTTTCATGGTGGAAAATCTCCACACCCTTTCACATTACAGTATCACATCACAAAAAAATAAAATATTAAAATTTAAGCAATTTATTTTTGAAAAAACCACGTACCTCCCCTGGGCAAAGAATTGGGTTAGCCCCTAATTATCAATGATAATAGGTCACTATGTAAATAATTTATACAATAATATAAACATTTATCAAATAATAAAAAATTAATTATGATAATATAAATAAAATAAAAATAATAAAAAAACAAAATAAAAAAAAAAGAAAAATATGGATAGAATGAAAATAAATAAATTATAAAAAAGAATAATTAGAAAGGGGGGTGAAAAAACTTGAAGAAAAATGCATGAATCAATTTATTAAAAGGAAAAATAAATTTACATTATGTAAAATAAAAAAACAAAGAAGAAAAGAAGAATGTATCATCCTCTTAGTGGATCATCCATCTCCATTTGATGTCTAACTCCCGTCGAATGTGTCCAAGATCTCACTTTATAGGTAGATAAACACATCATCCTCCTTAATTTTTATATCTAACATAGTAATTTTAAATATAAAAATTAAAATCTGTAGTGATACATGCATGGTGTATCTTGAAAAAAACCCTGAGGATCTAGTGTTTTTCGGATTTGCAGTGGATAAAAATCATGTGGGGTAGCACTCTTCTTACCCTTGGATAGGAATGGATTCATTACATGTGGAGTGCATGGCGATGTGGATACTCCAAGTGGATAAAGGTGTTCTATAGTGGTGAAATGCCTCTGGCCTAGTGTGGTAGTGATGCAATGACTCCCATTCGATTCATTTTTCCAACACAGTATACTGATGGAGATTCAAAATGGGATTCATGGGGGGTCATTTGAGGCTTCATTGGTGATCCATGGATGTGGTTGTTAGTGTTGGTCTTGGGACCGACCTTATATTAGTGGAGATGTTGATATCTAGTTTTAGTAACAGTAGATGAAGACTTAAAGGTAGCAATAGCATTGGAGGATGGATGTAGGATCTATTTGAGGCTGAGGGGTGTAACCTCAAGGTGGAATGGATTTTTTTTATTATGTTATCAACAATAACTTTCAAATATTATCCCACATTTTACTATAGGCAGGGAGGCACACACATTTATAATATTAGGTGTCTCATTAGCTGAGAAGAAAAGTCTCTCAGGGGGAAAGAGGACCTCTGTTTCCATAGTGGACTGCCCCATCAAGGTAAGATGACCTTCCTGCCATACTGTGGAAACACACCGCACACACAAGAGTACATGGGATTAAGACCACTGATATTCCCCATGAGAACGTCCATTTGGTCTTCCACATGGGCCTGACCCCCCTTGTGGCCCTACCAGATTGAGCAAGCCCTCTTGGTGGTGGCCTAGCTGGGCACCTCTTATGGTCTGGATATGTGGTGGGATAGAACTTTTTGATATGATATCTTGAGCCAAGAATTTTATTATAAAAACATTATAGAATTTGAAACACTTAGAAAAATTTTTAAATCACTAAACAAAATTCAATTGAAAAATAATGAAATCAATACATACATTAAATTCATATAACTTTTAATCATTTTAAATCATTTTTCGTCAATATTTATAATTTATCACACTTATTTAAAACATTAAAATTCAATGTAATTATTAATTTAAAATCATTTTAAATCATTTTAAAATGATTAGAAATATGCATGGAAAATTAGAGTGTCAAATACCCCCCCCCCCACACATAAACTATGTTTACCAACACACATAAAATATCAGCATCAAATTAAAGAGGATAATAATTCTACCAATATTCAAATATTAAAACAATAAGATAAAACAAAAATAAATGTTAAATAAAATTTTCAATATTTACATAAAATATCAACCCAAATTCTCATTTTTTTTTAAATAAACAATTAGTAAAAAGAGTGAAATGGCTACCCATTCTCTGGGCACTCTCTGCCCTCCACTATTGGATTCTCCCTAGGGTTTCAAGGCCTTCGTCAGTGACGATGGTCCTCCTCTTTGGAGACCCCCCATTCTTTTTTCATTCTTCTCCTCCATGCCCAGTTTCTACCCGTTATTTATTCCTTGGCCTTCTTCTTCCCGTCGATGGATGTGTACAATGGAAGCTATAGGTCGTTGTAACCTTGCTCTGGTCTCAAGTGACTCTACGCATATCCTCGTCGGAGCTGGTGTGGTGGTTACAACGAGGCTTTGGGTTTGTGGTTCGGCAGATGATAGGCTTTCAGCGCTACCGTAGCCATCTCTTTTTTTCTCTACTTCTGGGTTTTTGATTTCTCAATGGTGGCAGTTCTTGAAGTCCTCCTTCACTCAAAGACATGCTCTGACCTCGCGTTCCTCGGTACCTCTCCCAGTTGGATCTAGTACGGTGGATTCTTTGAGGTTTTGGGATATGTGGTGCGATGGCGTTGGTACTCCTTGTGCGTCCTCAGTCGGTTTTCTCTTATGATGTTGGCTACTGGTTTGAAAGATCTCCTTGGATTTTCTTCTTCTTAGTTATCGGTGATGGTTTTTGTTTTTTTTTTGGTGAGTTCTTGTTTATTCTCATTCGATGAAGTTTTCAATTTGGGTTTCTTGTTCTGTGATTTTCGTTTTTGACGTAGTGATGGAGTCGTAGTCGATGGTGATGACAAGGGTGTTGCGACGACGGTTCTTCTGGTATGGTTGTGTTAAGATTGAATTGTTTTTTGGTGACTATAGATATGGTGTTTTTTTTAGGGCATGGATGAAGTGTCTCTAACGACGTGGAAGGTCTGGTCTCTGGCGGGCAGTTCTTGATGGTACTATTTTTGTTAAGATGCACGACGACAAATTTTGGGGGTTCTACGATGGCGGTAGGCATCCCGCCTGCGATGTGGTGACTTTGGAAGTGATGGTTACGACAATGATGTTAGGAATGGACGGTGGTGACATGATGATGAAAACGAGTGATGATGATGGGTTTAGTGTGATGTCGATGATCCATCCTCGATGCAGCGGCTGCGTGATTTGCGGTATCGTTTGCTGGCGGGACGGTTGATGACTCTTTCAAATTTTAAATCTGTGGACTTGTTTCGAATTTTGGATATGTGTCCAGATGTAAGGTATTTTGGTCAAGTACGGTTTCGACTTTATCCTCAAAGTATCTTTGATGAAAATAATAATAATAATAATAAATAAAATAAAATAAAATAAACAACTAGTTATAGTATTTTACTCTTTACCATAGTAAATTATGGAACCACTTGTTTCATCCATTCGTGATCATTTATTTATTATTGTTAAACAATCCATGCAATGATATTACACTCTTGAAAATTTTATCTCATAACTCATATTGATAATTCAAATAGATTTATACACATATCTTGATAACATTCTCCTTATCCATAGGATTGTAAAGTAACTACTTTCTATACACTGTAAATATGAAAGTCACATAGAATCTTGATGGATTTTTAATTAAGGTTCTAATGACTCAAATGCTTAATGTATGTAGGAATTGATGGTTAAAAATTATGGATATACTAGGAGGTTTCTCTCTAAATTACTAAATATTATATCAAAATTAAAATCTTAATGAAATTCCCATCTTTAAAAAAACAACTCCCGCTTCCCAAGATCAATGTATTTTCATAAATAATTAATGAACAATAAATGATTTATTCACCATCTCGCCTTTTTCTTTTACTTTTTACTCCCTTTTTTGAAAGTATTTTTATCATTTTTTTGTCACTTTTTTTAGAAATCAAAATTATTTTGATCTGAAATCTACCACATAACTACATATGGTAAAAATCACCAGTTTAGTAACGATGATTATTGATTCTTCTAAGTCACAACTCATTCGTTTTTTCCATTTTTTCTAGAGTGGTAAACAATAAAGTATATTAAATAAATCAGAAAGATTTATTAATACCAAAAGTATCACCCCCAAAATTTTTCATTACAATGTATTTAATCCCTCCCACCATTATTTCCCTCGCCCCCACACTTCAAATTTAAAATATCATGAAAATACAAAGATTATGATAAAATGGATCAAAATGGATTGAAACATGGCTCACTCCTAACAACATTCATGGTATATATAAGATAGAAATGGATTAGTGTAAAGGTTGAATTCAAGGAAATGGTATTTTCAAAAGATGCCTCAATCTTTATAAATGTGCTTTTTCATATTCATTATATTTGAAAAGTTTAAATGAGTGTTCTGGTAGGTGAAATGTCCCAAGACCCCTTAAGAAATAAGTTCAAGATAAAATAGAAAATATTTGGTCTTGAAATACTCATGGGAATGAGAAATATAATATTTGATAATAACTAATGGAATGAATAATAATAACAAATTAATTTAAATTAATTTAAAAAATTTAAAGTACAAAATATTTGGGATGTTTCATTAACAAGAATCAAATAATTCCCTTAAATCGTGATTCCTCATTTCAATATTCATTCTTAAATCTAATCACTAAATTTAATTTTTTACTCATTCAATGTTATTATCATTGAATTATAAAACATGTAATCACAAGATTCCTTATAGACTTACGTCTCCTAGATAAGTTTGGTAAAGCATAATTTCCAAGCATGGGAGTGGAATGTTTTAGTTTAAAGCTCAAAATAAATTTTTTTTAGAAAATGTAGGAATTATAAAATATAGATATTAAAAGTAAAACCCCATTTCCCATGAAGTTTTAGCTATCTTCCACCACTATTTAGGGAATACATTATTCCATCATGTTCCTAAAAAATTAAACCAATCAATTAATCATAAGGATCAACTCATTTATTCTCGAGAATAATATAGGGAGTATAATGCATGCTAAACTAACACCTAATATTAAAATTGACTATTCTAAAAAGTATGTAAAGATAAATCCTGGAATAATCCTCCAAGTGGGACATGGATTTATACTGCCACTAGAAGGGATGTACCAACTATTATAAAAAATAATTTGCTAGATAGAGTTTTGTTGGATTTGGACCACCAAATATGGATTTTTCCAAATTTCACTTATTATTTATTGGCGAGGAATAATACATGGTTAGAGTTTACCAGATCCAAACTTGTAACGACCCAAACATTTTTTAATGAAAATTACTCTTGATCTAATTAAATGTATTGTTATGTAAAATGGTTATATAAAATATGAAATTCCATGGTTTTATGTTATTGGAATTTAAAATGCCATTAAGAATTGTTACCATTTCTAATATAGCTATTGAACATTGATTACATTATTAGTAAAAATACAGGGCTTTAAAAAATTCAATTTACTCATGCAAAGGAAGTAATGGCCACATCCAGTATAATTTCTCGGTATGAAGCCCATTTATCGGATCTCAGAATGGAGGTGGTGTCACTAGGCTTTGCTCTTGACCAAGCCAAAGTCAAGCTTCAACATGTTACGCATTAATGGATCCTCCTGCGGGAGAAGTGGAAGTTGAAAAAGATTACCACTAGAGAGATTTTATCTGAGCCACCCCAAGTTCTCTCACCATCAGACACCTTACCCTTAAGTATTATGCGGGTGTTCTAAACAGTTATGTAAAAATACCGTAGCACTATGATTATGTTCATTATTTTTTTATATAATAAAGAATATACATTTATTTTATTATTTTTACTTTGTAAATGGTTTTTAAAGCACCAATAATATTTTTAATTAATATTCAATTAATAAATCTATTTTTATGAATTAATGTATTGTTTAATTAAATAATATTTTAATAAAATATTATTAATAAATTAGTTTTTAATAAATATAAATGATTTTATATTTTTATGAATACAATTGTAACTTTTATTAGGGTTTGAAAGCCGTTTTTTCAATAACCATGAATTTTAAATAAATGTTGGTTTTTATTTTAAAATTGAAAATTCACCTATTTAGAAAATTATTTAGATAAAATGAATTTGATTTTTTGGAATCATGGCGTTGAAATTATCCAACGGTGAATTTTTTATAATTTTCTAAGACAGTTAAATTTTTGGGTAAACATTAAACACCATTTAAATATATTATATATTTTATGAAATCATAATTACCCAATAGTGATGTAATAAAATAATATAAAATGGATTTTCAGATAAAATTTGTTTTTAATTTAAATTAATATGATTTTATATTTGTTTGATTAATTTTATGGTGCCTTAGTGGACCCTCCAAGACTTATAAATCATTTTCACTTTTAAAATGATCTCTTTAAGAGTGTGACTCACCTACACATATGAAAGCATAGTATTTTAAAAAATTAGTTCATTGGCCTTATAGAATAATGTCTTCCAATCCCCTTTCGAAAAAACCATGGGAGAAAACCCTTGGTTGGTTTGGGGTTTTGATTAGTTTAATGTGTGGTGCCCAAAACCTAAATAATAAAGAATTCCCTCTCTTTCCCTATATAAACCCACCCAATATCCCACTTCTCGTCACTAAAACCCATTGTAGAACGTCTCTACTCTACCCTACTCTTTCTAAAATCCTCCCAAGGCTCCCCAAGCTCCCAAGAAGCCTCAATCAATCGCCTCCCAAACTGTTAGGATCACACTTCTAAGTAAAGGATTTCTTCCTTTCTCATTTTTGTCCAAATTTATTTATATTGTTATTTAATTTTTTTTTCAAGTAACAATTTTGGGGTATGATTTTTCACCTCCCACATACTTCCCTCCTTATTGTTTATGATTATAGATCCCTTTATCTCTCATTAATTCCTCCCATGTACACTCGTTACCATGTCAAAATTCCGTAACAGATTTCTCTCTCATCATTTACATTTAAACAATCATTTTGTTTTAGAAATCTAAATTACATTAAATATGTTGGGAAATGTATATATATGACCCCCTTAATTTCAATTTCATGTAAATTTAATGAGACAACTCTTTCTCTTTCATCAATTTTTTTTATGAATTCTTAAGTCGTGTCGTTTTTCTGTCGAAATTGCACTGCGATTTTCAAAGCCAAAGTCATTGTATAGTGAAAACCATGCCCATTTCTCTATAAAGGGTATTCAAATTTATTAAGAGAGACTTATTTATTATATATTTTCATGTATTAATTCCAAATTCCTTTATATTGGAATAAATTAAGATGTTTAAGGAATCTGTGTTAGATGATCCATGTGGCGCACTGTTTCTTCTGGAAATGGGGATGACCTTGTTTGTTTAAAGTCCAAACATCCCAATCAGTTTCTAACAGGTTTATTCGTAGAACCAGAAACAACCACTTATTCTATATCCACTTGGACTTACTTCTCAAAGGTAGGTGCTCATTATTTGTGGACCAATGAGGCTTAAGAATTTTCTTTGGTCGAGAGGATGGGAGGTCAGTATCATCACAACTTTTTTAGGGGAATTTTTGCTTACTCTGGGACTCTCTTATAGATTTCAGTTATGTTCACGAATCCTTATTAATTAGCCAAGCATGAAAATGAGTTTTCATTTATATTTGGAAATTGAATATTGATATATATGGGATTTAGAGAATCTTTTATATGTATTTGAGGTTCTTCATCGATGGAGAATCATCCATATGTATTAGATATTCTTAGTCAATGGTATCCTTCAATATATTATATAGAAATCTCTTCGTCATTATGATGACCATACTGGTTTTAAATCCACTCAGTGGGGCACTTGAAGTTTATTTTCATTCACAAAGACAAAGATTATTTAAGAGTTGGGATCGTACCCGAAGATGAGCTACTTACGTATCCTCTTTAAAAATGAATTAGAACCCATGTAGTTCGATAAGAAGGATATAGTTTAACGTCATATGGGATGGAAAAATAATTAATTAAAGATGGGATTGAACCTTTGAAAGGATTCCTACATACTCGACTTTTTCGGCAGAGATCAAAGTCCACATAGTTAGGGTGAAGAAATATGGGGCTTATGCATTGTTAACAGCCCAAAAAGAGATGGCATGATTACTTTTACACTCTAAGCTTGTGTGAGTCATGCTTGGTGTGAGAAACAAGAGGTATCAGTAAACCTGAAAATTGTTCCACAAAATATGCAGTCACAAGAAATTATGTGGGGCTTACGTATGTATGACTGCTCAAGTAGATGAAGACTAGGACTTACTTTAGGAAAGAAGACCTAGAGCACGGTCCATAATGGTATTTGTACTTTAAGAAGATTTGGAGTTTTAACCTGAGGCTTACTCCTGAGAATGATGCCCAAATTAAAAGGGACTTATGATTGGGGCTTATTTCTGAGAAGGATGTCTAAATCAAAAGAAAATAAGATTATGGCCTACTCTTGAGAAGGATGCCCAAATTATAGGGGACTTATATCTTGTGGTTTACTCTTGAGAAGGTGGCCCAATGTTAAAGAAAATTATGACTGGGGATTACTCTTGAGAAGGAGGCCTAGGTTAAGGGGACTTGGGGATTACCCCTGAGGAGGATGCCCTAATTAAAGGAATTATGATTGGTGTTCCTGAGAAGGAGGCCCATACTAAGGGAACCTAGGGCTTAATCTTGAGGAGGATTCCCTAAATCAAGAGTGCTTCTCATTTGAAAGGATGAGGTTATGTGGAGAAATAACTCTAACTGTAGTGACATAATGCTTGTAATTCATTAGTTTTTGGGAGAGGATCTCACAGAATTTCTTTCAGATAAGGAATCCAACAAAGGAACCATGACATAAATGGATTCAAGGGCTAATATATTGAAGAGGAGAGGTGAACAGGATAAAGGCACACAAATGAAGTTGGCATGAAAGTCTTGGCCACACATGTGTACTTGCGCGACATGGGTTCACCTGGGCGACGAGGAATCTATAGGGTAATACTTGGGTAAGACTTAACTCAAGCCTTTATTATTATCCTAAGATGTTTCCAAAAGGGCGGCACACAAGTTTCATCGAAAGGGTAGGGCGGCGCGCAAGTGTTTCCACTTTTAAGGATATCTGGATACTTAGGCACATAAGATTTGATGAATTCTAAACAATTAGGCTTTATCCTACTCCTTCAAGTCTTCCATTATAGGTAAAGAATTTCCTTAAAAGCTTTCAGAAGTGTTGAGTTGAAGAATTGGGTGACCAGATCTTGAATTTGACTTTTGGAAAATCCGTCTTTTAAATGGGGGCCCACAGGGGCTATTTATAGACCACCTTTCACCTTGGAAAAAAAATCAAATAGGGGGTACAAGTGAATTGCGCGGCGCGCAAGCAACTTGCGCGCCTCCCTCCAAATGGGATCCGAGTCCATGTCTTTGTAAATTTTTTGATGTTCTTCAAATGGTGACCCTCTTTGTGCTTAAGGTATTCCCTTTGACATTTTTTGGACTCTGTGACGGAAAGGAGCGTCAACAAAAGTCCCCCTCATAGTTTCATCCGAAAAGGAAAGAGGTTCTTGCTCTAAGGTAAAGCTGAAGAAATCAAGGTTCTGTGGCCCGTAAGTTCGGCGCGCAGATGCTGGGACTTAGTGGTTTTGGATATCAAGAAATCCATGTCGTAGTGAAAAAAGTCATTTGAAGGAGGGAGCAAGAGAAAAGGTGTCGTCAAGACCTAATCAAAGCTATATTGCTGACCAATATCAGTGAATTTCAGGCTACAGTGTCCCGGGTTGAGGTTGATCATGCTGTAAAGATGAAGGAGCTGAAGCAAAAGATCAAGGAGAAGATTTACCAGTAGTTGCACCTTCATCAAGAGCTAGATGCTGTTACTGGGGAGCTTGACCAGATTCACAATTCTTTGGAAGAAGTCTAAGCAGGTTGTATAAAAGCCATCATAGATTCCAAAGAAGCACTTCACCGAGCTAAAGAGAGTGAAGTTGGTCGAGAAAATGAACTTCAAGTGGCTTCTGATGAAGCTCGATATGCTGTGAAACAGATGAGAAATCATGTTGAATGTATTCTATAATTTATGAAAAAAGAGAAGAGGCTCTAGTATGTGGATGTTCTTCTAATCTTGTTCATCAATGAAAAACAGTTCATCTTCAATCATCTGTACATTCATTTTCTTGATAATTGCTCTTATTTTTACCTAAGACAATGGTACTAGTAAACATAGTTTGATTTTTACCAGGGTTATATAAAAATCCCCACAAACTTTGGATCTTTTAATTGCTCAATATTTCCTAAATCATACAAAATGTACGTTTAGCGAGCTGGGACTCGACTTTTGTTCAGAGTACCCTTTATAGGTTCCCAATTTAATGATTACCATGTCTTTTATTATTGTAAGTTTAAAGTCATGAATGTTGGACTATAAAAAGTCTAATATTTAAGGTCAAATAGATTTGACCATATGGATGATATTGACACAATTCCTGATAATTTTTTTGAAAACATATTACCATATTCAAGTATGGAGGGGGGAAATTGTAATCTGTGACTTGAGAAATTTTGAATCTAAGGAATTACATGGGAAAAGAACTAAAAGGAATTAGAGTAAGTCTTTTCTAAGAATGAATTTATCACTAATTGACAAAAACCATTATGGGGGCTAAATTATGCAGGGCCGACTAGTGCATATGCTACATAGTCAAATAGTAAAATCTTTTGGCTGACAGGTCTGTTATGTAGACAACTTATGCAACGCCACCTAAGGGCACGTGCTGCAAAGTCGGAAAAAAGAACTCTCAGAAATTTGACTTTCTATTGATAAAATCTGAGGAACGTTTTATGGTGATTCAAATTTTCCAAAGCATAGAGTATGCCTTATGGAGAAAGGTATTTGAATATGGAGAGGATATTTTCAATCATAATTGTCAAAGAATTGGAGGAATGTAAATTCTACAAAGGTCTGACCCAAACATAGGAAAAAAGGTATATGTGGTTTTAAATCATTTGATCAAAACCAGAGATAGAAAAATTATACGACATATGGTCAAGTGGTCCAATGTTATTTCATATTTCTCTGAACATATGGAGAAGGAGGAAAATGTAAGCAACTGACTTGAATACTTTCAGATTCTGAAAAAGAGTATGAAACAAATATGTTAAGGATTGCAGTTTTTTTGTAGATCCCAACATATCGTCGTTAAGACCAATAGGGACAAAAGAGGCTTCTCCTAAGAATAAAGTTACCATTACTTGAAAAACCCATTATGGAGGTTTAATTATGCAGGGCCAACTGGAGCATAAGCTGCATAGTCAAATAGTAGCATCTTTTGGATGAGTGGTTCGTCATGTAGACAACTTATGCAAGGCCACCTAATGGTACGTACTGCATATTCAGGAAAAATAACTCTCATGTATTAGACATTTTGCGACTAGAAGTCAAGAAAACGGTTATGGAGACTTGGAAGTATTTAAGGTTAGGAGTATGAAAAATGGGAATTGTCCAATGCATAAAGGAAATACATAGACCAATGATGACCATGAATATTATTTGTATAATATTGCGGATGGGTCCTGAATTGAGATTCTGGATGTCACTACCTATCTCATTAGGATGAGAATCAAGCAACACTTAGTTCTTGAAATATAGTTTAACGCCATGCAGGATGAGAGCATGGAAGATCTTAGTTTAGGTTCGTAGAGCTCGGACCACAATGAGGGATACACATAGTGAATTTGTTATAAACCTGATGTGAATAAAGACCAGGTTGTTCCATATCACACCATGTGCTCCCAGAGGGACTCTTCAGCCAAGGGACCAAAAGTGGAATTTGGGGTTAGGCCCAAAGGCTCGGGGATGGACTCAATAATTGCTCGAGTATTCCTACGTATCCCATGAGGATGGGAATCAAGATGCACGTATTTCTTGATATACACTTTGTACAGATTTGGTTCATACATATGAGGGGTAAAGAAGACTTTATTGCAATTATGGATGGACCCAAGATTAAAGACTTGGGTGTCACTGCGTATCTCATAAGGATGAGAATAAAGACACATGTAGTTCTTGAAACAAGACATGGTTGGAGACCATATCAATGATGATTCCTCTCGAGTGTGGGTATCCAGTATTGTTGCAGTTTATTGTCATACAAGACAAAAGTGAAAATAGTTTAAGGTCCTATGCATAGAGCAATGCTATTCATTTTAATGTATTGCAGCAAGGATAATGGGGGATTGTATAGTTTAACATTATATAGCTAAGACGATGGGACATACACAGTTTAACTTCATGTAGGATGAAAGTGAACCGATATGAATAAGACGATTGAAGGGGGCTTCACGGATCAACAACCTATGGGATGGAGGTGAATCGATGTCAAGAAAGTGGTTTCGGGCTTGAACCTTAGGAGGTTTCCTATGTACCCGGACTAGGAGGAAATGGTCAAAGTCTTTGTAGTTCAATTGAGAGGGATTCAGTGATCGGGGCGTAATTGAGGACAACTACCCGAAGATGATGTTGGGAATTAAGCATGGTTAGCGGCCCAGAGAATATTTCATGGTCAAAGCTTACTCTAAGATCACACGATTCATGCTCATAGTGAGAAACAAGAGGCAGCAATAGACCTAACGATCATGTCATGAAAGATGCGACCATGAAGGATAGTGTGGGGCTTATGCATGGTTAGCTGTCCAGGGAATGGATGGAAACAGATATTAAAAGACAATTGCGTATGCGGTGATCACAGTTTAATGTCATGGGTCATAGACATGGGGTGATTGGTAGTTTAATATCCTGCAGCTTGGACGATGCACAGTTTAATGTCATGTTGGATGATATAGGGGACACAGTTTAATGTCATGTTGGAAGATAGAGGGGGATATGCATTTTAATGTCCTGTAGTAAGGACAATGGGTTTATTTTTGTTACACAAAATACTTCTTCAAGAATATTGCATTGGTTGGAGTTGTAATGAGTTCTCAATCCATTGAGATTAAAGAATAAGCTCTATTGGAGTAGACCTTATGTATTGAGTAAGGTAATTACCCCTTTGGCTCAAGCTTTGGAGGCTTCTTTACGGGTATCATTGCGGTTCAGAGGACCAATACCATTTCTCCAAGGATGAATGAACGAAGACAAAAAAAATTATTGAAATCTCATGCTATTCGACTCTGGCATAGGGATCCATTAAATGAATCATGTTAATAGAACCAAATATCAATTCTTCATCTGATGAAGATTCTGCCTAATGAACCAGTTCAGGATGTTCCATTTGGTTGGGAGGTGGCTGTGCTTTAGAAGCAGATGGTATAAAATCTGCCAGAGTCAAAGACAACTTAGGCTTTAACATGATCTCATCTTCTTCTGACTGCTATTCTTTCTTCAAATTACACCACATCTTTGAGGATTTTGTTTCTGATGAAGCGGGTTTGCTGTGGCAGAAATAGTAGAAGATGCAATTGGTTGATTCAATTGTGTTCATCAAATGGCATGAGTTTGGTCAATTATTTTCCTGACCATCCAATCATCATATTTCTACACATTTTTACTTTTGACTTTAGGCCACCCACCTTCTTCCTCTAGATCAGTAGCAGTAACACATGCTACCTGGGATGAAGAGCCATTCAGTTTTATTTTTCCAGAGTCCACCATCTTTTTCAGGCGGTCTTTGCAGACAAAACACTCATGAATTGGATGCCCCAACATCTGATGAAATGGGAAATAGTTGGAGAGGTCTTCATATCCTTCAATGTTCGGCATTTTGGGCCTTGGGAACTGAACCAGATTGTTTTCTAGAGCCGAGATGAAGTATCCAGGAACATGTTCATTCCGTAAAGAATAAACTTTGTTCTTTAAATCCTCAAACTGTTTCCACCTTTGATCTCTTTGATCATCTTGATGAGGCGGCCGTTGTTGTTGATGCTCAGGAGGTGATTCCATTCGATATGATGAATGTTTTGAAGTGGAATCAGGTACAAGTGATTGTTTAACTGTAATTGTAGCAGTCTCTGCTTTCCCTATTCTCTTTCCGGAAGCTAATTGAATTACATGAGTTTTAGCCCTAGTCTCTATAAGATACTGTTCTATCTGCTGAGCGATTGAATTAAGGTCTCTAAACCCTCCTGTATATTTCACAGGGATCAATGGTGTGTGTAATTCATCACGCATATTTGCCACATAGATTGGCAGCAACTCTTCTTGAGGGAGTACTAAACTTAAATAATATGTTAATCCCTTCCATCAAGAAATTAAATCCAAAACTCTTTCATTTTCCATTTGTTTACAATTTTTAAGATAAAAAACTATTTTCTTTGGTAATGTTTAGCTAAATTGAAGAAGGAATTTTTTACAGAGATCTTCCCACCCAGTAATTGACCGAGATTGCAAAATTGTATACCAGACAAAGGAAGGTCCTTGTAATGACTGTACAAAACACCTTAGCTTAACTGGTTCTTGTTTTTGAGGAGTTCCCATCATAGGATCACAACGAGAATCAAAATGTGTGTTGTTATGGATCTCCCGAAACATTAAAAATTGGGAATGTGGTATTCAAAAAATTTGATGGGGGAGGAATTGCAACCACCCATTTAGAGTAATATCTATTTTCTGGTTGAACTAGTGCACATCATCCTTCCATAGCTTCAAAATGAGATGTTAATGACTCAATGGCAGTCATTAATTCTTGAGAAACATCTGGTTGAGCTTGGACTGGAGCAGGTGCAATAACTGGAGTTTGGACGGGTGTGGTGACTAGTACTACCACTGATGGTAGTATTGCTGGTTGTTGTCGCATATAACCCATAGGATTAGACCTATGAGGGTGTAATTGTAAATGGGGATATTCTTGATCCATCCCAATATCTGCAACAAATTCCCTTGGTTGATTAACTCTAGCATGCTTATGAGGAAGACTACCTTGATGCAGTTCTATATTTAACCTCTTTACCTCCTTCATTTATTGTTCCTGCTGTACAACAATTTCCTCTAATGGGAGTGATTGGCCTTCAACAGAGGTTGGGTGGGATGTAACCTGACTTTTACCCTTTTCCTTGGCATGTGCCTTTCTGGAGTATGGAAGGGCATTACCCGAAGGAATGTCTTGCCTCTGAGCAACCCTCTGGCTTCTGGTACGCACACCTCCTTCATTTGTTTCTGTGTGTATAGCCCCATAAACCTGAACTTCTTCATCTGATTCCTCTAAGTGAGCCTCATGTTCTGGGGGATCAATGACAATGGCATTGATGACATTTATTGATGCATAACACATTACAGCCCTTCTCTCAGTGTTTCTGTGTTACTATCTTCTTCCATATCCTTTATGAGACATTTCCTTTTGTTTGGTTGATCCCTAAGGAAATTCTTGATGAAATGTAATTTGGAGGTAATTTCCTGATAATTCGGCTCTTTGTTACTCTTGTGTCTTCTTCCCTAATTGAGAGAAGACTGACTTTCACTAAGGAAGAGATTAAGAATTTGAAAAAGTCCCCAATCTGATGGACTGGGGCTATTCATATTTTTCCTGCTCAACTCCTCGAATCCTATTTGTTGATCATAAGGGTTGGATTCAAAGAGTCCCCAGCCTGGAAAGATGAGGTGGATCTTGATCGGCTATATCTGAAACTTTCTTAAAAGCTATCCTGATTTTGTAGATTTTAGTCCAGAAATTAGCCGAATGTATCATCCGACATCCACTCAAATCACCTGGCTCAGATGACCGTTGGATTATTTCTGACACATCTGTCACCTAATGATGTGCATGATCTAAATGAGAAGCCTATTCAATATTCTCATTTTCTTGATGCAATAGTAATTCGAAAAGTAAATCGTTATATGCCTAACTTTGGTAAGAACTAGTTGAGGCATGTTCTTGAGCGAGCATTTTATTACATAGAAAACCAGTTAGCTGTGGCCAACCATGGGCAGTAACATTGC
Organism: Viscum album; assembly: GCA_963277665.1. Classification (NCBI taxonomy): domain Eukaryota; kingdom Viridiplantae; phylum Streptophyta; class Magnoliopsida; order Santalales; family Viscaceae; genus Viscum; species Viscum album. The sequence continues at coordinate 150,905,331 of OY728125.1, forward strand.
ATGAGACCACATTTGGCGGGCTTTTTTGACTAGAGATGACAGTGAAATGCAATGCTCCATGAACACCCCATCCCCTGGTATGAATACCAGACGGGGCATTGGTAATTAACTGGCGCAACCTTTTTAATGCGCCAAGACATGTACACTGAAGGGATCTCTACTTCTTTTCAACCTTTTGATGTTGGGAAACTGAGAGAGATTCCAAGTCAATTTGGCATCGAAACCCTTCTATTACCTTAAAATGATTTTCATATTCATCATAAGGTAATATTTTCTATTTTATGTGACAAAGAGTTTTCCATATGTTGAGACGAATATCGTGAATACAATCTTCTATCAACGTTTCTGGAATATCATACTGAGAGTCAGCCAAAGGCCCAAACATGACTGGTATTTCACCTTTCGTTAATTGTTTTCTCATATTCAGCACTTCCTATTTGTCATTTGATTAATATTATTCTCCTTGATTGGACAAAAGATAGTGCTTCTTTGTTGCTTCATCAGATTCAACAAGATTGGTAGAGAATTCATTTGTCAAATTAGAAGATGAATGACCCAGGGGTGGTTCGGAGAATGAACTACATCTCGGGATATCTTCTGATTGAGAAATTATTTCACCTTCTAGAGGTAAGGCATTATACATGACTGGCTTCGCATTTTCAAGTGCCTCAAGATAAGAGGGCTTTCTCATTACCGAATTTTTCATTGAAGAATTTTCCAGGAAATTCAAATTACTACTCTGGAGTGGACTTTCATAGATAAATTCATCATCATAAGGAGTAACACCATGTTGGGTTACATTTAAAGATGAAACCTTTTATTCCTTGTTCTTCCGGCCACGCAGATGATTATCGTGGCTCTCATCTGAAGATGATGCTTCATGATTGATCGAATTTTCATGAATCAAGACTTCATGAGGAAGTGCTTGATGAAGACCTTCAGAATTATTGTTGTTACTTCAAGAATTTGGAAATGAGAGAGTTGAATCTTGTGTTGGAATAGATAATTGTATGAGGGCTTTATGAACTCCATCATTGAGAAATGCCTTATTGCAGATTGGCTCTTAATTTTTCAACTGTTCTGGATGGGTCTTTTTCTTGGACGCCTTCTTACTCACTTTGGAAACCACTTATTGACGAAGGTGGTTATTATGGGTAGGTGTATGTGCCTACTCAGGATAAATGGTCAGGTTAGGCTAACAATATCCATTTAAATTTGGCGTATGTGCCCGAATTGATTGTCCGTATGACATGGGGGAGTATGCCCCACGACCCTCCTAGACTGGAGCAGAGGTGTGTATCTGCTCCGGGGTGACATGTTGATGAGTCACTCCACTAATAGGGATAGATTTATGTTTCTTTCCCTGTGATGTTGCTGAAGTTGTTATAATATTCTGACAGTTATCCAGAATATGGGCATCAATTTGCTTCTGCTCTTTTACCATTGTTAGAATGTTCTTGGTGACTTCAGCTTCCGAAACGAGAATATATGTCTATTCCGTGTTTGGATTAGGTGTGTGTTCCTACTCCTATCCTCCTTTTCCTGTCAGTGAATTCTGACAGTACTCATGTGTGGGGAAAGAAAGTTGTGTCTCCCTCATATTTTTCATTAGATCTTTCCAATTGACATATCCGGGTGCTACCAAATGAGATTGTTGGTTAGCTTGATGAATTATATGTATATGTGCCTGCTGATTATCTCCACCGAATATGATTGATGAACTTCCTTCAATACTGATAGATGAGACTGCTGGCAGAATTGATGAGTGTAAGCAGGTGTATGTGCCTGTTTACAGGTGGTCACCACATTTGGTTGGTGGGTTTCTTGGATGCAGTCAGACGAGACTACTGAATGGCTGATGATTTATAAATAGGTGTATGTTCCTACCCATAGTACTCTGCCAAAATTTCCTAGTAGGATTGGTGTGTTACTGCCAGACAAGTCTGCTGGGCAGTGAAATTAGGACGGACGGGTGTATATGCTCGCTTGTTGATTGCCATAAAGTTAGGTTGATGGACTTCTCTGGAGGGGACAGAGGTAAGAACTTGCTCCCTGTTGGATGAATTTCAACTCTGACAGTTCGTCTTGCGTACTCGGGTCTGAGGAACCTGAGCTGAACATCTAGAGGCGATACCCCCATCATGTTGATGGTGCACTACCGCACGAGTCTGACAAAGATTGTGGGTGAGAGTCCTCAGAAATGACTCATATATTCTTGAACTGAGGCCTTGAGTGACCTCTTGATCCACCTCCCAGTAATATGGGAGGGACTGGTTGTTGCGTTCTGGGTATAAAGACCCAAAACGGTTGGAGATGGTAGTTGGCGCCACCTGCTTCTTGACCACTGGTCATCGCTGTCGGGACAACCAGGGTGAGTTGTTAATTTGGAGGGGTTTTTGAGCGGTCTCTAGAGATAGGATGGTACCATGTTGATGGTATTCCATCACCAATGCATTTTAGACCTAGCATTGAAGATTCTGAGTAGGTGATGTCATCCTCAGAGCGGACGAGGATCCAGCAGGAGTAGGGGCTGAGGCATTCACAAGTGTGAACCCGAAAGAAGCCATTTTGTGTTACAGAGGGATCTTGGAAAAGAGTGCTTGTTTGATATAGAAGACATAATCATGATAATTTTGGACAGACTACATCTTTTGGATGAGCACATATGTTATTGATTGCTTTGTTGGACCTCATATTAAGTTTAACAGGGACCTAACAAATATGTAAAACATCATTTAACTTGGCTAAGGATTCATGTCAGGCTCACCATTTTTTTTGTTTCTTGTAGAAATGGGGATGTCCCTGTTTGTTTAAGGTTCAAACTTTCCAATCGGTTTCTAACAGATTTATTCAAAGAACCAAAAACACCCAATGATTCTACATCCATTTGGACATACTTTCCAAAGGTAAGTGCTCATTAGTTGTGGATCGATGAGGCTTAATAATTTTCATTGGCCGAGTGCATGGGAGGTCAGGCTTATCACACCATTTTGGGTGGAATTATTACCTACTCTGGGAGTATCTTATAGATTTAAGTTATTTTCACAAATCCTTATTAATTCACCAAGCATGAAAATGAGTTTTCCTTTATATTTGGTAATTGATGATTGATATGTATGGGATTTAGAGAATATTTTATATTTATTTGAGGTTCTTCATTGATGGATAATCATCTGTATGTATTAGTGATTCCTAGTAAATTTTATCCTTCAATACATTATATAGAAATATCATGGTCATTATGATGACCATACTGGTTTTAAATCTACTCATTGTGGCACTTGTAGTTTATTGTCATTCAAAAAGACAGGGATTATTTTAGAGTTGGGATCGTACCCGCAGATGGTCTACCTACGTATCCTCATTAAAAAGGAATCAAAACCCATGTAGTTCGATAAGATGGATATATTTTAACATCATATGGAAAGGAAAAAATAATTAATGAAATATGGGCTTGAACCATAGAAAGGCTTCCTACGTACTCTAATTTTAAGACATAGATCAAAGTCCATGTAGTTCAGGTGAAGAAATATGGGGCTTATGCATGGTTAACGGCTCAAAAAGAGATTTCGTGATTACTTTTATACTCTAATCTCATGTGATTCATGCTCGGTGTGGGAAACAAGAGGTATCAGTATACATGATGATTGTGCCACAAAAGATGAAGTCACAATAAATGATGTGGGGCTTACGTATGTATGACTGCTCAAGTAGATGAAGACCAGGACTTACTTCAGGAAAGAATCCTAGGAGAAGGGTCCATAAAGGTTTTTTTTACTTTATAGAGATTTGGAGTTTTAACCAGGGTCTTACTCCTGAGAAGGATGCCCAAATTAAAAGGGACTTATCATTGGGTCTTATTCCTGAGAAGGAGGTCAAAATCAAAAGAAATTAAGATTGCGTCTTACTCCTGAGAAGGATTACCAAATTAAATGGGACTTATAACTTCAGGCTTACTCCTAAAAAGGAGGCCCAATGTTAAAGGAAATTATGACTGGGGCTTACTCCTTAGAATGAGGCCCAGGTTAAGGGGACTTGGAGCTTAATCTAGTAGAGGATTACCTAATTAAATGAATTATGATTGGGAATTATTCCTAAAAAGGAGTCCCGAACTAATGGAACTTGGGGCTTACTCCTGAGGAGAATTCCCTAAATCAAAAGATCTTCTAATTTTAAAGGATGAGGTTATATGGATAAATACCTCTAACTGTAGTGACATAAAGCTTCTAAGTCACGAGGTTTTGGGAGAGGTTCTCATAGAATTCATTTCAGACAAGGAATCCCACAAAGGAACCATGCCATAAATGGATTTGAGGGCTAATATCTCGAAGAGGAGAGGTGAACGGGAGAGAGGCACACAAATGAAGTTGGCACGCAAGTCTTGGTTGTGCAACTGTACTTTCACGACATGGGTTCACCTGGGCGATGAGGAATCTGTAGGGTAATACTTGGGTGAGACTTAAATCAAGCCTTTAGTATTATCCTAAGATGTTTCTAAAAGGGAGGTGCACAAGTTTCATCGAAAGGGAAGTGAAGCGCGCAAGTGTTTCCACTTTTAAGGAGGCCTGGATACATAGGCGTGCAAGTGTTGATGAATTCTAAACACTTAGGCCTTATCATACTCCTTCAAGTCTTCCATTATAGGAAAAAAGGTACATTAGAAGCTTTCGGAAGAGTTGAGTTGAAGAATTGGGTGGCCAGAGAATGAATTTGATTTTAGGAAAATCCTTCCTTGAAATGGGGGCCCACAGGGGCTAATTATAGGCCACATTACACCTTGGAAAAAAAATAAAATAGGGTGCACAAGTGACTTGCGCGGCGCGCAAGAAACATGTGCGCCTCACACCAAATGGCGTCTTAGTCCATGCCTTGTCAAATTTTTTTATGTTCTTCAAAGGGTGACCCTCTTTGTGCTTAAGGTATTCCCTTTTCCATTCGTTGGACTCTGTGATGGAGAGGAGCGTCCACACAAACATATGCATGAAATGAAACTACTAATAATGGTGCACCCTGATACTACTCCAAATCATTAGGTAAAGACTAGTATCCTGAAACTTCATGTTCAATGAGGGTTTAATCATGCTCTATGTTTAATGAGCCTTGGATCATTATAATATAATGTTAAATGTTGTTTCCACATTTCCATTTATGATAATCATGCTATATCATGACTTTATATTCTTTTTTATATTATGCGAAATTGATATACTTATTTCGAAACATGTATTGTATTCTTCATGTTATAGCTTGTTTAATCCCTTAATAGGCTTTATTGCTCACCCTTTTTTATACATGCCATCAGGTTATCCCATGAAATGCTAAGAATGAAGAAATGTGTGTGGTCATGTAAAAGATGTTTTGAATAAATATGTGTATTTAATGTTTTAAGTTGTTATGTAATGTTACTAATCCACAAATAAACTATAAATATAAATATTCTATGTTGTATCGAGTGAAAATTTTATTTAATAAATCCTTTTTTAGTTTTGTTAAAATGGGCAGGGTTGTTATTGTTGGTATCAGAGGATTGGTTTATTTATTTTTGGGATTAAGATAAAAAAATCCATAGTGAAATCCTTAGGGATAAGACAAAGTGTAATATAAAAATCTCTAAATTTTGGTGAGTATTGAGAATGTGGTTTATCAAGAAAATACATACCTTTTTGGATATGAGTAGATAGAGGTGGCTCTGGCACAGATGTATCTATGGGTAAAACCTGAAAACACCGCTTTATGCTAGACTCGAATTAGAACTGGTTCATGACAAAAGAGCTTTCTGAACTATTGGTTACGAAACTCTCAGGGGATATGATTTGGTAAATTCATAATCATAGTGTGAACCATTTTTAATGTAATAAAAATATCACTCTAATAATATATGTTGGAAAGTAGATCATGGATAACATGGATTAAAGCCTATAAATTCATAATATAAGGAAATAAAAGTATTTTATATGTTATCCCTTTTGTAATTGGATTCCCCTTTATTTGTTAACCCTAAATTCCCTTTTATTCCATCCAATGTCCAGTAATAGGATGACTCTGGGTAACAACCGATGCAAAGATCAATGTGAAGATTGTTCTAATGAGATTCCCAATCCGATGGGAGAGGGAATCACAAACATTGTCATGATACTTTCTAAATTATCACATGTTATGAATATAAACATTGGTCAAGTGGAACATTCAATTCCCCCTAAGAAATAACAAGTTGCAATCAATAGATTATTGAGACAAAGGCCTCCTACTTTTAATAGATCATCTGATCTCTCATTTGATGAACAATGGATCAACTCCTTTGAAAAGATCTTATCCATAGTTTAATTCTCTGAATAAGAGAAGTTTTTTTTGGATGATTATTGTATGGAGGGAAAATCTGATCAACGGTGGATATTGATCAAAAATATAATGCCCGAGGAAGATATTGAGGCGTCGAAATTGAAGGATTTCCAAGAAATGTTTTTTAAAAAATATTTTCCAGGAACCCACCGAATTAAGATGGAAATGGAATTCGTTTACCTCAAGAAAAAAGACAATGAATCCATCAAAGAATATGAGGAAAACTTCTCAAGGATTTCACAATATGCCTTCATCTTTTTTGTTACCTTTGAATGCAAGGTTTACCCATTTTTGGTGGGATGAAACCTAGACTACAGAAATCCCTAGTGATCCGTGACTTCAAGAGATAAGATAAAATTGTTTAATGTGCCCTCAAATTCAAAATGAGGATTATCTAATCTCAAGGGTATCATGGGGATAATAATCATAAGGTGAAATTTAATTCTGGTGTTCCGATGGATAAATCCGACGGTGCTAAGAAAATTCAGTACCCCACATGCCAATAGTGCGGAAAGAAGCACCTCGGAAATTTCCTGAAGGGGATGAGGAAATTATTTAGGTGTGAAAGAGAAGGGAACCTGGCCATTAAATTCCAAAAGGAAAACCAGCGACTGTGACAGAGGAGCAGAACTCTCCATTTTACCCTCAATTAATTGTTCATTACATCAACTAAAAATAACTAGGGAACCTTTAAAACTAGTTCCCTAAGCCAAGGGTTTTCAGAGGCACCCAACAACCTCTAAGGCAACATGGATGTTCTTTTTCCATCACTACCACCAGAGATAACCCTAACATTGAAGTAGTAACAAGTAAGGTAGTTATTAATTCAATAATAGTGAACATAAATTTAGATTATAGTTCTATGAATTATTTTGTATCCCTAATGTTTATTAGAAAAATCCTAACACCACCAAATATCATGTAAGTAAAGACGTCAGTGAGAACAGAAAATGGTGAAATCATTGCATCCCATGAATATAACTCCTACCCTGTCATAATTTGTGAATTGAACTTCCTAGAGAACATTTTAGTACTCCCTCTGGTGTAATTTAATGCAATTCTTGGCATGGATTGGATTTCCTTTTATAGAGCTGACATAAATTTCTGTGACAGGGAAATTACTCTCCATATAGCGAATAATCCCCTGATTCTGTACAAGTGAAAGGAGGAGGATGATTATTATTTTGCACCATCATCTCAAGAAAGAATATTACTACCCTATGATAATGCATGTCTTTCTTAGATGATTGAGTCTAAGGAAGCAACTATCCTTGAATATGTGTCTATTTTGATGGAATTCGCTGAATTGTTTCTCGAGTAATTGTCTGGTCTTCCTCCTAGAATAGATGTGTAATTCTACATTGATCTTATACCTATAGAGTTTCCAATATCCAAGATTCTATATAGAATGGTTGTTGTGGATCTTGTGGAGCTAATGAAACAATTACAAGAGAATCCAAAAAAAAAGGGTTTATAATCCCTAGTTCTTCACTATGGGGTGTACCGGTACTCTTATTTAAGAAGAAGGACGGGTTGATACTCCTTCACATTGATTATCATTAGCTCAATAAAATCATGATAATTAACAAGTATCCTCTTCCAAGAATTTATGACTTGTTCGATCAGCTATGTGGAGCACAATACTTCTCCAATGTGGATCTGAGGTAGGGATATTGTCAAGGTTGAAGGAGGATAACCCCAAGACTTCTTTTTGTACAAGATACGAGCAATATGAATTTATAGTAATTCCTTTTTGACTCACTAATGCTCCATAAATCCTACTGGACTTGATGAATATAGTTTTTTAAAAATTTCCACAACAAATTTGTGGTAGTATTTATAGAAGATATTATAATATTCTCCAAAACTAAGGAGGGGCATCAAGAGAATATAATCATTATACTATATGCCATGAAAAAGGAGAAGATCTATGAAAAGTACAATAAGTGTGAGTTTTGGTTGATGGAGGTCTCATTCTTGGGTCATATCATCACAAGAAATGGGAAATCTGTGGATCCCTCCCAGAAAAATGCAATTGAGGGATGGATGAGGCTAATATCAGTAACAAATATCCGTAGCTTCAAGGGTTTAGCTCGTTATTATCGCTGATTTCGGAGAAATTTCTCATGATTTTAAAACCCTCTTACCAAGCTAACTCAGAAGGTAGTAATGTTTTCTTGGAGTGATGAATCTGAAGATATCTTCAAGGAGTTGAAAAGGAGGCTTATCACTACTATTGGAACCAGAAAACACATCCATGTAATTCACTTAATGCTTTCTTATATGATCCTAGAGCGTGGCTCGTTCTGAAATCTTCGATTTGACTAGTCGTGGAGCCCAAACGGAGTTACGGATCAGAGGTCATTGATGTTTAAAGTCGGGCTTCTAGAAATTTCTATCCAGGATGGTTTTGGGGAAAACTATTTGCGCATAAAAAGGAAATATTGTGCATAAAAATGGAATCTTGCACATAAAAAAATAATCGTGAATGTAAAATGGATTTGTGCGGAAAATTGGAATGGAATTTTATGTGCATCGACAGTCAATGCTTCATCTATAAATACAAGTGCACCCACTTCTTCCCAGGAGGGCCCCCAGAGGTTGGTCGCTGATCTAATTCATGTAAGTCTGAATTTTCCTCACCTGTATGCAAAATCCCCCATGATGCATGCGAAACATCACTTTTTCACGCAAAGAGGCCAACATGCCCAATTTTGCACGCAAAGCATAATTTCTTCACGCAAAAGTGGAATTGTGCCCATTTTTTCGCTCACTAGTGTTGCACCTGTCCAATTGTGCGCACACCTTCCCTATTGTGCGCAAACCAATCATATTATTCCCAATTCCTTCCCTATTCAGGGCCCAACTCCCCTATTATGTGCACAACTCCCCTATTGCGTGCACATTTCATATTGCACACAAATAACCCTTTTGTATGCCAACTTCCCCTATTGTGTGCACATTCCCTATTGCGCGGAAAGATCCTCTTTCGCGTGCCAATGTCCCCTATTGCGCACACATTCCCTATTACGTGAAAAGATACCCTTTTTCATGTGAACCTCCCCTACTGTGCAATATTTCTTCACTATTGCACGCATGACCCCCTATTGCATGAAAATCTCCCATATTACACTCACACTTCCCCAATTATGTACAATTTTCTTCCATATTGTGCGCACGACCCCTATTGCACATATATATACCTATTGCACTCACTCCTACCCTATTGTGCACAGACCTTCCCTATTGCGCGTGATCCTTCCATCTCGCGCACAGACCTTCCATCTTACCACCCAGTCCAATCTTGGGCATAGACCATCCTGTGTGTAGTCCATCTTACGTGCAATAGTGCCTAGGCCTATGCCCACTAGTCCATACTACGGGGGCTGCACCCCCGCACCCCCGCATGGGGTCAGTGCTGCGTTCTGGTCCCTTTTCTACCATCACTCACCCCCATGAAAAATGGAGAGTCACACCATGAACTTTTCGAACCAAGAAGCTAGCAATTTCCATTGCGCCCTTATGCGCATCTGCCTTCCACCTATGGGATACCATGATTTGAGATGCTCCTCCACACACCATGAAACACCTTGAGTCAACATATTCCTCTTGGTCTGTTTCCTATGTCGTGAGTTGAGATTCACGTCCCCAATCCCCCCAAGTACCTTGAGTTGAACCTTTTCTCAAGTAACTCATTCACACCCTATCACCTGGAATCTATACCAGGTTGAACCAAAAAGGGCCGCCTTTGCGTAAGTCCCAACACAAACCATTTCTAGGAACCTTTCGCCTAATAGTCCCCTTTACATGACTATAAACTATATTACTCTCTATGTGACAATCATAGTATGCCTCTTTCTCTAAATAATAGATGACTTATTCTCCAAGAATAAGATGCCAATAGTCCTTTCTACATGACTATAAAATGTAGTACACCCTATGTTACCAATATAGGATGCCTCTTTCTCCAAAAAGGATTTGTCTTATGCTCCAAGCATAGGATGCTAACATTCCTCTCTATATGACTATAAACTGCAGTACGCCCTATTATTCAATAATAGGATGCCTTTGTTCCAAATAATATATGCCTTATGCGCCAATTATAAGATGCCAACAGTCCTCTCTACATGACTATAAACTGTAGCATGCCCCATTATTCAATACTAGGATTCCTCTTATTCCTAATATGAGATGCCTTATGTTCCAAGAATAAGATGCATTATGCCATGATCACAGTGGCGTAACTTTAAGAGCATTGGAATCTGTTCAAACATTCCATCACACCTCCTCAAACTTTCCATGTCCTTCATTCGGGTTTTCATCCTCTTCCATATCTGAAGGGACCCCCTAAGGACCTAGTACATTGCCACCTTGGCTCACCTACCATTCTGGGCCAACGCCCCAAAAGACATTTTATAAAAAATCGAGTCGGGTCCCATGTTTTGAAAACGACCAAAAGTTGACCCTCATTTGTTTGTAGAAATTTTAGGATAACGCGATATGGATGCCATGTTTCGAAAACGGTCAACAGTTTTCCTCCATCTTCATTCCACCCTCAGCATGTTCCAAATTTTAGGCATGTGATTCACACTTTTCACCCCCCCCCCTATGTTTGGACTGATTCCAGTTCCCTTGGAGTTATCCCGTTTGTGTACTAGCGCATTGGTGTAGGAGTCAATCATATGCCTCAACTCACCAGTGAGTTGGGATGACCTCCTGAACAGACATGAGGAAGAAAATATAGGAAACATCTTTGTGTAAGCCTCATTCACCATTTCCACACCATAGCGGCACCTGGGAAACTTCCTTGTGTAAGCCCCATTCACCGTTGTCGCTCCATAGTGGCACCCGGGCAGCTTCCATGTGTAAGACTCATTCACCATTTCCGCTCCTTAACGACACTCAGGAACACTAACCACTATTGATTCTTCACATAGAAATGATAACGTGGACCCCCCAATGGATCTCTCCATAACACCCCCTTGCCACGACATTGCAGATGCCTTCCTTCCCTCATGGTCGGGTGGGAATCAGTTACATAAGTCCTAAGGGTGCGAAGGAAACCCACTTTGTCCAAGCTACAGGACGTTAAACTACCAAAAACCATCATCCTCATCATAAGACGTTAAACTGTGACCATGAACCATGTGTCAGACGCGGGGTTCCCCCACTTTGGACATTCTGCACACCCACTGGTCTCCATGAGAGTGAGATCATTCATCACATGGAATGTTATCCTCTTTATCGGAGTAGCGTCTGCCTGCAGGGAAATGACAACTTCCCTGGTGTAATCCCCTAATTTTTCTTGCAGGAGGTAGCATCCTTTCTCCACTATTATTGGGTTCCAAATCTCTCTCCCACTGGGATTTTCACCACATGGGCCTCCACCCAGGAGCAAGTCCCAATATCCATCTCTTCGAGCTGCTAACCATGCGTAAGCCCCTGTTTAATCGTTGGTCCACCAACTACGTGTAAACCTCATTCCACTTCCCATGGAAACACCTTCTGTGGCGTGATAGTCAGACCTTTTCTGAATCTTGTTTCTCACACCAAGCATGGCTCACATGGTCTTAGAGTAAGCATTGACCCTGACATCCTCTCTGGGAATCCTAGAGTGTAATCCCCACACCAACCTAAACTACGAGGTATTTTATCCTTTCCAAGGAAAGGTATGTAGGAATGCTACAGGAGGTTCAATCCCACCACCCATTGGTCCCGACCATCTTCACGTCTGTTCACCCACACCAACCTGAACTACGTGGACTTTGATCCTTGCCAAGGAAAGGTATGTAGGAAGGAACAAACACCAGTCAGTAAAATCTGCTTGAAGACCCAGTTTGGTGGCCTAGTTGCCAGCACAGAATTTATGGTAGTCTCCCATGACACACCCTACAATGCATTGATGGGAAGGCCATGGCTCCACCTACATGTGGTGGTTCCCTCATCTTATCACCAGTGCCTCAAGTACTCCTTTAATGGTCGAGTGGGTGTGCTTCAAGGTGATGTGTCTCCCTTTGCCTCTTGTGAAGACCACTACCTGGATTCCGACTACTACAATAGCAAGGACATGAAAATTCAGACTAATGAGGTTGAGAATGTCGCAGATGAGACCAACCCATGGACAGATCTAGATGACGCCTACATTTTTTCAATACACTGATTGGAGGCTATGACCCCAAACATGGGAAAATTCTTCGTTGTTTCTTGGAAGAGGGGGGAATACATTCCCAGGACAAAGCGACACCGGAAGATCAGCTCGTACTCCTATACAAATCCGGCTTAGGTGATCTCGGAGCCTCCTACCCTCATAAGGTATCAGGATGTCCGCCCCATGGCCACGATAATACATCATACTTGATTATTCCTCCAGGCTAGAATTAACCGGCTCAACCTGATGTGCCACTATTTCTTCGACATCATCAAGCATGACCTATTGGGATGAAAGCCAAATGGGAGCATATCGATAGACTTCATCGATATGGTTGTGGTAGCACAAGAGTCCTCTAACGCAGTGTCCATTGCCGCTCAGGCTGGTACCAGCCTCCCATCAGGATCTTACAACTCAGAAGCAATTCCTTCAACTGAGGATCCCTCTATAAGTGGAGAATTGGATTTAGAGGATGCTCCCACCACCTTTGAAGAGGGAGTCTCTACCACAAGAGATGAGTTGGTACAGGTGAACCTCGGTAGTGAGGCAAACCCGAGACCCACATTGATCAGTGTTGTCATGCCCCTTGAGGAGCAGAAACATTACGTAGACTTCCTGAAACAACACCAAAATATATTCTCTGGGAGTTATGATGAGATTACGAGACTAGAACCTTAGGTAGCCATCCACCACCTCGGTCTCCCAGAAAATCATCGCGGGTTCAAACAGCCTCCAAGAAAGATGCACCCTTCCCACAGTGCCATGGTCTTGGCTGAAGTTGATATGCTCATTAGATATAATTTTTTTATGGAGATCCAGTACCCCTAATGGCTGCCCTATATTGTGCTAGTAAAGAAGAAGAATGTGAATATCAGGGTCTACATCGACTTCCGGGATCTCAATCGTCACTGTCTGAAGGATGATTTTTCCCTTCCTATGATGGAGTAGTTGATTGACACTACAACTGGATTCCAAAACCTCTCATTCATGTATGGGTACTACTAGTATAACTCTATCCGAATGGCTCCTGAGGATGAGGATATCACAGCCTTCAAGGCACCACAAGGTATTTTTTGTTACCAAGTCATGCCCTTCGGTTTAAAGAATGTGGGTGCAACCTACAAGCAGGATATACATCGCATATTTAAGCCGATCCTTTGAACGATGGTGGAATGCTATGTGGAAGATATAGTGTTCAAATCTCACCAGTGTTAGAACCATATCAAAGACCTTGATAAAGTGTTCGTCTTCCTCCGTTCCCATCACCTGAAGATGAATCCATTTAAGTGTTCCTTCGGGTTTACCTCAAGAAAGTTTCTCGACTTCGTTTTTAGATACAAGGGCATTGAGATCAACCTAGAGATGATCAAGGCCGTTAGCTAGATGTATCCTCCAAGCAACATTTGGGAGATTCAAGGCTTCCAAGGCCTCTTATCCTACATACACCGATTCATTCCAAATTTGTCCGGCAAGTGTAATCCATTTTCTCGGATCATGAAGAAAGGTAATGTATATGAGTGGGATGAAGTGTGTCCAACTTCTTTTGATAAGATCAAGCAGTATCTTCTCCAGCCCCCAGTCTTAATGCCACCTATTTCTGGAAATCCACTGGTCCTTTATGTGACCACCCTAGAACAATCTCATGGTGCCCTTCTCACCCATAAGAACAATGAGGGGATGTAGAATAGCCTTTATTACGTCAGCTGCATGCTCCTCGATATAGATACTAGATACACCCCATCAAAAAGTGCTTCCCTACACTAGTATTCGTAGTATAGAAATTACGACCTTACTTGTAGCCCCATGAGGTACAGTTGGTGTCCTAAGTAGACCCACTAAAGTAAATCCTGAGCCGCCCCATACTGACAGGCCGACTAGCTCAGTTGGCGGTAATCCTCCAACATGTCAATATAAAGTTTGTCCCTCAGAAGGCTATTTAGGGGCAAGAGTCGGAATATTTCCTTTCCGCCGATCCGTATCCTGAAGACCAGTCCTTGGACCTTGATTTACCTGATGAAGCGATTCTATTGGTGGACCAAGCCATTCCGTGCTGGAAGATGCACTTCGATTGTGCTTCCTGGAGCCCCACCGGTAGAAGGATCAATGACCCTGGGCTCAACAGGGTAGGCCTGGGTATCATCTTCATTACCCCTGCACAATCCATCCTGCCATACTCATTCCTGTTGTCGGAAGGCTGCACCAACAATGAAGCAGAGTATCAGGCTCTTATCACTGGCCTCAAGCTGGCTCTCGAGATTGATGTGCCCTATTTTCATGTGAAAGGGGACTCTGAAATATCCATCAAATAGATCAACGGTGACTACGTCATTAAAAATCTAGAACTCATACGATTGATGAAGCGCACTCTCTATCTAATGGCCCAATTCCCATCTCGGACAAAAGTTACTCATGTCACCTGATCTCAAAATAGTTGGGCGGACGCCCTAGCTAGCCTAGATTCATCACTCACAGATCCCAAGAAGGATGATCTGATTATCCATATGGATCATCAGAGAGTCATTTCTCTTGTTACCCCTGATGATGACAACAGCCCATGGGTAAGAAAAATTACTACCAAAGCCTACTTGTCAGGACCCTCGGGTCCACTGGATGCAGTGATCAAAGTGTCTCCTGACTGGAGAGCCCCCATTGTTGTGTATCTCTAGAATGGTAATATGCCATATGATCGGGTTGGGCATGAGTGAATATGATGTCGTGCATTGCAGTTCGCCCTCCAAGATGGCTTTGGACATGATAAGATCCTCTACAAGCACGTGTTTGATGGGGTTCTCCTCCGTTTCATTCATGGAGTCGAGATTCCTCAAGTAATTCAGGAGGTTCACACCGGTTCCTGTGGGGTACATCAGGCCGGGATGAAACTATCCCACCAAATCCAGATACAAGGGTACTTTTGGCCCTCCATGATCAATGATTACATAAAGTTCTCCAAGAGATACCATGCATGCCAAATTCATGATAACTTTATGCATCGACCACCAAATCCTCTCCAATCCACCAAGTACTCTTGGCCATTTGCGGTGTGGGGACTCGATGTCGTGGGACCATATCCACCGGTGAAAACTCGCCAGTGAAGATTCATCTTGAAAGCTATAGATTTATTCTCCCAGAGGGTAGAGGCAGTTCCAATCAAGTAGGTCATGGCCCGTTCCATCATTAACATTGTGAGTTCAAACATCATTTCTGATTTGGAGTCCCTCACTCCATCCTCGTCGATAATGGCATGAACTTCCGAGCAGTTGAGCTGAAGAAACTATACGCTAAGTACAACATCTGACCTCCCACTATCATGCCCAAGAAAATGGACAGATAAAGGTGTGCAAAAAAACCCGCTCTCATATTCTATAGAAAATGGCTGGTCAGAATAAGAAGAGTTGGTTGGACAAGCTCCCCAATGCCCTTTGGGGTTATCAGATGACAACTCGTAATTCCACCCAGGCGACCCCATATTCCCAGGTGTGTTGAATGGAGGCCATCCTGCCCATCAAGATTCAATTTCCCTCACTGAACACATCTTTCTATGGTTGGAAAGTTCTAGATAAAGTAGCTGAAATACGTCTGAATGAGTTGGAAGAGATTGATGAGAATAGGCTTTGTGCCCTTCTTAATCTAGAAAGGCATCCAAACAATATATCCAAATATTTCAACAAGAACGTTCTCCTCCAATCCTTCTTGAAAGGCGACTTGGTATTGTCCCTTAGGGAACCAATGATACCTGGAAGGAAACCACACAAGATGGAACCCAAATGGGAAGGACCATACATCATTCACAAGGTTTACTCTAACGGCGTGTACTCGCTGGTTACAATGGATGGTGAGCGTTTAACTCCTCCCACCAATGCCAAGTTCCCTAAGAAATACTTTGCTTGAACCCTAGGGTCCCACATGACCATAAACTGTATGGTCCTACATGACCTTAAACTAGCTATTCCCGCACGACCCTAAACTAAATGGTGGTCCTGCATGACCTTAAACTGTATGGTCCTACATGAACATAAAATTTGCATCGTCCTGCATGATGTTAAACAGTATCTTAATAACTACACATGGCTTGATTCCCATTCCAATGGGATAAATAGGAACGCTCAGACGCCTTGTCTTGAGTCCAGCCCAAGTTTCCTTTTTGACTATCCACTCCTGGGAATAGTTCTTTTGGGGGATCTCACATGGCGTCATGTAGGATTCTTGGGCCCCACCCATGTCATGGTTACGATGATTTCACCATGTGACCTCCTTCATTCTTCTAATCCTCACACGTCCACACCGTAGGATGCTAAACTTCATGGCCTTTTCAAAAAAATGTTTGGCTTGATTCCCATTCTCATGGGATACATAAGACTGCCCAGAAATTTCATCCGTAGGCCTAGCCCCAAACTTCGAGACCTCCCATTGGGACGAAACACATGGTATGGTGCAAGATTTTTCCCTCATTCACATCATGCTCATCATGATCATACCATTTATCCCTCTATCCTAAAGATCTCCATGTCTTCTTTTGTAAAACTTTATTTGAGATTGACGGGCGCATTCATGCCCTACGCACCCCATCATTTTGGTTCCCATTACCTTTCATGCCCGAAGGGTCCCCCAAATGGAATGAATTATAGGCCTAAGGGCTCTCCTCCCATTATGGGCCAACATCCTCGAGGGTTTCAGACATCAAATAGATACAAGTCATGTGTTTCGAATATGGTCAGCGATCGATGATCATTTTTTATTCCCATTTCAGGTCACATGATATAGATACTGTGTTTTGAACCTGGTCAAAAACTATCTTATGTCGTTGTCACCACCCCCATATGTCCCAAACATGTAGTGTAGTGGTTTATTCTTCCCCGACATCTCTCCAAATCTCGGTCTACTTCGAGCGGGAGTGTAATTCCAGCTGTTGGACCCTTATGTGATGGGGAGAGCCTAATCCTACTCCTTGATTCCCACACCGAGCATTGATCATGTGGGCATAGGATCTATGATGATTCAATACCCACAAGAGAGGCTATATGGATATAGTTGGTTGGGGAACCCAGCCTCAGGTCCTTCGACCCCTTTAGACCCCTGGCCTGAGTTCACATATAGGATTGTGTTGTATGGTATGGACTCAAATATGGCTATTTTACCATGCCACACATATCCCCTTAAGGCATCAATCCATTCATTTATGGTTCATCCCAGGAGTACAGGCCCTGCCATGCTTCGCGAGTCCCATCATTTGGGCTTCCTTCACCATCTATATCCAAAAGGGCCCCTGAATGGCATGGATACTCAGCCCAAGGTTTCTCCTACCATTACGAGCTAATTCCCTTGAGGATTGTGAGAAACAAGTTGATACAAATCTCATATTGCGAATAAGGTCAATGGGTGATGCTCAATTATTCTCTCCCCTTCTGGTCACAAAAGGGTGGATACTGTGTTCGAACCTATTCAACAGTTTTCCTCTATGATCTATGTTGTTTTGTGGTCTTCCATAAACACGATTATTCTCCCTTTTTGTCTCACACATATGACATTAAACTTGGAATATATGGTCCTTGTTCTATGACCCTAATCTATGATCACCTTCATCCTCACTGCAAGTCCTTAAACTGAAAATTGGTCGGGACTTTCTCTCTGAGGCCCAGCCTCAGGCCCCTAGGCCTTCAGGGGCCCCTGGACCACGTTCTCACTTAGGGTTGTATGGTGTGGTGCATGACTATGTCCTCATTCATGTCAGGTTACTCTCCGTGACGTACACATCTCCAGATATGATACCTTACCCCTACGTTCATCCTCAATGTAAGACGTTAAACTAAAAACTGGCCGGAACTTTCCATTTGAGGCCCAGCCTTAGGCCCCTTGTTCTTTTCGGGCCCCTAGCCCAAGTTTTCACTTAGGGTTGTATGGTATGGACTCACATCCTTATTCATGTTGGGTTACTCACCATTCTGTACATGCCCCTCATTGGGGTATCTAGCCTTTATTTGCGTCGTCCATTTCCCAGAACTATGTGTGGCTTGATTCCCACTCTCATGGGATACGTAGGACCGCCCGAACGTCTGGTCTTCGGGTCCAACCCCATCTCTTAGAAACCTCCCTATCATTTTGGCCCATTGGACCACATTCTTCTAGAATAGGGGTATACAGTGTGGTATGGGCTTATGCCCCCATACACGTTGGGTTTATAACAACCACACCGCATACCTCCCTCTCTTGAGCGGCCTTCGCTCCATTTCCCTGCTTTCATCTCTCTGAGTTGGCTACCCTTATATCGGGTCCCTCTACCCTCTTTGATGATTCAATAATTGGCCAATGAGTACTCTGGTCTAGAACCTGGAGTGTCATATTCTACATGGACATGTTTTCACCCATTTTTAGGCTTTGTGTTCCCCTTCATTTGGGATTCCATTATCTTTCACATCCAAAGGGACCCCCAAATGGCATGGATTCTCAGCCAAAGGGCCCTCCTAACATTATGGTCCAATGTCCATGAGGGTTTCAGAAAACAAATTGATACAATTCCCGCATTGAGAATATAGTCAGCATTCGACGCTCATTTTTTGTTACCATTATAGGCCACACGATACAGATGCGGTTTTTCAAACACAGTCAACAGTTATCCTCCATCTTCACACCATCCCCTTCAAACCTCGAATGTTGGTTACATGATTCATATTATTTTCCACCCCATCAGGTTGAAATAGAGTTTTTACACTCCTGGAACCATCCCTCAGTGCACATTGGCACATTAAGAGGTTAAAATCCGCGGTAAAGGAATCATTCGGGGCTCTGCACTGACTTCCCTCTAGCGTGCTTTCCGGGTATTGCAAAAAACCTTTTCCTCCCTTATTTCCCACACTGAGTTTGACTCACGTGGACTTAGGGATCTAGTTGAGTTCCTCACTTACTTGTAAGGATTTCTATTCTCCATGGAATGAGCTCTATGACCTTAAACTAAGACCTCCTTCAAGAACTATGTGTGGATTGATTCCCATACTCATGGGATACGTAGGAACGCTTAGACATATCATCTTTGGGTCTAGATTGAGTTCCACAAATTTTTCTCTTATATTCTTCCTTCTAGGATCTAACTATTATGGTACAACGTGGTGTGGTATGGGATTATATCATAATTAACATCAGGTTTTCATTAGCCACACCATGTATGCTCTTTTTTAAGAGTTATCCCCTCTACTTCTTGTCCCATATGACATTATACTGTATGTTGTCCCACATGATATTAAAAGGCACCTTCAAGAACTATGTGTGGCTTGATTCCCATCCTCATGGGATACGTAGGAAAATCTGGACATCTCATCCTCAGGTCCATCCCAATGGGGGGATAGCCTCTCCTGTCCCATATCCTTTAACCTTTTCTAGCCCCTTATCCCGAGGTTTCCTCCGCAGAATCGTGAATGGTATGATGTGTACCTCTTCCTCATTCACATCGTGTATGCTTTATCACGCCATGCACATTCCCTATGGAACCTCACCTCTCCTATATATGTCTGAAACATATGACTTTAAACTAGGATTCCTAGTCCCAGATGACTTTAAACTATTGCGTCTATATCAATCGATGTTAAAATGCATAGTTGGTCCCCTCACATGACCCTAAACTATGACATTATCGTCCAGGCCAAACGACGAAAAACAACACTACACCATGATATCCTCACTTGTGGGGGACTCATGTTTGGTATCATTCATACGTTGTACCATTTTTTAATGGTTCATATAGATTGATTCCTATGGTGATGCCTGGAATTTCTATCCTAGGTCCATTGCTTAAAAAAGGACACATTCATCCTAAAGGAAAAACAAGATCTATCAAATACCGCTTCTTTTGGTGCAAGTGTCATACCCACAAAACCTCATTATCTCTGACAGCAGTATCCTACCATGTCTCTTGTAGAACTATGTGTGGCTTGATTCCCATCCTCATGGGATATGTAGGAACGCCCGTTCACTTTTCCTCAGGCCCAGCCTAACTTTCATTTTTGACCCCTTGACCTAAAACTTCCCCAAAGAACACAGGGTGATCTGGTCTCCAGGTCCTCATTCACATCAGGTTTTATAATTACCTCACCTTGTGTCTCCTGTGTTCCCTACCATCTATGGTCCGATCTCTATAACCCTAAAAAAGACCACTCTTCATCCTATCATATGACGTTAAACTACATGAGCCCACATGTCCATGACGCATGACACTAAACTGTAGTTCTACCCTGGACAAGTTTATGATGCCCCGTGTTAATCATGGGATGAACCAGATCCCTTACCAAAGAGGTCCTGCTCAGAAGTATGTTTGATCCTTAATCAGACATATATTTACACATAATTTGTTTCCACCACGGTGGTGTGATTTTAAGTGTGTTGGACTCCATTCGAACAACCCACACTCCATGCTTTGCATACCCTTTATTCAGACCCTCGTCCTCTTTCACGTCTAAAATAACCCCCTGACAATATGGATGCTCGGCCTATGGATCACCTACTATCCTGGACCAATGTTCCGGAAGACTAATGGGTAGCATTTTGAGTATGGCCCCATGTTTCGAACATGGTAAGTGATCATCCCTCATTTGTTATCCCCATTTCAGGCTAACGCAATAAGGATATTGTGTTTCAAACATGGTCAAAAGTTATACTTCTTTGTCACACCACCCCATAGTGTTTCAAATCTTGGGTATCATGATTCATATTTTCCACACCCTTATGTTTGTATTAATTCCAACGCCCCTGGAATGACCCCACTCGTGTGCTAGAGCACACTCGGAAGGTGGTAATTCGACTGTTTTGAGAGATCCATTCTCCAGTCAGGTATCCCTCTTTCTCTCAGGAAATACTGATTGGATATTCAGAGATCCCCATTATCCATCTTCGATCCCTCTGTTAGGATGATCTCAATGGTGATTGATGTCCCATTCTGATCCCCTCACACCTTATGTTGTTTAACACTCTCGTATATGTGAATTACCTTCTATTATCCATTCCACGCACCAAGAATGGCTCATGCATGCTTAGATATTTAGTTGGATATTTTCTCAATGTGATTGAGATACAATGGACCCTAAGGCATGTGTTTTCCTTATCTGTTTCCTTAGAATGTGGTCTACCTCACACTCCTCATCCTCGTTGGACCCCATTCCTCAAGGGAATTTTTTGGCACTAGAAAAGGCGTCCATGTAATTCATTGAATGCTTTAATATATGATATTTAATCGTATCTCCTTCCACAAGCTTCGATTTGACTGGTCATAGAGCCCAAACTGAGTTACAGATCAGTGGTTATGGATGTTCAAAGTCGGGCTGCTGGAAATGGCCATCCAGAACAGTTTTGGGGCAAAGTAAGGATTTGCGTGTAAAAAGAAAATATTGTGCGTAAAAATGGTGTCTTGCATGTAAAAAAAGAATCATTCTCATAAAATGTATTTTCCTAGAAAATTTGAATGGAATTTTATGTGCACCAACATTCAAGGCTTCGACTATAAATACAAGTGCACCCCCTTCTTCCAGGGAGGCCCACCAGAGGTCAACCGCCGCTCTAATGCGCGTAAGTCCTCATTTTCCTCACCTATTTGAAAACCCCCCATCTTGCATGAAAAACATCAGATTTGTGCTAAAGGGTCCAAAATTCCCAAATTTGCATGAAAAGCATAATTTTATTGCGCAACAGTGCCACTATGCCCAATTTTTCACGCACCAGTGTTGAACCTGTCCAATTGCATGCACACCATCCCTATTGCATGAAAACCTATCATATTGCATGTAATTCCTTCCCTATTCTGCACACAGATTCCGTATTGTGCACATAGCTCCCCTATTGTGTGAACATTCCCTATTTCATGCAATGATCCCCTTTTGTGTACCAACCTACCCTATTGCGCATGCATTCCCTATTTCACGCAAATATCCTCTTTTTCATGCCAACATCCCCTATTGTGTGCACATTCCCTATTGCACAAAAAGATCCCCTTTTGCACGCCAACCTCCCCTATTGCACGAAATGTCTTCCCTATTTCACGCACGACACCCTATTGTGCGCACATCTCTCATATTGCGCTCACTCCTCTCCTATTGCACACAATTTCTTCCCTATTGCGCGCACAACCCCTATTGCGTGCACATCTCTCTATTATGTGCACTCCTTCCCTATTGCACGCAGGCCTTCCATATTGCGTGCGATCCTTCCATCTCGCGTGAAGACCTTCCATCTTACCGCCCAGTCCAATCTTTTACACAACCCATCTTGTGTGTATGGCATATTATGTGCAATAGTGCCCAGGCCTGTGTCCATTGGTCCATACAGCGGGGCTTGCGCCCCTGCACCCCCGCTCGGGGGTCAATGCCGAATTGCAGTCTCGTCCCTTTGGGTTGGTCCCTTCACTTCCATCACTCACCCCCATGAAAAATGGAGAGTCACACTGTGAACTTTTCGGTCCTAGACGTCGACCATTTCCATTGCGCACTTATGCTCAACTGCCTTCCACGTATGTGATACCATGATTTGAGATACTCTTTTGCACACCATGAAACACCTTGAGTCAGTAGATTCCTCTTGGTATGTTTCCTATGTCGTGTGTTGAGATTCTCGTCATCAATCCCCCCGAGTACCATGAGTTGAACCATTTCTCAAGTAACTCATCCACACCACATTACCTAGCCTCTATACCAGGTTGAACCAGAAAGGGATGCCCTTGCGTAAGTCCCAACACCCACCATTTCTAGGAAAATTATGCCTAATAGTCTTCTCTACATGACTGTAAACTGTAGTACTCTATATGTGACAATCATAGGATGCCTCTTGCTCTAAATAAGAGAGGCCGTATTCCCCATGAATAAGATTCCAATAATCCTTTCTACATGACAATAAACTGTAGTACACTCTCTGTTAAAAATATAGGATGCCTCCTTCTCCAAACAAGAGATGCCTTATGCTCCAAGTACAGGATGCCAACAGTCCTCTCTATATGACTATAAACTATAGTACACCTTATTATTCAATAATAGGATGCCTTTTTTCCAAATAAGAGATGCCTTATGCGCCAATCATAAGATGCCAATAGTCCTATCTACATGACTATAAATTGTAGCACTCCCCATCATTCAATAATTGGATGCCTCTTGTTCAAAATAAGAAATTCCTTATATTCCAAGCATAAGATGCATTATGCCATGATCACAATGGCATAACATCAAGAGCATTGGAATATGTTCAGACATTCCATCACACCTCCTCACGCTTTGTGTGTCCCCCATTCAGAACTTCATCCTCTTCCATGTTTGAAGGGACCTCCTAACAGGTTGGTCCTTTTCCACCTCACCTCACCTACTGTTCTGGGCCAACACCCCAAAAGACTTCAGATGAAACATCGAGTCGGGTCCTATGTTTTGAACATGGTCAATAGTTGACCCAGATTTGTTTGTCCCTGTTTCAGGATAACATGATATGGATGATATGTTTCAAACGCGTTCAATAGTTATCCTCCATCATCATGCCACCCTCGCCACATTCTGAATGTTGGGCACGTGATTCACACTTTTCATCCCCCTCTGTTCGGACTGATTCTAGCGCCCTTCATGTTATCCCCCTTGTGCATAAGCACATAGGTGTAGGCCTCAATCATATGTCTCCACTCACCAGTGAGTTGGGATGCCCTCATATCCAGACATGACGAAGACATTATGGGTGGCTTCCTTGTGTAGGACCCACTCACCATTGTCTCACCATAGTAGCACCCAAGAAGATTCCTTGCATAAGCCCCATTCACCATTTTTGCTCCATAGCGGCACCCGGGAAGCATCCATGCATAAGCCCCATTCACCATTTCCACTCCTTAATGGCACTCAAGCATGCTAAAAACTATTTCTTCTTTGCATAGCCACACTAACATGGACCCCCCAATTGATCGCTTCATAACACCCCCTCGCCACGGCATTGTCGATGCATTCCTTCCCTCAAGGGCGGGTGGGTATCATTTATGTAAGTCCTAGGGGTGCAGAGAAACCCCACTTCATCCAAGCTACATGATGTTAAACATCCAAGTGCAATCATCCTCAGTACATGACATTAAACTGTGACCATGCCCCGTGCATCAGACGTGAGGTACTCCCACCTTGGACACTCAGCACGCCCACTGGTGACCACGTGGAGTAAGATCATTCCTCACATAGAATGAGATCCTCTTTATTGGTGTGGCATTTGTCCATAGGGAAAGGGAAACCACCTACTATAAGCCCCTAGCTTTTCTTGCAAGAGGTAGCATCTCTACTCCTCTCTTCCTGGGTTCCAAATCCCTCTCCCACTGGTCTTTTTCGCCACCTGGGCCTCCACCCTAGAGTAAGTCCCAATATCCATATCTTCAGGCTGCTAACCACGTGTAATCCCATGTTTCCACTTTGGGCTGCCAACTACGTGTAATCCCCATTACACTTCCCATGGACGCACCTTCCCCGGTGTGATCGTCAAGCCTTTGCTAACTCTTGTTTCTCACACCAAGCATGGCTCACTTGGTCTTAGAGTAAGCATCAACCATAAAACCCTCTCTGGGGTATCCTAGAGTGTAATCCCCACAGCAACATGATCTACGAGGACTTTGTTCATTATCAGGGAAAGGTGCATAAGAATCCTCCCTAAGGTTCAATCCCACCACCCATTAGTCCCGACAATGTTCACGTTGGTTCACCCACTCCAACTTGATCTATGTGGACTTTGATCATAGCCATGGAAAGGTACGTAGGAAGCCTCCCTAAGGTTAATGCCTAACAACCATTGGTTTTGGCCCCCCTTCACATCGAACCACCTTCATCCCACATGGAATTAAACAACATGCCTCATTTTTTGTCCTGAAAGACACTAAACTGTATCCACCATCCCAAACTATATGGGCTTTGATCCTTTCCAAGGCGAAGTATGTAGAAATCCTCCCTATGGTTCAATCCCAACACCCAGTGGTCCCTTCCATCTTCACATTGTTTCCCACTCCATCCTGAACGATGTGGTTTTTGATCCTTGTCTCCTTGAAAAGGCACGCAGGAAGACTCTATGAGGCTCAACCCCATCCTTCAGTAAGTCGTTGTGACCCCATCCAGTGGTAAGACATTGGGTCCCTATCTAGCGGTAAGCTGTTGGGACCCCATCCAGCCTATCCGGTGGTAATCCATTGCAACCCCCATCTAGTGGTAAGCCGTTGTGACCCCATCCAGTGGTAAGCTGTTGTGACCCCATCCAGCGGTAAGCCGTAGGGACCCCATGTACCTATAAGCCATTGGGACCCCATCCAGCTATAAGTCGTTGTGACCCCATCCAGTGGTAATCCATTGTGACCCGATCCAGAAGTAATCTATTATGACCCCATCCCACGGTAAGCCGTTGTGACCCCATCCAGCGGTAAGACATTGTGATCCTATCCAGCAGTAAGCCGTTGGGACCCCATCCAGTGGTAAGACGTTGGGACCCTATCCAGCGGTAAGCCGTTCTGACCCTATTCGGCAGTAATCCATTGCGACCTCATCCTACAGTAAGCCATTGTGACCTCATCCAGTGGTAAGACGTTGTGACCCCATCCAGTGGTAAGCTATTTGTGACCCCATCCAACGGTAAGCCGTTGTGACCCCATCCAACAATAAGCCATTGTTACCCTATCCTGCGGTAAGTCTTTGTGACCCCATCCAGCAGTAAGACGTTTTCAACACCATTCGACAGTAAGCCATTGTCAGGTGAACTGCGAGGAATTTGATTCCCTGCAATAGGGATGTGTAGGAGGTCTCTTCGAGACTCAATCCCAACATCACTGTCATCCTCGAGTCGACTCCATCTCATTCTCCACCCACTTCACTTAACCATCCATCATCCATTTTTGTTCTTACCCAGGCCACCATATCCAAGTGGGATAATTCCACCCCATTCCACATTCACTTTAACAAAAATCAGGTAGCTAACCACATGTTATCCCCAATGTCAGTGGTCCCTCTAGGGGTTGCACTCACCTGATCCACTCTAGTCAGTGTTTCGATCAGTCCGATCCATCTTCGCTAGACGTTAAACCTCTTGAATAACCTATGTTAAACATAGAAAGATGAGGAAAACCTAAGATACATGTCAATGGAATAAAATTCCCCGCGTTCCACGTGGGATTCCTTGGGCTTCTGCATCCTTTAGAAGCCCTATAATAAGGGGAAAACCCAGACGCGCCAGTGTTCCAGCATCCAGACATGACAGTGATGTCCAACGTGACTACTCCCCCGAACGAAGGTTTCTTCCCTGACTAGACCCCTTGGAAGGTTTCAATAGAAGAAGTGTAATTAACTGGTGTCCATGAAGATATGGAATTGGGAAGAGTTTCACAAACAACGTCTTAGTCTATATGGGAGACCCGGATTAGGTGAGGAGTTCCATAGAGGAATCCACGGAAGGAAGAACCAAAATCCCATCATCCCATTTCGGTTAAGGGGAAAAATCCCTGGACAAGGAATGGATTCTGCCCGCCTTTGGAAAGAGAGAATGTGGGAAAAAAATAGTGTCATCGACCTCAAAAAGACAGACGAACATGCCCTGATGAAAGCTTCAAAAACAACTACACCTGTGCTCACACAACCCACACGTGGAGAACTTTTTATAGTATTTAGTGATGCTTCGAAGTAGGGACTAGGCTGTGTGTTGATGAAAAATGAAAAATTCATTGTCTATGCTTCAAGGAAATTGAAAGTTCTAGTGAAAAACTATCCAACACATGATATAGTGTTTGCTGTAGTAATCTTTTCTTTGAAGATTTGGCAACATTACCTCTTCGAAGAGAAGTGTTAAATATACACAGATCACAAATGCCTCAAATATATATTCACACAGAAAGATCTGAACATGCGCCAATGAAGATGGATAGAGCTAATCTAAGACCATGACTTCTCAATCCATTGCCACCTTAGGAAAGTGAACAAGGTAGCTGATGCTATAAGTATAGAGGATTGAGTGATTCTATCATTTATTAGAACTGAAAAGGATATAATCTTGTTATATTTGATGAATAAGGACATGGTAATCATAAATAAGGGAATATCATCAATCCTTTAAAAAACGATGGAACAATAATCTATTTTTGAAAGGTTAAAGGATTTTCAAAAGGATAATGTGGGAATTTGGAAAAAAGTAGAAACTATCAGAAATGGGAATTCCTCATAATTCAATGTTAAAGTAAAAGAAATTGTGAGATTTGGGTCAAAACTATGTTTTCCATCAAATCTGGAGTTAAAGAAAGAACTTTTGGATGATGCACCTAGTTAATATTTCATTATTCACCTAGGAAAAAAAATATGTATCAATATCTTTGAGAGAATTATTGGTGGGATAACTTGTAGAAAGAGATTGCTGAGTATACATCAAGGTGGCTAGAATGTCAGAATGTGAGGGCTGAGAGGTAGAAGTCTAAGGGTATAATGCAACCATTACCCATACAAACATGGAAATGGGGGAACATCACCATGAACTTTGTCACCGTACATCTGAATACATCCAAAGGAAAAAATTATATCTAGTTTGTTGTGGATCGTCTTAAAAATACTAAACACTTCATTTCAATTCGAGAGGATTTCTCATTAGATCAACCGACACAGATATATATTAGATAAGTGGTTAGGCTACATGGAGTACCACTATCTATTGTATCCTATCGAGATCCAAGATTCACCAATAAGTTTTGCAAGAGTCTTCAGCATGCTTTGAATACTAATCTAAACTTCAGTATGGATTATCATCCTCAAATTGATGAACAATCGGAGAGGACTATACAAACACATGAGGACATTTTGAGAGCATGCTCAACAGACTTCAATGGAGGACATGATCAACATATTCCTCTAGTTGAGTTCTCTTACAACAACAGTTTCCACTCAATCATCCAAATGGATCCTTATAAAGCCCATTATGGGAAGAGATTCAGAACACCGACATGTTGGGATGATGTTTGGGATCAAAACTCCTAGGTCAAAAAATGGTTGAAGAAATGGTGGATAAGGTTAAGACCATCCACCAACACATTAAAGTTGCTCAGAGTCGACAAAAGAGCTATACTGATAATTATCGAGGAGACCTAGAGTTTGATGTCAGAGACATGTTATTCCTCTGCATATCACCATGGAAGAGAGTAATGAGATTTCAGAATATTGGAAAGCTTAGTCCAAGGTATATTGGCCCTTTTGAGATCCTTGATTGCTTTGGAGCAGTGTCCTATCAACTAGAACTCCCACCGAACCTATATCAAGTACATGATGTATTCCATGTATCACTCTTAAGGAAGTTCATACCTGACCTATCAAATGTACTCAATACAGTTGTGGTACCATTGTATAATGGCCTCTCCTATGAAGATAATCCATTGAAGATCTTAGATCATAGGGAAAATATTCTACGGAATAAGAGAATGCCCCTTGTTAAGGTGTTGTGTAGAAACAAAAAGTTCTAAGAATCAATGTGGGAACTAAAGGAAGTGATGAAGCAGAGTTACCCTCATCTATTTTAGTGCTCTAATGGCCCGAATGCCTCTTTTTTATTCATTTTTTGATAACCCTCCTTTCAAGGGATAAGGGGGAAACCTTACATGGCCCGTACTCTTAGGTGATTACATTTTCCATAGGCTTGAGAGACATTACATGACCTGACGTTCTTAAGGGAATTCAACCAAACTATAACTACAAGAAACTAACCCTCCCCAGCATATGTATTTTGTTGATAGATCTCCACCTTTTCATGGATGTCTGGGTAAGCATCTCGTGCAAGCACAGACTGGTATTGATGGCATAGTCATACCCCATCATTATTTCCCAATCCATTTGGTTCTTCTCTAGTGAGTGCACTTGCTCTGAATCCTCCTCTGGGGATGCTCCTTTTTTGTAGAGTCTATCTGGTGAAACTACATGTGGCACGAAGGCCATGAGGTGACCCAAAAGCCTTAAAGGAGGCCCGACAGCCCTACTGACCCGAATTATTGAGTGGCCCAAAGGCCTTATGGACTCCAAGCCCAAACCAGTGGCCCAATGTGAATAGTTTATAGCTACTATAGTACCGAAAAGTACCTTCTACAATACCCGAACAATGCCTGGTATAGTACTGCTACAGTGCCTGCTACAGCAATGTTACAGTACCCCCGGAAATATTCCTCCACCTGGTTTCAAACAAGAGTCTCATGGATACTGTTAAGGATACCTCAACAACTGGGATTAGGCTTATGTGCTCATCTATTTTCGTGTGAGAAAAGTAAATTTCAGGGGAGAAATTTTTTAATGTGGGAAGATTGTAACAACCCAAACTTTTTTTAATTAAAATTTCTCTTGATATTGTTAAATGTTCTATTATATAAAATGGTTATATAAAATATTAAATTACACGGTTTTATTATTTTGGATTTTGAAATAGCGTTAATAATTGTTACCGTTGCTAATATAGTTATTGAATAGTGATCACATGATTAATATAAATATAGGGATTTAAAAAATCTAATTTACTTCGACAAAGGAAGTAATGGCCTCATCCAATAGAATTACTCCGTACGAAGCCAATTTGTCAGAACCGAGAGACGAGGTTGCGGCAATGGGATTCACTCTTGACCATGACCATGCCAAGATTCAACACATTATGATTGAATGGAACTGCATACTGGAGAAGTGGAAGTTGATAGATAATACAACCCCAACGATGTTATCTGAGCCACCCCAAGAGTCTGTTACCATCACACACCTTACCCTTAGGTCTTATGAAGATGTTATAAGGGGTTATGTAACAAGGCCTAAGAACTATGATTTTGTGAATTAGTTTTTTATATAATATAGAATATACATTCATTTTATTATTATTACTTTGTAAATGGTTTTAAAATAACAATTAGTATTTTTAGTTAATATTCAACTAAGAAATATATTTTGATGAATTAATATATTTTTCAATTAAATAATATTTTAATAAAATACTATTAATAAAATATTATTTAGTAAATATAAATTAAGGAATAATTTTTATGAATACAATTGTAATTTTTATTATGGGTTGAAATCCGTTTTTTTTTGTCAAAACCAATGAATTGTCAATAAATGTCGGTTTTTATTTTAAAAGAAAAAATTCACATATTTTTAAAATTATTTAGATAAAATGAATATTATTTTTGTAATCGGGATGTCGAAATTCTTAAATGGTGAATTTTTCATAATTTTATAAGATAGTCAAATTTTTGGGTAAAAATTAAATACCATTTAAATATATAATGTGTTTTATGGAATAATAATGACCTAATAGTTATTTAATAAAATAATATAAAATATATTTTCTTCCAATATAAGTTTTAAATTTTAAATAATGTGATTTTATATTTGTTTTACTCCTTTTATGGAGCCTTAGTGGACCATCCAAGACTTATAATACATTTTAACTTGTAAAATGATTTCCTTGAGAGTGTGACTAACCTCCACATAAAAAAGCCTAATATTTTAAAAATTAAGGCCATTAGACTTATAGAATAATGTTTTAATCCACTTTGAAAAAAAACCATGGGCAAAAACCATGGGTTGGTTTGTGGTTTTGATTTTTTAATGTGTGGTGTCCAGAACCTAAATAATCAAGAATTCCCTCTCTTTTCCTATATAAAACCACACAAGTTCCCACTTATATTCACTCAAAACCCTTGGATCACAACCCTAACCTACCCTTAACTCTCTAAAACCCTCCCAAGGAGCCCCAATCTCCCAATAAGACTCTCTCAATCCCTTCCAAATCCTTTGGGATCACACTTCCAAGTAAGGGATTTCTTCCTTTCTCATTTTTGTACAATTTTTGTTGTTTTTATACCCTCTTTTTTCTAATTAAAAATATTGGGGTATGATTTTTCACCTCCCCCATAACACCATTATTATTTCTTAATGATGATATATCAATTTCTCTCTCATTAATGCCTCCCATGTACACCTATTACCTTGCCAAAATTTCGTAAGGGATTTCTCTCTCCTCATTTACATTCAAGATATCATTTTGTTTTATGAATCTAAATTCCATTACATATTTTGGGAAAAGTATCAATATGACCCAATTACTATAAATTTCATGTACTTATTATGCGACACCCTTTTATCTTTCATTAACTATTTTTATGAATTCTTATGTCACGTCGTTATGCTGTAGAAATTACACCACGATTTTCCAAGAAAAAGTCATTGTGTAGTAAATACCATGCCCATTTCTCTTTCAGGGGTATTATGCTTTATGAAAATTTACTTATTGGTTATATATTTTCAGGTATTAATTCCAAATTCCTTTATTGTGGAATAAATTATAATGTATAATGAATCCATGTTATATGGTCCATGTGGCACACTTATGCATGAAATGAAATGATTAAGAAGGGTGCACCCTAATAGAGCTCCAATGCATTGGGTAAAGACTATTATCATGATACCTAAAGTGAAATGAGGATTTACTCTTGATAATTAAGGTCCAATGAGGGTTTACTCATGCTCCATGCGCAATGATCCTTGGATCATGCTAATATCATGTTAAGTGTTGATGCCACATTTCCATGTTATGATAATCATGTTATATCATGCCTTTATGATCATGTTTCTCATATGATATAATGATATTCCTATTTATTAATGTGTAGTGTATTATTCATGTTATGCATTGTTGACTCCCTTACTGTGATTTATAGCTCACCCTTTTTAATACATGTCCATAGGTTATCCCATGCAATGCTAAGTACGAAGGAATGTGTGTGGTCATGTAAAAGAAGTTTTCAATAAAGATGTGTATTTTATGTTTTAAGATGTTATGTAATGTTTTTAATCCCCAAATACACTAGAAATATCTATCTTATATGTTTTATCAAGTGAATATTTTATGTAATAAATCATGTTTAAGTGTGTAAAAAAGAACATGGTTGTTATAATACCATTCACAATTAAGTATAGATTATATAATGGGGTAGGATGAAGTATGGATCATCCTCCTTCTTGGTTGCTACATGTGAAACCCCCCCTTATTTTCCAGTGATTTCTAAATAGGGGATGGATGAATTTAATGATCAAAGGGAAAATAAGAAGGTATTTTTACTTGAATAAATTCTTAATGTGATTTATCAATAAGAAAATTCTCTCTTTAAAAGTGAGATGTAAGTATCTTGGTTTCCTCAAGCTCAATGACATGCAATTCATGGAGTGATAGATCCAATGCATGTTTAATAAAATCAAGGAGATACATGAATTCCATAGAAGGTGAAGATACTTTATATTCATATTCCTTTTAAGGAAAATCAAGGACTTCCCAAATTTGAAAAATAAAATTAGTGGAAATTAATACTCAATTCATATTGAATAGAATGAAATTAAATAGAGTTTGAGATAAGTTCAAATTCATTAGTTGGTTTAGGTTCAATATTCTCTTAAAAGGTGAGTACCTATTGGAGTTTAATGGTAGAATGTAGAGATAGAAAGTCAAGATCCTATATCCTTTGTTCAAATTTTCCAAAATAGGTGGTGCCTCCCTCCTCTAATGCTATAGAGATATGTAATTATGCTAGATGTTATACTTTACATGGAATATGGAGTAAAGTTTCCCCTCATACTCATTCCAAAAGTCTACCAGATCTTATTGATCTTCCACGTGTAGCTTAATAGACATGCCTTCCTCATTATAAATTCACTCAAGATCATCATGGTCATCCTAGATATAGTTTCTCAAATGGTTGGGATGTGGATAATCCTCATGAATGGACTCAAATTCTTGTATTTCCTAAAGAAATATGGAAGGCTAATGGTTAATCTTCTAGTTTGGGTACATGTTTCTCACAGGAAGCATTATAATACATAGTTATCCAATTAATTTTTCCCTCCAGATCATGTACCAAGTCTTTATGTTCTCAAATATCATTTTTGAGATTTTTGTTATCCAACTATTCAAGAAATCTAATATGGGGGATTAATTTAGAGAAGTAGGGATTAATAATGTATGGATCTACTTGTGTCTTGGTCACATCTTGATAAAACTATAGGAAGCAATCCTAGAGTTTACATTTTTCTATGGGCAATCCTTTAACTAATTGTCAATAGAGGGTATCATTAATTTATTAGATGAGGTCCATGAATAACTCATATAAGATGAATTTATTGTGGCTTTAATGGTCTATCTAGAAAATAAAGAAAAAATGTCTTTTGTAGAACATGGTGATTTGGTTTCTAATTCTGTCACATAAGAGTTGTTAGTCAATGAAGAGTAATTATCTTTTCATTACATCATAGAGAATGATTTTTTTATGTTTATTTAATGAAATAAAAACTACATACTGTTTTAAAAATGAAAATAAAATAAAAATTGATTAGATCCACATAAAATACATTTTATATATGTTTCATTGTATATTATTTCCACACATGTGTATTTCACCCTTTCTCACCAAAAAAATTAAATTAAAAATTATAATTTAAGTGATGAAATTTGGAAACACCCCTTACATACCATGGGTCATGCCTTAGGTGATTACCTCATTGTTGATTATAAAAGGTCATTATTGAAATAATGAAGATAATAGGATAAAATAAAATAAATTAATAAAAATATAATGATTAGAAGAAAAATGAAATAAAAATAATAAATAAAATAAAACAAAACAAAATAAGAATATAAGTATAATGAAAATAGAATAATAATAATAATAATAATAGAATAAGTGAGGGGTATGAAAACACTTGAATAAAAATTTATGAATCAATTTATTAAAAGGAATAATCAACTAAAATTATATAAAATAAATCTAATAAACAATTAAATTAAATAAAAATAATAATATAGTGGCCTCATAGTGGTGCCTCCTCCTCCCTTAGGTATCGAATTCTCCACTCAAACATGATTCAGATTTTTATTTATTTATATATAAATGTATCATCCTACATTTATTCCACACATTTGTTTCAAATTTTGAATATTTAAATTGAAATCTTCTATCAGACCTGTATGGTGAAGCTATGAAAATGGGATGAGGATCACAGGTTTTTTTGATTTTTAGTGGATAAAAATCACTCAAGGCATTACTCTTCTTCCCCATAGTCATGCATGGATTCTGTGAATGCGGAAATAATGGGATGTGGAAACTCTATAGGGATCAGGGTGTGTGGTAGAGGTGAAATGTCTGATCTTAACTAGCCTGGTGTGACATAGATGCAATGACCACACTCTAATTTCTCCGACCATCACAGTGGCTAGACGAAGCTTCGAAATGGGCTTCATGGGGGTCATATGAAAATTTTAAGTAAATATATCGATATATAAGTGAGTTTTTATTTTTGAAACATGCTTATAATAATGGATATGGAAATCTTTGGTCAGTGGTATTAGTGGTCGGTGAGTCAAAGGCTATGTTAATGGTGGTGGATGGTAGAAGGATCTATTTGAGAATGATCTATGTGACTAAAATGTGGAAAAGAGACACATTTTTATGTTAGTAATATTAATCACTATATATTTTCTAACATAATATTGGAGGATAGGAAGAATACATATTTATAATACCATGTTTCGCATGAGATAGGGTACAAAGTCAGTCAGGGGTCAGAGGACCTCTACTACCCCCATGGACCACCCAGTCCTAGTGGGCCTCACTTCCCTCTACTGTGTGTATATGAACACCACACACTAGCATACACAGGCTTTGTACTACCTTTATTCCCAATGGTATCCTCCCCTCAGGATGCCACATGGTCTAGATCCCCCGTGCGACCCTACCGTCTTGAGCTGGTCCTTCCACTGGTGCACTTGCCAGTCATAACTTTTGGGATGGCTATGTAGAAGACTACCATTAATTAATGGGATATATTGATCTTCGTCATTTTTTCTAAAAATCAAATAAAATTTGTATTTTTTTAAAAAATTAATTCATTAAACCAAATATGAATAAAAAATAATGAAATGAATTCCTAATTCAAATTCTTAACACTTTTACACATATTAAATTATTTTACTTCCATATTTATAATTTCCCATATTTATGTCAAACAGTAAAATTCATGGGATTTCTTCCTGGAAAATAATTTAAAAAAATTTCAAATTTCTTAAAAATATGAATGGAAAATGATAGTGTTATACATATATGGAATCTATTAGTTTCGACGTGATTAATATGATTTTTTATTATATGATTTTTTATTTATAATTTATTATATTTCATGATACTAAAGTTATATTCTACCCAATGATGGACTTAGACGCTCATTGATAGTAGGTAGCCTCCTGTGCATGGTAAGGAGCACATCAGGTCATGTTAAGTCATGTTTGAACCTGTTTGTTTGGGTTGATGTGTTACAAATTGTATCAGAGGATAATATTTTGCTTTCTTTTTTTGGAATAACCTAGGACATGGTATAAAAGAGATAAATTTTTGGAACTCAATTATGGTATCTTCTATATTCATGGCCATCACATGTGTAATATAACTTCTAGTTACCATAGATGGGAATTTTGTTACTATTTTTATTAGATTTTGGGTACATTTATGCAATATTGTTAAGAAAATGCGTTTAAATTCCACATATATACCAATTATTTTACTGTATATTAGTTCATTAAATTAATTCCTTAAATTATGATATCTTTTCAATATAGAGTTATATTTTGTTTGTTTGATATATCATTTATTCATATTATTATGATATATCTATGCTGGCATTAATTATTAGAACCTATGAATACTATTATATATATATATATATATGACTATAGCTAATGTGAAGGGTTGGATAACTTGGTCAGTTCGAGGAGGTTGGGTTGTGCGTAGACACTTATTAGAAATTTTTTATGATCCCATCGACTAGTTAGAATCACTATCAAATGTTATTAGTTTTTTATATGAATCAAATATGTCACATCAGAGATTTTTTATGGGAACTCTAGCTAAGGATACCTTGGATTCCTCTATGTCGCCACCAGTGGTGATTAAGGATGTTCCCATCACACTAATACCCTAGAATATGTGATTATACTTTCAAATCCTATTAATTCTATACTCTTTCTTATTTTTCTTATCCAGGTTTGGACCATTCATAAGACCATGACCAATCATTCTCAATATTTTCATCTCTAGAATAATTCTAAATTACAGTGTACTGGGTGGGAAAAGGATATAGAGGACTATATGGACTTATCTAGAGCATTTTAAAGTTGGTACAAAATCATGAGGAGGGTTGAGTAATTCTGGTGACCTTTATTTTACAAGGACCATCTATGAGATGGTGGACTAACTTGAGTCAAGGTTGGAGAAAATAGGTTCTTACAAGGGTGACCTTAAAGGATCTATTTCTCATTATTTATTTTTCAAACATAATGAAGTCGAACCATGCCCATGGTTTGATGGAGTAACAACAGTCGTCTTTTAACTAGCTCTTCATATTCTTCTCTATTTATGAAGTTACTTTTATAAGTTATTTTTTTGGATGGGATTGAGTATTATGAGGATTGGAAGTTCAATATTGGAATATGATATGATATCAAATGGAAACTTATGGAATTTTATCTTATGATATAGACATTGGTGATATACAAGTTCATGACCTTTGGGAAGGGTCTAGATGAGGCCATGATAACAAATTTACATCTAGAATATAATGGTCCATTGATTGAGCTTTATCTCACTAATAAATGTATTTCTTCTAGTATTAGGAGGATGATGGTGTACCAGGATAAGTAGAATAGTCGAAATTCCGAGATGATCAGAGGCTCTTCTATACCTTATTCATGGAAATTGGGTCCTTAGGGATGCAATTGTGGACAATTGGGGAATTATCATACTTCATGACCTATAGTTGAGATCATGTTATATCAGTATGAAAAGACATGTATTCTATGATATTTAATCTCAAAAGAATTGATAATGAGTTTATGTGGGTGTTCGAGATAGATAGATTCATTAATCCATAGATAATACATGGCCACCTGTAATAGACTAAGATAGAGATGACTCTGTTGAGTAATGTTTATCAATGAAAAGGCCATTAATTTGAGGTAGTTTTTGTTTAATAAGTGGACCATACTCTATAAAATTATGGTGTGGGCCATATTTTATTCAACGTCTGCTTTTGATCATGTCTAATTTATCTATATCCTTTATTGAAACTATTTCTTCCCATTTCTAGAAATTTTTACAAGTAGTTCCTGAAATTGAATTACTAGGAACATTATCCTCTGAGTTACTTTTGCTTGATATACTAATAGGAACAAAAGTGGACCATAAACATAGAATT
The DNA here is from genome assembly GCA_963277665.1 of Viscum album. NCBI lineage: Eukaryota > Viridiplantae > Streptophyta > Magnoliopsida > Santalales > Viscaceae > Viscum > Viscum album. The sequence continues at coordinate 150,943,071 of OY728125.1, forward strand.
TTAAATATATTTCATTGGTTATAGACATATATGTGACTTCATGATTAAGGAGATAAAGAGATTTGATGTGATTCTCAGAATTGACAAGATTAAAAGCTTTTGAGATCACATTGATTTCTATCACATACATGTGTCATTAACATTTTTAAATGGGGAAAATATAATGATTAATAGAGAGTGTGAAATGAGAGCTGGAAGAGTTGGTCTATACATTATTTAGTTCAGAATGATCATAGTGAAGATGGAAAGGTTGAGTCTTTCAATAGGATCAGTGAAATCCCCCTAGAATTTTCTTTTGGATGTGGATCTCTATATAAGAATCCTTCCAAACAACTTCACTGGACTTCCATATTATATATGAGTTGATTTATAGATATATCTCATATCAAGTGAGTATCCCATTTTGATATCCATTTTCATTTGATTCCAGTTGAGATGAAGTAGATCAAGGTGTATCTTGATGACTTGGTGAAAATGTAATTATAAGTCAAAGGAAATCACAATGGGGTAAACCTATGTTATTTAATTAGAAGGAGAACTGCATAATTCACCTCTGCATTGATTATCAAAATTTGAACCAAGTGACAATGTAGACAAGATATCATTCACCCAGAATGGATGGACATTATGAATAGTTATGGGTAACCCAATGGTTATCCAAGATTTAAATTAGATTAAGATATCACCAGATATGGATTTGAGATGATTACATTATGATGAGGGTGTTCCAGATATGGTATGGGTTATTCAAGTACTTATTTATACTGTTTGTTTTGATGAATTCATTGAAAATGTTCATGTATTTCATGAACATGATCTTTTAACCTTGCATTGACTCATTCTTTCTGGTGTTCATTGAAGAAATCTTCATCTACTCACTAACATCAGAGAATCATTCCAACCATCTTGAGATAGTACTGAGTATTCTTCAAGAACATCAGATTTATGACTAGTTGTTTAATTGTAACCTATGGATGATGGGGGTGAGGTTATTTGAAAATTTTGGGACTATGATAGGTATATCCAAGGACCTAGATAAATTGGAGGCAGTTATTTCCTAGAAAAATTCCTATAATGAGTGTTGAGATGAAGAGATTTATAATATTAACATGATATTATTGACATTGTATCATAGACTACTCCTAACTATCAACACCTATGACTACACTGATGAAGAAGGGAGTAATGTTCCAATTGTTAGACCAGTTTGAATGGGAATTTAATGTTCCAATGAGGATGCTGACTAGAGCTCCAATACTGATACTTCTAGATACATGGGTCATCAATGATATATATTTCAATGCATCAAGTATTGGTCTAAGGGAAGTGTTTATGTAGAGGGAGAATGTAGTTTCTTATTAATAAATTTTGATATGGTCCCATGTCTGTAAGTAATCTACTTAGGACGTGGACATAAAATGCTTATTTCATGATAAAAATTATTGGAAAAAATATCTCTTGGGTGGGATACTTATAGTCTACACTAACCACACATTTAATTATTATATCTTCACATAGAGAGACCTAAACATGTGGTAGAGGCACTGGGTATAGTATCTTCATAAACATTACATTTAGATGGAGTAATAACCTATTAAAGATAATGTGGTAGAATATTATCTTATCATTAAGACACATGCAACATAGATTCTTGGTGAGTGTCCTTCAGAGGAGCAGTGACACTTGATTAGATTTTTTGATGTCTGGAGGATGGATACTTCTGAGGATCAGAGATCAATGACTTTTATTCCCTTGGTAGTAATATATTCTCTAATATACCTAGTAATGTCTAGTCATGACACTAACCTATAGTGTGTTGTTATTTATGAGTATGTAGTTCGAGGTGACCCATTACCCGGGTTCTTATTGGGTGATGAAGATGTGATCCTTCTGAAGGGGAGAGTAGTGGAAATTACTTCCATATGATAAGATATGAGGAGGAAATTTCATGCATCTAGATAGGTGGTACATTATAGTATGTAAAATATGCACCATGACCTCAAACAACACTTACGGTTTCCTGGGATGAAGAGGGACATCATTGGTTTTGTTTCCCAATGCCTTCCCTTCTAGTGGGTAAAGGCCAAGAACCGTCATACATGTGGTTTTCTATAGACACTTCCAATTACCATATAGAAGTGGGAGGATGTCATAATGGAACTTTTTTATGGGTTACCTAGGACTTTAAGGATTAATAATGTAGTCTGAGTTATTATCAATCATCTAATAAAGGTTTCCCACTTCTTACTGATCCAAGAGACTCACTTAGTTAAAGAGATAAGAATGTTATTTCATACATGAGATAGTACATTATATATATTTACCTTGATCACTGTTTTTAATAGGGATTACTGATTCACATCATGAATTTGGTAGGTATTTCAGATATCCCTAGGGACTTATATGAGATTGAGAACAATGTATCATCCTCTTACCGATGGACAACCAAAACAAAAAATTCACATAAAATTGGATATGCTTTGAAATTGTGTTCTAAACATTTATGTAACATTGTATGAGAACCTAGAAATGATGGAGTTCATTTATAATAATAGTTTCTAGGCATCTATATAGATGGAACTATTTGAGGATCTCTATGGAAAATCTTTCCACTACCCATTATATTGGCATGAGGTGGGTGATGTAGCGATTTTTAGACATAGTATGGTAAAGGATAAATCAAAGAGGGTGAATTTTATAAAAAAACAATGGTCTCTCACTTCTCAGGATAAGAAGAAATCATTTGAAAATTGTAGGAGATAACCTTTCATGTTCATTTTTTGTTATCGAGTTTTCTTTCGAGTGTCACCCCAATAGTGGCACTGTCATTTGTAGAAGAAACGTGAAATGGAACCGTGGTTTTAGGGACCCTTAATTACCATAAAATGGGTTAGGATAATGGTGTATTTTCTATACCTTACGCCAAATTATCATGGAATTCTCAATGTTTCCATTTTTCTCAGCTTCATAGGTACACGTCCCGACCATAGACATGTTATAGATTGTATGGATGGTAAGTTAGAGTTAGATGCATCTTTTGAGGAATGTTTGGTGTGGAATATAAACCAAAGTGAGAAAGTATTATATGAGAAAATTGTGACCCTTCTCTTTATCCTATGGCTGTATTGATGGATCCAAGAGGCGATGTGGGAGTGGGTATATAATATTCAAGCTCAGTGGCTTGAGTTATTCGATAAAGAATGATAAAGATATTTCTTAGGGGGGTTAGTCATTAGTGGGGTATAATTGTAACATTCTCAATTTTTGATATACTAAAACCACATTTGTTTTATTCATTAAATTTTTGGTGTAATTGTTTTTATGTTTCTTACACTTATGTGTGTCATATAGTCTATGTAAAGGTAAAAAGTATTCTACTCATATGCATGTGCGTTTTTGGGAGTCTTATAAAGGTAAATACATAATTATATGAGCGGTGAAAGGGTAAATCTGTTGTTGTGTAAGAGTAAGGGGAATTAAATGTGTTTCATAAGGGTATTCCCAGTTTCACATTAGGGTATGAAGGGATTCATTTAAGGTTAATCGCCTGTTTTATTATGTTGTAGAACAATGACCTATACACTTCATAAGGGTAATATATAGTTTCTATATGTTGTGAAAGGGTAACCTAAAACAAAGGGTAGATCATAGTTTATAAAGGTATTATAAGGTATGTTCCCTCAATTATTAATGAGGACTTATTTTTTCTAAAGGATACATAAGGGTGACTCATAGTTTCTTATGGTTACATAATAATAGGTTGAGTTTTATTAGGGAAACTCATTCATTCCTAGGTTTTTGGTAGAGTAACTTAGTACCCTCACATGAAACTTAAGAGCTGTGTAAGGGTAAAATCATATTACCATTACACTGTTCCATTTTTAAGAAATAAATATTTTTAAAACCCTATTTTTGATCTTCTCTCCCAGAATGATCTTGTAGAATATTTTTTATGATTCTTAAATCATAAAATCTTGGAAATTAATTCTTTGAATTTATTAAAGTTCATGAATCATATTATGGATGAATTTGAACACTCCATAATTCTTAATTGATTAAAAGACAAATTGAATAATGAATTTAATTTGTGGGATTTATACTGTGAATATGTATGTTTATTACTTTCTTAAAAGCATCTGAAAGTTTCAACCCTGCATTTTTGGGTGATACCTTTGAGTTAATGTGTACCAGAACATTATTTATTTATATTTATTGGAATTATATATGGAGAATATGGGTTCCTCATCTAGTTTCCAAAAATGGAAGAGCCTCACCCACCCTCATTTATTATTTGGTTGTGAATTTTAAAGATATAAATATCTAGTGACATTTCTGAAAAAATCCTTCCATAGTCAATTTTTGAAATTTTATTTTTGAGTCCTTCAAGAAAAAATTACAAATTATTATTGAAATGATAATACACCATAATTATGGAAAGTAATATTGATAATACTTTTTTATATCATGAATTATTATATAGATAGAAAATTATAATCATATGTGGGATTATAATTTTCAACACATGATTTCTATTAAATCAATAATTTTGAATTTATATAGGAGGGGGAATCTTTAATTTATTATACTCTTTTTCGACTATTGAAAATAAAATAATAGAATCGGTTTTAGGAATAATTTGGGAGAATTTTTAGTTCATGAAGATGTGGATGTTCTTTGAGTGATGATTCCACGATGTACCATGACATTGATACTGAAAATATTGTTTTTTGAATTTCCGTTCCTTGTAAATTCCATATATATGACAGTTATCATGATATGATTATGTATGTTGATGTGATTTAGAACATGTTGAGTTTTTTCACATGTGGGGATGTTTTGGATTTGTTCACAATCTTAATATGATATATGTTTCTTGATGTGATAACATTATTTTCTGGTGTTGTATATTATTATATTCTATGTTTTTTGCTCTATGAATGGTAAAAAAGTGGTTGGTGGACCCATTATGGCTCGGTATCCCTAAAGGGGGAGCATGTTTAGAAACAACATGCGAAATAATGATAATAATGAGATAGATGATTGGGTATAATGAAATTGTGTTTCTTGACCTAGGGAAATGATGAACATATGTGTGTGGACCTGTGAGACAACAGTAGGGCATTATTTTCTACGTGACCTAACATGACAGATAACAACAAGGTTTTATTTCCTATTCTGGTCTGACCTAGAGTCCTAGTGCCTGTATGGCTATTGGGTAGCTTAGAGACTAGATCTTTCATTATAAAATATACATGATCATTCTGCAATATTCTAGTAAGGAGTTGATGTAGTTACAACCAGTGTTTATGGAATCTTGGTATGTATACAAACCCATGATATGAATTCATACTCATGTGTTCATTTATTTATTATCATTTTATACCCTCATATGCATATTTACTCATGTTAAATATGCATCGATGGTTTATGAATGATTTTTAGTACTCAATACCTACACGATCATCCCAATGCGCATACAAATTTTATATATAGGGAACCGAGCAAGGAAAAGTGGCCCATGGTAGATTGTTTATCAAGGGAGCATGAAGCTGGAGGCGGGATTGGGAAAGGTTCTATGGGTTACAGTAATTTTATTTAATTATTTATCTTCCAAGATTTTATACATTGGTTAGTGTTGAAACATTGGAGTTCATTTATTATTGTATTAAATGAATTCCATCAATTTTTTTATGCATGATTACTCTGATTGTTTATTATTTATCATTTTTTATATAACATGATACGAAGGGTATGGATTCTCTATTGACAAAAATATATCCTCAATACTATTTAAAAGTCACTATCATATGGGGAGGTGTATATTATGCCATGTGAAAATTCATTACAAACTGAGTGATTTGGGTTAGGGCATTACATATACATCACATTTTATATCCTTTTCTTAAGTTCACATAAATGGTTGTACTGAATCTATCTTCTCTCTAACACCATTAATATTCATCCAAAAAACCATTTTCAAGAGTCATGATAGTCATTATAATTATATTTAAACATTATTAGATCACCTTACGTTTCACAATAAGATTTTCCCCCATGTTCTTTAGTCGATTTGCAAGACACATTCTGTGTGAAATTCATGGTAGCTCCTGAAACAATACGAGTCACAATTTATTTTTCTTTATTGATTAAATGCATGTTCTCAACCCAAATAAGATTTTTTCTCCTTATAGATGAGTTCTATACTTATACTAATGGAATATTTCCGTAGGTCTCGTATAATATCTATGTGGTTCACTTGGAAGCATGATCATGCATTTTTTGTGTTTATTGATATGAATGTTTCATACCAATGAAATATACATGAATCCATCAACTATCATAAGAATATAAGGTCCATAATTGTTTCATGTTGAATATTTATGTCATAAATGTATCTTTCAAAAATGTTTAAAAAACTTCAATTGGTCGATTATCATTACTCATGGAAGATCATTTCAAAGAATATTTTTCCATGGAATCTTAATGATCTTCCAATGGAAGGAATAAAAAACTCTTCATGTAATGATGATTTATTTGTCAGGAAATGAAGAAAACTGTAATGTCCCAGAGTTTCTGTATAATTTTTTCAATTATATGGAATTATTTCAAGACCGCGAAATCTAACGGTGCACGATTCTCAGGCCTGGGGTGCCCAGAATTATCTCTCCAAGGTTTGTTACACTTTAATTAGTGCATGTAAGTATTTTTTCTGAAAAAGTTGGATACCTCTTAAAAGGTTGCCTGGATCAGAAATATGAGGGCACTGTTGCATTCAGAGTGGCGGGTTTACCCTAGTTGCGACTTAAGTTTGATCGGTGCGAGCCTCCTATGAGAAAACCCAAAAATGGAATAATAAAAAATAAAAAAATAAAATATTTTATTTTATTTTTCAAATACATATAACTCAAAAACGGTAGCTCAGATTGAAAATCTGAGACCACAACTAAACTCGTGAGGGAATTCTTTATTTAAGCAGATACTAACATTGGCCTGTGTGGGCCGCCAGTGAAAGTTATTTTTTGGCCGTAAATAAAATAATTAAGTGACAATTATTTTATTGTAAAATCCATAACTTTTAAACAGTAACTCGGATTGGAAATCTGATAGTATTGTTGGGTTCTTTGGGGCGTTTTTCACTTGAGAATAGCCACACCATGACCGGAGCAGGTCTAGGGTGACTGTTAATAATTATTTTCAGCTTTTTTTCGGGTACGTTTAGTAAACACGCAAGCGCGATTCTGTAACTTTTGAACCGGTGCTCAGAATTGAAATATGATGACACCGTTGAACTCACAGCTCCAGTATTCTCTTAAAGAGACTTTCACCTCGATGACAGTTTGTTGAGGATAAATGTTAGTTTTTCTGTTCTTTGTGAAAGAATAAAATAAAAAAAAAGTTTAACATTTTTATTTGTTGAAACCTCCCATGTGGATGTTAAAGAGGTGGGGACCACCTGAACTAAAACCTCCCACTTGTTGTTAAAGAGGTGCGGACCACCTAAACAAAAACCCCTTTTTTTGAATTCATGGTGGTGGGGACCACCCAAACCCCTCTTAAATGTGGGGAAGCACATTGGAATCCTCCCAATTAATTGCGCCCATGTAAATAAATTGGCTTGACCCTTTTTAAATACTAAGTAACAGTGTCGTTGGAATTTAGGAAGGTTCCTATTAAATGAACCATCATAAATTCTATGATCATTACTTACCTCTCCCCTCTCCTATTTATATAGAGATTGGGAGGAGGATTTGGGACAGCATTGCGGAGAGACAAAGAGCAAGTAAAGTGTTGTGACTCCCAACACTTGGAGAAACATTACAGTTCTACAATGAAGAACTTCTTCAAAGAAGAACGCACTTTAGAATTGAAGAATGAGGACAAAGTTCGAACCGACTTTGGAAGCGTGATTTCGAAAGCGACGATCGTTGGAATCCTCTTCGCCTTCACCATTTCTATCTCACGAGCTTTGTCAACAATCCTTCGAGGTAGGGGGTTATTATTAAATTCTAGAATTCTCTCGTCTAATTTCCTCATTCTTGGAAAGCACACGGAACATGGATCAACCAAAATGAGTTGATCCACGATTCATATTGAATTGAAGATTTTGTCATTCCTGACTCCTAATTTTGTTGAGAAACATGACGTGGAGGGTGAGGGGCAAACAAACATGGCCCGACCCCACCGTCGTTCTTCCTTGTTGTGTTCTTCACGATAGAAGAAAGTGGCTTACACCACGACGATGAATGAAGAGAGATACCGGCTAAACTGCCCGCCGGCAAAGGCATTCCACCGTTGCCATCCACGGAAAAGCCACCGCCCAAGCCTCCGCCGATCCGTGTCATCCAAAGATGAGTCGATCCAAGCCACCGCCACCGGGCCGAGCCACTGCCGCCATCTGAGCCGTCGTCATTTGGGTCAAGTCGCTGCCACCGTCGGGGCTGAGCCACTGTCTGAGGCACCGCCGACATCCGGGCCAAGCCACTGTCCGAGCCCCCGCCTTCGTCCAGGCCGAGCCAACGCCTGAGCTGCCACCACCCTCCGGGACGAGCCGCCGCCTGATCCGCCACCTCCATCTAAGCAGCCGCCTCCATCTGAGCCACCGCCGCTGTTCTGGTCGGGCCACCACCGTCGTCCGGGCTGAGCCGCCGCCCGAGCCACCGTAGTCGGGTCGTGCCACCGCTGCCGTTCATACCGAGCCACCACTAGATCCACCACCGCCCTTCCAACCGAACTGCCCCGTCCAAGCCGCCCCATGGACTCACGCCCTCGTTGCAACACCCATACGATCCAATCTGTAGTCTCGGGCCCTCGCGGCCACCCGCGACCCTCCACGACCCCTCACGGCCTGCCCGGACGCCCAGGCCGGGCCACCCAGCGACCTGAGCTAGACCCAAAGGGTCAAGTCAGTTCAACCCGAACCAGGTCATCCAAGGTTGGGCCGGGCCTGGTCCGTCTGACCGGGTCGGATTGGACCCGGGCCTACTACGACCCATTTACATTCTTTTGGCCATAACTTTGGAACCAAATGTCAGTTTGACAAACCGTCTACGACACTGGAATCCTCAGAGTGAGATGGTCCCTTTGAGTATACCCGACTGATGTTTTGGATTATGATGGGGTACTGTCAGGTTGGATCGATCACGAATCCAATCAGGCCCGTGGGTCTAAAAATCTAATAACTCACAGACCGGGCGTCTGATTGACGCACTGTCTGTTGCGTTGAGACCCCTATGACATGGGGAACCTTTGAGATAAATCTTCATGGGAAATTTTGGTATTTTGTAAAATTGACCAGTGGCTTGGGGAATAGACTTTCCCAGAGGCGAGCAAGCCTAGTGCGGAAACCCAGTAGCTGGCTCTGACAAGAAGAGTGCTCCAAGCTATCATGTGTGCTTCGGCTCCAAGAGATCCTGTGTGGGTTAGATCCTAGTTATCCTTTGTGAGTCAGCTCCTGGAGATCCTATGTGGGTCAGCTCCAGTAATCCTGTGTGGGTCAGATCCTGGAGATCCTATGTGGGTCAACTCCTAGCGATCCTGTGTGGGTCTACTCCAGCGATGCTGTGTGGGTATGCTCCTAGAGTTCCTATGCGGGTTAGCTCCAGAAATCCTGTGTGGGTTAGCTCCTAGCGATCCTTTGTGGGTCATCTCCTAGAGATCCTATGTGGGTCATCTCTAGGGATCCTGTGTGGGTCATCTCCTAGGAATCCTCTGTGGGTCAGCTCCTAGCGATTCACTATGGGTCAGCTCCTAGTGATACTGTGTGGGTCAGCTCCAGCAATCTTGTGTGGGTCAGATCCTAGTGATCCTGTGTGGTTCAGCTCCTAGGGATCCTGTATGGGTCAGATCCTAGATATCCTGTGTGGGTCAGCTCATAGTGATCCTGTGTGGGTCAGCTCCTAAGATCCTCTGTGGGTCAGATCTAGTGATCCCATGTCGGACAGCTACTAGCAATTCTTTACAGGTTAGCAGCAGAGCCTCTTAACAGAGTAAGATAATTTATTGGTTACATCTAATTATCTCTACTACTGTACATAAAGATATACCTGGTGTGAGCTAATTCTATACTTGTGTAGTACTGTCCTTCGTGGTAATACATTGGAAGTATTCTTCCGTCTGGCGTACCTGTGTGGTACTTTCCTTCATAGTATTTCTTTTTTTGTGGAACAGTTAAGATTTGGGCTTTGGTTGGACTCTATGTTTTCCTCATGATTGAGATGGGTATACATGATAACTTAGGTATATTTATGGGAATATACCTAAGTTGGGATGTCAGTTGATTTCATGATTTGTGGATTTTGTGAGACCTTGAGGGTCTCGGGGTCCCTACTGAGTATCATTATACTCACCCCTACACGGGCAATACCCGCACCTCGTTGTGTTTGGTGAAGACGACAGACAACAGTGACAGAGGACAAAAGTACTGGGACTAGAGGTAGCTCGTAGGTGGACCATAGACTAGGAATACCTTAGAGATGACCATACGAGAGCTTTACCTACCCTTCCAAAAGGGTCCTTGGTGGGTGATCATAGGAGCAGTTTCAGTTTACTTGTACTTTCAGTTTCTTGTAGTTTCTAGTTCGGCTTGTATTTTTTCCCCTTTTTACTTACTGTACTTACATTGTTTACAATTCAGTTTACTTGAGTTCGTATCTTGTTTTGTTCTTGGTTTCGTGTGTTTATAGTTTATAAATGCAATTCTTTCCCAGTTTTAGGGAATACGCTTTCGGTGCTAGTCGCCAGCCCCAAGCCTATGGAAGGCGGGCTTGGGGTAGTCATGGCACGGGCCCCTGGGGGATGGTTCGTATCTTGTTGTTATCTTGGTTGCGTGTGTTTACAGGTTATAAAGTCAATTCTTTCCCAATTTTAGGTAATACGCCTTCGGTGCTAGTTTCCAGCCCCAAGCCTATGTAAGGCGGGCTTGGGGTACTTACGACACGGGCCCTGGGGGACGGGTCGTGACAAATTGGTATCAGAGGAGTTAGTTCTACTATAGAACATAGGACTCTGGTCATTCTTTTTAATGACAATAGTGTTATGTGTAGTGAGTGTGGTTATCAGTTTAGGGAATCCAGTGTTGGTGTGGCGGTCAACGTATCCATACTCCAGGACCCTAACTTATGATTTCTGACTTAGTGCATGAAAACACTGACTGATTTTTTTTCCAGAGTTTCTTGTGATTTACTTTAGTTATCTCACCAGGTATAACTTAATAACCATGGAACACTGGTTCCTTATCAGTATGCCGCCACATAGACTGCCAGCTAGGATTCTTGAAAGAGTACACGATGACGGCCCACCGAGCAACGAGGCTCTAGTGCATGACCCTCTTACTAGGTTGGCACACCGGGTGGTATACCTGAAGAGCCACCACCCATTGGGAAGCAGTTAAGACCAGCCACACTGGTGGATGGTGCACACTAATTGAGTGCATTTCACAGGTTCCAACAGCAGAGGCCTCTGAGGTTTTGAGGCGAGATGGATTCCCACGCAGCTGAGGGCTAGTAGGAGGTGGTTGCTAGAGTTTTTTGCCTAGTTGAGACACCAGTAGAGTAGATGGTGATCTTATCTACTCGAATTTTTCAGTGAGTGACTGTGAGGATGTTCTGCATAGTAATGAGTCTTCAGTACATGAAACATTACCCGATATAGTACTTTCGGGTAGTGTGTCGGCTATATCACAGACTGTTGGTCAATAGTTACAACTGACAGTACCGATAGAGGACACATATAGGCTTATAGCCTTACGTGTGATTCAACATCAGATACCCCTCAAGTTCTGAGGTGATACCAACTCACAAGCGGTTGAGGAATGGCTTGAGGAGGTGTTTGAGAGTCCTCTAGATATTCTATAGCTTCGACAGGACGACTTGTCGGTAGCTAAGTATTCATCGAGGTGTACCGATAATTCCTGGTACTTGACAAATACGATACGATCAGTTCTTCAGAGCTCGGACCTCTGAGCGAGGTGTCTTTAGGGAAATCTGATCTAGTACTATTCCTCTTTGGAGTATTAATTATGTTGGGGTTCTAGAGAGTACCTTTGTGGTTAAATGTTCTTTGGATAAGAGGATATAGTCAGTGAATTTTATTAGTGAAAAAACAGGAATCTGGCACCAGTCTTAGAGACTTGGGCATGTAAAAATGTTTCAAGAAGAAGAAGTGTTAGGGACAGATGAAACTGCAGGGCAGTAGACATGGAAGCAGATCTAGGAGATCTGTATGAGGTGGTGTACTTTTCGACATGTTACAACCCCCCCCCCCCTTTTGTGGACCCCCAGGCTTAGGGGGCTAGAGGAAAGTGGAAGGGAGTAGTTGCATGCAGTCAAAGAGTGTGACCCAAGGGCTCTAGGAATGTTTCGTGGTACGGTCTGCGTCTACTACTAGCTGACGTATAAATAAACATAGGTACAAATAAATCATTCATTCCATGAATCTTGTTCAAGACGTATAGTTTCCAGTTAACCCATTGACTTGAACCTCACGTCTGTAGATACCATTTGGAGGAGACTCGATATTCACACTTACACCGATGGTGTGATCTGACCCTTAGGGCGATAGTTTCGGTTGGAACCTCTCGGTGGTAGTGTCGAGGCCTTACGACGTTAGTTTGGGTATCGACTGGACATCCACAGTTCATACTGAGATTAATTTTTTTAGGTAAAAATATTATGGTTTCTCTACAACATTGGAATGGGTTTTTCCTTGGTTGGTGAAAAGGAAACCCAGGCAGCACAGGATAGACTCATGCATAGGAGGGTGCAACCGATCACTCATGAGTCGGCCATACTTACCCTTATGGTAGCATGAGTTTTGAGTTTTCAGTTCCAAACAGGAGTGGTAGAGCATGGGGAAATATTTTCAAAAGATGTTTCCAGGATTACCTCCCGAAAGGGAGTGGGACGTATTCTTGGGCTAGGTACTACCATAGATTTGTACCCAACTTCTCTAGGGTAGCGGCACCCTTGTCAGCTTTGATGAAAAAGGAGGAGCCTTTCCTGTGGATGGATAAGTGTCAGCAGAGTTTTCAGGAGTTGAGACAGAGACTGACAAGTAGAACTATGCTACCCATGACCTAGAGTTAGCAGCAATGGTCTTTTTTCTAAATGTGTGGTGTATTTACTTGATGGGTGAACGTTTTATAGTCCACTCGGACCACAAGAGTCTCAGGTATATCTTATCTAAGTAGAACCTAAACCTAAGACAATTATATTGTCTTGTGTTCCTCCAGGTCTATGACTTCGAGATAGTCTATACTCCTAGGAAGGAGAATGTAATAGTAGATTCACCCAACAGGAGATCTAGTATACAACTGCTAGGTGAGGTGATGAACCAACTAGCTGCCTTACGGATACCCTTTGTGGACCGAGATGGAGTAGTTTTTCTTCAGTCTCTCACAGTCACTCCTACAATTCTTCAGCGAGTCAGGGAGGTACAGCAAGGGGACACTGGTTATGAGGATCAACGTGTTCCGATATCCTCAGGCCAAGTACCTGCTGGATTTTCTAAAGGTGGGGAGAATGTTGACCACTTCAAAGGACGTACCATGGTACCAGGACCTTCAGCGTCAGTAATTGGGGCTAGGGATGAAGAAAGCAGTGGAAGATTTTGTATCACGATGACTCACTTTTCATCAAGTTAAGAAAGCATAGAGAAGCTAGAAGTCATATTCCAACAGGATATGGATACCTCTGGAGTTCGAGGATGGCGACCACATCTTTCTATGGGTCTCACCCCGACGAGGTTTACGGAGCTTTGGTCGAGGTGGAAAGTTATCTTTGAGGTTAATCAGACATTTTCAGGTCCTAAACAGAGTTGGAAAGGTGTCTTACCACTTAGCGCTTCCCCCTCAGATTCACCGGGTGCACGACGTCTTCCACATATCCCAGTTGAGGATATACATGCATGACCCCTCTCACATTATCTAACACGGCGAGGTGGACATCGATGATGGGGTGATGTTTTCAGAGGATCCAATGGAGATTGAGGAATGACAGAAGAAGGTCCATCATTGATAGTTGATACCTCTGGTGCACGTACGCTGGCAGCACAAGAACCTCAAAGAGAGCACATGGGAGCAGAAGGCTCAGACTCGTGCTTAGTACCCACTTTTGGTTGATTTTCCTTTGTTTTGGATTTCGAGGATGTAAATCCCTATGATGGGGATAATGTAATGTCCCGAAATTTCTGTATAATTTTTTTTAATTATAGGGAATTATTTCGAGATCGGGAAATCTGACAGGGTGTGATTCTGCGGCATGGAGTGTCCATAATGATCCGTCGATGTTTTGTTACATTTTAATTAGCGCACGTAAGAATTCTTCCTGAAAAAGTGGGATAAATCTTAAACGGTTTCCCAGATGAGAAATATGAGGGCACCGTTGCGTTCAGAATGGCAGGTTTACCCTATAAGAGACTTAATTTTGGTCGTCATGAGCCTCCTGTGAGAATATCCAAAAATGGCATAATCAAAAATAAAATAATTAAATAAATTATTTTACTTTTTAAATGCTTATAACTCACAAATGGTTGCTCGGATTAAAAATCTGAGACCACTTCTAAACTCATGAGGGAATTATTTAGTTAAGAAGATAGTAAATTTGGATGGTGCGGGATTCTAGTGAAAGTCAGTTTTTCCCGTAAATAAAATAATTAAGTGAAAATTGTTTTATTTTAAAATCCATAACTTTTAAACAGTAAATCGTATTGGAAATCCAAGAGTACCGTTGGGTTCGTTAGGCGTGTTTCACTTGGGCAAAGCCTAACCTTGACCGGAACGGGTCGAGGGTGACTATTTATAATTTTTACAAACTTTTTTTCGAGTACGTTCAGTAAACGTGCAAGCAGGTTTTTGTAACTTTTGAACCGGTGCTTGTAATTGAAATCTGAGGACACCATTGAACGCACAACAACAATATTCTATTATGGATACATTCACCTCGACGACAGTTGGTTGAGGGTGAATGTTAGTTTTTTTTTGTTTTTCATGAAATAATAAAATAAAAATAAAAAAGTTTAACATTTTTATTTGTTGAAACCTCCCATGTGGATGTTAAAGAGGAGGGGACCACCTGAACTAAAACCTCCCACATGTTGTAAAAGTGGTGGGGACCACCTGAACCAAAACCCCTTTTTGTGAATTCATGGTGGTGGTGACCACCCAAACCCATCTTAAATGTAGGGAAGTCCCTTGGAATCCTCCTAATAAATTGCGCCAACGTAAATTAATTGGATTGAACCTTTTTAAATACTAAGTAACATCGTCGTTGGAATTTAGGAAGGTACCCAATAAATGAATTGTCATAAATTCCATGACCGTTACTTAACTCGCCCCCTATTCTATTTATAGGGATCTTGGGAGGAGGATTTCGGATGACTTCACCAAGTGACAAAGCGCTGTTAAAGTGCTGTGACACCCAACACATGGAGAAAAATTACGCTTCTCCAATGAAGACCTTCTACAACGAAGAACACACTCTGGAATTGAGGTACAGGGACGACGTTTGAACCAACTTCAGCAGCGTGAATGTGAAAGCGACGATCATTGGAATCCTCTTCGCCTTTTTCGTTTCTATCTCACGAACTTTGTAAAAAAACCTTCGAGGTAGGGGGTTATTATTAGATTCTTGAATTCTCTCATTTAATTTCTTCATTCTTGGAAAGCATGACGAATGTGGATCAACCAAAATGAGTTGATCCATGATTCATATTAAATTGAAGAGTTTTTCATTCTTGACTCATAATTTTTTTGAGCCTCTTGCTACCGCTCTAACACGGAGGGTGCGAGCCAAACAAACATGGCCCGACCCCTCCACTGTTCTTCCTTATTGTGTTCTTCGTGATGGAAGAAAGTGGATCACACCACGACGACAAATGAAGATAGAGGCTGGCTAAACCGTCCGCCGGTGAAGGCATGCCACCGCCGCCATCCACGGCCGAGCCACCACCAAAGCCTCCACCGCTCCGCGCCATCCGCAGCTATGCTGATCCCAGCCGCCGCTGCCAGGCCAAGTCGTCGCCGCCATATGAGCTGTCATCGTTCGCATCGAGCCACCGTTGTCGTCCAGGACGATTAGCCATTGCCATCTGAGCCGTCGTCGTCCGAGTCGATCCGCCGTTGTCGTCCGGGCCGAGCCGCGACCACCATCTTAGCCGATCGACGTCTTCCATTCGGCCCGAACCGCTGTCCAAGATGTCGCTACTGTCTGGGCTGAGCTGTCGTTCGAGCCACCACCATCGTCTGTGCGGCTGCTGTTGTCCGCGCCGCCACTGCCGTTAGCGCCGCCGCTGCCGTCCCCACCGCCTCCACCTTCCGCGCTGCCGCCGTCCGGGCCACCGCCACTGTCGTCCTGGACACTGCCACCGTCGGGGCCGGGCCACTGCTCATGCTGCTGCTATCGGGCCAAGCCGCTGTCAGAGTCGCTGCCACCGTCTGGGCCGTGCCGCCGCTACCGTCCAGGCCGAGCCTCCACCCGAGCTAACGCCGCCCTTCCGGCCAAACCGCCCTGACAGATCTGCCCTGTGGCCTCGTGCACTCACGGCAACCCCCGACCGAGCCGCTCCGCAGTCTCGGGCCCTTGTGGCACCCTCCGTGGCCTCGCGGCCGTCCGCGGCTCCTCGCGGCTGGCTGGGCTGGGCCAAACCCAACGGGCCGGTCCACCCAACGTACCGGGCCGCCCAACAGGCCGGGCCAAACCCAATGGGCTGGGCCACCCAGTGGGCCGCGCTGGAGACAAGGGGTTAGGCCAAGTCAACTCGAACCGAGTTGGCCCTGGCCGGGTCCGGCTGGGTCAGTCCGACTGGGTCAGACCGGACCCGGGCCCACTACAACCCATTTACATTTTTTGGCCATAACATTGGCACCAGATGTCCGTTTGATGAACCGTCAGCGGTGCTGGAATCCTCTGAGCGAGATGATCCCTTTGAGTATACCCCACTAGAGTTTTGGATTATTTTGAGGTATGGCTAGGTTGGATCGATCACGAATCCAATCGGGCCCCCAGGACTAAAAGGCTAATAACTCACAAACTGGGCGTCTGATTAACGCATCCTCTATTGCGTTGAGACCCTTATGATATGGCGAACCATTGAAACACCTCTTCGTGGGACATCATGGTAGTTGGGGAAATCGACCAGTGGCTTGGGGAACATACTTTCATGGAGACGAGAAAGACTAGTACGGAAACCCAGTAGGTGGCTGTGACGAGAAGAGTGCTCCTAGCTATCCTGTGCGGGTCAGCTCCTAGTGATCATATGTGGGTCAGATCCTTACGATCCTGTGTGGGTCAGCTCCTATAAATCATGTGTGGGTGAGATCTTAGCGATCATGTGTGGGTTAGCTCCAGCGAGCCTGTGTGGGTCAGCTCTAAGAGATCCTATGTGGGTCAGCTCTGGGCAATCCTGTGTGGGTCATCTTCAGCGATCCTGGGTGGTTCAGCTCCAAGTGATTTTTTGTAGGTCAGCTCCTGTAATCCTGTGTGGGTCTACTCCTAGCGATCCTGTGTGGGTCAACTCCTAGCAATCGTGTGTGGTTCAGCTCCAGTGATCCTCTGTGGGTCAGCTTCTAGTGATCCAGTGTGGGTCAACTCCTAGTGATCATGTGTGGGTCAGCTCCTAGCTATCCTTTGTGGGTCAGCTCCAGCGATCCTGTGTGGGTTAGATTATAGAGATCATGTGTGGTTCAACTCCTAGCGATCCTCTATCGGTCAGCACCAGTGATCCTATGTGGGAAAGCTCCTAGAGATTTTTTACAGGTTAGCAGCATAGCCTCTTAACAGAGTAAGATGATTTAGTAGTTACATCTAATCATATCTACTACTGTACATAAAGATATACCTTGTGTGAGATGAGTCTGTACCTATGTGGTACTTTTCTTCATGGTAATATCTTGGTGGTATTCTTCTGTGTGGCTTACATATGTGGTACATTCCTTCATGGTATTTCTTCCTTTGTGGAAGAGTTGAGCTTTGAGCTTTGAGTTATACTCTGTGTTTTCCTCATGATTGAGATGGTTATACTTGATAACTTAGGTATATGTATGGGCATATACCTAAGTTGGGTTGTCAGTTTATTTCATGCTTTGTGGATTTTGTGAGACCTTGAGTGTATCAGGGTCCCTATTAAGTATCGTTATACTCACCCCTATACGGGATATGCCTGCACCTCATTGTGTTTGGTGTAGATGACGGACAACGCTGACTAAAGATGAGAGTACCATGAATGGAGGTAGCTCGGAGGTGGACCATAAACGAGGTGTATCACAGAGATGACTGTAGGAGAGATGTACCTACCCTTCGGGTAGGATCCTTGGTGGGTGATCACATGAGCTATTTTAGTTTACTTATATTTTTAGTTTCTTATACTTTCAGTTGGGCTTGTATCCTGGTCTCTTTTTACTTATTGTACTTACTCTGTTTACTATTCAGTTTACTTGAGTTCGTATCCTGCTTTATGCTTGGTTTCATGTGTTTATAGGTTTTGAAGGAAATGTCTTCCTAGTTTTAGGGAATACACCTTCAGTGCTAGTCTCCAGCCCCTAGCGTAGGAAAGGTGGGCTTGGGGTAGTCACGACATGGGCCCCGGGGGATGGGTCATGACAAAAACTCTATTACTATTACCACTTATTATTTTTCTTCTTCTTCATAAATCCATCCAAAATAATTCCAAACCTCTTGGTCTAAATAATTTCTCCCATTAGATTTTTTTTCAAAAAAGGATCACAAATCACAAAAAATATGAAACTCAAGATATGGGTCACTATCTAATAATTCAAAAACTATGTGTGATTGATCGTTATAGGAAAAAGAATCCTTGAATAATAAGTCCATTTGTTCATAAAATTGGGATCAATAATAATTATAAACTTCATTCATTCCTCAAATAATATTTATCTCATATTCACATCATAAAAGGAATTCAATATATAATAAAAATATCATATACCCACTTTAATAAACTGTTTATGTAGTTCAGGAAACACACATGATGACATTATTTATTACCCATTTTAACCCCCCTAAATATGCTCTCTGCCAAAATAGCTAAATAAAATATTAATGGATAGATTTTTGTTGAAATATTTCTTCCCCATTAAAATAAATATAAAACAATAAGATGAGACATGGAATGGAGAACATTTACCATATCTTTAAAGAGGTTGAGGATGAACACCCACAATCAGCCTGATCTTCTAAAAAGTGTCATTCCATAATAGTTTAGATAAAATACCATTCACCTTATATCCTATAGGTATAGAATCCTGATTTAATCCATTTAATTCTTGAATATCCTTGATAAAGTGATTTAAGATCGATGTTATTTGATCTTGATTATTTCACATGATTTTTTTTGAGATTGAAAACACTTTTATTATCATATCCTAAGAGAAGTGGAATATTTACATAAACTAAAAAGTATTACATTAGTGTATTCATCTACATTAATGATGTTATATTTTAATTGGAATCTATATACTCAGATTATATAGTATTTATATTCATTGAACATTTCTTATTTTTAGGTGAAATCAAACATATTTTTCCTAGTAGGAAGACACCACCTGATGTGGATCTTCTATAATCAACAAAACCATCCCAGATGGAATCTGAATAGCCAAGAAGATTAAAATTTTCATATTTTACATTATTTGTAATATATATATATATATCCATCAATGTATCTAAGAATTATTTTTCCATTTCATTTTTTTTACATTTTACGTGTACTTTGAAATCTGGAAAAGTGGGTAATGGTATAAATAATGTGTGGTCTAGATTTTATTAAATATTAGAGGCATAAAATAAATTTCCAAAATTCTTTAGGATAAATTAACCTCAAAATTCACCCATAAAAATCTTTTTTTCATTGAGATATGTATAGGAATAGGTTTTTGAATCTTCCCTACAAAACACTTTAAGTAATTCCTTAGCACATTTTTCTTATGATAAGAAAGAATTATCCATTTCATGAGAGATTTAGAAGATATAAAAGTATTTGATTTATTAAAATATTCCTTCAAAGTATCCCTCAATATTCTCTACATGTATGATATCGTAAACCTAAATAATCACAGAGAGTGAATCTGATTGATTTTATTTTATATTGAGTTTTTAATCCACTATTACCTTCTTGAAGTTGAGCTTCATTAAATACGAATACATCTTGGAAAACCATGAACTTGGGTTCTTATTTAATGCACATAAGTCATTTTTAGCTTAAACACATAAATATCATATTTTCTGGGAAACAAAACCCCTTGGATTCTCAATATAGTATTCTTCTTCTAGATCTCCACTGAGAAACAAATATTTTTCATACATTTAAAAAATAATATATTTTCTTTGTGAAGAAAATATAAGAAAAATTATAATAGTTTAAATTCAGGAATCTATTGAAAATTTATTATTCAAATAAATTCCTTCAACTAATGAGTAACTCTTATAAACTAGTCATGAAATATTTCTTACAACATCACCTTTTTCATTCAATTTGTGTTAAAGAAACCACTTTATTCCAATAACATTTTTATTATTAGTTTTGGGTAATAGATTTCATTTTTATTTTTAACAATGTGATCCAATTATTAATTCATGGAATGAATCCACTATTGATGCTACAAAACTTCATTCAACATATTTTGGATTAGCCTATGAAATCAATGAGGCATGTAAATCATTCATAAATGATATTTTTATATGAACCTATTTCCCTTGGTCTCCAATTCTGTTTTGAACCTACACATTATTCCTCAACCTTTTTATGAGATAATTTTGGATGTCCCACATCACTTGAAATAACTAAATCAATATCTTCATTCTGCACAACTTCTATAACATTATTTTTAAAATAGGCTTTAACATGTTGTTTAATAGAAATAGGTTCATATTAACTTGTTATTATATCTACTGATGACTATGAATATTTTCATTATGAATGTTCCATCATTTTCACATCATCGAAATCAAAATATATTCTAGTTTTAGTGATATATCATATGTATCCTCTACCATGTTTATGGTATCTAAGTATGATTCCAACAATTACTATTTGATAAAAATTAGAAATATTATGACCTTCGATATTAAAAATACAGGGGATACAAAAAACAATTAAGTACATAAAACATGGGGTATTATCATACTGTATCCCATATATATACATGTATAAATATGTTTAAAAAAATGATTTTGGATGTGAATTGATGCACTACTAAGTTGTATTTATAAGAACAACGAAGTGTCATTTTCAATCTACATGGTTCAAGCCATCTCAGCCAATATTCTATTATTTCTTTTATCCACACCATTTTTTTTGTGTTTTTATGGTACACTAATCTCATGATGAATATCATTGTTTTTAATATAACCTTAAAACATGTCACTTATGTTTTTATCACCATTATCAGTTTAAATCATCTTTATATAATAGATACATTCCATTTCATCTATTTTCTTCAAAATTTGAAATATCTTTAGATCCTAGGATTTATGGTTTTAAAATATAATACATGAAATATGATTGATGTCATAAAAAAATGATAAAAAATATTATCTCACTTTTTTCATTTCTCTCTCAAGGGACCACATATGTTAGAATGAATAAGCTCCAAGGATGTATGTATCTTAACTTTGTATTTTGAAAAAACTAAAAATATCCCTTTATAGAATATGGAACAATACCAATATATATTTCTTATCTTATCAATTAAATCACAAACACTTAATGTATTAACTTGTTCATGTTTCTCTAGAACATATATCCAAGCCCTCTATGCCATAATTTATTTTATTCCTCTATACTTAGATAAGATGAATTAGGTGGATATCCAACTAAGAATTTGTTTCTTGTATTTTTTTGTACACTTATCACAACTTTTCTATCTTAAATACCTTTTGAAATCCATATCCCCAAAAGATAAATTCATTAACTTCAACTCAATGTTGTTAAACACAAAACCTATTGTGTTTTAGTACATCAATAAATAAGGCACGTCTAGATTACAATTTATTGTTTCCAATGATAGAAGATCTAATTCCCTTTATTCAAAGAGACTAATCAATTTCAAAATTCATTTTTAATTCCTTTTATTATTTAAAATTATTTCATAGCT
This sequence comes from Viscum album, assembly GCA_963277665.1. Lineage (NCBI taxonomy): Eukaryota > Viridiplantae > Streptophyta > Magnoliopsida > Santalales > Viscaceae > Viscum > Viscum album. The sequence continues at coordinate 150,965,176 of OY728125.1, forward strand.
TTAAACATCCATTCATGTGATAATAATACCAATAGTAAAAAATCCAAGGTCAGTATTATTTTTTACCATTAAGTGTAATTTTAACCATAAGAGTCTTCACATTACACTTTTCGTCTTTCACATGGTGATTTTTAATTTTTTTCATAAAAACCTAGTTGGGTTAGAAGAATCACAATACAACTTCTTTCAAGTTGTCTAAGATGATCACACATCTCACATAGAGTTTCAAGAAGTTGGAATCCATTATCTACAATAAAATTATATTTTCTATATTGATCTTGAGTATTTATTCTTGGAGTGGGATAACTCTCCCTCAATATCCACCTCTAATAGCTGTTAAATCCATTATAGTGTTAATTATTGAACCATCGCGTCTTTTTTGTATTCCAAAATCCCCCACATCACCAGAAATATCTATAAAATCGTATTTTCCATTGAAACCAACATGTTTTCTAGAACCATAAATCTGTTTTCACACATATTTATTACCATTAGTCTTAGATCATTTTTGTTAAAAAAATTAGAATACTAACACCTTCTATTTAATATTATAATTCTTCTGATCCTTGATAGAGTATCCTGTTATATAAATTTTTTCTCCAATGTTTTATTTATAAAAATCCCATAATATTAGAATTAAATTGTTTTAGTTATATATATAAACATTTTCACTTGATTGTTCTCATCATACCCTTTCCCAAAATCATTATCCTTCTCACTAATTTTATATGATGATATTAATTTTATTTTTTAGAATAAAACTCTTTATAATATTCACTAACTTCTAAAATTGAATTTTTGAAGTTATATATTCCTTATTCAACTTAAACCAATTTCATTCAGACAAGGTCAAATTATTTATCCTTATCCCTACTATTTTCTTTATAAATTATGTTAATCATTATATATTCATAAAATAAATTCTTTATGTTGTAAATATATTTTATCAATCTATATTGTTTCTATTACACATTGTTTTTTGATTACTGACAGGTTGAATATCAATCTTTTCTTTCTTGTTATCTTTATGTAGATTTTGAATTTTCTATATATAATATTTCAATAATAATTTTAACATTAATTCAAAAATATTTTCCTCATATTCTTATTATTCTTAATATTTTCCACTATCATCTCTGGTAAAATACTCATCATTCAACATTTTAATATGAAACTTCATAGAACCTTCAACACTACAATACCCATCTTCCACTTCTTCTACAAAATCAACATCTTCCTTACATTTATATTGAAATTATATCTTCTAATATTTTGATAAACTATAATTAACTTATTTTTAATAATAAATTTATCTTTTGGCCCTCTTATTTAGTGGTCTTATTGTCCTTATATATTCTTTACCACTATCTTCATATTTCATTAGTTATGTACAATTTTCTACAAAACAACCATTGGATCCATAGTTAAAACACATAAATGATAAATTTAAGTTATACATCCATATTCATATTTTAAAATTTCTATAAAATAAATAATTCAATTCATTAAACGTTTTACACACATTATCTTCTGAATCAAAATCACATGCCACTTTCCCACTAAAAACATCATTTTTCTTTTCATTATCAATAGATTTTAAGAGGATTTAATGATGATAATTTTTATTTATTTTGATATAATTATATTTTATAATATCATATGTAATGAAAATTCTAGTAAACAGCTCAAAATATATTATTTCAAGCTCTCTATTATCCAATGATGATGTTTTTCCTCAATATTTTCCTGAAGAATTATCAAGAAATAATAAAAAACTCTTGATTCTTATAATTTTTAATGGATTACTAAGGTGATTAAAATAACATTGACCCTTGAAAATAATTCACCAATAGATTAACCATCTCTCATTTTCAAATATTTTTTTATCAATCATTAAAATTTTAACTCATATTTATTAACTTATGTGTTTTCTTTATAAATATTCTTCAACTTATCCTAGATGCCTTTATCTATTCTAATTCCTTTAAAACATAAGAATTCTAATTATGGGGGATAGAAAATAATATAATTTTTATCTTATTCATAAATATATATATTCATATTATCTATAGTTATTATGGGAGTACCCTTGGTATAAATATTGAAACCATCTATAACAACTTCCATAACTTCATTGCCAATGTATAATAGAATGGTTAACATTTTATCTGTATAGATATGATAGTTCTTCCCCATGATGATAAATATCCACTTAAAATTAACTTATTTATGAACATACATGACAATACTTTTCTTCTTGAAACATTAAACAACCTAGAGTCCATTATGGAACCTTCCTTTGATAATAATTCGGAGAACTGATTAGGGTCTATGTGACCACTACGGGGGGAGGGGTGAATTAGTGGAATTTATTTTAAGTTTTATTCATTAAAAAAATTATTATTTATAGATAGAAATTATTATTCTATATACAAAAAATGAGCACACCCATTTTAATATCTTTATATTTTAAAATAATATTATGATTGATTTCATATTCAATACATAACACCAATCCTAAACGAACCACAAAATATTATTATTTAAATATGGCCATTATAAATTTTCAATTGAATTGTTAGGTATGAATAGAAATAAAAAATAATGAAATATTTGATAAAAATATTGAATTAAAATTTATTAATTTATTATTCAGATATATCCACTAAATTATTTCTAAATTCGTTTTTTTTTTCTTCGCGAGATATCATTTCCTAAAAAATAATTTTTATTTATTTTTCTGAGATAAAAATATAATGAATTTTTTTAAACATTTAGAAAATTTATTTTTATGAAAATAATATCATTTATAAAATCATCATATCAAAATTATCTTAGGGTGAATATTTTGGAATTTTATTAAAAGTTCGATTTTTCGTGAATAGTGAAAATACAAATTTTTATTAAAATTGGCTGTTTAATTTCATAAAAATCACATTTTTTTAAAAATATTTATCTATTATATTATTAATTACCAAATTATTTTCTTGGGAATTTATTTTATACTTTAATTAGCTATAAAAACATTTTAATACTAAAAAATACATTTTCTTGAAAAACTGTTTTTCAGCAGATTTTTTGGGTTTAACATTAAATTATATTATTCCACTTCTAAAAATAGAAATTGATAAATTGGATTCCAAATTTTTAATGATAAATTTCAAAAAAAAATTATTGATTCATCTTTCATTTTTAACTATAATAAATAGTAAAAACTATGAAACAAATTACCACAGTTAGGGCTAAAACTGGTTTATTGAGGGTTAAAGTAAAGAGATAATGGTTTAAATTACCATGAAACTTATAAAATTTCTATATGTTGGACATTTTTTAACCCTATATAATATAATATTCTCTAATAGTCTATTTTGAAGCATTTTTATCTAGTAATACGTTAATATATTTTATTATTTTTAAGAATTCCAAGTGTACCCTCACCCCCACTTCTAAAAGGACACCCCTCTCCTCTCATATTTACACCACATTGAGCCATATATCTTGACCAAAACATGAAACAATATCTCCCAAAAATCCTTATAAAAATTATAGACCTTATGGTATTTCCCAAATACCAACCATAAGGCCTTATAGAATACATAAAAAGGAGGTATCTCTAAGAGAAGGTAATTGTCTTAATGAAGCTCTTTAATTTTACTTCATCTTTTAACAACTTCAATTATGTACTAAAAAATAAAATATAATAAAATCTGTTTCTACCATGTGCTAACATATTATTATGTTTATGTCATAATATTTTACCATCTCTTCCGCCGTCAAATAGGACAAAAACCACCGCTCATGTATACGACAAAATATCACCTCACAAGAAGATGTCATTTGTTTTCCATCACCAATTCAAATGAATAGCCATAATGATGGAACTAATGAATATATATGATAATTATGACATGATATTTATTCTATAAAATTAAATTATCATCAACTTCCTTATCATATCACAATTAATGAAATGTCAATGTTTCTCATGTATTCGTATAACCTACCCTTTCCATGAAGCAATGTGATTCATTTTCACTATAAAAATTTAATATTGATTATAAAAATATATCTAAAAAATAAAAAACATATTTAAGAAATTATTAAAATTCTACATATAATGGAACTATATGCTATTTACTTGACCTGAAATTATGTGACAAAACAAGCTTGAGAATATGAAATAGTTAACACAAAAAACAATGGTAATAATGAAAGATTGTAAAAAAATATGTGAAAATATATTATTTAAGGATATTTTATGAAATTATAAATGAATAAGGTTCTATTATAAATTTATAACATTCTTAAAACCATTATACAATAAGTTAAAGCATGTTAAACTAAGAGGAAGCATAAGGTAATAGATTTCATCTCAATTTACACTTAATTTAGATGTATTTGGAATTGTGAAACTTTTTAATTTTTATGTTTCATATTCTTCCCATTTGAGGTATTTAATGCGAATAAATATTTATTTTTTTCATTAATTATTCATCTCAGGTTAATCTTTCAAGATTAATTTTGAAAAGTAAATTTTGACCTGATTTCCCTTTTTGATCTAGTATATTTCATTCTTCTATATCATTAGAAATCATTTTAAAAAATTCCTTTTTACTAATAAAATTTTTTATTAGGGAAATTTTATGTTTTATTTGTACTTTTACAGATTTTCAAACTAATAATTTTAATTTTTTCCCATAAAGGGTAACTTTAAATTTTTTATTAGTCAAATGGAATGTTTCATTTTAATGTATTCTAAATTAATAGAATTTCTCAAAATTATAACCATTTAATGATATTTAGTTTATTCTTAAACTTTTCAATGATTTTAGAAAGGAAAATATTTTTAAGAAACTTTAATTTTATGTTTCACTTATATTTTCTTTTACTCTCCAAATGACTTAAATCTACCAGAAAATATATATTATCTCTCATTATTTTTTTGTTATCATTCAACTGAAACATTCAATTTATTATGAATGTTGGAAATTAAATTTTTACTAAATATATATATTATTTAAATAACTAATATGTTATTTACGAAAACCATACATAATTTTATATATGGTTTTTCCCTTAATGTTTTTGATTGACTGGTGAAATTTTTATAAATTTTTATTATTTTATAAATGCGTCTATTTATTACCAATGAATGTTTTTTATTAATTAAATTGGTCATTAAATATATTATTAATTTATTATAAATGTTGTTTTGGGTAGTTCCTAGAATTATATATCCCATTTATGCATCACCATGTCTCATTAGACAAATCAGTTGGCCAACTTAAATATTTTTTGGTTTATATCAACCCTTTGATTAAATGATATTAGCACATGTTCTTAATGGTATATGCATCATGATGTCTAATATCATGGTATCTAATATTGAAAATTTCCTTAATTGATAATTAAATTATTATTACCCATGATATTACAACATTGATATTATCCCTGAATGAATTTTTTCTCAAGTTATTAATTAATGTATTTTTTTTACGTATTTACCTTTTGTTATTGATTATTCTTTTTTTACACATGATATATTTTTTTGTACATAAATCTTACCATGCATCTAATATCACCCTTATTTTTTTACTTTCTACAGGATATGAAAAATAATTCTCATAATGAGTTCAAGGATGCTAAATGTTTTTTATTACTATGTTTTTCATTTTATTCCCAAAGTTAAATTGGTATCATATATGTATAAGGTTCTACAAAATTACTTAACTGATTTATGATTCATGATTATATCACTTATATATAATCTAATGTAATAAAATTTCTAGATTCTTTAGGCTACAGGATTTGGAGTTATTATATTTTATATCTGATGAAGTTTGGTAGAAACTTTGGAATTAGATTTATAAAAACATATATTAGGGAACATAACAAGATAAAAAATTTTAGGATAAATCTAATTGTAATATATTATCATAAAATTTTGGTAAGTTAGATATTATGTGGGTTTTACTAGAAATATATCCTTGTTTGGATACTATGAGTGGATGTGGTTATGGAATAGACGAATCTAGGAGAAATAACACCAACAAGATTTTTTCAAGTATATATCGACCATCATTTTGGAGCATAGTGAGTGTGACCTTACTGTTAAACTTTTCTAACACTCCCAGGGGATATTTTTTTGGTTAATTAAAAGTTTATTTTGAATCCATTATAATGTATTTGAAGATATTTTTACAATTTAAAGATATTTCCAAAGAAACCAATTTTATAATTATGAGATTAACAATGCCTAAATATTCAATTTATATTAATGGTTGCATCATATTTTGAATTATATATTTTTACTTATAAATATATAAGATAATTTAGTATATTATATTATTTATAAATGGAACATAGAAGAAAGAATGGTATCAATACTCATGGATAATATATAAATTTCAAAACTGAGAAAGCTAATACAACTAGTGTTGTATCTAAGTAGATCATATCTATATTAGGGAAACTGGCCTAGGTCAGGTCTTATAACCTAGAATATATGGAGAAACATGATTTTACATGGTATGAAGCACCTATATTAGAATATTTCATGTGACAAAAGATTCCATATTTTTTTGGAACTACAAATCCCATAGTAGTTGAGCAATGTATTAAGTCCCTTCAGAAGAAATTTATGTATTTGGGATGAAATGAGTGGTCAAAATTTATAATGGATGTATATTTCTTTAATGGTGATTCAAATAAATTGTGTTCATTTATCTAGAATAATATATAGGAAGAAGAAATCAAACCTATGTAAAAGAGATATTTTAAAGTAACATTCTTCAATAAATACTTCCCTCATTAGTAATGAACTGAAAAGAATAGAATGTTCCTCAGCTAAAAGAAAATGGATTAAGAAATTAATTAAGATAATGATTATATATTTAAAACACTAGCCTTTTATGCTACATATTAAATACATAATATGAAAATAAATATTAACCATCCCTTTGAAGGACTTAAGACAAATCTTTAAAGGCTACTATTTTCTCACCGAACATCATCATATGATGAAATAGTATTTTGTTCCATAAAAAAAGAGAAGTAATTTTATAGATCCTATATATTAAATGGAAATAAAAAAATGGTCTTCCAAATATAAATAAAAATGGACGTCATCAAAGAAAAAAAGTATATGAATCAATTTCCATTATGTGAAAATTGTTGAAAGAAACATCCTGAAAAATGCTTGAAGGTCATGGGAGGTTGATACAAGTGTAGAGATATGGGTCATATGGATAGTGTATATAATGGAATGAAATTTATAATTGTTATCTATCAATTTTACTGTAATGAAATATGGAATTATTCCAACCAATTTCAAAATAATGAAGGGAACTCACCACAAAAGAGGCTACAGAGATATGTCCAAGCTTTGGAAATCACTATATATGAGTTTTAAGTTCCTAAAGATGTGGTGGAAGGTGATTTAATAATATATTAAAATATATATAATGATTTCTTTATTTCATAATTATTTTAGTCTTTTATATATTCCATGTTTTTCAAGAAAATAATATGATTCCATAACATAATAAGAAGAGAGTTATCGATCAAAACTCGTAGTGTAAACCTCACTAAAACAATGATGTGCTAGGAATTTTCCATTAATACACTTAAAAATTATATTTTTCTTACTTAATTATCATATATATGGTTGAATTTGATGTAATACTTGGTATGTATTGGATTTAAAAATATGACGTAAAACATTATTACAAACTGTAGAAGAATATGATTCATGATGAAGATGTATGATTACTTATTTTTAGAGGGGAAACTTCATCAGCTGAGTAATGTCTATATCCACCTATTGTAGATCATATAAATAATATTCGTGGGGAATAAGAGAAAAATCAACCGATGAATTAAAATTTTTTTCTTCATATTGAGGACGTACCAATTTTATTGGAATATATTGATGTATTAGTAAAGGAATTACTAGGATAACCAATAGATCTTGAAGTTGAGTTTTTCATTGATTTGAACCCCAATTTAAGGCATTTATCCAATACTACCTATAGAATGTACTCTATTGAATTATTTTTGTTGAAGAAATAGGTAGATTAATTTTTTTATGTTATTTATATTCCCTGGTATTTCACCACATGGATACCCTATTCTATTTTGTTAAGAGTAATGATATATATATGTGGATGTACATTGATTATAGGGAAATCAGTTCTATTATGAGAAATAACATGTATCTTATACCTCACATTGATTAATTATTCAATCAAAACCATGGTGATCAATAGTTTTATAAGATTAACCTTCATTCAGGTTATGATTAGTTGTGAGTAAATAAAGAAGATATTTTGAAGTCAAAATTTTGAATAAGGTGGGGATGTTATGAAATTACAATATTTCCATTAGGATAGATTAATGTGATCTATTTGTTTTATGGATATAATAAATTGAGTATTCTAGGATTATATTGGTATTTTTTTTGGGCTGTATTGATCATATATTGGTGAATTCAAATATATACGAGGAGTATCAAAATTCCATTTTGATCATTTTTTACCCTATTAGAAGAAAATAGTTATATGATAATTTTTTCTTCTGTAAATTATGGATTCTGAAAATTATATTATATTTCTCATTTTTTTTCTCTAATGATGGAGTCTTAGTTTATCCTACAAAAAGAAAAGGAATTCAAATAATGTCCAACACCAATTAACATAACCGAGGAATGTCATTTCATTAGTTGGCAATGTTACTATCATCTTTGTTTTTCAAAACATTCCTAATTAGCTAACCTGTTAACCCAAATTACATGTCAAGGGGATAAGTTTATATAGGAAAATTATTATAAATAATATTTTGATGAAATAAATAGAATATTGGTCATTGCTTTTATTTAGACTCTACCATCAAGAAATGATGAACTTGTGGTATACAGTAATGAACAAATAAGGGAGTTAGTTGTTTCATTTTAACAAATTATGAGTTAATTTCATATTCATATTTATAGTTAAAGAATCCTGAATAGATCTACCCAACTCATGGTATGGATACTCTATATCTATTGTGAGACATGTGATATATAAATTGACCATAAGCTCCTAAAATATATCTTTTCATGGAAAGAGGTCCACATGAGTCAAAGATGATGGTTCGAGCTACTCAGGGATTATGATTACTCAATACAATACCACCAAATGAAGGAAAATAAAGTATTTGAAAAAATGAGTGGGAAATAACATAGAGATCTGGCCAAATGTGGAATTCCATGGATTATATGATCATGGATCATGTAAATATGGATATGGGAATTATTATTGATGGGGGGAAATAAATCCTTTTTCAAATGAATGACGATCCATTTTTTTCAGAAGAGATAAAAAGTTCTCATCTTAATGATGAGATTTTCAAAATGAAAGTTAAATTAGTGCATGATGGAAAATTAGGAAACATAATATATTAAGATGGAGTTATGATGTTATGAAATATTATATATGTTCCATAAATACCTTATAATTTTTTAATTATTTTATGATGATCATAGCTCAAATTTCTCAATACAACTTGTTAGCACCAATATGAGCAGGGATTTGAAGGAACATTTTTGTTGGACAATTTGAAGTGGTCAATTGCAGGCAATGTATCAAGATTCTTGGTATTTCAATTTGTTAAGGCTGAGAGGCAATATTATATAGGATTTATACAACCTATTATAGATTCTATATTGAAATGGGATGAAATTATATAGCCTTTGTGACTAGAATACCAAATAATCCTTTAAATAATGATGCAATATTAATTATTATTGATCACACTAAAAACCATTCTCATTTACATTCTATAAAACAAGATTTAAATATTGATAATATTGGAAGGATCTATATTAATTATTTCACAAACCATTATGTTTCACCTATTTCAAATTATCCAGATCATAACCCTAGATTTACATCAAAATTTTGGAAAAGTCCTCAGAAGTATCTTGATATCAAACTTCTATTGAGCACTGCCAATCATCATCAAATCAATATGCAGACTGAAAGGACTATGTAAACATTAGAAGAAAATTTTACGTAATTCCCACATGATTTTAAAGGTATGTGGGATTGGTATATAATATTGGGATATTATTTTTATAGTAATAGCTTTTATTCAAGTATTCAAATGACATCATTTGAGTAATTATACTATAATATATTTTATACCCAAAATTATTTAGATGAAGTTGGTGAATGGAATCTTTTAGGCCAAGCAAATGTTGAGGAGAAAAAAATAAAGGTAAAGAATATTTAGACTCAAATTAAAGTATCTTAGTGGATGAAAAAAGAGTTATAATGATAAGAAGAGGAATAATTTAGAATTTAAAATGGGAGATAATTATTTCATGAAACTATCACCATGGAAGGGTGTTTTATGGTTTGGTAATTAGGTAAAACTAAGCCCCATTTACAGTACATTGTTTAAAATTTATGAAATAAATGGACCAGTGTCTTGTTGATTGGAAAATACATAAAGCCTCTCCAATGTACATTATGTGTTATATATCTTGTTGTTGATGAAGTACATGCTGAATGCAATGCATGTTACCACATTCGGAGAAATATAATTACAACCTAATCAATATTATTGTGAATATTATATCAACATTATTGACACTAAAGGGAAAGTGTTAAGAAATTTGATGACTCAAAGGGTAAGGGTACTTTGGAGAAATCACAAAATAGAGGATGAAATGGGGGAACCAGAGTATATTATAAGGATGTACCACCATCATTTGTTTAGAAGGTAATATTCTTTAAAATTTTGGGTGTAACACCCAAACATTTTAAAAATAAATTTAAATGCATGAAACACTAAATTACTATATAATAAAACTTTGTTTTAAGGATATATTTATAAACTAGTCATTAAAAATAATTTTTCCATTTCTATGATTTGAATTTTACAAAATGGTCATCTATGATTGTTTTTAGTAAGTTATTTAGAGTACGAAAGAACCAACTGGTTTTTTCATGAATAGTAACATACCCCTATGAATATTAATATAAACCTTATGAATAGTAAATCAAATTATTATTATTTTCATAATGTTATAATATAATGAGATCTTTATTAATTTTTTAAGGTGATATAAAATGTGTAATAGTTTTAAAAATGTTATTTTTCCAATAAATTATGACTTTATTTAAAAATTAAATTAATCATATTTACAAAATTATTTTCAAACAATGTAGTTCTTTTTTTAATTCTACATGTAGAAAAATGTTTATGCTGAATTGTTTGGATTTTTCTAAGATAGTTGAATATGTTGTGAATAGTAAAAAACAGTTTTATGTTTTCTGGTGTTTAATGACATCATATTGATGTTGTAAGAACACATACCTTCTTTATAGGTATGTTTTTCTTTTTTAGTTGTTTTTTGTCAAAAATAGGAGTTCTTTAAATTTTAGGAGTACATGTTGTGTACATTAAGTACATGTTTTGTACCCATTTTCCACTAGTGACCATGTGTTGGCCGTGTAACGACCGAGCACATGGTCGTGTGAGGTGACCTAGAGACTGCCTAAAGTGGGGGCTGGAAAAGGAAAGTACATGCCGTGTGCTTTTAAATAACATACCATGTAATTTTTTTTCATTAAAAATACCAGGGTCATGTCTAATTGAAAAAATGTAGTTCTTCTTCTTCTGTCTCAACCTAGAGCATCCGTACAGCTGCATATCGTCTCTAATCCCCCGACTCATCATCAGTTCTCTAATTCAAACTCCGTTGATTGTGTTGGAATCGTGTCAGTGAGTTCTCCCTTCTTTATGAACATCATCTCTTGATTTCCCATCTTCCATGAGATATCCTCTATTGAACATCTTAACATTTTTGTATATCTACGGTGTTCTAGGGAGATTTAAGGCCTGAGGTTCACGAATTTTGTCTGTATAATGCCGAGGTAGGTGGTTTGTGCCTTTCTATAGATAGTATTTGAGTCATATGTGCAAAAGTGCCAATACCCTTGTTCGGGGTATTGAATATTTATGGTTTTTATCCCTATTATTGTCTGTTATGCCTTGTTTGTTTGGGTAGAGGTTAATTATTGTGAATAGGGTAAACCTTGCCATGATATGAATGTTTTGCCCATGTTTTCTTATTATTGACCATTTGGTCTAGATTTCATGTTAGGATGCTCGTTTATATGTCTTGTACTATTTGGTTGGAGTGATTTTATCTGATATGTTGTGCCATGCCTTATAGATTTTTAGCTAAGTAGTACATTGAGGTTTTCTTTGGCTACTGATTATTGTTTGGGTATGATTTCTTTACATGGGGATGTAGATACCTGGTGTAGTGAGACCATAGGAAAAATTGACATTGAGGGATTTCCCAGAGTGTATGTTATAATTATCAAACGGTGAGACCATAGGGGGATTGTCCTTGAGTGATCCATTAGAGTGTCTATAGTTATGTTACGAGACCACAAGAGGAATTGAGGTTGAGTTCTTCCTTAGAGTGTCTGTAGGTTACCGTTAAAATACTATAGGAGGAATTAACATTGAGTGATTACTCATAGAGTCTTTGATTATACATGACTATAGGGGGAATGGACGGTGAGTGATTCCTCCGAGAGTCTTCGTTATATCATTGTTGTAAATTGAACTATTGGGATTAGGATGTGAGAACTACCCAAAGGGTTACTTAATATTGTTAGCTGAACAAGAGGGGATAGTTTGTGAAAACATTCCTAGAGGGTGTCTTGTATTTGTAATTGGTTGGATAAATTTTTAAATGTAAATTTATTGTAATTGAATTGGTAGGACTGTTTACTTTTGAGTAATTTTATATTTATTACTTCTTTTTTATTTTTCATGACATATATTTTCACTGACTGTTAGGCACAGATCATTGGGTGGTTGCCTACTGTGATTTGTCTCACACCCTGTTTGGGTCATGCTTTTGGGTCCAAAAAGATTATATTATTGTAGTTATAGATAAGGGAAAACACCCTTCTACTTCAGGTAATTGATTACTGTGGAGCTAGAGAGAATGGGACCAAGTTGAGGCTTGTTATGCTACTGGAGCTTATCTGTTTTCTTTTGTACATTGGTTTACTACTGTATTCTAGCATTGTGACTTATTTGGCTACTTTCCGAGAAATATGTATCATGCATCATTACATATATGTTATCTAGTTGTTTATATATTTAGTCTTTCGTTGTTTACTTATTTCATGATTTTACTGATTAGGCTATTGTATATCTATTATTTCAACTACATTACTCTGCCAATGAGGGAATAGTTTCCCCACTATCACAACCAAGGCCCTTTCTTCTAGTTGGAAGCCTCTAGCGTTCAGTGAAATGCGCTTGAGGCCATGTGACCAATCAGATACGGGGAACCTCTGGGCGTATTCCAGAACTAGGATGTTACAAAGTGGTATCAAAGGGATACTTTTCTTCTTGAATTACAATTTGGAACCTATATCCAGGGATAAGATAGAATAGGTACTTGGTAATTATCTATGCTTGGGAGTATCTAACCCATGTATAGGGAAAACCTAATCTACCTCGTTAATGGAATTTTTCTGGTTTTTCAATTTTATAGTTGATTTAATTTCACCGTTGGGTGATTCACATATTTTGAGTTGTTATCATTGATATTATTAAGGTTCTATTTCTATTTCAACCTGATGAGATGAGGGCATTCCATCTCATGCATCTTATAGGCACTTGTTAGAAATCACATGTCAAGCATTCCTTCCATGCCATTTAGTGTGGATTAGTGATTTCATGTTGTTATGATAGATGTTGTGTTAGATATAAATGATGTTGTGATAAATGACATGATAGACTACCTGATTTTGATAGGGTATTTAATTGTGTAACGTTTCGTCTGAATGAACGCTAAATTTTGGTTCTTGATGTGTTATGGTACCTCATGGATCAGAATTTAGTGGATCATTACACCGTTATGCTTGCAAATGACATGTAATAGATTCCAAGATTTGATTCTTCGGGAGTGTGGACCCTCACAGATCATAATTTGGCAGCCTTATGTTTGTTTCAGTGTTTTCTGAGTTCAAGAGTAGTTTCTGAGGCTTACTGTCCGAAAGAACCCATAATACACAGTGTGTAATGATGAATACATACCATGTGTCCTTCTGTTCTGGAAGGAAATGTTTTTCATAAGTACATGTCGTGTACTGTTTTTACACACCGTGTAGTCTCTAACCGTGTTACTGGCTGTGTGGGAAGAGACACGGGGTTGGGAAATCATTGGGCGAACACTCTATGTATCGGTTTTACATTCCATGTTTTGTAGACCATGTGTCCACATGTATGACTAACAACACGAATGGATAAAACTAAAGTTATACACACCGTGTCAATCTTTATCATGTCATGTAGTGTAACCCATGTATAAGGCCTTGTAGCGAACAATATAGGTTTGTGAAATCTTTCTAGTAAACGCCATGTCTAGAAAAAACACAACGTGTAGACTCAAATGTGTAACTAACAACACGGGTCGGTGAAGTTCGTCTAGTTCACTCCATGTTTGGCACTAACACGTTGTGTAGTAAAGTTATAGGAGAAACATGTGGCATAGCCATGTACAAGAACTTAGGAAGTAGAAGAGGATTCAAGTACACTTCGTGTGTTAGGATAACACGCCGTGTGTATGGGCTGTTACACGACCTGGGTTGGTAGAAGTTCACGCCCATGTAAAGGATTAAGGGAACATGTCTTGTAGGAATTATACACGCCGTGTATCCATATTTTCAAAAATTTGAATGATTTATTTAACTTGTACCCCTATTAAATTTTTTCTTTTAGTCTCTATTATTCTTGATCTAAGGTGTGTGCTTGACCTTGCAGAGTCATGCCACTAGGACATCCTCCGGTTGTCTGCCAATTACAGGGTAGTGATCAGACACTGAATATGGATGATTAGGGACTACCAGCAGATCCTCCAGTTGTGCTAGTCTTGGCACCAACCGTCATCCTGGATACAGGTGTCGAGGCACAGTTCTAAGAGGGATTTTTGAGGTTTATGCAGACCATCCTAGGAGCACCACCTTCTGCCCCATCGATGGAAAAAGTGATTCGGGTTTTCCAATAGCATCATCCTCCCACCTTCATTTGGGAAGGAGGACCTCAGGATATAGAGTCAGGGTTAGAAGCCATGCTATCTATATTTGAGCATCTGGATATGCCTCCAGAGAGGAGGGTGAAGATTTCTATGTACATGCTTCATGATTATTCCAAGAGATTGTGGGATGTGATCTTACAGGCGGGACACCAACATGTCATGGATTGGGATGAGTTCTAGTGTGCCTTCTACGAATATTTCTACCCAGATACTTTGATGGCCGATCAATCCTAATAGTTCATGAGTTTGGAGTGGGGTACTCTTTCAGTCATGTAGTATTCTTTTCGCTTCACAGAGCTATATTACTTTACACCATTTCTAGGGGGAGATGAGTGGTTCCTAGAAAAGATGTTTTAGGATGGTCTCAGGTAGGACATTCGGGCTCAGGTGAACATCTTTGGGTTAGCTTCCATCACTTCTATAGTCAATCAGGTGCTGATCACAGAGCGTAACCTGAGGGATTCTTGAGCTGTGAGCCAGGGCGGTTCCACATCTAGAGTTAGTGCTTCTCCGGCTTATAGTAGGAAGTTATTCAGGGAGTCTAAACATGGAGATCCGAGTAGGCGGGAAGCACCTATAGGTATCCAGGTTGTATGCTGCCAGTGTGGAAGGGTCAGGCATACAAGGACTCATTGCCCGAGAGACCTAGTAGAGTGATGATCTTGTGGAAAGATGGGACATATTCAAAGCCTCTATCAAATCTTCTCCCTAGTAGCTGGTGACAAGGGTTCTTCTATGACTCCTTGTTCAGGAGTAGCACCACCAGTTTCTCACCAGTCTGGGAACTGGAGTTCTTCTGGCCATTCAGGTCATGATGGAGGTCGTGGTTGTGGTATCCAGTTACCAAGCATTCAGCGAAAAAGGGCAGATCATCTCAGAGTGGTCAGGAAAGGACACAGGGCCATGATGCAGGTCAAACTTTTGCAGTGAAGTAGACCCCGAAGAGGCAGGATCTCGGACTCTCAATAGTTCGAGATATGATTCTAGTTGACTCAGTTTTAGCTTGTGCACTTTTCGATGTAGGGGCTTCCCATATCTTTATATCTGTTGATGTTATGGAGATCCTTGGGCTCTGTATCTTTTCTTCTGGTGATGTCTTGATGCTAGAAACTCTACTAGGAACTAGAAAGGAAATTGTACGTCATTAAAAGGAGTTATCTCTTGAGGTTGGTGGGTGTGACTTCTTCTAGGGCCTCTATGTCTTGGAGATGATAGGCTATGACGTCATTATTGGAATGGATTGGTTGGTTCCCTTCCAGGCTGCTGTCTATTTCTATCACTGTAGGGCGAGTTTCACATCGCCAGATGGTGGCTCATTTCTTTATAAGGGAGAATGAGATGTTCAAGAAATCAGAGTGGGACCCGAGAGTCATGGGTTGGGAGGAGTTACAACCCAGTTTTCTAGTCTGTATCTAGATGACTAGGGGACTTGATAGATGGACTTTGATCTAGTGGTGGAAAATTTATGGGATGTCTTTCTAGAGGACTTTTCAGGTTTTCCTCCAATGTGAGAGGTGGAATTTTCTATTGAGTTTGTTCCAAGAGTGGCACCAGTGCCCATTCCACCTTATATGATGGCTACACCAGAGTTATTGGAACTCAAGAAGCAGTTGAAGGAGTTGCAGGCAAAGGTTTTCATCTAACCCAGTACTTCTCCTTGGGGTTCACTTCTCATGTTTGCAAAAAAGAAGGATGATACCCTTAAACATTGTGTGGATTATCAGAAGTTGAACCAGTTGACGGTCAAGAACTAATATCCCTTGCCGAGAATTTATAATCTCTTTGATAATCTTTGAGGAGGCTAGGTGTTCTTAACGACTGACTTGAGATCTGGTTATCATCAGTTTCGCATTAGACCATCAAATATACCTCTTACAATCTTTCATAGTAGGTATGGTCTATACCAGTATATGGTTATACCGTTTGGTCTAAAAAATGCACCTGTATTTTACATGACACTGATGAACCAAGTGTTCCATCCATATTTGGATTCTTTCATGGTGGTCTTCATGGATGATATCTTGGTGTACTCTCACACTCAACACGACCCTGCCACACATCTTGAGATCATTTTGAGTACACGGAGAGAGCATCATTTATATGCTAAGCTCTCAAAATTCCACTTTTAGATGGACCAGATTGACTTCTTGGGTCGTGTTATCTCAAAGACAAGAGTATTAGTAGATCCAAAGAAAGTGAGAGTAGTAGTTTCCTAGGATCATTCAAAGTATTCCTTTGAGGTATGAAGTTTTCATGGGATGTTTAGTTACTACAAAAATTTCATACAAGAATTTTTATTCTTAGTAGTGCCACTAACGGGCCTGACTAAGAATGGTGTGAAGTACTTGTGGTTAGAATCATGAAATCCATCCTTTCAGGAGCTAAAATAGAGGTTAACTTCAACACCAATACTAGTTTTTTCAGATCTGGAAAAGATATATACTATTTACTATGATGCATCAGGTATCGGGCAGGGATCAGTGCTTATGTTGGGAGAAGGGGTCGTTGGGTACGGGTCTTAGAAGTTGAAGCCACATGAGAGAAACTACTCGATGCATGTTCTCGAGTTTCATGAAGTTTTTCATGATTTACGATGTTGGAGACACTACCTGTTGGGATATCATTTTTTGGTTTTCACTAACCAAAAAAATATCAAGTATATCTTCACTCAACATGACCTAAATTTGAGATAGTGAAATTTGGTTTAGTACCTTCAGTATTTTTCCTTTGAGATTGCCTACACACCTGGGATGGGCAATGCAGTGGCTGATGCGTTTAGTAGGAGGACTCAGGTACATTCAGTTCAGGAAGAAAAAAGTGAGTGACAGCTTATGGATATATTCCTTAAAATGCATTTGGAGGTGCATGATAGATAGGGTCATATGTTTCTATCTTCTGTAGATGTTACCCCTACTCTTCTTGATCGAGTGCAAATAAGGAAACTATCAGATTCATAAGGCCGAGTCCTACGAGAGAGTGTGTTAGGAGAGAAACCTATTCCTAGATGGATAGTAGGAAAGGATGAGATCTTGCATTTTCATGGACACGTGTGGCTGACAACAGACATACATGAGGAGATTATGCGAGACTTCCATTCATCAGTTTGGTCAGTTCATCATGGTGTCACCAAGATGTATCGATATCTACACTGTTAGTACTGGTGGCCAGGTATGAAGAGATATATTGCTAGTTTCTTCATGAGGTGTTCCTCTTTTCAGTAGGTGAAGGTGGAGAATCAGTGACTAGTAGGGATTTTGAAGCAGTTACCCATTACTGTGTGGAAATGGAATGATGTCACGATGGATTTCTGGACAGGTTTTATGAGGTTGCCTCAAGGGAATGATGCAGTTTGGGTTTTCATTGAAAGACTCATGAAGGATTCTCACTACTTTCAAATAAATGAGTCCTTTAGTGTTTATGAGCTAGGACGATCGTAAATATGAGATATTGTACGTCTATATCGGGTTCCACACACCATTGTTTCATAATGGGATGCATGTTTTACTTCTCGGGTCTGGGAGGGAATCTATAGGGCTTTGGGTACCCAAGTACTTTTGAGTATAGCATATCATCTCTAGAGAGATGGCCAATCCAAGTGTATGATTTAGGTGCTAGAGGACATGCTTCGAGCATGCTTCCTAGAATTTGGAGGTTCTTGGGAGAAACACATACCTCTTGTGGATTTTTCCTACAGTAGTAGTTTTTAAGAAACAATTCATATGGATCTTATAAGGCCCTGTACGGTAGGCCATGTCGATCAACCTTATGCTAGCTGGAGCCATGAGAGGCAGTTATGCTAGGACCTCATCTTGTCCTGGAGACCTTAGAGCAAATAGAGTTGATTCGGAATAGGATGGTTACTGCACAGTCATGACAAAAGTCTTATGCTGATCTGCGGAGACGACCTTTGGTGTTCGAAGTTGGAGATCAGGTTTTCCGGCATGTCACACTGAAGTTGGGACAAAGGAGGATTAGAAGACAAGGTAATCTATCGCTGAGGTACATGGGGCCATTTGAGGTGTTGTATAGAGTTGGGATTGTTGCATATCGGCTGCAGTAACCTTAGAGGTACTGGGTTATACATGAATTCTTTCATGTTTTTCATCTTCGGAGTTACTTCTTAGACCCGTCTCATGTTTTCCAACACAAAGAGGTTGAGATAGAGGTGGATGCCTCATTTAAGGAGAATCCTCTACAAAATTTTTATCAAAGTGAGAAGTTTATATGTGGATGGTATGTTCCTCTATTATGAGTGCTATGTCAGCATGAGTGAGTACAAGAAGGGACTTGGGAGAGGGAGGCCAATGTACGATGGTAGTGAACAAAGCTGTTTGAGGATTCTTCTTTTACGCCACCCTACTAGGGAAATTTGAAGACAAATTTTTTTAAGGGGGAAAGTTTTTACGAAATTGGACCTTCTTTTCAGGTACGTTTTTCAATTCTGGTTGTTTTTTAGAAAAAATAAGAGTTCTGTAAATTTCAGGATTACACGTCGTGTACGTTATGTACACAATGTGTACCCGGTTACCGCTGGTGACCATGTGTTGGCCGTGTAACAGCCGAGCACATGGCCACGTGTGTTAACCTAGACAATGCCTAAAGAGGAGGCTATAAGAGGAAAGTTCATTCCATGTACTTTTAAAGAACACACAGTGTAAGTTGTTTTTCATTAAACAGACCGGGGTCATGTCTAATTGACAGAACACACTTCTTCTTATTTTGTCTCGTCTCGGAGAATTTTTACAGCCGTGGAACTTCTCTGAGCTCCTGAATCACCGTTCGTTCTCTGATTCGAACTCCGTTGATTGCGTTGGAATTACATTGATGATTTATCCATTATTCTTGAACATCATATCCCGATTTCTTCTCTTCTACATGATATCCCTGATTGAACATTTTATCGTGTTTGTAGATCTATGACATTCTAGGGTGATTCAAGGTCTAAGGTTCAGGTATATTGTTCGTACAATTCCATGGTAGGTGGTTTGTGCCTTTCCGTAGATAGTCTTTGATTTATATGTGCAAAAGTACCAATACCCTTCTTTGGTTTATTGAGTTTTTATGGTTTTTAGCCCTGTTATTTCCTATTATGCCTTGTTTTTTTAGGTTGAGGTTAATTGTTGTGAATAGGGTTAACCTGGCCATGATATAAATGTTTTCCCATATTTTCTTATTATTGACCATTTGGTCTAGCTTTCCTGTTAGGCTGCTTTGTTTCCATGCCAAATACAGTTAGGTTGGATTGATTTTATCTAATATGTTGTTCCATGGCTTATATCATTTAGCTAACCAGTACTTTGAGGATTTTTTTGGAGGATGATTAGCATTTTTGTATGATTTCTTTACATGGGGCTGAAGAAACCTGGTGTAGTAAGACTATATGGGAAACTGACATTGAGGGATTTACCAGAGTGTATATTGTTAGGTTACGAGACCAAATGAGGGATTGATGTTGAGTGCTTCCTCAGAGTGTATGTAGTTTGCTGATAATATTCTATATGGGGAATTGACGGTGAGTGCCTCCTCAGAGAGTATTTTATTATACATGACAACTCTGTTATTAAAGGTTGTAAATAACAAAAATATTGTACTAAATTAATGAAAGGTGAATGGAATGGTGGACTAACATTGTTTGGAAATGAGAAGTTTTTTCATAATATGAAATATCTTGAAATAGATGTAAAATTGAGAAATTTTGAAGGGATGCACGCTGGAACATCTCATGTTTCTAAAAAATAATAATTCTACCAAAAAACATATGAAGATATTATACCCTAAAGGAGGGATGTTTCTATACATACATTTTATATATATATCAAGTCTCTAAAGAGACTCTTATTGGTGAAAATAATAGATCAAGATCATATATTGATCAACCTTATACTAGATCATGGAAGAAGGTAAACCATAACCTAGTTAACCATATTTTTACTAATGCAACCCCATCTACTATTAGAGGATCAAATCTAAAATCTGGGAGGATGTGGGTTGATAAAAATACAGATAAATAAACTAAATCACCATGATTTTATACAATAAATATCAATAAAATAACTCCCAAAAAGATTCTTCAAAAGGTATTAGATAAAAAAGACAAATAAAGTTATTTATTGGCTATTGTTGGTACTGTTAGAAGTTTTTGCATCATGCTTCTGAATTTTGGAACAACGTGAGAATGGCTAAATAATGCAGAAGACCTACATTCAAGGGTAGTATAGGTAAAGAAATGAAGAGTGATCCTACAAAACTAAATTAAAATACATTAATGAAGAAAAATATTTCAATCAATAATAAATTTGGGTGTCTTGAATACTTTTTTGATTACAACAACATGAGTGATCACATAAAATTATATTGAGGGTATTCAATAGTTAAGTACAACTCCAATAATAATAAAATAAAACAAAAAATGAAGTAAAAATAGAAAAATTGTAATGTCTTCATTAGGGAATAAACAAAATGAATTAGTAATTAAATATTTGAAGAATGCTACCCCAAGAGGAATTTTAATTTGGATTCCAGGATTTTCATATAAATCAAGGGTTGGGAAAAAATCCCTCAAGGTAACATTTTAGCATTTTTGGTTTGGTTGTGTTTTTTGACAAAGTATGTTTTCATGGTGAACTGTTGAGTCCCGAATATATTGTTGACAAAATATGATGACAAAGAACCATGAAAAAGGAATAGAAGATCTGAAGGTGGTACAAAATAACAGATAAAAGGTGGAACCTTTTCCATCGTGAGATGTTTATTTCATTTAAGATCTCATCAAAATATATAAAGGACTTGAGTTTCGTAAATAGGGGATTCATGAAGTTAATTTCACAGAGACTTAAAGAATGATGAAACTGAGCTTTGCGGTTACAACGAGCTTTGCGAACAGCAGAGGTGAAGATCATTTTGTTGGAGAATTGCGGTAGTGACACAAAATAATTGAGGGAAAACTCCGTGATTAAGATGATCTCTGTAATCCTAAGATTTCCATATTTTTTTGTGATATATAGGGAATTTTAGTGGGATTTTCACAGCTATGCGGTTTTAGTTGACATGGCGCTGACTTTGCACAAAAGGTTCTCGATTTGGTGGAATAGCCTATAAATAGAACTCAACCCCATTGAGAGAAAGTGGGAGATCAAATAAAAAACCTTATGCTCTCAAATTGTGATGGATATTTGTGGATAATGGAGATTAATAAAAGAAAAGGAATTTGCAGAGGCAGTTAAGTTCTACGAAAGGAAGGTGCATCGTGAAGGCCCATCTGGCTTTGAGGAGGAAGTGCGCTATGTGAAGTCTTGTTTAGGTTTCCTAAATCAAAAAGACTAGTGTGAGCTTTGTGATCTAGATATCTCTAAAATCTAGTGAGCTTTCCAAAACTCTATACTCTGTGAAGGTGTGTGCTTTGCGAAGAAGTGGGGACTTCACGAAGGCCTATTTGAGATTTGCGAAATTGGGTGCTTCATGAAGTAGAGTGATTTGTGAAGGTATTTCCAAAGGTTGTTGCCCAGTGATCAGTGGAAAATGGGTATTCATCAGTGGATGAAATTTTTTATTCAACATATAATCTAAAAACAGTAAATGATGCACTCATTAGAGATAATTAAAGGGCCTATAAGTCTTTAAATTGTGATTGGATATTCTAAATAAGTAGTGATCTCACTTTAATTGAGAGATAAGTGAGTTCTCAAATTATGAATAGTTGTAAACCAGGAGGGATTGTGAGTTTTCTTGGAACATGTAAACAGTAGTTCAGTTTTAGTGGATTTGGTATATTGGTGCATTTTTGGTGTATGATCCTTGGACAAAGACCATTGAGGGTGAACAAAGTTAAATTTTTGGGTCATGTACATTCTTTAAGATTTGTTCGTACTCTGTAACGATAAGGAGAGAGAAGAATTTTTTTTCTAATAATGAAATGAGATCAAAGGGGATTTTTTTTAATCTGTCATAGCCTGATCCCCCCCCCCCCCACATAGGGTATCTATCATAGTGGACCTAACATCAAGGAAATATTTTTCAACTGTAAAAATGGTCATACCATAGACTACTAAAAACATGCTAGGTAAATTAAGAGAAGTAAACTAAAATCATGAAAAGAATCAATCTATGAAAGAAATAAGAATACAAGATTGATTAAAGATATTTCATAAAAATATTGTGATAAGTTATGTAATTAAGGTATCTCAAACTATTTATGAAACCAAGTGGAAGCTCCAAAATATAATATTTTAAGAAGGAGTGTTACATAAATTTTCCCAATAAACTATAAATTACTTGAGAAATGAAAATTTTAAAAGATAAATTACTAGGTAGAGAAAAGGTAAAGATAGAATAGGTTATTACACATTATGTAAAAATAAAATTTCATGAGTGGTTTTAAACAAAATAAAAACTCAAGTCTATCAAAAAAATTGTGTGGAAGATGTAATTTTACAGGATGTAATTAAATAAAATGAATAACTCTTATACCTATTAAAAAAGAGATGATAAAGATAGAAAAATAATAATTAAGGGAACCTATTTAACTAATAAATAATGTGAAGATAAAAACCCTACAAAATATGAAGGTGAATAAAATAAATTATTACATTTCATCAAATAAATCTCATAATGGGAAATGAAATGTAGATAAAATCATGAAGAGTACCACAAAAAGTCAAGATAAATGAAAAAGAGTCAACTTGTTTTGAGAAAATTCGTAACCCTATTGATCGTATTATTATGCTCATAGGTTTTCTATATTATTCTCGTACATCTTTGGTATTACTTTTTCATTAACATTGACGTTGATTGATGTTGATGTTCATTCTCAAGAGGAGAAAATGAGTGAACAATGTGAAAGACAACATGCTGGAATGACTATTGAAAATATAATAAAAACATTAATTTTTTCACAAGAATTTATCATCAATATGAACTGCATGAATACTATCTGATCTAGGAGAAAGAATGAAGGGATCACCCCTTGAAGATGGTCAAACAAAAAGGAGATGATATGAATTATTATTTCCTGCATGTTTTGAAATTCTTGTCATATCTACATAATTGGGAGAAATAGGTAACCCAATTACACTTATTTCCCTTGTCATAATTATATAAAATATTTTTTTCATGGGGGAGTGTTGGTTGATGAGTATTCTCATAAAAAGGGGGATTAAAATATTGATTCACTTGAAATGTTTTATTTATTTTCTAAAGTGTACAAGATAATTTATTACTTGAAATATATATTTTATACATACAAATCTTTGAAAACTAAATATGTTATGATCATTATATTAAATTAATGGTTTTTAATTTATATAATAGACAAGCTAGTTTTTCTCTATTTATTTTTTTTCTACACTGGGTTAGCCTATGCAGACATAGAGTTGACCATTAAAATGATCTTTGATATGTGAACCTTATGGTACCATCATTCTTTCATAAAAAGGAGAATTTATTTTCAAATGTCTTGAATGTAGTAAGAAAACCCCTATATAAATCCTCTTCATTTATTTTCAATATGGGGGAGAAGGGACATTGAATTTAAGGAAATTGTATTGAAATCAATGTCAATATGGGAGATTTAAAATCCCATGTATATGGTTGACTAGTATAGTTGTATTTATTTCAATATGTAATAAGGGATAAATATTTAATATATGATGAAGTCCTCTATGATTTTTTATTATCCATAGAAATATAAAAATAGAATGTTTTTTAAAAATATTCATGAATTTTTGTGATGATTCATGGAGAATTGTTATAGATTCATTGGATCTAATTTATTAAGATAATTATCCATGATTTATGTGATTATTCCTAGAGAAATGTTATGGACTAATTGGTTTTCATTTAGTAAGATAATTCTCCTTGATTGGTGATGATTACTAGAGAATTGTTAGGGATTCATCTGTTGACATTAGATGTCATTCATGGAAAATTATCTTCATAACTATGAAAATTATTTGTGTAGATAATAATTAAAAACACATGTTTCAGATGAATAAATTTTTTGAGACATTTTGAACAATAAAGAATACTAAGAAAATAACTATTTTTATGTAGACTTTTAATATCATGTAAAGATCATTCAATTGAAGTATATAGAAAAATATAGTTCATATATATTTTTTAATTTTTTTTCAGAATAAGAGATGGTGATTGGTATTGGGATATTATTTGATAATTGTTTTATTTAAATATTTTACTTACAGAAATTATAAGTATTATATGGTTCATTAATAAAATAGAATGACAACCCATACTGGACTTTAAGATTTTTTATTCAACCCCTCACATGGGGACCCAAGGGTTAACACCCATGGGATAGCCTACCCATTGAGGTATAACATAGGAATGGTGGGCTATGTATAAGCCCAAGGAGGGACCATTTACAAGGCCCACATGAGAACATGATATGAGGTGTTCATTCAGATGGGACCATGTATGAGTTCCAAAGAGTATATCAGCAAGGTGAAGCCCATTTGGGGTGTGTTAGGTCATGTTTAGGTGATGATCTCACATAACTGGCATGTATTTGTAGCCACACCACTTGGTTAATAAACCATATCTTATATATATTGAATAATTGATGTGGGATAGTTATGTTTTGAGTTCAAATCCCCATTCATAAAAGATACTGATAGAATTCCCACTTAGTGATCATACCAATCCAAGACATCCATTGATCATGCCTAGAGGGTATTTGTAAAAGGAAATCATCTTAAACCTCCACTATCTAAGGACTACATGTTCAAGATAGAAACCACTCTCCATTAATGTTCACTACAACAATCCATCTTCCATGATCGTGTGGATTGAATAAGGGTTATTCAATTGTCTTGATATCATGCATGAAACATTGTATTTCATGCATATTATTATTTTAAGTATATGATTAAGATGATGAAAATAAATAAGTTTTATAAGTTTTCACATGTGAGAAGAAAAATCAACTGAAACTTGTTGACAATCACAGTGGAATTTTGAGATGTCCACCATGGAACCGCATGATCACTCAGCATTGCATTATGTATTCTGAGACTTCTGGATATTCAAAATAATTATGATATTAATGTTTTTTGAAAAGTATTTGGAATTTCATGAAAATATGAGTAGATATAGTGTATCCTTATATACATTTATCGAGGCATCACATGATCAATGAAGCGATCATGTAGAGAAATCACATGAATGTATGATCATTCCAACACCAAATGATGATATGTAAATCTTATGAATTTCAATGAGATCCTAAGTTGTTGTAGTGTTTAATGAGGCCTTTAAATTCCTATAATATTGATGGATTTAGAAAAACTATTGCCTATGTAAATAGAATTTCGGTCATGAAATATAATTGATCTCTTACATATGAATTACTAGGAGATATCATTTTTGAAAAATGATCTTCCATGAAAAAGGAAGTGAGAATCATTACAAATGTTTCACTTGAAAAATAAGGGTATTATAACTCACACATCACATATCTTTCAAAAATAAGAATAGTATTAACATGAACCTATCAGACCAAGAAGAATGAGGATAACCTGCACGTCTCCCTCGTCTCATAATGACAGCAAGAATCATATGAACCTCTTCACATGAAGGATATTATCACATACTTGTTTATGTGAAGAAAAGGAGGATAATTCCCTAAATATACATGAATGATCCTTTTTTGTCTATTTGATGGTTTCATATGATGAAAAAATTCAGTATTATTCTTTATAAACATGATCAATAACCCCTTAGGTGGACAAAAAAAAGGAATTGCACGACACACATGCATAGAAAAAAAGACATTCTATCTTAATTTTCGAGGATGAAAAAAGTGAGAAGAATTATAAGTTTTTTCATATTTATTAACAGTGTTTATTAAGTCCATACATTCTATTGTAAATGTGAAGATACCCTTGAAGAATAAACTAAATAGTGAAGGAAATCACATAAAATAAAAATGCTTTTTATGTGCTAGGGTTTTAAGGAGAAATGGATCTTGTGTCCCCTACATATTAAAGATAAATAATACAATGTATAGAAAATATATTGTTTATATTAGTGGATTTCAGAGACCACATTTGAGGAACAAGATCATCTAGTTGATGCAAAGGCATCTAAAGCGAAATAAAAATCTTATTTAGAGTGTTTGTTTAGTAACTCTTGAAGAATTTATGTAACTATATAAAATCCAATATGACTGGAGGAATCGATATAAAGAATTCTAGACACTCTAGAGGATTCATTATTTCCTATATAAAATATGTGCAGAAATTCTAGGCGTTTATCCTCAATTCAGTTTAATAGTGGTAAGAAAATACATGAAACAACCACAGGTTGATCAAAGCAATGAGTTTGTCATAGTACCAAACCTTGTAAAAAACAATATTTAATATTATCTATCTTATTATATGAATTTAATATGTATTTAATTTTTGAGAGAAGAAAAAAATATATATTCCTCTTAACTGGGGTATAGGTTTGAGGGTATGAGGGGAGAATTAAAAAAAGTAAAAGTTTGTAAAAGTTGGGTACACTGATTTACACCCCCCTCTCAGTGTCCCTGTATAATCCATTTGGGATCTAAAAGTTAATTTAATATAATCATTTATTACATGGGGTCTTCATAAATTTATTTTAATCATCCCTACCTTGTTTATTATGTACATTACTATGGGTAAAATTATTATTTTCTGTAACTATAAAACCCCAGTAAACCTCACCTATAAGTGAGTAATAATTTGTAAAGTATGGAGCTCCCAAAAAGAAGAGATGGTCTAGGACCTAAGTCAGGGAGAAAAAAACAAATTAGATATATAATTTAATGGTGGAATGTTGTAACACCATACAAGCATTGACTAATAGTGTTTTTTCCCATTGGGAAATGTTGCTTTATCATCCACTCGATGAACGAAGTAGTTTTCAAATTATCATGATCCTAACACATATTTATTTCATTTTCAATGCATATTTAATTATTTATTTATTTAGGTGCTTCATGGTTTATTTGGATGATTAAACACGGTCACAAAAAGTAAATAAGTTAACAAGCTTGTTAAGATAAAATAAAATTAATTATTATTTGTACAATATTTCATCAAATAAGATTAATTAATTATTTAAACATCATATGATAATAATAATCATGTGATTTATAAAATAACGAATATTTTCACATAAGTAAAAAAATTACTCAAAGAATATATTATGATAGAAAAATCATTCTTTTACTTGAGTTTAAATAAAATAATATTCCAAAGTAATTGTCTAGCCCTAAACATGGTGCCTTCAATTATGAAGGTGTTCTAAAAATTAAGTTATACGTAACCATGTTAAAATCAAGGATTTTTTTCCTTATAAAGTCTTTATTTGACATAGATCATGGTATTGAGGAAACACATGTTTAAGATTTTAGGATTGGTGAGCCTGCTAAATATATCATGTAACTATGAGTTAATGAAGTTGGAAAGAAATTTCTATATAAATTCCTTTGAATAATTTTGTAGGACCTCATTTAGATTATTTATATGGGGATATGGACCATTTCTTCCAAATATTCAAGAAATAGGATATTCTAAATTTAATGTTGAGGGATTTTGGGATTTGATAAAATTTTGGGAGACAAATAAAATTTATTTATTACACTATTACTATTAATCAAGATTGTGTAATAAAACCTACCTTCATTTGTTTTATTAAAATGGAATGGAAACTAGAGAACACTTCGATCATTCATGGAAAGAGGAAGTTTCCTCACTAGCGTAAATTTCCGAGAGTTGTACAGTGAGATGTACACTTCATTAGTACATGAAAAATCATAATATGTGTTGGATTATCATATTCCTGAGCAACCATTATATGGAGATAATGAATGTGAAAATTATGCCTTGAAGAGATACATGAAGAATTATTCAAATTTTTATTGCATCATACTACAATATATGCTTATAAATATGTATATGAGATAAAAATATATGGATTCATACACCATGTTAACCCATCTCCTAGTGCATGAAATGGAGAAATATAGGGTAATGATTAAATGTATTTTTACAACATTGAAAAACTATAAACTTTAAGACAATCACCTGGATAGTGATATTATATTAACTATGTTGAAGTATATTTATATGTTTGTGATTTATCCTTCCATGTGGATAATATATCATTCATTAATATCATGATATCATCTATTCAACCCGGATTCCCCATATTAATTATGAGTTACATAATGAACTGTATAAGGAAGCTACTCAAAAATATTTTGAAAATGCTTCACCAATATGGTTGAGATTAGTGGGAACATGGTTCATCACCTCTTATGGTGAATAAAGTGAAGGATAAGTTTTATATGGTTATGGTGAGTTTAATGTTAATCGATATTTTAAAATTTCCTTCAAAGTGAAAAAAGATTCTTATGGGGTGTAAAAAATGAGGCTATTTGATTTCCATGTGGTAAAAAAGGTTACTAGAAGAGGAAATGTAATTAATTAATAAAAAACTAACTCTGAATCACATATATTTATCTTTACATGTACTTTTGATATTCTATTATTGGATTTTGATAAAATGTGTAAATTTATTATTTTTATCCAAATATAAGAACCAAGGATGTTTATAAATACTAAAATAAGTATAGTGATATTTCTATATATCTAGAGGAGGGTGATTCCCAAGTCAACAAAGAGAAGATCACATATTCATATTGCATAGTGGATTGATTCTTATAAAAATAATTCTTTTTTGGGAGTTACTAAAATATTTATCTCAATCTCTAGTTTTAAAAATACTAAGACATTATTTCATATATGAAATAAATTTTTTATAGTATATTATAATATTATGTAGATTAATAATGCTTTAATCATAGAAATCCAATATTAGAAAATAATAGTGAATATAAAATATTAGTCTCATACCTAGTTATGGTAAGATAAATCTTGTAAAAGTGAAACTAGCAGTTATTTTTAGTGTATATGTAGAAGAGTTATTAAACTCTTAGAAGATAAATATATTAGATATTATGGGACACTAAGTTATTATGTTTTAAGAAATAGAAAAAATTATAGATAAAGGTGAAACCACAAATATTCTAGAATTTTTTTGAAGGATACTTTAAAAAAACATTAATGATATGCTAGAGGTATATTATATTACTTAATCAGGTTATATTAAGATATTTTAGGGATTCATATTGATGTTTTGAATACCCTTGGTCAAAGTTATAAGATCCTTTATGCAGTTTTCTTTGAGAATATCATAACCAATAATTCACTAATTATTTTATTTAATAGTGGATATTTTACTAAACTAACATCACTTTATACACATTAGAGTGATGATGGTGTATAAAGGTGGATTTATGATTATTATTATAAGTATTTTATGTATTCTATTATTACTTTCAAGGTATGTTCCATAAATAGTGATATTAATAGTTACGTATATTCCAACTATATTGAATATCAGGTATCTAAAAAGTTATAATATGAAAAAAAACATTATGTTTCAACATCAAGGGTTTAATGATAAATATTTGATAATTATGATTTTAGATACAAAGTTATATTAGGTAAAAACTAAATTCATATTAGTGAATTATCCTAATATCAACTTAGGATATAACAACCCCTAAGATAGAAAGGTATTGGTTAGGTGATCATATATATATCTATAATAAGGAAGACCTTATCCTTTGATATATTGGTAGAAAAATTGACTTCAATGAAGATAAGTGTCTAAATATAGATAATTTTTAATAAGAACAATAAGATCCACAAGACCAAGTGGGAGGAACTGTTTTAGGGACACAAACTATGTCGGAATGTTAAAACCAAATGTATATTTTTATATTCACCATGTTAGGAAATATATTATTTAATACCAATAATTAATCCGATTAGGAACTAGTAAATCAAAACATTATAAGTCTGTAAAGTTAATTTTTATAATTTTAGAAAAAGATTCTATATACCAAAATATTGTTCTACTTTTTTGTTGGTATTAAAAAAGAAAACATACATTGATAGTAACATTGGAACCAATAAGTCATGGTTGGTTACTACAGGTTTCAAGAGATATCTAGACATAATCTATATTGAAATATTTTCACTAGAAGTCATACTAAAATCCATTAAAAATATACTAGTTTTAGAATCATTGCATTATCATGAATGTTGAAACAGAGATATCAATACCACCTTCCTCAATAGAAACCTTATGGAATATGTCTATATGATGTTACTGTAGGGGTTTGTGACACCATAAGAGTGTTTTATTTTATTAATAATAAATATAAGACATCTTTTTAGAAGATCATAGGGGTGTCCCCATAGTTTTCAAAGAAAAATGCTTTGATAAAATATGGAAATAAGATGTTTAGTCTTACAACTAGTTAATATGAAGATAAATGTTATTTTTACAAGGATTACATAAAGTATTAACCCATGTTCTAAGGAATAATATCTACTATGACTGATCTATGGGATTTTTTATAGATATTAATTATAATTTTTTTAAAATGTATTACAAAATTCAATATAGAACAATTTTATGATAGAATTATTTCCTATGACACATGGTTTAAATTATATCCAAGGTGATGTGTTAAATAAATTGTAGATATTATTAAATATAGAACTCAATAAAATTATATTCTATAGATCTAGTACATATGCTATTTTATTAATTAATATTTTATATTTCTTATACATAAATAATAATAGGAAAATATCAAAAAAAAACCCCTAGGAGAAATACATTATGTATAATTAAAAACACCATGATTTTACTTGAGAATGAAACATGGATGAGTTCCTAATAATTGGAAAAACAAGAATAATATTTATCAATAGGTTATAAAATTAGTTTTTTAGACCAATTTTATCTAGTACCGTATGTAATCTTAATTAAATAAGTGAGATATGATTAATAAATTTGGGGGTATCCAAATAAACATAGATAGAGTGTGTTGCAAATTTTGATGAAGCATAAGAAATAATTTAGCTATGATTTGTTAAGAATTTATGAATTATACCAATATTTCATGTTATTATCATAATATATATTATTTTAATATTATAAATACGTTATTATTCAATATTTCAAGTTCATGACAATGAAAAAAACGTAAGTACTCAGTGATATCTCTTATTATAGGATTTTCTTAAAGGAGTGAAGTTGCAGTAATAAGAATATTCATAGTAGAACATGTTCGGACCATTAGTTATATCCATAAATCATTATAAGCATGTTAATCATGTGATATCTAAATCGATTTTGGTTAGTAGTTATCTCTACTTTATGTTAGAGTTTGTTGAAGCTTATTTTAGAAAACCGGGTAACTATATATTTTTGATTAAAAAATATTAATAAATATATTGTCACATGATTATTTTTATTCTGTATATCATTAATAGGATAATTTCATAATAATTGATATATCGAAAGGTTATAGTTGATCCATACTCTAATAAGAACATATGGATGATATGATAAAATTAAAAAACATATATACTATGTCCTAGATGAAATTTTTTTAGTGGGACATAGATGATATTTTATTATCTGGTATCAGAAGCTTAAAAAACATTGATACTTATTATCATAAAATGTTCACATGGTAATATCTAATAAGGTAAGTAAGATTAAAAAACATTCTAAAAGAAGTTCCACATGTTATATGTGTCATTGGATATTACTTTCTATGGATGTGTGAGTTGGTCCATATACTTTAGATGATTATTAATGTCTATCATGAATCACGCACAATGATGTACGGACAAAAAAATGATGGAATATGATCATGGAGAGGACATATACATTAGGAGTCTCATAAGTGATATATAATTAATTCAATAATTAATGAAATTATTTGTCAGTTTTTAGTTAAAGAAAGACGATATCTTTGGTCCTTTGAATGAACTAAAATTGTTTGATTAACTTTATGAACATAGTATTTCATCAATGCGTTTATTTGATATATTCTGATAGATAAATAAAAAATATATGATTGTGGAACAAGTATGAATGCTTCTTAATGTTATAACATGAAATAAATTATATTACACATTAGTGTTCAATAAAATCTTTTTTCATTTCAATTTTAAATTTTTTATCTTCATTGATGTGTTTCTAGGAAATAATCCTAGACTATAGTCACATTTAAATAATTCCACTGAGAAAAAGTTTTATAAGTTCATAAACTAAATATCTGTATATTATCATTAATTTAGATCTGGAATCTAATATTAATAAAAAATATCATTCATTGTTTTTTGGATAATAATAATTCAATTTTTTATAATCACTTTCATTCTATCACCATACATTCGAGTTTTTGAATATTTGAGTTGAATATTTTAATTAATATTTATTCACTATTTTAATTAATATAATATTAATTTATCAATTTCATATTATTCAAAAGGTAATAAATAAATAAATATTTATTAATTATTTTTTTGAATATATTAATATATATTTTTATTTATCTACATGAATATTAAAATAAATATTTACAAAGAGTTTGGTGAATATAAAATTTATTTTTTTATTTATGGAATGAATAATATTTATTTGAATAATTAATTTATTATATAAGGTTTGATAAATATTAGGGACGATTTATTGGTTGAGTTAAGGGTTAGAAAAAACATGTGATAGTTTATTTAATATCAGTTAAATAAATAATAATTTATTTATTTTACAAATTATATTTAGATATATGAATGTTAATAAAATTTCTAATAATATAATTCTTATTTTTAGAAATATGAAATTTCTTAGAATAATACTTGATAAAGGGACATTGCACAATTATCATAATATTAACCCTATGTATATATTAGGACTTATATTTTTTTGGATGAAAGTTAGTTACTGTCAATACTTATGAGACTCTATAATTCTATTAACACCCTAAGATAAATAATCCACTCTCTTTGTCAAGAAAGAAGAGAGAATAATTGAAATTACTTATTATCTTCAACGATGGTGAAAAAAAGCCCCATGTTCCTTTGATCTAGAACCTAAAATACGAAGTGCATTGTTTGAAGATTTAGGGATAACATGTTAATACAACTATTGTAATACTAGCTTAGATTACCCACTATAACTAGAATATAAAAATATTAGAAATAAAATTGATCAAAGAATGATTATTATGTTAGAGGAAATTCTATTTAAAAATAAATTATAAATTACATGTGAAAGATCCTATCATGAAAAATTAGATGTGGCCTTCATTATGTTTTTCTAATATTATACATTGAAACTGATGAAAAACCATTGTTAGGAAAATCCCCGACGCTTCTATTGTGCCCCAGAACCTTCAGACCATTCCCTCTCAAGTAAAAATAACTGTAAATAATATTGGAAGAAAATTATGAAACATACATCACTATATAAATCAAAACATGGAAATTATAGTTAAGGGAAACCCATAAAAAATTAACATATCCCATGTTATAATGATATGAAAAATACAATGTCATAAAATTCATACATAAAAAACGATTAGTAGGGAGATTATATAGATCATAGTAGAATGAGAAATAAAATAAGGGATAAATCTCAAAAGATTCATGAAGAGTCTTGTCCTAGTACATATAATTGAAGATATTTAGAAAATAGTTTATAATTTTAAAATATATAAAATTTTTAAATACCATTTTTATTTGTTAAATACACTTTTATAAACTTCCTTGTTTAATGGTTTTAAAATATGAAATATATCACTTCATGGAGGCAGTATTCCACATGTATGCATGTATGATATTCTGATTTTTCAAAGGTAGGATAAAAGGTGGATAATTTTGATAAAATTAAAGTAAAAAATAGTATTATAATATATATTTCATTATTTTATAATAGGTAAACTATATTTTAAAGAAAAATATTATGAAGAAAATGTTTGATAAGTGATTAGTACTCACATTGAGAGTTTGAACAACTTCTTGGAGTGCCTCTTAAAAATAGTGGATTTATGGATTTTATTTGGATAAACTGGATTCCGATCATGGGACAAGGATATAGGGTAATTAAAATGACTAAATGTTTGAAAGTAAACAAAATTTTAAAGTGGCCCTGAAGTTGTGGACTAAGACCCCTTTTATAAGTGGAGGGAATGAATTTTTTATAAATGCTACCTCTTAATATAAAGGAACACATGTTTCACATGGAATGTGGAATTAAACATGGATAATAATAGATATGACATAATTTTATTTTGATAAACACATAAATCATTCATTTTAACCCAATTTTTTAACATGTTTTTTTGGTCTTTTACCCATAGTTAATCCCTTTTTAATTAAATTTACCTTTATAGTGGTAACTAAATTTTTAACCTTCATAACAAATTTTTATGACTGGAAAATAAAATAAAATTATTTAGTAATTTGTATATTATTATATAAAATATATAAACATCACCATAAAATATAATTTCAATTGGTGAGAGAAATAAATTTTAATATTAGTGCAGTCTATGCGTAAAAACCTATTACTAGTATAAGTGACTTTTAATCATACCAAATATTTTTTTGACAAAATTATGATTTTTTTATTACATAATATGATATATTTTTTATTATTAATAAAATTATAGTTATTTGGATTAAAAATAAATCCAAAAATAAATTCTACCGTGTTAAATTATAATTAAAAGAAAAAGATGAAAATATATATTATTATAATAAAAGATTACTCATGTTTCAAAATGTAACAAATAAATTTTATAAATTGAACATTGTATTTTTAAATGAATAATTTTACTCCTTGAAAAAATTTGTGGTCAATGAAAATTGTTTCTATAATTTTCTCTCCATACATAGATCATGATAATGTAAAAACATGTATGGTACTCATAAAAACAATCAATTTCACTGTTAACCTAGAAACCAATTCATCAAAAAAATTATAAAGATTCACCAAAAGATAATTGTCATATGATAAATTAGAAAATTAAATTAATTTCATCAAGTTAAATTTAAATATTTATAAATTTTTATTTTAAATAAAATATGAATAAAAATTAGTTTTAAATTTTAAAAATAAAATGATCTTAAATTTATTTCATATGAATTTTTAATTAAATTAGTGGTATTATAATAGTTATAATTATTTATTTTTTATCATAATAATCATTGAACGTGTGAGGATAGAATTGTTTGTTAAAATTTTTTTCAAAATCCTCCCATGTAAGGCCTTCATCCAATTTAGCCTGTACCACTAAATCCCACCACTGACATGAAAGATCCTCGATCATATACGTCGCTATCTTTACATTCAGTTCTGCTGGTGTGTTGATGAATTCGAAGATATGATTCATCCTACTCAACCACACCTCCACCCTTTCTGGCTCAGAATCACCCGGAAATATGGGTGGATTCTGCTTCTGGAACTGGACATAATGGTCTACATGCCTTGACTCATCCCTCCGATTCCCTTTGTCCACATCCTGGAATGCTTGAACAATACTCTGAATGAGCTCTTAGTTCACACGTGGTTCAGGTGAAACCACATTCTCTGCAGCTTCTTCGGGTTGGTTTCTATGACGCCTAACAGGTGCCATTTTCTATACAAACAATGCACACCGTTAGTCTCACTTCCTAGCAACTGAAGGCTTAACATTTCAATTTATATCACATCAACTATCACATCATTGGTTTCCATTCATCAATCTTTTCCACATGTTCAGCCATTTTTGGAAACATCCCACATACTTTTTGAAAATCCATGTGTTTTCAAAATATACTAAATATCCACTTTTCAAAATGGTTCATTTGAAAATAAATTTCTGCATTTTTCAAAAATGTGCACCTTGCCCAAATCATAAATCATTCTTCGCAATGAGATATGCCATCATAGTGGGAATTCATTCCTATAATTCATGTCATTCTCATCTCATTGGCTAACCACATGATAATGAGGTTTGAAACATTCTATAAGTGTATCCAAACCACTTATGTACCCAACACCCTGGTAACTTGAAGTTCAGCATAAACATGTTAGCTACATCCTTTTATGCTATAAATTTCAAGTTCCAACAATCCTACTCCTGTCTAAGATGATCACCCAAGGAATAGACAAGAAGGAATTTCAACTCCAGGACAAGAACATCGATGACCACTTGTTAAGAAAGGACCGAACAAGCTGATACCATTTGAAATGACCCACCAATTCTCATTGGATTGAGTGTGTAACGAGTCATTACTTTGCCTTAAGCGACATCCCCAAGGCGCCAAAGGTTGGAAATAAATTCCGAAGGTTTTCTAAACAAGTGGGGGATGATTTATCCTTTAAGAACATACCACAGAGCCAACAACCATAACCTAAAAATCTACTAATGATGCATGATAAAACTCAGAAAAATCTACCATTTATTTATCAAAAATTCAACCAAGAGTACCACAGTGGGAACCAACACTAAAACATCAAAGTAAACAAAGGAAAGACAACTCAAAGACTACAAGACAACAACACAACTCCATGATCCATAGGCTTGAAGCTCCAAAATCATGAACCGACCCAAGTATCACGAAGCAATGCACTAAACATGTGACACTTTACCTTTTCCAACATCCCGGTATATGACATCTGCAAAAGCACCAATGTGCCAAAGTAGGTGGTGAGTAATGAAACTCAGTAGGTTTTCCCCGATGACTTCCCAACCCATGCCTCTAGGATAAAACATGTTAGCACAGTTATATAAAACAATTTATATAAAACAATTTCAATGCAGTTCACAATATAAAAAGTTCCATGTCAAAAACTATTTTCCAATAAAACCCATATTTCTCAAGAAAAGCAATCAAGCAAAGTTCCCAATTCCATTCACATTTCCATCGGGCACATTCGTTCCATTTCACCAATCCGCATAACCAACCATGCATGCAACCTGGACCTCCCTATACTCACGAGTGGTGAATTATCCTTCCACTAAGCCATCACTTAATGGACTACCTTGATGGGGGTACTTCACGACCTTATCTGTCCCAACCTCTTTATGGGGGGACTTCTCGCCCTTATCTATCCCAATGCATATGAACACACACCACAACCCATGCAATTCATGCCCAGAACCGAGTGTGTTCAAAACATTTCAATAAAGAATCACCCTTTTATTTAAAAACCTTTTCCCGTAAACCATTTTCCAAATTCAGAAAAACCATATTTTAAAATTACTATTTTAAAATCAAGAAACCAAAACGCTTTGCACAACCATTATTTCAATTTCCACAATTTCATCAAAACCCATCAATCATCACTAAAGAAGATTTATAGCATGTCGTGCACCACAATTTCACAATCACAACCAAGAAAATAAATCAATTTTAACTAAACCTTCAAGTTATAGGAAAGAGGAATCGAGAGTGAAGCCACCTACCTCAACAATTTGGGCGAAACCAACCAACGGACGAAGAACGCCTAGAACACCGGGTAAAAACACCAAAAACCCTCTTTAGATCACTTATCCTAACACAACCAAGACCAAATATTGTCATATTTGGAATCCAAACCCTTATATCTACCCAAAATGGGTGTAGATCTAAGAAAAAGTGAGAATATGAGAAGTAGATCTAAGTAGATATAAGAAACCGATCAAGAACGATCACATACCTTAAGAATCTCGCCTTGATTCGCCAAGAGAAGCCTTCATATCGCCTCCGGAACGCTTGGGAGAAGTATTCCAACCTTAAAGGGAGAGTAATCCCATGTTATGGCCACTTAAGAGGTTAAAACAAGGAAATTAAAGGCAAACTGAGTTAGATCCACAATTTTAGGATCTAACTTTAAGTGACCGCACGGTTAGTCCGCACAGTTTGAAAAACTGTGCGCTAACTGTGTGTTCGCCTCTGCCTCAACGATCCTTCACGCACAGTTTGGCCGCACGGTTTAGAAAAACCGTGCACCGAATGTGCGGAAGCCACTACCTCCAAGAACCAATGTGCAAGGTTTGTCCGCATGGTTAGACAAACTGTGCACCGACCATGCGACTTCCACTTCGCCTCAAAACATCATTCCAAGTTCTCCCGACTCTACCATTCAACACCCTTGAATTTAAAACCTTGAAAAGCATATAGATAGGGTTACATACCAGAATATGAGGGTACTACATTCTCCCCACAATTGGCCTTTCCATCCTTGGAATGTATAAAACCATCATTTTACTGAAAGAGTTCTGGCCACTGCTCTTTCATTTCTTTCTCGTGTTCCCAAGTCTCTTCTTGAATCTGACCATATTGCCACAAAAACCGCACTAGGCTGATGCTTTTTCCACACAGGACTTTATACTTCCTATCAACAATTCACACCGGGATATGTACCAATGAAGCATCCAACTCTAGGTCAACGTGATCCCATCTGATCACATGGTCAGGATCAGGCTGATACTTCTTCAGCTGAGATACATGGAACACATTATGTACTACACTGAACCGTGGTGGTAATGCCAACCAATATGACACCACTCCAACCCATTCTAGTATCTCAAAAGGGTATATATATCGAGGAGATAAATTTCCCTGCTTCTCGAAATGATGATGTCGAAGTCTTGGAGATATCCTCAGGAAGACATGAACACCCACAATGAATGAAAACGGTCTTTGACGACGATCTGCATAAGATTTCCGACGACTCTGAGCCATCTCCATCCTCTTTCTAATCAACTGAATCTTCTCTGTTGTTTCTTGGAAAAGTCTTGTCCTAACTAGTAAAGTTTCACTAGTTTCCACCTAGCATAGTGGAGAACGGCAAGGACACCCATACAATGCTTCAAACGGAGCCATGCATATCGAGGCTTGATAGTTGTTATAGTATGAGACTCCCCTAAGGGTATATGATCCTCCCATGAGCCACAAAAGTCCATTATAAAATCCCGCAACATTTCTTGCAACATTTGTATCGTCCGCTCAGATTTCCCATCTGTCTGAGGATGATACGCCGTACTCATCGTCAATTGAGTCCCAATGGCTTGTTGTAAGGATTTCTAGAAACAAGATGTGAACCTTAGATCTCTATTTGAGACAATAGACACTGGTACACCCTGTCTTTTTACCACTTCCCAGAAATAGATTTTTGAATGATCTTCCACCATATGGGTTTCACGAATTGGGATGAAATGGGTTGACTTGGTTAGACGATCCACTATCACCAAAATGTCATCATGTTTCTGGACCATTCTTGGAAGACCTGTACCAAAATCCATTGTTATCTTCTCCCATATCCTTACTGGGATAGGTAAAGACTGTAACATACTAGCTGGCCTCTGATGCTCTACTTTAACCTGCTGACAAGTTAAGCATCACGAGACGAACTCAACCACCTTATTTTTCACGCCGCTCCACCAAAACTATGCCTTCATCCCCTTATACATCTTCTGTGTACCCGGATGTACATCCCATCTCGAATGGTGGTAATCATGAAGGAGTTGTTCCTAGAAAACCATAGGTATGACCATTCGATCTCTGAAACACAAAACTGAACTCCCATCCAGCTTCCATTCCGGAATGGTCTCCCCACCATTGAGTTTCGGACTCATTGCAACACAGTCTACATTGGATGCTTGTGCCTTCTTTACTATCTCCACCAAATCAGGAACAAGTGTTTCTGAGAAGAAAACCGCAACCTCACCTCGGTTTTCACATTCCACATCCATGTTGGCTAAGACCGACATCCACTGCCATTCATCTAAAGATTCCTTTTCCAACTGGGCATACGACTTCCTACTTAATGTGTTGGCCACCGAATTTCCCTTACCCGATGTATACATTAAGTCAATGTCGAACATTTGAAGGTACTTCATCCATCTTCTTTGCCTCAGATTCAAATATCGTTGTGAGAAAATGTGTTTTAGGCTTGTGTGATCTGTAAACACAATAAATTTCTCACCAAAGAGAAAATGTCTCCATGTTTTCAAAGCATGGATGACTTTAGCTAACTCAAAATCATGTGTTGGGTAATTTTACTCATGCACTCTCAACTGACTTGAGCCATAAGAAACCACATGGTCTCCTTTCATTAGGATACAACCCAAGACTATTCCTAAATCATCACAATACACCACATACCCCTATCCTGATTCTGGAAAAATCAAGATGGGTTCTGATGTAAGGAAAACTTTCAACTCATTAAAAGATCTATGACATTCCTCATTCCATTGAAATGTGCGGTTTTTCTTTGTCAATGCTGTCATAGATGACGCTAGTCCTGATAAGTCACTCACAAAGTATCGGTAATAACTAGCCATACCAATAAAACTTCGTATTTCAAAGACATTCTTTGGCGGTTTCCAGGAAAGAACAACTTTTATCTTTTCTGGATCCACTGAAACCCCTTTCTCCAAAACGACATAGCCCAGAAAACGTACCTCTTGTATCCAAAAATCGCACTTTGATAATTTGGCATACAATTGATGGTCCCTCAAGATCTCCAACATTGTCTCCAAGTTCTTCTAATGCTCATCCCTTGTTCTTGAATACAAAAATATATCATCCACAAACACCGCAACAAAAGAATCCAGATATTGCTGAAATATCCAATTCATCAAATCCATGAAGACCGCTGGTGCATTCGTAAGACCAAAAGGCATGACTACGTATTCGTAGTGGACATATCTGCTTCTAAAGGCTGTCTTCAGAATATCCTCCTTCCGAACTCGCAACTGGTGATATCCTAACCACAAGTCAATCTTGGAGAACCACTGATCTCCCTTTAATTGATCAAACAGGTCATCAATGCGTTGAAGTGTATATCTATTATTTATCGTAACTTGGTTAAGTTTACGATAGTCCACATATAGCCTCAATGTTTCATCTACTTTATTTACAAACAAAACTGGTGCTGCCCACGGAGACACACTTGGCCAAATAAAACCTTTGCTTTCTAGCTCCTCTAACTACACTTTCAATTCCTTTAACTCCGTTGGTGCCATCCTATAATATGGAAGTGAGATAGGGCTGGTTCTCAGAAGGAGATCAATCATAAACTCCACTTCTCTTACAGGTGGTAACCCTGAGAATTTTTCAGGAAAACATCAGGAAATTGATGCACCACATCCGGAAAACTATTTTCCACAATCTCTTCCAATGATTCCAAAGTCAATGCTACGAACTGGTAATAGATCATTTCCACCATTGGTGCCAACAAACTCTTTTCACCTTTCATTACCATTCTCTCTCCTCAGAAGAGATTATCGATGTCGTCCTCAGTCTTGAAACTAACCATTCTCCTATAAAAGTCGATGTGAGCCTTAAACCTTTCCAACCAATCCATACCCAGGATTACATCATAGAAATCCATATCCAACATGGAGAAGTCCCATTCCAGCTCATCTCCATCAACAATTATAGCACATGATCAGCACACTAAGGCCAGATATTCTCTTTCACCAAGAGGAGTTTGCAGTTTCAACACAGAAGGCATCTTTTCCAGTTTTAAACATAGCAAGTCAACAGCATGAGAAGCAATGAAGGAGTTTGATGCACCAATATCAAACAACACTTGAAAAAAGTTAGAATTCAAAAGAATCGTACCTCTTACTGTTGATGGTCCAACCTGATCATCAACAATCATCTTCTCAGATCCATACAATTGCTCCGTCGCCACAATGTTCTTCTTATTGCCTTACTGAGATTGCCCTAGTTGAGGAGTCGTGGTACTTAGAGAATCACCATGGATAGCTCTATTATGCTGATGAGACTGACTCTTCTGTCCTTATCCTATCGAAGCATACGATGCTTGTGACGCCTTGGAAGTGTCACATGTGCCCGACCTCAGAGTAATTCTACAATAGTGTTGTAGATGCCCCATCTTATTGCAATTGTGACATTGTCTAGGTTGCACCATACACTCTATCTTTATGTGATTAGTCGATCCACATTGAAAATACCCATCTTTCATAATGGGTCATGGAGGAAGATTCACCGATTCAGCCGTCTGATTCGGATTCGCACTCCTGCCTTGGAAGTAGGTTTCCCTCTTCTGCTAGTTCCCATCATTAGAGTTCCCCCCATTCCCGTGGGCATCATCATGCTTCCTCCTATCGATCCTGAGATATCACATTCAGCAACCTTATCTTTGTTCACCATCTGTGTATAATCCGTAATACAGAGCACTGAAATCTTTGATCGAATCTCGTGCCTTATCCCCGATTCGAAGATGGGTGCCTTTAAAGAAGCACTTGCCACAACCTCTGGGGAAAAACAGACTAAATTCATGAACTTGGCCGCATACTCTGTGATAGAGAGGATCTCTTGTTTCAAGCTGAATAAGTCCATCATTTTCCAGATCTTGAACGTGTAAGGATATAATTTTTTGTTAAACAATTCTTCAAAATTCTCCCATGTAAGGCCTTCAACCAATTTAGCCTGTACTACTAAATCCAACCACTGACGTGCAAGATCCTTGAGCATATACGTAGCCAACGTTACTTTCAGTTCTGCTGGTGTGTTGATGAAATCAAAGATATGATTTATTCTACTCAGCCACACCTCCGCCCTTTCTGGCCTTGAATCACCCCGAAAGATGGGCGGATTATGCTTTTGGAACTGGACGGAATGGTCTACATGCCTTGACTCATCCCTTGGATTCCCTGTGTCCATAGCATGGAATGCTTGAACAATACTCTGAACCAGCTCTTGGTTCACACTTGGTTCAGGTGCAACCACATTCTCCACAACTTATTCAGGTTGGTTTCTACGACGCCTAACGGTTTCCATTTTCTATACAAACAATGCATGTTGTTAGTCTCACTTCCTAGCAACTGAAGGCTTAGAATTTCAATTTCTATCACATTAACTATCACATCATTGGTTTCCATTCATCAAGATTTTCCACATGTTCAGCCATTTTTGAAAACATCCCACATACTTTTTGAAAATCCACGTGTTTTCAAAATATACCAAATATCCACTTTTCAAAATCGTTCATTTGAAAATCAATTTCTGCATTTTTCAAAAAAATTTACCTTTCCCAAAAGCATAAATCATTCTTCACAATGAGATATGCCATCCTAGTGGGATTCCATTCCTCTAATTCATGTCATGCTCATCTCATTGTCTAAACCCATGACAATGAGGTTTGCAACATTCTAGATGTGTATCCAAAACACTTATGTACCCAACACCCTGGTAACATGAAGTTCAGCATAAACGGGTTAGCTACGTCCTTTTATGCTATACATTTCAAGATCTGACAATCCTACTCCTGTCTAATATGATCACCCAATGAATAGACAAGAAGTAATTTCAACTCCAGGATAAGAACATCGATGACCACTTGTTAGGAAAGGACCGAACAAGGTGATACCATTTGTAATGACCCACCAATTCTAATTGGCTTTAGAATGTAACAAGTCATTACTTGGCCTTAAGTGACATCCCTAAGGCACCAAAGGCTGGAAAT
Organism: Viscum album; assembly: GCA_963277665.1. NCBI lineage: Eukaryota > Viridiplantae > Streptophyta > Magnoliopsida > Santalales > Viscaceae > Viscum > Viscum album. The sequence goes on from OY728125.1 coordinate 151,009,673, forward strand.
AAATGTTGAAGGGTTTCAAAACAAGTGGGGGACGATTTACCATTTAAGAACATACCACAGAGCCAACAACCATAACAAAAAAATCTACTAATGATGCATGATAAAAATCATAAAACTCAACCATTTATTTATCAAAAATTCAACCAAGAGTACCACAGTGGGAACCAACACTAAACAATCAGAGTAAACAGCAGAAAGTTAACTCAAGGACTACAATACAACAACATAACTCCATGCTCCACAAGATCCAAGCTCCAACATCACGAACCATCCCAAGTATCACGAAGCAGTTCTCTAAACATGTGACACTTTACCTTTGCCAACGTCCCGATATATGAAATCTGCAAAATCCCCAACGTGCCAAATCAGGGGGTGGGTAATGAAATTCCGTAGGTTTTCCCCGATGACTTCCCAACCCATTCCTCTAGGATAAAACATGTTAGCACATTTATATAAAACAATTTATATAAAACAATTTAAAATTAGTTCACAATATTACAAGTTCCATGTCAAAAACCATTTTCCAACAAAACCCATCTTTCTCAAGAAAATCAACCGAGAAAAGTTCCCAATTCCATTCACATTTCCATCTGGCACAATCGTTCCATTTCACCAATCCACATAACCAACCATGCATGCAACATGGACCTCCCTATACTCGTGAGTGGTCAGTTATCCTTCCACTAAGTCGTCACTTAGTAGACTACCTTGATGGGGGTAATTCACGACCTTATCTATCCCAACATATTGATGGGGGGACTTCTCGCCCTTATCCATCCTAATGCTTATGAATACACATTACAACCCATGCAATCCATGCCCAGAACCAAGTGTGTTCAAAACCATTCAATAAATCACCACCCTTTTATTTAAAAACCTTTTTCCCGTAAACCATTTTCCAAATCTAGAAAACCCACTTTTTAAAATTACTATTTTAAAATCAAGAAAAAAACACTTTGCACAACCATTCTTCTAATTTCCAAAAAATCATCAAAACCCATAAATCATCACTAAATAAGATTTATAACATGTCTTGCACCACAATTTCACAATAAGAACCAAGAAAATAAATCAATTTGAACTAATCCTTCAAGTTAAAAGAAAGGGGAATCGAGAGTGAAGCCACCTACCTCAACAATTTGGGCGAATCCAACCAACGGACGAAGAACGCCAAGAACACCGGGTAAAAACTCCAAAAATACTCTTTAGATCACTTCTCCTAACACAACCAAGACTAAATCTTGTCATATTTGGCATCCAAACCCTTAGATCTACCCAAAATGGGTGTAGATCTAAGAAAAATAGAGAAGAGGAGAAGTAGATCTAAGTATATCTAGGAAACCGATCAAGAACGATCACATACCATAAGAATCCTGCTTCGATTCGCCAAGAGAAGCCTTCAGATCACCTCCGAAACTCTTGGGAGAAGTCTTCCAACCATAAAGGGAGAGTAATCGCGGGTTAGGACCACTTAGGAGGTTAAAACAAGGCAATTAAAGGCAAAACGAGTTAGATCCACAATTTTAGGATCTATCTTTAAGTGACCGCATGGTTAGTTTGCACGATTTGACAAACCGTGTGTTAGCTTCTGCCTCATCCATCCTTCACGCATGGTTTGGATGCATAGTTTAGACAAACTGTGCACCGATTGTGCAGAAGACACTGCCTCCAAGAACCACTGCACACAGTTTGGCTGCACTGTTAGACAAACCGTGCGCCGACCATGCTGCTTCCCCTTTGCCTCCAAAAATCATTCTAAGTTCTCCCGACTCTCCCATTCAACACCCTTGACTTTAAAACCATGAAATTCATCACGAAAGGGTTACATACCAGAAACCGGGGGTACTACATAACCCATATATTTAATCAATAAATCAACAAATATTTAAAAATAATAATAATACATAAGTATTTTAAACATATGTTTTTATAGTAAACATTTATTATATTTTTATTCACTTGAGGATTTACTATTAATTTAATTTTTTTATGATTGTTTACATCACATTGCACTATTTTAATATGGTAATTAATTATTTGTTTTATTTTTTTGTTGTATGTGGAGAAATATATCTAAAACATTATAATTATTTAATGTAATTATATATTGTAAAATCTTGGGGAATTACACACATGGTTTGTAAGGACCTGAGATTCTTGATCATTTACATTAATACTAACTTCTACAGTTTACATAACACACTAAACCAAACTAATGAAACACCTAACTAAAACCAAACAAAATATATTAAAATTAACTGAATAATATAATCATGTGTACATAATAAGATGGTAATTGACATAAATAATTATATATTTTTATTCTATTTGATTAATTTTTTAAAAATCATTCCTTTCAAAGAACCATTTAGAAAAGGGGTATTTTATTTTACCTTAATAAATTAAATATATCATAGTCAAAAAGTTTATTATTATAAGATATATAGAGATTTATAAACTCATATATAAATATTAAATTATTTATGAATATATATGAAATAATAATAAAAATAGTTGAATTATAAAAATGAAATTTTTAAAAAATGTTTCTTTTCTTTATATATTTTATTTTCTTTTAAATGATCATTTATAAATTATAGAATTTAAATTTAAAAAAATTAATTCATTTTTTAATAAAAAATTTCAATATTATCTTATGATGAATTGTAGATAGTTTTTTTAAAAAAATTTCATTTTTATGTTGATGGTGAAAAAATATGGATTTTATAAATAACATGACTTTTATGATGTAATTCGTATATAAATGTGAATTAGAAATTCTTGAAACCATTTTATAATAATAAATATAATTTTTATAATATATTATATAATTTTTAATTTTATTTAAAAAATTTCAAACCCATATCTAACATTTTAGAACCAAAGTCATATTTTTCAAAAAAAATGGATATTTATTACATTATACATTTAGTAAGTAAAAATGATTTTTATCACTTTTAGAAAATTAATATATAAAAAAATTATAAAATTTATAATAATTTGGTCTATATTATGTAATAAGGACTACATAATGTTTAATAATAAATGGATCATTACATTGACAAAAACTAGTTATCATGGTAAACATTAAAAATGAAAAAAATGGTTTAACGAAGAGATAAAGACCATTAAAATGTATGAAGACATGTGTGGATAGGTTTGTGAGACCTTTATATACCTTATAACTTACCTAATCCATTATTTATCAATTTTTTCAATGCTTTCCCTAAGTTTACCTTCCCATTATTGAAAATATTTTTGATATTTACAAAAATTTCATCCCTTTTTACTTATAGAAATGGAACTCCTCTTATAACTTCCCCTAAAACCATAAGCCCCTTATACATTTCCAAAATAATACAAAACCTATCCTAAAAATTCTTAGTCACATTCATGAGCATTTTATTCTTCTTATAAGTCTATCTCTCAATGTACCCTTTGCAAATGAGATAATCCAAGAAGTGAGGTATAAATTTCTAATAGTTAATTTCTCATTTTTATTTATTTATGTGAACATATTCATCCCAAAATTAGAGTACAACATATTAAAATTATAACCAAGTTACTATTATTATTATATTATTATTATGAAGTTATACAGTTATAATAATTTAACAATCTTTAACACAATTTTCTTTTCAATCAAGAAAAATGAAACTGTCATTCATGCGTTGTGCAGACCTCCCCCTCTATGACTTAACAAGTTTAATTTTACTTCACTTCCATGAAAGGGTAGTAATAATAGGTTATTTAATATAAATTTCGTATATTTATGATATTTATTCGAATATTAGAGGGTAAATCATATTATTCATTTTCCACATTCTATGGAAAACAAAATCATTATCCATGTGTATGTGTGGACTACCACCTCCATTGGACTTTCCATTTTCACTTTTTGTTTAATCATTACCTTACATGGATGGTCATGATATTGGTTTTAATATACAAGTATGATTTTATGATATTATTATAATTTTTTAAAGATAAATTGGAAAATATTTTTTCAAAATGAGTAATAAACAACCTTGGAAAATTCAACCATCCAAAACTGTGTTTTAAGAGTCAAAATGATTTATTCATATTATATAGTAACATATTAGAGGATATGTTCTTCTTATGATTCTATAAAATTATTATATAACAATATAATAAACACTAAATATGGAAATTATTCTTTGGTTATAATGATAATTTAACTAATCCACTCCATAATCATTCATTATTTATGGTTTGTTATTTTTTGGGCTGGTTTGACCATATACATGAAAAATTATATTAATTTATATCATGGAGGGCTATAGAAAAATAATAAATGATATAATATGATATAAATAGGTAAAATTTATTCATTTTATGTTCTCAAAAGGTTATATCAATATTTCTATAAGTAGGTAATAAATCACCCTTTCATGGTTAAGAATCACTGAAATATGTCTGTTATCAATTTCATTTTCAATGATAAATAATTAAAAATATCTAAAGGGAAGTTAATACATCATAAATAATTAAAATTTCCCACTTATGGTTTCTTTAATGATATGAAAATGATGATGTTTTAAAAAAAAATTAATACCATCATCATTTTTATGAAACTTGTTCAAAAATATCAAGATTACATACATCTGTTATTAAACGTAGGTAAAAACCCACTATAATTCATATATAGAATGATTATAAATAAAGTGAAAAATTTTAAAATATATTATTTGTGATTTGAAATAAGTATCAAGATTTATATGTTTTTTATATAGGAGGTTAGAGTGAATTTTTACAATGAAAGAATTATGCTACGGGTTTATTTTCTAGATTTTCACTCTTTGAAATATATTTCTTATTATACACCATGTTTTCCTGAGAATCTTATATCTATTATGCATTCAATATTTTATATCATTATTTTTTATTTATTTATTATATTTAAAGTTACATTTTAAACAATATAATTTGAAGGGGATTTTATTTCAAAGCTTCTAATGTTGTAAGGGTTTTCATGGTCTCAATTCATATTTTTTGAGACAAAATACATATTGTGCACCATGTTTTCCTTGAATGGTGTGTTTACTTTCAATGGTTTCATTTTTATCATAATCATTTTATTTCATTGGATACACTATTTTAAATTATTTTCCCATCTTAAAACGTCCATTGATTTAAATGTTACCCCAGTAGTAATGTATTTTGCTAACATAACTTTCATTAATTGAGTATTTATCATTAACTTGAACATATTTCATATAAATGGGTTACATTATACCCTTAATTTTATTATGTGGAATTATTTCATTATTTGATATGGATTTAAATTCCTACCACATAAACCATTATCTAATATTTTTTACCTTATAGTGTGTGTTTGAAACAACCCCATCTAACTACATAAATATTTCATTGATATAATGGTTTAATTAATATATCCCAAAAACATCCATGTATCCCAAAGACTTAATGGTTTATTGTTTTATACGTTATATATAAAAAATTTTATTTTAATACAATTGTTCAAATTTCTCCACAAAAATTCATCTCTATACTATTTCAAGAATATCTCAAATGATATAATCATCTTCATCGCATGGGGATTGGAAACATGAGAAATGGGTGAGTGTAGTTTCTCATTAAGGAAGAAAATATCATTAAATGAATTAGAACTTTAGGGTGACAAAATATCTTAATTAAATGATCATAAGACCATAGATGATAATCATAAAACATGTTATAGAAACATAACAAAAAACAATTTCTTCAAGGAAGAATAAATGATATGACATAGATCAAAGAACATCTCAATAAACATAAAATATGTTATAAGGACATAAAAGTGTGGAATAATTTGAAAATATTTAATAATCATGAAAAAATGTAACAACTTCATAAACAAATTCAAAATGTGGCTCAATGAAAAACATAATATTTCTTTTCATTATATACCTGGAAACCCACCATCTTATTCACATATAAAATTGTGCGTAGAGATCAACACCATCACACTAACCCTTTTGGAACAAACCTACTGGTTAACCCCATCTCATAAAATTTCAATCCCATAACCTAAAATCAATAACCCAATTAAATGATTGAGATATAGGTCCCACCTATCACATTATACATAAATTTGTGTACCACTTGAAAATAAAACATTCAACATCTTATAAAGACCCCATTAAAAAAGATTGGATTTTGAGAACCTTTCAAAAAAATCCCCCAACATGATCTTAATAAATCATAGAATTTAGGTTGTCTCATTCCCCAAAAGAAATAATATCATAATAACATATAGATTATGATGAAAATAACAATTCAAAAATATAATACCTAGAGGAAAAATTGAAGTTGGGAAATAATAGTATTCAAAAAAACTTTTAAACATTGATATAAAAGATGAAGTATAAATTCAAAAAAAATCACAGTGAAAAAGATGACTATAAAAAACAATATTATAATGTTTTATAAATAAAATATTTATATGAAGAAATAATTTTTCCAAAATGAAAATTTAAAATACTTCAAACAATTCTACTCAAAAATATAATTTAACAATAGTGACTTCAAAAAATAAAATGTCTTCAAAAAGGTTAATTGAAAATACATTGAAAACTTTTACCCATAAAATAATATTAAACAATGGATACATGAAAATTACATATTGTTTTCATAAAGTGGATTTGAAACTACTTTGAATACATTTACCCTTAAGATAATCTTTTATAATGGAGGAATGAAAAAGGAAAAATGTTTTTAAAAAGTGGAAGTGAAAATATTTTGAAAAAATTTACCCTAAAAATAATATCTCTTAATATATAATTGGAAAGTATAAAAAATTTTCAAAAATTAGTAGTGAAAATAATTTAAAAACGTTTAACCTAAAAAATATTTAATAATATATACTTGAAAAATACAGAATGTTTTCAAAAATGGAAAATGAATATAATTTGAATAATTTTACTTTTAAAAGTAATAGTTAATAATGAAACCTTGAAAAATATATAAAAATTGTCGAAAGAAAATGAGGAGTGCATGATAAAAAAATTTAGTTTGAATAGATGTAAAAATGTTTTAAACGTGCTTTAATCAACTTATTGTAAACCCATATATATAAAATGATAGTAAATTCATTATTTTAAAATGAATACAGGGAGATAAAGTATCATTAGGGATATAATAAATTTGAGTTTACATTATGTAAAAAAGAATATTGGTGAGATGTAAAATCATGGATATGTAAGAAGGATCTATTAAAATAAATGAGAATTGTTTTTAAAAAACATTTTTAAAAAATAATATAATTATAAAAACACTTTTTCATTTAAAACATTAATTCAATAGAATGTAATGTGAAAAAATTACATCATAATAGTTTATAATATAAAAATATTTAAATAAGATAGTCAATGAAGAGTCATTATAACCCAAGGAAAGGATTTGACTCTGAAAAATCCATTAAAAACTTTGTGATTTTTGTATCAAAACCCCAAATAAAATAACTTATTTGTAACACTTCAAGTTTGTTAAAAAAGGTAACAGGAATTGTAAAATAAATTCATGATCTGTATAATTTTTTAGGATTATTTCTTTCATTATTCCATTAGAATAATTCCTATACAAATTCAAATATTATCCCAAAAATATCCAAATTAAAATAGGTTTTGTGTTAAGTCCATTTAAGGTGGTTAATGTTACTATAACCATTGATTATTTTTATTAATTACATATAGTAATATATTATAATTAAATAATTTTAATATTGTATAAAAAATCATTTTTACATAATAAATACATTTTTTATTTCATCCATGTTGGGAGTTTATAGAAAATAAAACAAGTTATTATGTGGAGGTGGTAGTCTAGACAACACACAATTAGTATTTTCATTACTCAATGAATGAGAGGTGTGAATGTGGATTATATGTGATCATTTAAGAATAATAAATAAGTTATATTAATCATATTTGATCACAAATATAAGGCTCTGGCCTTAAACATTAATTAATCTTCAGTTATTTAAAGAATACACATTGAGGATCTTTTCAGGTTTAGAGTTTTAGAGAATTAGATCATAAATCATGAATTACATTCCACATTTAAACAAAGTGGTTACATAAAAGATAGTACTCATTTTTCCCATCAAGGGAAACAAATTTAAAATAAAACATGGATTCTTTCTTGACAATTCCTTGACACTATCATCACATCAGGTACCTTTCCCTTGACCTGTGAAAAACATTTCAAAAACATGGGATGAGCATAAAAAGCTCAGTAAGGGATATAAAAGTATGAAATGAAAACATTAGTCCATGTATGAAATCATAATTTAATCACAAAACATAAGAATTTAAACATACCTTATCAAATCCTGAATAAATCATAGTAATCATAAGACATAAAGGTAACTTAAGGCATTCATAACATTCTTATGTAGGGAGTAACCCTCATGGTTACGTTTGGAATACCCATCACAATATATTCCCTATTATATTCGGAGAAACCTTAACATTTAACTCCTTCGCGTTACCCAATGAATTGAAGAGCTATATCGGGCTCACCCTCCCTTAGTTTATCACGGAACAACCCGTCTTCATAACAAAGCCCAAGAACCATAACATAATCACATCACATAAAACATGCATAAAGGAAACATAACATTTCCACATTTCAATCATAAGATATCAATAAAACACATTGATATAATAAAAACATTGTGAAACCCATTTTCAATACCAAAATAAATGAAAAGTAAAACATGGTATTTATTTTTCATTTTAAAAAAAGTTATGGCTTGTAGAGGAAGCCGAAACTCAAATAATGGTCACGACGGCGGAGAAGTCGTTGTCGCCGCATACGTACAATAAAAAAACATTCCTTTTTTCATTTAGTAAAATGATTCGAATAAAAAAGATTCCTTTTGAATATACATAAAAGTAAAATGGGTTTATATATTGTATAAAAGAAAGTTGTGTATAAAACAAAATATGCCTCAATGAAAGGAGATTTAGACGAAGTCCCTTACCTCAGGTACGACTTGACTCGATCTTTCTTTAATATCCTGAATAATTAACTTGAGTTAATTTATACTTGCTTAAGAACCATTTAAAGTTAATTATTTCTTTTATATCACTTATAAACATGTTATAAACACTATGTAATTTTTTAAGTTAATAATGGTCGTTTTGTCGATCATTGGTACTTGAGTCAAAAATAAACTCTGTATAATTACAAGTTGTTCATGTGGTAAAATATCCATTATATCCAGAATTATATTCATGATGTAGATATCATATATATCATATATATACAGTATATACATGCATTTATAATATTACATTACATTTAGAGGTAAGAAATGAACTGCACCGTTTATGGAGACGGTAAGCCGTACGTACGCATGAACATTACTTTCATTTCTATTTCGTATTTTATGGAATGGAATCATAATTATATAAAGATATATTATAATTCCAGTATAATATCATATATAATATCATTAACTCCATCCTTTATACATCCCACATATGGCATTAACGAATCAAATCACTTTGAGGGGGCCATAGTATGCACTTCATAAAATGAAGATATCACGTTTACCCATAATGGAAACCATAAAGGTATACCATAAATGAAAAATAAAGATGCTTAAGGGAAACCTAAATATATATTATATATCATATATAAATATAGTGACATCTTAATGGCCACCTTTGAAGGTCTTAGAAGAATATAGAACAATCATCGTTTCGTGAGGCAGAAATTCACCATCTACGGAAACAGTATGCTCTTTGACCATTATATGTAGGTGTGTGGAAGTGTAGCTAGAATAATTATTATAAAAACATCCTAGTATATTGAAGATACTGGTTTTGTTACAAAAGAAATGAATGAAAATAGTTTACAGGGTTGTAGAAGAAAAATAAAACAAAATAACATTAGAGAAGACTTTATCTTTAAATCGGGTAACTCCTCTTGGTTTGAACCAAAAGGGTTTCTTGAAGAGATTCCTGACTAAGGTAAGGCTTATAGGATGAAGATAGGGATGTGGAGAGATAAAATGAGCAGAGTTTGGCCGATACAATGGCTTGATAGGTGTGGGTAAGGAGGTAGAGGTGGTGGCCTTTTATAAGAGTGAGGAAGGACACTCATAGAAAGTCAAGAAATGTTACTTTATTGTAAAATGTGTTTCGGATTTAAAAGGTCCCTCATTGATATATTTCTAGGATAAGTTGATAATGGTTCGAAATATATTCATCCAATAGGTCTTTGAAAAGTGTAAGTCTTAGATTTTACATTATCTTTTCATTTTATTTAAATCGTTAATTAATGAGGTAATCGTTTCATAATCATGGTGTTATAAAAAATTTAATTTATTAAATGTCTAAAAATTATATAAAAAATATCATGATGTAGGAAATCTCTTTATATTTACAATTACTATTTATAGTCAAATATATCATTTATGTTGACAAAATTAAAATTGGTTTACTTGGGTGTTACATACTTTTGTGATATTCTCCTTTCTTTAAAAATAAAATGATAAAGCGTCACTATCACCCAAAAGTGATTCCAGGGGGTCCTTAATTTTGGAACAAGGAATCCCATGGTTGTCCATGAAACAACCAGTATCATTAGGAAACATTTCGGGGTCATTTTTATTATTATGATATTATTTTATTATCCTTAACTACCCGATTACTAATTAATCACGATAATTAAAGATAATTACCGTCGTTACTATTCATAAAGTCCAGAAACAAAAGAGTCTTAATTACATAATTTGGACCTTCTGATTCCAAATATGGAATCCATTTTACCAAATTACAAACATATAAATTGCAAAAATTAATTTAAAAATAATTCCTGTTGTCATAACAAATAGCGGGGTTTTTTGAAACAATATCTATGAAAAGCTTGGCACTTGTTTGTGCCCAATTCCAAAGTGAAATTAATTATAATGACCACCCTTGTATTAAATGGTAAAAATATATTCTAATTACACTTTAAAAAAAATTAAAGTGATAATCTAACCATATAATTAAATTATATGAAAAAACAGTTTTGATGTAAAATGCAGTATTTTTCACTATTCATTAAAAAATGAACATTGTCAGAAAAATACCAAAAATTATTCCAAAGTAAATTTAAATGTCCCAATAATAAATAATAAGTATATTTTGACAAATAGATCTTATAAAATTTTCAAAAGATAGATTTAAAAATGGTTCACCATCGAAAGGCAGTAAAACAATCCTTTAAAAATATTAGAGAATTTGATGCTTAAGATTGGATTTATTCTCATTTTGAGTCTTTAAAACACTATCTAATTCATAAATACACATAGATAGGAAAATATACTATTCATTAATTACTTGGGATGTTACATCCTTCCCCCCTTTAGAAATTTTCATCCTATTAGTTTATTTACTTATCGAATAAGTGGGGGTATTTATCCATTATTACATTTTCATATTCTCATGTTGCCTCTTCAATCATGTGGTTTTTTCACAAAACCTTTACTTGATGAATCACCTTATTCCGTAACACTAGCTCCCTGTGGTCAAGAATCTGGACTGGTTGTTCCCTATAAGATATATTATCTTCCAGCTGAACTACCTATGGACTCAAAACATGAGATAGATCTGTCATGTACTACCTTAACATTGAAACATGAAAAACATTGTGTACCAGAGATAAACTCGGAAGTAAAGCCACTCGGTATGCAATTGATCCAACTCTCTCTAGAACTTCATATGGTCTAATGAACCTTGAACTCAGATTTCCTTTCTTACCAAATTAAAGCACACTTTTCCATGGTGATACTTTGAGAAAAACATGATCGCCTACCTCAAAAGATAGATCCTTCCTCCTGTTGTCCGCATAACGTTTATGCCTACTCTAAGCTGTTTGCATGTGTTTCTGTATCATCTGAACTTTTTCTGCCATCTCCTCTACCAATTCCAGTCCCATCAACTTCCTTTCACCTACTTCATCACAAAAGGCTAGAGTTCTACACCGCTTCCCATATAATTCCTCAAATGGTGCCATCTATATACTGGAATGAAAACTGTTATTACAAGAAAACTCAACCAAAGAAAGATGATGGTCCCAACTTCCCTGATAATCCATCGAAAAAGCACGTAGCATATCCTCCAAAGTCTGAATTGTTCATTCTGACTGCCCATCTGATTGAGGAAGAAAAGTTGTACTAAAATTTAATTCAGTACCCAATGACTTCTGAAGGACTTTCCAAAAGTTTGAAGTAAACCTAGGATCACGATCAGATAAAATGGAGAGGGGAACTCCATGTAACCTGAATATATCTTTAAGATACAAACAAGAAAGTTGATCTAGGGAAAAAGTATCTCTTATAGAAAGGAAATGACTAGATTTAGTCAAGCGATCAACAATAACCCAAATTGCATTATTACCTCGAGGTGTCTTCAGAAATCCAACAACGAAGTCCATGGATATATTCTCTGATTTCCACTCTGGTACTAGTAAAGGATGAAGCATCCCTTTTGGTAACTATCGCTCTGGTTTAACCTGTTGACAAGTCAAATACTTCAAAGTAAAATCAGCAATATCTCTATTCATTCCATCCCACCAGTAATACTTCTGAAGATCTCTATACATCTTAGTACAGCCTGGATGAACTGAAAACGGAGAACTATGAGCTTCACCTAACAACTCTCCCTTAAACTGTGAATCACAAGGCACACACAATATCTTCCAAAATATCAAAACACAATCATTATCAATGTTGAATTCAAGCAACTTACCCTTATGAACCAGCTCTACCTTTTTTTTCAACGCACTGTCTTGCTTTTATGCTTGCTTAATTCTGTCTGATAGAGAAGATTTCACTGATACCTGAAACAAAACAGAAGGACATCCTACACCAACAACTTATATGCCAAATCTCATCAAATATTTAACCAAAGGATAACTTTACAAATGCAACATTGTTAATGAAGCATTACTTTTTTGACTCAAAGCATCAGACACTTTATTTGCTTTTCCCGGATGGTAATGAATTGTACAAACAAAATCCTTGATAAATTCTAGCCATATCCTCTGTCTCATGTTCAATTCATTCTGGGAGAATATATAATTTAAACTTTTCTGATCGGTATATATTTCACACTTTACTTCATACAAATGATGCCGCCAAATTTTTAAAGCAAAAACAATAGAAACAAATTCCAAATCATGTGTAGGGTAATTTAGCTCATGAGTTTTCAACTGATGTAAAGCATAAGCAATTACTTGATCATTCTGCATTAGGACGCAACCAAGTCCTTTGAATGAAGCATCACTGTAGATAATAAACTCACCATTCCTGGAAGGTAGTGCCAAAACTGAAACATTCACCAATCTTCTTTTCAATACCTCAAAACAATCATCACATTCTTTTGTCCAGATAAACTTAAAACCCTTCTGAGTTAGCTTAGTCATTAGACTAGATAACCATGAAATGTTTTTAACAAACCTTCTGTAATAGCCTTCCAAACCAAGAAAACTATGAATCTTAGTTACATTTGTGGGTCTTGTCCATTCTTCAAAAACCTTTGTTTTTGCAGGATCAACAGTTATTCCATCTTTAGAAACAATGTGACCAAGGAAAGAAATTTTTTGCAACCAAAACTCACACTTGCTGAATTTCCCATACAATTTTTTTTCTTTTAAGGTTTAAAAAATAACCCTTAAATGTCTTTCATGCTCCTCATTACTTTTAGAAAACACAAAAATATCATCAATGAAAACAACCACAAAATTATCCAAGAACTCATGGAAAATTCTCTTCATAAGGTCCATGAATACAGTAGGTGAATTGGTTAGCCCAAAAGGAATTAGTAAAAATTAATAATGTCCATATCTTGTACGAAATGCTGTCTTTGGAATATCTTCTTCCTTTACCTTCAACTGATGGTACCCCGATCACAGGTCATTCTTTGAAAAATACTGAGCTCCCTGAAGCTGATCAAACTAATCATCGATATGAGGAAAAGAATATTTGTTCTTAAAAGTGATGTTATTCAAGGCTCTATAATCAATGTAATATCTTATTGAACCATATTTCTTTTCACAAATAAAATAGCGGCACCCCATGGTGATGTGCTAGGTCGAATGAAACATTTCTCTAATAAATCTTGCAATTTCTACTTCAACTCTAAAAGCTAAATTTGAGCCATTCGATAAGGGGGTTTTGAAATTGGCTTAGCATCAGGAACTAAGTCAAAAATAAATTCAACTTCCCGACCTGGTATTATTCCAGGAAACTCATCAGGAAAAACATCAGGATACTCATTTACCACTGGAACATCATTAATCTGAACAGTAACTTTTTTTTCAACAATATGTGCAAGGTAACATTCATTTCCATCTTTTACAAGTTACTCAGCCTCTTGATATGTTATCAATAGTAAGGGTTCATTCTTGTACACAAACTGAAAGTCTTTCTGAAAGGAAACTTCTTTATCTCTACAATCAATCTTAGAATGGTAAACCGAGAGCCAATCCATACCCAGGATAACCGCAAACTCTACTAGAGGTAAAACAATAAGGTTTTCAAGTAGGTTCTTTCCACGGATAAGGATAGGAAGATTCTTATAAATTTGTTTTGCCTAAACATTTCCCCCAGGTGTTTTCACAACAAGTTCAGGATTCAGTTCTTGAGATGGAATTCCCAATTTATTAGAAATGTTTTTAGAGATGAAAGAATTTGTAGACCCCGAATCAATCAAAACATTAGCATAATCTGAGAAAACAAACAAAGTACCTGATACCACTTCATTTGATGGCCCAACATCTGCTGAAGTAGTTGAAAATGATTTCACCACTCCTTTTTTCTTGTAGTCTAACTGCTTCCCACCATTTGAGATCTTTTTTGAACAATCATTTGCATAATGACCCACTCATTGCACTTGAAACATTTTACTAACTGTAAATCAAATCTGTCTTACCATCACCCTGATCTTTTTCAGTGCAATCATGATCCTTATGTCCCATCTTACCATATCGGTAGCACTTTCCAGAATTCAGAAGACATTCCCCAACATTCCTTTTATCACATTTATCACAAACTGGAAACTTAGTTTTCTTACCATCATACCTTTTTGAATAATTCTTCCCTTTCTCCTGCCACCTCGGTCTCTTCTTCTGTTGGTTGTTATAGAACACTTGATCATCAGAAAACTCCATTTCCACCTTCTCAACACATCGAACAAGCTTTTCATAAATCTTGAACTGGCCAAGAGCTAAAGCCCTTCGATATTTTGTCTTTAATCCTGAGTAAAAACGATTGATTTTACTATCAAGGTCTCAGATAAAATTTGAATCATACCTTGCCAATCAAGTGAAACTTTCTTCATAATCAGCCACTAAGTCGTCCCCTTGCCTCTATTCCAAGAATTTTTTTTCCATCCAAATCCGAATAGCCTTAGAAAAATACTTACCATGAAACATACCTTTCAATTCATCCCAGTCGAGAGCATCAATCTCCTCAGCATCCCTAATATTTTTAACCATCGACCACCACTGATCTGATTCATCCTCCAAATGGTAAATTTCAAGATTAACATTTTGATTGTGTGAACACCCCATGACATCAAAAATATTCTCCAGTGCTTTATTCCTCCCTTCAGCTAGCACAGAGTCAGATGATCCTCTGAATGGTGGGGGATGTTACCTCATGAAATGTTCCACCACTGACATGTTCCTCTGTGGTTGACCTGGATGATCTCATGCATGGATACCACCACCATTTATCTCTTGAGTCAACTACGCCATTACTGCAACAAACTATTCAGTTCCAATTCTGACCATCTCAGGATGCGGATTCGGGAGGGCATTTCCTTCTATATGCCTTCCTAGCACTACTTCCCTGTTTCCTCTATGGAAAAACATTTTGAACAAACATGTCTTACATGAAGCAACATGGTAATCTTTAAATTCTATATCATTTTAATTTTACCATAAAAAATATATTTTTGGATAATCATTTAATAGAATTATAACTCCTAAAGTTATCTAAACCGACCTCTGATACCAACTATAAGGCCCCAGCCTTAAACATACTTAATCTTGAGTTATTTCAAGAATACACATTGATTATCTTTTCAGGTTTAGAGTTTTATAGAATTAGATAATAAATCATGCATTACATTCCACATTTAGACAAAGTGGTTACATAAAAGATTGTACTTATTTTTCAAATCAACGAAAACAAATTTAAAATAAAACATGGATTCTTTCTTGCAACATCCTTGACACTATCATAACATCATGTACCCTTCCCTTGACCTGTGAGAAACATTTCAAAAACATTGGATGAGCATAAAAAACTCATTATGGGATATAAAAGTACCAAATGAAAACATTAGTCCATGTATGAAATCATACTTTACTCACAAAACATAATAATTTTAACATACCTCATCAAATCATGAATAAATCATAGAAATCATAAGACATAAAGGTAACTTGAGGCACTCATAACATTCTTACGTAGGAAGTAACCCTCATGGTTACGTTTGGAATACCCATCACAGTATATTCCCTAAATATCTTAGGAGAAACCTTAACATTTAACTCCTTCGCAATACCCAATGCATTGGAGAGCTATATCGGGCTCACCCTCCCTTAGTTTATCATGGGACCACCCGTCTTCATAACAATTCCCAAGAACCATAACATAATCGTATCACATAAAACATGCATAAAGGAAACATAAAATTTCCACATTTCAATCAGAAGATATCAATACAACACATTGATATAATAAAAACATTATGAAAACCATTTTAAATACCAAAATAAATTAAAATTAAAACATGGTATTTATTTTTCATTTAAAAAAATTTATGGCTTGTAGAGGAAGCCAAAACTCAAATAATGGTCAAGGCGGCGGAGAAGTCGTTGTCGCCGCATACGTATGACAAAAAAACATTCCTTTTGTCGTTTAGTAAAATGCTTCGAAAAAAAAATATTCATTTTTAATAGACATAAAAGTCAAAGGGGTTTATACACCGTATAAAATAAAGTTGTGTATAAAACAAAATATGCCTCAATGAAAGGAGATAGAGACGATGTCCCTTACCTCGAGCCTGACTTGACTCGATTGTCCTTTAATCTCCTGAATAATAAACTTTAGTTAATTTATACTTGCTTAGGAACATTTTTCAAGTTCATTATTTCTTTTATATCACTTATTACCATGTTTTGAACACTATGTAATTATTTAAGTTAATAATGGTCGTTTTGTCGATCATTGGTACTTGAGTCAAAAATAAACTCTTTATAATGTCATGTGGTAAAATATCCATTATATCCAGAATTATATTCATGATGTTGATATAATATATATCATATATATCCAGTATATATATGCATTTATAATATTACATAACATTTAGAGGTAAGAAATGAAATTCACTGTTCATGGAGACGGTAAGCCGTACGTACGTATGAACGCTACTTTAATTTCTATTTCATATTTTATGGAAGGGAATCATAATGATATAAAGGTATATTATAATTCCAGTATAATATCATATATAATATCATTAACTCCATCCTTTATACGTCCCACATATGACATTAACGAATCAAATCACTTTGAGGGGGCGGTAGTCCGCACTTCCTAAAATGAAGATATCACGTTTACCCATAATGGAAACCATAAAGGTATGCCATAAATGAGAAATACAGAAGCTTAAGGAAAACAAAAACATATATTATATGTCAAATATAAATATAGTGACATTTTAATGGCCACCTTTGAATGTTTTATAAGAATATTGAACAATCATCGTTTCGTGAGGCAGAAATTCACCATCCATGGAAACAGTATGCTCTTTGACCATTATATGTAGGTGAGTGTAAGTGTAGCTCAAATACTTATTATAAAAAAAATCCTATTATATTTAAGATAATGGTGTTGTTGAAAAAGAAATGAATGAAAAGAGTTTAGGGGGTTGGAGAAGAAAAATAAAACAAAAGAACATTAGAGAAGACTTTACCTTTAAATCGGGTAACTCCTCTTGGTTTGAACCAAAAGGGTTTCTTGAAGAGTTTTCTGCCTAAGGTAAGGCTTCTAGGATGAAAATAGGGATGTGGAGAGACAAAATGAGTAGAGTTTTGATATTCCAATGTCTTTAGAGGTGTGGGTAAGGATGTAGAGGTGGGGGCCTCTTATAAGAGGGAGGAAGGGCACTCATGGAAATTCAAGAAATGTTACTTTATTTTATAATGAGATTCGGATTTTAAAGGTCCCAAATTGATATATTTCAAGGATAAGGTGATAAGGGTTCGAAATATACTCATCCAATATGTCTTTTACAAGTGTGAGTCTTATATTTTACATTATCTTTTCATTTTATTTAAATCGTTAATTAATGAGGTAATCGTTGCATCATCATGGTGTCATTAAAAATTTAATTTATTTAATGTCTAAAAATTATAAAAAAAATATCATGATGTAGGAAATATTTTTATATTTACATTTTCTATTTATAGTCTAAGAGATAATTAATTTAGACAAAATTAAAATTGTTTTACCTGGGTGTTACATACTTTTGTGATATTCTCCTTTCTTTAAAAATAAAATGATAAAGTGTCACTATCACCCAAAAGTGATTCCATGGGGTCCCTAAGTTTGGAAAAAGGCATCCCATGGTCGGCCATGAAACAACCAGTAGAATTAAGACACATGTTGGGGTCATTTTTTATTATTATGATATTATTTTATTATCCTTAACTACCCGATTACTAATTAATCACGATAATTAAAGATAATTATCATCGTTACTATTCATAAATTCTAGATACAAAAGAGTCTTAATTACAAAATTTGGACCTTCTGATATCAAATATGGAATCAATTTTACCAAATTCCAAAAATAGAAATTTCAATAATTAATTTAAAAATAATTCCCGTTGTCAAACAAATAGCAGGTTTTTTGAAACAATATCTATGAAAAGTTTGGCACTTTTATGGAAAATTACAAAGTGAAATTAATTCTAATGACAAAAATTGGATTAAATGGTAATCATATATTCTAATTACACATTAAAACCAATTAAAACGATATTCTATCCATATAATTTAATTCGATGAAAAAACAGTTTTGATGTAAAATGCAGTATTTTTCACTATTCATTAAGAAATGAACATTGTCAGAAAAATACCAAAAATTAATCCAAAGTAAATTTCAATGTCCAAATAATAAATATTAAATTTATTTTGACAAATAAAGCTTATAAAAGTTTCAAAATATATATTTAAAAATGGTTCTCCATCAAAAGGCGGTAAAACAATCTTTTAAAAATATTAGAGAATTCTATGCTTAAGATTGGATTTATTCTCATTATAAGTCATTAAAACACTATCTAATTCATAAATAGACATAGATAGGAAACTATATTTTTCATTAATTACTTGTGAAGTTACATCCTTCCCCCTTTAGATAATTGCATCCCCGCAATTTATTTACTTATCGAATAAGTGGGGGTATTTATCCCTCATTGCATTTTCAGATTCCCATTTTGCCTCTTCACTCATGTGGTTTTTCCACAAAACCTTTACTTGATGAATCACCTTATTCAATAACACTTTCCCACTGTGGTCAAGAATCTGGACTGGTTGTTCCTCATAAGATAGATTCTCTTCCAGCTGAACTACCTCTGGACTCAAAACATGAGATGGATCTGGCATGTACTTCCTTAACATTGAAACATGAAAAACATTGTGTACATGAGATAAACTCGGAGGTAAAGCCACTCGGTATTGAACTGATCCAACTCTCTCCAGAATTTTTTATGGTCCAATGAACCTTGTAATCAACTTTCCTTTTTTACCAAATCACGTCACACTTTTCCATGGTGATACTTTGAGAAAAACATGATTGCCTACCTCAAAAGAGAGATCCTTCCTCCTATTGTCCACATAACTTTTATTCCTGATCTGAGTTGCTCTCATGTGTTTCTGTATCAGCTGAACTTTTTTTTCCAACTCTTCTACCAATTCCAGTCCCATCATCTTCCTTTCACCTAATTCATCCCAAAAGGCTGGAGTTCGACACCACTTCCCATATAATGCCTCAAATGGTGCCATCTATATACTGGAATAAAACTGTTATTATAAGAAAACCCAATCAAAGAAAGATGTTGGTCCCAACATCCCTGATAATCCATCGAACAAGCACATAGCATATCCTCCAATTTCTAAATTGTTCGCTCTGACTTCCCATCCGATTGAGGATGAAAAGCTGTACTAAAATTTAATTCAGTACCCAATGACTTCTGAAGGCCTTTCCAAAAGTTAGAAGTAAGCTTGTGATCATTATCAGATACAATGGAGAGGGGAACTCCATGTAACCGGAATATCTCTTTAAGATACAAATGAGAAAAGTTGATCTAGGGAAAAAGTATCTCATATAGCAAGGAAATGAGTAGATTTAGTTAAGCGATGAACAATAACCCAGATTTCATTATTACCTCGAGGTGTCTTCAGCAATCCAACAACAAAGTCCATGTATATATTCTCTCATTTCCACTATGGTACTGGTAAAGGCTGAAGCATCCCTTTCGGTAACTTTCACTCTACTTTAACCTGTTGACAAGTCAAACACTTCACAGTAAAATCAGTAATATCTCTTTTCATTCCATCCAACCAGTAATACTCCTGAAGATCTATATGCACCTTAGTACTTCCTGGATGAACTGAAAATGGAGAACTATGATCTTCACATAACAACTCTCTCTTCAACTGTGAATCACAAGACACACACAATATCTTCACAAATCTCAAAACACAATCATTATCAATGTTGAATTCAGGAAACTTACCATTCTGAACCAGCTCTACCTTTTTCTGCAACTCACTGTCTTGCTTCTATGCTTGCTTAATTCTGTCTGATAGAGAAGATTTCACTGATACCTGAATCAAAATAGAAGGAAATCCTTCACCAACTACTTCTATTCCAAAGCTCATCAAATCCTTAACCAAAGGATCACGTTCTAAACGCAATATTCTTAATTAAGAATTACTATTTTGACTCAAAGCATCAGCCACTTTATTTGCTTTTCCCGGATGGTAATGAATTGTACAATCATAATCCTTGATTAATTCTAACCATCTCCTCTGTCTCATGTCCAATTATTTCTGAGTAAATATATATTTTAAACGTTTTTGATTAGTATATATTTCAAACTTTACCCCATAAAAATGATGCCGCCAAATTTTTTAAGAGAAAACAATAGCGGCTAATTCCAAATCATGTGTAGGGTAATTTACTTAATGAGTTTTCAACTGATGTGAAGCATAAGAAATTAACTTATCATTCTACATTAGGACGCAACCAATTCCTTTCAATGAAGCATCACTATAGATAACAAACTCACCATTCCTGGAAGGTAGTGCCAAAACTGGAGCATTCACCAATCTTCTTTTCAATTCCTGAAAACAATCATCACATTATTTTTTCCAGATAAACTTAACACCCTTTCGAGTTAGCTTAGTCGTTGGACTAGATAACCGTGAAATGTTTTTAACAATCATTCAGTAATATCCTGCCAAACCAAGAAAACTAAGAATCTCAGTTACATTTTTTGGGTCTTGGCCATTCTTCAACAACTTTTGTTTTTACAGGATCAACAATTATTCCATCTTTAGAAACAATGTGACCAAGGAAAGAAAATTTTTTGCAACCAAATCTCACACTTTATGAATTTACCATACAATTTATTTTCTTTTAAGGTTTCCAAAATAACCCTTAAATGTCTTTCATGCTCCTCTTTACTTTTAAAAAACACCAAAATATCATCAATGAAAACAACCACAAACATATCCAAGAACTCATGGTGAATTTTATTTATAAGGTCCATGAATACAGTAGGTATATTGGTTAGCCGAAAAGATATTACTAAAAATTCATAATGGCCATATCTTGTACAAAATGCGGTTTTTGGAATATCTGATTCCTTTACCTTCAACTGATGGTACCCCGATCTCTGGTCATTCTTTGAAAAATACTGAGCTCCCTGGAGCTGATCAAACAAATCATCGATATGAGGAAAAGGATATTTTTTCTTAACAGTGATGTTATTCAGGGAACTATAATCAATGAAAAGTCGTATTGAACCATCTTTCTTTTTAAAAAATAAAACAGGATCACCCCATGGTGATGTGCTAGGTCGAATGAAACATTTCTCTAATAAATCTTGAAATTGCTCCTTCAACTCTAAAAGTTCAATTTGATCCATTCTATAAGGGGGTTTTGAAATTGGCTTAGTATCAAAAAATAAGTCAATGGTAAATTCAACTTCCCGATCTGGTATTATTCCAGAAAAATCATCCAGAAAAACATCAGGATACTCATTTAACACTGGCACATCATTAATTTGAACAGTTCCTTTGTTTTCAACAATATGTGCAAGGTAACATTCATTTCCATCCTTTAAAAGTTTCTCAGCATCTTGATATGTTATCAACAGTAAGGGTTAATTCTTGTACACAAACTGAATGTCTTGCCGAAAAGAAACTTCTTTAGATCTACAGTCAATCTTAGCATGGTAAACAGAGGCCAATCCATACCCAGGATAACATCAAACTCTACTAGAGGTAAAACAATAAGGTTTGCAAATAGTTTCTTTCCACGGATAAGGATAGGAAGATTATTATAAATTCTTTTTACCTCAACATTTCCCACAGGTGTTTTTACCACAAGTTCAGGAGTCATTTATTGAGATGGAATTCCCAATTTACTAGAAAAGTTTTCAGAGATAAAATAATGTGTACACCCCGAATCAAAAAACACATTAGCATAATCTGAGAAAACAAACAAAGTACTTGATAACACTTCATTTTATGCCCCAACATCTGCTGAAGTAGTTTCAAAGGATTTCACCACTCCTTTTTTCTTGTATTATGACTTCTTCCCATCATTTGAGCTCTTTGTCGAACACTCATTTTCATAATGACCCATCTCATTTCACTTGAGACATTTCAATAACTGTAAATCAAATTTGGTATTACCATCACCCTGATCTTTTTTAGTGAAATCATGAGCCTTATGTCCCATCTTACCACATCGGTAGCACTTTCCAGAATTCAGAAGACATTCCCCATCATGCATTTTACCACATTTATCACGATCTGGAAACTTAGTTTTCTTACCATCAGACCTTTTTGAAGAATTATTCCCTTTATCCTACCACCTATGTCTCTTCTTCTTTTGGTTGTTATAGAACACTTGATCATCGGCAAACTCCATTTACACCTTCTCAGCACATCGAACACGATTTTCATAACTATTGAACTCGCGAGAAGCTAAAGCCCTTCGATATTTTGGCGTTAATCCTGGGTAAAAACGATTTATTTTACTATCAAGGTCTCGGATAATATTTGGAGCATACCTTGCCAATTGAGTGAACCTTTCTTCATAAGAATCCACTGAGTCATCTTCTTGCCTCAATTCCAAGAATTGTTTTTCCATCATAATCCTAATAGCCTTAGGAAAATACTTCTCAACAAACATACCTTTGAATTAATCCCAGTTGAGAGCATAAATCTTATCAGTGTACCTGATACTTTTGACCATCAACCACCACTGATCTTCTTCACCCTCTAAATGGTAAATTGAAATACTAACCATTTGATTGTCTGAACACCCCATGAACTCGAAAATCTTCTCCAGTGCTTTAGTCCACCCTTCAGCTAGCACAGGGTCAGATGATCCTCTGAATGATGGGGGATGTTGCCTAATGAAATGTTCCACCACTGACATGTTCCTTTGCGGTTGATCTGGCTGATCTCATGCATGGATACCACCGCCGTTTATCACTTGAGTCAACTATGCCATTACTGCAAAAAAATGTTCAGTTCCAATTCCGACCAATTCAGAATGCTGATTCGAAAGGTCATTTCCTTCTGTATGCCTTACTAGCACTGCTTCCCTATTTCCTCTGTAAAAAACCATTCTGAACAAACATGTCTTAGATGAAGCAACATGGTAATATTCAAATTCTATATCATTTCAATTTGACCATAAATGTTTTTGGGTAATCATTTAATATAATTCTAACTCCTAAAGTTATCTAAACCGACCTCTGATACCAACAATAAGGCCCCAACCTTAAACATTACTTAATCTTGAGTTATCTCAAGAATACACATTGATGATCCTTTCAGGTTTATAGTTTTAGAGAATTATATCATAAATCATGTATTACATTCCATATTTAAAAAAAGTGGTTACATAAAAGATAGTATTGATTTTTCCCATCAATGGGAAAAAATTTAAAATAAAACATGGATTCTTTCTTGACACTTCCTTGACACTATCATCACATCATGTACCATTACCTTGACCTGTGAAAAACATTTCAAAAACTTGGGATGAGAATAAAAAGATCATTAAGGGATATAAAAGTATGAAATGAAAACATTATCCCATGTATGAAATCAAACTTTACTCACAAAACAAAAGAATTTTAACATACCTCATCAAATCATGAATAAATCATAGAAATCATAAGACATAAAGGTAACTTGAGGCATTCATAAAATTCTTATGTAGGTAGTAACCCTCATGGTTACGTTTGGAATACCCATCACAATATATTCCCTAAATATCTTCGGAGAAACCTCAATGTTTAACTCCTTCATGTTACCCAACGAATTGGAGAGCTATATCGGGCTCACCCGCCCTTATTTTATCACGGAACCACCCGTCTTCATAACAGTTCCCAAGAACCATAACATAATCATATCACATAAAACATGCATAAAGGAAACATAACATTTCCACATTTCAATCACAACATATCAATACAACACATTGAAATAATAAAAACATTATGAAAACCATTTTCAATACAAAAATAAATTAAAAGTAAAACATGGTATTTATTATTTAAATTTATAAGAATGTTATGGCTTGAAGAGGAATCCAAAACTCAAATAATGGTCATGACGGCAGAGAAGTCGTTTTCGTCGCATACATATGACAAAAAAATTCCTTTTGTCATTTAATAAAACGCTTCAAATAAAATGTATTCCTTTTGAATAGACGTAAAAGTAAAATGGGATTATACACCGTATAAAAGAAAGTTTTGTATAAATCAAAATATGCCTCAATGAAAGGAGATTGAGACGAAGTCCCTTACCTCGGGTCCGACTTGATTCGATCGTTCTTTAATCTCCTGAATAATAAACTTGAGTTAATTTTTACTTGCTTAAGAACCTTTTTCAAGTTAATTATTTCTTTTATATCACTTATTACCATGTTTTGAACACTTTGTAATTAATTAAGGTAATAATGGTCGTTTTGTCGATCATTGGTACTTGAGTCAAAAATAAACTCTTTATCATTACAAGTTGTTCATGTGGTAAAATATCCATTATATCCAGAATTATATTCATGATGTAGATATCATATATATCATATATATTTAGTATATAAATGCATTTATAATATTACATAACATTTAGAGGTAAGAAATGAAATGCACCGTTCATGGAGACGGTAAGTCGTACGTACACATGAATGCTAATTTCATTTCTATTTCATATTTTATGGAATTGAATAATAATGATATAAAGGTATATTATAATTCCAGTATAATATAATATATAATATCATTAACTCCATCCTTTATACGTCTCACAT
This sequence comes from Viscum album, assembly GCA_963277665.1. Taxonomy (NCBI): domain Eukaryota; kingdom Viridiplantae; phylum Streptophyta; class Magnoliopsida; order Santalales; family Viscaceae; genus Viscum; species Viscum album. Next base: position 151,035,331 of record OY728125.1, read on the forward strand.
ATGGAATTAACGAATCAAATCACTTTGAGGGGGCGGTAGTCCGCACTTCCTAAAATGAAGATATTGCGTTTACCCATAATGGAAACCATAAAGGTATGCCATAAATGAGAAATACAGAAGCCTAAGGAAAAAATAAACATATATTATATATCATATATAAATATAGTGACATCTTAATAGCCACCTTTGAATGTTTTAGAAGAATATTTAACAATCATCATTTCATGAGGCATAAATTCGCCATCCACGAAAAGAGTATGCTCTTTGACCATTAGATGTAGGTGTGTGTAAGTGTAGCTAGAATACTTTTTATAACAACATCCTAGTATATTGAATATATTGGTGTTGTTACAAAAGAAATGAATGAAAATATTTTAGGGGGTTGGAGAAGCAAAATAAAACAGAAGAACTTTAGAGAAGACTTTACCTTTAAATCGGGTAACTCCTATTGGTTTGAACCAAAAGGGTTTCTTGAAGGGATTTCTGCCTAAGGTAAGGCTTATAGGATAAAAATAGGGATGTGGAAAGATAAAATGAGCAGAATTTGGTTGATCCAATGGCTTGAGAGTTGTGGGTATGGAGGTAGAGGTGTGGGCCTTTTATAAGAGGGAGGAAGGGTACTCTTGGAAAGTCAAGAAATGTTACTTTATTTTAAAATGATTTTCGGATTTTGAAGGTCCCACAATGATATATTTCTAGGATAAGGTGATAAGGGTTCAAAATATACTCATACAATAGGTCTTTGACAAGTTTAAGTCTCAGATTATACATTATCGTTTCATTTTATTTAAATCGTTAATTAATGAGGTAATCGTTGCATCATCATGGTGTCATAAAAAATTTAATTTATTTAATGTCTAAAAATTATAAAAAAATATCATGTTGTAGGAAATATTTTTATATTTAGTCTAAGATATCATTTAATTATACAAAATTAAATTTTTTTTACATGGGTGTTACATACTTTTGTGATATTCTCTTTTCTTTAAAAATAAAATGATAAAGTGTCACTATCACCAAAAATTGATTCCATGGGGTCCCTAAGTTTAGCACAAGTCATCCCATGATAAGAAATGATACAAAAATTAGCATTTGGACTCATTTTTGGGTCATTTGTTATTATTATGATACTATTTGATTATCCTTAACTACCCGATTAATAATTAATCACGATAATTAAAGATAATTACCGTTGTTACTATTCATAAAGTCTAGAAAAAAAAGAGTCTTAATTAGATAATGTGGAACTTCTGATTCCAAATATGGAATCCATTTTACCAAATTACAAACATATAAATTGCAATAATTAATTTAAAAATAATTCCTGTTGTCAAAACAAATAGCGAGTTTCTTTGAAACAATATCTATGAAAGGTTTGGCACTTCTTTATGCCCAATTTCAAAGTGAAATTAATTATAATGACAAACATTGGATTAAATGGTAAAACTATATTCTAATTACACTTTAAAACCAATTAAAAAGATAATCTAACCATTTAATAAAATTAGATGAAAAAATAGTTTTGATGTAAAATGCAGTATTTTTCACTATTCTTTAAAAAATGAACATTGTCAGAAAAATACCAAAAATTAATCCAAAGTAAATTTCAATGTCCCAATCATAAATAATAAGTTTATTTTGACAAATAGATCTTATAAAATTTTCAAAATATATATTTAAAAATGGTTCTCCATCAAAAGGCGACAAAACAATCTTTTAAAACTATTAGAGAATTCTATGCTTAAGATTGGATTTATTCTCATTTTAAGTCTTTAAAAAACTATCTAATTCATAAATATACATAGATAGGAAAATCTATTTTTTTATTACTTACTTGGGATATTACAATAAATATAATCATTTAGACCATCCATGATGGCTCGTTATGAAAAACTGAATGTGTTGTCGTAAGGAGGTGTTAATCCATGAATATACACTAAAGACAATTATTTTTTTTATAGTAGATGGAAGTGAAAAAATAATTGTTTCACCATTATTATAATAACATATCAAAACACAAAATATGATGATATTATTATTGTTATAATATTTGTATGGTTGGTTTATAAATAAAAGGATATGAAATATATGTTGTGAGTGATGTGATACCTATGTTGAGACTGATGTTATTAATATTTTCATGACTTATTATATTCCCCATTTACTAATTTTATATGAAATGTGCATAATTTGTGTGAAATGTTAATGTTTTAATATTAAGTATAATTTTTGAGCATTTTTAGAAGTAGTCCAATTGATTCAGTTTACTGTTTTAATAATAACTATCACTATACCGATCCCAATTGTTTGGTTATTGTTTTTTAGGATTCTAATTTAAATATAAAACATTTCATTAGAAGGTACCATGAGCCAATTCTGCCATTTGAAGGGTCATATGGTCCTCACAAACAAGACCAAAGAATCTATGATCAAACTGGACCAGCCTTGAAGATTGATTTACTGGGCTCCATCCAGAAGTCTATAAACATTAAATATCCACAATAATTAGGGGGACACTACATTTCATCTTGTATAAAAATTTAAAGGCCCCAATCTAAGTACAAGGGGCCCAAATGAAGGATTGATGTCCAGCCTACCATTCTGGACGAGAATTAAAAGCAGTATAGTATGCATGACATATCGCATGATGTAAGCATTCAATCGAGCTGATATTTTGCGGTATGAAAGAGGAGAAATATTTGGCCGACTTTGTTGAAGAAACCATTCGTATTTGAAGGCATATTCATATTCAAAAACCCTTTCACATTATAGACTTCAAAAAGACTGGATTGAAATGGACAGTTTTAATTTGTTTAATCAACCGGACATAACTTTTGATCCATAAGTCCAAATGACTCCATATTTTTAGAGTAGTCGGACACCTTTATTATATAAAACTTTGAAGAAGGATATTGCTCGATATTCGGATGTCTTGATGTCCATATTTGCGAGCCAAGTGGAGGGGTATTTCTGAAATGTAAACAGTCCACCACCTTGGGCTATAAATACATCCCCTCATCTCCTTTCAAAAGGGTTGGCATTTCAGAAGAGAGTATAACATATTGGAACGACCAAAGCTTTTCCAAAGGCTTGGGAGGACCTTCCATACTCAAGTTTTCACTTGAGAGACCTTTCCTCCTCTCTTTTTTTTCACTTACTTTCATGTTCTTCGTTTTTGTAATTTTGTAAGTCCTTTCATTTGTAATTCTGTTTTAATGCAAGTTTCTTCTTAAATATCTCTTATTCTAATCCACCTTATGTAATTTAATGTTTATGTTCTTAAAATAGTTTAAATTCAGTTGAATATCCTTCCCTTATTTTGCTTCCTCATTCAATTTAAAATCCGTTTTTAATTTTCTTCATCGTTTGTGTGTGTGTTCGGCGCACTACTCTTATCATGTCCCTTTCTTTTTCTTTTCTTTATAATTCATCACCATAATCATTATAACCAGATTAGTAATCATTTTAATGGCTGGGTAAATCTTTAATTCGGGTTAGTTATAATTTAGGTATGTTATGTGATTGAGATATTTCGCTCGACGAATGTTCTTTAAATTAATATTGTGTATGTTGAACTTTATATGTCATGGATTAATGACATGTTATGTTTAATATGTGGATTCCATTTATTATTGGAACCAAAAATACACTACCATAAACAAGTAATGGTAATGATTAGAAACCTAAGTTAAGTTAAGTATTGGATTAAAGCTTAAACACTTAGAAATTCTAATCGATGCCAACATGTGAAGTGGGTGTTAATTTAAATGCAATATAAAGCAAAGGTCAAGGATATCACAATCTTAACTCCCTAATAATGAACTCACCCTAATATTTATCATTTTGTTAAATCAATTATAGTCAATCAATCATTTCAATTAAGCTCTGCAAACAAACCCCTCTAATGAAAATACAATCAACTAAAAACAAACGACTATTTCAAAGTATCACCGCCGAGGATTCGGCCCGAGTGCTGCTATACACATTAGCAGAGCACCGGAACTTTGACCGGTCTATAGGCGACAATCGGCCGTGTGTTTCAGAGACCTTGAACTTAATCTTGATGAAGGCCTTAGATTTAATGGATTTAGGCTAATTTTTTTTTACAATGGGAATTAATAATTCTAAAGGAATTTAAAGGGAGTAAATTTCGGTTGGTTTTCAAGGAATATTTGGTATATGAGTAGACTATTTAAAGGGTTAATGTAATTTCACTTTTATCAAAAAATAAGAGGGAATTTTCCGTTTAAAATAATGGTATGATAGGGGTAAGAATGGAAAATAATTAAGGTTATCTGAGTTATGTGAGGAAAGGTTGGTATGAAAAGTAAGTAAGACTTTAGAACCTAAAAATGTTTTTTAGACGGCCTAAAGGTCATTTTAATTTAGAAAAAATAAAGACACATTAGATTATTCATTTAAACCCTTATTCAATGTGTTTGAGATAAATATATATATCATAGTTTTATCTGTAGAGATAATGTCGCCAAAACATCAATGAAAGGATAATTTCCACTGTCTATAAATCATGAGTTAGGTAATTTGTCTCTATATTAATTAATTGGAATAAATAAAAATCTATTAACATATCATTCTTCATGAGGATACAACCCAATCCAATTTTTGAAGCATAATTGTATTCTACAAACCCTTACCCGCGATATGGTAATGTAAGTATAAGTTCAATGAAAAAAATATTTTTTAGTTCATTGAAACATTATTTACCATCATCTATATAATGGAACTTCACTTCCATTAAATTAGTTAATATATTTTACAGTCATAAAAAATTTCTCAAAAACTAATTGTAATATACTATTATCCTAAGAAAATTGTGAATATTGAATATAGTTTCCAGTTTGGGATATTTCTAAAAAATGTCCATCTTTGATGTATCTACATATATTCCCTTTATTTTGATTACATTACCCAATAATTATAATTTATGAATAAAGAATTACCACATGATAAATTTGGAAAACATTTTATCCTTTATTAATGTCTTTTACACTATCTACAAATTTTCTTTATGCACTTCCTTGATCTTTGAATATATATGAAAATTTTCTATAAGGAAAATTACAAATTGATCAAATTAGTCTATAAATATTCATTTCATTAAATCTAATAATATTTATGGATTGTTCATAATCCTAAATGGAATCACTATATATTAATTGTGTCTATTTCTCATATATAATGATTTTAGGAAATATTTACCCTTTTAATTCTTAACCGATGATATCTAGATTAAAGATCAATCTTTGAGATTTATGATGATTCTATGAGTTGATTGGATAGATCATAAATTTGGAAAGAGGATAAATGTTATTTATTTTGATTTTAATAATCTCAAGATATTAAATGAAAAGGGTCATCGATCCATCCTTTTTTTTTCTTTAAAATTTGTACTTTACACCAAACATTATGGCAACCCTCCTATTTATTACATAACTTTTCATTACATTTAAAAAATAGAGGATCTTTAAAGTTTAGTTTCTTGGAACTAAGGTAAATAATATATGAAAACATAAAACATTCTTCTAATAAACTATTTAGGATTCCTAATAGGTTTATTCTTTTTACAATTACTCTATCTCATAACCTAGGGACATACATCAATAGAAAGGGTGAGCAGAAGGATGAGTAAGGAAAAAAGTGAAACAATTTACATGTGAACTTCAGAGATGTCAATAAGAACATGAGGAATAATGTAAAGTCATGGAAAAGAGGAATGTAATAATAATAATAATAATAACTTTAATCTTAAATTGAAAATTTTTCTACCACATTTAATTTTGACATTAACAAGCATATCACCAATGGTTATCCCTAAGGTTTCATAAATATTTCAAGGTTATTCATGAATATATCATAAAACTTTTCATCTCTATAAATTAATTTATTTACCTAGTTCATTGGAGCTATATCAGGGATAAACCTTAATATGTATTTATTTTCATGTGATCCACATAGATCATAATAAAATATTTCATAAATAACCCAAAGAGAATTAAATAAATGGGTTTCATATCAAAATCATGACGTTTTAAAAAGTGCATAAAAATTGAATTATTATATCATTTTTAACCTAGAGAAAGGGAATTAGGGTTTTATTTATGTCAATTATAGAATAAAATATATCATTTTTATGTATTGAAAAATTATCATTGAAATAAAATAGGTTTGGGTATTCACAAAAAAAATAAAATAATTTTTGATAAAAAAGTGAGATTTTGAGACACAAATTGTGTAGCATAAAAAAATGAAACATTGTTTTAAAAAATATAAAAAATAGGGGGGAATGGATCACCCATTCATTAAGGAATAATAATATAGTATTGGGATACAAAAAAATGTAAATAAGAACATGGTTTGGAAACTTGAAAGACATACTACAAAAAATTAAATTGAATGGAAAAGGGAAGCTCAGAACCTCTTTACCTTGAAGTGTAACTTCTAAAACTCTATGATTGGGACCTTAAGGGATTGAGGAAACCTTTTGAGACTCCTTGGAAGGTAAATCTAGAAGAAAATTTGTGGAGGAAGAATTTTTAATGAAGATAAATGATGGAATTTTTGGGTATTTATAGTAAAAGAGAGGGAGTTTTTTATTAATCTGAAAGGACACCTCATTAATGTTATTTCAAAAACTATGGGCTTTCCCATGGTATTTTTCCATAGTATTGGACACTTGGGAAAAATAATATCATACATTATTCTTTATGAGTTTACCATCAATATTAAATTATTATGGCATCACTAATGATTTCATTAAACATACCGAAAACTCAAAACAATGTTTTTACTATTCACTGAAAACACAATGAATTTTATAAAAATCTCATAAATTCACCATAACATAATATAGACGTTATGAATTTAAATATAAAATTTATTTTATCTTAATAAATATATACATATGATAAATTTAACTTCTAACAATAAAAATACATTATTATTAAAAATAATAGCGGACTGAAAATGCATAGAGACATGTATAGTAAAATTCTTGACACTTAAAAAAATAAAATAATTTTATAAGTTGTAAATAAAAAAGAGTGTTTTATAACTCTATTTTATTTTAACAAAAAGTATCAAAAAATAATTATTTTAATATATAAATAAAAGTACAACCTTACTCGAAAAATCAATTTATCAAATTCCATAATAATTTTTAAGCAAAAATATTCTTAAAATAGAAATAATGAAATAAACATTATATTAAAACAATGAGATTAAATTTTAAGTAACTATATAATTGAAATATAACCCCTTAAAACACCCACATATGAACTAAGGGTAAGGTGTGTGATGGTGATGTACTCTTAGGGTGGCTCAGATAACATCGCATGAAGGGTAATCTTATTAACTTGAACTTCTCTTGTAGGAAATTCTGTTCAAACAAAATGTGTTAAATCTCTATTAGGGATTGGTTCATAGAAAATCCCAGTGACGGTACATACTTCCCATGCTTCGAAAAATGGGTTCCTACTACCCGAGTCTATTGGATAAGGCCATTGACCCATCTTTCTACATTAATTATCCATTTTATTTTCTATTTATAAAAAATAATTATAATGTTAAAAATTATTATTGTTTCCAATGGCCATATTAACTGATGGTCATATAAAGGTAAAAACCTAAAGGTCACATTTCAATTATAAGTATATATTTTTTATTTATTATTACATAGTAAAACATACATTTTTAGGAAACAACTTTTTATTCATAATTTCGAGTCATTACATTCTTCCCCCCTTAAGAAATCTCACTCCAAAATTTCAAATCATACCCTCAGAAGAGAAATGGTGTGGGTATTTATCCCTCATAGTCTCTTCTGGTTCCCATGTGGTTTCTTCGTATTTTGGTTCCTCCACAACACTATAATGAGGTGGGATGGTTTTTTGTGTAGAACCTTGTCTCTACGATCCAAGATCTCCAGCGACTACTCCACATAAGATAGGTCATGTTCTTGTTGTACCACCTCTAGATTTAGTACATGTGATGGGTCACGTATGTACTTTCTCACAATAGATTCATGGAAAAAATCATGGAATTGATTGAGATTTGGAGGATGTGAAAGCTGATAGGCCACCAATCCTATGAGATGAAGGATTTCATAGGGGCCAATGTACCTAGGTAAGAGCTTCTCTTTCATTTCAAACCACATGAATCTCTTCCTTGTAGAAATTTTAAGGAAGACATTGTCGCCAACATCAAACTCCATGTCTCATTAATGGTTATCGGCATAGCTCTTTTTCCAACTCTATATAGCCTTAATGTGTTATTGGATTGCATGATTATTTTCCACCATCTCTTGCACAAGATCATGCCAAAGAAGCGTTCTCTCATAAGCTTCATCACATCAAGGAGTTCTACATCACTTCCCATATAGGGCTTCATAGGGTGCCATTTGAATGTTCGAATGGAAGTTGTTGTTATTAAAGAACACAACTAATGGGAGATGTTGATCCCATCCACCATTAAATTCCATTGAGAATGTTCTCAATATGTCCTCAAAGTGTCTGAAAAGTATTTTCAGATTGTCCATCATTTGGAGGATGATAGGCCATACTGAAATTCATTTTAATATTCAGAGATTGTTGAATACTTCTCCAGAATTGTGATGTGAACCTTGGATCATGATCAGAAGTGATAAAATGTGGTACCCCACACAACCTTACCACTTGCTTCAAGTAAATCCTAGCAATTTGACTGAGAGAGAAATCTTTCTAATTAGAGATAAAATGGTCAGCCTTGGTTATGTTACCCACTATAGACCATATTATATTATTTCCTTTGGAATTACTCAGGAGAACAATGAAAAATTCAAATGTGATATTTTCCCACTTCCATGCTATTATAGGTAGTGGTTGTAATACCCCTTTAAGAATTTGTCACTCTACCTTCACTTGATGACCCTCAATGAACCATGTAGTGTAGTCGGTAATCTCCCTTTTTATGTTATCCCACCAAAAATGTCCATTAAGGTCTCTATAATTTTTTGTGCTTCCAAGATGTATAGAGAAAGTAGAGCTATGATCTTCATCCATCAACTCCTTCTTTATTTCCATAATAGATGGAATACTTATCATTGAAGGAAATTTCAGTACACCTTCTAGATCAATATTGAATGTATGAAATATCCCATCTTTTACAACCTCAAACTTATTCTATAGCAAAGGATATTTTTTCTATTTTGTCTTGATCTTATCTAGTAATTATGGTTGAGAAATTATTTGGGATAGGGTTGATGATTTCCCTTCCCTTAAAATTCCCATATATGGTTTCAGTAGGTCTTTGATCAAGATATCCCTTTGAATCCTCATCATGGATCAAAAAACATGGTATTTACTACTTAATGCATTAATTATGTTGAGTGATTATCCAAGACGATAATTAATTGAACAATAGTAATATTTAAGAAGATCCAATCATCTCCTCTGTCTCATATTCAATTCTGGTTGTGTGAAAATATACATCAAACTTTTATGTTTTTGGTATATATCACACTCCTCCCCATAAAGATAGTTCCTCCATATCATCAGAGAAATAACAATCACAAACAACTCTAGATCATGCGTATGATATTTCTTCTCATGATTCTTCTATTGTCGATATGCATAATCAATCACCTTGTCATTTTTCATGAGTATGCACCCAAGCCCTTTTAGAGATTCATCTCTAAAACTAACAAATCCTTCTCTTCTTGAGGGTAGAGTTAATATGGGTTTAGTAACCAATATCTTATTCAGCTCTTGGAAAACTTCCTCACACACTTTTTTCTAGATGAAATTAACCCCTTTTCTAGTTAAATTGATTATTGGGTGAGAATGTTGTGAAAAATTTTCACAAACCTCATATAATATCCTTTTAATCCAAGGATGTTGTGAATCTCAGTTATTTTTCTTGGATATAGAAACTCCTATATAACCTTTTTCATTATAGGTTGAACTGTGATTCCTTCATTGGTTACAATGTTCCCCAAGAAAGAAAATTGTTGTAACCAAAATGCACATTTACTAATCTTTCCAAAAAGCCTCTCCTTCCTTTTAGTTTCCAAAATAACTCATAGATGATACTCGTGCTCCACGTGACTTTTAGAATATATCATAATATTATCAATAAAAACAACCACAATATTATCAAGGTATTCCATATAGACTATATTAATCAAATATATATAAATAGTATGAGCATTAGTCAAGCCAAAGGGCATAACAACAAACTAATAATGCCAATATCTTGATCAGAAGGCAGTTTTTTGAATATTTTATTTCTTCACCTAAAATTTAAGATCAGTAGATCGAAGATTAATCTTAGAGAAGAATTTATCCCCATGAAACTGGTCAAAAAGTCATCAATTCTTGGAAGAGGTTACTATTCTTCATTGTGATCCTGTTGATCTCTCTATAATAAATGCATAACAACATTGGTACATCATTCTTCATTATAAAGAGAACATGTGATCCTCAAGTAGACACTCTCATTTGGATAACCCCCTTCTCTAAAATATCTTGGATTTGTTTATTTAATTCTTTAATATCCACATTTTCTATCCATTATAGGGTTTTTGATATTAGATGAGATCACAGTACAAATTCAATGGATAACTCTACCTCTTTTTTGGTGGAGGATTGGGTAACTCCTTAGGAAATATGTTAATGTATTCCTGGATGATGTGGAATTTTTCTATCCTTAAACTCCCATTTTATTATTCATATTAACCGATCAACTCCATAATGAAGGCTATACGAGGTGCTTCAAGACGAATCACTAATTAATAAAATTTTCCTTAGAAGATAACTGTAGGTATCCCATTCAAGACTACTATGATTTCCTTTCTTATAAATTTGATCTTCTCATTATACTTTGAGAGACAGTCTATCCCTAGTATAGTGTTTAATTATAACATGGGAATGAATACTAGATTTGTGATAAGATTTTTCCTAGTAATGAAAATATTATAGTTTCTAAAAATTGTGGATACTTGAATAATCCCTCCAAGAGTCTTGACAGATAACTCAAGTTTTAAAATTTCACGGACTGATTCTATATTCATTTAAAACATGGAAGAAATAATGGATTTCATAGAACTAGAATCAAACAAAGTACTTTCTATATTTGATATAACAAAAAGAGTACCTTCGACCACATCATTTGGCGATTCAACTTCAGTTTGCATGATTGAAAAAGCACAACCTTTCTACTTTGTCCTTTTTGAAGGAAAACGGTGACTCCACTCCACTGCCCTCATATTTAGATAGTGATTGTAAAATTTCCCTAGCTACCCATACTTGAATCATTAGACTTCAGGTAGGGAATGCACCATCTTCTCTTTGTATTTAGTGTTGGGAAGGTGAGGTTTCACCTCACTATAATAATTTCGAGCAATATGGTAATTCCTTCCACACCTATAACACTTATTTCTCCTAAGAAGGCAGTTCCCTGAATGCTTCTTCCCAAATTTATTACACGTGGGAAGTTGTATTTGCATTACTCCTATTCCTTAATCACAGATCCTCACCAATATTTGATCCATTGATCTCCTCTTTTCATTCAATTTATGAGACACTGTGTCTCACCAAATTCATGTTCAACCTTCCTAGAACTCCATATAAGTTCCTCATAGATATCATAGTCTTGGTTGGCTAAGTTCTTCCATATTTGAGGTATTTTTACACAAAATAATCTATAAAACTTCCCATTATGATCAATGACAATAGGTGTAATGTTAAGGCCTTGTTAGGTTCATCTTTTAGCTTCCCATATATTAATTTTTTTTCTGATTTATCTTGAGAAATTTCTTCTCCATTTTTGTTCTCATAGAATGATGGAAATACTTATTGAAGAAGATTCCTATAAACTATTCCCATTTGAAAGCTTTAATATCCCATATTGGCCTCAAGTTTTTAATAAATTCCCACCACTGATCAGCTTCTCCCTCTAAGAGTTAAACAACCAGGGTGACTTTCTATTTTTCAGAACAACATAGTACAGAAAATATCTTTTTGATAGAGCCCATCCACTATTCAACAATCAATGGGTTGATAGATCCACTAAATGTTGGTGTTTGTTGATACATAAAGGTTTCAATGGAATGTTTTTACCTTCATGATGAAACCATTCTCTCAACTTGATTCAAGTTATTTCCCATAACTTGAGTTATTTGATTCATCATTCTCATGACTGTTTCCATTTTGTCATCCATCAGAGTGCCATCAGTGCATGGTTCGTTGCAGTCACCATTTGCACGGTTCCTCCTATTTCCTTCCATTTTATAAAAGAATAACCCCTATGTGAGAAACTTATTTCATTTAAGAATATTATGACACTAAAGGGTTTTTATGTCTTAAAACATAATTCTTAAACACATTATTCATTAAAAACAATTCAAAGTTTCTATAAAAACTTCATAATGATTCATAAAAATCGTATGATTAACCTAACATATCCCCTAGGAGTGTCAAACTAAGAGTAAAGAAAGGCCCATTTTCATACACCATTTCTCATTCGAGTCTAGATCAAAGTGGGGTTTTTGGGTTTTACACCTATATACATATGTGCCAGTTCCACATCCACTTATTCATATCCATACAAGGATTTATTTTTTTGGAAACCACATACTTACTATTTCACCAAAAAACCTGGATGTTTTTATATTTTTAAAGATTTATATAGGGTTCTTCCTAATGTTTTCAAATCCTAATTTCCATAAATAACTAAACTATCCTTTGATAGAAATGATGGAATCCTACCTTTTTATTACATAACTTTTCATTAAATTTTGAAAATAGAGGATGTTTAATGTTTAGTTTATTGTAAATAAGGTACATAATACAAGAAAACATAAAACATTACTCTAATCCAATTTTAAGGATTAATAATAGATTTATCCTATGTAAAATTATTGCATCTCATCACCTAGGGACATACATCAATGGAAAGGGTGAGAAGAAGGCCCTGTAAGGAAAACAAGTGAAATAATTTACATGTTAACTTGAGAGATATCAATAAGAACTTGAGGAATATCATAATGAAATGATAAATAGTCATATCATAATAATAATTACTTGATTAATAACTTTAAAATTTTTCTACGACATTTAATTTAGACATTCATAAGAATATCAACAATGTTTATCCTCAAGGTGTCATAAAAATTACCTAGGTTATTAACCAAGGTATCATAAAACTTGTCATCTCTAGAGATTAATTTCTATACCCAATGCATTGAAGCACTATCAGTGAACACCCTTAATATTTATTTATTTTCATGTGAGACTCATAGATAATATTAAATAATTTTATATATAACCCAAAGAGAATAACAAAAATGGATTTCATATCCAAATCGTGTCGTTTTAAAACGTGCTTAAAAACATGATCATTGTATCATTTATAACCCACAGAAAGGGAACAATGGTTTTATGTATATTTAATTCCAGAATAAAATATATCATTTTTTATCTCAATGAATACCCATAGAAATAAAATAGGTTTGGCTATTAATATAATGAAAATAAAATAATTTCTTGAGAAAAAGAGAGAGATTTTTAGATGATTTTTCTCCAACATAATGGCTATACAACGTGGTTTTAGTAAACCCTAAAAAGAGAGGGGACATGGGTCACCCATTAATAAAAGAAACATAATATAGTATAGGGATAAAATAAATAGGTAATATTAACATGGTATTGAAACTTAAAATACATGCCACATAAAATATAAATTGAATGGAAAAGAGAAGTTGAGAATTTCATTTACTTGAAGAGTAACTTCTAAAACTCTATGATTGGGACCTTGAGGGCTTGGATATGCCTTGGACATACTCCTTGGGAGTTATAACTAGAATAAATTCGGGTAGAATGAATTTGTAATGATGAGAAACGAATTAATTGGTGGGTATTTATAGTAAAATAGAGGGAGTTTTGTATTAATTTCAAAGGATACCTCATTAGTGGTATTTGGAAAACTATGATATTTTATATGGTATTTTCCCTTAGTATTGGTCATATGGGACACCTAATATCATATTGTTTTCCTCAATAGGTGACCAACCCTATAAAATCATTATTACAGCATTATTATATAACTAATGATGTCATTAAACAAACAAAAAAATCACAACTGTATTTTTACTATTAACAAAAAAGAAAGTGAATTATAAAAAAATCATGAATTCATTGTAACCAAATATTGAAATTCTAAACTCAAAGATGAAACATATTTTTTCTTAATAAATCTATACATATGATATGTCAAACTTTTAACTATAAAAATACTTTATTATTAAAAATAATAGCAGACTGAAAATGCATAGTGACATGCATAGTAAAATTGTCGACACATAAAAAAAAAAAATTCATTTATCATTTTTAAATAACAAGAGGAGTGTTTTTATAACACTATTTAATTATATTAAACTTTATAAAAAAATAATTATTTTAATATATTAATAAAAGTAAAATTTTTACCTGAAAAATAAATTTATTAAATTCTATCATATTTTTTAAGAAAAACTATTCTTAAAATTAAAATGATGAAATAAAAATTTTATTAAATCAATGGGATTACATTTTAAGTAACTAGGTCCTTGAATCATAACCCCTTAAAACACCCACATAAACCCTAAGGGCAAGGTTTTTGATGGTGATGGACTCTAGCAGTGGCTCAGATAACATTGCCCAAGTGGTAATCTCCACTAACTTGAACTTCTCCCATAGGTAATTATGTTCATGCTTAATGTGTGGAAGCTCGGCTTTGGATTGGTCCAGAGTGAAGCCCAATGATGTTACATCAATCCGAATATCCAAAAAATGGTCTTTATATGGGCCGAATCTACTAGATTGGGCCATTAACCCATCTTTCTGCATTAATTATCCATTATCATTTCTATTTATAAACAATAAATATAACACTAAAATTTATTATTGTTTCCAAAGGTCGTATTAACCAATGTTCATATAATGGTCAAAACCCAATGGTCAGATTTCATTTATACATATATATTTTTTATTGATTATGAAATAGTAAAACATACATTTTTAAAATAAAAATTATTCAAAAGTTTAAGTTATTAAACACATTAAAGCATTAAAGAATATAAAACCCTTGGAAAAATATTGTGGTATATTCTTCTTTATTTCATATAATTCAATGGGATGAATTTTTTATATACTCTATCAGATAGGCTTGGATCTAGGTATGAGTTTGACCGAAAACTAATCCTCATGATCTGTTGGAATATTGAGTAATTCATCTATAAATACATAATTTTATTCTAATAAAATAATCTTTTCCCCAATGTTTAATTCATCCCCAAACATTTTAGTACAAAGTCCAACATTCATCGGTATCATAACTCATGTTATAGAATTTTATTCCACATGGAGCTTATAATCATCCTTGTATTGATACATGATAATAACATGATTTGGGATATGAAATAAGGTTCCCACATCTTGAGAATTAATATGTTATTTATATAGGGAAATCCATTACATTTCAAGTATTATGTTAAATTCAACCAAAGGAAGAATAATTGGATCTCTAGGAAGTATCCTTCCCCAAATCTTAATTTGAGAATATTAATAAATCATAGAAGTGAACATTGTGCAACTAGGATTTTTGACATAATGATTACTGACAATATCTTGAGTTGGTGGTTCAATATTCTTGGAAAACTTATATAATATAAAAGAACATTTAGCGACTTAAGTTAATAAATTTTCTAAAAGAAAACTAAGAGATTGGATGGAATAACTCATAAATGAAATACATACCCTACCATATGAATCATTCAGCTTTAGTCTAGGTTAATCTTGTTAAATTTATCTTTGTATATATAACCTAAAAATATTCAAATCCATCAAAATGGTTAACAATAATATAGTTAATTATCCAAATAATATCACGTGGTAGTTTCAAACTAGGAGTGTAGTTAGCTGTATTTTTTTACAAATAGGTGGCGATCGATATAATACCTAATCTACCCTTTTATAAGTTATTACACCTTGGAACTTCTTTTCCAGATCTTTAATACACTTTAAGTATCTAGAAAAGGATTCAATTATTAGGATAACCACTTAATATACACTTTACCAAAACATCAAGATGTTATTCAGTAATTAGACTCATACCATAGAATTTTCCCTTTGGTTTTAATTAATATTATATAAAATAATATCAAAAAATAAATAAATCCTAATCTGATACCAACTATAGAGTCCCAAGCTAAACATGACATAAATAGTACAATTAAATAATGTTTTACTTATTACATCTCACAAAATGTCAAAAAACCCAAGGAAATGAAGGTTTATTGTCTTGAATATTTTCTACATAAACATATTTTTTAAAAGTTATTACAATAATTTACCCATAATCACGATTCAATAGAAAAATTTTAGAAATTTTATAGGGTGTAATCATATTCATAACCTAGGGAACGTAAACAGATTAAAGGGGTGAGAATATACTCTTAGTAAAGGAAAAACATAGTATAATGTGTGAAATCATAAACATGAAGGATAACATGAGGAAGAAATAAATATATTAATAAGAGATCAAAATACCTTATATGATAATCATAAAACATTTTATATTATCATAAGATATTAAAGATACTATTAAGGAAGTATAAACAATAATATATGGTGAAAAACACCACTCAATAATCATATAACTTGTAATCATGACATAATTTTGTGGAATGCTTTAAAAATAAGGTGTAACAATAAAAACATGGCATTTCATAAAAATGAAATGGATCTTGAAATTTTTTTCATAACATAATAAAAAAAGATAGAAATTTGGAATAACCAAAAGAATAGGAAATCCTTTGTAAGAAAATGAATTATTCCCATGCCTATGTGAATGACCTCACTATGTCCAAGCCTGAAAATTTGAGAACCCCAATTATGAAAAAATCTATGTAAACAAAATCATTATTCCCATTAACCATTATATTATGAGATATAAACATAAAAAATTCATTTTAGGTTGATGTAAGAAACCAAATATCATCATACAAAAATATGTTTGATACTTAAAATGTCCCATAATTGTATCTTCATAAACCTATAGGAAAATAATGTGTTTCTTAATATTTTCATAAACATCACATAACATAACTTTAATTGATCATAAGATACATTAAATCAGATTCTCTGAAAGGAATCATATCATAAAAATATTTATTGTATGATAAAAATATTATTTCACAATAGATATTACTTTGAGGAATAATTGAAGTGAAAATACAAATGTTTTCATGAAACCATTTAAATATTGTTGTAAAAGATGAATTTCATATTCTTTTCAAAAAAATGACAAGGTATAGAGAATAATTTATAAATAAATATTGTAAATAGTTCCAAATAAAACAACATTAAAAAATATAAATTTTATCAAAAAATTATGGACCGGAAGATAAAACATTAGATTTTTAATGGAGGAAATCCCCTTTTTATATTTTAAAATAGAGTTTCGTGAAATCACACATCATAAAAAAAGTATTGAAACTTTACTTTTCAAAAGTGGAAATATAATTATTACAATCATATCAAATAATCCATATTATATTTACCCAAAAGAGAGTATAACATTGGTTGGAAGGAAACATCGCATGTATGAAAATATTAATTGGTAAGAATGGTAGTTATTTTTAACAAAATTATAATTTTATTTCAGAAATAATGTTATCCAATAAGAAGTTATTGATGATGATAATTAATTTACCCAAATAATAAAAAATAAATAAAAAAATTGTTCAATTTTACTATCAATTTTTTTTAAAAAAAATATATTTATGTAAGAAATACTATAACCCACTAAATCATAAATTCAGTTGATAAATCTCTTATAAAATAGTTAATAAATGAATAAAATGATATTTAGAGGATTATTATGAAATTGAAATAAACATTAAATTAAATTGAAAATATTTTTGTATGTTAAATCAATTGGTCAGTGAATACACCATGTAAATCATATTATAGATCACAATAACAAACATGTTCCAAGGAGTTTCAAATGAGACAAAAAAACCTACTGTTACCCTTGATTTACACAGAAGTGATTTAACATCCTATATCATAAATATAAAAATATTAATTAAATACTTTAATATCTTATTAATATACATTTCCATTTATACTATTCATTAATAACAAATCTCCCCATGTATTAGACTGTTATATTCTCTTTTCAACATTGATTGTTAAAAATCAAGATAGTTTTGAACTGATTTCATAAAAGCTGTGTAGATATTCCTTCTTCTCAACATTTTCATCATTTATAAAAAAATAATGTATTAGAATTGGATTTTTATAAATAACTAAAATTTTATAATTCCATTAAAGTGTATTTTTTTCATGTTTCATATAGAAAAAAGGGTGGTGAACTAGTTTTTGTTTATTTACCCATATTGATGGATTTCCTTATAAAAACATTAATTTTTGTGTTATAAATAATGTATCATATTAATTTTATATATAAAATGAATATATCATATATAATAATCAAATATAAACTAAAATCATCCTTGAAATGGTAGTGAAAAATAGAATACACCAATCTAGGTAGGTGGTAGTCCACTCGTATACATGAGTAAGGATTTAATTTTTTTTACAATGGGATAAATAAGAAATATGTTTATTTATTTACAAATATTAAAAATGTAAAAATATATATTAATTATTTATTAAATTTACCTTTTATACCATCCATTTTTTTAAAGTTAATGAAAAAGAAACTTGTTTATTCTTGGGGGCATAAATCTATATACTCAGATGATTTATGTTTATGTTATTCATAAGGGAAACAGGGGGGGTTAATGATTGTTAAATAATTATAATAACATAAAAATATAATAATAATAATTATTTTATCATTATAATGTTGTGAAATTAAATTTTAGGTTGAATAAAATCACATAAAAAAATTGAAAAGAGGGAGGACTGGTCAGAAATATATACCTTACTACTTGAATTATCCCATTTTTCAAGGGAATTAAACCTATTAGAAGTGTTATTTTGAAATAAAATACAACATTGTGGTTTATATGAGTGTTTTTTAGAATATTGGGATGATTATATTTTGAAAGTAAAGGGTTTTTGTGTAAGGGGTGGTGATGACAGGAATTCCCCATTTATAAGTTAAAAGGGATTACATTTTTCTAAATACCCAAAAAATTTCAATAATGGGAAGTAAATTTCCAGGAACGCGGATCAAAAATAAATAAATATTTTATAAAATAATAGATAAGGTTGATCCACACATAAGATACTCTATTGAAAACATGTTTTTTACTTGATATGAACCTTACCTCTTAGGTTACTCATTACTTCCATTTTGAATTTCACCATGGTAAATATTTTTTACCTAGTAAATTTATCCTCCATGCCATAAAATGGAATTTTTCTTATTATATAACATAGAAAAATGAATACAAATTTTAAATCTATTTTTTATTCATGTTTATAAAGTGATACCAATTAAATTAAAATATTAATAGTATAATGTATTATTTTTTTTGAAAAATATAACTTATGTTCTAAGATTCTAAATATGGGATTGAAAATTATAACCAAAATTTTCTAAATATATAAATTCACTTATAAAATAAATATTTTTTCTTAGGAAAATTTTTCTTGAATTTATAATTCTTACTTACATTCTAATTATTTCATAAAGGACATATTATATTTAGAATAGTATTTTTCACTATACACATTAAATTCAATCTTTTTGAAAAAAACAAATAATTGATTATAAGATAATATTTCAATGATAAATCAAAAAATTATGTTCATTCTTAAAATTAAAATCTATAAATGTAAAATTTTTATTTTAAATTAAAAAACATAAAATATAGAGAAAATATGTTTTTATAAGAAAATAAATTTTGGTATATTAAAAATTATTTCTCCTATACATTAAAAATAATCTAGTGTAAATATTTTATTCATATAAAAATATATTATAATTAAAATAATTGAATTTTAGAAAAAAAATTATTTTATTAGATTCACTAGTTGGGTGATATTTAAATTGAACATTAATTTGTTTTGTTCTTATATGTGTGGGTGTCTGTCTTTAATAATTATGTTACCACTATTTATACCTACCAATTTTATCACTACCTTAAAATGGTTTATATTTTTTCTTTAAATATTTTTTTCAAACCAAGATATTGAACATATAATATATTTGAGGGGGGTAAACTCATATAATTACATAAATAGTACAATTTCACCTTAGTTGTTGCTATTTTAATAATAGACATGCATGATAAGGTGGAAGAGTTCAATAAAATTAGTGACACTATTTCAACAATCATGGTATCATATAGGTTTGAAAAAAATTCACATGGTCCTTATTGGAAAAATATTAATGGATATGATTCTATACATATTAAACCACCTGAGAATCAATATATTTTCCCAACCTATACACCCAACTTTTGTGTATATGAGATTTATGATACTCCACTAACTAATAAAGAAGTGTTTTGTATAATTTCTGATTCCTAATAATGAAATTATAATATATGACATGCTTGATTCCAAAGGTATCTCCAGCCACTAGAATCCAAGCCTGGACTTCCAGTATTTTCCACTCATCCTACTATTGTGAAAGGAAAGAGTGTTGTCATGTTTTCTACTTATAATCCTATTGAATATTATAATAAAATATCTACAAAATAACATATAACATAATTTCCTTGATAAAATAACAATATTTGAGATACAATTATAATGTTTTGTTCAAAAACTTCCCCATACTGAAATTTGAAACACATATCATAGTGGTTCCCCTTATAATAATGTAACATAGCCTATAGTGCTGGAGAAATTTTCATATTTTCACCCTATCATCTAATGAATTTTGAACATAATTAATCTCATTTGATATCTATATAGTCATGAATAAAGTTATGTTTCTCTAATGATAGGTTCATACAACTAAATCCATAGTTATCAATAGCCTCAAAATCTACCACAAAATTTATTTGGGTTAAGGTATTTCTTCCCAGATCTAAAATTCAACCATGTACTTATGTTGATAAATATAAAATTAAACATAAGGGAAGAAATGATGACATATGTCTCTCTACGATAAAGAAAGAAACATATATTCATTCCTAGAAATTATTGTTTCCATGTATTTCACTTTTGACCTAAAAAATAATCTAATTCAATTCCCATGGATTAGGATAAAAAGGAGGTATATTTGATAGACCATCCATATTAATTACCCTACCAACAATTTTTAGGGTATGAAATTAAGGGGTTCCCTGTTTTAAAGAATTGTATTCAAATTAAAATATACATGGGGTTAATGGAATCAATACCACAAAAAAATATGATCTAACCATTTGATCACCTTGACAAAAATGGAAAAATATGAGAGACAATAAGGGTTTCCCTTATCATGGAATTAAAAAACAAGGCATATTAATTTATGTCTAAGCATGTGGCTACAAATTTCATGTGTATATTACAAATAAAATTCTTGAGCTTATTGGGATCAAGAAACCAAAGGGGAAAATTATTACAAGTCTTCTGAATTGTTATTCTTATAACATACCTTTGAAATATATTATTAATTGATGAATCACCTTTATAAATTTTCTCAAGAAGAAAGTTTATAAATTTTTAATATAATTATTGGATTTTGAGACTCATGTAACAAGTTTGTGAGATATTCTCACTATAATAGAGAATCATCATGCCCAATAATTCTAGTCATAGATACATGAATTTAAATTGAAAATCCCTTAAAATTTACAATATTATGCATATAAACATTATATAGATTAAATACTCACCACATAATTTTATAATTAATGGACACATCATCATTATTGAACCCTAAACTATAGAATATATTTTCCCTTTACATAGGATGTTAAAATATATGAAATGTGTTCCATTATACCAAACCCTTAAAATCATAAAGTGGCCTTCCCTTTTAGGAATCACTCCCTTATATGAGATCCAGATCCAAGTATTATATATTTGTGCATGGATTCCAATATCTATCATCATACATTAATATAAAAATTCCTCTATATTCCAACAATAATGTGTGGCATGATTCCTTTTATTTTTGGGATTTGTAGTGATGATCTAGATTCATGACTTATACCCAACCAAAATTCTTATTCCATCTGAAATCATTTCATCTTTCTATATATTACTTCCCCAAATCACATTTTATTTCATCCACTAACTCAAAACTAAGAATAATACACATCATTTTTAGGATTTTTACACCCAAAAACTCTAAGAAAAATCCTTATTACATGAATCCATGATACACTATAAGAAGTCCTATTCAAATTAATTTAAATAATATATCACTCTATTCCATATTTTATAACTCATAAACATGATCACTTTCACTCATCCCATGCTATATAAATATAAAATATATGTCTTGGATATCAATTTTGGCCATAATTCATAATATCCCACAAGCCCCTCTATCAGTAATTGAGTCACCCCATCAAATTCTTTATGTATAGTGTTGTATACCACAATTTTCGTGGAATAAGTTTTATTATTAACCTCACCATAACCAAAAGATGTTTTGTCTTTAGTATTTAAATCATCTCATTAATCTGTCTTTCCTGGATGACCATCCATCGATTTATAATGATGGAATATTTCAATAATCACATCCCTACTCACAAACAATGAATGTGCCTCAATGTTATATCTCTAAAAACATAGTGTAACCCACTATTTAGACATTCTTAGTGGTCATCCTCAACTCATTTTCCCCCATTCCATGTAGTATGGTAGTAGAACTGGCTTTTTCATAAATGCTTAGTTTTCATCCTTATCCAATTTTCCACATTCCATTAATATAAATCCTTGAAGGAATAATTTATTTATTTCTCCATACCCCTAACTATATTTTTGAAACCATTTGTGTTTCTCTTTTGTATGTCTCTACACATTGGTAGGGTGAATTGGCTTATTGGATTAACACATGATCAATCTCCATTTCTATTTGGGTAATATTATTGTGGTTGATGTGAAATTATGACCCTGTAATTTACTTCCCTATTATGAAATCTTTTTAAATATGTGTATTTTTATAATAAACCATATTTATGATATTAATTTTGACTCGTGTCAGCTTTGGAATTTTGGTTGATTTTCACAATTAGAATTATTAAGATACATTATAATGAAAATTCTTTAGACACCAATCCTTTTTTATGAATTAAAACCTCATTTAATATGGTCCTTTTATCAAGATATGAAATTTTATGACATGTGGTTCTTACCAAAATTCATTAAAAGAATTGGTGTGAGGTCCATCCCATTTTACTGAATGATTCATAGAGTGATCAGTTATAGGTGACCTTAAAATGATAATCCCTCCTTCATGTAGTGGATTTATCTTCACATGCCTCCCTTGTTTTAATACTAAATGGTAAATATACCCCTATTATATATTAACAAATAACTTAATACCTCTGTGGTTTAATTCACCCTTATATTTTATTTGGGATTATTAAATTTTCACCAATAGATTGTCTCGTGCATGATGGAACAATTGTTGAGTATTCAAAAACCTTGTGGACTTATACTCTTCTCAAAAGCCTAATTCATAACATTTAATGTTTGAATCCAATTAGAATAAATAGGTTGAGTCTATATAGACCTATTTTTTCAATAAAATTAATTGAATATTCATGGTTTCTCAATTAATATAAATTGGAAACAAGGTTCTTGGATTATCTAAACCGACCACCCATTGAATTTTGAAGAAGACAATCACCTTAAATCTACTAAGTAAAACCTTGGGGATATTTTATCCTTGAGTAAGGTTACCCCTTAATCGCTGAGCACATTTTTTTATATTGTGGAACTATTTTAGCCATCACTATTAGACAACATACCCAAACTATTCATTATTCCATCATCATTAATTTAGAAATTTAAAGAAATGATTTTCTTCTTCTACTTCCCCTATGATTAAACAGGTCAAGTATATATCTATGTTTAATTCAATATTAATTTCTAATGATATAGTGTATTCATTGAGTCTCTTTAGAATACACAATATGACACCTAGTAAAATCTATATAATTATAAATGGCATATCATGTTGGTCCTAGCCATATAAAATTAAACTATATGACACGTGATCATTATCTCATGATGTAAACCTTCATGACATTTGTTTCATATTGATAGAAATTAATCTAATTGATGTTGAATCCAAGTGACATGAATTTAATCAATTTGAATTGGTCTATCCTGCATGACCCAGATTTTTATTCCATGTGTCCTTACATTATAAGTTATCCCCCATGTAAAATTTCAATCTAAATGAGGGTTTTTAAATGAACCTTTTGTGGATTCATTCATGCTACCTTGAGATTCGTAGTGATTTATGGATAACTTGTCATAAGACCATCAATAAATCCATCTCTATCATATAGTTTTTCCCTTCTCATTTAGTTTTGGTTTTTTTGAACATTCATGCATTAGGATGAAGCCATCACTATCATTCCCATATACATGATCTTGATCTATGTAGTGCTAACTGTACTATATCTAATTGTTTCATGATTTCTTTTACAATATGATTCATAGTGACACTTGGACCCACTATCCTAGTCCCAACCACTTATCACCATCTCCTTCCATTATATCATGTATATGAGTAAGACATATAAATAGGGCCTTTAGGCTACCTCCCGTAAAGGATGAATCATTCAATTTGGGTCTATTTAATTCCACTTTTAAGGGATAAGTAGCATCCTTATGGTCAAATATATATGAACTTGAACATGAACAATTTTTTTAAATTTAAAGACCTTAAATTATAAATTAATGATAAAAATTATTCTTAATTTGAAAACATGTAAATGAAGACCTTATAAAAATTAAAGTATCCACTCATTAAGCATCCATCTTTTATATATTTAGAAAAACATAAAGTGAATGAAAATGAAAATGAAACAATGATTTTAGGGTCCGATAATAAAATGAAAATTTATTAAATATTTTATTTATTATAGTTGATTAAATTATCCCATATTTAATTTTATTTGAATATTTTATAAAAAAAATTATAATATGACCTTGAAATAGATTTTTTGATGGAAAATTAGTTTTTAGCCTTTTAATATCACCATTGTATTTTTATCATAAAGTTTTTTGCTAGATTTGTTTATGAAATTGTGTGGGTGGATTACAAACTTATATATATATATATATATATATATATATATATCATTTATATACTGAAATATAGATCCACTGTTTAAGGTGATCGAATTTTTTGTGAAGTCAAAAATTACAAATATTTGACCCGATGGTTCCAACCATGATAATTCAACAATAATATCTTCCCTTAATTTTATTGGCCTTTAATTATGAAATATGTTTTATGAAATTTTTTGGATAATTTCATCCAATTGGAGGAACTTTTAGTTCATAATTTATCATCGTTGAAAATGTGTGTGAAGTTGATTCATCCATATTCAATGAATCTACCAGGATAGAAATATTATCATTAATATCTTGAAAATAATTCCTATAAATTTTTTTTACCTAAGATTACTTTTTAAAGAAGGATGAGAGAGAAATTAGGGAAAAATTTTTGAGAATAATAAATTTAAATATTCTATTTTTAAAATATCTAAAAACATTTGGATGTTAGGTACATTGAACAAGATTGTCTATTTCAATAGAAATATCTCCATTATTCATATATAAATAAATTCCACAATACATGACCTGGTATGATGATATTTTGATAGAGAAAATATAATAAGTCAATGAAAAACTGTCCTAAAGAAAACTATTACAAATTTTGAAATTTAATGTTCCAAAAACATTTAAACTTTTGAAAGAAGAAATTAACACAATTGTTTTCACATTCCATGACCATAATTATGTAATTACTCTACCATTTAAAGGATAAAATTTATAATTACATATTTTTTTAGGATTTGTGAGTTTCTTTATAATGTAATATTTTCTATAGTTATATATTTATATATTAATTTATCTCCTTTTATTCCTTTTATTCTTTTAATTTCCTCTTTTTATGTTCCCCCACTATGATTCTTCTCAAATCCAAGAAAATAGATAACTAAAATCATATTTTTGAAGTGGATTTAGGATGGTTTGAGTTCATTTAACATTATTTTTTTATTTTTTTCTAATAACTTTAATAGTAGTGAAACTAGATTTGGTGTAGGGTTCATGTCAATTTCTATATTATTGTGTTTTTCCCATTGATCAATATTCATCTCCGTTTTTATCATAAATTTGTATAAAAAGGCTTAGTGTAGAATTATAGTGGTGATGTTTGGGAGATTTTTCCACGTGAATATGGTTTATGAGGGACAATAATAATTTAAATCGGAGTATTTTTACTGATATAGTTGATCTTAACACTATTTAAAATATTGAAAATTATTATTTTAATGAATAATGAAAACAATGTCATAAAATCCTAAAAGAAACTATTTTATTATTACTAAATTTATTTCCACTTTTTCATTATTTATCTTCATTAATATTTTTACTAATAAACATATATATCATCTATATATTTTTCTAAAACAATATTTTAGTATATTTTAGTAAATTATTGTAGTGACAATGGAAAAATTATGAATGTGAAAGGAGTACTTGAAAGATAAGTCCTAGGTTTTAACTATATTATATTATTTAGTGAAAACATTATTTATTAACATGGTACTCACAAAAAAACTCACAAATAAACTTGGAACCATTTGTGGGGAGGCCAAGTTCTTTCACATAATTTTTTTCAATATAATTCCAAAAAATATTATATTTAAATACCAAAAAATAGAACATTATTTCATATCATTATTTTTTTAAGGTGAAAGTTGGAATTTTTTTATGAAATTTATTACTCTAAGACTATTCTTAAAAAAATTTACGATTTTATGTTAAAAGTATCTTTTAAGATTCCATTGGAGGATAATTCAAAAATTATTGAATAATAATGGTATCAAATGGAAATTATTTCATCCTCCTTGATGTAATGGTAACCTCAAAAGTAGGATCCGAAAAAGGTGGAATCAAATATTATTTTAAACAAATAGAATGAATCCCCATGTAAGGAAGAAATTATAAAGGAACTATCCTAGAACCAATCTAAACAATTTATAGGGGGAATCCAAAGAAGAATAGTTTCTATTTTTATGAAATATGTGAGATCAATATGAATTAGATATATATTGGGATGAATTTTTAAAATCCTAAATGGTATGTGATTATCCCATATTTTTTATTGAAAGAACTGTACCAATCAAATTCTCTCTATCTTTTGAAGAAGAAACCAAAATATTGGTTTATTTTGATGAATAATTGGAGGAAATTTACTTCTTTCCTTCACAAAAAATAACCACACTCTAAGAGGCATTGATTAAAGAAGATGTATTAAAATTCAATATTTCTGAAAGAGATAATCTTTTCTTCAAATAATATTACTATGATTTTATTTAAATTAATTCAGTATTAAATCCCAATAATTTAGTTTTTATGATTCATATAATACATTTATTCTTTTTTGGGTGGTGAAGAAGAAGTTGCTACACTTACTGAGATGGAATTTCCAATAGACCTACAGAAGAAATCACGTTCCAACCCAACATACATGAATGGGAAAATTTCATTATTTATTATTCATTATTGAATATTATTCAAGTTGAATTGTTGTATGGATTCCCCTTTACAAAAATTACTAAAACACGGTGGCATAATAAAGTCCTAGATGTTCTAGTTAAAGAGGACACACAAGAAGTATATTTAAATGAAGAGAATTAATTATTTATCTTTCCCCCACCTTGTAAGATGCAATAAATTAGTAAGGGGAGGGGGTGATTATAATATATTTATAGATTACTATAAAATATGTGTGAAGGAATGTGCATTATAAAGAGTTGGATGTGGTGGTTCAAATCACACAAACCACAACCGCTATCTAATTTGGGTGATATCTATAACATTCAACTGGAGGAATTAAGAAACTATTACCCATTTAGGGATCCACACCAAGTCCTATCTATTTTCTCCATTACATTACACAATATTTTTATTTAAATTTCATTCAATAAAGTACTTATATTCCTTTTTCTTTCATTATTATTTTTATGTTTTAGAAGTTAAGATCTTAACTCAAGACTAATCTAAAAAAATCATATGGTATCATTATTTCTCTTGGGTTTTTTACCATTAACCATTATTTATTAAGCATGAATAACGGTTAGTTATATTTATGTGTGGGTACAGTTTCAACCTTCTATGGAATATTTGTGTATTTTACTTTTTATTTTTATTTTTAGGAACTTTTCTCTTCAATAAAAATTCATATCTATTTTTCTTACTTTAGTTGATTTTGAGAGATCAGTCTTGAATTGTGATAAAATTTATTCCAAATTAATGTTAACATTTATATTTTTTCTTGGTTTTTTAATTTCAGGGATTATTGAGAGTTTGAAATTCTTTTGAACTTCATGTACATGAAATAATAACTGAAAGTATTTTAACCATCCTCTGAGGTATTATAAACCCTTTTAACATATTCATCCTAATATAAACTCATTATTGAGAGAAACATGTGTTTTTGTGAAAACTAGAAAACGTGTGAATATTATTTTTCAATTCCTTTCAGTTCATAAAATTTTTTCAATATGATTTAGGAATATATTTAGTAAGACGTGTTTTTACTTAAACATTAATTTTACATGAATCCTTTTTAACCCTTATAATCCATGAATTTCATTATAAGTTTAAGCTATATTACATGAAATGTTTCCCAAACCTACCTTAACACTTTATGTTATTACATGGATATTTCATGCTTGAGTTTGGGGGAAGGAAATTTTGTGTGCATTATCTGGGTTGAAGTTGATTTTTTTGTGTGTGTTTTTAGAAACCCAAAACTTTTACACATATTATTACATGTTTTTTAACATAAATATCCATTACAAAAACTGAATTATAGAAAATCTATTTGACTTTGGGAGAATATGTTCATATTACATCAATGTGAAACTAAAATAAAATTTCTCTATTTGGTTTTCCAAAATGAGCTGCTAAATTCATTTGATCTCATAAAACTACAATGTATTACCTGGGTAAATACATAAAAAATAGGTGAGGTAAAAATTGTAGTATATAAATAAACATGGTAATGATGCATAACGTGCGATTCAAAAGGCATGTCATGATATCATAAAATATGAGGCTTGGAAATAATCACATTGGAGAATAATATA
Organism: Viscum album; assembly: GCA_963277665.1. Lineage (NCBI taxonomy): Eukaryota > Viridiplantae > Streptophyta > Magnoliopsida > Santalales > Viscaceae > Viscum > Viscum album. The sequence continues at coordinate 151,064,627 of OY728125.1, forward strand.
ATGAATATAGAATCATGATATCATGGAAACATATGATATTTGAAGCAACATATAACATAAAATATAAATAAGCAAAGGATAACTGTTGAGGAAACATCACATGGTGGACAAAGTCCCGTAATGTATTAGGTTAACTCCCTAATCCCATATAAGATATCTCATGAGAATAAAACATCACCCAATTAGTTGGAGTTCTATTTGGGAACACACATAATAACTTGTACATTATTATGTTTTCCAAAAAAGGAAATCAATCCTAAATATAATAATCACCCATGTAAATAGACAGGTTTTATAATCTTTCAGTGTATCATAATCAAAGAAATTTTATATTAAGGCTTATGAGAAATGAACTTAAGTAATGTATTACATCGTAAAGGGAAGGGAGAATAATATAAGTTTATATTTAAGAGACATATATATAGAATTTAAAACAATTCCATAATGTTAAAGAGAGACCGAATGTTAGTTTGAGAGAGAAATATCATAACCCAAAGAAAAAAGGGTGGTTTGGAGAGATCCCTTACCTTATGTTCCATAATTGTCCAGCACTTGAAATTAACATCCTATATAATCAAATTAAATCAATTAATTACATAATTAAGAACTTTTTATAGGTTTATTTTATTTATTATAATTTTATTATGTTCATTTATAACCATTTCAATTATATATGATGGTTACTTTTGTTGTTTCAATTGAGTTCATTTCACAGTTCCATGATCGGATCACTTGGGTATAATTATGAAAGTTCTTTTCATATTGGAATATAAATAAAGAAGTTAAAGGAATTCGAAATCAAATAATTCCAAAATTTTAAATTTCCATAAATTTTCTCTTTTTTTCTGATATAGGGATGATTAATTTAGTAAAAACAATATTCTTATTAAATTAGTTCTTTTAGGTCGGTTTACCAACCATCATGAAGTAGTTTAGTTTACTTTAATATTATGAAAATATTTTAATTATAAAATGTTATAAAATATAACATATATAAAATTAGTTCATCTTAAACCATAATTAGTGAATTTAAAACTTCAATGAAGGTGGTAGTTTAAAATTAAAACTCATCGTCCACAGAGGTAATGAACTAACATAATATGGATAATTGTTTCACTTTTCTTGGAATACGAGGGGATGAAAAAAGGGTGGAATGTATATATTCAATTATAAATATAAAATTATTGTATATATATTATTCTAGAGTTTTTATTCTATATTAGATGAGGGATGCAAAGAGAAGGTAGTAAAAGAAATGAATTTAAAAGTTGTAAATTGAGATTATTACATCTTAAATATAGTTTCATTGAAAAACTAATTTTATAAATTTTAAATATTATATAGATGATAAAATAAGAATTAGGAAATTTGGGACATGTTTGGGAATGAAATTGTTTATAAATTGGGAAAGTCAAAATTCATTAAAGATGTGAGGAGAAGGGGTGTTTTTTGAAAATTATAATCATTAATTTATTATTTTGGCTCTAGAATATCAATATTATTGATTCTTGTGACTATATATAGTAAATGGTTCATGTGATTGTTATGTAATAGGAGATTAAATCATCCATGACTCAAAAATTCCTGCATTTAACTTCTAATGAATTTTCTATATGTTGTCTTATTTTACTAGTCACCAAAAATCTAATTATTTTTGAAATATAAAAAAAATAACCCCAAATATTTATGATGTTTAGACCCAAAAAATGAAATTAATTTTAGGAAATTAATATTCTAAATATTATATTTTTAAAATATATCCCTCATTTGATTGAAAAAAATACTAATTTCAATATTATGACTAATTTTTAGACCCGTTGAGAAATTTCTTATGGTCACTTAAGATTATATCATCATTATAATAAAAAATAATATTAATTTATAAACCCATTTTATGAATATAAAATTTCTTTTAAAATGTAATAATTTTTAAAAAATACAAATAAAACATTTATTTTTATAAAAAATACAAACAATTATGTTATCATTTCTGAAACATTTATTTAAATGTCTAATGATATAAATGTGTCATATATTCACTTTATTACGTGCCTAAATATAATTTTAAAGTTACATTGGTTAGGATACCATTAAAATAGTTAGGTTACAATTCCCAATGATTGAATTACTATTCTAATTATTAGGTTACCATTCCATTGGTCCGATTACTATTCCAACAATAAGATTTTTAATGGCCATATGGGTTCTTTACTCCCTCAAAATACCTCATATTTCATTAATTTTTCCTTAAATTATATTTTTCGCAAGTTTATATATTTTCATTGTCAAAATTATTATTATATTACTAAAATTATTCTTCATTTTTATAGTATTATTTATTAATGTGATTATTTTTGTGGATCACAGAGATCTAAATTTCAATATTCTAGTTATCATATTTTCTATTTTTTCAAAACGTAATAATTTCAATTATTATAAAAAAATCCAATAAATTTAATGTTCAAATTATTATAATAAACTGTAGTTGGTTTTATCATGTGGTGTGTGTGTATTACACTACATTATTAAATATGAAACAATTATAAGAGGGGAAATTGAATTGATAAAATTATAGATTGTTGCATAATTTACCCCTTAAGAAAGTTATCCTTCAACATTGTTTACAAACTATTGTTAAAATAGGTGACGGTACTTATGATTCATATCTTCTTATACTTCCCATGTTCCCTCCTCATACATATGGATTCTTCATTGAACATTGACTAGGTGAGTTGTCTTTTTGTGTAAAACATTGCCTCTAAGGTCTAGGATTTTCACCAGAATCTCCTCATTAGAGAGATAATTTTTCCAATATAACACATCTAAATTTATTACATGTGTGGGATATGGTATTTAGTTACGCAATAGGGATTTGGGGAATATTTTAAGAACATGAGAGATATATAGCGTGAGTTATAGTAAATATTCCATTGATAAGATGCGGTCAATAATATCGAAGTGGATGATATACCTAGGACTTAGTATACCCTTCTTCGCAAAAATTATGACTCCATTACATGGGGATATTCATAGGAATAACATATCTCTAACTTCAAAATATATGTCTCCTTGATTAATTCCACTATATATATTAATTAACATTGAGAAATCCATATGTGTTACTAAATGGTAATGACCTTTTATACCACTTATTAGACAATTTCAGGACCCAGAAGCCTAAATTCACAAACTTCATTCCATAATGTAGTTGTTTTAAATCACTTCCCATAAATGGATTCATATGGATCCATTTAGATGATTTTTCGAAATTAATTATTTTCTAAGAATATGGCCAGAGGACTATGTTGATTCCATCATCCTTTGAATTCCATGAATAATGTTCACAATATATCTTCCAATATATGGATTTTCCACTTAGATTGGAAATAAGTTTGAGGGTGATAAGCTGTATAAAGTTAAAATCACTTCTTAGAGCATGTTGGAGACTCTTCTATAACATAAAGTTAAATATAGGATCTAGGTTAGATACAATTAATAGTGTTGTTTCATGTAGCCCCACCACTTATCTGATGTATATCCTTAAAAGTTGAAAGAGTGAGAATTACATTGGAATTTAATTGAAATGGGATGTCATAGTATGATAATCCACCATAATCCATATATCATTATTTCCTCTTGATTTATTTGGAAGACTAATAAAAAATTCCATGGTGGTTTTTTACCATTTCCATGTAGGTATGGGTAATTGTTGTATCATCCCCTTGTATGTTTTTATTTCATCCTTAAATTACTAAAATACCATGAAAATTGATGTATATTATCTTATATCCTACTTTATATTGTCCCATCAATAGGTTTCTCAAATATTGTGATACATCTTTGTTCTCCCTAGGTTGGTGGAGAATATCGAGCTATGTGCATCATTCAATAACTCATTTTTTTATCTGGAATTAATGGTACACATAGTCATGAACCAAACACTAAAATCCCTTATACAACAATTTTAAACTCTAAGGGTTTCTGTTTTCATATAGATTCCAAGTTCTTATGAATTTTCACCTGATCTTGTTGAGCATCCTTTATATTCTTTAGACGGAATGGTTGACTAATCATTTTATAAATTAATGAATATGATATTTTCTCTATGATTAAAATTTCCATCATTTTGAATTATAAAATGATTGAATCCTTCTAAATTATCATCATTTATAAGGTTATAGGATCCTTTATACTTATAGTATCTCCCTATTTATTTTATTTCGTCGTATAACAGTGGATTATGTAGTCATAGTCTTTGATCAACTCCAACCATCTTCACTAGGGTATGATAATAAAATTTTGTGTGATTATATATTGTAGACTCTTGTGATCCATATATATTCCATACTTCTCCCCATAAGGATTATGCCTCCATATTTTTGAAAGAAGATCATTTTAACCAACTCCCATATCATTTGTTGGATAGTTCTTCTAATTAAGTGTTAATTTATTTATGGCATAGGATATAAATTTATAATTATGAGTTACTAAATATCCCAAGACCTTCTTTTATGCATCAATTTGTACCAAACAAATATCCCCACTTGGTGTAATTGTTAGAAATAGTGCACTGATATGACTCGCTTTCAGTTCATTGAAACTCTCTCTACATTAATTAGTCTAGATCAAGTTTACTACATTTCAAGTTATATTTTTAATGGGTTTTACCATCATGAGAAGTTACTCACAAAGTTTGGGTAATATCCAACTATACTATGGATACTATGGATCTCTATTATAGATGTTGGTCATGAAAACTATTTAATTACCATTGTCTTATAATTGTCTATAGATTTCACTTTAATAGTGATAATATTCCCATGAATGATTCATGATCCATATATAACACACATTTATTTTAATTTTTGTTTAAACTATCATTTCACAATATTCTTTTCATAGTATTCAAAAGATACTCATGCTCCTCCTTAATTTTGGAGTATATCCTAATATCATCTATAAAGACAACCATAAATTTTTGGAGGTAATTTATAAATACTATATCAAATAAGTCCATATATATTATTCAATGATTAGTGATTATAAAGGGAATCACATTGAACTCATAGTTTCAATTCGTTGTTTAAAAGGCAATCTGGGGAATATCTACCTTCTTCACACTTAATTGGCGATATCTCAACCGAAGATCCACATTAAAGAAATAATGTTCCACACATAGTTGATCAAATAATTCATCTATCCATATAAGGGGATAGTTTTTCTTTGTAATTATTTTTATTAGTTTATGATGATAAATGTAGAGGAGATTAATACATCCTTCTTTTTTATTAAGTGGTCTAGTGAACCCCACAGCAAGGCACTCTGGTATATTAAACCCAGTTCTATATTTTCTTATAAAAAATTATTAATTTATTCCATCTAGATGGAGTCCATTCTATATATAATGATTGATATTAGTAGAGAACCAGGTATAAGTTCAATTGAGAAAACAATATATCGATTAATAGTAAGACTATAAAATTATTCCAGGAATACATAGGTATAATCCCTCTCAATGGGAATATATTCAATTACAATTCATTCTATATTATTAGTCATTTTAGAAATATATTATTTATTATAAGTAAATAATATCATCATTTTTTTAGAAGATTCAAAAGAAGATTCATCCACCTCCTTACACTTGTATAGAATCAGAGGATGAGTCGGGATATTAAGATAGATTTCCCTATTCTGAATGTTAATATTTTATTTATGTATGTATATCAATTTCATGACTAAAATAACTTAAAATTCCACTAAAGTAAGAATGAAAATATTTTCCAGGAGGTTCAATCCATAAAAATTTACTAGATAAGGATTATATTGTTGGGATATAATAATTTCCCCATTTTATATTCTAATAGATAGGTCAACCACCTTGGTATGAGGTTTTGTTTTAATAGTTCCGCTAAACATGTATGATATAAAAAAATTTATAGAACCATAATGAAATAATGCATTCATTATTCATAAATAAATAATCAACTAACTTATCACCACATCATTGTTGGGATCCACCTTAATGGTAGTGATAACATATGTGCTTCCTTAATCCCTTTTCCTTGGAGGTTTTTTTCATTCATTGTCTACAAAAACATAATATTAGGGAATTGTATTGAATATTTTATAGGTTATAGTAATAGAAGAATCGTCCTTTGATGGTATGCCTAACTCAAATTTTAGTCTTAAATAATAAGTAATCATTTCTTCCCAAGATCAAAATTTCATATCAAATCAGAATAGTAGATTAATTGACTAGATAAAAACATCATTACTAAAGATAAGGATCTTATCCTGTAATTTATATTTAATTCATGAGCAAAGAAATAATTACCTCAACTCATAATTATTCTTACATTGATGGTATTATGGAATAAATTTCATCACATCATTATTTCACTATAGGATCCAAGTGAAAATCTCTATAGAGTTGATCCACACATGCACCAAAAGCTATGAACGACATTGTAGAATCATTATGTACTAGAATAACCAGTCATGATCCCCTTAATTGTTCACGGTTGATCACAATAGTATTATTATCGAAGGAGGAATAATTATCAATGCTCTCTTGAAGGATTCAGAGATGAGTGTGAATGATTTAACTGAAGGGATTTAGAAAGTCTCACACAACCTATTGTTCACATTAGGATTCATTTATGAAATAGTCAAATTATGTATTTATTTTGGTAATTCTAGGGCTTTTAAATCACAAAAAATCCCCTAAATGTCATTAATATTCTTATTTTACCCCATGTACATTAATAAAAAATAATACTTTTCCTCACTTGACATGTAAAACGCATTAAAAATATAAATAAGTATCATTTAAAATATTTCCAATGGGACCATTAAGCTAGATCCTCTTTACATCATTGACATTTATCAATTCTCAAATAATGAATATTTAATATATAAATTTCATTAAATTATTCTATTATATATATATCATAAAAATTATATTCAACAAAATAAAAAATAAATATTTATTTTTATTGTTTAACTCACTTATTCATTCAGATAAATTATTATTAAAATATGATAATAAACCAAACAAAGATAAATATTATTTATTCTTACTTTTTAAATTCATTACTTGAATTTAACTAAGATTGTGGATACACATTGGCTGTGACCCTCTCAGCCTCTTTCTCAATATAATTAGTCATAATAACCTAATGCACAATGTTACCATTTAGAAACACACCAAGGAACCCATAATGAAATAAGTTAAGGTCCTAAGGACCTCAAACCTCTTACAAAAATATACCATGTAATATAATCCCTTATTGAAATTCTCTAATCATGTAGGATCAAGTTAATTACATCAACTAATATGATCGATGTGTATTTATTTTATTTTTTAGAAATAAACTATCCCAATGAACTCCATATTAATAGATTTATAGAGGAAGTATAATTTTATTAAAGGGAATTAGATATTAACTAATATCATAGGATAGAAGGGATAAATCCATTCTTATATAATCCATTAATGAAATATCAATCATGACATGCCCAATGTATCCTACCACTGCATATTCACATTTTTTAACGGTTTTATTCAACACATCAAATTGAATGAGTCATGATATTCACTATTGATAATCATAAAGTCTAAAAATCAATACACATCGGTGTTTATAAGAAGACACAATGAAACATGTAAATGGGGATTTCCTATTGATGGGTTTATTCTCATAACCTCTTATCTTGGAGATTACCAAGGCAAAACACCATGAGAATGTGTATCAATATATTTTGAGTCTATTAATAATAATATCTAGTATTACCTATTTCAAATGAGAAAATATCATCCAACCATAGAATAAATCTCAAGAATAATTTCATGCCACCACTAAGTTCTAATCATAGTAGGTAAATACTATGATGTTTTAGAGAGACATATATTCTTAGGATATTATCAAATAAAATTTTAATTTAGTGGAACAATAATAATTTGATAAGAAAAATTCATTAATAACGAAAAAAACATAGTCAATTTCTAGGTGAGTTATAGGGAACTAACCCCATCATTCTCACAGTTTCACTAAATCTATCTAACAATAACTTGTATCCCTTTATCTCTCACATGATACTCATACCTCATCCATGAATTTTTTTTGAAGAGATCCTTATTATTTCACACTTTGGATACTCTTCTCACTAAAAATTACCTTCATTGAGAGAAAACCCTCAACAGATTAAGATTGTTAAGTATGTTCTTTATCCTTTGGTGTGACCTTGTCTCGTTGGAGAGATCCACCATTATAGTGTAATTATAGTAAACTATGATAGGGAATTTACTTATAGGAACCACATCAAGCTCTTAGAAAATGTTTTGAATACATATTGCTTCCTTGGCTGTATTAGAAGCCATAATATACTCAGAATCTACTATAGAATTGGTGAAAATTGGATTCATTGAATTCTTTCAACTCATTGATCATCCATTAAGACAAAAGATATATCCAGATTATGACTTCAGATCATTCCGATTTTTATGAATAATAACATATTTTATAACCCCAGTTGACTAGCTATTTGTCTATTCCATATGCAAAGAACATATCATTGGTTCACCTCTGATTCTAAAGTATAGTATTAAAACCATTATAATTTTATTTAAATGGATATACTCGATATCTCCCTTTCATGATCAATGAATTGGAATCATCAAAACTAGTACATAACATGGAATACACAATATATCATATTGATGATGTGTATGAAATCATACTAATTCTAGGGAATTCATCTTATGTATGAGGACGCATCTTCTTGGAATCATGTATACCATGTTATGTTCGAACCAATCCACACATGGGGTTTTTCATATTAAACCAATTCAATATCTTTTAAATGTATGTACCTTGACATAGTTTGAGAAACCTCTTGAATTTATCATGTATAATCGTGATCCCAAGAATTCAGGCTCATTCACCTATGTCTTTCATGGAAAAACACTTACTCAACCATTCCGTAACCTCTTGTAAGTATTGTATATAATTTAAAATTATCAATATTCCATAAACATATACTATTATGAAAATAATTTTACTCCCACTAAAACGATTTTAAACACATGGCACACATACATTATTAATAAAAAAATTATTTATTGCTTCATCGAATAAAATATTCCATGACCCTGATGATTTATTTAATACATGAATGGTTCTATAAAACATTCATAACTTTTTGGCATTACATAGATTCACAAAAACATTAGATTTTTTTCATATACATAACCTCTTGAAGGTTCATATCAATGAATGAAATTTTGACAACCATTTTCCAAATCCCATAGTTATGGTAGGATTCTATAGAAATAAAATTTTGATGGATTTATACATGCAAACTAGAGAAAGGGTTTCATTATATTCAATGCCTTGATTTTTTATAAACTAGTTATACATTAGACGTTCCCTATAGGTATTTACATTACCTTCCATATGCATTTTTCTCATGAATAACCATTTACACCCAAAATTATTTACATCAAATAGTTGATTGATCAGAACCAAAACATGGCTTTCATACATGGAATCTATATCAGAATTCCTGGTGATATTCCAACTTGTAGCTTCTAAGCATTATCAATCATCATTATAGGAGAAAGGATCATCATTTTTTTCATCCAATAATGATTATACATCATTGGGGACTAGAAAACAATATCTCTTGAGTTCTCTCACCTATATAGTGATACTACATAGTACTTGTGTTTTAGGAAGAAATTTTGTAATGGAGACCTATTGAATTGATTCTTGAACCAAATCTTGTTTATCTTGATCATAAACTTCATAAAATTCAATATTTCTCCAGCTATATTACCTAAGGATATGCTTCCTCTCAATAAAAATGGAATGTACTAAAAAATTATTTTATTTTACAAAGGTTTGTAGACATATTATCCCCTTTTTACTTGGAATAGCCAATAAAGATACACTTCATGGCTCAAGGTGATAGTTTTTAGTGATCTAGCCTTAAACAATACCTTGTAACCACATGCATGAACATTTGAAAAAATAGGTTTCTATCCACTCCATAACTCAAAGGAAATACTACTTTCTACTTTAGTTGGGACTCAGTTTGGTAAGTACAATTTCATTTATAAGGCATATCCCTAAAAGGATAACAGAAGGGTTAAATGAATCATAAATGACCTTACCATGTCTAACAAGGTATAGTTCATCTATTAACTAACTCCATTCCACTTTGGTGTATAATGTTGAGTGAGTTGAGATAATATCCCATACTCAAGTTGATTGTCATTGAATTCTTGGTTAAGATATTCAACACATCAATCCAATCAATGGTTCTATATCCTCTTACGAAGTTAATTCTCAACCTTATTATTGAACTCTTTGAATGTCTTAAATGATTTATAATTGTACCACATTGATTAGATATAATAATACCTACTCATGTCACCAGTAAAATTAATAAAGTATGAGAATCTAACTCTAGACTCTTCTTGAAAAATTCTACACACATAAGTGTGTACCAAGTCAAGAATCCCTTTAGCCCTCCCACCTTGAACAGAAAATAGTGGTTTGGTCATCTTACCATGTAAACAAGAATGAAATATTTCATGTGTCTTGAGCTAAATAAAGACTAAGTAAATATTCTGATTAAACATTATCAATGATTCTTGTTTACATGACCATGATGAGGATGAAAGAATTAGGTGTTATAAGATTTTCATGTTTTTATTATTATTAAATGATAATATATGGTTTTCTTAATTCTGTATACAGACGCCAATATTCTAATATGCCATTCCAAAACATCTTCTAACTCTATAAAATTATAAACCCATATTTCAAAATATGGAAATGAATCCATCCATACCTAAATAAGAAATGGAAATAGTGTTCTTGGAAACACTATAAGAATAATAAAAATTAATTAAAATATATGTATGATTTCTTAAATGTCATATGGTTGTCTCCAATGGCTCATACAGCTAGCCCTACTATATTGGTAGCCAATAGATGCACCTCATATTTAGTTAGCTTTCCAAATATAATTGGTTCCAAAATTTTGAATCAAATGCAAGCACCAAGAGCAGTTTATAATACCAAACATGTAAATATTTAAAATTATGCTCAAAAATAAGTTCGGCTAAAGATTATCCTTATATATTTAGCTGGGTGAAATACCTCTTCCAATGAACATTCATGCCGCATTAAAAACACGATACATCATGTTCCTTTTATTTTCTTTGTATATTATTCTTCTTGGAAGGATAGTTCTTGAGAGACTATGACATGGAATGTGTCTTCTGTGCCTTTAACTTTGTATTCTTCTTCCTATTTAGAAAAAGTATAATGGATTTTTCATTGACTGTGTCTTTTCAATATGTAAAATAAGTGTATTATGTTTTGAAAGTGTATTCTCACTACTTATCATATTATAATTAAAAATAAAAATGGAGATGTTTTTTGGTATTGAGGACCAAATGACTTTTATGCATAGCTAATCAGGGATCTAAAAACCCATGATATTCAAAAGTTCAATGTAGACAACCATTTTGAAAATATGTTCCCCATCTAGTACTAAATCTCCAATATTTCACATGAATAGTGAATTGGAAATATCAGGTCTCTATGATCTCACCATCACTTGATAGAGATCCTTAAGGTGCTAAAAGACGCTATACACAACCATATCCTCATATTTATTTCAAATATCTTTGTAAAAGGAGGATAAAATGAAAATTTTGAATTAAATAACATTATCCACATGATTTAAATATAGAGATGCTTCTTCCTCATTAACATATTTGTAAATGGACTTCGGATGAGTGGTTTTGAGCATGTACAATTTTAATTCATGTTGTTATATAACATGAAAGTGCCTATACCATTCCTAGAAATTTGTTCCATTTGGAAGGTTCTCCTTATCAATAATTGATCATGGTGATATTGTGGAATTCATTTTATTTTTAATTTCTATGATTTAATAGAAGATAATCAGTACATGTTTTGATTATAAAATTTGATTACAATTTTAAATTTGATTAATTTATATTATTATTATAGTACTTTTCGAAACCATATATCCCTTACCTTTAGTTTCATAGTGTATTTTTGTAGAGACCCGGTTTTTACCCTATAAGACTTTGGAATATTTCTACATATAATTCCAGATCTAGGCGCGAAGATGACGTGCGATTCTGAGGCCCGGTGTGCCCGGAATTAATTTTATAAAAATATTAAGTATTTTTTTATACTATGCATGTAGTGGGGTTGTGTTTTATCCTAAACGGTATCCTGGATCAGAAATTCAAGGGCACAGTTGCGTCCGGAGCATGTCGTTAACCCTTGGTGGGGTGTAAAGGTTGTGGGTGCGGGCCTTCTGTGGTCGCACCCATGGGCAAAATCGTCATTTTTAAAATAATGACTTAGTGATTTTTATAACTGACATTCCTTTCAAATAACATTAAAATAGAGTCTCAAAATAGAAATTCGAGAATTCTGTTGAGTTTAAAACAGGGCATTTTTCCTAGGCGCGATAAAAATAGGCGGATGCTGAGGTTTCAGAATCATCGCCCATCGGTAGAGTTTCAGAGAGAGTTTATAAATTCATTTGTGGAATTATGGGAAAGACCTAATTTCCTTTCTCTCTCCTCTTCTCTCTCCTATCCTCTCTATCTCTATCTCTCTCTCTCTCTTGTTCATTAGTGTTCTTCGTCGTTATTCGCCGAATCAAGGAGCAACCTTGGTCAGAACCTTAGCGGATCAAAGTGGGATCGCAGCGAACACGTCGCCAACGACGAACGACCGGATTGAGGTAGGATCTTTGTTGGTTTTTTGCACCTTCATTGTTTTCTTTGTAATTCATCAATTTTTCAGTTTAAGTTCTATAAATTTTAGAATTTGGACGATGGATGAAGAAACATGACCATTGTCTGAGCCCCGTTCTAAAACCCGTTCTTGAGCGTTCTTCATCCAAAATTTCAGACACGCCAAAACATTGAAGGATTGATGGGAGAGGAGAAGCGCTATGAAGGCCTCGTATCAAGGACCCCAAATCTGGATTTGGAATCAAAATTATTCCTCCAATGAGGTCTCGGTGGTCCTTGGAAGGGACAACCAAAGTAGGTCGGCAGCGTCGCGGTGGAAGCGCGGAGGCGCCGATGTAGCTGGGGGTGTAGGGCGAAGGTGTGGTTGGCGTCGAGTGAGGAAGATGAAGAGAGCTCGAGAGCGGTGACACGTGAATTTGGAAGGTGACACGAGGAGGCCAGAGACCGCGAGAGCTGGCAGCATCGGGCGGTGCAGCACCGGCGAGGCCAGGCGGCGCGGGAGGCATCACGCGGGTGGTGCACGACCGGTGTGTAGCCAGGGCAGTGCGACGGTGCGCCGTGAGAGGAGGAGGTTCCGGCGTCCGGGGGGTATCTGGTCGCACTTGGAAGGGGGAACCCAAGGCGATAACCGCCTAGAGGTGCGCCATGGACAAGGACCTGCGCTTCGCGGGTCCTGCTGGGCGACGCAGAAAAGACCGGCCAACTGGCTGGTCTGATTCAAAAAAAACAAGAAAAAAAACTGGACGAAAGGCGGGTCCAGAGTTGCTGGAGAAGGCCGCGGCTAGCGGGACGTGGCGAGTCTGGTCGGACCCACGGCTGGGCCACGGGCCGGTGGTTCGGACCGGGATGGTCGGGGTGAACCGGCTCGGTTGTGCCCCCTTGCGTTTGAGGGGCCGTAACTTCTAAATGGCGCGCTGGTTGGATGTGCCGTCTACGGCTGTAGGTCCATGTCAGGAAGACGGACTTTTCGAAGTTTGTTTTGGGGTTTCTGAGTTCTGCACCCAAATAAGGGTGACCTGAGATGTTTTAATTTAATAATATTAAATTATTTATAAAGCTTGCGACGGACGTGCTTCGCGAGCCGGACGTCTGTCTGACATGCCGTCAGAGGCGCTATGGCCCTATAGTTGAGCCGGTCCTCCTAAAGTTGGTTCGGAACCCTTGCGGTTTGGTTTTTTGGCTCGGTGGCACGAAATGATTGATGCGAAAAATTACTTAATTACTTAATTAATTAGTTATTCTTACGTCAGACTTAACTCCGGTTTGGGATGTCCTATTGACGCGCCTTCAGAGGCAATGTGACCCCAACCCTCGTGCGGAATTTTTGAGATGATTTCCAAAGCGTTCGGGTTGGAGACAAGGTGCGGGCCCTACAGTTCCTAGTTCTCACTTTTTACGGTGAAACACCACTTTTCACTCGACATCTGTTTGGGGTGTTTGGGTACTCGTTTCTGAGTGTTCTTCCAAGGGGATTGCGACGGCGCAATCCGCCTGCCTAAATTTGGGCCCGAGGCGTGGGCCCCACGAGGCAGCTTTTGGACGTATGCTGCGTTTTTATGACTTATGCTTCATAAGTCAATTCAGGGAAATGAATAGCCTACGCGATGTGGTTATCTGCAAGGAACACAATGGTACGATCTGCGTGACGTGTTTCGGGGTCGAAGTGCGGGCCCCACAGGGCCCCGATTGCATATAACGCGGGTAGTTCCAGCTTTTGCATCCGGATTCCGTTTTAGTCACCGTTAGCGGCGTTGTGAACCTAGCATCGAGGCAAAATTGACCACGGTGGTTTGAGGCATTGAAGCTGGAGTTGAGGCGTGGGCCCGATGGGACGTCTTTTAAGTTGTGTGCAGCGTACTTTGAATTTTTCATCAGAAGTCCATTTGGAGCATATGAATAGTCGTTTTGGCGCGTTTTTTCAAGAGCATCACGATGGCGCAGTTCGCCCGACCTCTTTTGGGACCGAGGTGAGGGACCCAAGAGACGTCGTATGGGCATAAAGAGGTGTTGAATAACATTTTCATCAGGTGGTCATTTCTAGTGAGTAAGTAGTCTATCTCGTGTGTTTTTCCATGAGGATTACAATGGGGTAATCTATTTGGGTGAGTGGAGCATCTTTTGATATCTCATTAAATGTGGAAACATGAAAGGGTGTTGGTTGTAAGTTCTTTTGATGCACTTCGAACCTACACACGGTAGCGATGTTAGTGAAACCCAGTGATGGAATGGGTAGTGGGTTACCCGTTGACCTTAGGGTTTATCCTCCATGGGGGCTAGGATTGAGTTACCCATTGACCTTAGGGTTTAACCTCCAGCGAGGATGGGTAGTGGGTTACCCATTGACTTTAGGGTATACCCTCATGTGAGGATGGGCAGTGGGTTACCTGACGACCTCTTGTGGTTTACCCTCTAGCAGGGTTGAGCAGTGAGTTACCTGACAACTCTTGTGGTTTACCCTCCAGTAGGGCTGGGCAATGGGTTACCTGATGACCTCTTGTGTTTTACCCTCCAGCGGGGCTGGGCAGTGGGTTACCTGATGACCTCTTTTGGTTTACCCTCCGGTGGGGATAGGCTGTGGGTTACCTGATGTCTTCTTTCAGACTCAACCCTTTCTACGAGGCCAGTCGGTGACTTTTCTCTATGATTACCGGAGCGAGACCCTTGGTTGTGCGGTTCAGTGATGAGGAAACTTTTGCATGCAGGACTGTTGGGCATTGGTGATGAAAATCCTTTGAACTGTTGGAAACTTCTCTTGGGATGAGCTTTGAGATATAGATCCCCCCACACTCTCTTCTAGGTTTCTTGTTGAGAACATATATATATATATATAACCTACTTTTTTTCCCACTCCATGGGTTCAGTTACTCTCTTTCTTGGAGGGGCGAAGATGCGAAGGGTATGCCACGTGCTTTCTGTGTCTAGTTCCCCTTGGTTGGATGATCCTTCTTCCTTTCTCTTGTCAGGTTTAGTTTTACTTCATCTTTTTTACTCTTACAGTATTCTTGCTATGTCTACTGATCACCATTTTTAGAATCTCTTTTGTTTCTCCCTTGAGCTTTCAAGGCATCCTACTAAGTATCTTTATACAAACCCCTACTTGGGCTTTTCCCGGACTTGGTGTGCCCTTGCAGACGAAGGACAGTTCGATCGAGACTACGGAGGAGCGTAGAGGAAACATGAGCTGGGGATTCATTCATTGGTCATAGGAGGATTTCCTAGTGTGAGACTCACCAATGGTTTACTTTTGTTTTACCGGTTGTCGGGTTGTGTCACCTTTCTGTATGGCCGCGTGTTTTTCCCATTTTACCGTTTAGGGTACTTGTCAGTACTTTTTAGCACTTTACTTGTACTTGTTAGAGGTCGATTCATGTATGTTGGTTTCTCATTTCTAGCGGTGTTGTATCTTTCTTTCTTTTCTCTGCAATTTTTCATTGAGTTATCTACGTGTGTGGGTACAGTTTCTAAGGAAAAGGCCTCACCTTGGTTTTTGTGCCTTCGGTGCTAGTCGCTAGCCCCTGGCCTATGGAGGCGGGCTTGGGGTAGTTGCGGCTCAAGCCTGGTATGGGTCGGGTCGTGAGAAAAGTGGTATTAGAGGTGGTTCGTTACTTGGGCCGTTGTTCGGAAATCCCTAAAAAGGAATTGGTTGTGTTTTGGGGAAATAGTGTCAACGTGTCTTGAGAGTGGATCTCAGGCCAGGGAGTCCAGTGATGGTGCGGCAGCCGACGTATCCATTCACAAGGACCCTGATAACCCGCTTGTCGACTATGAAAACCGAGACACTTGTTGAAGAGAATTTGGTTTGTGCATCATATAGGATTGAGTCTTTGAATGTTATTATTGAGTCATCTCCCCATCGTTTTTGAGATATATATTCTCATTTGACCGTGGTACTACTTGATCGGATTCAGGATGTCTCTATGATGATAGCCAGCCAGGATACTAGCTCCGGTTTGTGACGACGACTTCGTGAGCGATGAGTCCTCAGTTCAAGATCCATCATACGATTACCCTTTCTCCAGGAGGATAGGCAGTAGCACCCCCACCTATGGAGTATCAATTATTACGGGCAGCAAAGGCCGATGATGAGCGTAGGCTGGGTACGCTACGTGAGTTCTAGCATCAGAGACCGCTGAGGTTCCACGGTGGGCCATACCCTCAGGGAATGAATGGTTGGATAGAGTTGGTGGTTCACCTCTTCAGGATTGTTCAGACTCTGACAGGTTAGATGGTAGCTTTAACAACCATTATTCTTCCACCAAGCAGTTTGGCGTTAGTAGATTCAGGGTTACTTAGATGCATGATGAGTTGGTACTCTCGTGGGATGACTTCTAGCATCTATTTCGTGAGGAGTACTACCCCTATTACTTACTATTTATACGATTTCAGGAGCTTCTGGAGTTTCAGCGGGGAGTGATGGTCATGGTTGAGTACGTGACTAGGTTCACAGACCTTACTCGGTACTCTTGGGACATGGTCCATGAAGGTAACTTCCGAGAATGGAAGTTTTAGAAAGATCTCTATAGAGGAGATTTGTGCCAGTGTAGTGACCTTGTGCATCCTCACCCATATCTGGGTGCTGGAGCAGGCAATGGTGATTGGGAAATTTCTCTCATAGGGACGTCAATTGGCAGGGCCTCAATGCCGGAGGTCTCCCCTTGACGAGACTCGGGCACATGGTCGAGGGCAGCGTAGAGAACCGAGATATCCCAGAAAGTACTAGTGCTATGTTGTGATGTGCGAGGTCACATGGCGTGAGACTACTCGACCAAATATGCAGAGTTTTACAGATTGTTGGTAGATGCACGGACACAAAAGAGGCAATGTTATGATCAGAGAACACCCAGGTGAGGAAAGGGTGGTCCCCATGGAGGCGGTGTTGGCAGAAAAGTAGGAAGAAAAGTGGTTGGCAGACCACGTTTTGAGGTCCTTGCACCGCAACTAGGCGGCCCATGACATGCTCAGGGAGCTGACGGACGGGTCCACGAGCGGCAGTGTGCTATGGATGTCTACAATCCTACAATGCATGACATGATAAGAGGTACACTCTATGTCATTTTATACTTTTTTTAGTAGAACTTTTTAGACACTTAGTTTGGTACACTTTTCGTCTAACTCTTGTTTGAGGGGTTACCGAGGGTGATGCAGGGCATCAGTGTAACCCTGTGTTGGTGTTGTCTGACATAGCTTTGAATATACAGGAAAGATGGGTTCTTCCCCCACTGAGATGCATTTTTTTAATGTGATCAAAACCATGAGGGAGAGTCAGTACCACCCAAAGAGGATAGTATTGAGGTGTTGTGGACGAGTCCCTCAGACATGTGCATTCATGGCGGGGTTGTGTGGTGGAGTGTTAGAGTAGGTTCAGGATTTTCCAGTGGGGATTTTCCTCTTGACCTCTCTTTGCTTGAGGGGCCACTAGTGGGTTTGGCAGAGTGCCTATCTTGGGGATTTCTCTCCTTTCGAGAGGGGAAAAGACATGTGGGGTATGCCATGTGCTTTCCGTGTCTAGAATTTAGCGGTTGGATGAGTTTGTTGTCCTACCCTGTTCGTTGGTACCTTGCGTGATCAACAACAATCTTGATACCGTTATCAAGTACAGGTCAAGGTGA
Organism: Viscum album; assembly: GCA_963277665.1. Taxonomy (NCBI): domain Eukaryota; kingdom Viridiplantae; phylum Streptophyta; class Magnoliopsida; order Santalales; family Viscaceae; genus Viscum; species Viscum album. Next base: position 151,083,053 of record OY728125.1, read on the forward strand.
TAGACACCCCATAAAAAGAACTACGCACTTCAATATGTGGTACTGGTGGTGGTGGTTTTTACGCTGAGAATGTGGATCCGCTATCTTCTGGGAGAGCGCTTTGTGGTTTTCTCAGACGACCAGTGTCTTAGTTTCACCCTCACCCAGAGAAACCTAAACCTAAGGCAATGGTGCTAGTCGAAATTTCTGCAGGACTATGAATTTGAGGTAGTCTATGTTCCGGGAGATGGCAGTGTTGTAGCAGGTTCCCTTAGTAGAGAGCCTCGGTTGTGATGCACTGACTGTGAAAACTTGTGGGACCAGATATTGTGGGTGTTTCAATAGATGGGTATTTTTAAAGAGGGAATCATGAGACCATGTTCTAGGAACAAACCAATATTTCAGTCGTTATGTGGAAAGTAGAGGTTAGGCCGGGGAAGTCCGTTGAGTTCCTTCGGGCCGTTTGGGAATCATGCAAGCAGCTGAGAGGTTGACGACCATCTTTCCCTACCCTTCCAATAGTAGGAATGAGAACACGACATCTTCCAAATGTTGTGGTTGATGAGGTGCGTGCATTTTCCAATGCATGACATCGAAAGTAGCAGACCTTGAGAGTAAGAACCATCCTTTTGGTTCGTTTGTTGTACCAACATGGTGTTGTGCAAGTTTTCATGGGAGTGGGAAAGCTAGGTGTGAGCTCTGTATCCCGAGTTGGTTTTCCTAGTTTTTCTTTTCAGGGAAGAAAATCTTGAAGGAGGGAATGATGTAGAGGGTTGGTTTTTACCATGTAATACTTTGGAATATTTCTACATATAAATCTAGAGCTAGGCGCGAAGAAGGCGTGCGATTCTGAGGCCCAGTGTGCCCGTAATTAATTTTATAAAAATATTAAGTATTTTTTATACTATGCATGTGGTGGGGTTATGTTTTCTCCTAAAAGGTAGCTCATATCGGAAATCTGAGGGCACGGTTGCGTTTGGAGCGGGTCGTTTACCCTAGGAGGGGTGTCAAGGTTGCGGGCGCGGGCCTATTGTGATCGTTCGCAAGGGAAAATCGTCATTTTAAAAATAACGACTTAGTGATTATTATCCTTGAAGTTCATTTCAAATAACATTCAAACGATGTCTCGGAATGGTAATCTGAGACTTCTGTTGAGATCAAAACGGGTCATTTTGCCTTGGAATGATATAAAATTGGCAGGCGTGGAGGTTTCGGAATCCTCACCCATCGGTAGAGTTTCAGAGAGAGTTTATAAATTTTTTTGTGGAATTAGGGGAAAGTCCTAATTTCTATTCTCTCTCCTACTCTCTCTCTCTCTCTCTCTCTTTCTTTGGCATTCTTCATCGTTCTTCGCCGAATCAAGGAGCAACCTCTGCCGGAACCTTGGCAGATCGAAGTGGGATCGCAGCGAACTTGTCTCCAATGACGAATGGCCGGATCGAGGTAGGATCTTTGTTGGGTTTTTTCACCTTCATTGTCTTCTTGGGTTTTCGTCAATTTTTTCTTTTAAGTTATATAAATTTTAGAATTTTGACAATGGCCAAACGAACACGACCATCGTCCGAGCCCCATTCTAAAACCTGTTCTTGAGTGTTTTTCATCCAAAATTTTTGACGTGCCAAAAAATTGACGGATCGATGGGAAAGGGGAGGCGCTATGAAGGCCTCATCTTATGGACCCAGAATTCAGCTTCAGAATCAAAATCGAACCTCTGAGGAGGTCTCGGCGGTCCTCGGAAGGGACCACCGGAGTAGGCCGGCAGTGTCGCGGTAGAAGTGCGGAGGCGCCGGTGTAGCTGTGGGTGTAGCGGGACTGTGCGGATGGTGTCGTGGTGGCCCGTGTGACGATCTCGAGATCGGTGGCATGGGACTCCGATAGGCGGCACGAGAAGGGAGGAGCACGCGAGAGCCAGCAGCGTCGCGCGGTGCAGCGCCGATGAGTCCAGGCGGCGCGGGCGGTGTCGCGTGGGCAGTGCGCAACCGGTGTGTAGCCGGGGCAGCACGACGGTGTTCTTTGAGAGGCGGAGGCACCGGCGTCCGGGGGTGGCTAGTCGCGCTTGGCAGGGGGAACCTGACGCACCAACCGCCTCGGGAGGCGCCGTGGACAAGGACTCGTGCTTCGAGGGTCCTCCTGGGCGACGCGGAGGAGACCGACCAACTGGACGGTCTGATTAAAAAAAACAGGTCCTGAGGTGGGTCTAGTATTGCAAGAGTAGGCCGCGGCCAGCGGGCCATGGTGACTCAGACTAGACCCACAGCTGGGCCGCGGGTCGGCGGTTCAGACCGGGTCGGCTGGGGTGAACCGGCCCGATTGGGCCCCCTTGCGTTCGGGGGGCCATAACTTCTACACCGCGCTTCTATTTGACGCACCATCTTTGGATATAGGTCTGTGTCAACAAGACGGACTTTTTGAAGCGTGTTTCGAAGTTTTTGAGTTTTGGTCCCGTGGGCGGGTGACCCGAGATGTTTTCATTTAATAATATTAAAGTATTGATAAAGCTTGCAACAGACGTGCTTCGTGAGCCGGACGTCCATCTTATGCGCCGTTAGAGGCATTGTGGCCCTGAAGTTTAGTCGGTCCTTCCAAATTTGGTTTAAAACCCTTACGGTTTGGTTTCGTTGCCCGGTGGCACGAAACGCTTGATGCGAATTATTAATTAATTACTTAATTAATTAGTTATTCTTGCGTCGGACCTAACTCATGTTTGGGATGTCTGATTGATGCGTTGTTAGCGGAAACGTGACGCCAATCCTCGTGCGGACTTTTTGAGATGCTTTCTGAAGCTTTTGGGTTGGAGACAAGGTGCGGGCCCCACAGGGCGTAGTTCGCACGTTTTATGGTGAAACGCCACTTCTTCACCCAACATCCATTTGGGGTTTTTGAGTACTCATTATGAGTTTTCTTCCTAGGGGATTGTGACAGTGCAATCCGCCAGCATAAATTCGGGCCCGAGCCATGGGCCCCACGAGGCGGCTTTCAGATGTATGCTGCATTTTTATTTCTTATGCTTCATAAGTCTATTCAAGGAAAATGAATAGCCTACGCCGTAGGGTTATCTGCAAGGAATGTAATGGTATGATCAGTGTGACGTGTTTCAGGGTCGAGGTGTGGGCCCCACAGGGCCCCGTTTACATATTACGCGGGGAGTTGCAGCTTCCACATCTGCAGTCTGTTTTAGGCACCGTCAGTGGCGTTGTGACCCTGGAATCCAGGCGAAATTGAACGGGGTGGTTTCATGCGTTGAATCCGAAGTTGATGTGTGGCCCCCACGAGCCGTCATTTAAGTTGTCTGCAGCATACTGTGACTTTTTCATCAGGCGTCCATTTGGGGCGTATGAATAGTAGTTTTGGTGTGTTTATATGTGAGCATCGTGATGGCGCAGTTCGCCCGAACCCTTTTGGGACCAATGGGCGGGCCCCATAAGAAGTCGTATGGGCATAAAGCAGTGTTGAATAACTTTTTCATCGGGTGGCCGTTTCCAGTGACTAAGTAGTCGATCTCGTGTGTTTTTTCATGAGGATTACAATGGTCTATTATGTTTGGGCATGTAGAGTCACTTTTGAGATCTCATTAAATGTGGAAACATGAAAGGCCGTTGGTCGGAGGATTATTTGATGCACTTCGAACCTACCCAGAGTAGCGATGTTAGTGACACCCAGTGATGACAGGGGTAGTGGGTTACCCATTGACCATAGGTTTTACCCTCCAACGGGGCTGGGTAGTGGGTTACCCTTTGACATTAGGGTTTACCCTCCAGTGGGGCTGGGCAGTGGGTTACCCGTTGACTTTAGGGTTTACCCTCCAGCGGGGCTAGGTAGTGGGTTAACTGACGACTTCTTGTGGTTTACCTTCCAGTGGGACTGGGCAGTGGGTTACCTAATGAACTCGTGTGGTTTACCCTCTAGCGGGGTAGGGTAGTGGGTTACCTAATGACCTCCTGTGGTTTACCCTCCAGCGGGGCTGGACAGTGGGTTACCTGACGACCTCTTGTGGTTTACCCTCTGGTGGGGTGGGCAGTGGGTTACCCGATGTCTTCTATCAGAATCAGACCTTTCTACGTGGATAGTCGGTGACTTTTCACCATGAATACCAGAGCAGGACCCTTGGTTGTGCGGTTCAGCGATGAGGCATCTTTGGTTTGCGAGACTGTTGGGAATCATCGATGGATATCCTTTGAACTGTTGGCAACTTCTCATGGGATGATCTTGGAGATATAGATCCCCTTACACACCCATTAGGGTTTTTTGTTGATTATATATATATACAACCTACTTTGGTTCCCACTTCTTGGGTTCAGTTACTCTCATTCTATGAGGGGAGAAGATGTGTGGGGTATGCCACGTGCTTTCCATGTCTAGTTCCCCATGGTTGGACGAGCCTGCTTCTATTCTATTGCCGAGTTGAGATGAACTTCTTATTTTGTACTCTTACACTATTCTGGCTCCATCTACTACTCACTGTTTCAGTATCTCCTTTTTTTCTTCCTCAAGCTTTCGGGGCATCCTACTGACTATCTTTATACTCACCCCGGATTGGGATTTTCCCGCACTTAGTGTGCCCTTGCAGACGACGGACAGGTCAATTGATACTATAGAGGAGCATATAGGACACAAAATATGTGACTGCGTTCAGTGGTCATAGGATGATTTCTAGGTTTCAGACTCACCTGTAGTTTACTTTTATTTTACATGTTTCCGGGTTGTGGCGCCTTTCTGGTTGGGTGGGTGTTTTTACCCTTTTACTGTTCAGGTTACTTATCAGTACTTTTCAGCACTTTACTTGTACTAGTTAGAGGTCGATGCCTACATGTTGGTTTCCATTTTTAGCAGTGTTTTATCTTTCTTTATTTTCTATATACATTTTCATTGATTTATCTATGTGTTTGTGTACAGTTTTTTAGGCAAAGTCCTCCCCTAGTTTGTTGTGCCTTTGGTACTAGTCGCGAGCCCCAGGCCTATGGAGGCAGGCTTGAGGTAGTTGCGGCTTGATCCTGGTATGGGTCGGTTTGTGACACTTTTCACTTAGATATTATAGTGGAAAGGGTCCATATTCCACTTATCATAACCATTACATGCTATGGACATGCTCTTTGAAGGGTTTTAGGTGTGCATAACTTTCAATATATTTTAACTCATGGTTCCTTGATCCATTGAGTGGACTCACCAATCCTAAAATATTATTTTAATGATTTCATCAAGAATTTCCCTTTAGTTACACTATATAATTCTTGGGAAGTTATCCATTTATGTAAACTATGTTATGTCAAACCAAAAACTAAAGATAAAAGTTCATTGATAATTGAAAGTACCCCAACAAGGGTTGGTCATGAACATTAAACTATGAGGTCCTTTATAACTTAAGTAGTTGAAGGATATGCCGACATCATATTTTAGTTTTATGTACTTTTTAGTAATGAATAAAATACCATTTTATCATTTCAAATTCCTTGTTAATATTAATTGTATTTTACGTAAGTGATTAAACATGTCTGATAAAGCATTTACGCATACTCCAATTATATTTTATTCCATCTCATGTTCTTGTAAATTCATTTATTAGGTGATCATACAACATTCAATAACGTAAATAATTAACTTTGAAATAGATAGAAATAAAATAAAATTGGAATGATCATATATTTATCTAATGGTTTTTTATTTAGTATATGATAAACTAACCATTGACCCTAGGAGAACACACACCTTAAACCATAACTTTTTTCATGTTTCCACATTCATCCTTTGATCCCATGCATTACCTTGATTGGTTTCTACTTGGATCCTTGAATCAGACCACCTCCTCTTAAATTATATCTGCATCCTTACATAATATTTTTCTTGTAAACAGGTGATGGTATCCAATGGATTGTATATGTGGGGTTTACATAAAAGAAACTAAGGGTATTATGACCCTTACATAATAAGGGGTATAGGATATCATGTAGAAAAATATAATTTAATCAAAATATATTAAAATAAAATAATAATTTAAATAGGGATAGGGATAGTTGAATCTCATGATCATCCTCAAAATAAACAATGAGAATAAGTTTTGAATGACATTTTCAATTACATTATTTATTTCATTAGTTAATATTGTACACTATGAATTAATATAATTAATTCAATTTATCTTAATTCAATCTAAGAATCCTTAACTCACCATCATCCAAAATTAAAAAAAGAAGTAATTTAATTTAATATTAATTAAGTAAACAAGTTTATTTGGAGGCAACATAGTTTTCTTATACCATTTTTTAACTTGCAATAGATTCAATATAATTACCAATCCTATGAAATGGTGTGTAATTTGTCGAATAAACAGACCACAAAACACATGTGAATAGTTTTAATTATATATTTAATATTTTTTCATGAAAAATATGGAACATTATTGGGCATGTTTCCAACCATCGATGTGTTCAAGGTAAATGGAATGTAGTCCAAATTTCATGGAATGTAGCCACATAGTTTTATGGATCTTATATACCTATGTCTTGTATCCAATACAAAGGATTATGGGACACCACATATACTTATTTATGATACATTAGGTACTACACGTCATGTATAGTGATTATTAGACTTTTAGTTCTTCAATCCATGTACTAGTCTATCGAGATCTGTATACTGATATGTTTTTATTGGATATTAAATCTAATTTCATTGGATCTATCTCAATATATAATGATACAAGAGAATGAAAATAAAATTACATGGTATTTATTCTTTCACTACATAGATTGTCCTATAGTTTTTTCTAGGAAGATCCTTTAAAACCATTAAATGTTATATATTGAATGCTTCTTCATTTTTAATCATGAACTAATTATAGGTTATTTTATTGAGAAGGAGGAAAGGGAAGAGATTATGATATCATATATTAAAAAAATGTGTTAACTAAAATAAATATCCAAATCATGAAACCAACCAATGAATAATAAATAATTTCAAATAAATATATGGCCACTCAGATAACACATGTAGGTTTTCGGTGCAGCCTAAGCATCCTTTGATGATATAAAAATACATATTTTAGTCTTAAATCACATGTAATCATTTTTTTCACATAATCAAACTAGCATTTTTAACAAAAAAAAGATTGCTTGACTTGATTAAAACCCAAAAACTATAAGATAATGATCTTCACATGTAATTTATTATTAATATTTGAGAATATATAGAATTAACACAACATGTAATTCCAATTTTTTGATAATTATATAGAATAAATTTCATTGAACTACAATTTAACTCAAGGATCAAAGTATATAATCTCTCTATAGTTGATCTACATGTGCACCACAATATCTGAACGATGTCATATAATCACTAGGTGGTAGAACAGACGATCCATATTTCCTTCATTGTTCGTGTTTGATCACAAAATTATTCCACTTAAATGAAGAAGAATTATAGATACTATCAAGTAGAATTTAGAGAGGATGAATAAATAATTCAATCTAAATCTTGATAAAGTATCTCTCTATTTTTTGGGAATACCAAAATTTGTTTAGGAAGGATTCATAATTACATATTTACTAAGGATGTTTAAGGGTTGTTAAATCACACACAATCACCTAAACAACTTTAATATTTTTAGTTAACCGAATTTTAATTAATAATAATAATACAATTATTAATATTTTGACATGTTAGAAACATTAATAATATAAATAAATATCATTTATACCACATCCAATCAAACCATTAAGATATCCCTTCTTTCCTTATTCAACAATTATCAATTCTCAAATAATAACAATTGAATAAATAAATTTCACTATATTATTATAAGAAAAATATAATAAATATTACATTCAAAAAATATGGCAATAAAAATTTATCAATATTTTTTAACTCAATTATTATTTTTAATAAATTGAGATTAAATTATGATGATCAACCAATCATGAATAAATACTATTTATTCATACTTATAAAATTCATAACATGGATTTTACTAAGATTGGGGATACAATTAAATTGTGAACCTCATGGAAACTTTTTTATTTGAATTATTTATTTCCATGTAAATTCAAAGTCTAACATCTATTAAAAGGACGGGTCACCCATATATAAAGATATTAATGTTGTAGTGATATCCAAACTCCTATGAACCCTTACCATGTAATATAATTCATTATAAAATATTTAATTAAGAAAGTCACATTCTAGGGCCATCAACATACATACTCAATGTTAATTTATTATAATTTCATGAAATGAACTCTCTCAACAATAAATATGTACATAGATTTACATAGGAATATGTTTCCCATTAAATGTACTGAGATATCAACTTCAGTTATATGAAATAAGAGATAAATCCATTATTTCATTATCCATTAATGAAATATCACTCATGTTTCACCCAAAGTGTTCTAACATTACACAATCATATATTATCACATTTCTCATTAATACATCAAATTTATTGTGTCATGATATCCATTAATGATAATATGAAATTATAATGATCAATAAAATCATCTTTATAGTTAATAATCTAATGAAATATGGAAATTTGGATTTCCTATTGATGGTTATATTCTCATAAAATCGCATCATAGTGATTACCATGTTCAAACACCATGATACGGTGTCTCAATGTCTTCTGATCCACATAGAAAAAATAGCCTATATCTTATGTTTCCCATCATAAAATATCATCGTTCCATAGAATAAGGTTCAAAATAATGTTTTGGAACCTCTAGGATATCATCATAGTGGGAAAATATAATGAAAATTCAATGAGACATATATTCCTCAGACATTATCACATAACAATTTAATCTATAATAACAATTATAATGTTAAAAAACATCCATAAAAATGAAAAATATATAATAAATTACAAATCTTGTCAGTTCCAGGGAACTAAATCCAAAATTATGTTCATCTTCCTTCCTATTGAAATGTTGAAATACATGTTGAGTGTTGATCTGAACTATCTTTTCTTCCATTAAATTAGTAGGTTTATTCATATCACTTCAGGATTTATTATCCTAATTCTCTTATTTTCCACACTTTAAGAATATATTGGTTCCCTTAAGTTGGTTTTTCTGATGATTCTTCCAACATTTTTGACACATGGGATTTTGGGTTTTCATTCCACCATGAGATATATCCATTCATCCTCCTGAAGTAACCTTCATTTTAAACTTTTTACATCCATCCCCACAAGATAATTGAGATGAACAATATCTATCTAAACCATAAGGGTACAATTGAATATTTCATCATAGATATCAAAGTCTATAATTACTAGAGATTTTTATAGACTCATCTTTAACCAACTAAAGAAGCATTCCACATTACATTCAGTGTTCATACAAAAGATATAGGCACATTGTGAAAGGCTTGTGATTTTTTTATCATATACCCTAATATAATCATCATCTTTTCTATTAATTACGTTGAATTACAACTCCATTATAAAAATAGAGATTTCATGAAAAATATTTATACAAAAATATTTTCTTGAATCCTCCCCATTTTGTAGAATCAACTATCTATTTAGACTTAATGTTCTTGATCAGTATCTAACACTAATCAGATTACCCTTAAAAGTGATGTATATCTAGAATGAATTTATCTTATTATGATAATTTGTTAATAATGAATATATTATCAATGTAGTTAATCAATTTCTCCATGATGAGGGGATAAGAAGATCAACTAAACGTATGTCGAATTTGTTACATAAAGGATATAGACCTAACATGATCCTTAATAGAATAAGAAAGATGTTAAACATGATTAAAGTTATTATTCATTATATTGGTTAGCATTAACATTATTTCCATGAAGTTCTAAGCTCTTATCCCCATAATGTTAGACATATAATTAGGTAAATCATCACATTTCTTATTTGTGAGAACCCAATTTTTCAATCAGGTATGGATCCATTAATTTTTTGTATAAATCGTTAATTTGGACCTAATATGGATGCATTGTAAGTTATTAAAGGTTATGAGGGTGTTTGGGGCTTGTTTAGAGTCCATAACCCATGTTTTTAGGAAAGAAAGTCTTGGAACAGTTTAGAGTAAACCGTGAAGATTTTATTTTTTTCGGACAGTGCCACCTTGCATGGTTAGTGCACAACTGTACGACCTAACTATGTGAACACCCCATTTTACTAGGTACCCATGCATGGATTGTACACAGTTTGATCAAACTGTGTAGACAATCCATTCGGGTAGAACCATCTCCGATGGTTTGCGCACATTTTATCAAACTATGCACATGCTAGTTTTCTGGGTAAATTTATAGTTTTTCCCTTAATAATCTATTAATCTTCTCCCTTCCACCATAATCTGAGATCCAGTGGGATTAATCCCTTTTCATCTCATTTTGGAGATTTTTGAAGGACAAATATATGGATCAAGAAATCTCCATCATCCATCATCTAATCGAGATTTTGTTCATCACGTTGGATGTGCAACAGTATGTACTCGAGTCCTCTTTAGCCATTCTTCTTCTCTTTTTCTCTCAACCTAGATATCTTCATGTTTTTTTTCACCTTTTATTAGATTTACTCAGATCCGAGGAAAATATGGGTTTGATACCAAAGTATAAGGATCATAAAACCCTATGCTGGGTGGTTTATAACTTATCCCTAATGTTCGTTGATTTTGAAATATTTGTGTTGGGAAAACTGGTTTGGTTAGAAGATTTTTATTAAATTTACATTCTATGATTATAAATGTTAAAATAATTTGGTTATGATATTTTCAAATATGTTATTAGTTCTTAGTGGTTACACCCACAACTCAATCCTTCCCATGCTAAAGGTTATTCCATAATTGGGTTTTACTTTTTATCATGTTTGATTCGCCATTTGGGTGTTCCCTTGCTTGACCTTTCTAAAGGCGAGTCTTCTTATAATAAATGGATTTTTATTAATGAGAATAGAAATGGAATGTACCATGTATGATCACCACTTGACCCTCTTAAGTAAATTTCTCTAAATATTATTATTAAATGTGAAATGTGGAATGGAAAGTATACTAAGTGTACGACATGGAATTATAAAAAGATATTGAATAAAGATTTCATGTACATAGCACACCTTTACATGTTGATGGAAGGTATAGGAGTTAACCTCAATAATTTAATGTTACTTAATGGTTAATAAATATTTGATTAAACGGTTGCAACACTACTTGGCCCATCCAAGCTAATGGAAGACAAGGATTGGACCTAATGAATGATTACAAGATTACAATATCAAAAAAGAATGGACTGACTCAGGCTCTCTTTGGGTTATGAGAGGAGAATACCTTGGGTCTTAAGAACCCCATTCCAATTCAAGGATGCGGTTTTCAGAGGTTGATACTCACCTATACTTCATTTCTTATCTATTCCTAAAATTCTTGGTATAATACTATAGGGTCTGTTACATTTTTACAGGATACCTCAGATATACACCTTTGATCTAGCATTGACTTGTAGGTACCATGGTGAAATCCCATAGGTCCCTATCTTTTCTTAGCCTCATTTTACCTTGGACGATCACCTTGTGATCTGTATGTTCCTTATTGTGGAATGCCTTGGATTATGCTCCTTGGATTACACTCTTATCCTTTAGCTAGACTCAGATACTACAGAGTTATCAATCTTTGAGATCTATGTTACCTTGGTTATTACCATGGAACTCCCACACTGGATATCATTTTCTGGTTATCTTGTTATGTCTTGGGACCTTCACTACTTATACTATCACTAGGTGATGTCAGCGCTGGATACGAATCATGTGACCTATTATCATTAAATGGTAATTACTTAATTAATGAATTGGTTACATGTTCAGACACCAGCCAAGGGATGAATCGGGTACTTGGGTATTTATTCATATTAATTGTACTTCTTGATTTAATTTATATATGAATTCCTGTACACTTCTATATTCCATTTCATGGGTCGGATGTTATAGGCACCATTGGTGGTAGCCCACTGAGATTTATCTCACACCCTCTCTGGGTGACGTTTTGTACCAAGAGAATATTACATGGTTGCAGGAGCTGATGAAGGGAAGAATACAGATTCAAACACTTGATTGCTTCTTATTAGGAGGGATCATGATAGTAGATGACCGATTTGGATATAGGTAATCTTGGAGTATCCTTTTTTTGTTTACTTTTTGTAACATGTTATGCCTATGTATTGTATCCATGTTTTCTAGTTTTCTAGTAACATGAAATTACATCATCATTATTCCAGTTGATATAGTTATTATTATTCTCATTTGTATATTACATCAGTTTGATTTCACTATTTATTTTTATTATCTATATTTATTCTTCTGTTTACTATTCATTCATATTCATTATGACATGTTACACTCTTCTAATGAGTGAATAACCCTCCATGGACACACACTTGGGCCTCACTGCTACTAAGAAGCCTCTAGCATTTGGGGAGATGTTCTTGAGGCCAGGTGGGTCACCGGGATCGTGGCACCTATTAAGTGGAATTTGGGTCTGAGATGTCACAAATTTTTATCAAATAAAGTTTATTTTCTTGATTTACTATTTGGAGACAATATATTAGAGAATAGGAACGCTTGGGACTTGGTCATAAGTTATGCTTGGTCGTCACAAACCCATGTTTGGTGTAAAAACAATGTTGCCTAAATTATAATTTTTATTCTTCTTTTTCCTATTACAGTTGATATTAATTAACTATTGTTCAATGCACATGTTGTGTGGTGTTGTTGATTATTACTCTTTTTGAGAATTTCTTTCATCCTTAACCCTATTATTTTAGGTAAAGGATCATGTTACATGCATTATTATAGGCCCCTAAAGTTTGCATGTCATGCAAATTTCCAGGCCTTCTTGGTGCATTTCACTACTTTGATTTCTTGATATGCTTGTGATTGTTGAGTGATGTTGTGATAGTTTACTTGTAATTGAATTACTTTAGATAGATTGAGTGATTTCCCGTATCAATTAATGAGGTGTATGGGCCCCCATGGGCAGGGATGAGTAATTTACCGAGTCAATAAATTATAGTAAAAAATGGGCGTCGTTTCTAGTGATAGGTGTATGGGCACTGATTCATCAGAAATGGCTATCCATTATAAAATGAACCATTAAATATAAAATCAATTGGTTACATATACTTATTCTATCATGTCATGTTTATGAAAGGTAATGGACTAAACCTAGAAATTAAATGCAAAATGACATGAAACTTATACTTGATCAATTACTGATACCTGACCATCCATGTAGGTAGTTTGGGTAGTATGACTTGGCTAGTATGTTTTATTATGTTTATCTTCGGTTAGTAATGCTACATCCTTGTTTATATGATTGTTATGAGCTGTATTCGTGGAATTTATAGACTAATTCCACCACAATTCCCTCATGTCGTTCTCTAGGAAAGTGGTGACGATCATGATCTATACATGGTGGGACGTGAGCTTCAAGTCTTACCTCCATGAGTTCCACTTAAGGTACTGGTATTTGTACCTAATCTAAAATCCGATGCTCATGTTTGTGATAGTTTCTTACATCTCATACAGTCAAGGAATGGTGCTCCATAGGTTTCACATACAATGGCTGATCTGACCCACGAGTTCCAACAACATCATCCTCCTATTGTTTTCGGGGATGGTGGCTCTCAAGCTGTTGAGTCTTCGTTAGAGGTATTTCTATCTATATTTGATAATATTGAAATGCATACAGAGCAGGTAGTCTATCTTGATACATACATGATTCATGATTCATCCAAGCATTGGTGGGATGTGGATAACCAGGTCGGTCATCATCAGGGCATGTTATGGGTTGATTTCCAAACAGACTTTTATGATCAGTTATTTCCTCAGGCACTGAGAGCTGATAGAGCTAGAGAGTTTATGCATCTCAAGTAGTGTTCTATGTTATATATGGAAAATTCAGCACATTTCATTGATTTTTCATTATTTTCACTACATTTAGACAGTTATGAGCATTTTCATGCTAGATGTTTTGAGGATGTGATCAAGTACGCCACCTGAACACAAGTGAATACCTTTCTCCTTACTGTAATTTACACAATAGTTTATTAGGACCTTATAACTGTTTGTAACTTGAGGGACATCTCATGTACTGAGTTTAAATGATCAATGATGTGTTAGCCCAATAATTATTTTGATGGAAGGAAACATTTCCTTGAGGTATTTTCATAAGGGTAATGGCTGCAAGAGTATCATGTTGGATATCTCGGTTTTGTGTCATCAATGTTCAATACCAAGGCATAAGAAGCCCTAATGTGATGGAGACCCTATGGAGTGTCTAGATTCTGTTTGTATAGTCCATATTTAGCATTTCTATAAGACCCTTCCATTATATTCAAGTGTGAAAGGATCAACATCTTCTCTACTTATAGGAGAGAGTCTTTATGTTCGATGTTAGGAATGGAGTTGGAGTAGCACTGGTAGGTCTGGTCGAGGAGGGGTAGTGGTTGTGGTTGTCCGACACTTGATCAACAGTAACGCCAGCAGAGCAATCCTGATCGTGGTAGTCCATCTTTTGCACAGGGTCATGGATTAGTTTATTTTCATGCTTTATAGCCAATACATGAGGATTGGGCTACATGACCAACTACATTTTTAGGTACTATTCTAGTAGCCTCCACTATTGTCTCTGATTTGTTTGATACAGGTTCTTCAAACTTTTTTATTTCTGTATCTATCATGGAAAGTATCATACTATAATTATAGCATCACTATGGTCTAATGACCCTCAACACATTGTTGGGAATATGGAAGGAGGGCATACACCAGTGTAAGGACTATCCTCTTGAGGTTGGTATTTATGCTTTCTTGTATAATATCTCTGTTCTTGAGATGACGGGCTTCGATATCATTCTTTAAATGGACTGGTTAGTCCAATATCATACCTTTGTAAACTTCTGTCACCAAAAGGTCTCTTTTACATCACCAGAAGGTAGTAGTTATTATTTTCCAAGGTGAGTGGGATGTCCTGGATGGGAGAGATGGGCTGAAGCATCATGGGATAGCTGGAGTGACCACCCAGATCACAAATCATTTCATGGAGGATCATGGTTTGCTTCAAACTGATTTCCCTCTAGTATTTGATTGTTTTAGGGAAGTATTTCAAGATGTTTTTTCTAGAATACCTCCTAAGAGAGAGGTAGAGTTTACAATTGATCTTGTTATAGGGGAATATATAAAGTCCATCCCTCTGTACAGGACAGAACCTACTAAGCTTCAGGAGCTCAAGATCTAGATAAAGGACATAGAGTTCAAAAGATTTATATGGCCTAGTACATCCTCTTGGGGTTCAACTCTGCTTTTCACTAAAAAGGATGATGGAAATCTTCGTCTATTAATGGATTACATAAGGTTGAATCAGATTTTGGTCAATAACCTATATCCACTTCCTCAAATAGATGATCTCTTTGACCAGCTTTGAGGAGAAAATGTGTTATCTCAAAATCAACTTGAGATTGAGGTATCACCAGGTGGGAGTCCGAACATCATACATACCTCATACGGTTTTCCATAGTAGGTATGTACTGTATGAGTATCTTGTTATGGTGTTTGGTCTTACGAACACGCCTTCAGTTTTCATGGATTTGATGAATAGGGTTTTCGACCCCCTATTTGGACTCTTTTTTCATGGTCGTTGTGGATGACATCTTTTTGTATTCTCACACTCATAACAACGATGAAAAATATTTTGAGATCATTCTCATTACACTGAGATAGAATAAACTTTAGGCTAGTATTTCTAAGTATGACTTCTAGATTGACATGTTCCACATCTTGGGTCATATTATTTCAGAATCAAAATTATGGTTTCCCCTAAAAAGGTTAGTGATGTAGTTCCTTGGGAGAATCCCAATAATTTGATTGATATCATGAGTTTCTTGAGGATCACTTGATATTACATGTGTTTCTTACAATAATTCTCACATATTTGTTCACCTCTTACTAAACATAAAATGAAGGCTATTAAGTTCTTGTGGTCAGAAGCATGCGAGAAATAATTTCAATAATGAAAGGGGATGCTGGCCTTAGCATCGATTCTGATTCTTCCAGAATATAGAAAAGGTTATATTTCCTTTTAAGATGCATCCAGAATTGGACTAGGAGTAGTTTTGATGTATGAATACAATGTTTTTGCGTAAAGATCTTGGCTTTTGAGGACATATGATAGAAATTACCTGATGCACGACCTCGAGCTAGCAGGAGTTGTCTATGCCTTACATTGCTGGATACTGTATCTGTTGCGTGAGAGATTTCTGTTGTATATAGATCACAACAACCTCGTGTATATATATTTTTAGTGTGACTGGAACCTCATACAGTGGGGATGGGTCGAATATCTAAAATCCATTTATTTTAAGCTTGCCTATATTCCTATAAAGGGCAATGTGGTCGCTGAAGAAATGAATTGGAAAACTCAAACATCATTCGTAAAGGAAGCCAGTGATGAATGGAAGTTAATGGAACTATTTTCTAAAATTCATCTGGATTTTCATGAATGTAACAAGAAGTCTTACCTCTCAACTTTAACATATACGTCTTCCCTCCTTGACAAGGTGAAGATTAGGCAGTTTTTAAATCCAAAAGGTTTGGTTCTCCATGAGAGTATATCTGTAGATAACCCACCTCAAGATTGGTATGTGGATAGAGACAAAATCATACATATTTGTGGACATATCTGGTTTCTACAGATATGAGAGAAGAGTTTATGAAAGAGTCTCATGCTTCTAAATGGTCAGTTTACCCAGTAATATCAAATATGTATCCAGATATGCGATGCTAGGATAGGTGGCCTGGAGAGAAAACTTATATTGTTGGATCCATCATTAGGTGTTCCACCTGTCAGCAAGTGATAATGGATCCCTAGAGACCTGTAGTCTTGTTACAGCCTCTTCTAGTCTCAAAATTTAAATGGAAAGATTTTGGTGTAGATTTCGTAGTCACCTTACCAAGGTCTCCAAGGGGTAGTGATGCTCTCTGGGTTTTCATTGAATGACTAATGAAATAATCCCCTTCATTCCTATTTAGGAGACATTCTCAGTTGATGATAAGGGAAGAATTTATGTCCTTTAGATCATATGACTACATGGGGTTCCACATACTATTGTTTCATATAGGGATGCTCGTTTCTCTTCATGGTTCTTGAAAGGTTTGAAAAAAGGAACGGGAACTTAGGTGCTTCTAATCACTACTTTTCAACCTCATACCGATGGAAAATAAGAATAGAAAATATAGGTTATAGAGGATATGATCCGAGTATGTGTCCTTGATTTAGGCAGTTATTAGGAGAATCATATCCCTCTCATTGAGTTATCTTATAATAACTGTTTTCTGACAATGATCCAAATGGATCCTTTTGAGGTCTTATATGGTAGGCCATTTCATTTACACTTATGCAAGATAGAGGAAGGTGAGGCATCCCTACTAGGTCCTCATAATATTTAGGGGACTTTAGAACATGTTTAGGTGATCAGAAAGCGTATGACTGCGGCTTAGTCTTAAAAAAAATCTTCTATCGATCAACCTCAAAGTCCTCTAGAGTTCAAGGTTGAGGATCACGTTTTTATTTGGGTATCACACAGGCTAGGTAATTGACAGCTAATATAGTAGGAAAAATTGTCACCTCGTTATGTCAGGACATTTGAAATTATAGAGAGAGTCAGGCTGATAGCCTATCATTTTATACTACCTCAGAGGTACTATGTCATGCATGATGTCTTTCATCTGTTACATATTCTCCAATATCATGTTGACCAATATCATACCTTAGATACTGAGGAAGTTGAGTAAGATGCTGATTCTACCTTTGAGGAATATCCAGTACGCATCATTGACCGTAGCATGAAGGATCTCTGAGGCAAGTATGTCCCTCTCATATGGGTGTTATGGAAGCTTGGGAAAGTAAAATATGAGGCTAGGGAGAGGGGAGCCGACATACATACCCATTTTCCATAGTTTTTCTCAGATAGTGTTTCTTTACCCTCTAAAGGAGAACTTGGGTGGAGTTCTTATAAGGGGGAAAGACTATAAGAACTCAGTTTTTTACTCATGTGTGGATCCTTTAATTTTCATTCTAAATCTTTACTTTGGACCTAATATGGATTACTAGTGTGTTAGTAATTCTTTTGAGAGTGTATGAGAATTTTTCATAGCCTAGAAAGCATATTTTTGGGGAAATCGGGCTTGGAAAATGGTGTAGAGTAAACCATGCAGAAATTCCGAACGGTTTGGAAAACCGTGCGGATTTTATTTTCTTATACAATTCCACCTCGCATGGTTGGCACATGGTTGTGCGACCTAACCATTCAAACACCCCTTTTTTCAGGTACATGTGCATGTCTCGTACACGGTTTGAGAAAACCATATGAACAAGTTGTTCGGGAAGAACCATCTCGCATAGTTTGCACACGGTTTGACAAACCGTGCAAAAAAACTATGTAGAGGATAATTTTCTAGGTAAATTTATAGTTTTTCCCTTAATGATCTATTAATCATCATCCTTCCTACCTAATCTGAGAATCAGTGGGATTAATCCATTTTTCTTTCATTTTGTAGATTTTTGAAGGAAAAATATGGACATCAAAAGATCTCCTTCTTCCGGCATCTGATCGAGCTTCTGTTCATCACATTGGATGCACAACGGTAAGTACTCGAGTCCTCATTAGGAGTTCTTATTCTCTTTTTATCTCAAACTTGATATCCTAATGTGAGCATTTTCAGCTTTTCTTAGACATACTCAAATCCAACGAATATCATGGTTGAATACTGGAGAATAAGTTTTGCACAACCCCAAGGTGGGTAGTCTATAACTCATCCCTAAGGTTTTTTGATTTTGGAATATTTGTGTGGGGACCATCAGTTTCTTTGGAAGTCATTTCATAAATTTACATGACATGATTATACTTGTTATAATTTTATGGTTATGTTCTTTCCAAATATGTGATTAGTTGTTAGTGGTTACACTGACAACTCAATCCAACCCATGTTGATGATTATGCCATAATTGGGTTTTAGTGTTTTGGTACATTTGTTCCATTGTTCAGGTGTTCCCTTTTATGACCTTTCTAACAGTGAGACCTCATATAATAAATTTATTATTATTAGTGAGAATAGAATAATGTCATGTACCATGTATGCTCACCACTTGACCCGCTGACACGTGTCTGTCGTGGGGTGTGGAAAAAAAAAATATTTACTAAGTTAAAATATAGTATAGTAGTTAAACTAAGTTGTCTCCAGAGAGGAGCGCACAACAATCATGTTTGTCACTTTGTATTTGAATTTTTTTGATTTTGAAAACAATGAAACAAAACTAAATAAATCAATAAAGTATAAGATTTAAAACAAATTTAAAAGCAATGTGATTAAAAATAATTAAAATTATTGGGTGATCATGTTGGGTTTGGTTTTCCAATTTTAATGTTATCATAGTTATTATTTATTCATTCCTTTTTTATTAAATCGATTAAAATGAGATTTCACAATCGCTTTATCTGACTTATTTGATTAATGATTTTGGGGAGATTAAACCTTACTAAAATCTTAGTTTGGTATAATATCTATCCTTTTGTGAAATAGTTGTAGAGAATACCCTCAACTGATTAAGGCAATTCCCAATCGGGTCTTGTTAATCCCAAACAATCTTGAATATTCAGTACAAATCTCACACTTACTGATGATCACCAAGTACTTCACCACTATGTTCTGATTTATTCCATCATATATAGAACAGAAACTAGTGAGGTTTATAATTATCATTAAACAAATTAATAATAACAACATAATATAAAATCAAATACAATCACAGAAGATAATATAAGTTGTTATTACAATTTAAACCAGCTTCATGATAAAGAAAACATTTTATAACATTAAGTGCATGAACTCATACATTAAAAAATGGAAATCATAACCTTCACCAATAACTCATAAGATTTACCCCACCATGGTAAGGGTAATTGAGTAGAAGGGGGAAGATTAATACATTACAAAACTAAAAAGAACAAAGAAAGAAAAGAAAGAACCAAAAGCTTCTCCTCCAGAATCGGTCCACCAGAAGTTCAGCTTCAGGTCTCCCACCATCTGGTAGAATCAGGACGAGGTCCATTCTTATAGTAGGTGAGTAATGGAGTTTTCCATCCACCCATGATGTTTTAAAGCATTTGGAGTCGTGTGTAAGGAGTTATGGCCGATTTAGTAGACTTGACTTATTCTGTCCGCCAATCAATATTCCACCAACCCAAATTTGCCCGTTTACTTGGAGACCTTAATGAATGAATTTATTTCCGATATTTTGATATACTCTGACCCTTCTAGTAGGATTTTGAACCCAGCTAGAACCAATGAATTTGGAGGCCGGTGGTCCACGATATGGTTCATTGAATGTGGTGTGGTCCATTCTGCCGTCCAGAAGAAGTGTTCACATTAACCGAAATGTTTGGGCAGTTGGAGTTCGAATTGGATTTTGTTCCTGAAGACTTATATGTAGACCAAGAATCATGAAATCCTAAAAAAAGGAATCAGGTGAATTGGATACTAAATGTAGGCGTTATGCTCGAAATACATTGGAAATATAAATCTGTTTAATGTCCAGAATTAACCACTTTTCACATTTAAGCTCAAAACACACCAAAAGTCATAAAATGATGCAAATAAAATCAAATTGATTAATGTGAAGTGATTAAATCAACTAAAATCATATGTATAAATATGAAAATATTATCTCTATCAATTCCCCCACACTTAGCACTTGGACTCCTGGACTAGTAAACATCGACATCAAATCATAGTAAATTTAAAACACAAATTCATTAGATCCACCAATTTAATACCAATAAACAAAAGATATCATGCCTCATAAAACACTATTATTTCAAGTTCATCATTTTATATTATTCAATATATTTACTCTTCATTTATCCTCCCATGAACAGAAAACACTTACCTAACATACATTTTTTTCTAATCACACAAATATCAATTTTCAACAATGTCTTTCTCATACAATACTCATGCAAGGGTCACCATAGGCTTGATAAATTCATACATATTCACCTAATGTGAGTCAAGAACATATGTTTATCATGAGGACTTTATAAAGGTTGTTCTGTGGCTTTAGGTTGGTAGGATTTAGATGTGAAATTTTTTTGGCTGAAGAAGGAGTGCTTGGCTCTTTTTGAAGTAAAATTGCATTATTCTAATTTAAACTTAAATATGGTATCCTCCTAACTTCCCTTTGCAGTAAATCATCCCCACTAGAATGAAAAATCAGTGAAATTTCACACCATTCATCTTTTCAGCAGCAATATTTCCAATCATCTCAAACATGATTTTTCTTTAAAGCTCCAGATAGGCACAACTTTTTTCTCCGTTGGAAGCTCCAGAAAGGCACAACTTCTCATACATGAAAGCTCTAGAAAAGGCACAGCTTTCAACTGAATGATTTTTTTCAGCAATAAGAACATCTCTTGAACATTTTAGTTTCCACCCAATTTTTTTTCCAAATGAGGTAGTACAACACAAGACAGCTTCCCCCACACTTAAGTTCAACTAGATTATGCAATTTCACTTCAAGAACAGGTTGGATAGGGAAAATTGGCTTGTAATGTGGCTAACCTAACATGTTTTCTATGTCTTCTATGGGCTAGAATGATTCAATGTATAAGGCAGGCCATTATAAAAAGGATTATCTTGAAATGGGGGCTTTAAAATCAAAGAAATCTCTCAATCATTTAAAACACATGTACCTCAAACCCTCAAGTTTTGATAGGAATAAATCAAATTATGGTTAAATCAAGAATGGTGTGGTTCTTTCAAGAAATGAGGTGAAAGAAAAGATTTTGAAAATTCTTTTTAGAATCCTCACAGGAAAGTGATTTCAAATTTAAAGACACTGAGATGTGGCATGAGATTCAAAATTCAGAGTACTTTTCCGGAAATTTCCAAATATTTGAACATGAAGCAAAGTCATTTTTAGCATTCATTTAAGCTTAGTTTCATGGGATAAATTGTTTTACACATTTAAATGGGATTTAAAAATTTGTGATGATAATCATTTTAGCTCAAAAGATTCAAAAACACACAAAACTTTGAAAAACACAAAAAAAAAAATTGAAACAAATAATTGAAAATACTAAACTACAAAGGTTCCCTCCCCCACACATAAATGATGCATTGTACGCAATGAATTCAATTGGATTTAACATGTAATTATAGTTTAAATTGAATCAAAACAATCAAGAAAGAGATATGGAGAGGTATAACCTGACTTATTGGTAGTGCAATGTTGAGTTAAGATTCTAAGTGCTACGCACATAAAAACCTACAAACAAACGTAGATAATAAAACATAATAAATTTATTAAAAGTAAAGAAAATAGAAAAAGAATGATAATAGAAGGATAGATCTTGGTTTAATACCCCAAGTGGGCCCTGGTTTTTGACTGCCTCTAGATGGGCAGTTTTAGTGGGTTATCCCCAATCCGATGGTGGGTTGAGTTTCTTTGAGATGAACCACCAACACATTTTCCTTCCAGTTAGAACTTATTTCTTTTTATTGAGGAGTATATGGATACAGTACAACAAGTCCACCCCTATGAAAACGATATTCATATTGTATGGTGGGGTTAGGATAGAGAATGAGTCCTACTCTTTCTTGGTTTCCATTCTCACAACTTCTTCTTCATTCTCCAATAGTTCCTCAAGGCATGCTGCATTAAAATAATAGTCAAAGGGAAAATTAGAGTGTAATTCAATTTGAATAAAAGTAAAACATGATGAATCAATATCAAACTCTTCCCTTTTAAAGTAAGAATCTTGTGTCTCTTTTTCTTCATGGAAATACACTTTTATATCATCTTGAAATTCCTCTAATAAGCATTCATCTAGTTATGGGAGCTCCATATGTTCTTCTTCAGGTGTATCTTCTTCTTTTTCCTCATCCATGAAGGCAATACATTTGTTGTCCAAACTTGAAAACTTCATTCAAGGGAAGGTGATACTCAATTCAGATTCTATATAATCATAATGAAAATAGTTAATAAAAAGATTATCTCCCTTATGTATCTTGACTTCAATTGCTTCTTCAGTTTGAGGTTTCTCTTGCAGTTGAATTTCACAAGATAGAGGTAGGTAGTCAGGCTCCTCCATCTTTTCTTCCACCGCTTTGGTGGTGTCTTCCTTCATTGGTTCTGGATCTTTTACTTTGTAAGGAATATGTGGATCAATTAGTTCTTCACACTCATTCCATAATTCATCAAGATCATTTTTCTCTCCCACATGTAGTTCAATAGGTAATTCTTCCTTCTTGTCCTCCTCGAGTTCATTCATAGGTTCTGGTTTTTCCATCATTGCACAGACATATTCAAATGAAAGTTCTACATTATTCTCTAGTTTTTCTATCTCATTTTTAATTTCTTGCATTTTAACTATATCATAACCAGCCTCATCTAATTTTTCTAAATGTGGGTAGTTTTTACATGAATTAAAGAAATAATCATTTGAAAACATCATGTAAAAATATTTTTTTATGTTTTTTTAAAAGTGTTAAATATTTATAATGAGATTGTGGCACTACCTCCCCAGCAACGGAGCCATGTTTTGACACGTGACTATCATGGGGTGTGGAAAAAAAATTATTTACTAAGTTAAAATATAGTAAAGTAGTTAATATAAGTTTTCTCTAGAGAGGAGCGCACAACAATCATGTTTGTCACTTTGTATTTGAATTTGTTTGATTTTTAAAACAATGAAACAAAACTAAATAAAGAAATAAAGTATAATATTTAAAACAAATTGAAAAGGAATGTGATTAAAAATAGTTATAATTATTGGGTGATCAGGTTGGGTTTGGTTTTCCAATTGTAATGTTATCATAGTTATTATTTATTTATTCATTTTTTATTAAATCGATTAAAATGAGATTTCACAATCGCTTCATCTCACTTATTTGATTAATGATGTTGGGGAGATTAAACCTTAATAAAATCTTATTTTGGTATAATCTCTATCCTTTTGCGAAATAGTTGTAGAGAATACCCTTAATTGATTAAGGCAATTCCCAATCGGGTCTTGTTAATCCCAAACAATTATGAATATTCAGTACAAATCTCTCACGTACTGACGATCGCCATGTACTTAACCACTATGTTCTTATTTTTTCCATCGTATATATACCAAAACCTAGTTAGGGATATAATTATCATTAAACAAATCAATAATAACAATAGAATATAAAATCAAATACAATCGCACAAGATAATATAAGCTGTTATTACAATTGAAACCAACTTCATAATAAAGAAAAAAAATTATAACATTAAGCGCATGAACTCATACATTACAAAATGGGAAACCTAACCTTCCCCAATCACTCATAAGATTTACCCAACCATGGTAAGGGTAATTTAGTAGAAGGGGGAAGATGAATACATTACAAAACTAAAAAGAACAAAGAAAGAAAAGAAAGAACCAAAAGTTTCTCCTCCAGAATCTTTCCACCATAAGTTCAGCTTCCGTTCCCCCACCATATGGTCGAATCAGGCCGATGTCTCTTCTTATAGAAGGTGGGTAATTGAGTTTCCCATCCACCCACGAAGTTTTAAAGAATTTGGAGCTGTGTGTTAGGTGTTATGGACGATTTAGTATACTTGACTTATTCTGGCCGCCAATCACTACTCCACCAACCCAACTTTGACCGTTTAATTGGCGGCCTTAATGAATGAATTTATTTCTGATATTTTGCGATACTCTGACCCTGATAGTAGGCTTTCTAACCCAGCTAGAACCAATTAATTTGGATGCCGGTGGTCCAATATATGTTTCATTTAATGTGTTGTAGTCCATTCTTCTAGCCAGAAGAAGAGTTCACATTGACCGAAATGTTTGGTCATGTTGGAGATCAAATTGTCTTTTGTTACTGAAGACTTATATGTATCCCACGAATCATGAAATCGTAAAAAAAGGAATCAGGTGAATTGGATACAAAATGTAGGAGTTATCCTCGAAATACTAAGGCAATATAAATCTGTTTAATGTCCAGAATTAACCACTTTTCACATTTAAGCTCAAAACTCACCAAATGTCATAAAATGATGCAAATAAAATCAAATTGATTAATGTGAAGTGATTAAATAAATTAAAAACATATGTATAAATATAAAATTATTATCTCTATCACCCGCCTTAGGTAAGTGCTTTAAAATTGATTATTAAATGTGAAATGTGGAATGGAAAGTATACTAAGTATCTAATATGGACTTATCAAAAGAGAGTGAATAAAGTTTCTATATTTCTAGCACTATTTTCTATGTTTATTGATGGTAGCAAAGAGAACCTCAACAATTGAATATGACTTAATGGTTAATAAATACTTGATTAAATGGTTGAAACTCTACATTGCATATCCAAACTAATGGAATACAAGGATTTGACCTAATGAATGATTACATGATTACAATATCAAAATGTAATGGACTGACTCAGGCTCGTCTTGGATTCTGAGAAGAGAATACCCTGGGTCTTGGGAACCCCATACTGATTTAAGTATGTGGGTTTCTTAGGTTGATACCCACCTAGACTTTGGTTCATGCCTATTCCTTAGATGCCCGGTATACTATCGTAGGGTTTTTTTACATTATTACAGAATACCTTGAATATACTCCTTGGATCCATCATTGACTAGTAGGTTCCACTGTGAAATCCAGTAGGTACTATACTTTTATTATCCTGATTTTACCTTGGTCAATCACCTTGGACTCAATAGGGGCCTTATTGTGGAATACCTTGGATTACACTCCTTGGATTACACTCTTACCACATAGCTAGACTCAGATACTACAGTGTTAGCATTCCATGAGATCTACATTACCTTGGTTATTACCCAGGAACTCACTCACTAGATATCATTTTTAGGTTTCCTTGTTATGTCTTAGAACATTCACTACTTATACTATAACTAGGTGATGTCAGTGTTGGTTATGCCTCACATGACCTATTAACATTTAATGGTAATTACATAATTAATGAAATGGTTACATGTTCAGACACCAGTTGAGGGATGAAGTATGTACATGGGTATTTATTCATATTATACATCTTGTTTACTTTATATATTCATGTCTTCACACTGCTATATTCCATTACATGGGCTAGATGTCATAGACACCATTGGTGGTGGCCCATTGAGATTTATCTCACACCCTATTTAGGCGTTGTTTGGTACCAAGAATTGATTTCATGGTTACAGGCATTGATAAATGGAATAATACAACTTCAAAAACTTGATTTCTTGTTGTTATGATGGAGCCTGATAGTATATGACTGAGTTGGATCTCCGGATTATTTGTGTAGCCTTTGTTTTCTTTTACTTTGTGGAACATGTTTTTCCAATTATCTTGTATCCATGATTTCAAGTTTTCTAGTGACATGACATTACATCTTCATTGTTCCAGTTTAAATTGTTAGTATTATTCTCATTTATCTATTGCATCTGTTTTCTTCCGTTGTTTATTTATATTATCTATATTGCTTCTTTTATTTACTATTCATTCATATTCCTTCTACTGTGTTACACTCTTTTAATGAGGTCATAGTCTCCCCACTGACAGACCCTAGGCCCTTGATTCTAGTTGGAAGCCTCTTGTGTTAGGGTAGATGCCCTTTAGGACATGTGGCCCACTGGGCTCAGGTAACCCATTAAGTGGCAACAGAGTCCAGGACATCCCACTATTACATTGGTTCTTGGCACAGTTTGTCTTATTTGCTACCATAACATAAAAAAGGGAAAATGAGATTATAATAATTTAACATATAAAAGATAAACTATAAACATATAATGAATATATTATAAATGACAAGTATATCCAAACATAGGAGATTCTATATTTGAATCTATCTTATCTATGGTATCATTTCACATTATTTTTTTATAAGCTAATGATCTATTCGTCCTTTAATAATTGTTCCTAAAGACTTTGTAAATTTACCAAAGAATATCCATCAAGAGTTTCAAAATAGGCATGTATCAATGAATTTTTGAAATGAACCTGGTGATGATCATTTGAGTACCCAATGTTCATATTTTTGGGTAATTACCCCTATTTACAATGGTGCCAAATCCACATCCTCTTATGGTATCCAAACTAGGATGTAATTTCATTCAAACCACAAGCTCTATACTTCACCAATTTTCTTGGATATTTTCTTATACATAGACTAATCCTTAAGGTTCTAACTAAAGTATTCGATTAAAAATACAAAAAATAACTATACCATATGTTGAGACCATGTATAGAAACCGAAACCATTTAAACATATTATTAAATGATTTTTAACATAAATATCCACTAATGAAACAAAAGGATTGAAGAGTCTAATGTATTTGGAAGACTAGGTTTATATACATCAAAGTTAAAATAAAATATATCTTATTTATTTTATTATTTATAATAATATTTTAATGTTGTATAGGTTACATGGGAAAATAAATAAATATAATGGGTGAGCTAAAAAGACCAGTAAGGGAACTAACATGGAAATTAAGCATAAAATGTGAGTCAAATGTAATGTCATGATATTATAGTAGATAAGTCTCATGAATAATCACATGGGAGAGTAACCTAAATAACATGGAATCAAGATATCATGGAAAAATAAGAAAGTGATAGAAAAATATAACATGACATATACATATGTCATGGCTAACCACTGAGATAATATCACATGGTTGGAAAAGTCCCATAGTGAATTAAGTTTACTCCCTTACCCCATATATGATGTCTCATAAAAAGAAAAAAAAATTAAATTAATTGGAGAGAAGTATGGATGAAATCATAATAATATGTACATGATTTTGTGTTCTGAGAAAAGAAATCAATAAAAAAAGAATCATCCATGAAAAGATAATGGATTCATGATCTGTCTTCATATCATAATCAAATAGATTTTATAAAGAAGCATTATTAAAGATGAACATTAGGCATGTATTACCCCCTAAAAGGAAGGATGAATTAAATTTTTATATAATTAAGAAGAAAATATAAATAATTTAAAATAGTTCCATAACATGAAATATATATAGAGAGTGATTTATAGAGACAATGGTCATGAGCCAAAGAAAAACGGTTGTTTGGGGAGATCCCTTACCTAATGTTCAAGAATTTTTTTTCACATGCCCTTAACATCCTAGATAAAAATAATAGATTAATTAATTAATTAATAATGAAAGTTTAAAATATATATTTGATTGATAATAATTTTATTATGTTCATTTATAACCATTTCAATGTAAGATAATAATTTATTTCATTGATTTGAGGGTCTTCTTTTCATGGTTCAACAAGCGGATCTCTTGTGTACAATTATGGATGTTATTTTTAAATTGAACAATAAATATAGAATTTAAAGTAAATGGTACTAAAATAATTCCATAAAATTAAATTTCAGAAATTTAATTTTTTTTATATATGGGTATTACTTTTTTAGTAAAACATTATCGTTATACAATTAGTTCATTTATGAGATTTAATAGAAAATCAAAAACTAGTTTTGATTTATTGGACATTATGTAAATATATTCATTAAATAATGTCAGAAAATCTGAAATATACATTATTAGATAATTTAAAACCATTATATGTTAATTTAAACCTTCCATGAAGTCGGTAGTAGAAAATAGAAATGTCTTCTACGAAGGCAGTGAACCAAAATAATATGAGCAATGGTTACATTTTTCATTGAATAAGAGGATATGAGAAAGGGGTTTTTGGTAGATAATCCATTAGATATAATAATTAAATTATATATATATATATATACATAATATTTGTGTTATTATTTTATTTTGGATAGGGCTGGTGAGGAGGATTTAGAAGAAGAAAATAATTTAGATGATGTAAATTGAGATATTTGCCTATTAATTTTTATCTCCATGAAATACAACTTAAGAAACGTTGAAAAATATATTTGGATGACTTAAGAAGCACTAAAACATAGGGGATAGTATTTTTAAGGGAATGTTTCTAAAAAATGAGCATGATCTAAGACTTATAAGGTGTAAAGAGATGTGGTGATATGAGTGGTATTTATAAGGTGATGAGAGGGGTGTTTTTGAATATTACAGTCATTTTATTATGATTATTGAAAAATTCTATCAATATTATTGATTATTCTAACTATATATAGTATATGTTTCATGTCAGTTTGAACTAATAGGTTCTTACATCATCCATGACTAAAAAATTCATGTATTTATCTTATAATTAAATTTACATTATATAGTTGTATTTTACTATTCAAAAAATTTAACTATTTTAGAAAAATAATAAAAATTCACCCAAACCATTTTTATGTATAAATTAAAAAAATGAAAAGTATTTTAAGAAAATAATTTTATGATTATGAAAATTTTATTTTCTAATTAAATACTCATTTAACTGAAAAATAAAAATCTAATATTACTACCAATTCTTAGGAACATTGAAAAATTTTATATTGTAACATCCCAAGATTCCATGGTACACTTCACTTTGAATAAAACAATAGATTAAGTTGTACGCAACTTCGAGTTCTAACACACCAAGACCAACCAAACTAGCCGTTATGAATAGTAATAGCCACATTTTGAAATTTTATAATTTTTATTTATCAAAATGGACTTAATTTTTAGATTCATAATATCAAAATTATCCTAGGGTGTGTTTTTTTGTATTTCTCTGAAAACTTTCAATTTTTGATGAATAGTGAAAAACACTATGTTATAGTTTAAAACTGAAATTTTGTTTGAATTATTAATTATTTTATTTAAATTTATTTTAGCTAAAAATTGATACATAATACCTATATATGTTCTATTTAATTCATTAGAGTCATTTTATAACAATATTAGATATATAAAATTTTATTGAACTTTTTACCGTCTTTTACCCACCTTCTAGGCACTTTTGAAAATTTGGATAAAACGTAATTTTACTTCTTCTATGAATTGAATTTCAAAAATCATAGATACGTGGTTGATATCATTATGTAAAATGTGATTCAATAAGATGAAAATAATTTTTGGCGAACTGTAACTTTTGACTTTTATTTACCACGATTAAAAGTAAATAGGTAAATTAAAGGTAAAAATGATATTATTATTACCCTAACACATGACATAATTCTATTTGATAAGTGTATTTATAACAAAAGAAACATTAGGAATAAAATATGATCATTTTGGGCCATTTGGATTAGATTAAGAAATTTATTATTATTTTATTTAAAGATGAGTTAAAAGTGCTATATTCATATTATAGTAACTAACCCACTTTTAATATAGGGTTATACATAAGATAAATTAGAAAATAAATATTCATTAGAAATATAAAAATATATCCTACACAATTTTATTTTA
The DNA here is from genome assembly GCA_963277665.1 of Viscum album. NCBI lineage: Eukaryota > Viridiplantae > Streptophyta > Magnoliopsida > Santalales > Viscaceae > Viscum > Viscum album. The sequence continues at coordinate 151,113,426 of OY728125.1, forward strand.
TTTATAATTTTTATGCATTAAATAATTAAATTTATTTATGACACAATGATGATGCTATAATTGCTTTTTTAATGAGAGGTTACAATAATTGATATTATAAATATCCAAATAAATGTAATTGAGACTTTATATGAATTCCACCAATTTTATAGATTAATATGAGATTTTATGGATGATTAAATTATTTTTTTCTAAGTAACCATTCTGTTATGACTTCGAAAAAATAAATTACTAAATAATGTCAAAATTAACTTAAATGAGTTATTAAAACAAATAATATATTATTAAATGATATAATAGTCCTAAAAATCAAACTATCAGACAAAGGAAATATATAATAATATATATATATATATATCATTAATAAAACACTTGGGGGTTATATTGTCATTTTTTATTAATATTATTAACCATATAACATAATAATACAATAATACATGTTAAAAGTTAAACTATTTAACTAAGACTTAAATCTAAAAGATAAGGTTAATATAGTGAACTAAACCTATATAAATCCTATTGGTTGAAAGGGTTAGACCCATCCCCACCTTATCCTCATAATAAATCATTTTGGAGCCATTATAAACTGAATATGAATGTATAATAAAATAATATTTCATGGTTTTCCTAAAGCGACCCTCACCTCTCTTATAAAAAGGTACTTCCCTCCTCTCAAAATCACACTTCCAAAGCCATTTGGTTTGGCCAAACCCTGAAAAACTATCCTTAAAACTAACCTAAATTCAACCTAGAGGCCTTACTTGGATCATAAATTCATCCTATGGAGCCATTTTGATCAAATCAAAAGGAAACACCTGAAAAAGAGGTAATGATTTCACCACCTCTTTCAAAATTATTTTCTTCTTCCACTTCCTCTTTATTGGTTATTCCCATACCAATATAATAACTCAAGTACCTTATACATATTGTGATTTTATTATAAATATGTTACAACCATATTCATTATTCAATCCATCATAAGAATGACAAGTCACCATACGTGCGTACGTATGGCTTGCCGTCTCCATGTTGTGATGTAGTTTGTTATTCAAACACTTCATTATTTGGATGGGTATAATAATGAGTATCAATGATGTAAATAATAAATATAACATGTTAAGGATTATTTATATATGATATAACATCCTATTACATACGATTTCACCATCATTATAATTGTATTGTCGCTCATGTGTATGTACGAATTACCGTCTCCACGAATGTGATGAGATTCATTCCCCATCGTAACCATTAATGAATAAATTTCATTTTATGATTAAAAAATAATGTTTAAGAACATAATATAAATTTGGATATGAATCAAATAAATCTTATCTATAACAAACATGGCATATGTAACCAATCATATGAACGAAAACGAATCAGTTAACACCCAAAACAATGATACTACCAAAATCTTATTAACAAAGAAAAATTAGTAGATCATATATGATATAATATTTATGCATGTGGTTCTTGTATAATTTAATAACAATTATTTAAATATTATAAAATAGGATAACTTACCCACAACCAAGGAAAAGTACAAGGTAATGATTAATTCTATAATGTCTTTATTATCAGAGGTTGTTTATATATGAGTATCTACTAGGACATATTTATCATCCACATCTGTGTTTCTTAAAAACACATTTCAAATCATTTTTACTATTTACAAGACTATGGGTTAAATTCATTTATACCCTTGATTAAATTTTTATAATTTTTTTATAAAAGAATCTTTCTGTCATTTTCCAAACAAGGTCCATTAAGATATTATAGAAAAAATTAAGGAAAGAATGTTTTTTAACTTATATGGTGAGTGAGACTATTTTACACCGTTATAACACATTTGAAGCTTTCCTAAAAAATTATAATAATATTTTGAAAAATAAATGTTTTCATTTATAATTATGTGGATTTTAAATTATTTCACAATAGAGAGAGATATTTTTCTCAAATATTTTTGATTTCATATATTTCAACATCCTTTGATGGATTTTACACTTACTAAAAGTTGATTTATTATGATACAATCATCCATATTATATTTAAGGTTTTGTGATAGTTTTGACTATGGATGTGTTATTTTTATACCATTCATGGTTTATGGTTAAAGTATTAACATTTCGTATGCTAGTTTTAATATGAATGTTTATGTTATGTTTCAAATTTTTCATATGAGGAATGCATTGGACTTAATAAGTGATGAGTGGAGCTTGCTATAGCTACTCGATGGATAGGTAGGTATCATGACATAAACTAGTTTCTTGGTACAAGGCCTTGACAAAATATAACACGTTGTCATTGCACGAGGCCTTGACTATGTGGTTATGAAGTCTGGCATTATGCATTCCATCAGTATGAAATTGGCTATTGATATTGTATGTAATTATTCGACAAGTATAATATCTATGTGAATAATTAAATATAATTATTTGATTTATTGTAACGCCCCGACCCCAGATGCCCAGAGTCAGTGCATTTTTATGTATCATTGGAATGATCACAAAAGATGAATTCTCGAATGATCAATTAGTTTAGTAGCCTTGGAGGTACTAGATACATTCATAAGGTTTTCATTACATCATAAATTGGAAAACTACAACAACATTGTTTCCATAGACAACACTGAGATCCCATAGAATATCCCTTTAGGCCAGTCATAATATACTTATTCGTATCCTGGAAAAAAATAAAACATATAAAGGGGTGATCTTAGATGCTCAGTAAGGATAACAATATAGTGGAAAATTTCATAAATAAGAATTTACATTTAAGGGAATGTATTAGACTAAAACAAAATCATTTTAAAGTTGAAAATCAGCATAATATGGAAATGGTAAAAATGAAATAAATCCATTTACTTATTCACATCAATATTCAACTTGTTGAATAATCACATGAAATATCAATATCAACTTTCATAATGATGGAATGCATAATTCTAGACTTTCATAACCACATAGTCAAGGCCTTATGCCAACACTACAAATAATATTTTTTTCAGGCCTTGTGCCAAGACACTAGTTTGTCTCATGAGACCTACCGATGCATCGAGGAGATATAGAGGGCCCCACCCATCACTTACAAAGTCCAATGCATTCCTCATATGAAAAGGTTTAAACATAACATAAAAATCATATTAAAACTAGAATATGAAATGTTAATACTTTATCCATAAACCATGAATGGTGTAAAAATAACACATACATAGTCAAAAATATCACAAAACCTTCAATACAATATGGAAGTTTTGTTCCATAATAAACCAACTTCAAATCACTTAAAATCCATCAAATGATGTTGACATAGATGAAATCAAAACCTTTTTTAGAGAAATATCTCATTTTATTTTGAAATAATTTAAGAGTCAAATAATTATAAAAAAGACATTTATTTTGAAAATAATCATATAAGCTTGTAAGGGAAGCTTCGACGATGTTATAATAACAGAAAATAGCCTCACCCACCCTATAAGTTAAAAAAACATTCATACATTAATTTTGTCGAAAATGTCATAATGTACCTTGTTTGGAAAATGACAGAAACATTCATTTCAACCCATTTTATAAAAATTCAAATAAGGTTATAAATGAATTTACCCCATATTCTAGTAAAGAGTAAAAAAAATTGAAATACATTTTTAAGAAACATGGATGTGGATGATAAAAATGTCCTAGTTGATACTTATGTAAAAACAACCTCAGATAATAAAGAGATTGTGAAATTAACCCTTACCTTGTACTTTTCCTTGATAGAGGGTAGATTAACCTCCTGTATAATTGTGAAATAATTGTTATAAAATTATACAAGAATCATATACATTAATATGATATCATATATGATATTTTAATATTGATTTGTTAATAATATCTTAGTATTATCGTCGTTTAGGGTGTTAACTGATTCGTTTTACTTTATATGAATTGTTATGTAAGTAATGTTTGGTATGTATAGGATGTATCTTATTCATATTCCAAATTATATTAAGTATTTAAATGTTATTTTTAATCATATAATGGAAATTATTCTTGAATGGATACGATGGGGAATGAATCTCATCACGTTCGTGGAGACGGTAATCTGTACGTACGCACGAGTGACAATATCATTCTTTTGATATTAAAATAATACATAATTGGATGTTATATTATATATAAATAATAATTATCATGTTATATATATTATTTACATCAATTAAACATCATTATTATTACCATCCAAATAATAATGTATTGAATAAAAATTACACCATGTCGTGGAGACAGTAAGCCGTACATACGCACGTATGATGACATGTCATTAAAAGGATGGATAGAATAATGAATATGGTTGTACCACATTTATAATAAAATCACATTATATAGATGATACTGGATTTATTATTTTATAATATAAACAACAAAGAAAGAGGAAGTGGAAGAAGAAAGGAACTTGAAAGAGGTGATGAAATATTTACCTCTTCTTTGGGTTCTTCATTTTGATTTGATCAAAAGGGGTCCATAGGTTGGATTTATGACAAAAGTAAGGCCTCTAGGATGAAGTAAGGACAGTTGAGAGGGTATTTGGGCAGGGTTTGGCCGATCCAAATAGATTTGAAGGTGTGAATTGGAGATAAGGAGGAGTGCCCATATATAAGAGGGGTGTGGGGCACCTTAAGAAAAGCTTGAAAATTTATTTTATAATAAAATATTTTTTCGGTTTCTAATGGCTCAAAAATATATTATTTAAAGGATATGGTGGTGATGGGTCGAACACCACTCAACCAATAGGTTTTATACTAGTTTGGGTCACTATATTAACCTTATCTTTTAGATTTAACTCGTAGTTAAATAGTTTGACATTTACCATGTCTCTTTGTATTTTTATATTATATGGTTAATAAACATACTATATAATTCCAAGAAAACACAAAATGGTTCATTAATGATTAAAATATCATTAAATAAGTTTTTTGGCTTAACATTATATTTTTAGGAATATAATATCAATTAATAATATAATATTTTTTTAAAAAACTCTTTTTTGTCAATTTTGACAATATTTGGTATTTTGTTTTTTATAAATTCATTACAACATTATTACTTAGAAAAAAATTCATTTAACAAACCCTAATATTTAATATTAACCTATAAAATTATTTTAATTCACAAAAAGTCTCAGATTACATTTATTTGGATATTTATGATATCAATTATTTTGATCTTTCATTAATATGGTAATTATTGCATCATCGTTGTGTCATAAATAAGTTTAATTATTTTATGTCTAAAAATATATATATAAAATACCATTATTTAAGAAATACTTTTATCTTATAAATTAATATTTATAGTATAATTTATCTTATTTTTAACCCTATATTAAAAATGGTTTAGTTATTAAACATTGAATTTAACACTTTTAACTCTTTTTTGAATTAAATAATAATAAATGTCCTAATCTAATCCAAGTGGACCTAAAAGATCATATTTTATTAATATGGTTGTTTTTAATTGAATTAAACTTATCCAATAGAATTAAGACATGTGTTAGGGTAATAATAATGTAGTTTTTACCCTTAATTACCCTATTTACTTTTAACCGTGGTAAATAAAAGTAAAAAGTTACTATTCACCAAAAATTATTTTATCTTATTGGACCAAATTTTACTTACTGATATCAACTGTATCTATACTATTTTTGAAATTCAACTCACATAAGTGGTAAAATTATATTTTATGTAAATTTGCAAATGCTCCTAGGAGGTGGGTAAAAGACGGTAAAAAGTTCAATAAAATGTTAATATATCAAAAATTATTATAAACCGATTTCAAATAAATTACATTGAAATTATATAGTTATTATGTATCTATTTTGACCTAAAATAAATTTAAATAAAATAACTAATTATTTAAAGAAAAATTATGTTTTAAACTATAACTCATTATTTTTCACTATTCATCAAAAATTGAAAGTTTCCATAAAAATACCAAAAATTCACCCTATAATAATTTTGGTATTCCAAATACAAAAAATGAAGTCCATTTTTAAAGATAAAATTTATAAAATTTCAAAAAGTGGGTATTACTATTCATAACGTCTAGTTTGATTGGTTGTGGTGTGTTATAACTCGAAGTTGCGTACAACACACGCTATTGTATTATTCAAAGAAAAGTGTATCGTGGAAGATTGAGGTGTTAAATTTATATTTTAAATATTATGATAATGTTTATGTTTAAAAGGATTATGTTTTATTCTTGTACATTGCCTTGAATATTTATGCTTATTTAAGAAAGTTTCCGTTATATTGTTATCCTTACAGGGCATCTGAGCTCACCCCTTTCTATGCTTTAATTTTACCAGAATGTGAAGAAGTATTTTATGGTTGACCTAAAGGGATAGGTTAAAGAATAATGGTGTGTTCCAAGGGAAAAAATGTTGTTGTTGTTTTTATTTCATGATGTAATGTAAAACTTCTGTATGTATCTATTACTTCCAAGTCCACTAAACTGATTGGTCTTTCGAGACATGATTCCTTATATCATGACAATGTTATGTAATAATGAACCCCCTCTAGGTAACTAGGGTTGGGGTGTTATAATTGGCATCATGGGAATTTTAGTACAAACCTTGGAAGATAGATTTAGAAAAACTCAGATTAGAGAACATTACCCTAAGATAAACTTTGAAGATTAGTATATAAGAACTTCCTAGAATTTTGGTAATATAGATATTTTGTGTATTTTCCAAGAAATACATACCTGTCTGGATATGAGCAGGTAGAGGTGACTTCGACACATATATACCTAGGAGTGAAAACCCCGACAAGGTGTTTCTGTCTTGACCCGGGGTATCCTGGTACACGACAACGGGCCTTACTGCACACTTAGTTATGACACTCTCGTGGGATATGTTTAGGATAATTCACATTTTCATTACAATCCATTATTAAGGATTTATGAGTATATAACTCCTCAAATTTTTTTTTTTATGATTATGGATTATATCCTCAAATTTTTCAATTTATGTTAAGTGTTTTACAAGTTTGGAAATATTTATTCTGATTCATAAACTAATCTAGTGTATGACATTGTTTAGAAATGGATCATAGTGGAAGGAATGGAAAATGTATCAATGAACGTAATCCATGTAGGGATTTCCCTCCAACTCAATATAGTTTTTGTGGAGATGGTGATGCAACTGGTGCTGATCCACTTATCACCATAATGGGACTACTCACTCTGGTTATGAATAATAACCTAAACCGTATGGAGCCCCTGGATCCACAAGGCGGAGGATCAATGTTAGAACGCTTCATGAGGAAACAACCACCAATATTCAATGGGACTAAAAAACTATTTGTAGCTGAGTAATGGATTAATTACTCAGAGAAAATAATTCATTCTTTGGCGAGTAGCGAAAGGGAAAAAGTTTTCATGGCAGTTTACCGCTTCACGGGAGATGAAGATCAATCGTGGTCATTAATTCAAAACACAAAGTAAGATCAATAAGTATCAAATATGGAATAGAGGGAGTTTAAAGATATTTTCTTAGAAAAATAATTTCCTCATGACCATCAAGAGGATATGGAAAGACAATTTCTGAGTTTGAGAAAAAAAGAGGATGAGAATGTCACAAAGTATGAGGACAAATTTACATTGATAGAAAGGCATGAAGTAGATTAAATACATATCCCAAGGAGTAATATTGGTCGATTATTTAATGGGTTAAAACTATTTCTCCAATGAGCATTAGTCTCACAATCATTCTCATCATACTAAGATATTGTCTCATGTGCTATCAAGACAGAAAATGAATTCTCTAAGTCTTATGACTTTAAAGCAAAGCAAGAGAAGAAGATATCTGCTTAACACTTTGGAAATCGAAATAAGGGTATTAAAGAAAAAGTTGAATATCCATCCTATGGTAAATGTAGGAAGAAACACCCCGGTACTTTCCTGAAGGGAATAAGAGTCTGTTATATGTGAGGTGAAAAAGGCCACCAAGCTTGTGATTGCAAGGGAATGAAAGAGTATGTCAATGTTGAATGCTAAAATTGTAGATAAAAGGTGCATTATGAAAATTAATTCCCTTAGATCTAAGAAAACATACATTAGAAAGTCCAATGGAGAAAGGCCAAGCTTATGTGATCACTAATACTAAGTTTGACTCTTTGAAAGACGTAGTGGAAGGTAATTTAATAGTTTCCTCAATTTTATCCAATGTTTTATTGGATTATGGATCATCACATTGTTTCATATCTTCCTAGTTTGGGAGGAAAATTATATATTTTTAATTTTATTTAACAAGGGATTTTTTAGTCAAAACTCTTTAGGGAAGTATCATTGCAACAAATTTTGGTGAATCAATTCCCATTAGTGCATATAAATGTTCTTTATCTACTAGTATTATCATCATACCAAGGATTTAATTTGATATAATCCTCAGAATGGATTTGATATTGGACCATGATGCGAAAATTTATTGTAAGATGAAGGAGATTAAAATTTTTGATGATGATAAAGAGTACCTTATCTTTTGAGCAGAAATGTCACCACCTGATTCTTATCTAGATCCACCCCCAGTTTCTCTACTAAATTAAATTATTGGGGATGAATAGAATGAAATAACTATGGGTGACGAAAGTAATGATCAAATAGATGGCATACCTATTGTGCAAGAATATGTTGATGTGTTTTTAGAGGATTTACCTGGACATCCTCCAGAATGAGAAATTCAGTTTTCCATTGATTTAATTCCTGTATCATGGCCCATATCGAATACCCCTTATAAAATAGCCAATGTGGAATTTGTGGAACTAAATAAACAGCTATAGGAATTGAGTAATAAAGGATTTATCTGCCCTAGTGTTTCTCCATGGGGATCCCCTATTCTTTTTGTTAATAAGAAAGATGGATCTATGTGGTTGTGCATTCACTACAGGGAGATCAATGCCATAACAATAAATAACAAGTATCCCCTACCTCACATTAATTATTTATTCGACCAACTTCATGGAGCTCAATATTTTGCAATGATTGGCCTTTGATATGGATATCATCAGTTGTGTGTGAAGAAGGAAGACATTCCGAAAACAACATTTCGAACCAGGTACATGCATTACAAGTTTATAGTAATGCCTTTTGGACTGGCTAATGCACCCTCTGTTTTCATGGATCTAATAAATATAGCTTTCAATGAATATCATGATGACTTTGTAGTGGTATTTATGGATGATATCTTGGTTTAATCCAAAATCTATGAAGATCATGAAAATTACTTGCACATTATTTTGAAAACCCTTAGAATAAATAAATTATATGGGATGTTTAGTAAGTCTGAATTCTGGATTCAGTAGATTTCTTTTCCTGGACATATTGTCTATAAGGATGGAATCTTTGTTGATCCTTCAAAGACCAAGGAAATCCAAGAATGGCCAGCACCGACAAGTTTAACTGAGTTACATAGTTTTATTAGTTTATGAGGTTATTATTGGCCCTTCATCCATAGTTTTTCCCAATTGGCTAACCCATTAACCAAGATCACGCGTAAAGGGCTTAAATTTGTTTGGATAAAAGAGTGTGAAGAGTTTTCTCAAGAACTGAATAGAATATTAGTCAATGCTCTTATATGGAATCTACCATTGGGGAATGATGAGTTTTTTATTTTTAGTGATGCTTAAAAAAATATACTTAGTTGTGTCCTTATGCAGAATGATAGATTTATTGCCTCTATATCACGATAGCTAAATATTCAAGAAAAAAAACAATCCCATTCATGATCTTGAGTTAGTATCTGTAATATTTTGTATGAAAATTTGGAGACATTATCTCTATGGTGAAAATGTGAGATATATACTGATCACAAGATCCTGAAGTATATTTTCTCAAAAAAAGAACTCAACATGAGGAAAAGGATATGGCTCTAGCTACTCAATGATTATTATTGCACTATACAATACCACCCAGGGAAGTAAAATAAGGTGGTAGATGCTTTGAGCAGAAAGAATCATGGATATTTGAATAAGATGAGATTTGAAAGGGATCCTAATTTCATGGAACTAGTAAATATGGATATGGGAATAAACATGGAAGGTGAAACATCAATAACTTTTCAAATTTTCTCCAAACCATATTTAATAGAAAATATAAAGAGTTCTCATCCTAATGATGAAGAGTTAAAAAATTAAATCTTTGAATGATGGGAGATTGATCGACTTCTTATATGAAGTTGGGATTTTGAAATTTGGGAATAGACTTTCTGTTTTTGACATAGCTGATCTAAAAAGAGAATTGTTGGAAGATTCTTATAGATTCAATTTTTCCTTACACCCTGGTAGCACTAAGATGTATAGAGATTTGAAGGATCATTTTTGGTGGGACAACATGAAGAGAGAGATTACTGATTATGTGTCAAGATGTATGGTTTTTTAACAAGTTAATGATGGAAGACAACATCCTAGAGGAGTCATACAACCTATTCCCATACCTGAGTGAAAATGGAATGATATTACGATGGATTTTGTCACGGGGAGACCAAAGACTCCTAGAAGGAATGAAGTAATATGGGTCATTGTTGATCATTTTATCATGTCAGCACATTTTCTTACTATAAGAGAAAATTTACCACTTGAAATTTTAGAAAGTCTATATTAATAAATTTTTAAGACTTCATGGAGTACCCCTATAGATTGTTTATGATCTTGATCCCCGTTTTCCACCAAGATTTTGGAAAAATATTCCGAAGGCCTTGGATGCTGAACTTCGTTTGAGCACTGTCTACCACCCTCAAACTGGTAGACAATTAGAATGGACTATTAAAACCTTGGAAGACATGTTGAGATATTTCTCACTGGATTTTCAAGGTATGTGGGATAAGTATATAACTCTGGTAGAAGTTTTCTATAACAATATCTTCCATTAAAGTATTCATATGGCACCATATGAAGCGTCATATGGAAAGAGATGTCGCACACCAACTTGTGGTGATGATTTTGGTGAAATAAAATTCATAGGCCCAGAACTTGTTGAGGAAACATTGGAAAAGGTGAAGGTTATCCAAACCCACATCAAGGTAACTCAAAGTAGGGAAAAGATCTTTGCCAATAACTGAAGGAAGGATTTGAAATATTAAGTGAGAGATCATTTTTTCTTGGAGGTATCTCCATGGAAGGGTGTTATATGTTTCTGTAAGAAGGGTTAATTAAGTCCCAGGTACATCAGTCCTTTCGAAATTCTATAATGAATTTGAGTTGTATCTTTTCATTTGGAAATACCACCAAGTCTCTCCAAAGTTCAGGATGTGTTCCACGTACCACTATTGAGAAAATACATGCCTGATCCGATGAATGTACTCGCCTATGAAGAAATATAACTGGAACCCAACCTGTCTTATTGCGAAGAGCCTATCAGAATTCTAGATACTAGAGAATTAGTGTGGAGAAACCGGATGACTCATCTGGTGAAAGTTCTATGGAGAAACCATAAGATAGAAGAGGAAACGTTGGAACTCAATGAAATTATGATGAATAACCACCTGAATACTTTGGTACACTAGTATTCAAGAAATTTCGAGGAATAAATTATTTGAAGGAGGGAAAAATGGAACACCTCAAGGTTCCACAATACATTTATCTTTGAATAAAACAATAGCTTCCATTGAACACAACATTGAGTTCTAACACACCACAACGAACCAAACTAGCCATTATGAATTGTAATACCCAATTTTTGAAATTTTATAAATTTTATTTTTCAAAATTGACTTCATTTTTTGATTCGGAATATCAAAATTATCTTAGTGTAAAGTTTTGGTACTTTTCTAAAAACATTCAATTTTTGATGAATAGTGAAAATATTGTGTTTTTGGTTAAAACTGAATTTTTATTTTAATTATTTATTATTATTTTTAAATTTATTTTAGGTAAAAATAGTGACATAATGCCTATATATGGTCAATGTAATTCATTGAAGTCATTTTATAATAATATTAGATATATAAAATTTTATTGAACTTTTTACCGCCTTTTACCCACCTTCTAGGCACGTTAGCAAATTTGCATAAAACATAATTTTACAGCTTTTGTGAATTAAATTTCAAAAATACAAGAAAAACGGTGGACATAAATAAGTAAAATGTGGTTCAATAAGATGAAAATAATTTTTGTCGAATTGTATCTTTTGACTTTTATTTACCACGGTTAAAAGTAAATAGGGTAATTAAAGGTAAAAATGATATTATTATTACCCTAACACATTTACTAATTCTATTGGATAGGTTTAGTTTTAAAAAAAATAATCCTTAATAATAAAATATGATCCTTTTGATCCACTAGAATTAGATTAGGACAATTATTATTATTTTATTTAAAGAAGAGTTAAAAGTGTTAAATTCAATGTTTGATAACTAAACCATTTTTAATATAGGGTTATATATAAGATATATTCTACTATAAATATTAATTATAAATATAAAAATATTTCCTACATAATTTTATTTTATTTTTAATTTTTATAGATTAAATAATTAAATTTATATATGACACAATAACGATGGAGTAATTACCTTTTTAATGAAAGGTCAAAATAATTGATGTTATAAATATCCAAATAAATGTAAATTGAGAATTTTATGAATTAAAATAATTTTATATATTAATATGAAATTTCAGGGTTTATTAAATGAATTTTTTCTATGTTACCATTTTATTATTACTTCCGGAAAAATCAATTACTAAATAGTTACAAAATTGACATAAATGAGTTTTTAAAACAAACACTATATTATTAAATTTTATAATAGCCCTAAAAACTATGGTTAGGAAAAAGGACTTATATAATAATATATATATCATTAATGAACCACGTAGGGTTCACATGGCATTTTATCGTAATATTATTAACCATATAATATAATAATACAAGAATACATAGTAAAAGTTAATCTATTTAACTAAGAGTTAAATATAAAAGATAAGGTTAATATGATGACATAAACTTATTTAAAACATATTGGTTGGGAGTTTTTATACCCATAACCACCTTATCCTGGAAATAGATCATTTTCAAGCCATTATAAACGTAATATGATTGTATAATAAAATAATATTTCATGTTTTTTCTAAAGTGACCCTCACCTCTCTTATAAAAAGGTACTTCCCCTTCTCTCAATATAACACCTCCAAAGCCCTTTTTCTCTGCCAAAACATACCCAAATATCCTCCCTACTACCCTCACTTCGACTTAGAGACCGTACTTTGATCATAAAGCCATATTAAAGAGCCCTTTTGATCGAATCAAAAGGAAACACCCGAAGAAGTTGTCATAGTTTCACCATCTCTTTCAAAGTTCATTTCTTCTTCCACTTCCTCTTTCTTTGTTATTCCCATACCAAAATAATAACTCTAGTACCTTATACAAACTGTGATGTTATTATAAATATGGTACAACCATATCTATTATATTATCCATCCAATGAATGTCAAGTCACCATAGGTGCGTACGTACGACTTATCGTATCCACGTCATGGTGTAGTTTTGTTATTCAAACACTTAATTATTTGAATGGGTGTAATAATGAGTACAAATTAAGTAAATAATAAATATAACATGTTAAGTATTCTGTATATATGATATACCATTCAATTACATACAATTTTACCATCATTAGAATGATATTGTCTCTCGTGCGTACGTATGGATTACCGTCTCCACGAACGTGATGAGATTCATTCCCCATCGTAACCATTCAAGAAAAAATTACATTTTATTATTAAAAATAATGTTTAAGAACTTAATATCATTCTGTATATGAATCAAATACATATTATACATTACAAAAATGGCCTACATAACCAAGCATATAAAAAATGAATCATTTAACACCTGAAATAATGATACTATTGAAATATTATTAACAAAGAAATATTAGAAGATCATATATTATATAATATTTATGTATGTGGTAATTGTATAATTTAATAACAATGATTTAAAAATTATATAAGATATTAATGTACCCTTGACCAAGGAAGAGTACAAATTAAGGTTTAATTATATAATCTCTTTATTATCTGAGGTTTTTTATTCGTGAGTATCTACTGGGACCTCTTTATCATCCTCATCCATGTTTCTTAAAAATATAGTTCAAATCTTTTTTACTCTTTCCTAGACTATGGGATAAATTCATTTATACCCCTTATTGAATTTTTATAAAATGTTTAGAAATTAATATTTCCTTCGTTTTCCAAACAAGGTCATTTATATCCTTTTTGACAAATATAAGGAAAGAATGTTTTTTTTAACTTATATAGCGAGTGTGGCTATTTTCTGCCGTTATAAAACCTTTAAAGATTACCATAAAATATTATAATAATATTTTCAAAATAAATGTTTTCTTTTATAATTTTGTGACTTTTAATTGATTTCAAAAAAGGAACAGATATTTTTCTTAAATAGTTTTGATTTCATCTTTGTCAACATCCTTTAATGGATTTTACACTTGTTTGAAGTTGATTTATTTTTATAGAGTCTCCCATATTTAATTGAAGGTTTTGTGATATTTTTTACTATGGATGTGTTATTTTTATACCATTCATGGTTTATGGATAAAGTATTAACATTTCATATGCTAGTTTTAATACTAATGTTTATGTTATGTTTCAACCTTTTCATATGGGGAATGCATTGGACTTATTAAGTGACTACTGGATCCCACTATAGCTCCTCGATGAATCGGTAGGTCTCATGAGACAAACTAGTGTCTTGGAACAAGTCCGTGACAAAATATTATTTTTAGTCTTGGCATGAGGCCTTGACTATGTGGTTATGAAGTCTGGCATTATGCATTCCATCCTTATGAAATTGGCTATTGATATTTCATGTGATTATTCGACTAGTAGAATATCCATGTCAATAAGTAAATGGAATTATTTGATTTATATTTACCATATTATGCTGAATTTTAAGTTTAAAAGGATTGTGTTTTAGTCTTATACATTACCTTAAATATTTGTCCTTCTTTAAGAATGTTTCTGAAATATTTTTATCCTTACTAAGAATCTGAGCTCACCCTTTTCTATGTTTTATTTTACCCAGTATGTGAAGAAGTATTTTATGCTTAACCTAAATGGATAGGTTAAGTAATATAAGTGTATTCAAATGGGATAAAATTTTGTTTTTGTTTTTATTTCATTATGTAATGTAAAACTTATGTATGCATCTAGTACTTCGAAGGCTGCTAAACTGATCGGTCATTTGGGAAATGATTCCTTGTATCATGACAATGTTATGTAATAATGCACCGAATCTAGGTAACTAGGGTAGGGGCATTACACATACAGTCTATTAACATTATATTATCATTATAATTTAATAATATATTAATTTTTGAACCCATTTTATGAAAATTAAAATTTTTTAAATCATTATAGTGTTTATAAAAATAAAAATAAAACATTTATGTTTTATAAAAATAAAAACACTTATTTTATTATTTGTATAGCATTTATTTACTGTTATAATTATATTAATGTTCCATACATTCATTTCAGAAAATACATAAATATTATTTTATACGTTCATAGGGGAGGATACTATTCCAATGATAAGGTTACTATTCTCAAATTTTATATTACTATTCTAATTGTCATGTTAATTATCAAATGATTAGATTTTTATTCCAACAGTCATATTCACAAAAATCATATGATTTTTGTACTTCCTATAAATATATATTATATCATTAATTCTAAATTAAATTATATTTTTTACGGTTTTATATTTTAATTATCAAAATTATTATTGGATTAGTAACATTCTACTTCATTACTAAAGTGTTGTTCATGAGTGTGATTATTCTGGTGGATTGATCATATCTAGGTTTTCATATTTTATTTATCTTGTTTTCTATTTTTTGTCACATTGTAATACCTTCAATTATTTTATCCATTTTTATTCTCTAAATTTAGTGTAAAAACTATTATAATAAAATTTAGTTTGTTTTATATTACGGTGCATGTGAATTATACTAGATTACAAGATATGACACAATTATATGAAGGAAAATTCCACTAATAATATTTTAGTCCATTACACCCCCTAAAAAATTTCTCCCTATAAATTATTTTTTACAAAATAAGGTAAAAATAGGTGTGTTTAATTATGATTTATGGATTCATTTGGTTCCCCTGTCACCTCCTCATACTTATGGGTTTTCTATAGTACTTTAATTATGTGATATGACTTTTTACAAAGAAATTGGTTTCTATGGTACATGATCTTCACCAGATGCTCCTCGTAAGAGTGACCATTATCCATATGTACCACCTATGAATCCAAAACGTGTGAATAATCTACTATATACTTTCTCAAGAGGGATGTGTGAAATACATCATGCACTTGATATAGGGTTGGTGGGACTGATAGTTGATAGGATACGACTCTAATGCGATCTATAATCTCAAAGGGGTCAATGTACATAGGGATTAACTTACCCTTCATCCCAAATATCATGACTATCTTCCAAGAGGATATAACGAGGAATAAGTTATATCCAATATCAAACTCTATGTATCATTGATAATATTCATTATAAATATTTTTGTCAACTTTGACTATCCATAATGTGATGCTGAAAGGTTTTAACCTTTTCTACCATTTTCTCGACTATTTCAAGACCTAGGGTCTTGTGTTCAACATCTTCATTCCATCATAAAAGTGTACTATATATCCCCCGTAATGTGATTCACATTTTTTTGGATGATTTATTAGAAACTATTACTTTATGATAACTCGATAAATGTTATATTTTGATCCCATACATTTTTGAAGTCCATTGAGAATTCTCTCATCATTTCTTCTTGGTTCTAGATATTAAATTAATATTTTCCATGATTTTGATAGTGATAAGACACATCAATGTTAAAATCATTGTTTAGATCAAGCTCGATAATCTGTAAGAACGTATAGGTAAATCAAGGATCCTAGTAAGATTCAAGTGATTACCCACATTCCTTTGTCATATCTATCCCTATTCACTAGAACATATTGGGATCCTTCTATATGAATATATATTTTAGTCTCTTATATTCTGTATATATTTAACCCTTCTCCCCATAGGGATAATTCATCTATATTTTTAATGATAAGATCAATGCAACAAACTTCAGATCATGTATTGGGAAGTTATTCTTAAGAAAATTCAACTACCTTGAGGTGTATTAAAATCACTTTATCTTCCTATATTAGTACAAAACACAATACCATAATTTAAGGATCACTATATTCCACAAAAATATTTCCACTTGAGTTCAATGATATTATTAGTGTCGTGAAAAGACTATTTTTCAATTCTTTGAAGTTTTATTCACATTTAT
Organism: Viscum album; assembly: GCA_963277665.1. Classification (NCBI taxonomy): domain Eukaryota; kingdom Viridiplantae; phylum Streptophyta; class Magnoliopsida; order Santalales; family Viscaceae; genus Viscum; species Viscum album. The sequence continues at coordinate 151,130,785 of OY728125.1, forward strand.
CCGTCCAGATCTAATTTACTCCCTCTCAAGTCATCTAGGTTTGTGGGTTTCAAAATAAAAAAATGTTACTCCCAAATCATATTAAATAACCACAGAGACTAATAATACTATAAATTCCTATTATAGACATCGGTCATGTTCATTCCTCAATTGAATTTTTCGTAAAAGCGTCTATAAATATCCGTTTACAGGGGACAACATATCCCGTGAATGATTCTTCCACCATCCAGAACTAAAATTTACTATAATTTTCATATAACTTATCCTTTCACAATGTTTTATCATAGTATTAAAATGATCTGCATAGTTCTCTATGCTTTTGGAGTATATTAGAATATCATCTATATAGGCTGGTTTAAATTTATTTAGGTGATCTATAATGACTGTATTCATTAATTCCACAAATATTTTTGTTTCATTATTGAGTCTAAAGTGAATCACTATGAACTCATAGTTTCCATGTATTATTTGAATGGCATCCTTGACAATATCATCCTTCTTCACATTTAATTTTTGATGTCCCAAATGAATGCCAACATTAGAGAAATAATGGGGATAATTAGTTGATGAAACATGTCATCTATATATGGAATGGGATACTCATTCTGTATCATGATTTTATTGAGATCATGATAATAAATTTAGAGGCACATTGACCCACCCTTCATCTTAATGAATAGGACAGATACACCTCATAGTGACACAATCATGAATATACAACCATTTTCTAGATTCTCTTATATCTTATTCATTAGTTCTTCTAGCTCAGTAATAAGGAATTTTTTTCAAGGAGGTTCATTATAAAAACATTTATTGAGGAGGAGTTATATACTTTGGATGCTATAATTTATTCATTTTTTGTTCTCAAAAATAGATCAACCGCCATGTTTTTGAGGTGGTTCTTGAATAGTTATACTAAATATGTATGATATAAAACAATTTTTAGAACCAAAATCAAATAGTATATTCATTATTCTTAAATGAATAAAATGTGTACCTTTCACCACATAATTTTTAGAATCCACCTCAATGGTTGTGATATCATGTGTATTTCTTATCTCTCTAGACTATTGAGGTTTATTTCATTGGTTATCTCCAGAAACCCTGGGTTAGGCAATTTTCATGAATAATACCTTTTTTTCTTATAGTTGAAACACTACAGTATAAAATGAGTGTTGATTTGAACTTCATTTCATCCATCACATTATTGTTTTCACCACATCCATTTTGAATTGATTAGCCTAATTACATTTTTTCATGATTTGATCATCTCTTAGTCCCCATGAAGCTGTTTATGGGATGATTCTTTCAAATTTTTTTGACATGTTGAGTGTTCTGTTTTCTTTATTCAATGATATTTATCTATTGATCCTACCAATGTAGAATCCTTTCATACATTTTACCTCCATCCCCCTAAAAACAAATTTAGATTAACTAATTTCCATATCATCCTTAATGGAACAACATACAATATCTTTATATATATCTATGTATTAAATTTATAATTCTTTTCAAATAATTTAATTTAACCCACTAAATAACTAGTCCACCTTGATTTCAGTGCTCCGTAAAATTCTAGAGGAGTACCATGCTAGACTTATGATGTTTGAATCATACACTATGATATAGCCATATTCTTTTTGGATCAGTTTTAGGAATTACCTATTTATTTAATAATGTAGAGTATGAAAATATTTATATATGAATATTTTCTTGAATCCCCACCATTTCTTGAAATAAATTTTCTATTTGGATGTCGTTTTGTTGATCACTGTCCACCACTAATCAATTTCCCCTTCAAAATGATTTAAATCATCTATGACTTTATCTTATTGTAAGAATTAAATAACATAGAATATATTCTGAATAAAGTTAATCAATTTCATTCATATGAAAGGATTATAATATCCACTAAAGCTAGAGGGGATTTTTCACATAAATTACTAGACCACAAATTTCTATTTATTAGAAGAAGAAAATTCCATGTGATTAATGTTATTATTCACATCATCAGTTAGGTGGGCTAGTAATGTTGTGAAGTTCCCAGAACCCACTCCCATAGGGTTAGGTATATCATTAGAGCAATAATAAAATTTTCTATCACATTTTTATTGGAACAATTCCTTCTAGTTCCATTCTTTAACTAAAATAAAGGAAAAATAGGATTAGAATACTTTAACATATAAAAGGGAAACTACAATATTATAAATAATCACATATAGATTAAAGTTATATCCCAACATATGAGTCTCTTATTTTCAATCTAGGATATCAATGGTAATATTTTCTATAAGTTATTTCTAATACAACAAACTATTTAATTCATTCAAAATTGCCCCTAAAGAGTTTTTTAGTTTTCCAATGAATATCCCCTTAGAGAATCAAACAAGGTGTGTAACAAGGCCTCTTTTTAAAGAACCAAGTGATGATTGTGTTAATTACCAATATTCCCTTTTTTGGGACATTAACACTAGGTACAAATGTTCCATATCCACATCTTATTGTATTATCCATACATGGTTATAAATTTCTTGAAACTACCCACTCTACACATCATGAAAATTATATGATATTTTCCTATATGTAGAATTATCTATAAGGTTTTCATTAATGTAATCAAGTGCTAATACACAAAAATAACTAGATAATTCTCTGATACCAACTATAGTGACCCAATCCTTTTATTATTAATATTAAATGATTTTAAAAATAAATTTCCATTAATAGAACCAAAGGATCACAAATACTAGTTTCTTTCGAAGACCAGGTTCATATTACATCAAAATTAAAATGAAATTATACATATTTATTATATTCTCAAAAATGAGGTTATAAATAAATTTCATATCCTAAAACTTCATAATATGGACTTGTGAATTAAAAAAACAAAATGGTTGAACTAAAAATCCTATTAAGGTTATACACATTGAAATGAATCATAACACGTGATTAAAATGAAATTCAAAGATATCCTGAAGCCTAAGGTTCATGAATAATCACATGGTAGAATAATATAAAGAATATGGAATCATGAGATCATTGAAAAAAAGTAAATTGGAAGAAATTTATAAAATGAAATATATATATATATCTCAAAGATAACCACAGAAACAACATAAAATGGTGGAAAGAGACCCATAATGAATTAAGTTTACTCCCCAATCCCATACTTGACGTCTCATGGTTCTAAAACATTAAGAAATGATTTCATGTGATATATGGGTTCACCCATCATAACGTGTACATAATTATGTTTTCCAAAAAATAAAATCAATCGTAAACATAAGAATCTAAAATTTAAGTAAAAGTGTTTCATAATCTTGCATTATATCATAATCAAATACATTTTATAAATAAGTCTTATGACAAATGAAATTAAGGAATGTGTTACCTAATAAAAGGATGAAGGAATAACATATGTATATATGTGGGAAAGGCATATATACTTAATATAACATAATTACATAGAATTAAAGAGAGTGATAGAGAGAGAGAAATTGAGTCATATAGAGAAAGGCCATAACCCAAAGAAAAAGGTCGGTTCAGAGAGATCACATTCTTTATATTCCAGAATTATTATACACATTCTTTTAACATCCTTTAAAATCAAATTACCATCATAAATTACTTTATTTTGAACTTTTTATAGCTATATATTATTTATTATAATTTTATTATGTTCATTTAAAACCATTTTAATGAGATATAATGGATAATTTATTTCTTTGGAGGGTGTTCGTTTCATGGTTCCACGGTCGGATCACTTGTGTATAATTATGGAAGTAATTTACAAATGGGACTATAAAAACAAAAGTGAAAAGAAATGGTATTCATATAATTATAGAAATTGAAATTGTTTTAAATTTCATTTTCTGTTAAAAAAATAGTTATTATTCTTTAACTAAAAGCGTTAGCATTATACAATTAGTTAATTTAGGCGATTTTACCGAAATCAGAAACTAGTTTCATTTTATATAATACAATGAAAATATATTGTTTTTTATAATTTGATAAAATATAAAATATATATAATTTGTTCATTTGAAACCATTATAAATGAATTTATACCTTCCATGAATGTGGTAGTTAAAAATGAGAACTCATCGTCCATAAAGGGGGTAAACAAACATAATATGGACAATGTTTTTATTTTTCACTGAATAAGAGGAGATGATAAAGGTTTAATGGTATATATTCCATTTTGAATATAATATTACATCATATATATGATGCTGGAGTTATAATACTATGTGGGATGAAGGAGGTTAGTATAAGGTAGAAGGAAAAAATAATTTAAAAGAGGTAAATTCAGATTATTACCTCCCAAATGTTGTCTCCTTGAAATACCCCTTAGGGTACCTTGAAATTTACTTTGGATGATACTAGAAGAACAAGGAAATCATGGATATGTTTGGGGAGGAAATTTGGATGAAATTTGAAAATCTGCAAGGATTTCAAGGTGTGGGTAGAAGGTGTCATGATGGGTGATATTTATAAGAGGAGAGTGGTGTTTTTTAACAATAAAATAATTAAATTGTGATTTTGGCTTAATAATATAAATAGTAGTTATTATTTTGAATATTTTCAATAAGGTTATTTTTAGATCAAACTAATGGCTTATTACATCATCCATGGCTTAGAAATTTATGTATTTTTCTTATAATTCAGTTTAGCATATATTGTTTTATTTTAATATTCACAAAAAATTCAACTATTTTAGAAAAATAACAATACATTTCCCCAACCTTGTTTCAAATTTTATATTCCAAATATAAATTCAATTTTATGAAAATAATTTTCAAAATATGATAAATTTATTTTTTAAAATAAAATCCTCATTTAATAAAAAAATACCATTATTAATAATATGACTAATTTTCAAAAACATTGAAAAATTAACAATTCTCTCATAACATTATATTACAATTATAATAAAATTGGATATAAATTTATAAACCAATTTTATGAAAATGAAATTTCTTTTTAAATCATTATATGTTTTATTAAAGTTGAAAATAAAACATTTTGTTTTATAAAAATACAAACACTCATTTTATCATTTTTAAAACATAATATACTTGTATAATGATAGAAACATGTCATATATTTATTTTATTACATACCTAAATATTATTTTACACTTTCATAAGATATCATATTACTCTAATGGACATATTACTATTCCCAATCCATATTACTATTCCAACGATTGGGTTATTGTTCATATGGTTATATTTTAATGGTCATATGGGTTCCCTAATTCCTATAAATATCCTATATTTAAGTCATTCATCCATTAATTATATTTTTTCTCAAGGTGATATATTTTATTTTTCAAAATAAATATTGTATTACTACCATTCTAATAATTTTTCTAAAGTATTTCTCATGTGTACAATTATTATGGTTGATCGATAAAATCCTTATTTAAATATTTTAGTTTTATGATTATTTTATATTTTTTCACATTGTAATTCCTAAAATTATTATTTCCATTTTTTATCTACAATTAATGATCATATTTTTCTAATAAAATTCTGTTCATTTTATCATGTGGTGTATTTGAATTAAACTATATTACTAAATATGAAAGAATTAAAAGAAATTATATTAAAATGATAAAATTCTAGGTCGTTACATTATTACCCCCTTAAGAAATTTTACCCTTGAAAATTCATTTTATAAACTAAGGTGGAAATATGTGATCGTACTTCTTCTTTATGCATTCCCCTATTTACCATGGCACATCCTCGTACATATGGGTTTTCCAAAGTACATTGACTTGGTGAGTTGTCATGTTGCGTATAACTACTTTTATATGTTCCAAAATCTTCACCAAATGGCCCCCGTAATAGATATCATTTTCCAGGTATACCACCATTGAATTTAATTCATGTGAGAGATATGGTGTATAGTTATTCATGATGGATACATGGAATACGTTCTATAATTAATACATGGTTAGTGGTTGTAAGGATTCAAACTAATATAAATAAAATTCTCATTTTTATTTAATTAAATTCCTTATTATGTAATATGGTTATAAAAAACACATACACTTATTTGGATTTATTATATCCTATAAAATTTAAAAGATATTTAATCATCATAACCATTGATAATATAGCTATTGAACATTTATCACATGATTAGTATTAATATAGTGTTTTAAAAAATCCAATTGACATAGAAAAAAAAGTGATGGCATAAATTGTAAGATCATACCCTATAAATCCTATTTATTAGAGAATCTGAGGGAGATAGCATCAATGGGATTTTTCCTTGACCAAACCCAAGTTGAGATCCAAAAACATAAGCATGAGATAAATCATTTACGAGATAAGTTAAGATCACTGAGATCACAACCCAAACCATGTACGCCGAACCACCTCATTAAAGTCTCATAGTTGCGCACCACACGCTAAGGGAATTTACTGCTATCTTAAAGAGATATGTATCAATACCCTAGAAATATGAGTATGTACATTATTTTTTATAGAGTAATGAATGTATTTCCATCCAATTATTTTTACTTTGTAAATGATTTTTATTTTGATATAATAAATAAACAATTGTAATTTTGGGTAATATTGATATTTAATTAAGGAATTTAATTTGATGAATTAATGGATTTTTGAAATAAAAAGTATATTAATAAAATATTATTATGAAATTATTTATATTAAATATAAATCATTATATTTCTTTTATGAAGACAATATAACTTTTATACGGGTTTGAAAACCGTTATAGTCGAAAACCCAATATTTCTCAAAAAATGTATATTTATATTTATAAATTGAAAATAAACATATTTAAAAAAATATTTAGATAAAATTGATAATATTTTTTTTAACACACCTGCATTTTGTTTTGAAAAATAAAAATAAAAATTAAGTTTTTTAATTAATAAAAATAATTATAAATAATTATATTTCAAATTTAAATTTTTTCAAATTAATTTTAAATTAATGTCCTAAAAAAATAATACAATTTTTTGAAAAATAATACTTAAATATGAATATATATATTTTATTATATTTATAAAAATAATAATAATAGAATTTTAGTAACAAAATTCAATTTTATCAAAATTTTATTTAATAAATTATTTTTTAATAAATAAATTTCTAAAAATTTTCAAATAAAATTGGATTATAACTATTTTTATAAATATGCTCAACTATGTTACGAATGTCTACAATATAATTATTAACCATGTTTACATTAAATAATGAATAATTACATAAAAATATAATTAATTTGGTTTTATAAAAATTAATTTTTGAAAATATAATATGAATACACACACACACACACATATATATATATTATGATTATTAGTTTTAAACTATAAATTATGATTAGATTATTTTATTACTATTATAAATTTTGTTTATAAAGTTGTGAAATATACAAAAAAATACTGAATTATTATAATTGTTAATTTTTTTTTGATTTGGATTACTAAAATTTAGAAATTAAAATTTTATTATATAAAATTATGATGATTTTATTTGGAATATAATAAAACATATTATTAAATTATGTTTTGAATTTCAAAATAGAATTAATACCTAATTTTAAAAGATTATAATAATAAAATAATAAATACTTTAAAAACTAAATGATAAAAAGAAAATAAATAAATAAATTGTTTAGAATAATTGTGAAAACAAGGAGGAATAAGGCATCCCGATTTCACGGATGGGTTGGAGTACCTTAGGGATTTTTTCAGATTCCAGAAAGTTAAGGTTGAGGCTGACACAAGGGAGGTTGTCTATCGAAGTCCAAGTGGTCAGTGCCCAGCAAGGACCAAGAAGCGGTCGCTGGTCTGGCTTTGTCCTATATGGATTCCTAAACTATGGAAAGGAAGGGGATCAGTACTGGTGTTTCTGGAACTGATCATTTCTTATGGGGTTGGTCATGTTTATGGTTTTGAATTTTTATTTCTCTAACCTATTTCAAGGTACGTGTTGTCCATTTTTTGCTTGAGTTGTTTGAATCCCTTTAGAATAAATTTTTCTGATTAGTTACTTGTTTACTTATGAAGAGATTATCTATAAATCAAATTTAGGTGTTTTTTTTGAAACCCTATGTCTAAGATCTATCTTAGTTTATATGTCCGTCGATCACTATCATCTTTTTCTGATTTTTTCTCTTTTGGATTATGAATAGGAGTCTTCTTTTTTATCCATACATGTCCATTTCAGATGTTCATATTCAAATAATTTTAAATTTAAATGTACTTATTTTATTTGGATGATTTGTTTAATGAGTGTATATTTTTTTATCTATTTTGTTGTCTGCATCTTTGAAACTTAGCTTTCACCATAAGCTAGTGTATTTTATTGTACACATAGTATATTTTATTTCTATAAAGGCCTTTTTTCTATTGAAAACTGAAAAACCAGTTTGTTGCCTGGATTGAAATAAATTTGGATCATGTTCGAAGTAGAATCATCTGTCTTCATTTCGCATAAGTGATAATTTTATAAATTATGCCTTAGCTTTATAATTATCTATTTTCTTTTAGAATCTAATTGAATGGATTAATTTATTTAAATCATTAAAAATCTATAGTTATTATGAGGGATTGATGTTTTTAATTTAAATTTCATATGTTGCAAAATATATTTTTATTATTCAATTATTACTTCAGATTATATAACTTAATATTTAATAAATTCTATAAGGGGTTATTATTTAAATTTTTTTCAATTTTAAACAATCAATTTTCCTAATTAATTTTAAAAGACTTGTATTCATTGCATTTTGATGTTATCTTAAAAGGGTATTTTTATATAAATTTTTGATCTTCACTATATGGAAGAAAGGGATTGTTATAAGCAAAGCCTTTATGTTTTGATGTTTTAATCTTAAAAATAATTAGTAAGGGAAATATTTTTGAAATAAACATCCACTACATGGATATATATAGTGAAAGAGATTTTACTTATCAAAGTTTTGTTGCAGAATGAATTCATTCTTCTTTTAGGTTATAGATTTTATGTTATATATATATATATATGTGTGTGTGTGTGTGTGTGTAAATAATTTATTTTGACATATATAAGTATTTTATTAAGAACAAAAATATTCATAAATAAATTATTAAAGATTATTTATATAAATGAGAATGTGTATTATTTATTTATTTAATAAAATATGTCACAACCCGTCCCCCAGAGTACATGTCGTGACTACCCTAAGACTACATCCCAAAATCTAGGGGCTGGTGACTAGCACTGATGGAATTATCTCACAGGTGGGAGGCATTTGACTAAGTACATGTATTCACTCACACACACACACAACAACGTACCAAACAATTTTAAATGAAAACATGCATGCCACTAAACAACCACTAACTAAAGGTATAAGATGTAAGTTAAATGGGACAGAATATAGGCTCAATAAAAGAAAAAATGAAAATAGTAAAGTAAAAAAGATCTATGCAAGAGGTTCACAGATGATCCCATGTGAAGGGTAGGTTAAGGGTAGCTACCTATAGTTGTATAAGTATGCTCATCTATCTCGTCTCATTAAGAACCACCTGATCCCAAACCACCAAGGTCTCTGTCGAAGCGTCCTTCTTCCCTATCTCACCAAGAACCACCTAGTCCCAGCCCACCAAGGTCTCTGTCGAAGCATATGTCTATCCTATCTCACTGATCACCACATGGTCCCAGACCACTAAGGTCTCTTTAAAAGCCTCAATAACCTTCACGGAATGCCACACATGCGGGTGAAGCCGGTGTAGGGGTGAGTAACACAATACTCAGTGAGGACCCCAAACCACAAAGGAAGGACCACAAAGAAAGACCACACAACAAGACCATAAATCTAAGATAGATCACAGAGGTATAATCTAATGTTCGAAAAAAAAGACTATCAGTCGTAACACTGAACACCTTGTACTGCTGATGTAATCATCCTTGATGAGTACAGTGGATTTTCTAGGTCACATGGAGACACTTAATACTTATTCCATCATAGCTAGTCCACATAGGGCCTCATGTAGCTGATCCACACAGGTTCTTGTGGAGCTAATTCACACATGGTCACTTTTAGATGATCCACATAGGGTTTCTTTTAGCTAATCCACACAAGGTTGATTAGATATGATCTACATAAGTTCCCCTGTAGTTGATCCATACAGGGTCACTTATAGCTAATCAACACAGTCTTGGAGCTGATTCACACAGGGTTGCTTGTAGTGGATCCATACAGGGACTCTTAGAGATGATCCACACACGGTCTCTACACAGGGTGACTTGTCTTCTAGGCCTATAGGGTCACTTGGCCTCTTTCATCAGTATTCTACAGGTCTCATCCAGGTGTAGGATTCCTCCACCTAGCATGCTTGATTCCGGGAGAGTCAACTCCTCAAGCCATTCGTTGTATTTCAACCACAATGAAAGCCTATTTAGATCATGCCAAAAGAGACACCTTTTTTAAAGGGTTCCAATGTAGTAAGTGGATCATCAAAAAAATACTCGGTCTTAAAGATATTGACATTTTAGTAAACAGGATTGGTTGCATCAATACCCAATCTGACCCGGTTGGACTGACCTGACCAACCCGGCTCAAGGGCCCGCATGGCCCGGGTTGGTTCGACCAACACAATGTAGGTCTAGGTTGTCCAGGTCTGGCCTGGCCACTTGTGCAATCCCATTGGGCCTTGCTGGACCTGGCATGGTTCCAACGAGGGTCCAGCCCTACGGGTCACCCAGTGACATGGTTTTATCCAGACTGGCCTGCAATAGGCGGGCTGGTTTGTTCCTGGGGTGACCAGCTGTCGAGTTTTATCCCATCGGCCTGGCCTGCAAAAGTGGAAAGGATTAATTATAGATCAGGCCACTTTTCAGCTAGGTTCCGACCAGCTCGGCCCGCACGGCGCATGCTGCCCTCATTACGGGGCCAGATGGTCACATCCCGCCTCCACCAGCTATTGGATCGAGTGCCAGCGGCTCCTGCAGCTCTACCGAGGCCCAAGATGGCAGCAAAGTTATCCTCGTTGCGCAGTCATGGCATGCCTCCAACCGCCTTTTTCGACCACTGACAGTCGTTGGTGCACAGATATTATTTTTGATCGAGCACTGGGTCCGCTCTGGTAGTATGTTCTTTGGACCGTATGCACCTCTAGGCTCCATGGGGTGTTGTCATCCCCACTATGACCTTGAAAATTCTTCCCCATCAACTCGGAAGTTAGGTCACAAAGATTTCACAAGAACGTACAAAAGAGGAGGATCCCAGACCTTGTTTGGGTCGGCATCCACCCTCCACGTTAGAGTTTAATGTATGGGGAAGAAGATTTAGGTTCTATAAACAATATAACCCCGATGTAAAACCTTGAGAATAAGTTCCCTCGTACAAGAACAAGTGATCTGTGGATCAAAACATTTGTGGGATGATCCTCATTCATTGTTATAGAATGAATAACTAGGAAAATCAAAACACAAAAATTAAACCCCTACCTGGGATATGTTCGTTGTTGAAGTGATCTATCTGTGGGTATTCACATTACATTCGAATCCATTGGTATTCATCGATCCCTGGTCCTCTTCTTCAAGGTGCATCTTTGTTACTATAATTTCGCCATTATTCTTTTTTGGAGAGAATTTCCACTTCTTCCATCCAAGAAATTATATCTCTGATTATCCAACCTGTTATCTTATTAAAAGAGAAACGTGTCACAGCGTTTCTTTTATTTTTTATTATCACATTGTTACGTTGTTTTATTCATAAAACAATGTATCTATTACACTTCAATTAATGAGTCATTACACTGCACATTTAAGAGCCTCGTTAATGGGATTCATTTAATGAAAATTGTCATCACCTCGTTGTTGCACCGTAGTGATGACATTCCACCGCACAACGGTGAAGATAAACAAATAGAACTACTTTTTAAGTTATTTTATTTTCCTTCTGAAATTTCCGAAAACTATATTTTCCGATCGACCCTTTCCTGTCAAAGTTAGGTCTATTCATAGGTAATTTCACCATTCCTAATGAAACGATGCATTCATATTTTCAATATGGGTATCCAATTAAAAGTTTCCAAAACTACGCCCATGCTTCATTTTAATTCTATTAAAAATAAACTCAAAAACTATCTTTTACCCTCACCCTGCGTCGGCCGAGGTTAAGCTCTACCTAATGTAAAAACACCCTCACGAGCTGAAATGTACTCTCAGATTTCCAATCCAAGTTACCATTTAGGAGCTATAAGGATTTGAAAATAAAATAATTGATTCTTAAATAATTTATTTATGGCTAAAAACTAACATCCACTATTGGCCCACGCCAGCCAATGTTAGGCCATTTCTAGGTGAATATCAATGCTCTAAGTTCAGTGGTACCCTCATATTTTTGATCTGGGAACCAGTTTAAAATTTATAAAAATGAATTTCAAACGATTATTTAATAAACATTAAAAAAGTTAAAAAAAAGTCTGTTCTTTCCACTCTAAGACTCAGAATTACATTTCATCTCAGATCTTTGTCTCGAAATAATCCCATTTATTTTTAAAAAAATCATGGAATTTTAGGGAATTACATTACTCTCCCCTTTTAGGGCTTTGTGTTCTTGTAATCCAAAATGAGGGCTAATCAAATAGAAAGGGGTACGAAGCATTAATCTGGGCCTCTCGCTCCCATTTGATCTCTTAGATATTTCTGTGCTGCTAACGTATGCGCACCAAAGGAAATAAATGTCCATGAACAACCCACCCCTGTTGGTCCTCTATCTCCACTAGGAACATTGCAAATGTCACCCCATCATCAATGTCCAGCACACCCAATTCGATGATGTGTCATGAATCATGCACGTACCTCCTCAGCTGCGACACATGAAAAACATCATGCACCTGGGGCATCTGTTGGGGAAGAGATAAGCGGTATGCCACCTCACCAAGTTTGCTCAGAATCTAGAAATGTATGATGAAACTTGAAGATAACTTGTTTCCCTGACAAAATCTGTGTATCCTTCATCGAGGGGAGACTTGTAAAAATACATGGTCCCCCTCCTCGAACTCCAAGGGTCTCTATCTCCTATCATCATAAGACTTCTATCAGCTCTGTGTAGTTATCATCTACTATCATATGACCTCCACCTTCTCAGTGGTAGCATGTACCATCTCTAGACCTATTATTTCTTACTCCCCATGTTTTGACCAACATAGCGAAGACCTGCAAGGTCGCCCATACAAATCCTCGAATGGATCCATGCCAATTGTGGAGTGATATTTTTTGTTCTTTGAAAACTCCACCAGTGGTAGTTGTTCCTACCAACTATGGCCAAAATCAAGAACACAAGCAGAAAGCATGTCTTCCATAGTCTGTATGGTCTGCTCAGTCTGACCATCAATCATTGGGTGAATGGATGGGCTCAAGAGCAGATGAGTCTCAAACGCCTCATATAACCACTTCCATAGCTAGGATGTTAAGCGAACATCATGTATTGAGACTATCATCGATGGCACCCCATGTATCAGCACTATATCCTAGACGTAGAGGCATCCCAAACCCTCAAACGATACCTACTCCAGAATGGGTAGGAAGTGAGCCGACTTGGTGATTTGGTCAACGATCACCCATATATAATCATGTCCCTTGGACATGAATTGTAATAATGTCATGAAGTCAATCTAGATACCATCCCACTTCCACTATGGTACCTCAATTGGCTGTGTCAAACCTACTAGAACCTGGTTCTCAGTTTTCACCTACTGACAAGTGAGGCATCTTGAGACAAACTCTACTACCATCTTCTTCATTCTAAACCACTAGTACTAACATCGGTGGTCCTCGTACATCTTCACCACACATGTATATACCAAAAAAGGTTATGTATAGAAATCCCTCAAATCCTCCTTCTACAACACCACTAGTACTACAGTGATTCCTTTGAAAAAGATGATGTGCTCCCCACCTTTAGAATATCAAACAGGGGAATTCTCAGTGGATATCTGAGCACATGTAGTCTCAAAAATTGAACCTCTGAGTAACGCCTACATGACTCGTTGTAAGAGAGGAGGGTTAATTATGATTGACTAAAGATAAGTTATCTTATCTCTATCCAAAAAGGATATCTGAAGAAAATCCAACTACTATGAGGCCTTGTTCTGTATCTGTGAACTCTATCTCCTAATGAGAGCATCTGCCACAACATTTCACTTCCCAAGAGTATAGATTATCTCAAAGTCCTAGTTCTGGAGGAACTCTAGATAATTCCACTATCTCAGATTCAGATCCTTTTGAGAAAAGATAAACTTGAGAATCTTATGGTTTGAGTGGATGATGAATCATTCACCCATAAGGTAGTGTCACCACATCTTCTGTGCAAAGAATTATGATGCCAACTCAAGGTAATGAGTCATATAGTTCGACTCATGTAGTCTCAATTTTCATAATCCATAAGAAATAAATAATTTCCCCTATATTAGGACACAACCAATCCTGTTTCTTGATGCGTTACAGTGCACCACATAGTCGGCGCCCTTCTTTAGAAACCTCATGATAAGATCACTCGTCATGATTTTCCTTAGCTGATAAAAGAACTCTTGGAATCCATCATCCCACGTGAATGGTTTTCCATTCTTCATCAATTATATCATGGGTGATTCCACTCTATATAAGTTGGGTACAAAACTCTGATATTACCCATCTAACCCAAGGAAACATCTCACCATGGTAACGCTCTTGGGTGGTTCCCCAGAAATCAATGCCATAATCTTCAATATATCCACTTCCACTTCAGCCTCTGAGATGACATATCCCATGAAATGGACCTTTCATATCTATAACTGACTCTTAGAGAGCTTTCCTTAAAGATGGTTCTCTCGGGGTGTGTCTAGAACCATCCCCATGTGTATTTCATGCTTCTTCTTGAATGTTATATACACTAATAAGTCATCAATGAAGACCACTAATGACATGTCTAAGTACGGATGGAATACCTTATTCATGAGTCCCATGAACAGTTATGGAGAGTTCTTCATGCCAAATTGAATCACTATTTACACATAGTGGTCGTAGTGACATCATAGATCTATCTTCATGATGCCCTCATCCCTTTCTCAAAGCAGGAGATAGCCGGATCTAAGGTCTATCTTCAAGAACTGTATCACTCCCTTTAGTTGATCAAATATTTCATCAATCCTTGTTAGACGATACTCTTTCTTCACGATCACCTAGTTTAGGTGTCGTAAGTCTACGCATAACCACAAGATCATATCTTCCTTTTTGGAAAACAACACTGGGGTTGCCCTTGGTGAAACGATAGGCCTTACTAACCCCCTTCACCTGTAAATCCTCTAACTATACCCTCATCTCCCAGATATCTATGGGATCCATTCGATACGTAGGTGTAGATATCAGTGTCATCCTTGGGTACATGTCAAAGCAGCATTCTACCCCTCTGCGAGGAGGTAGTCCTGGAACATCCCATGGAAGGACGTCCTCAAACTCATCCACCACTGTTGGGAACTAAAACCTCAAAACATCTACTGCTATGTGGGTAAGGATGACCACATTATGATACCCCTTCCCCTGTCCTCCTGATCCCTGAGCCTGGTGTGGACTACAATGGGGTGGTGGTTGTAACATGTGAAAATGTATACCAACTCATACTACTCCCCCAACTTCTCTTCCATATTTTATTCCATGAAGAAGGCTCATGGAGAGAACTTACATTTGGTCAAGTGGCGTCCTCACAGAGCGGAAGACTCGCATCACCACCACCACCCAATCCTCAATGACCTGAGGATATATCTCTCCCATGAACCTAGGATGTACCTATTGCTGGAACTCATTAAGGAACTGATTCTATGTGCGTCCTATAATAGTACCACTGGTAGTAACTGCTAACCAACGGGTGGTTGTATTGCTGGGACACTGTCCAAAGGTTCCATATCTAGAAATCATCCATGTATTAAAGTCTCATCACTCTATGAATCATCCTTTTGGTCACGCACTGGAATCCGGAATGGAAAGCTGCATGGAGGCATCTTGAAAGAGAATCAAGATGAACCAAAGTCAATTTATTATACCAGGTGAGATGACTCAGACTCAAAATTATCCTGGGAAAAAACTCAAAGATGCATTCAACTAGTGTTTTCATGTACTGGGTCAGAAAACATAATTCAGGGTCATAGTGTATGGATTTGTCGGTCATCGCACCAACACTAGACTCCCTATCTTGAAAGCCAATCTCGAAAGACGTAACACTATTTCCCCATAAAAAACAATAGACTTCTGATATTTGAGATAGAACCGACCCCCTATGATACCACTTTTTCATGAATCGTCCCCCAGGGACCATGTTGTGACTACCCCGATCCCACCTCCCAAAGGCCATGGGATGATGACCATCACTAAGGGCATTATCCCATGAGTGTGGAGCATTTTCTTGAGTACCTATATGAATGCACACACACACAACCCCATCTAAAATTGTTGGAATGTAAAAAATTCATGTCACTAAACAAACACTTAGTAATGGTACAAGATGTAAGTCAAATGGGCCAAAATACAAACCCTACAAAAGTCAAAATGGAAATAGTAAACTACAAAAGATCTCTGTAATATTTTTGTAGAAGACCCCACATGAATGGTAAGTGAAGGTTACCTACCTGCAGCTGTAGAATTATGCATGTCTGTTCCATATCAATGAGCACCACCTAGTCTCAAACCACCAAGGTCTTCGTCAAAGCATTCGTCAGTCCCATATCACTAAGCACCACCTGGTACCGGGCCAGTAAGGTCTCCATCAAAGAGTCTGTCCACATAGGACATGACACGTGCGGGAGAAGCCCGTGTATGTTTGAATGACACAATAATCAATAGGGAACCCACACCACCAAAGAAGGACCATGAAGAAAGACCACACAACAATACCATAAAGCAAAGACATCTCACATAGGTATAATCCAGTGTACAGAAAGAGAGACTATAAGTCATAACACTGAATACATTGGAATGTTGAGGTACTCATCCTTGATGAGTATTGTGGGTCTTTTGGGTCACAAAGAGCCACTTCCTACATAGGCCATCATAGCTGGTCCACACAGGGCCACATGTAGTTGATCCACACAGGGTCTCTTGGAGCTGATCCATAGAGGGTTTTGTTGTACCTGATCCACACAGGGTTTCTTAAAGTTGATACAAACAGGGTAACTTGGATATAATCCACACATGGTTTCTTGTAGCTGATCCACACAGGGTCACTTGTAGTTGATTCACAGAGGGTCGCTTGGAGCTAATTCACATAGGGCCACTTGTAGTTGATCCACTAAATGTCACTTAGAGCTGATCCACAAAGGTTCTTAAATCTGATTCATATAGGTTCGCTTGGAGTTGATCCCAACAGGGTCTCTCATCTCTTAGTCCTATAGAGTAACCTGGGATTTCTTGTCAATAGTCTTTGAGTCTTAGCCAACAGTAGGATTTCGACACGTAGCACGCATGATTTTAGGATAATAAACTCCATAATTCATTCATCATATTTCATCTTCCATTAAATCCTACGTAGATCAAGAAGAAACAACCACCTAATTGTGAGGGTTCCAACACAACAAAAATCTCTCCAAAAGGACTCCCGATCTAAATGATATTGAGGTTTTAGTAAATAGGGGATGGTTGTGTCCATACCCTGTCTGACCCAGTCAGACCAAACCGACCTACCCGGCCCAAGGGCCCTGCATTCCCTTCTCTGGTTTGACTTACCCGACCTGACCCAATTTGGGTTTGGGAAGGCCAGATCTGGATTGGCCACTGGTCCAAGCCAATTGGGCCTTGCTGGACCCGGCCCAGTTTGACAGGGGGTCCAGCCCACCGGGTCGCCCAGCAACACGATTCCATTCAGCCCGACATACAAAAGGCAGTCCAGTTTGTTCCCAGCATGGTCCACCCAGTGTCCTGGTTTTGTCGCTTCGTATAGGCCCACAAAAGTGGGCCTGATTAATTCCATCACGGGTAGCTCAACGGCCAGGTTCCCCCCACCCCTGGCCTTGCCCGCACGATAGGTCGGTCCCCTCAAACCCAGAAGTAAGGTGGTGTCTGGATCAGGCACCCCGCAACTGGCTATGTGAACCTCCCCTCAGTCCCGCATGTGGTCCCCATTAGACCACATGCCAGCATGTACAATGACCTGTATGGTGTGTGCCTCCCTTCCGTTGCGGCTGAATAGCCATGTCTCACCTCCGCCAGCCACTGGCCTGAGTGCTGGCGACTCTGGATGCTCCTCCGCAGCCCAAAACAGTAGCAACATTCTTTTTTTTGCACCATCATGGAACGCCACCACCTTCCTGTGGCCTCTACCTCCAGTCTTCAGTGCGCTGGCAAGATTTTCCGCGGACCACCGGGTCCGCTGCGGTGGTCTGTTCTTTGAACCGTCTATGCCTCCAACCTCCATAGGGTGTCGTCTACCCTTCTACAGCCTCGAAAATGATTCTCCGTCAAATCAGAGGTTCAGGCACAAAAAACTCACAAGAACGCACATAGGTAGATGGGTGCAAGCCTTGTTCGTGTTGGCCTGCACCCTAGGTGTTAGAGTTTAAATCTAGTGGGGGAAGAATATTTTGGTTCTATGAACAATTTAACCCCGATGCAAAACCCTAAGAATAATCTCCCTCTCGTATGAATAAGAGATTCCTGGATCAACCTGTTCATGGGTTGATCCACATTTTTTGTTTTATAATGAAGAATGTACAAACTCAAAACACAAAAAGTAAACCCCTATATGGGATTGGTTCTTTACTGATGTGATCCATCTATGGGGATTCACATTTAGTTTGAAGTTTTTGGCATTCATCTCTCTCTGGTCCTATTCTCTAAGGTGCATCATTGTCACTAGAGATTCACTGGTGTTCTTCATTGGAGTAAGTTTTCTATCCACACTTTTGAGAAATTCCAGCTCTAATTCTCCAACCCGTTATCTCATTAAAATTGAAACATGTCATAACGTTTCTGTTATGCTACGTCATCACGTCGTTACACTATTTCATTCATGAAACAATATATCTGTTATGTTTAAATTAATGATTCATTAAGTTTCACCTTTAAGTGTCTCATTAATGGGTTTCATTTAATACAACTCGTCATCGCCTCATTGCCGCACCAAATTTCTGATGTGACACTGCTCAATGGTGAAGAGAAACAAATAAAATA
Organism: Viscum album; assembly: GCA_963277665.1. Lineage (NCBI taxonomy): Eukaryota > Viridiplantae > Streptophyta > Magnoliopsida > Santalales > Viscaceae > Viscum > Viscum album. The sequence goes on from OY728125.1 coordinate 151,149,960, forward strand.
ACTTTTTATGTTATTTTATTTCTTGTCAGAAAATTTGAAATTTTTCTTTTTTAGTCGAACCTTGCTGGTTGAAGTTTGGTCCATTATTAGGTAATATCATTGTTCCAAATGCCACAATTCCATCAAATGTTCAATCCAGGAACCCATTTAAAAGTTTCCAAAACCATTCATGTGCACCATTTTAATTTTCATAAAAATAAACTCAAAAACTATATTTTACCCTTGACCTGCACCGGTCGAGGTTAAGCTCCACCTAAGGGTAAAACTCCCTCACAAGAACAATGGTAATTTCAAATTTTCAATTTGAGTTACCATTTTTGATTTATAAGGATTTGAAAATAAAATAATTAGTACTTAATTATTTTATTTACGTCCAAAAATTAACATCCACTATTGGACCGCGCTAGCCAATGTTAGGCCCTTTCCCGGAGAATATCGATGCTCTTAGTTCCAAAGTGCCTCATATTTTGATTCGATCACCAGTATAAGAGTTGTAAAATAAATCTCGCACAATTATTTAATAAACCACAATAAAATTTCAAAAAAATAAATTCCAGCCACTCGAGGCCTCGAAATTACTTTTCATCTCAGAGTCTGGTCTCAAAATAATCCCATTTAGTTTTTTCTTTAAAAAAATCATTGAATTCAGGGGTGTTGCAAAATAAAAGCCAATAATTTAATAATTTTATGAAATGAGACCATGTCATCATTTTGACCATGTTTATAATTTTATTTTCATGTTTCTAAAAGAATGAACATATAAAATTAGGCATGTAAGTATGTTATGTTGAAATTGTGGATAACACATTTTCATAGAGTAATGGGATTCAAAAATTTATACTAAAATACATACATACACATATGTTTATATATATATATATTACTATCTTTTCGATTTTATTAAATAGATTTTTTGTTTTAATTATTATCTCTATGTTAATATGTTGTAAGATAAATCATTTATCAAAGGGTTACATATGTATATATATGTGTGTGTATATATATGTATATATACACATATAACTAAATATTTTCAATATATATGAAAAGGGTTTTTTAAATTTATTTCTAAATCCCATGGTTTGTAAGGGTTTATTTTACTTTATCAAATTATTTTTTTACAAAGGGATTCATATATATGTGTATATATATATATATATTAATATATACACATATATAACTATTTATCTACAGTATATATGAGATATGAGTTTTGTTTTAAATTTTATTTCTAAAACCTATGTATTGTATGGATTTATTCTTATTCTTCATCAAATTATTTCTGACCTATATATATATGTGTATATATATGCATGTATACACATATATAACAATAAATATTCATTATATATATGTGTGTGAGAGAGAGAGAGAGATAAGGGTTTTGATTTTAAATTATTATTTCTAAAACCTATGGTTGGTAAGGGATTATTTATTTTCTGAAAAAAAAAATTTAAAAAAATATTCACATATATTTGTGTATATAAACTACATATAAATATGTGTATGTACATATATATACATATATGATTATCTATTTTCATAAAATATAAGATAAGGGTTTTTTATTTTAATTCCTTATTTCCAAATCTTATGGTTTGTAAGGGTTAAATTTTTCAATGTTAGATATCATCAAAAAAAATATATATAAGTATATACACTAATATACATGTATGTATAATGATATATATAAATGTATGTATATCCGTTTGTTTATAAAAATGGGTAAATCATTTATTTCCAAATCTATACAAAATGTTTATAATTTATTCTTAATTTATCAATTTATGGTTTATGATTATGTGTATTTTACTGTTTATGATTACGTGTACCCTAGTTTTAAAATGATAATAGTTATCATTTTATGTGTTATTCTTAAACAAGATAATATTTCATGTGAAAAATGTATTTTCACCTCATGGTATGTCATGAATAATAAGGTATGGTCATTATCTAAATTAAAAATGACCTCCCATGTATTTTTTGATCACGTAAAAATTTATTTCTTTATCCAATTTATTTATGATTTTCAAATAAATGTAGTTATATATTTCAAGCAAGGGATTCTCCTAAAAATAGTTTTAGAAATTCACAAGAAAATGATGATGACATTTTATTTGAAAGTTTATTTTCTTTTTGAGATAATAATTTATGTATTTATTTTTTATATTTTTTGGGTCAGGATTGAGAATGGAAGGTCAATTGAAAGTATTTTTAATAATTGGCACTAGTATGTTTTGTGACGTGATGGGTAGTGAACCCATAAGTCTTAAGGGAACATTGTTTTATATGAGATATGATTAGAGGCATTATGTTATGGTTTTTAATATGGTCTTCCAAGTATCAATAATATCCCACTGAAAATTATTATTTTCAATGGATAAATCCCAATGATATTTTCAAATATAATTATTTTGAGAAATTAATGGTTTTCTAAATTTTTCATTTAGATTTCAAATGTTTTGAAAACTTATTTTAAATTATGTATGTGTATTTAAATGAAATATTTTCAAAATATTTTATTAATTAAATTTAAAACCCCTTATTGGGTATCATAAATTCTCACCCTATATTTTAAATTCATTTTTACATGTTTATTGGATTTATTAGTGATGTTTTTTCTATGTGGAGGAAACACACTTAATATTATTTTGTTTATTTAATTATACTTTACTTTATAGTCTTGATGAAATGTAATAGCTGTATCTAATTCTCTAAAACCTAAACCGGTAACGGTCCACTGTTGTGTAATGTGATGTTTAATTATTCAGTTTTGTTTATAAAAAAAATACATAGCATGTTTTAGCACCAGGTATAAGAAACTGGGATCTGGGTCATTTTATTGGGTTTTAGAGGAACGGTCTAGACCACTTTGGATATTATATTTTTTCATCTAAGTGATAAAGTATAAGAGTTTGTTTATCTTATTTTTCTTAATTTTGAAGATAGAAATTCATAATTTTTTAGAGTCTGATGAAAGAATTGCAAGGACGCAATTCTATTGAGAGGGGGGAATAATGTAACACCCCATTATTTTGTTATGAAGAATTAAAATTTAAATAAATTTTTATAATTAATAAAAATACTTATAAATAATTATATTTCAAATTAATAGTTTTTCAAATTAATTTTATATTAATGTCTTAAAACAAATACTACTATTTTTTGAAAACTAGTTTTTTTAATATGAATATATGTATTTGATTATTTTTATAAAAATAATAAAATAATTTCTATGAAAAAAATCATTTTTATCTAATCTTTATTTAATAAAACATTATTAAATGAACAAATTTCTAAATTTTTATCATATAATTAATAGATTATAATTAATTTGTTAATTATAGTAAATTATTTTTCAAATATTTCAATATAAATGTTTACTATGATTATTTGAATTAATGAATAATTATATACAGATATAATTAATTTGGTTTAGAAAATTTTATTTTTAAAAATATGAAATGAATGTATATATATATAGTATAATTATTACTTTCAAATTATAAATTAAGATTAGATTAGTTTTTACTATTATTAATATTATTTTATATTATTTCGAATCATGCAAAAAAATTGAATTATTGTAATTATTTATTTTGATTTAGAATTTCTTTCCTGAAATTTCGAAATTATAAATTTTTTTATGTAACATTATGATAATTTTATTTGGAATGTAAGAAAACCTATTATTAAATTTTGTTTTGAATTTATAAACAAAATTATAACTTTTTAAATAAAATATAATAATAAAAAATAATAAATGATTAAAAATGAAATGATAAAATGAAAATAAATAAAGAAATTGTTCATTAAAATTATGAAAACAAGGGGGAATAGGGAATCCCATTTTGAGGGATGGGTTCAAGCATCCTAGGGCTTCTTGATAGTCAAGACAGCCGAGGTTGAGGTCACCATAGGGGATGTGTTCGATCATGGTCTTAGTGGTTGAAGACAACAAAGGCTCGGGATGTGGTTGCCAGTCCGGCTTTTTCAAGGATGGATTACTCGACTGCGGTGAGGAAGGAGATCAGCACCGGCATTTAGGGAACCAAGAGTCACCAAAGGGGTTGGTTGAGGTTAGTGATTCAATATCTAATTTCTCTAACCTAGTACGTGGTAGGAGTTATCTATTTTCTTTTTGAACTATCAAAATCCATTTTTAATATCTTCGATTGATTTGTTACTTGTTTGTTTATTGACCAAATAACATTAAATCAAATGTTGGTGTTTGTTTTGAAATCCTATGTCTAAGATCAGTCTTAGTTTATCTGTTCATCATTCTTTATCATCTTTTTTTAATATTGTTTTTATTTTTATTATGAATATGAGTCTTTGTTTTGATTCGTAGATATCAGTTTCAAATGATCATGCTTTACTAATTTTATATTTTAATGTCCCTACTTTCTTCAGATAATTTTTTTACACTGAGTGTATGTTTATTTTCTTATTACATTATCTACATATATGAATTTCATCTTGCACCAAAAACTAGTTTATATATCTATACACACAGTATAGTTTATGGCTATAAAGGCCTTTGTGCAAATAAAAACTGGAAAACAAGTTTATAACCCAGATATAAAGAAACTGGGATCATGTCCAAAGTAGCATACTCTATCTTCATTTTTCAAATAGAATGATTTTATAAATTCTGTATTAGCTTTATAATTATCTAATTTTTATTTTAAAAATATGATTTAAGGTATTTTTTATTTAAATATTTTAAATTTTATAGTAATTATACGGGATTAATGTTTTAATTTTAAATTCATTTGATGTAACATAAATTTTTATTATTCAATTTATACTTCTGATTATGGAACTTAATTTTTAATAAATTCTATAGGGTTTTATTATTTAATTTTTATATTTTTGTTCAATTTTACATAATCAATTTTCATGATTAATTATAATAGATTTGTATTCATTACGTTTTGATGTTTGCTTTTAAAATATCCTTTTATATAAATTTATCATCTTCATTATATGGTATCAAGGAATTATTATAAGAAAAGTCTTTATGTTTTGACTTTTTCATCTTAAAACATTTTTTATTAACGGAAGTGTTTTTGAAATAATCATCTTCAACATGGATATATATATATACTGAAAGGGATTATAATTAACAAATTTACGTTGTAGAAGGAATTTATTCTAGTTTTATGTTACATATTTTATGTTGTATATATATAAATATGTATTTAAATAATTTATTTGGAAACATATAAGTATTTTATTAATTACATAAATATTCCTAAATAAATTATTGAGGATTATTTATATAAATGTGAATATGTATTATTTAGTTATTTTAAGAAATAAAAGTCAATAATATCAAAATTTTATGTAACAAAATCATGCCATCATTATTTCCTTGTTTATAATTTTATTAACATGTGTCTAAAAGAATGAATATAGAAAATTAATCATGTCATCATGTTATGTTGAAATTATGGACATCACTTTTTCATATAGTAACGTCCATTCAAAAATTTATAACCTAAGAGATTAATTATTTAATTTTAAGGGTTTGATTTAAATTTTAATATTAAGACTATGGTGTGTGTGGGTTTAATTTTATTATTGGTTGAATTATGTTGATTATAAAGATATGTATATATATATATATATCAGATTTTATTAAATAATGGTATTGTTCTAGTTTTTATCTCTAATATAATATGTTGTAAGATAAATCTTTTATCAAAGGGCTATATATATTTTTAGAAAAGATTAGATAAATTACCGATCAAGCAAACCAGGCCCACAAAGCCAAGCCGGGAACGAGTCCACCCAACAATGATCATCCCCCATATTTCCCAAAATAGGCCAATCAATGAGCTTTCATATTCCCTCCTCGCTTGATAAAAGAAAAATTGAATGCAGTAAAGCCTTCGGTTAAAGACCAAGTGTTCCTCAAGATAGGGTCATACGGTTGAGAGTCATTGTCCCTCGATGATAGAGCGTTCACCACTTCGAGGCCGTCAGATTCCACCAAAACCATGGGACAACTTTTTGAACGGGCCAAAAGGATCCCTTGAACGATGGAAGAGGCCTCCGCTACCACCAGACTCAATGATCAAGGCACAACCCGAAACTGAGCTTCCACAATATGACCACAACTGTTATGAGCAATGAGTCCAATACTGACCCTGGAATTGGCCGAGACAGCAGCATCAATATTTATCTCGAGAAAACCCTCTAGGGTGGGGGGGAGCCAGCCAAGGGACGTCTGCTGAGTGTTTCCCAAAGAAGGAACAATATCCTTATTCTTCCACCCATTCATCCATTCCCTATCCCTATCCACCCAAAGAAGATCATGGGTCACCTTCACTTGGAAAATAAAAACATTTCGTTGATTCCACACCATCCAAGAAATTGTGCAAATCAACCCCACCACTCTTGGTTCAAGAGACGGCACCCATTTTAACAGATTTTGGACCATCCCCATTGAAAGTTAAAAACACAAACCAAAATCTATTTTCCATGCCTTCCACACCCCTTCCACCTCATAACTGGAAGGAATTGTATGCAGAGGGGATCCCACCTCCTAGAGGCACAACAGACAGGTGTCATCCTCCGCCAAATGTCGTCGCAACAAAAATTCACGGGTTGGGAGATCCCCAGAGTAGAAATTCCACCAAAAACATTTCACCATGTGGGGAGTAGAGAGAGACAAGATGCTCTTCCATCAAGAATCAGGAAAGGCATGGGCCATGCTTTGGACCTGCAATTTATAACCCGAGCGGATAGAATATTTTTCATGAGATTTCCCAGTCCAGAAAATCTATTCAATTCCCATCCCGGGTGTGAGATGAATACTCAGGAAGAGTTGATGATCAACCTCATTAAACTAGCTGAAAATATTTTCCCGATCCAATTCCTCAAGCGAGTCATTGATCAGATCACGTACCCTTGCGTCTTCAAACCCAGGAACAACAGATGAGGAGACCGTATGGTTAATGCCATTTTCAACCAAGAATACTTCCAAACATGAACATTATTCCCATCAGAAATTCTCCAGACGTAGCCTATGTCAAGGAGATATTTTTTTCCCCAGATGCTTCTCCCCAAAAAACTCAGTCGTTGCCCAAGCTGGGCATGCAAGAAATTAGAATGAGGGAAATATTTTGCTCGCAGAACCTTCGAGAACTGGGTATGAGGATGGGAGAGGAGGCACCATCGTTTCATTTCTAGAAGATCCTCATTAAACCATTTGAGATTCCTAAAACCAAGTCTCCCATGAAATTTTAAAATTCACAGCTTCTCTGAAGACATCTATTGTGAGTTATGTTTTCCCTCATGAGATCCCCTCCAAAAATTGGCCAATCAGAAGTGGATCTGATCGATGAGAGTGTCCGGGAATTTAAAAAACGATATAGCATAATAAGGGATCGCTTGTACCACTGACTTCACAAGAATTTACTTTCACGCCTTAGAAATATTCATACAAGACCAAATACAAATCAGATTATCCACTCTATCCATAATCGAGGAGAACACTTATTGCTTTGACCAACCAACAAGGGTCGGGAGTCCAAGGTACTTAGGATGCTTATCAACCAGTGGAAAGCCACACATTCTCTGTAACTACTCCCTCTTTGCATGTGGGACGCCTTTGCTGAAGGATAACTCTGATTTTGAAGGATTAAGACTTTTCCCAGAAGCCCTTTCATACATATTGATGATATGCAACACTGAACTACATTCTTGCGGGGTAGAACGAGCAAAAAGAAGGCTATCATCTGTAAAGAAGAGAAGTGAGATAGGGGAATTTCTACATACCTTAACACCATGGATAATTCCTTGATCCCCAACCTTTAAAAAGAGGTGAGAAAAACATCAGCCATGGGAATGAAGAGATAAGAAGATAGGGGATCCCCTTCTCTCAAACCTCTCGATGGTTTAAAGATCACAGAAGGGGCCCCATTAATATTAATTTGAAAGGAGACAGACGTAACACAATTCATGATATTAGAAATACATTTCGTCCCAAAGCCCAACTTGGAGAGAACAAGTTCAATAAAAGTCCATTCAACTCTATCATAATCTTTCATCACATCTAATTTCATTGCTATGATGCCTCTTTTAGATGAGGAATGAGTTTTCATAGAGTGGAATACTTCAAAGGAGATGGAATCATTATCAGTAATAGATATCTTTGGAACAAAAGCACTTTAGTTATATGAACAATCAACGGGAGGAAGTCCCTAAGTCTGGCCACCAAGATTTTTGAGAAGATTTTTTAAAAAACATTGCATAGACTGAATATATTTATATGTGAATATATACACATATATAACAATCTATATTAAGTATATATATGTGTGTATGTATGTATGTGTGTGTGTGTGATATGGATCTTGATTTTATAAGATTATTTATAAAACATACAGTTTGTAAGGGTTTATTTTTTTATCATACTATTTTTATTTTAAAAACATTCACATATATATGTGTATATATACTATATATATGTGTGTATGTATATGTATATATATATATATGATTATCTATTTTCAGAAAATATATGACAGTTTTTTTTATTTTAAATTTTTATTTCCAAATCTTATGGTTTGTAAGGGATCAATTTTTCTAGGTTTGATTTCATCAAATCAAATATATATATATATATATAAGTATATACAAAAGATACATGTATGTATAATGACGCATATACATGTATGAATATCAATTTATTTATAAAAATGAGTAAATCATTTATTTCCAAATCTATATAAAATGTTTATAATTTATTCTTAATCTATCAATTTATGGATTATGAGTATGTGTATCCTAGTTTTAAAATGATATTAGTTATCATTTTATGTTCTATCCTTAAACTAGATATTATTTCATGTGTGAAATTGTATCTATACCCTCTGCTATGTCATGCATAATTAGGTATGGCCATAATCTATATTATAAATGACATTCCATGTATTTTTGGATCAAGTATGTATTTATTTCACTATCCACTTCATTTATGATATTCATGTAAAGAAAATTATATATTTCAATCATGGTATTATCCTAAAAATTCTTTTAGAAACTCAAATGAAATTGTTGATGGCATGTTATGAGGAATGTTATTTTATTTTTAATAAAATAATTTATGTATCTATTTTTGAAATGTTTTGTGTTAGAATTGATAAAGGATAGTACATTGAAAGTTTATACAAAAAATGGAACTAGTATTTTATGTGATGTTATAGGGAGAGAACCCATAAGTCTTAAGGGAACTTTGTCCCATGGGAGTTATGACTAGAGGCCTTATGTTATGATTTTTAATATGGTCCTCCAAGTATCACAAAGATCCCACTAAATATTATTAGTTTCAATGGATAAATCCCAAATATCTTTTCAATTTTAATTATTTTTAGAAATTAAAGTTTTTTAAAATTTATTTATTTATATTTAAAACGTTATGAAAAGATATTTTTAAGTATGCATGTTTATTTCAATAAAACGTTTTTAAAATAATTTATTACTTTTTTAAAAACCCCCTTTTGAGAATTTTAAATGCTCACCCTACATTTTACATTAATTTTTACAAGTTTAATAGATTTATTAGAGATGTTGTTTTTTCTATTTGGAGTCAGCACACTGAAAATGATTTTGTTTATTTAATTTTATATTTTATACCGTCTTGATGAAATGTAATAGCTATATCTAATTCTCCAAAACCTATAACAGTAAAAATCATCTTTTGTGTAATGAGTTCTGTAATTATTCAGTTTATTTAATATAAAATAGTGATAAAGAATGATTTAGCACCAGATATTTACAAATGGGGTCTTGGTCTTTACATTTTTTGAATCAAAAAGTGGAAATTATCCAATGATGAATTTTTCATATTTTTATGAGATAGTTGAATTTTCCTATAAAAATTAAATCTCATATACATATATGGTGTGTATTATGACATTACAATGACCAAAAATTTATGTAATAAATATTATAAAGGGTATAAAAGACCAAATATATGTTTTAAATTTAAAATAATGTGATTTTATGTTTATTTTATTAATTTTATAAAGCCATTATGAAACCTCTAATTTCATTAACAAATGTTAAGGTTTTAAAATCATTTCATTTAGAGTATGAATCACCTCTATATATTAAACAGTATTATTTTATTAGTTTCATCCTTTGAACTTATAAAATATTGAAAAACACACGCACTTTTCAGAAACCAACACGAAAACTCATGGTAGGGTTTGTGTTTTTGGCTATATTATTATATAGATTCCAAAACCTATGTTTGAGTAATATTAAATAAATCCCCACTAATTTCGTATATAAACCCACATAATATCCCATGTATATTCTCCAAAAATCATTAGATCTCATCCTTAATCTTCACTCCCTTTTCTGGAGACCTCCCAAGATTCCCCCAGGCTCTTGAAAATCCTCTCCCGACCATTTAGAGTCACACACTTAAAGTTTATTTATTATTATATGTATTATATTTACAATTTCTAATGTTGTGATATTTATTTCCATGTCCCTATTACTGAAAATATTATTTTCAAATGATGGGAGACCCCTTTCACTCTCATTAACCCATTTTATGAATTTGTTAAATGATGGCGTTATGCTGTAGAAATTTCACCATGATTTTCCATGCCAAGAAATGTATTTAGTGAATACCATACCCATTTCCTATCAAGGGTGTTCGAATTTATAAACTTATAATTCCTTATCATGGGATATAAATTTATGTATTCCACTCTCCATTAACATGTAATAAAACGTGATGATGAACAAATCCATGTTTCATGATCTATGTGGCACACCTAATCAAGAGAATGAAATGAATGTGAAAAGTGCACCCAAAATCACATATCACTCCAATGCATTGGATAATGTTTAGTCTCATGAGATGTCATTTTTGGATAGGGGTGAACCTAATTACTTTACTAGACTTTTTCTGTCATGATGTCTTTATAGGTATCCTTGACCTATGTTTATGATGCAATATTTTAAGTTGTTTCCACATTTCCCATGTTATGACTATCACGCTATATCATGACTTATTATTAATATTATTTTTTCCCATTGATATTCATACTTTCTAACATGTGTTATAATATTCCATTTTTATTCCCCTGCTGGGATTTATAGCTCACCCATTTCTTATTTATGTCCCCAGGTTATGTCTGGTAGTTTTAAATTCCATTGAAATTTAGAAGCATGTTATGGATGTTTTAGATAATGTTGTTGTATCCATTATTCAAGATGTTATGATATGTACCTAATTCAAAAATATAATAGGATTCTTGATCTTTTAGGTAGTATTATATGTTATTTTATGTAATAAATCATGTATTAATATGTAATAAATTGTCAGGTTGTTATAGCTGGTATCAAAGGAAAAGTTTTGATATTTTTGGGATTAGGATTAGAAAACAATAGTTAAATCATTATGGATAATAATAAGTATAAGAAAAAATCCCTATGTTTTGGTAAGTATATAGTAAGTTTTTTATCAAGAAAATATATATCTTTCTCGATACTATAAGTGGACATGGTTTAGGCATAGATGTACCTTGTGGTAAAAACTCTGACAAGGTGCATCGGGCCAGACTTGGCATAACCTGGAAGACGAAAAAGGGCCTTACTGTACACCTTGATTGAAACTCCCATGGTATATTCTTTGGTAAATTCATAAAATCTTTATACACCATTATTAATGGAAAAATTACCATAATATTATATGTTAGGAAATGGAAAATGGTTAACATATATTGAATCCAAGACATTCATAATTCAGGTAAGTAAGTGTAACTTATAAGTATTCCCTTTAATTTCACTATATTCCCCCTTTATGTGGTTAATTCTCTAAAAATAATCACCCATAATTTTCCCTTTATTCTATCCAATGACCAAAAATAGAAGCAAATTGTTAAAAAATAAATGTGATGGGAAATATGATGACTATACCAAAGAGATTATCAACTATATGAGAGTGGGAATCAGGAAATTTACAATGATACTCTACAAATGACTCAGGTTATGAATATAAACCTAGATTAGGAGGATTGCCCAAATACCCTTAAGAAAGAACATGCTGTGATTGAATCCTTTATGTGACAAAGTCCCCCGAAATTAAATGGATTATCTAATCTCTTAATCATAAAATAATGGATCAACTTCATTGAGAAGATCTTATATATCCTTGAATGTTTCAAACAAGAGAATGTTTGACTGACTTTTTATCGTATGGAGGGAGAAGTTGATTAGTGGTGAATATTGAACAAGAATATGAAGCCTTTGGAATATATTGAAGCAATGGGGTGTAATTAATTCTAGATTTTTTTATAAATATTCCTTACAAGATCTATAACTTAAAATGAAAAGGGACATACTTTCTATTAAGAAAAGTTACGATGAATATATCAGGGCGTATGAGGAAAACATCACCAAACATTCCTGATATTCTTCCTTCATTTTCATTACCCTAGAATGAATGTTTGATCACTTATTTGGTGGGAAAAAACCTAGTCTATGAAAATCCATGGTGGTCCCTGACTATTATAGCTATGATAAAATTTTCTAATGTTTCTTTAACATCAAAATGGAGATCATAAAATCTCAATGGTATGACTGGGATAAGAATAGGAAAGTGGAGTTTAATTATATCAATAAAATGGAAAAAATATAATGGTTACATGAAATGTCAACATCCCAGTTGTCAAAGGTGTGTAAAGAAGCACCCCATAAATTTTCTAATGGTGGTGAGGAAATTATTAATTTTGGAAATGATGGGCACCTTGCTAGAGATTGCTGATATGAGATACATGTTATCATGATAGTGGAAAGGAATGCTTTAGTCAACCCTTATCACATTGTTCAATGCTTAAACAATAAAGATCTAGTGAACTTTACAAACCAATGAACTAACCCATGTGTTTTTAGAGACAACTACCAACCTCCAAGGTTGAAAGGGTGATATTTTTCCATCATAACTACTATGGTGGATCCCAGCAACAAGGTGGTGATTGGGAAGCTAGTTTTCAATAAATAATAGATAACATACATTTGATTATAGTTATATTCATTTCTTAATATAATAAAATCTTAGTATAACTATTCAAACACCACCATAACTCATGGAATTAGAAATGTTGTTGAAAATGGAAAATTAGGCAATTATTTCATCCTATGTATATAACTCCCCCCTATCAAATTTTTAGGGTTGAACATCCTAGATAATATTATCATACTATCTTTAGTAGAATTTGATGCAATTATAGGTACATATTGGATTTCCCGGTATAGATAAAACATAACTTCCTGTGATAAGGAAATCACACTTTGTATTATAAATCAGTCCCCAATTATGTACATGTTCAAGGAGGAGGATGCATCTTTTTTAGAAGAGATATATCTAGCATGGAAATTATTTCAATAAAAGAAATATTATAGAACCAAAATGATTTAGATTGTGGAAATAATCATCCCTGACGAAATTCCCATTGTGAGGGAATATGGAGATGTATTTCTCGAGAATTTTTCTGGTCTTCCTCTGAGCCAAGAGGTTGAATTTTCATTCAAACTTTTTCTTTGGAATTAATAATATCCAAGGAACCATATATAGTATATGTTGATGAACTTGAGGAGATGAAGCCACAGATATAGGAGAATCAAGATAAAGATTTCGTATTCCCAAGTGCTTTATCATGGGGTGCACCATTCATCTTCATCAAAAATAATGATGGTTCAATGTGCCTTTGAATTGATTATTGTGGGCTTAACAAAGTCATAGTAAAGAAGAAGTATCATATTTTATAGATTAATTACTTGTTCGGTCAGCTATGTGGGGCACAATACTTCTCCAAGGTTGATATATTCTTGTTATATTATCATGTTTATGCGAAGAATGAGGATATCATCAAGACCACATTTCATACAATGTATGGGCACTATGAGTTCATATTAATTTTATTCAGACTCAATAATTATCTAGTAATATTCATGGACATGATGAATATGGAAGATATTATAATAGGTTGAAAATAAAGGAGGAGCATGAGATCAATCTTATCACTGTTCTAAAGACGTTATGAATATTGAATCTCTATGCCATGTAAAAACATGAGTTATGGTTGAAGGATGTAGCATCCATGACCCAATAGAAACTAAACTGGTTCCCCAATCCAGGTCACCACACGACCTCAAGCATGCCTCCCTGTTTGAAAGAGGTCATTGACCAGAGGATAGGGTCTAACAAATCATAAAAGGAGATGATACCCTAATTATTAGATTAATCCATAGTAGATAACCAATTAAATAGTTGAAATAATAAGAAATAACCAGAATCATGCATAACCAATCACTTCCCAAATAGGGTACTAACCATATCCAATAGTAAAATATGTCAGTTCTTTCTAAACAATGTGAAGTTAACAAATCCAAAAACAAATACCAACATCAGAATCCCCAAAATAGTCTTTAATCCAAGTATAGAACCTCATATATTCACTTCTCAATCCTAACTCAACTCCCAAGTGTAGTGTCATTACCCTTATCCTTCCCTAAAATCATAAAATATGTGCATGTACCCAACGGTGCCTGAGAAGGGTGTCAGTACAACTCAGTAGGACACCACCAACAATGTACACAAAATATTTAGTCTAAATAGATAGTTCATTAAAATACTAAATAAATGAAAATTAAAAAATATATAACTCAAGTGATATTAGTTTAAAAATATTCACTTTAACCATTTCTAACCTGAGCACTATTTTCATCATCTTCATTACTTAATTCATTAACAACATGTGTTCCATGGGTTAGGAATTTACATAATTCACACAAGGGTTTATAAGATTCATCACTATACATAAGGGAATAAACCATTCCCCTATATCACTAGGGATAATCAAATCAAAACAAACACATTATCCTCACCACTAAGCCTCACTCTAGGTGGAATGAAACTGTTATGGTAAGAGAGCTCCATCCCCTTCCATAACCCATGCATTGTGGGTGATGTTTAGAGCCTCTTTCTAACTTAAAACATAGGTGTAGAACCTCAATAAGTACCACACACTACCAATCCATTTTCACATGATTATTTATCCATTAACCACACATATACCAAATCACAAACCAACAAAACCAATACAATCAGAAATCATAATCCATGACAAACAACATGGGAATAAAATATTATTCCCTGAATGATGTTATTAACATTTTCATAACTTTTTATATACTCCCTTTACTAATTTTATATGAAATGTGCATAATTTGTGTGAAATATTATTTTTTAAATATTAAATATAATTTTAGATCACTATTTGAATTCATCCAGATTCAAGTTTATTTAACGTTTTAATAATAACTCTCACCCTACTTATCCATATTGTGCGAATATTTTTTTAGGGTTCCTTACTCAAATACAAACATTTTATTAGAATGAACCGTTGTCCAAATAGTCTATTTGGAGGGTCATATGGTCTAAACAAGAAGACCCAAATAAATAGTGAAGAAACTAAACCAGCCATGATAATTGAGTTACTGGTCTAAATCCCAAAGCCCAAATTTTATGAAACTCCACCATATGTTCATTGTTATACAAAATAATCATGGATATATATTTTAAGGTCCAACTACACAAAAAATGGTCCCAACGAATTCTTTGATGTCCATCCCACCATTGTGGATAGAAATTAAAATTTGGACATTATTCATGGTATATCTAATGATGTAATAATCAAATAAATATTATATTATGAAGTGTGAAAGAGGTAATATGGGTGGTATACTTTTTTGAAGAAAGTGTTCGGATTTTAAGGCATCTTACTTTTGATAAACGCATTCACATTTCGACATTCTAAAAAGTATGGATTGAAATGGACTGATTAACATTATTAAATCATACAACTATAAATTTGTTTTCATAAGTCCAAATTCCTCCAAATTTTGAGATTAGTTGGAAAAAATTATTATATAAAACTTTTAAGAAGAAGATATCTCAAGATTCAGCTTTCGGGATGTCCAAATCATCGAGCCAAATGGATGGGTAGTTTTGGAATGCAAATAGTCTACCACCTAGGGCTTTAAATACAAACCCGCCTCTCATTTCAAAAAGGTTTTAATTTCATAGAAAACGAGGATAGGTTCGAATGACCAAGGATCTATAAAAGGCTTGGGAGGATCTTCCATACTCAAGTTTTTATTTGAGAAACCATTCATCCTTGCTTCCTTTCATTTACTTTTGTGTTTTTCTTCGATTGTAATCGTGTAAGTGTTTGTTTTTTGTAATTATATTTTAATGCAAGTTTCTTATTCAATATATCTTATTATCATCACCCTTATATGGTTTAAAATTAATTTTCTTAATTTTTTTTAAATAAATTCAAAACCCATTCCCTTCTTTTGTTTCCTCATTCAATCAAATGTTTTTTTAACTCTCTTCAATGATCGTGTGTCTTTGACGCACCAATATTTTCTTATCCCTTTATTTTTCTTATATTCTTAATTTATCATCATAATCATTATAACTAGATTACTAATAACTTCAATGGAAGAGTAAATCTATCATTCGGTTGAGTTATAATTTATGTATGTTAAGCGATTGAGAGCTTTTTCTCGATGAGTATTCTTTGAATTAACATTGTCTATGTTGGACTTAATATGTCATTGATTAATGACTTTTTTTGTTTAACGAATGGATTCCATGGATTATTGGGACCATAAATACACTACCATAAATAATATATGATTAATATTAGAACCCAATGTTAATTAAAGGCTTGTATTAAAGCCTTAACACTTGGGAATTCCAATCAATGACAACTTGTGAAATGGGTGTTAATTTAATGCAATATAAAGAAAAGATCAAGGATATCACAAGATTAACTGCCTAATGATTAAATCACCCAAATTTTTATAAAATTGTTAAATCAATCTTAATCAATCAATAAATTTAATTAATCTTTGAAAAAAAACTCCCCAATAAAAATACAACCAACTAAAGACATTCGACTATTAAAAACTATCATCCCTGAGGATTCGACCCGAGTGTTGCTACACACATTAGTAGAGCATAAGAACCTTTAACAGTCGATAAGAGACAATAGAAATTGATTTAAAATGGTTTCATTTCTGGGGATGGTTCAATTATGTAATTGTTAGTTTCTGGTTATTGAAAAAAAACAAAAAAAAAACAAAATTTAAAAAAAAATTGAAATAAAACACAAAGAAAACCCACCTTCTCACAAAAATCATAAACTAAAAAACACAAAGAAAAACTCATCTTCCTATTTCATCAAAAATATATCTGAATGCCTCATAGGCAACCAAAAAACCCCTCGAATTTTTTTGACCCTGAAATTGGGCGAACACTTTACCAACTTAGGAGTAACATAATAGATAATTAACTCATTTAAGAACCTATCCTTGTCAATCCAATTGAATTAGATATGGAAAATCCTTGGGAACTAACACTTAAATAACTTTCTACCCCTTATATGAACATCTAACCTCTAATTATTAAATTTCTAAACATAGAGGCTGACTTGGAACTCAAATCGGTTTTGATTCATCTTCTACCTCATTTCTACTAGCTAGCTGGTGAGGATCCACATCCCCATCATAAAAAGTTCCAAGAGGTATGCTCTACCATGAATCCTCAAGGGGTTTCTGAGGAACATATAAAAATCTGATCATTCACTTTCTCTCTAGCTAACACTACCATTTCATGTATTTACTACCTTCCTCCTAGTTCCATAACCACATGGAATGATATGAAGCTACTTTTCCTAGAGAAATTATTTCCAGCCTCTCAAAATGCTTCCATCCAAAAGGAAATTAGTGGTATCTGTCAATTCCCTAATTAATCACTCAATGAGTACTGGAAGAGGTTCAAAAAGAATGTTGAAACCTGTCCACACCACCAAATCCCTAACCAACTCCTGATAAAATACTTTTATGAGGGGTTATTGCTATGGAGAAAACCTTCATTGATGCCGCAAGTGGTTGTGCTCTTGTTGATAAAACCCCTACAGCTGCAAGAGATCTCATAAGTAACATGGATACAAACACACAACAATTACACACTACAGAACATACTAAAGTCAAAAAATCCCAAGACAATCAGTCCATAGTGCTGAACATGATGATCGAGCAGATGAGTAAACTTACATGTCTTCTATGACAACTAGCTATGGCTACCAAATCCCCAACCTCATCTTCTCCACAAACTCTATTCCGTGGACCTATCAAGAATTGTGGAATCTGGAGCTCCCCATATCATCGAACTCACACATGTCCACTACTTCAAGAGGATACATATGATTCATTAGGACCAATGGAGATCAATGCACCATATGCTCAGAGGAACACCCACCCTCAACAATCAAGTTAGTTCACTAGAAACTTAAACTTACCCACTCTGAGCCCTAGTCTTCTACCTTCAACCAAGGCTTGAGGTATGGTTATCCCATTTCTCATCTCCTTCAATTAACTCCTCAAAACCCAAACTAGTTCCAATATGGTCAAGGTGTTGGTAACTCCCAAAAACCTTACCCTTTTGTTCCTCAACCTTAAAGGATCAATCCTCCTCTTCCTCTTTATGGCTTCCACTGTCTTAGTGATCCTTTTAAATTCCCAAAAAAATACAATCACTTTACCAAGAACCAAAATCAAGGTAATCCCAATTAAGGACAAGACTCTTCTTCTAAGAAACCATGGGAAAGTTAATTGAAAGATCTTGCCTCTTTCACCCATTATAGCCTCAAGAACATTGAAACCGAAATTGGTCAACTTACTTCCCACCTAAGCCAGAAAAAACAATAAAATTATTCCCAACTCCTAGCTCAACCATTACCCAACCCCAAGGGTAATGTATTTTCAATTTCACTTAGATTGGGAAAGAAAATTTCTATGCCTCAAAATAGGTCCTCCAACCCCCCCTAAATGATGACCAAGAAAATGAAAAGAAAAAGAAACTTGAAAAGGAATCGGAATCCATTCCCTCGCTTCCTTCAATTACACATAAGAATCCAATTCTTTTTCCTCAAGACATTTATATGCCAAATAAGTCCCTTGAACCTGATCCAGAAATGATCAACATGTTTTGACGTGTTGAGGTCCACATTACCCTCTTAGATGCCACAAAACAAACCCCTAAGTATGCCAAGTTTCTTAAGGAATTGTGCACCCACAAGAGGCAACTTAGGACATTCAAAAATGTTTCCACCCAGTTGTCTATTCACATAACGTGAAAATATCTAGGGACCTTTATGGTTCCATGCCAAATTTGAAGTTTCAACTTTGATGATTCACTCATAGACCTAGGAGCCTCAATTAATTTCATTGCCAAATCCATCTTCTCCAACCTTGGTCTAGGTACCTTTCATCCAACGAGTGTTTTCATCTAGTTAGTCAATCAAAGAATAACCAGTCCTGTGAGAATAACTGAGGATGTCTTTTTTTGAGTCAATGATATTATCTTCCCCCCTGATTTCTATGTCCTTGACATGTAAGGTTAGATGAACTCTTCACGATCTCCCCTAATTCTAGGAAGACCATTCATAATGACAGCGAGAACCAATATTGATTTCCATTCAGGCATCTTATCCATGTAATTTTGTGACCAACTGGTCAAGTTCAACATTTTCGAAGCCATGAGATACCCATCTGAAAATAACTTTGTATTCTCAATCCATGCTTCTAAGGATACTTTTGAGACTCAATTGAACCACATTCTGTCATGTTCATCATGATCTAATGAGAGAGGATCTTGTCAAATATTCACCATGATTAACCAAGTCATAAGTGGTAAATTTTATATGGAACTTTCCTTCATAGACTCCATCAATCTAGAGGATCTTGAAAAATCTCTTAAATCCTACATCAAATCTGATCTCTACTACTCCACCTTGGATAGTATTAAGGAAAATTAATATGAAGTAATTGAATTCCCTTCCTCTATTCTTGAGTTGTCTAACCCACAAATGAATGATGTGACTAATCTAAAACAACTTCCTAAATGCATGAAATATGCATTATTTATCCACAATAACTCTTATCATGTCATTATCTCCACTTCACATACCAAAACTAAGGAGTCTAAACTTGTTCAGGAGTTAATGGAAAATAAAAAGGCCTTTGGTTAGACCCTAGATAACATACCAGGAATCAACCCTGCCCTTTTCATGCATCACATCCATCTTGAGGAATCATCCAAACCAATTAGAAAACCACTAAGAAGACTAAATCCACTCATGCTTGAGGTAGTTAGGGAAGAGATAACCAAGATTCTTCATGCTTGTATTATCTACCCAATTTATGATAGTGAATGGGTTAGTCCAATTCATGTTGTACCTATGAAGGGTGGGATAACTATTATCACAAATAAACATGGGGAGGTAGTCACAACTCGAGTGAAGAATAAATGGAGTGTGTGCATTGAATACTGAATATTGAATGTTGAAACACGAAAATATCACTACCCTCTTCTGTTCCTTGATCATATTTTTGAATGATTAACCAGAAAGTCACACTGTTTATTTCTTGATGGATACACTTGTTACTTCCAAATCCCAATCCCACCTCAGGCCGTAGAAAATACTACTTTCACATGCCCCTTTGGAACATAAGCATATAGAAGAATGCCTTTTGGCCTTTTCAATGATCCTGGAACATTTTAATGGTGTATGATGAGTATCTTTTCTGAATTCATTTAACACTGCATGGAAGTATTCATGGATGACATTACCATTTATGGTGAGTCATTTGAATCTTTCTTGAATTCACTATCTATAGTCCTTCAAAAGTGTTTCATGTGAAACCTTGTGTTAAATTTTGAAAAATGTCACTTTATGGTTGCAAATTGGACTTTTCTGGGGAACATTGTTTCAAAATAGGGTATGGAAGATGATCCTACCAAAATTGAATTGATCCAATCATTTCCCGAACCCACCTCTATTTGAGACATTCATTTATTCCCCGATCAAGCTAGTTTCTATCGACGATTCATCCATAAAATTAGTAGAATTTTCCTCCCACTCACTCAGTTTCTCTAAAATGATGTCACTTTCCATTTTTATGAGGTTTGTAAGAGATCCTTCATTGAACTCAAAACTGCTCTTACATCTACCCCGATAATCCAACCCCCATATTAGTCCTTACCCTTTGAGTTGATGTGTGATTATTTGGATAGATCATTTGGGGCTATTCTTGGTAAAAAAAGAAAAAATTCTTCATGGCATCTATTATGCCTCACAAAAATTGGATGAAACGCAATATCACTACATTTTCACCGAAAAATAACTTCTAGTAGTTGTTTTTTCCTTAAATAAATTTTGTCCCTATATATTATGTGCCAAAATCATCATCTTCAAAAATCATTCTACTATAATGCTCTTACTCAATAAAAGGGATTCCAAACAGAGTCTAATAAGATGGATCATAATGCTCCAAGAGTTTGACCTTGAAATCAAAGATAGACCAGGGAAAGAAAACTCAATGGCTGATCACTTGAGTATAATTTCTAATTCTTCTCTTTTAGAAATAGTTGATCCTGAATTCCACACTAAGCACCTTTCATCTCTCACTCAAAAAATACCATGGAATTACCCAATTGAAAATTACTTGGTTTCTGGTATTTTTTCTAAAATGTTTTCAAAAGAACAAAAAATGAAGTTAAAAAGTTATTCGCAATAATATTTTTGGGAAGATAATAATCATTGGAAAATTGGGGCTCACATGGTAGTTAGAAGATTTGTTGATGGAGATGAACATTCCTCCATTTTAGAATTATGTCGCTCACTTCTTGGAGGTGGACACTTTAGACCAAAAAGGACCGCCCGAAAGGTCCTATACTTTGGATTATTTTGACATTCACTCTTTAAAGTATCACTTGAGTTCTGTCAATCATGTCCCACTTGAAAAATGTTTGGCACAATTTCAAAAAGAAATGAAATTCCCCAAAAGACTTTAATTTTTTGTGATATCTTCGATGTTGTGGGGCATAATTTTCATGGTATTGTTCCCCCATTCTAATGGATTCTCATACATTCTTATTGAGGTTGATTATTTTTCTAGGTTGGTTGAGGCCAAACCCACTAGAAAGGATGATTCATGTACTATTAGTGAGTTCTTAAAGACACATCTTCCACCGATTTGGCACACCATGTGCCTTAATAAGTGACTTAGGAACCCATTTTTGTAATAAACCCATGGAATCTATTTGAAAAAATAATGGTTTTGTACATAAAACATAAACTACATATCACCCCCAAATAAATGACAAGGATGAACTTTCTAACAGAGAAGTGAAAAGAGTACTTGATAAAATTTTAAAACCCATCAAAAAATACTGGACTGAAAGACTTGGTGAAACACTTTGGTCTTATCAAACTGCCTATAAAACACCCATTGGGATGTCTCCTTTTAGGCTAGTTTTTGGTAAAGCATGTAATTTACTGGTTGAAATTCAACATAAGCCTTTTTGAGCTATGAAAACCTATAATTTTGATTATGAAAAATCTGGTGAAAAAATATTGTTGAAATTTTCTGAACTAGAGGAGCTTCGACTTGAATCCTATAATAATTCCAATCTGTAAAAAGAAAAGGCTAAGGTAATCCATGAAAAACACATCCTGAGAAAGGTATTCCATGAATGTGAAAATGTATTTCTTTGCAACTCTCGATTTCAGATTCACCCAAGTAAGCATAATTCTCATTGGGAAGGTCCTTTTATTGTTTCTCATATTTACCCATTGGTGCAGCAAAAGTCCAGGACCCCTATTCAAAAAGTACATTCACAGTTAATGGACATCAGTTAAAGAATTACCATAAAAGGGAACACAATCCTATAACTAAATCTACTTTCATCATATCGACAACTTATATAGTAAACACACCACTGGATGGAGACAGTGACCCACCAAATCCAAACCAGGGGGCACCTCATTCCATATAACTCTATATCCCTCTCTCTAACTCTTTCTTATTCTTCCTCTCTCCATTTTATACCAATTTCATGATCAAACCCTTTCTTTTTTTATTTCTCTTTTTTGTGGGTGTGTATTTAAAAAAACAATAAAACTCAAAAAAACAAAAAATGAAAAAAAAGAGTCATACTTACTCACCATCATGTTTTGAAAATTTTTCCAACCATTTTGGGGAATCAAAAGGCATGTTTTTCTCTCAATTTTTTTTATTTTCATCATGAATTTGGATAAAGAATATTGTGTCAAAACCAAAAAAAAATTAACTCTCAATTTTTGATTTTGAAAATGATTTTCCCCACCCATGAGAAAAAAAAATTTCTTTCATGCCAAGGCCACCTTTGGACATATTTGGAAAATGTGTGTTTTTCACACCCATTTGTGAGTCTTGAGTTTGTGGACCTTTGAGCTGAATTTCTAGTATTGTGTGCATTAATATGATAGAGGCATTTTCTGAACCACTTGAGAATCACAATACCCAAATAGCCTACCATTTATCTTACATTAATCCTCCGTTTAAAAGCCACTTAGAGCCTATGAAAACCATTTATTTGAAAGCCACGTTACAATCCCAATACCTTTTCCCACCCAATTTCAACATGAATTTTTATTGAATAATTGTTTGAAAAGAATGTGTGGGGGAATGAATTTCATTTTGGGAAACCATTATTGATTTCACCATGTTATCATATGCTTGATGGAAATCATCCATTTAAGTTTGGGGGAAAGGTTTTCATTCAGTGTGTTTTGCAGAATGTAATGTACCTTCATTTATGTAATTTTATAAATGTTAATGGAAAGTGTTCAAAAAATCAAAAAAATCAAAAAAATTAAAAAAAAAAGATAAAAAAAGGGTTGTGTCTTGGGTATGTCAAAAAACAATCTTCCTCATTCTTTGATATTGTTATAACTATTACAATTAGTGTCGTGAGGAGATCAGTATTGGGTTGGAATATGACTGTGAGATATTTTTCAAGTTTAACTTTTGAAAAAAAGAAGAATAGAAAATAAAAACAATAACACATATGTCATTGGGTGAAGTTTTGTGATTTTTAAATATTTCATCTTCTCATCACCTTAAAATTTTCTTCCTCTCTTGTGTATTTCTTCACACAATCATTCCCTTTTAAATATGTGTTTTCATTTCCTTCCATGTTTCTTTTCAAAAAAAAGTGTGCATTTGTTTACCCATGTTGGTGTTTTACCCCTCTTCTTCTCTCTCTTGTACATTAAATTCCTACCATCACATAGCCATATAAAAACCCCTTAAAAAGACCTCTTCATTATTGTTCACTTTAGGATAGGGGTTGGAAGATGAGACTCTTACAAACTCTATGATTTTCACTTTTTTGGTGAATGAGTGACTCTCCATATATTAATTTTATCATCTTGAGAGGAGTAAGTTTTGGGTGCCACCATTTTCCATTTCAAAACTTGAGCATGAAAAATTAAATTTTTTAGAACATTTTTTCGATAAAAACTTGTGGTGGAAGTCAATATGGATGATTGAAATTGTCTAAACCTCCCCTTATTGGGGAAAATAAATTTTAATATTTGATGGTCTGTGAAAATGGTTTTTTTCATGGTTTTATATTTTTTGTACACGAGGACTTGCATAAGACTAAGTATGGGGGAGTTGATGTTATTAATATTTTCATAACTTTTTATACACTCCCTTTATAGATTTTATATGAAATGTTCATAATTTGAGTTAAATATTAATGATTAAATATTAAATATAATTTTAGATTACTATTTGAATTCATCCAAATTCATGTCTGTTTAATGTTTTAATAATAACTCTCATACTACTTATCCAACATTCATTACTCTTGTTTTTAGGGTTACTTACTCAAATACCAACATTTAATTAGAAGGAACCTTTGGCCAAATCATCATTTTGGAGGGCTATATGGTCCATACAAGAAGACCCAAAGAAACTGTGAAGAAACTGGACCAGCCATGAGGATTGAGTTACTGGTCTAAATCCCGAAGCTCAATTTTTATGAAACTCCACCATATGTTCATTATTATCCCAAAGAAACATGGATAAATATTGGAAGGTCCAAATGCACGAAAAATGGGCCCAACAGATGCATTGAAGTCCAACCCACCATTCTAGCCAGAAATTAAAATCTGGTCACAATTTATGACATAGCTCATGATGTATTCATAAAATAAAGCTAAGATTTTACAGTGTGAAATGGGAGATATATATGGCCGACTTTTTGGAATAAAGTGTTCATATTTTAAGGAATATTTCTATTGATAAACCTGTTCACATTTCGGCCTTCTAGAAAGTATGGATCGAAATGGACAGATTATCATTGTTTAGTCAAATGGCCATAACTTTGGTTCCATAAGTCCAAATGCTTCCAAATTTTGATATTAGTTGGAAAAAATTATTATATAAAACATTTAAGAATAAGATATCTCATGATTCATCTCTCTGGATGTCCAAATCATTGATCCAACTGAAGGGGTAGTTTTGGAATGCAAAAGTCCACCACCTTGGGCTATAAATACATCCCATCATCTCCTTTCAAAAAGGATGGAATTTCAGTGTAAATCAGGATATTTTGGAATGACCAAGGATATTCCAAAGGATTGGTAGAATCTTCCATAGTCAATTTTTTACCAGAGAAACCATTCATCCTTGATTCCTTTCGTTTACTTTTGTGTTGTTCTTCATTTGTAATCGTGTAAGTGTTTGTTTTTTGTAATTCTATTTTAATGCATTTTTTATCTTCAATAACTATTATTCTCATCACCCTTATGTATTTTAATATTAATTTTATTAAATTTTTTTAAATCAATTCAAAACCCCTTACCTACATTTTCTTCTACATTCAATCGAAAGTTTTTTTAACTCTCTTCAACAATCGTATGTGTTCGATGCACCACTCTTTTCTTATCCCTTTCTTTTTCTTATCTTCTTAATTTATGAACATAATAATTATAACCAGAGTACCAATCACTTCAATGGATGAGTAAATCTCTCATTGGGGTGAGTTATAATTTAAGGACGTTAAGCGATTGAGAGCTTTTGCTCGATGAGTATTATTTAAATTAACATTGTGTATGTTGGAGTTAATTTGTTATGGATTAATAATAGGATTTGTTTAAAGAGTGGTTTAAATGGATTATTGGATCCATAAATACATTACCATAAATAAGATATGATTAATATTAGAACCCTATGTTATGTTAAGGCTTGGATTAAAGCCTTAGAACTTTGGAATTCCAATCAACATCAACTTGTGACATGGGTGTTAATTTAATGCAATATAAAGCAAAGATCAATGATATCACAAGATTAACTAACTAATTATGAACCCACCCCAATATTTATCAAATTGTTAAATCAATATTAATTAATAAATCATTTCAATTAATCTCTTCAACCAACCCCCCCCCCCAATCAAAATACAACAACTAAAAACATTCAACTATTAAAAAGTATCATCGCCGATGATTTGACCTGAGTGATGATATACAGATTACTAGAGAATCAGAACCTTTAAAGGTTGATAGGCGACAATCAGTTGTGCATTCAATGACTAATTAACCCTAACCATTTACATTACATTTTCATTTATCCCAATTACCATTTCTTATGCCTAAACTCATTAATAATATTCACTAATTCTCATAAATTAACACATTTAAAATATTCAACCATTTACATATGTTAAATCACTAAACCAATTCTTCATTTCCCTTATATTAATACCCTTATGCATTTCAAGTACACACCACGATCCATTTGGACATTCACATTAACCCCTTTTTACCCCATTTTCATGTCAAACCAAACAACCAATTATGTCATTATCCATATCCAGAAACAACCACCAACATATCATTTTAACTCAACAAAACATATTATAATTTTCAACAAGGGTTATGCATTATCAAACATCAACCTTGAGTTTATTTATGAATTCATGTGTTCGGGAAAGTCAGTGCACCCCATAGGTTACCCTGAATCTGTCAAATCATCCTCAATGAATCCCATGGGGATCATGAGAGGTTAATTTCATTACTTAGATGCTAATATTTCCAAATTAAATTAAAGACATCAAAATCACAACAAGTGGAAACCAAGAACACAACTAAACATACAAAAATCAATACAATGACTATGAGATATAACTTGTAGACCATATACCAAATATCTATTTAAATAAACAATATTATTCATGTCCTTATATATTTATTCAAAAACTCTTTGAACCATCAATATATATTCCACCGAAAAAGATGGTTTTAGGGATTCAGAAGAAGATAGGAAAAACATGAAGCCCCAATATAAAAAAATGAATCAAGAGGAAGATTAGACTTACCTGAAGCTTAAATCCATAACCAATGGTGCTTCAAGGGGCCATAAAATGAAGGATAACCAACCTTGGGATGGTTGGGTCATCCAAGTTCATCATAATGGTTTCATGGGAGGAAATGATGGTGAACATCATGTGAAACTTAAAAGTCCTGAGATGGAAAAATTGTTAATTTTTCAACATTTATTGGGGTGTACGTTTTGGCCAAACGGTTTACTAAACCATGTAAAAACCATGTGAACACCACATTATAAAGGATTTTTGGTCATATCGTTAGCTGGGTAGGGCACATGGTTTAAAAACCATATGCAAACCTTGTGTAATTCCATTGTCTCAAACTAACTTATTTTCCTAGGAAGGACGCACAGTTTACTTAACCATGTGCGAACTGTGAACCTTGAAAAGGATGGAACAATTTCCCTTTTTTCATGCTTCGAACTGCTGAAACACCCTAAAATCCCCTCATAATCCTAAAAAACATTTAATTAACCCGTTAAAATAGATTGAAACCAAAATTTAAATAATGTATTACCTCCTCAATGCGCAGGATCTTACAACTTCCCCACCTTATAATAGCTCATCCTCAAGTTGTGCTCCCAGCTATCATTAGGCCATTAATGTAATTATATTGGACCACTAGGCCAACATATCTAATTCTCCCTTAAAATTTTCCTTCTAAATATTTCTATACTGCAATAGATCATACACTAAAGGCACAACCATGCACTGCAAGACTTTCTCCCTACGATCCACCATACAGAATGGATGATCTTCAAAGGATGCATCAGCACAATGTTAACATCCTCAATGTTAACCATAATATATGGATCAAGGTGATACTACTAAATATATGAAATATGAAAAAAATCATGATTTATGCTATACCAATGTATGAGAGACAATAGATAATACACTGGCTCGATCCTCTCCACGATCTCAAATGGCCCCACATACCTTGGTGCCAAATTTCCATGTTTATGAATATTTTGGTTACCAACCCTATAAAATCCTAAATAAATATAGTATCACACACCATAAACTCAAGGGGTCTAAGAAGTAGATCTTAATACAACTTCTGCCTTCTTTGAGACATTTTCATAGGTTTCTGAACCAACTGAACCTTTTCTAATGTCTCTTTCTTGATTCTCATTCTGAATAGCCCTAATTCCTAAACTTCTATCAAAAATGATGGGGATCTACATAGACTCCCATAGAGAGCCCCAAATTGTTCCATTTGAATTTTATCTTGAATTCTATTTATGTTGGTAAAATCAAAAGTAAATAAGCTTTTTTTCCAAAAAAACATATAAATCTAGGACACAAGCCCTCAAAATGTCCTCTAGAACATGAATCGTACTCTCTGATTGTCCATCTGTGTACAGGTGAAAATCCATACATAAAAACACATGGGTACCAAGCACCTTCTATAATCCTTTCCAGAGGCACAATGTGAAACATAGATAATGATCCAAAACTATAGTTCTCAGTACACCATACGTCCACACTATATCCGGAACATACATCTCACCCAACTGTTCAATCTTTAACATCTCATGTATCAACAAGAAATGATACACATTAGTCAATGGATCCACATCCACCCAGATTGCATCATTCTTCTGTTACGTCCTTGAAATAACCACTAGAAAAACCATTATTTCATCATCGCACTTCTACTCCGGAACGGGAAATGGGTGTAACAAACTACCTAGGAATTGATGCTCATCCTTCACCTAATGATAGGTAGGGAATCGCACCACAAAATGTGAAAACTTTTTATTTATTCCCATAAACTTATACTGCCTATGAAGATCAAGATACATCTTAGTCAAACCAAGATGCAATTCCCACTTCGATACATTAAATTCACACATAAACTCTTCCTACGTACACACTGGAACAACCAAAAAGCCACAAATACTAACAATCCCATCATCACCAACATCATTACTATAAGGTGAATCTCCACTTTTAAGACTTTCCTTTATAGAAAAACACTATGAATCCCCAAGATGACTCTCCTTGACCCAGATTAACATAACAAACTCATGTTCTATGGATTAAAGGTTCTTCTTTCCCTTTTTATATTGTACCTTTAGATGCATTTCATAAAAAAACACAATCATATTCCACTTAGAAATATATTCCTGAACTTTATGACCTTTAGTTTTCTGACTCAAATAATCTGAAACAATGTTCTCTTTTCCTGGTGTATAATCCAACTTGAAATCAAAGGGTTGGTGGTACTCAAGCCATATTCACTGAAAAAGATCAGATCATGTTGGAAGAAGATGTACTTAAGACATTTATGGTTGGTATAAATGGTAAATAAATCTTCCAACGGGTAATGTCGCGAACATTTGAAGGCATAAACCAATGAGGAAAACATAAGATCAAGAATAAGGTAATTTCTTTCTTGATGACTCTACTTTCGTGACACATACACAAAAACCCACCCATCCTACATTAACCCATCTCTAATATCAAATCCTGATGAATCAGAAAACACAATATACCCTTTTCCCAATATAGGAAAGATTATAAATGGTGTGGTAGTAAACTATTTCATTGACTCCTACAAAGCACTCTCACATGCTTCATTCAAATTGAATTTGAAACCCTTATTGGTCAAGACTAAAATAGGTGCTTCCAAGTGGGATAAATCCTTGAAAAATATTCAGTAATAACCATAAAAACCCATAAAAATATTGAAATCATAAACATTAATGGGTTTTTTCCAAGATACAATTTCTTTCATATTCTCAGGATCCACCGACATGCCTTCCTCTAAAATGATGTGATCTATGAAATGCACTATATCAATCCACAAATGGATTTTGGATATATTTTCATATAGCTAACACTCAATTAGTGTACTCAAGATAATTTAAAGTTGTTTGGAATGATATTAATGAGTTTTATAGTACACCAAGATTTCATTGATGAAGATAACTACAAACTTATCCTGATATGGGTTAAAGATTTTATTCATTAAAGACATGAATACTAGTGGCGTATTGGTCCACCTGACTGGAATCACCACAAATTCATATGACACATACATACTCTTGAAGGTAGTATGCAGTACATCATAAGGACTCACCCTCATATGGTGATATCTTGATCTTATATAAATTTTGGAAATTATTGAATCACCTCTCAATTGGTCAAAGAGATCATCAATTATTAAGAGAGGGTATCAGTTCTTAACCGTCATCTGATTCAAATTCTTATAGTCGACACATAACCTCAAAAATATATTATCCTTATTGGAAAATTACATTGGAGATCCCTAAGGAGACATACTCAGATGGATGAAACCTTTCTTCTCTAACTCCTCCAACTAATCCTTAAACCCATGTAGTTATACTTGTCACATCCTATACAGTGGAATGAAAATTGGTTCTTCTCCTTGTATAAACTCTATCGTAAACTCAACATCTCTCTCAGGTGTCAAACCTAATAATTCCTTAGGAAAGAAATCCTAAAACAGATCCATCATAGGAGGAATGAGAAGTTGTTTTACTTCCCCATAATCTATCATAAGACAAGACATAGATCCTATGAATTCCCCTAATCGCTGATGAACTTTCCCCACATGGCCTGCCAAAACATCCCACTCACCATGATGGACATATGTATCTCCATAAAGAAAAGTGAACATTACATGATGACAGTAATAGTTAATATGGATTGGATACAACATCAACCAATCCATACCCAAAGTCATGTCAAAAACTGACATCTCTTGAATGAATTTGTCTCACATAAAATTGTACCCACCAACATGTTGAGAACAACCCTTACTTTTCCATATATCCTCATTTCTCACCCACAAAAATGTATCTATTGAAACAACCCCAAACACATTTTCCATTGGTAGGCCCAACATGACTACAAACCAAATAGACATAAAAGAGTGTGTGGTGCATGTGTTGAATAAAGAAGTATAAAGCATGGAATATATAAGAATCATACCTCAAACCGTATATGATACATACTCAACACCTCTACGTGTTGACTAAATTTCATGAAGATGACCTACCATGATACCATGGGCTCCAGTTTGAATACGTAGCATTGTACTTCCTTGCTGGTATGGGCGATCAAGCCTCACAGTACCACATCCACCACCCCTACTAGTACGGACTATAGAGATCCAAATGCCTTCCAAATAAAGGAATACTTACCCCCTTCTTGTATTTCACATCTTCTTATGAACTCCATCCATTCCTATATATTGGGGGTTCCTACATATCCTTTGAATGTGTCCCAACCTACCACACAATTGACACTGAACTAATAGTCTGGGATATAAATTATGCATGTTCCCCAAACTTCACAATAGTGATAGAACAATTTATCACCACCTTGAGAGGATGACCCTCTATTCTAACTACTCTTTTCAATTCCACCCTAATGGAAACTTTTGAAACTATACTTCTTAACCTTTTAATACAAACCACACATCCACCCAGGTGGAACCACAAGTCAACTACATGAATCCCCCTTTAGGTTCCCTTTTGAGATAAGGGCCTGGTACACCACCTCTACTAACCTATTCAAATGCAATACATCCACTTGATACTTTATTTCATTACTAAACCCATCCTGGAAATGATTATCCACAACTTTCTCATCTCCTGGTAATGCAAGAACGAAGCATTGCAAGTTAGTGAAATGGGTAGAGTAATACATAAATGACACAACCCCTTGGTTCAAAATTATAAACTCTCTAAACTTCTCATGCCTCATGGTTTTTAGATATAAATTTTATAGAAACTTTTCCAGGAAATCATTCCATACCATTCCTTCATCCTTCTCAGTTGAAACCATAATGTCCCACTAGCACTTTGCATGACCTCACGACATATAGGACACCAACACGACTTTCTTCTCTAAAGGAGTCTCTAAATGGTCAAGAGTCATCTAGATGAACTCTTTCCAGAATTAGTATTCCTTTTACCCTGCCTATTCATTAAATTTTAGAGGGTTATACAGTGGAAAATCTCTAGTCAGCTTGAACATACTTAGCGTAACCAACCCTAGGTCATGTTCCATCATATGTATAAAAGGAGCGAAGTTCTCATGAAATTACTCTTATCTATCACCCATAATCTCTAGATCTTGTTTCTCCACTACTGATGGAACATTATCGGCAACATCCTCTTATCCCATTTTCGGCACATGCCTTCTCGGTGGAATTTCTCTACAATTCCAAACATGAATTTTAGAACACAAATCATAAAGCCTCTACAAAATTATGAAAGAGGTTTCGATACATGCCAAAAAAAATCATTTCACATACATTATCCAAATAGGCCCTATCACATATAGAATATTACCCTCAACCATCCCTAACATGTTACATGGCTATCATGGGGTAAATAACTCACATGTTCACAATCCATACATTAGAAACCATTGGAAATTTATTTCCATACATATAATTCAAATCATTCCTCTTAGACACAATTCCCATTTCACAACATTTTACGAAGAACATTTTTTCCTTTACAACCCTTAATTAAGCACAAGTCATTAACCATTATTTAACATCTTTCACTTCTTACCCATTTACATTATTTTAATAGATTCAATTTTCTTTAAATTTTTAATAATTACACATTCATTTTACCTTTCATACCCACTCACTCATCCCATGTGTTCCTATCATGATTCAGGTCGCCTATATCCCTAGGTTCAAAAAATGATGCATGAATATATAGCCCCAAACCATTCCCTCCATGAAAAAATATCATTAAATGGTCACATCACATAATAATTGATTCAACTAATTGTGAAATATCATAAAATATAATAACAAACATTAAAAACAGCAATTCCCACCATGGGTGACTTGGGATTTCCATATTACATGGGTTAGCTACTCCCAAGAATGAACTTATTTCCAAGGCCGGACATATCCTAATATCCTTTCAACCATCCCAAGTAGTAAGCCCATAGAAAATAATTGCAATAATACCACTTTGTAACATCCCTGACCCAGGATCCACTAAACTGGTGCCCCGAGCCATGTCACCACATGTCCTCAAGCACACCTCCCTATATGAAAAAGGTTTTTGACTAGTGGAGAGGGTTTAATAAATCGCATGGAGAGACTATACCCTTATTCCTAGAGTAATCCCCAACATATAAGAAATGAAATAACAGAAACAATAATCAATAAACAAAATAATGCATGACCGATTGCTTCCCAAACAGGGTAACAACCATAGATAATATTAAAATATGTCAAGTCATGTAAATAGTGTGAAGTGAAATAAACCCATAATTAATAAAAACAAAAAAAATCCCAAAAACATTTCTGACTAAAAATATAGAACTACATCCATGCTAATCCCAAGCATGATTAAATTTATAAGAATTGGGCCTTTGCCCTTATCCTGACCTACAAGCATGAAATATGATCGGGTACCCAAAAATACTTGAGAAGGGTGTGAGTACAACCCAGTTGGCCTCCACCAATAGTGTCAAAAACTATCTAGTTTAATTAGATAGTGCATAAAAATACTAAAAAATGACAAGTAAAAAAATATAACTCAAGTACCATTAATTAACAATATTTACATTAAACATTTCAAAATTTAGTATCATATTTATCATTTGTATCATCTTCATTACTTAATTCATTAACAACATGTGTTCTCTGGGTTACGAGTTTACACCATTCACATAAGTTTTTAAGGTATTCATCACAATGAATAAGGGATTAAACCAAGTCCCTATCTCACTAGGGATAATCACATAACAACAAACATGTTATCCTCACCTCAATGCCTTAGTCGAGGTGGAAAAAAACCATTAGGGGAATATTGATTCATCCCCTTCCCTAACCCATGCATTATGGGGTGATCTTAGAAGCTCAGTCTAACTCAACCTGTGGGTGTACAACCACAGTCAATACACCACTCTACCAAGCCATGTGAACACAATTATTTATCCATTAACCAAAAATATACCATACCACAGCCAAAAAAACCAATATAATTAGAAATCATAATCCATCATAAACAATATGGGAATAAAATATTATTCCACAACCCATTAACACTTAGCCATTTATATTACATTTTCATTTAGTAAAATTCCCATTTCTTATGTATAAACTCATCTAAAATATTAAAAACTTCTCATAAATTAACCCATTTAGCATATTCTACCATTTCCATATGTTAACTCCCCAAACCTATTATTTATTTCCCATGTATTTACCTTCTTAATCATTTAATGTATAAACCACAATCCATTTGGCGCATTCACATTAACCCCTTTTTACCCCATTTTCATATCAAACAAGACATCCCCTTAATCCATTATCCATATCTAGAAACAACCACCAATATTTTATTTTCAAATCATATAAACTTATTAGTATTTATAAAAAGGGATATACTTTATCGTACATCAACCTTGCACTTACTTTACCAATTCTTAGGTTTGAGAAAGTTAGTGCACCCCATGGGTGGTACTAAATCTGTCAAATCATCCCCAACTCATACCATAGGGATCATGATGGGTTCAATTAATTATGTAGATTCTCATTTTATCGAATATCACTAATGGTATTAGGATCACTATAAGGGGTAACCAATAATGCAACTAAACATGAACAAATCAAAACAATGAGTATGGGATATAACTTGTAGGCCACCTACTGTGAATCCATTGAAAAATGAACTCTTATTATTATCCATATATCTATATTCAATAACTCTTTGAATATTCAATCTAACTTCCACCAAAAAAAGATGGTTTTAGGGATTCTGAAGAAGATGGTAAAAACTACAAGCTTGAATCTATAAAATGGAAGAAATTGGAAGATTAGGCTTACTTGGAGCTTCAATCCGCAACCAATGGTGCTAAAAGGGACCAATAATCAAAGGATAGCTACCCTTGGGAAGGTTGGTTCATCCAAGTTCGTCACTAAGGTTTCAAGGGAGGAAATGGGGGAGAAAATTGGGAGGAGCATAAGAATTTCAATATGTAATAACAATATTTTTTTATGTTTTAATGGGGCATATGGTTTGGTTGTATGGTTTTCCAAACCATACAAAAACCATGCACTAGAAACTATATAAGGGAGGTTGGGACATATGGTTACATGGGGAAGGCTAAAAAGTTTTATAAAAAAATTTCTAACCATGTGCAATACCACTATATCAAACCAAATGATTTTCTTAGGAAGGTTTCACAGTTTACTTAACCAAGCGCTAATCGTGCACCTTGCAGAGGTTGGACCAGTTTTTCTTCCTTTCATGACCTGAACCACTAGAACAACTATGAGGCCCCTATTACTCCAAAAAAACATTTCTTTAACCAAATAAAAGATATTTAAATAAAAATTTAAACAATTTCATACCTCTTTAAAGTTCAGGCTCTTAGAAAGGAAGTCTCTTTCTTAGGGAATATCATCACAAACAATGGGATATCTATAGACCCTTCAAAAATAGAGGCAATTAAAGGATGGAAAATTCAAACATATATGAAATATATTAATATTTTCCTTGGGTTATATGGGTATTATCTATGATTTTTGAGAAATTTCTCATGATTTTCAAACCCTCTTACCAAGCTAACTCGATAGGGAGTCAAGTTTTCCTAGAATAATGAATTTTGAAGAGAGCTTTAAAAATTTGAGATGGGTTCTTATCTCTACACTTGTCCTAAAACTACCCAAAAGTGAAGAAAATTTTATGGTATTCAATTATTATCCTAATAAGGTCTTGGTATATGTGATAATGAGAAATGAAAAAGTGATAGCCTATGTTTTAAGGTAGTTTACAGTTATTGAACAATACAACCCAATGCATGATCTAGAGTTTCTAGAAGAAATCTTTTCATTGAAAATATTGTGTCATTATCTATTTGGCCAAAAGTGTGACATATATAGATCAAAAAACCCTCAATTATATATTAACATATAAAGAGATTAATAATCCCCAATGAAGAGGCTTTTATCTGATCAAGGATTATGACTAATCAATCCACTACCATCCTTATAAAGAGAATATGGTGAACACTCTAAGTAGAAAGGATCCAAAAATCCTATTATTGATGAGACCTGAGATGGATATGATCTTTTTATATTTGAAAAGGACATACATTGTAATCATAAAGGAAGTAACATCATAAATCCTTTCAGAAATGATTTCCCAACCTTTTTTTAGAAGAAGATTATTGATACTCAAATGAATGATGTGGGAATTTATAAGTAAGTGGAAATAATAAGAAAATGGAAATCCTCGTAGTTCAATTTTAACGAAGAAGGTTTTTTAATACTTTAGTAATGTCTATGTTTTCTATTTAATCATGAGTTAAATAAGGAACTGTTGGATAATGCACATAGCTCAAACTTCCCTTAGGAATAAATAAGATGTATCGAAATATCCAAGAGCACTATTAGTGGATAATATGAAGAAGGAGGTCAAATAATATACGTCAAGATGTTCTGTATGATAGAAAGTGAAAGAGTAATGGAAAAAATACAAGGGGATGATTCCATCATTACTCCTAACAGCATGGAAATATGAAACCATCACCATGGACTTTGTTACAGGACATTTGAAAACATTTATAGGAAATAATGATATATGTATTGTGGTGGATAATATTATAAAGACTTCATACTTTGTTTTGATTTGATATAATTTATCAATGGATAAACTTGTATGTATATACATCATATAAGTGGTAAGGCTATATGGATTACCACTATCAATTTTATATGATCATGTTCTAAGATTCAACAACATGTTTTGGAAGAGTCTCCAACACACTCTAAAAACTAACTTGAACATCATCACACCTTATCACCTTCAAACTAATGGCCTATCTAAGTGGACTATCCACACACTTGAGGAAATGTTTAGAGAATTTTCAATTAACTTAAAAGGAGGATGGGATCAATATATTCCTCTGGTTGAGTTCTCTTAAAAAAATAGAATCTAATCAAACATCCAAATGGATCCCTACAAATCCCTTAATGGGAATAGGTGTAGAACACCTGCATGCAGGGATGGATTTGGGGAAAAAACAACTAGGTACTGATATGGTCAAATAAATGGTGGAAGAGGTTAGAACCATTCAACAACACATCAAGGCTGCATAGAGTGGAAAAACAATCTATGATAACAATAATTGATGAGACCTACAATTTTATATTGGAGACATGTTATTCCTACTCATATCTTCCTGGAAAAAATTAATTTGATTTGGGAAGAAGGGGAAGCTTATCCTAAGATACATTGGCCCCTTTGGGATCTTTGTTGCATCAAAGCGGTGGCATATCGACTAGCAATCCCACCAAATCTATCTCAAGTACATGATTTAATCTATTTATCCCACTTCATAAAATACATATCAAAAACATTATATTGACACAATCCATTAGTGGTACTATTTCAAAATGATCTTCCATTTGAAGAGAAGCTGGAGTACATATTATATCATAGAGATAAAGTTAAAAAAATAATATAATTCACCTTTTCAAAGTGTTCTGGAGAAACCATAAGTTTGAAGAAATGACAAGGGAACCATATGAGGTGATTAAAAAAAGTTACCATCATCTGTTTTAGTGTGTAAAATTAAACATTAGATGGAAAAAAAATTTCAGGCGGAGATTGTATGGACCTAAACTATTATAAATTAAATTCCCATTTTGATTTAATTAGATATCTTATTACGTAATATGGTTATAGAAAACACATTTAATTATTTGGTTTTATTATATATTATCATATTTAATAGAAAGTTAAGAATATTTATCATATATAATATAATCATTGAACAATGATCACATGATTAGTATAAATATAGGGTTTCTAACAAATCCATTGAAATAGAAAACATAAGTGATCGCATCAACCAGTAGGATTGTTCCCTATGAAGCCCATTTATCATATATTCCAAGGGAGATATTATCATAGGGATTTTACTTTGACCAAGTCCAAGATGAGATCTAACAACTTAATCATGAGAGAAACCATTTACGAGAGAAGTTATATTTCATAGAGATCATAGACCAAACCATATATGTCAAACCACCTCATGAAAGTATCACATTCGCACACCTTACCCTTAGGGAACTTTTGAGTGTATTAAAGGGATATGTAGTAAGACCCTATCAATATGAGTATATAAATTATTTTTTATAGAATAATGAATATATTTTCATCCTATTATTGCAACTTTATAAATGATTTTTATTTTGATACAATAAAACCTAAATTTTATTTTTGGGTAATATTCAAATATAATTAAACAATTTATTTTTGATGAATTAAATAAATTTTGAAATAAATAAGATATGAATAAAAATTAATTATTAAATAACTATTATTAAATTTAAATGACCGTATAATTCTTGTAAACTCAAATGCAATTTTCTATGGTTTTGAAAACTATTATGGTCAAAAACCCATTATTTTCAATAAATAATGATTCATATTTTAAAATTAAAAATAAAAATATTTATAAAAATATTTCAAAAAATTTAATATTATTTCTGGGAATTATAATTTCAAAATTCTCCAATGGTGATTTTTTAATAATTTTCGAAGAGCGTCAAATTTCCAGGTAAAAATTAAATGTTGTATAATTATACGGTGTGAATTATGATATCATAATGACCCATAAGTGCTGTAATAAATAAAATAAATCTAATATAAAATAAAATCTATGCATTAATTTTAAAATAATATTATTTCATGTATATTTTAATAATTTTATAAGGCCGTTATGAATCCTCCAAAACCATTAATATATTTTAGGGTTTTAAAATCATTTCTTTAAGAGTATGACTCTCCTTTACATAATAAAGAGTATTATTTTAACAAATTTAGACCTTGGCCATATAAAATAATTAATATCACTCCCATTTTGTATATACCATGTGAAATAACCATGAAAATGGTTTTATTTTTGGTTATTTTATTATATAGATCCCAAAACCAATGTTTGATAAATATTAAAGACCCCCCCCCCCCTCATTTCCTATATAACCCCACCCAACATCCAATTTATTTTCACTAAAATTCATAGTGCATGTACTTA
Organism: Viscum album; assembly: GCA_963277665.1. Taxonomy (NCBI): domain Eukaryota; kingdom Viridiplantae; phylum Streptophyta; class Magnoliopsida; order Santalales; family Viscaceae; genus Viscum; species Viscum album. Next base: position 151,189,348 of record OY728125.1, read on the forward strand.
ATCTTCCCTCCCCTTTATATATTCCTCCCAAGGTGACCCCAATCTCTCAAGAAGCCTTTTATAAGCATTTAGAGTCACACATTCAAGTAAGAGATCCTCACCTCCTCTTATTTATTCACTTTTCTTTATTATCTTATGTATTCTATTTCCAATTTATATTATTGAGATATGTATTTAGACATATTTATTACTGACCATTTTATATCCAAATTATTATATACTGCTTTTTATCTCATAAAACCATTTTTTGAATTTTTTTATGTGACTCTGTTATGTTGCCAAAATTTCACCATGATTTTCCATGCCAAAACAATTGTGTAATGAATACCATACTCATTTCCTATCATGGTTGTTAAAATTTATACAATTATAATTCTTTTACATCGTAATTACATGTATTTATTCCATAATACTTTATCATGGAATATAATATGATGATGAATGAATCCATGTTTCATGATTTGTATGGAACACTTAAGCATGATAATGAAATGAAAGTGATGGGAGCACCAAAAATTATATATTGATCCATTGTATTGGGTCATTTTTAGTATCATGAGATATCATGTTGGGATAGGGAGTAAACCTAATTCCTTTATGGGACTCTGACCATCATGATTTCTTTCTATTTATCTTGGACATATGTTTATGATACTATGTTTTAAGTGGTTGTCACATTTCCCATGTTATGATTATCATGATATACACATCTTACTATTCATGTTCTTTTCCCCCATTGATATGATACCTGTCTAAAATTCATTACCTTATTCCATTTTTATTCACTTACTGGGATTTATATCCCACTCCTTTATTATGTATGTCCTCAAGTTATCTTGTGTAGTTATAAAATCCATAGAATTTTAGAAGCATGTTAAGGAAGTTTTTAATATTGTCATTATATCCCATGTTTAGGATGTTATGATATGTTCCTAAATCCAAAATACACTAGACATACTGATATTTTGGGTTGTATTATGTCTACCTTTTGGTAATAAATCATGAATTAATAAATAATAAAGTTTAGGGTTGTTATTGTGGGAGTTCTTGTCTTTATGAAACGACTCTGACGTGATGAAGAATATCTAATAGGTTATTGTACATAAGACTCATCTTAAAAATCTTACAAAATTTCATGACTATATTAAATGTAAAGATACAGAGGTGTAACTTATCTCCAACCTCAATCTATAGGTCTCATTGATGGCTGTCAGCATATCTCTTCTATCAACTCTGACCAACCCTAATGTGCCTCGGATGCACATGACCATTTATTCCATTCCCCAGACCATTTCAGGACCCAAAAACTTCAATTCACCATCTTTATCGAATCATGTATGTTTTCTAAATCACTTCCCCTAAAGGAATTCATTTAGATCCATTGGGATGATTCAGTGGAAACTATTTTATTATGAGAACTCAAATAGAAGAAGACATTCATCCCATCTGTCATTTAAGTCCATCTAGCATGCTCTCAACATGTCTTAAATTTTATGGAGAGTTAATTAAAATTTATCATCATTTTTAGGGTGATATTTAATACTAAAGTACAAATGAGTGTTTACAAAATTTTCGAGACTCTTCTATAACTTATAGGTCAATATTGGATCTTAGTTAAACACAATTAATAGTGGTGTTCCGTGTATCCTTTCCACTTATTTTTTTTATATCCTTGCATGTTGATCAAGTGAGAATTACACTAATTTGGAAATGAAATGAGAAGTATTTTTAAGACGATCCACTGTAACCCATATAGAATTATTTCCTCTTGATTCATTTAGAAGACCAGTGCTAAAGTCTTTGGTGTTGTTTTCCTACTTACATGTAGTTATGGTTAATGGATTTATTATCCACTTAGTGTTTTCCCCACCATATATCCATATACATATGGTGAACAAACTATAATAGAGAAAAACAAAATGGGGGAATAGTGATGGTCTCAAATGTAATAAAAACCTTTACTTAATAATGATCCAAATGGGCCTCCATATTAAAACCAACCTAGTATTCCAATTCCTTTCCCCATCATTAAAATCACATCACATGAATATTATTGAGAGCATTGGTAAACACATTTATTTTCATTTCCAAAAAAAGTATTCAAAACCAAAATATATTCCCTATTAAAGAAAAAAATGACCCAAGGATTACATCTTTCATAAAAAACATTTAATAAACCTATAGACCTTTCTTGAAGTGTCATGGGGTACCCACACATTTATTTCCAAAAGAAATTTAAAATCCATCTATAAATCCCTTTACTCTAGACTAATAAATTCTCGAGCCTTTTATTAAAAATTTATTTCAAGGATATATATTGAAATATAATTTAATTAAAAATGAATTATTAACACACAAGTATAAAATAAATATAATAAAAAGGGTATGGAATAGAAACATTAAACTCAAAATGGTGGAAATCAATCCACATCATGTTTTATTTTAAAGAAAGGGTGCATACAAGTGATAACCACCCTCTTCCAGTCGTAAGAGAAACTCGATTGGAATCAACATGACCCCTGACTCTATCATTCATTATGATTAGGGTTCCTAGTTGGTTGATAGATCCAAGAAAAAGGAATGGAAAAGTAATGGTATGATAAAATAAGAGTTAGAGGGATGGATTACATTCAAAATATCATGAAATCTAGATAGAATGATAAAAAATTAAAGGGGGTGAGATAAGAGAGATCCCTATAGGAACCAAAAAGGGTTGGTCAGGATAAGTGGGAATTGATGTAAAATTCCTTTAAAAACTTAAATGGGTATATTTGGAATATCATATTTTATAATCTCGGTAGCTTGTATGGTTTGGCCACATGGTTTGTGAAAATATGAATCTAGCACTATATTAGAACTAGGAAACAACATATTTTTTCCATATGGTTACTCTGAACCATGTTATAACCTTAATAATCATCCTCATGAAAAAAATGGGTATCATGTTTTCTAGAAAACACACAACAAGTTGGTGAACTATGCACTAACCATTCAAAATCACATTGTCACATATATTTCATGTTTCATGGTCATTAAAAGGTTTCTACAGACTTAATGATAACTTTGAAACACTCCAATACATTATAAGATTTCATAAAATGATAAAAACTCCCAAAACCTATCAAGGATTCTATAATAGATGAAAATTAATTATTATGAAGTACAAATGTGACATGTGGGTGTCACATTTAGAATTTATTATGATGCACCAAAGATATGATCTAACAATATCATCCACATTATCTCTCTAGATGGATTATGATCATGTATATTGTAAGCTATTATGAAACACATTTTTTCACATAGTTTAGTTTAAAATATGGAAATATGGATGTTTTATTGTTCATGTGGCACACATATACATTATTTATCATTATATGATGAGTGTGTCTAATATAGATCAAAATATGTAATGGTTAAAGCTTTATATCTCATGAAATAAAATGAAAGGGACTCATAAGTGAACCCAATCCACTAAATTATAATAGGAATGTGGGGTGAACCAAATCCTCCTAAAATATCATTTTACTTTTATAAAATAATAACGAGTGAACCCAATCCACCATAGGACTCTATCAACTATGTGATGATGGTCTTGGTAGTGATCCAAGATAAAATAAATAATTTTATATCCTTGTATATGTGACACATTCTAATTCCACATTTATATGTTATGTAATATACCTATTTTATGTTTCATAGACCATGTTTATTGACTCATGTTCCCACACATGTATTACTCGTGCCTTAAGTTATGTCTAAATCCTTATGTCATAAATTAGGATTTATGATCCTTATTTTATTGGGTATGATTTTCTTATGTTATTCTCGTGAAACATTATTTTATTCTTATACTCACATGTTAATTTACGCATAAATATGATACTCATTTTTTGTCTCTTGTGTCCACCTTTTAATAATATTTTTAATCTTATCCCATGTTTAAAAATAATTTTTATAGTGATTGAAGACGAATAAAAACTATTATAAATTTAATGTTCTATATATGTGGTTTTATCCTTTCATGAATGAAGTGTATCAACCAATTATTTTGGTTTAGTATGAAAATTTCCAAATTCAAAAAAATATGGGGTTTTTATTTTATTTTTTACACAATTCTCTAAAAACAAAAACTTAAAAGGTCGGGGCTACGTATTTGAGGCTATATTTTCTATAAATCATGTAATTATCGATACTTAGGTTCAAGATATTACATATTACATCATATAAGAGTTTATATAACTTTATATGTTAATATGTTATTGTATAATAATAATTTTAGAGTTTTAGGTACCATCTTGGATTTATAAGTTTAAATATTGTCATCTATTCAGTGGAATAGGTACAATTTTTAGTCATATTTGATAGGGTTCTAATGAGGGTAATGATATATTAAGAGACATTTATTGTGTTTTAGTATGAATATGTCACTGAGGTATAAATAACCTATAATATTAGTTTGTAATTTGATGTCCAAGTAATCAGGTTTTTTTGGAACAAGGTTATTATAATTTTAGCAACATATGTCGAAAATAATGAATGAGTTTAGGGTTTGAAAAGTGATTTGAGGACAAGGAGATTAATATTATTTTAGATGTAGTTTGTTGAAATTTTAAGAACATACGTGAATAAGGTATATATAAAAAATAAATATTAGTTAATATATAATATTATATTAGAATTATTTATACTAATTAGGGGATAAATGTTATATTTATTTTTTAGAGAACATGTGATAAATATTTTTTATTCGTTTTTTGTTGTTTGAAAAATGGTAAGTAATATTTTATAGAATTTCTATAGTTTATTTGATTTTCGATTGGATGAAGCTGAATTATTAATAAAACATTGGTTAGGATGGTGATGTTGTTTTTTATATTGAACATTTAGAAGGTTAAAATATTTTTTTATGAAATTTTTCTTATGATTTTTGGGTATTTTTCAACTAAATATTTTGGTTTTAATTGATGGTGGGAAATATAGAAATAAAATAAGCATAAATACGAAAGGATTATATATTTTGGGTTACATTTGTCAATAGAAATTTTAGGTGGTAATTAATAACAGTATAATTCAAAATTGGGTAATTCATTTCATTTTTTAACTATTTTTTTCAAATAAATTAAAGATTTTTTATCAACACAGAAGGAAAGGAATACCAAAAAAATAATATATCCCACTCAAATTATTTAATTTCAATCATTATTGAATAATAGGGTTCATGTGATCCTACTACATTTTCTAAAATCCATCTCATTTTCAAGTTACTTTATAACATATCAAATTCCCCTTCTATTCATCAATGTTGTGGTAGGTCTTTAAATTTATTCACTCATGTTTTAAAGATAACGACCATTCATGCCACTCATTTTGGGAATTACCACAAGGGATGTTATCATTTTTTATTGTCATAAATAATAAATGGTCTTGTTGTTTAAGGTCCCAAACTTCAATAAATGAAATTTACTTTTGTATGAATAAATGACTTATTAAGTAATACAGTATTGAGAACACATACACTACTTTGGTTATAAAATATATCCTATTAGATTTAAAAGCTTTAATCATCCTAAACATTGATAATATACCCATTGTACAATGACCAAAAAGCTTTTTGTATATTATGGGTTGTAATAAATTCAAATTAACATAGATAGAATAATTTATGGCCTCGACCCATAAGATTGTACTAAATGAAGTCCATTTATCAGATATTTTCTGGGATATTCTTTTACAGGACATTTCCAGTGACTAAGAAAAATCCTATATTCAAAAAATAAAGCATAATTGAAATATTTTATGGAATAATTTCTATATTATAAGTATTATCTCCAAAACCATGTTCTCCTAACCACCCTAATAAAGTTTCACCATTACACACCTTAACCTAAGTGTATACCCTAGTATAATAAGTGTTTCTAAATATAAAACCTAGTAGTATAATTTTTTATATTTTTTAAATAAAATAATGATTATATTTATCCATTTTTATTATTACTTTTTAAATTATTATATATAAATTAGGATAAAAATTAATATTTTGATACGGAGAAATCATAATTATATTTTTGAGATATATATAGCTTCTATTAATCACCCTTTTGATAAATTTATGATATTAAAATAATTATTTTAATAAATATTTATTATTAAATAATGTTTATTTAAATATAAATTATAATTTAATTTAATGAAGTTAAATGTAGAATTTAAGTGTCATAAAGTTGTTCATGTTGTAAAAACAAGAATAGTCCTATAAATAAGGATTTTTATTTAAAAATATATATTATCATATATAGAAAATTATTTTGGTAAAAAATAATATTTTTGAGATTAGAACATTGAAATTATACAATGGTAAATTTTTTATTATTTTCAATGATAGTATAATTATGTGGTAAAAATTAAATATGCTACAAAAATACGGCATGTATTATGACTTTATAATAGCCAAGAAATGATGTAATAATTTCAATAAATGGAATAAATGACCAAATATATATTTCCCATTTAATATAATGTCATTTTAATTTATTTGATTATTTTTTAAACCCTAAATAAATCCTCCAATACGAAAAATATATTTTATGGTTTTAAAATGAATTCTTTATGAACATGGATAACTTCCACATCACCAATGATGTTATTTTAATATTTTTGGTTCTTATTATTTTAAAATATTTAAAAAGATTCTTTTTGGTAGAAACCATGTAAAAAATGATGGGAAGGATTTTGGTTTTGATTATTTGAAGATATAGAGTCTAAACACCTATGTTCAAAAATTAATAAATAATTCCCACTCTCTTTTTATATAAATACCCACCCAACCTACCACTTCTAATCAAAAAAACACATTAAGAAAAACTTCTCTCTCCCATTATATCTCTAAATACCTCACAAGGTGTTCAAAAATTTATAATTAGCTCCTCCTAAGATTCTAGAAGATCCCTCTCAAAGCAGGGGATTCTTTTCTCTTCTTTTTTTACAAAAAGTACCTTCTTCATAATATGATTTTTTTTATTTCAAATTTTTCATGTTGTAATGTGAATTTACGCATAAATTTATTATCATTATGATTCCCATGTCATGACATACAACTATTAACTATCATTAAACTCTTACAGGAACTTTTATGTATAAAATTTATGCTGTAAAAAATATCCCAAAATATTATATACCAGTTTTTTTAAATACCAATACCCATTTTCACTCAATATAATTAACCTAGATGTAATTATTATTCATTTATTTGGGACTCCCATTTATATAACCCACACTCCTTAATCATGGGAGAAAAACTTAAGAAATATTATGTTGTGTGGTATGATCTATATGGAAGACAAATGCTTGTACATAATATGAATGTGATGGGTGAGAACTGAATTATATAGCCCTATAATTCATTGGGTTATGATTTTTTCAATCACGAGGTATCATTTATAGTGAATGATTGGTTATCCAAAGAAAACTATTTTTTATTGATTATAAACTAACCTTAACTTATGTGTATGATTTCATTTTTTATGTTTTTTCCAAATTTCTTTGTTTTCATAATATGTTTTTGCTTTTATATTAACATTCCTAAAAACCTTCACCTCTAGTTAACTAGATAAAAATATGCTTAAAACATTTAAATGAATCCATAGGAACAAAATTATTTATGATTTTCACTACTCAATAAGTGTAGCAACTCCATGGAATGGTTTGGAAATAATCCAATATCACACAATACATGAGAAAATAATCCCTTTTGTGGATATAGTGAGTTGGAAGTAACCTTACACATGCATAGAAATATTGCCAATAAAATAGTGCATGGGATTATTCTAGAATGAATGATGAATATAAGATGATGTAATACTTTTATAAACCTTCACCAATAGGTTCATAATAATGTAATTGTTTTGATTTAACAACATTAACCTCTTTAATTATTAAAAGAAAACTTACTTAGAATTAGGTAGGAATAAATTCGCTAGACATCATAAAAAACTTAGTCTGATTAACCTGTCTGATTCCTCGGTCTGTTTTGTCAATCTAAAAAAATGTTTGACTACTTTCAATATAGAAAAACTAAAACCCTACAATTTATTTATTATTTATATTTCAGAAACTATCAGTCATATTTTTGTTTCTAATCCATTGAATCTTTTCCACCACTTCTCTGATCACTTCTTCTATCTAGTATACCTTTATTTAGAATTTGTGTCTAGTAATAGTTCAAAACTAAATCTCTTGAGCTCTGCTTTCTTTCATGCCAATAGTTTAAGTGTACATTTTACATGATCTTCATGTATAGGTGTACCCAAAATAGAAAATTTGGGAACTCAAATTAATTTTACCACTCAACCGAATTTAATATATTCGAATTGAACATTCATTTGAACTCTATTTTACCACTTCTAATTTATTCTCAACTCTTATTGTATCATTTTGAGCCTTCTTGAATCCACTATAACATCCTAATTCTCCACCTTATTTGAATCATAACATTAAAAGTGATCAGTGTGGTAATATATTTTTCATCCTAGTTCTCTAGACCCAAATACAAAAAAGTAAATCAAAATACTTCTCACTCTGAAGTTCTAAACTAACTAAAAATATTTGATAACATCATTGAAACTTTTAAAGAAATCAAAACCCAAAAAAATAGTTTAGTACAACCTTCTAACTGTCTCACCTTTTCATCTAAGTTCTCCATTTTTCAAGTTCTCCTCATTATTATGAAATTATGTCCGATGAAATTCAATATTTGATAGTTTATTAGGGTTAAACAGATCATCCAATTAATTGGTTCAACATCTCATCTGATGGATCGTTCTGTAAAGATCACCTGTTTAATAAGTCTTTGAAGCTCATATGATATATTTATGTCACCAACTCACCTAATTTGTCATTTTAAATGACTTATTTTATGGATTGGTGTCAAGAAATTGTCTTATTGATCAGTGTCAGCAAATTTACTATTTGATTGGTGTGAAAAAATATTTCGATTTATAGTAAACAACTTAGGTATATTTGATATTATTTTTGTAGTTTGATGTTCTACATCTAATTCCTTATTTGTTATATACACTTGTATAATAGATCATTGTGATTAATGAATTATTTCCTTCTATAACTCAACAACTGATGGTTCATTCAATAGATTGGTTCATTTGAGGAAATGGTTTGACCAATGGATCATATTTTCTGAAGGATCAATAGACCACCACTATTTTAAATCCTATAACTTCAGAAAAATAAAAATTCTAGATATACAACAACTTCTGCATCTGGTGCTTCTCGATCCAGTTATCTGTGTCTAGAAAACTTCAAATGCATAGAAACACTAGAAATTTACATCAATCTTTTCTTCTACACACTCCAATTTGTATCATGAAGTCTTCATGATATTTAGAACATTAACATCATCAAAGAATCATTAGATTCTTAATATAAAGACTTTAAAAATGAAATTCATTATACCATATGCATTCCAATTTCGTTCAAAAAAACTATTCTAGAAAGACAAGTATATATATTAGAACACTTAGTAAACATAATTTATAAAAAAAACATTATTTATTGGAATTTACATAAGTAATATGAATTTGATCATTTGAGTTTGAATCCCTTCATCAAATAACCAAATTATAAAAAGTGAGGTGATTTTTTTTAATGAAAAAAAAATAAAAGATTCCATAAAACTTCTTTCAAACAACACCTCTAACCAAGTTGGTCCCAATAGTTTCCACATTATATTCTTTCCTTGAAGTTATCATCTTATATAATGATTCCATGTTTATGATTATGATTCTCAACGAATTTATGTCACTTAACATGCCTTTTGACTAACATGTATTAATTTCATCATGTTATGATTTTATTATTACTTTATTGAGCTTTACAACTCACCCATTTCTTATGAACATCCCCGGGTTATCCTGTGATGTATTAAAAGGTTGGTGGAATGTAAGGGAATGTTTTTTAGTTTTTAAATAATTTATTTTCACCCATGTTATAGGTTATTTTCCTATGTATGTAATTACCCAAAGACACTAGGCCTCTTGATCTATTGGGATTGTATTAATTGTAATATATATATATATATATTAAAACATGAATTAATGTGTATTAAATATATGAGTTTTCATATTAAATCCTATATATAGATGTGGAGGATGGTGATAACTGAGTAGTATATATTTATCTTATTTTACAAATTAGGGGATGTTTTACTTATTTTTGGAAACCAATAAGTTTTCATGTGTTTCACATATATCATGTCTGATGTTTTTATGGAAAAAAAGTCTAAAATGATATTTCAAAACTATATCTTCAAATTACATAATTTTGTATAACTACCTATCATTTCTCTCCCAAATCTTAACAAATTTATCATTTTTTTAATAGGTAAAACAATTTTTAGAATTTAGAAAATTTATGATGAATTTTCTCAACACGTGGACTCAATTTGATATACCTTTGAGCATCCCAAAGAAAAAGTGGAATAAGAGTACCATATTGATCTACATTTTAAAGGGAATGCAAGAAAGTATTTATATTTATTTTTTAATCTATAAAATTATAATTGTATGGATATAATTTCATTTTTTCAGAGAGAATGTAATAGCCCAATTATTTTTAAATTTTATAACATCTTTTATTTAATTAATATCCATGTTATATATTTATATATTATATTTACAATGCATATATATTTATTTCCTATCACCATTGAAAATATATAATCAAATTATATACTCATTATATATTTGATATTATTATGTTTTATTTATTATATAAAATATGTTTTAATTAAATCTAAAATATATATTTTTTAAACGTATTTATTATTATGATTTATTTAAATAATAATTTAATTTTTTGTTATTTTATAAATGTATATTTTTGTTTTTTATTGTTTTATATTGATATTTTTCTATTATGATAATATTAGAATTAATTTTATCAAGGATTATTCTTTATTTGAAAAAGAAATATTATTTGTTTGAAAAAAAATATTTTTTAATAAAATATTTTTTATTTTAAATCTAATTTTGATTTAATTTTATATTGATTTCATTAAAATTAATAATATATTTTGTATCTTCAATTCATGATTAGGTATACGTTATTTTTTGAAATGTTTTTGAAAATCAAATATATGATAATAAATAGTAAATTTGATGTTTATTCACATTTTTAGATTAAAAATTATTATATGAAATTATAAATGTTATTTTTATTTCAATATTTTTAAAAGAATTTTTTCTAAATTAAATATTCAAATTTATGGTGGTAATGTGATTAGTGATATATTTGAATTTAAATTATTTCTTAAAATAATAACTTAAATTCATCATGTGTTTTACTTCTAATTTACTATATTTTTCTATAAATTGATATATAACAGTATAAAAAACTATGTAAAATGTATTATATGTAAATATGTTCAAAAAATAATATATATATATATATATATATATATATTTCAATTAAGGTAAATCAATTTTTATGTCATGATAAATTTGAAAATATTTATTGACATTTAGGTCGAGCTTGTGCAGCATTGGAAAAGTAAAAATTTGTGTCTATAGATAGTATTTAAGTATGTATATGGATATTCACGAATTTAAGGACAAATATAACGACTATTCAATGAATTTTATGAAAATATAAGAATTTTAAAATAATACAACAAGTTTTTCCAGCGCATGTGTATAGTCAGAAAATATAAAATTCATATCGTAAAAATATTATAATGATCTAAATGGGAATTAATATTATTATTAATTTTTTTAGATGATAATATTAATAAATAATAAAATATATTTAGTCTTTTTTTTATTTTTAATATTTTATTATAGTAAAATTATCCAAAACGCTTATGTAGTATCAACATTGAAGTTATACAAGTAAAAGTAAAGTCAAAGATAATAATTTTAACATTTTTAAAGTGATATGATTTAGATAAATTACAGTATATCTAGGTTAATGGGGATTTAAATGATATTTATTTAATAATTTAAATATATAAAGTTTAATTTCATAGGGATCTAGATATTTTTAAAGTATAATTACAAGAATAACCTTACAAATGACTTTTAAGGAAATTAATGTTAAAAATGACATAAAATTTAATAAAAATTAAAATATATATATTTTGTCATGTTTTGATAGACAATGATTTACCATATAATATGTTTTTCATTTGTGATCTATTTTCATTTTTAATATTACATTCATGACCTTTAAAGATTGAATATTTGAGAAAATGTAATCTAATTTTTCTTATAAAAAAAGACTCATTATACCATTTATAATATATATATATACATAATGTGATGTTTTATATAAATATTCAACCTAAATACCTCTATAAACATCCATTTTCACATTCATAAGTCTCTTTCCTTTCAAAAATTACTCCTCTAAAGGAATTAATCTCAATCCAAGGGGGCGTGATTAAAAGATCAAGGCGAGGTTTCCAAAGCATTTTCTTTTCTCTTAATTATTATTATTTTACCTTGTTTTTTAAAAACATCTATTATTTTTATATAATTATTCAATTATAATTTTAATATAATCTTTTTTATCTATAGGGTAATATATATCACCTAATACCTCTCACATGATCTGTTTTAATATTCCATTACTATATAAAAAAATACAGGTTTCATAAAAATGTTTTTTTTCATTTCAATTTTCCTCAAAATTATTTTATAAAATGACTTGATCGATGTAATTTAATTTAATATATATTTTTTTATATAATTTAAATTTTTAAAAAAATCTACACTATCAAATATATTACTACCTTTGAAAAATATTTTTAAAAAATTATTTTACAGGTGGTTGTTTTAAGATACATAAATGAATGATGATATTCTATATTTAAATTATACACTTTAGGAATATTAATAAAAGTTTATATCAAATTTTAATATAAAATAATAATTAATTGATACAGTTTCTATGATTATGATATGATAAAATAGTCATGATAATTACTAAAATAAGTGTAAATGGTAAGAGTAAGTTCTAGGAGTCTAAAACATGCTTATCAAGGAGGAGTTAATTAAGGGTAACTATCTATTGGTCTATTGAACCCCCTAAATTTTGATATTTCATAAACCCAATTAATTAAAACTTTTAGGTTTTATGGAATCGTTGGACAAGGATCTTTAATGGTTACTATTATATCAAAGCTCCTTTATAATAGTGTACAAAACAACCTCAAAATGACCTATAATATAATGAATGAGTAATAAATAGTAATAAACGAATCAGATTTAGTAAATAAATAATCATGAAAAAGTTTTTGAATCAATTTAATAATTAATATTTCATTTAAGGATGTAAACAAAGAACGAGGTGAGTCGAGACTCGAGGTAAGTGGATTCTTAACTAAATTTGCATGCATTGAGTTATATCCTTTATTCTTTTACTAAATTCCTCTAATATGAGGTTTACCATTTCACATTAATTATTATATATGTATTGTTTTATTATTTAATAATTATTTAAATGTTTATCAGATAATGTCTTCTTTGGTAGCTTATTACCTCATATGTTTCATTCTTTGTAAGGGTTTATCATCTCAATTTCCCTTCATTGAGATATGCTCCAAACTCAAAACTTTTTTTAGTTGTGTTCAGTACATATTTCCTCATTTTGTCATTTTATCATAAATTTCATGAAATAACGGGGATTTAAAAAATCCACCTTGTGTTCTCTATTTTAGTTTATTTTTATTAAAAACATATCAAAGCCATATGGGTTGATTTTCTAATCTAATTTTGTAATCAAGATATTTTATTAATATATTTTTAAATATATAATTATATTTTATTATAAAATAAAACCCCATATTTTTTTCTTTTCATATATATATATAATTCATATATTTATTTATGTATTTATTTCTCTTTTATTTAATGATTTATTAATGTCAGTCTCTATTTCCTTTGACTTTCATTACAGAATGTGTGAAATAAATCATTTTAAAAAAATTTCTATATGATCATATTATCCCACTATCTTCTTTTTTTATGATTCCATGTCATTTTTACATGGTTTTCAAAATAATAGTTTATTCACAAATTTCTATAAATTATTTCAATTAAAAAAATAAAAGTTAACTAAAAAATTAAAGTGCATTTCTTCTTATTTTTCAGAACAATTTTCAAATTATATTATAAAGATTTTTCAATCTTTTTTAATGTAATTTAACATTAATTATTCTTAATTGGTAATATTCTCTAATTATATTATACACCTTCCCTCCCTAGGTGGCTTATGAAAATTTATTGGGAATTTTTTCATGAACTCCATTTATCTCTCATGATTTAATTAGTATAAGATAGAATTTTTAATTTTTTTATGTTTATATGGAAAAAATATGTATATTTTATCATTATAATATAGGTGGATCTAATATATACTTTAATTATATGATTAAATATTTATATGTAATTATAGGACATGTACGTGGATTGTCTGGGAACCCAATCCATTAAATTTTAATGGGAATGGGGGTGAACCCAATCCACCATGGGATGCTACCAACTATGTGATGATGGTATTGGTGGTATGCCTTGATAATGGGAATTTATTTTATTTTCTTATATATGTTCCTCATTTTTATGAAAAAATATTTTGTCATGAAGAATTAATATGTTATGTTTTCATGGATTATGATTATTCACTCTTTTTTCCACACTCCCATGACTCATGTCATATGCTATTCCCCAATCCTTATATCTTGAATCATGATTTATGACCCTTTTATAATTGGTTATGATTTTCATTTGTAATTTCAGGCATCTTGATTATGTTACAAAAAACACATGGTTATTTTATTCTTACTTATGATCTTTCATTGTTAAATATTACGTTTACCCTTTAATGACTTTTTTATCATAATCCCATATTTATAAATTATTATTATAGGTCATGGGGATGGGTAAGAATGATTTGGATGTCAAAGTTATACATATTAAGATATGTCCTTAAATGAAATAAGTGTATCATTTAATGAGTTTGGTTGAGTATAAAAAATGTCTTTTTGGTTGAAAATAATGGGTTCTTTTATATAAGTAATTTTTCCTAGTTATATAAAAATCTAACCATAAATAATGTTGGGTATGTATGTGATATAATATTTTCCATAAATCATTTCATTATGAATGGTTGAGTTTGCTCTATTACTGTTAGTATTAGTGAAATGTTTATAATTATAGAAAGGATATGATGTTATTGGTTGTGGATAATTTTAGAGTTTTAGGAATCATCATGGGTTACTATTTTTAAGGTTGGTAATAAACTTAAAGGCATATTAGCAATTTTGAGGTTATATGTAATTGAATTTTATGATGGAAAATTTAATTTTGGGATACATTTATTGGGTCCTAAGAAGAATATATGATTGTGTTATAGATAACCTTTAGTATTTTTGTAACACCCCAAGCTTCCATGGTACGTTTCCCTTCGAATAATGCGATAGCGTGTGTTGTACGCAACCTCGAGTTCTAACACACACCACAACTAATTAAACTAGCCGTTATGAATAGTAATACCTACTTTTTGAAATCATATATATTTTATATTTCAAAATAGACTTCATTTTTGGATTCGGAATATCTAATTTAGCCTAAGGTGAAATTTTGGTACTTTTCGGATAACTTTCATATTTTGATGAATAGTGAAAATTACTAAATTTTAATTAAAAAAAACTTTTTTAATCAAAATAATTAGTACTGATAAATTGTGAATTTGAGTGGTTTTAAAGTATATTTAGAATATATTTTTACCATTTAATATAATGTTGGTCATTGGACATAATTTTACAATTAAACCGAACATAAACAAGTGTCAATCTTTTGATAGTTATTACCTCTTAAAAACACGTTTTTTGTTTTGACAGCGGGAATTAATTTTAAATTAATTTCTGCCACTTCTGTGTTTTGAATTTAGAAAAATGGATTCCATATTTGGAATCAGGATGTCCAAATTGTGTAAATAGGTAACTTTTATTTTTAGACATTTTGAATAATTACTGTGGTAAATATTTTATTTACCATGGTTAAGGGTAAATCCGGTAAATAAGGGTTAAAAAATAATATTATAATAATACAAAATTACCCTAAAACGTGTCCTAACCTTATTGGTGGACACATACCCGACCATGATCATCCTTGGGTCAATTTGGGGACCCCTTGGAGCCACATGTATGTGGTAGGGACACTTTATATTAATAAAGTTAAAATAAAAATAAAAATGGCATAAGCTTACATCTTTTAGAAGAACAATTTTTACATAGGGTTATACATGTTGGATTTTCTATTATAAATATTAATTAGAAAGATAAAAATATTTCCTACATAATGATATTTTATTTATAATTTTTAGACATCAAATAATTTAAATTATTAATGACACAATAATGATGCAATGTTTACCTCATTAATAAATCATTTAAATAAATAAGATTATAATGATTAAAATATTATCTAAAACCTGTCCAATTTTTATTGGTTGATGTTATTTAGAATATTAGTCATCTTATCTTCGACCGCAATGATTTTTGGACCATTATAAACCGAATATAATTATATTATAAAGTAATACTTTCACTCTTTCCTAAAGAGCCCCTCTTCTCCCTTATAAAAGGAGACCACTTCTACTCATTCCTCACACCTCTCAAGCCACTTGGCTCGTCCACACTCTGCCCAACTAAGCTCCCCACATCCCTCTCCTCCTCCTTGAAGCTTCCCCTTAGGCAGAAAGCATTTCAAGAAGTCCTTTGGTTCCAACCAAAGTGAGTTACCTAAATTAAAGGTAACGATTTCTCTTAAATTATTTTCATTTATTTTGCTTCTCCAACCCCCAAAATCTTTTTATTTCCTTTATTTTGTAACAACACCAGTATCCTCAATATACTAGGATGTTGTTATAAGAAGGATTCAAACTACACATACACACAACTCCATCTAATGGATGATGAACATAATGTTTCTGTGGATGGCAAACTAACGCCTCATGAAACGATGATTGTTCAAATACATCTTACCGCCTCTCATGGTGGCCATTATGATGGCACTGTAATTAAATATGATATTAATGATATATATTTTATATATAAGCTTCTCTAATTCCATTTTATTTCATATCATTATTCGTTTCATGTTGTATATACATACGATAATTTCATTTGAGGAAGTGCGGACTACCGCCCCCTTAAAATGATATGACTCGTTCATACCACACATGGAACGTATAAAGGAAGGTGTTAATGAACTTAAGTAACATATATAAAATATTATATTATACTGTAATAGTAATATACCTATGTATCATTTGGATTCAATTCTTTTAAAATAAAAATTAAATGGAAGTAGCGTTCGTGCGTACGTACGGACTACCGTCTCCACGAACGCGGTGAGATCCATCCTCCATCGTATCCATTCAAGTATTATTCTCATTTTAGGGTTAAAAATAATGTTAATATCATTCTGATTATGAATAAGATTTAATCTATCCATTACAAACATGTCTTACGTATCCAAAAATTTAAGAAGAACGAATCGATTATCACCTGAAACGACGATAATACTAAGATATTATTAATAAAGCAAGGTTAAAAGATCATATATCATATCATATTAATGTATATGATTCTTGTATATTTTAATAACAATTATTTCACCATTATACAGGAGGTTAACCGACCCCAACAAAGGAAAAGTACAAGGTAAGGGTTATTTCACAATCTCTTCATTATCTGAGGTTGTTTATACGTAATAATCTACTGGGATCTCGTTATCATCCACATCCATGTTTCTTCAAAATGTATTTCAAAGAATTTTTACAATAATATGGGTTAAAGTCATTTATACCATTTTTGTCTTTTTATAAGAGGAATCTTTCCGTCGTTTTCCAAACAAGGTGCTTTTTAACCTTTTCGACAGAATTAAGATAAGAATGTTTTTTTTAACTTATACGGCGGGTGCGGTTATTTTCCGCCGTTATAAAATCGTCAAAGATTCCCTTACAAGCCTATAAGAATATTTTCAAAGAAAATGTTTTATTTTATAAATATATGTCTCTTAAATGATTTCAAAATAGAAAGAGATATTTCTTTAAAAAGAGTTTTGACTTCATCTATGTCAACATCCTTTAATGGATTTTATGCTTATTTGAGGATGATATAATATGATACAAAACTTTTATATTGTATTGAAGGTTTTGTGATATGTTTGACTGTGGATGTCCTATTTTTTTATATACCATTCATGGTTTATGGTGAAAGTATTGACATTTCGTATGCTAGTTTAATACGAATGTTTATGTTATGTTTAGACCTTTTCATATGGGAATGAATTGGACTTAATATGTGACGGGTGGAGCCCGCTATAGCTCCTCGATGCATCGGTAGGTCTCATGAGACAAACTAGTGTCTTGGCACAAGGCCTTGACAAAATCTTATTTGTAGTCTTGGCACGAGGCCTTGGCTATGTGGTTATGATAGTCTGGCATTATGCATTCCAACATTATGAAAGTGGTTATTGATTTTTGCATGTGATTATTCGATTAGTAGAATATCCATGTGAATAAGTAAATGTCATTATTTCATTTTACTTTTGCCATACTATGTCGAAGTTAATGTTTAAAAGGCTTTTGTTTTAGTAATGCAATGCCTTAAATGTTTATTCTTATTTATGAAAGTTTCCGCTATATTGTTATCCTTACTGGGCATTTGAGCTCACCCCTTTTCTATGTTTTATTTTTCCCAGGATGTGAAGAAGTAAGTTATGAATGACCTGCAGGTATTTTATGAGGGGTTAATAGTGTGGATTGTGGAAACATTATGTTGTTGTAGTAGTTATTCATTTTATGATGTAATGTAAAACTTATAAATATATCTAGTGTTTCCAAGGCTACTAAACCAATCGGTCTTTCGAGATTTGATCTTTCTTGTGATCATGCCAATGTTATGTAATAATGCACTGACTCTGGGTAACTGGGGTCGGGGCATTACAGTTGGTATCAGAGGAAGTTTAGTACAAACCTTGGAAACTAGATTTAGATAAACTCTGATTAGAGCACGTAGACCTAAGATGAACTTTGAGGATTAGTATAGAAGAACTTCCTAGAATTTTGGTATTGTAGAGATTTTGTGAGTTTTCCGAGCAATACATCCCTGTCTGGATACGAGCAGGTAGAGGCGGCTCTGGCACAGATGTACCTAGGGGTAAAACCCGAAAACACCGCTTTGAGCTAGAACCGAACGGGAACTGGTGCACGACAACGGGCCTTGCTGCACTCTTGGTTATGACACTCCCGGGGGATATGCTTAGGATAACTCTCATTTTCTTTACAAATCATTATGAAGGGTTTATGAGTATATACTTCCTCAAAGAAAACATTTTTATGATTATATCCATAAATAGTTCAATTTATGTTAAGTGTTTTATAAGTATGGGATTATGTATTCTGATTCATAAACTGATCTAGTTTATGACATTGTTTAGAAATGGAGCCTAGTGGAAGAAATGGAAACCGAATCAATGCACGCACTCCATGTAGGGATTGCCCTCCTGCTCAAGATAATTATAGTGGGGCTGGTGATGCAACTGGTGCTGATCAGCTAATCACCATACTGGGACAACTTACTCAGGTTATGAATAATAACCTTACCCATATGGAGCACCCTGATCCGCAGCGTGGAGGATCAATGTTAGATCGATTCATGAGGCAACAACCACCAACGTTCAATGGGAATACAAATCCCTTAGTAGCTGAGCAATGGATATTTTCCCTAGAGAAAATATTTCAGGCTTTGGGGAGCAGTGAAAGGGAAAAAGTTATCATGGCAGTTTACCGCCTCACTGGAGATGCTGATCAATGGTGGTCATTGATTCAAAACATGAAGGAAGATGATGAAGTATCAAATATGGAGTGGAGGGAGTTCAAAGATCTGTTTTTAGAAAAATACTTCCCTCGCGACCATCGAGCAGATATGGAAAGGCAATTTCTCAGTCTGAGACAAAAGGAGGATGAGAATGTCACAAAGTATGAGGCTAACTTTACAAGGTTAGCGAGGTACGCTGGTGATTATATTCGCAACCCAAGAAGTTAGATTGATCGTTTCTTTGATGGGTTAAAACCATTTCTCCGTCAAGCATTAGTCTCACAATCCTTTTCATCGTACGAAGACATTGTCTCATGTGCTATCAAGACCGAAAAGGAATTCTCTAAGTCTTATGACTTTAAAGCAAAGCAAGAGAAGAAGAGACCTGCTGATCAATCTGGGAATGGAAATAAGGGGAAGAAAGGAAAGGTTGAATATCCATCATGTGGTAAATGTGGGAAGAAACACCCCGGTACTTGCTTGAAGGGAATGGGAGTCTGTTACAAGTGTGGTGAAAAAGGCCACCAAGCTCATGATTGCAAGGGGAAGAAGGAAGCTACCAACGTTCAGTGCTACAATTGCAGGGAGATGGGGCATTATGAAAATTCATGTCCTAAGCGTCAGGAGAACTTACCTCAGAAAAGGCCAAGGGATCAAGGCCAGGCTTATGCTATCACTACTGCTGAGGTAGAAGCTCCGAAAGACGTGGTGGCAGGTAATTTAATGGTTTCCTCAAGTTTAGCAAATGCATTATTTGATTCTGGATCATCGCATTGTTTCATATCTTCCCAGTTTGCTAAGAAAATTAGATATTTCCAATTTGATTTAATAAGGCAGTTGTCAGTTAAAACTCCTAAGGGAAGTATCATTGCAACAAAGTTTTGTGAATTAGTCCCCATTAGAGCACATAAATTTTATTTATCAGCTGATCTCATCGTCATACCTATGATTGAGTTTGATATAATCCTCGGTATGGACTGGATTTCGGACTATGATGCGAAGATTTATTGTAAGAAGAAAGAGGTTACGATTCTTGATGATAATGATAAGGAACACCTTATTTTTAGAGCAGAATCGTCACCACCAAATTCTTATTTAGATCCACCCCCAGTAGCTCAACTTAATTCAATTATTGGGGAGGAAGAGAATGAAATAACTATCGGAGAGGAAAGGAATGTTCAAATAGAGGATGTAACTGTTGTGAAATAATTTGTAGATGTATTTCCGGAAGATTTACCTGGACATCCTTCAGAACGAGAAGTTGAGTTTTCCATTGATTTGATTCCTGGATCAAGGCCTATATCGAAGACCCCTTATAGAATGGCCACTGTAGAATTAGTCGAACTAAAGAAACAACTAGAGGAATTGAGTAATAAGGGATTTATTCTCCCTAGTGTTTCTCCATGGGGAGCCCCTGTTCTTTTTGTTAAAAAGAAAGATGGATCTTTGAGGTTATGTATCGACTACAGGGAGATCAATGCTATAACGATAAAGAACAAGTATCCCCTACCCCGTATTGATGATTTATTTGACCAACTGCATGGAGCTCAATACTTTTCAAAGATTGACCTTCGATCTGGATACCATCAGTTGTTTCTGAAGAAGGAAGACATTCCGAAAACAGCATTTCGAACCAGGTACGGGCATTACGAGTTTACTGTAATGCCGTTTGGATTGACTAATTCACCCTCTGTATTCATGGATCTGATGAATAGAGTTTTCAAGGAGTATCTCGATGAATTTGTGGTGGTATTTATTGATGATATCTTGGTATACTCCAAAACCTACGAAGATCATGAAAATCACTTGCGCATTATCTTGAAGACTCTGAGGAGGAATAAATTATATGGGAAGTTTAGCAAGTGTGAATTCTGGCTTCAGGAGAATTCTTTTCTTGGCCATATTGTCTCTAAAGATGGAATCTCTGTTGATCCTTCTAAGACCAAGGCAATCCAAGAATGGCCAGCACCTACGAGTATAACTGAGGTACGTAGTTTTATTGGCTTGGCAGGTTATTATCGACGTTTCGTCCAGAATTTTGCCCGATTGGCTAACCCATTAACGAAGCTCACATGTAAAGGGGTTAAATTTGTTTGGACAAAAGAGTGTGAAGAATGTTTCAAAGAACTGAAGAGAAGATTAGTCAATGCTCCTATATTGACTCTACCATCGGGGAATGATGGGTTCGTTATTTATAGTGATGCATCGAAGAAAGGACTTGGTTGTGTCCTTATGCAGAATGATAGAGTTATTGCCTATGCATCACGACAGTTGAAAATTCATGAACAAAACTATCCTACTCATGATCTTGAGTTAGCAGCTGTAATCTTTTCTTTGAAGATATGGAGGCACTACCTCTATGGTGAAAAATGTGAGATTTATACTGATCACAAGAGTTTGAAGTATATTTTCTCACAAAAAGAACTCAACATGAGGCAAAGGAGATGGATTTAATTACTCAAGGATTATGATTGTACGATACACTACCACCCGGGGAAAGCAAACAAAGTAGCAGATGCTTTGAGCAGAAAAGACCATGGAGTTATGAACATGATGAGAATTGAAAGGGATCCAATTTTCATGGATCTAGTGAAGATGGACATGGGAATAACCAGGGAAGGTGAAACATCAATGCTTTTTCAAATGGTTTCCAAACCATCTTTACTAGAAAGGATTAAGAGTTCTCAGACCGATGATGAAGAATTTTAGAAGAAGATTAAAGCTGTGAATGATGGGAGATTGAGAGACTTTGTGTATGAAGATGGAATTTTGAAATTTGGGAAGAGACTTTGTGTTCCCGATTTACCTGATCTGAAAAGGGAATTGCTAGATGATGCTCATAGTTCCAATTTCTCTATACACCCTGGGAGCACCAAAATGTATAAAGATTTGAAGGAACATTTTTGATGGGACAACATGAAGAGGGAGATTGCTGATTTTGTGTCAAGATGTATGGTTTGTCAACATGTGAAAGCTGGAAGGCAACATCCTGGAGGAGTCATGCAACCTCTTCCCATACCGGAGTGGAAATGGGACAATGTTACGATGGACTTTGTCATGGGGCTACCAAAGACTCCTAGAAGGAACGATGCAATATGGGTTATTGTTGATCGTCTTACCAAGACAGCACATTTTCTTGCTATAAGAGAAGATCTACCCCTGGAACGTCTAGCAAGACTATATATTAATGAAGTTGTGAGACTTCATGGAGTACCCCTATCGATTGTTTCTGATCGTGATCCCCGTTTTACTTCAAGATTTTGGAAAAGTCTTCAGAAATCCCTGGATACTGAACTTCATTTGAGCACTGCTTACCACCCTCAGACAGATGGACAATCAGAACGGACTATTCAAACCTTAGAAGACATGTTGAGATCTTGCTCACTTGACTTTCAGGGTATGTGGGATCAATATTTACCATTGGTAGAATTTTCCTATAACAATAGCTTCCATTCGAGTATACAGATGGCACCATATGAAGCGTTATACGGAAAGAGATGTCGTACACCAACCTGTTGGGATGACGTTGGTGAAAGAAAACTTGTAGGCCCAGAACTGGTGGAGGAAACGGTGGAAAAGGTGAAAGTAATCCAAAATCACATCAAAGCAGCTCAAAGTAGGCAGAAGAGCTATGCCGATAATCGAAGGAAGGATTTGGAATTTCAAGTCGGTGATCATGTTTTCCTAAAGGTATTTCCATGGAAGGGAGTCATACGTTTTGGAAAGAAAGGTAAATTGAGTCCCAGGTACATCGGACCTTTCGAAATTCTAGAACGAATTGGGGCTGTAGCTTACCGATTGGCAATGCCGCCAAGTCTCTCCAAAGTTCACGATGTGTTCCACATATCTCTGTTGAGAAAATACATGCCTGACCCAACGCATGTACTCACCTATGAGGAATTAGAACTGGAACCCGATCTGTCTTATTGTGAAGAGCCCGTCAAGATTCTTGATACAAGAGAACAAGTACTGAGAAACCGGACGACGCGTCTGGTGAAAGTTTTGTGGAGAAATCATAAGATGGAAGAGGCAACGTGGGAACCCGAGGAACTTATGATGAAGAACCACCCGAGTCTTTTTATGCAGTAATACCCTAGAAATTGCGAGGACGCAATTATTTGAAGGAGGGGAGAATGTAACACCCCAAGCTTCCATGGTACGTTTCCCTTCGAATAATGCGATAGCGTGTGTTTTACGCAACCTCGAGTTCTAACACACACCACAACTAATTAAACTAGCCGTTATGAATAGTAATACCTACTTTTTGAAATCATATATATTTTATATTTCAAAATAGACTTCATTTTTGGATTCGGAATATCTAATTTAGCCTAAGGTGAAATTTTGGTACTTTTCGGATAACTTTCATATTTTGATGAATAGTGAAAATTACTAAATTTTAATTAAAAACAACTTTTTTAATCAAAATAATTAATAGTGATAAATTGTGAATTTTAGTGGTTTTAAATTATATTTAGAATATATTTTTACCATTTAATATAATTTTGGTCATTGGACATAATTTTACAATTAAACCGAACATAAACAAGTGTCAATCTTTTGATAGTTATTACCTCTTAAAAACACGTTTTTTGTTTTGACAACGGGAATTAATTTTTAATTAATTTCTTCCACTTCTGTGTTTTGAATTTAGAAAAATGGATTCCATATTTGGAATCAGGATGTCCAAATTGTGTAAATAGGTAACTTTTATTTTTAGACATTTTGAATAATTACTGTGGTAAATATTTTATTTACCATGGTTAAGGGTAAATCCGGTAAATAAGGGTTAAAAAATAATATTATAATAATACAAAATTACCCTAAAACGTGTCCTAACCTTATTGGTGGACACATACCCGACCATGATCATCCTTGGGTCAATTTGGGGACCCCTTGGAGCCACTTGTATGTGGTAGGGACACTTTATATTAATAAAGTTAAAATAAAAATAAAAATGGCATAAGCTTACATCTTTTAGAAGAACAATTTTTACATAGGGTTATACATGTTGGATTTTCGATTATAAATATTAATTAGAAATATAAAAAGATTGCCTACATAATGATATTTTATTTATAATTTTTAGACATCAAATAATTTAAATTATTAATGACACAATAATGATGCAATGTTTACCTTATTAATAAATCATTTAAATAAATAAGATTATAATGATTAAAATATTATCTAAAACCTGTCCAATTCTTATTGGTTGATGTTATTTAGAATATTAGTCATCTTATCTTCGACCTCAATGATTTTTGGACCATTATAAACCGAATATAATTATATTATAAAGTAATACTTTCACTCTTTCCTAAAGAGCCCCTCTTCTCCCTTATAAAAGGAGACCACTTCTACTCATTCCTCACACCTCTCAAGCCACTTGGATCGTCCAAACTCTGCCCCACTAAGCTCCCCACATCCCTCTCCTCCTCCTTGAATATTCCCCTTAGGCAGAAAGCATTTCAAGAAGTCCTTTGGTTCCAACCAAAGTGAGTTACCAAAATTAAAGGTAACGATTTCTCTTAAATTATTTTCATTTATTTTGCTTCTCCAACCCCCAAAATCTTTTTATTTCCTTTCTTTTGTAACAACACCAGTATCCTAAATATACTAGGATGTTGTTATAATAAGGATTCAAACTACACATACACCAACTCCATCTAATGGATGATGAACATAATGTTTCTGTGGATGGCAAACTAACGCCTCACGAAACGATGATTGTTCAAATACATCTTACCGCCTCTCATGGTGGCCATTATGATGGCACTATAATTAAATATGATATTAATGATATATATTTTATATATAAGCTTCTCTAATTCCATTTTATTTCATATCATTATTCGTTTCATGTTGTATATACATACGATAATTTCATTTGAGGAAGTGCGGACTACCGCCCCCTTAAAATGATATGACTCGTTCATACCACACATGGAACGTATAAAAGATGGTGTTAATGAACTTAAGTAACATATATAAAATATTATATTATACTGGAATAGTAATATACCTATGTATCATTTGGATTCAATTCTTTTAAAATAAAAATTAAATGGAAGTAGCGTTCGTGCGTACGTACGGACTACCGTCTCCACGAATGCGGTGAGATCCATCCTCAATCGTATCCATTCAAGTATTATTCTCAATTTAGGGTTAATAATAATGTTAATATCATTCTTATTATGAATAAGATTTAATCTATCCATTACAAACATGTCTTACGTATCCAAAAATTTAAGAAGAACGAATCGATTATCACCTGAAACGACGATAATACTAAGATATTATTAATAAAGCAATGTTAGAAGATCATATATGATATCATATTAATGTATATGATTCTTGTATAATTTAATAACAATTATTTCACCATTATACAGGAGGTTAACCGACCCCAACAAAGGAAAAGTACAAGGTAAGGGTTATTTCACAATCTCTTCATTATCCGAGGTTGTTTATACGTAGTAATCTACTGGGATCTCGTTATCATCCACATCCATGTTTCTTCAAAATGTATTTCAAAGCATTTTTACAAGAATATGGGTTAAAGTCATTTATACCTTTTTTGACTTTTTATAAGAGGAATCTTTCCGTCGTTTTCCAAACAAGGTGCTTTTTAACCTTTTCGACAGAATTAAGATAAGAATGTTTTTTTTAACTTATACGGCGGGTGCGGTTATTTTCCGCCGTTATAAAATCGTCAAAGCTTCCCTTACAAGCCTATAAGAATATTTTCAAAGAAAATGTTTTATTTTATAAATATATGTCTCTTAAATGATTTCAAAATAGAAAGAGATATTTCTTTAAAAAGAGTTTTGATTTCATCTATGTCAACATCCTTTAATGGATTTTATGCTTATTTGAGGATGATATAATATGATACAAAACTTTTATATTGTATTGAAGGTTTTGTGATATGTTTGACTGTGGATGTGCTATTTTTTTATATACCATTCATGGTTTATGGTGAAAGTATTGACATTTCGTATGCTAGTTTAATACGAATGTTTATGTTATGTTTAAACCTTTTCATATGGGAATGCATTGGACTTAATATGTGACGGGTGGAGCCCGCTATAGCTCCTCGATGCATCGGTAGGTCTCATGAGACAAACTAGTGTCTTGGCACAAGGCCTTGACAAAATCTTATTTGTAGTCTTGGCACGAGGCCTTGGCTATGTGGTTATGATAGTCTGGCATTATGCATTCCAACATTATGAAAGTGGTTATTGATTTTTGCATGTGATTATTAGATTAGTAGAATATCCATGTGAATAAGTAAATGGCATTATTTCATTTTACTTTTTCCATACTATGTCGAAGTTAAAGTTTAAAAGGCTTTTGTTTTAGTAATGCAATGCCTTAAATGTTTATTCTTATTTATGAAAGTTTCCGCTATATTGTTATCCCTACTGGGAATTTGAGCTCACCCCTTTTCTATGTTTTATTTTTCCCAGGATGTGAAGAAGTAAGTTATGAATGACCTGCAGGGATTTTATGAGGGGTTAATAGTGTGGATTGTGGAAACATTATGTTGTTGTAGTAGTTTTTCATTTTATGATGTAATGTAAAACTTATGAATATATCTAGTGTTTCCAAGGCTACTAAACCAATCGGTCTTTCGAGATTTGATCTTTCTTGCGATCATGCCAATGTTATGTAATAATGCACCGACTCTGGGTAACTGGGGTTGGGGCGTTACAATTTTTATAGAATTTGATGAAAAAATAATTATTCTTATTTTGAAAAAAAGTTATTATATTTTTTTGGAACATATGATGAAATTGATAGATGGATTTAGTGGTTGGAAATTAATTTAGTATAAATGCAATTAATGTTATTTCGGAATAGGTTTTCTATTTTTTTGAACATAAATGAATATGTACATATATATACGAAATAACTTTTTAGCATGTGATTTTATATTAAAAAGGTGAGTATTATTTTTAGAATAATGGTTTCGTTTATTTTTGGGAAAATATATGATGAAGGGTTTCCTATTCTTTTTGGGGGGTTTGAATTTGGAAAGTAAAATTTTAGTGAATTTATTGTGTTTATTTGTTTTTTATATAGTATGAAGAGAAATTTTTAATGAAACTAAGATTATGTAGGTGTATTTATTGTTTACATAAAAGGATTTTATGGTTAAAGAATTAATTTATCTTTTCATTATTACTTATGATTTATGTGGGTATTTTTGTTATTAAAAAATTATTATTAATTAATATCTATAAATATAGAAACTAAGCAATCATAATTAGGAAAGGTTTTTATATTTTGGGTTTATTAAAATAAATAATATTGAATGGTAATTTATCAATTTATAATTTGGTAATAGGAAATTTATTCCATATTTTATCTTTTTTGTTTGAGGATATTAAACATAGTTTATCAAGATTAATGTTAGGAAATCTATAACAACTATCATATCCCTCCATGATTATTTAATTACAATAATAATATCAAAATATAGTTCCAGTGATCCTGCCATATTTTATAAACTTCATCTCACTTGAAATTTAATATACAACATATTATATTATCATACTATTCTTTGATGTTATAATTGTATTTTCAAAGCATTACATCATATTTTAAAGATATAACATTCCAATTTTTCCGGATTTTGGAATTACTACGAGGTTCCTTATCATGTTTCCTTAATGTCAAAATCAAAAAAATGTATTATAGTCCATTATATTATCATGAAGTAGGATTATATTTATGTAAAATATATCAATCTTATTTTACATATTATACAATGCTTAAGATATTTTGAAACCAACCATTTTTTCAGTATTTTCTCCGAGATCAGTCCAGAAGTGTTTATGGAAAATAAGTCTAAAAATATATTTCAAAACTATATCTTCAAAATCCACAATGAAATAAAACAATCTAAAATTTATTACACTCATTTAAACTAATTTTTCACTTTTTTATGGTAATAATAATTTAGAAACTTTGTGATGCATTGTGTCATTTGATGGACTCGATCTGATACTCCTTCAATCCTTTGAGAGTGACAATGAAATTTGAGTACCACATTGGTCTTCATATTAAAGGGTATGTATAAACATATTTTTTTTATTTTTTTAACTATCTAATTAGGATTATGAGATGTAATTTCCTTAAGGGGTGAATATATCAAACCAAGTATTTATAAATAATACTCCATTTTATGTTAAATTAATATTCATGTTATGAATTAACATATTTATTATACCACATATATAAATTTATTTCACATAAAAAAGTTAATATATATTCAAATTATATACTCATTATGAAGTTAAAATTATTATGATTATTTTAAAACTGAAAAAAATAAATTAAATGTTCAATATATTTTCTAAAATTATTTCTTATTAAGATTAATTTAATAAAATATTTAATTATTTGATATTTTGAAAAATTATAAAGTAAATTTCTTATGTATTCACATATTTTTATTAAAATTAGAATAAAACCATATAAATGATATTTTTTATTTCAATTTATTCATTTTAAAGTATTTATATTTAAATTAATTTTTATAATATAATTTTGCATATACTGAGTGATACATTATATTGAATTTCCTTTTAAAATAATAACTTAAATTCATGTTCAATTTTATTCCAATTTAATTTTTTTACCTAAAATCAAATAGATCAATATATAAATATATTGAACATGTATTATAGGATAATATACTTAATATATCATATAAATATTGTTTAGTTAATATAAATTTATTTTTATTTTAAAATAAATATGAAATATTTTCTTGGCATTTATGGAGTGCCTGTACAACATTTCAAATTTCATAATTGGTGTATTTGAGAATTTTATAAGTATGTATAAGTTTATAATAAAATTGAGTAATAAATATGATGTTTAACCAATGATTTATATA
The DNA here is from genome assembly GCA_963277665.1 of Viscum album. Taxonomy (NCBI): domain Eukaryota; kingdom Viridiplantae; phylum Streptophyta; class Magnoliopsida; order Santalales; family Viscaceae; genus Viscum; species Viscum album. The sequence continues at coordinate 151,219,155 of OY728125.1, forward strand.
TATATTTAACATTTTTAAAATTATAAAATTTGTTTATTTTATAAATTCTTACCCAACACTTATGTAAGGTAATATAAGTAAAAAAATTTATCTTAAAAATATTACCGTGATATGGTTGATAATAACTAATAGGATTAACGACTTTAAGAGATAATATTTATGAATAATAATTTATATTTATGTTATTATTTTATTTCTAATATTAGATAATAGTAAAATTGTCCAAATTGTTTACATAGTATCGACACGGTGCTTGTGAAAGCTAGAGAAAAGTTAAAGATGGTGGTTCTAAAATATATAATATGATTAGAGTTATATTAAATGGAACATTTCATGGATTTTGGGGATAAATATGGTAGTTTTTTTAATAATGTAAATATTTAAAGTCGAATTCCATAGTTATCTAGATATTTTTAATGGAATATTAGAAGAGTAACACAAAATATGAAATTAAAGGTTTTAGAACCGAAGACACCATGGTGGAGGGAGTGTTACCACTTTATAACTATTACTTTTCTCTTTAATTATATTCTTCTTTTATAAAATTGTTACCATTATTTTAGGAACATTTATTCAATAATTTTTGTCATTATTATACAATAATATCATCCATATTGCACTTCAGAAGAATGTAAATATGTAATGAAATCAAATTTTAAATGGATCATCCAAATATACCAATCCATAGAGAAAATTTCAAAAATGTGTTTGTTTTCTGTTCCTATAATACTCTTATTAAGGAAATTAAATGGTCTTCAGGAAAGACCCTATATCTATATCATGCATAATTCCTCTTTCTACCTATGTGTTCACTTCTCTAAGACAAGGTTATGATAGTGTATATACAATAACAATATCTTCAAAAGTTTATAAACATAGTGTTCTTCTTCAATGGTTTAATGAAATATTGGTCTATCTTTAATCAATTTGAGACTCCAATAGCATTTGAATATTCATGCAGATTCTCTAAAAAAATATGTTTGTTTCAATCTTCCTCTTATTCAAATATATATATGACCTACTCCTGGTAGGGAGTTCAGTCTTATGACTTCCTCTTCAAACAAGAGATGAAAAATCCAATTTGTTTGGGGTTTTATCTATTTTTATCTGAAATTAATCATAGAATAAAAACAATTGTTCTTCAGTTAAAGATAATTCCATCATGTAATTATGTTTTTTATTTATATTCTTTAACAACTAGATATAGTCATTGTTTCCCCACATTCTCTCTCATTCCTATTATTCATGATGAACAAGCCATAACAATGATATTATTTAATGGATATCCTTCTTATTCACTTCAAAAAATAGATTTAGTAGTATGCACTTACCCTCCCTATAGAGACCCAAATCTTGACGTACATAGACATTACATTACTTTTTTGGAATACTTAATACATTACAAAACAATCACCCAATAACCGTATTAGTTTAGTGTCTTTGGAAACTCAGAACATAATCTTCTAATCATGGGGAAAGATCTTTAATATCTCCCACAAAGATCTTCTTTTTTTCCCTACCTAAAACTTTCCTTTATATCCTCTGGGAAAAGAAAACATAAAAAGTGTGATCTCAAATGCTCATTAAGGGTAAGCATGGAGAAAATAAAACAACCCATATACATTTGAACTTAAAAACATGAACATAATGTTTAAACATCAAAATCATGAGAAATTATATTAAACATGGTAGTACGTAAGGCATAGATCATAATAGAACATCAATCATGATAAAATAGCATGGGAATAAAACATGTAATTTTTGAAAACCATTAATCACATGATATAATTTCCATAGTAGCCAAGTAATTTATTCCAAGACCATCCTAGTGGAAAAAGTCCCTTAATGAATCTATTTCACTCCTCGTTCCAGTCCTGTATCACTGAACCAGATTAACTTGTTGTTCCAACCATGTATATCTTTTGAGATATAAATATTTAACCAATGCATTGGAGAGAGATATAGGTCCCACCCATCTCATATTGAAATCATTATTATGTGTGCCAAAAAACAATCATAATTCATTCTTCATAACCCAAAGAATAAAATGGTTTTCATAAACATCATCCAATCATAACATAATCCATATAAACAAATGTATATCATTTCATTATAATAAAAATCAAACCATGTAAATAATAGAGACAATATGCTTGAAACATAACCATATGAAATAATGTCATCATAGATGGAAAATAGTTTTGATAAAACACTTGAAATGAATTTTTGAGGAAAATATCCTTTCTTATTCAAAATCATTTTTTGTTCACAAAATAAAATGAAATTTTAAAAGAAAATGACTTTTGTTGAAAATAATCATGAATTCTTGTAGAGAAATCTTCATGTGAATAAGGAGTTATAAAACCGTAAAAATCCATTCATGCCATATAAGTTAAAAAACATTCTCCTCGTACTTTTGTCGAACAAGTGAAAAAGTTCCTCATATGGTAAACAAAAGAAAGATTCCTTCCATAACACAAATTAAAATCCAAAAGAGGTAAAAAATGATTTAAAAATACATGGAAGAATATTAAACACTTTATGAAAACATTTTTATGGACATGGATGAAAATATAACCCCAGTAAATACTTACAAAAAAATAATATTGGTTAAGAATGAGATTGGAATAAATATCCCATACCTTAGGTCTGATATGCTTCGTACGTATCTGAAAATCCTGTGTAATGATTTAAATAAATTGATTGACTTATTATAGAATCATATGATGTCATATATGGTTCCCTTATAACTTTATATTACCTGTTCTTTTGTAAATTCCATGTTAATGCAGCGTTTTGGGTAAAATCGTTTCATTTATCGTACGTGTTTCGAATTGTTGTTCTTGGTATTATTACATATATCCTGATTTACATAATTCCAGAATATAATACATGATTTATATATAATATATATTCATCATATAAATATATATGATAGATCGATAATCAGAATTAAATACACCGTTCATGGAGACGGTAGGTCGTACGTACGCATGAACGTTGTTTTCGTTTTCTTATTGAATTAAATGGAATTAAATAAATGAAACATATCTGTATATAAATCCAGTATCATTATTATGTAATATATTTCACGATTATTTATTATATATACTTTATAATCATACTTGAATGGTTAATCATGGAAAATGAATCTCATCGCGTTCATGGAGATGGTAGTCCGTACGTACGCACTAGTGATGATATCATTCTTTTGATATTAAAATCGTATATAATTGGATTTTATATCATATATAAAGAATCATAATGATGTTATATCTATTATTTATATCATTTATACTCATTATTATACCCATACAAATGGTGAAATGTTGGAATAACAAACTACACCATGACGTGGAGACGGTAATCCGTATGTACCACTACCACAAAAACAGTTTTTCGCAGCGCCCCCCTTTATCAGCGCTTGTTTAGTAGCGCTGATAAAGGCTCGGCTTCAAAAAAAATTTAAAAATATATTAATATATTAATATATAAATACAGTTATATAGTTATATAAATATAATATATATTATTTAAATATATTTTAGATAAGTATAAATATACATTTACAATTATTATACTTAATATATAAGATATTTAGTGAAAATGACTTCATAAAAAATTAAAAAAAATATTTTTAATTAATAATTTGATAATAATTATGGAGTAATAGTCATTTAATAACAATTTGAGGACTAAAAAAATTTAAAAAATTAAAAAAAGATCCAAAATATGTTGAAAACGCAACTCAAACTTCAAACAGCCATAACTTTTGATCCGGGTGTCCGTTTGAGCTCAACGACATATCAAATCGAAGCCTGAAATGATCTCTACGTCGCTTTGACCGGGAAGACCTCGGTAAAACGTTTTTCGAGGCCAAAAGAGGCCCAAAAGGCCTCCAAAACTAAGCTTTTTGTTAGGGTACCCAGATTTTTTAACATTTTTTGGATTTTCAAACTCGTTTAAGGGGGTATTGTTGGCTTTTTTTGGCGGGGACTGAATTTATTCCAAGGTATTACATTCATATGGATATTATGTCTTTGAAATTTCATCTTTTTTTATAATGAACTGCTATTTATAATCAAATATATAACTATATGTACATATTTTTTATATATTCGCACCTAAAAATTAAATTTTTTAAATAAATAATTAAACATATTTACATATAAAATATATTAGCATTATCTAAATAATAACTAATATCCATTTTATTTAAAATACCAATATAGGAATATTAATATACCTATATATTAATCTAACTATATATATATATTAATCTATATATATATATATAAATCTAACTATATATATCTATATTAATCTAATAACTATATATATATAAATATAACTACATATATATATATATATTAGTTTACTATAAATATATATATTAATATAACTATATATATATATATTCATATAACTATATATTTGTTAATATAATTATATATATATTAATATAAATATATATTACTATACGAATAAATATAACTAAATATATATATATATATATTAATATCACTATATATATATATATTAATATTACTATATATATATATATTAATATAACTATATATATATTATAATATAACTATATATATATATTATAATCTAATAACTATATATATATTAATATAAATATATATTACTATACGAATAATTATAACTATATATATATATATCATGAATTGGAAGACAAATCAAAATAGAGTAGTGGTAAAGGCTTAGGCGCGTATGGGGGAGGTCTCGAGTTCAAATCCTGTGGGAGGAAGGGGCGCGCGCGCATGGGGAAATATAGCAGCAAGTGCTGTTAAAGGGTGCAGGGGGTGCGTGGGGTGCTGTACAGGGGCAGAAAAACACTGTAAAATGGGGGGCTCAAGTGCTATAAAAGCCCACCCAATTCGTAGTATTTTTTAAATTTTTTTAAATTTTTTTTAAATTTTTTTAAATTTTTTAATTTGTTTTAACTTTTATCAGCGCTTTTTTAAAAGCGCTGATAAAATGGTCCTTTATCAGCGCTAAAATGAAAGCGCTGATAAGGGGGTCCTATATCAGTGCTTTTCGGAGCGCTGATAAAGGGCCCCCCCCCCCCCCTTTATCTATGCTGGCTTTATCAGCGCTTTTATAGCACTGATAAAGGCCGTGTTTGTAGTTGTGTACGCACCTGTGGTGACTTTTTCAATCATAGGATGTATAAAATAACTAATATGGTTGTAAAATTTTTATAATAAAATAAATTTATATAGAAGATACTAGATTTATTATTTTATAAAGGAAACAACAAATAAGGAGGAAGTGGAAGAAGAAAGGAACTTGACAGAATTGGTAGAAGAGATTACCTCTTTTTCAACATGCCTCTTTTAAACTTCCTCTTAGGGAACTAGGGTTGGTATTTTGAGAATACCAGAACCTCTATGATATAACTAAAGAGGTTGAAAAGATAAATTGGTAGGGTTTTTCCGATCTTGAAGGCTCAAAATTTTGTAAAGAGGAGAGGGAGGAGGTTCCCTTTTATAAAGGAGGAGAGGGGCACCTTAGGAAGAACTTAAAATATTATTTTATAATAAATTCATATTCAGGTTATAATGGATCCAAATTGACTTATTTCGAGGCTAGGGTGGGGATGGGTCGACATCCTCACAACCAATAGGTTTTAGATAAGTTTAGGTTACCATTTTAACCTTATCATTTATATTTAACTCTAAGTTAAATAATTTTACTTTTACCGTGTCTTCTTGTATTCTTACACTATATGGTTAATAAACTTACTATAAACTGCCAATCGAACCCTAATTGGTTCATTAATTTCATATATATTATTATATATGTCTTTTGGATGATCCTTAGATTTTTAGGACCATTATATCAATTAATAATATAATATTTGTTTTAAAAACTCTTTTATGTCAATTTGGATACTATTTGGTATTTTGTTTTTTATAAATTTATAAAAGCATTATTATTTGAAAAACAATTCATATAACCAACCCTAATATGTTATATTAACCTAGAAAATTATTTTAGTTCATAAAAAGTCTAAAATTACATTTATTTGGATATTTATAATATCAATTATGTTAATATTTTGTTAATAAGTTAATTACTACATCATCATTGTGTCATAAATAATTTAAAATATTTAATGTCTAAAAAATAATAATAAACTACCAATATCTAGGAAATCGATTTATATTTCTAATAAATATTTATTTTTGAATTTATATTTTGTATAACCCTATATTAAAAATGTTTTAGTTATTGAAATTTGATTTTAACTCTTTTAACTCTTCTTTAAATAAAATAATAATAAGTGTCCTAATCTAATCCAAGTGGACCAAAGAGGTTCATATTTTATTCCTAAGGTTTCTTTTGGTCTAATTACACTTATCGAATAGAATTAGGACATGTGTTAAGGTATTAATAATATCATTTTTACCATTAATTACCCTATTTACTTTTAACCGTGGTAAATAAAAGTAAAAACTTACTATTCACCAAAAATTATTTTTATCTTATTGTACCAAATTTTACTCCTTGATATTAACCGTGCCTCTTAGAGTTTTGAAATTCCACTCACAGAAGAGGTAAACTTATGTTTTATGTAAATTTTCAAATTCTAATAGGAGGTGGGTAAAAGAGGGTGAAAAGTTCTATAAAACTTTTATATATCTAAAATTATTATAAATTGACTCCAATGAATTACATTAAAATTATATAGGTATTATGTGTCTATTTTGACCTAAAATAAATTTAAGTAAAATAAATAATTATTTAAATAAAAATTCGGTTTTAAACTATAAGTCAATGTTTTTCACTATTCCTCAAAAATTGAATGTTTTTAGAAAAATACAAAAAAATTCTCCCTAGGCTAATTTCGATATTCCGAATCCAAAAATAAAGTACATTTTGAAAGATAAAATTTATAATATTTCAAAAAGTGGGTATTAATATTCATAACAGCAAGTTTATATAATATTTTAATAACATATTGTTGTTTCGACAAAACTCGGTATTGCGTACAATGCAAGCTATCGAGGAAGGTTTCTCTTGCTTGTAATGCAAGGCAAGAATAGTGTTGTGTATACTAAAATCTAATACGGTGTTTCTTATAGCGCAAGATAATCTTGAAGTAGCGGACAACAAAAGGCATCAAAGAAATTAAATGGAATAATTCTCATAAAATGTCGGGGTATTACATTCTACCCCCCTTAAAATGAATTTCGCTCTCGAAATTTGTTGGGGTTATAAATGGTTTTCTACTTGAAAGTTTCTTTCATAGAAACCCACATCGTAAAAAGGAATACTAAATCATCATTTTAAAAATTAACGTTAGAAACATAATGGATAACCAAAGTAACTCATCACTGGGTTTCTACATAAGATAATATAGGTGAAAATGTGGATATGGAAGAGAAATCTGACCATCAAGTTTGGATGAATAGTGGTAGAGAACATGGATATGAAAAATACAACAATCACAAAGCAATAAATTTGTGAGGATCTAAGGTACCATCTGATTCATCAAATATGAGGGTACTAGGACAACATTTTTGGTTTTCAATATCATTTCCCTAATGTTGAAGAATTTTTTAATTAAATGAAATACTTACTTGATTTTGGAACAATCTCACCGTTGTTTGTGCCTTGAAAAATTTTCAATTCATCTCTTAATGAAATGAAGTTGAATTTGTCTTCTGTGAAGTGTTAGCAGATCATGCGATAGAATGATAGGTCATTCCATCTGTCTCAAACATAATGTTAGAAAAATTTATATACATAAGTCCATCTATGGTGATATTAATCATATATGGTTCCTAAAATGGACTTATATTTCATCTATCATACCTCTTAATAAAATAAAACTAGTTTCTACTAAACAAGGACTTTCTATAGGCCAGTGGTAGGTGATAAAGGACTATCGCACTTCGGTTGTGGGTTCGATTCCTGCAACTTTGTCCGACGCGATGGGTTGTCATCCATTCTGCAGGTTGTCCCTTTTATTAAACTAAACTATTATAACATTCCAGAAATAAAATCAAAAAAAAATCTAGCCTTAAACAATACTATCTGATGCTCAACATAATCCATTCCAACCATTAGGCTTATCAGAAATACTTATGTCCAATCTCATAGTATATAGAAAACGACTACTAGAAATGTCATCTTCCAAGCAAGTGAATACTATCATTTATCCCTCATATATCATAAGATATATCATGTTGGTAACATTCCAAACATGTGACTACCTTAATCATGTATTCTTTTGAAACATGAATTACCATAGAACCATAGTGAAAAAATGAATGCTGTCAAAAGTTAACTCTTTCCACATACCAAAATCCCAAAATTTATATATTCTCAAACCATGATATGACTTTGTCCTTATATCAGTCATGAGCTCATGAATACTATCAATCATTTCATTTTATCCTTATCCCTTAATTATGCGCATATCATCTTATTTCCAAAAATATTTCAATCAATTTTCATGGTTACCAGAACCATAAAATTATTGAAAACTACAATATACCAATAAATAAATATTCCAATATTCCACGATACTATAAACAACATTCTTTTGGAATCCCATTACATAAAAACTTAATAATTCCACCACATTGTTTTCATATTCAACAACGCCAATAGTGATCGCATGTGACATCCCTTTGTCCTTTGCCTAAAGAGGTTGTTTATGTCCACCATACTTAACCCTTGGATTAGGACATTGATTAGAATAATGCCGCATTTACTTGGACTTGTAGCATTGAAGTGATGGTGGTGCGTTCTCTGTAGTCTTTTCCTTATTCACATCATTAGCTGCCCTTTTTCCATTAATTTGACACTCAGATGCTCGATGACCTTCTTTTACACACTTAAAACATTTTCAAGTCCCTTTAAGACAATCTCCACCATGCGTCTTTCCACACTTTGAGCATAAAGAAACATTCGTCTTCTTTTCACCATTTTTTTGAGATTTTTCCTTGAACTCCATCTTTTGTTTCTTGTCAAAACCATGAGATGGATATGTAACACCAAATTCCAGTTCTACCTTGATAGAACAACTCACAATATCTTCATAGATAATGAAGTCTCTTATATCTAATGTACTTCAAATACTTGGTTTTAAGCCATTGAATAATTGATCAACTTTACTTTCAGGTTGGATGATAAAGCCAGATGCATACCTTCCAAGCCATTTAAAATTCACCTCGTATATACCAACAGATTCATCATCCTTTTGTTTAAGCTTAAGGAACTACATTTCTATACTTTTTTTGAAGAATATGAGGGAAGTACTTATTGAAAAATAAGTTCTTGAACTTGTCTCATTCCATGGATTCAATTTTACATTGGGGAATTGTATTCATAATTAGAGTCCACCACTGGTCTGCTTCACCTTCTAAATGGTAAATAGCCAGAAAGGATTTTTCATGTTCTGAACATCGAAGTATAGAAAGTATATTTTCAATGGTACTGATCCATTATTCAGCAACAAGTGGATCATAAGACCCACTGAAAGAAGGTGGACGTTGCCTCATGAAAGATTCAATAGAATATTGTTCCCTTCTCTACTCATTCGGAAGTCCAGAATAATTCATAGCTTGTGTAAGTATAGCAATAGGATTTTTCACTCCATCTCCCATAAGATTGGTTTGTTCAGGAGGAAAATCATTTCATTTCCCATTACATTGATCAACACGGTTCCTTTGGGTTCTAGCCATCGTCTAAAACCCAAAAAGAATATTGTGAGATCCAAAAATCATGCTAGGAAAACAAGATAAGAAAGTGGGAGTACCTTCAATATATAACATCTTAGGTTTAATTCTAAGATCGTTACCGTAATTCTAGGACTATAACCTATACTTATACTTAACCTTAGAGACATATCTAGACATACCTTAGAAATTTCTCTAGGGATCTCACTAAAGTTTTCGCATCCTAGTTTCCAAAGTTTAACTAACCCTTCGATCTGATACCAACTGTAGAGACCCAAAGCTTGACGTACATTGAAAATTACAATACTTTTGGGGAATACTTAATACATTACAAAACAAACTCCCAATGGCCAAATTATTTTAGTGTGTTTGGAAACTCGGAACATAATATTCTAATCATGGTGAAAGATCTTCAACATCTCCCATAAAGATCTTATTTTTTTCCTACCTAAAACCTTTCTTTATATCCTAGGGGAAAAGAAAAACTAAAAATGGTGATCTCAAATGATCAGTAACGGTAAGCATGGAGAAAATAAAACAACCCATATACATTTTAACTCAAAAACATAAACATAAAGTTTAAACATCAAAATCATGAGAAATGACATTAAACATGGTAGTACGTAAGACATATATCATAATGGAACAAAAATCATGATAAAATGGAATGGTAATAAAACATTTAATTATGGAAAAATATTAAGCACATGATATTCTTTCTAAAGTAGCCAATTCATTGCTACCAAGACCATCCTAGTGGGAAAGGTCCCTCACTGAATCGAGTTCACTCTTCATTCCAGTCCTGTATCACTGAAACGAATTAACTTGTTGTTCCAGCCATGTTTATCTCATGAGATATAAATCTTTAACCAATGCATTGGAGGGAGATATAGGTCCCACCCATCTCACATTGAAATAATTCTTATGTGTGCCACAAAACAATCATAAATCATTCATCATAACCCATAGAATAAAATGGGTTTCATAAAAATCATCCCATCATAACATAATCCATATAAACAAATGTATATCATTTCATCATAAGAAAAATCAAACCATGTAAATAATAGAGACATTATGATTGAAACATAACCATATTAAATAATGTCATCATAGATGGAAAATAGTTTTGATAAAACACTTGAAATGAATTCTTGAGACAAATATCCTTTCTTCTTCAAAATCATTTTATTTTCACAAAATGACATGAAATTTTAAATGAAAATAACTTTTTTTAAAATAATCATGAATTCGTGTAGATGAAATTTCATGTGAATAACGTGTTATAAAACTGTAAAAATACCTTCATGTCGTATAAGATAATAAAATCATTCTCCTCGTACATTTTCTGAAAAAGTCAAAAAGTTCTTTGTATGGTAAACAAAAGAAAGATTCCTTCCATAACAAAAAGTAAAAGACAAAAGGGGGTAACGATGACTTTAAACATATATGGAAGAATATTAAACACTTTATGAAAACATTTTTACAGACATGGATGAAAAATATAACCCCAGTAAATACTTACAAATAAACAATCTCGGTTAAGAATGAGTTTGGAATAAATATCCCTTACCTTAGGTCCGATATGATTCATACGTATCCAAACCTCCTGTATAATTATTTAAATAATGTCATTGAATTATTACATAATCATATGATATCATGTATGGTTCACTTATGACTTTATATTACTCGTTCATTTTGTAAATTCCATGTTAAAGTAACGTTTTGGGTAAATTCATTTCATTTATCATATGTGTTTCGACTTGTGGTTCTTGATATTATTAATTATATCCTAATTTACATAATTCCAGAATTCAATACATGATTTATATATAAAATATATTCAGCATATAAATATACATGATAGATCAATAAACGGAATGAAATACATCCTTCATGGAGATGGTAGGCCGTACGTACGCATGAATGCTGTTTTTGTTTCCTTATTGAATTGAATGGAATTAAGTAAATGATACATATATTTACATAAATCTAGTATAATTATTATGTAATATATTTCATGATTATTTATTATATATACTTTATAATGATACTTTAATGGTTAATCGTGGAAAATAAATCTCATCGCATTCGTGGAGACCGTAGTCCATACAAACGCATGGGCGATGATATCATTCTTTTGATATTAAAATCGTATCTAATTAGATGGTATATCATATATACAGAATCATAATGATGTTATATATATTATTTATTTCATTTATACTCATTATTATACCCATCCAATTGATGAAATGTTTGAATAACAAACTACGCCACGACGTGGAGACGATAAGTCGTACGTACGCACGTGTGGTCACTTTTTCATTCATAGGATGGATAAAATAAATAATATGGTTATACAATTTTTATAATACCATTAAATTATATATAAGATATTGTATTTATTGTTTTATAATGTAAACAACAAATAAGGAGGAAGTGGAAGAAGAAAGGAACTTGAAAAAATCGGTAGAAGAGATAACATCTTCTTCGACGTGCCTCTTTTAAACTTCTTCTTAGGGAACTACGGTTGGTATTTGGAGAAGACAAGAACCTCAATGATATAACTAGAGAGGCTTAGAAGTTAAATTTTTAGGGTTTGGATGAGATTGAAAGCTCAAAATTGTGTAAAGATGAGAGGGAGGAGGTTCCCTTTTATAATGGAGGAGAGGGGCACCTTAAGAAAAACATAAAATATTATTTTATAATAAATTCATATTCGGTTTATAATGGACCCAAAGTAACTTATTTCAAGTATAGGGTAAGTATGGGTCTAAATACACTCAACCAATAGGTTTTAGACAAGTTTAGGATACCATTTTATCCTTATCATTTATATTTAACTCTGAGTTGAATAATTTAACTTTTACTGTGTCTTCTTGTATTCTTACACTATATGGTTAATAAACATACTATAAACTACCAATAAAACCCTAATTGGTTCATTAATGTCATATATATTATTATATAAGCCTTTTGTCCGATATTTATATTTTCAGGACCATTATATCAATTATTAATATAATATTTTTTTGAAGAACTCTTTTATGTCAATTTTGACACTATTTGATATTTTATTTTTTATAAATTCATAACAGTATTATTATTTCAAAAAAATCATCTAAAAAACTCTAATATGTTATAATAACCTATAAAATTATTTTATTTCATAAAAAGTCTCAAATTATATTTATATGGGTATTTATAATATCAATTATGTTAATATTTTGTTAATAAGTTAATTACTGCATCATCATTATGTCATAAATAATTTAAATTATTTAATGTCTAAAAGATATAAATAAAATACCATTTTGTAGGAAAATGTTTAAGATTTATAATTAATATTTATAGTTGAATTTATCTTATGTATAACCCTATATTAAAAATGTTTTAGTTATTAATCATTGATTTTAACTCTTTCAACTCTTCTTTAAATAAAATAATAATAAGTGTCCTAATCTATTCCAAGTGGACCAAAGAAGTTCAATTTTTATTATTAAGGTTTTTCTTCATCCAATTACACTTTCCCAATATAATTAGGACATGTCTTAGGGTAATAATAATAATAATTTTACCCTTAATTACCTTATTTACTTTTAACTCTGGTAAAAAAAAGTAAAACGTTACTATTCATCAAAAATTATTTTTATCTTATTGAACCACATTTTACTCTTTTATATTAATCGTTTCTCTTGGATATTTGAAATTCCACTCATAGAAGCGGTAAAATTAAGTTTTATTTAAATTTGCAAATTCTCCTAGGAGGTGGGTAAAAGATGGTGAAAAGTTCTATAGAATTTTTATATGTCTAAAATTATTTTAAATTGACTCCAATGAATTAAATTGAACTTATATATGTATTATGTGTCTATTTTGACCTAAAATAAATTTAAATAAAATAAATAATTATTTAAATTAAAATTCGGTTTTAAACTATAACTGAGTGTTTTTCACTATTCATCAAAAATTGAAAGTTTTCAGAAAAATACCAAAAATTCACCCTAGGATAATTTCGATATTCTGAATCCAAAAATGAAGTCCATTTTGAAAGATAAAATTTATAAAATTTTAAAAAGTGGGTATTACTATTCATAACGGCTATTTTTTATAATATTTTAATAACATATCGTTGTTTAGTGAAACTCGGTATTGCGTACAACGCAAGCTATCAAGGAAGGTTGCTCTTGAATGTAATGAAAGTCAAGAATAATGTTGTGTATACTACAAGCTAATACAGTGTTGCATATAGCGCAAGATAATCTTGGTTTAGCACATAAAAAAATACATCAAAGAAATTAAAAAGAAAAATTCTCATAAATTCTCTGGGTGTTACACTCCCCATCTTTTCAACCAAGATACATCGATATTACACTCTATACTATTTTCAAGGACTACATAGATCCTTATGTATCCATTCACAAAACTCTCCATTTACCTTCATCGGTGGTGTATACTACACCTTGTTCCCGATGATCTATGATCATTCTATGTGTCAATAGAACAAACCATGTTGTTTTGGAATAACTTATCAGATAACTACTCCATGATCCTTATTATTCATATTTTAAAACTAAATTTATTTACTCCTTCATATTCTATTTTTTAAGGATTCAAAATTATTTCCATTTAATTATTACATTTAAATATAAAAGCTTTTAATTCATGGAATATTCCATAACACATCACTTATTGTGACATAGAAAATATCCAAATAAAACACCATTACTATTCTCACTAGAAACCAATCTATGATGTGTTCCCTTATAAATGTATGTTTTATCTTAAACCTAAGAATTCTAATTATTTTCCACACACCCACATCTACAAAAAATGCTCATAGTGGCCATCTAAATTTTCACATGGGATTTTCTGAACACACCACACCCAATTGTATGATATGACACATTCCTATTTACCATTTGTATAATGTTTGTGACAAACAAGATTCTTCAATATATGTTACACCATATCCTTTACTACCATTACATAGGGCCTTCCCATGGATCACATGGAACTCTCCATTGCAAGATGCTCATCAAAATTCATTTTTTCAAATGAAAAACAGATTGGTTTAGTATTTTCCCATGGTATACCTTTAAATAAGTCTCTGATTTAATATTACTATACTTATGATTCCCTATTTTACTCTTACATAGCTCAAGGTACCCATACGCAGCTCAAATCAGTTTCATCCTTGTTTCCATTTATGTGAATTCTTATTCAAATACCTTTACACAAAATAGAACACACCCTTACATGACTCCCTAAGAAAATTCTTATACACAAACCAAAACACACCCTTATGTTCATCATAATATTACCCTCACATTATTTGAGGAACATTATGTGCATGTCTAGTTTACATGAGGGTCATGTTTAGTGTAACTTGATAAGTGATTGATTCACATTCTTCTGATCTCCATATTTCTTCTCTAAGATAGTGAAACTATTTTCCAAATTTAAATATTTATTTCCATGGAATTTCATTTCCTTTCATTTTATATAAATAGTGGATTTCTTATGGAATTCATTGGTACTTATCTTAACTATAATTCCATTATAAATTTTTATGGTTAGTGAAAATAATACATTTTACATAAAAACCATAACTCTTATTTTCCTTTTTCAAATGAGATGGTGTTTCTGTAATTATTATTCAACCACAGAGCCCTTGGACCTCTGTAAACACACTCATAGTGTTCACAAAATGTTCAAAATAATAGCATGTCATATATATCATCATCTGAGATAATTTTCTTCCATATTTTTCATTAATATTCTTCTTAACCAAATCCATTATAAGATGTTGTAAAGGTAAATTTTCCAACATTCTATTTTCCCTTTAAGGATCTTAACCTCTTCTTGATCCCCCTAATTTTATCATATTTTTTCTATTAGTTTGGTATTCAATTCCATCAACATTGATCTATATTTAAATCCTAATTTTATATTCTATTAATGATATTTCATGAGAGGGACAACAATAAATTTTAATTCTTTTTTCTATGGCTATATTTTTAAAAATCTATTGTATGTGTACTTCTAGTGAGTTGCTTTGAACATTCATCTTCACACCCATTTTCATTATTACAAAATTATAGACACTTCATACATATTAAACCATTTTTCTCCTGTACATATCTTTAATTAATGCAATTTCAGCATTTTGAATAATTTTCTACAGCTCCAATTTTGTATATAGTAATTTTATCCCTCCTTCATCTCTATATGTACATTCACCATACTAAATATATGATTGCATTACCAAGACTTCAATAAAATTCAATATTTTTTCAATATAAGAGGATTAATAAATTTATATATTCAAACACATATTCAAAAATATTTTTAGAATCATATATAAAAATATAGACAAAATATATCATGTAGATTTGAGTTTTATAATTCCAAGGAGTCTTCTTGTACTTATTCTAAAAGATACTTTTTTTATAATAAATTATTCACTATCATTTTTCAATGGATTTAAATTTTTACCAGTTTTTGAATCTTCACTAGAAGTAGATAACACAACAACTATTTTCTCAACTTATTTTAGAAAAATAACGGGTAGGGTCTCATATATTTCCATGTCTGTTGCACAATGGAAGAGATTCTTTTGAAATTCACTAGAAAATGATCTATGCAATATCTTTTCTTCCATTTATCTTTATTCCTATTATTTTTCTTCATCAAATAAACATATAAATGAATGTATTACACCACTTAAATTCTATAATATATAAGTAAAGTGATCATTTCTATCCACCAACCATCAAAATATGTTCTTCTTAAAAACCGAGGATTCAACATTGATTCTATGTGAACAAATAAATCAATGAATATTGAATGATTATGTTAAACTGTATTCTCTCTAACACCCCTTAATGAAAATATGACACCCTAAGAGATGGGTGAATTAGGGTGTTACCATGTTATTACTTTTATTTTCCACTTTAATTATATTCATCTTCTAGTAACATGTTCCCATGTTATTACTGAAAGTCATTCACATTGTTTATAATTTCAATATCAATCATATCACCCTCCATGAACTCATTCTGAAAGGTAATATACTAGGAAACTATGTTTTAATTAGTTCACCCAAATGGTCTAATCTAAGGAGCTTTCCCCAATACCGTGTTTCTGTTTTTGGGATATAGTACTCTTTGTAGGGATATTTCATGCGATTTAGGAAGGACTCACTATCAAAATCATGAACAATGTATCTTCATCCATAAGGGTGTACTACTCGAAGATGAGGCTGGGAGAATTTATATTCGATGTATGCATCGTCACGAATTTATAGATATAATGGTATCCTTTAAAAAGTTAATGACATGTGGTCTTAGATTAGTTTAAGAATCCAATTGTATTTATATATATAGGTGGATTATTTGACATGATCATAGTTTTTTTCACTCTTTTGATTATTAAAATCTAGATGAGACCAACTCCTTAGTGGGATTTGAGTCTTATAACTTCCTATTCAAATACCATATGAGAAACTCCTCTTCGTTTGAGGTTTTCTTTGTTGTCTTCCCAAAATGATATCAACAGCATCACTCTTCTTCCCCAGAAGAAGATAATTCCAATATTATATTATATTATTAATTTTTTCTATTCAAAAACAAGATTTGATTATTATATGCCCACTTATTCTCTCAAGACAGTTTTTCAAGATGGTCTAGATATAATAATGATTGTTTTACTGGATCTCCTTATTTTCTCTTCAGAATCCTCATGTAATAGTATGTGTAGTATCTCTCCACTTACTCAAACCATATATATTTATAGTATACAATATATCCATCTTTTTTAAGGGCTTATTTGTGACTTATTTATCCATCGATGACCCCAATTCATCTATTACCACATGTGGTGTAAACAACACCATGTTTCTCCATGCTCTATGATAATTCCACATGAATATATAGAAAACATGGTTATTTAAATATTACTTATCCAATAATTTCTCTATTGTCTATGTCCTTTAAATTTTAAAAATTCTTTCATTGCCTTTATCACCTTCAATATCTTCAATATTGAAAAATATTAACATTTAACTCTCATATTTTAATCCAAAAGCTTTTTATGGGTTGATTATGATCTAGAACATCACCTCCTACGACATATATTGTCTCTAGATAAAACACCCATTGAAATGACCATTGCTAAAATCACTCAAAATTGACTATTTATATATAAATAAAACAAACATCAAGGTACTTTAAAATGATGTAAGCTCAAGGAATCATCAATAACAATCAAATTACTTTCTCTAGAAAGATCCCCAATGCTATAATAAATAAAAATACATTCGTGAGGGTTACCTTTTCTAAAAAGACTGATAGAAGAAAAATTACCATCCCTTAAGGTGTGACTGATCTTTGTATCATTAATGATGATTATTCTTCCATTCCTGATAAGATAAGTGAGGTACCAAGGAGTACAATTTATTTCCAACATGAATCTAACCAAAAGTATCAAATCTATTTCAATCACCGCAACACTAATGTTGTAATGATATCAGAAATAGATGCCACTGAGGAGAGCACGGATCTCTACCTCAATTTCATTACATGTACCATAAAATGAAATAAAACCAATTATCATAGACCCTATGTCATCATGAACAAGGACTAATCCTCTCGTGTTTCCTTGAATGCATGACCCATCAATATTTAGTTTCATGGAAAAAGTAGATAGGTTCCTTTTCATCCACCTTACAACAGGAGAAATACATTCAATCCTTGAAGAATTGGGAATAAATCCTCCATCATCCATATGGGACTTATTTCTATAGAAGAATGAAATAAAATCTGCCACCATTTAATTGACAAGAGCATTAAGAAGGAGAAGTGAAACCTACAACCCTTCTCTACACATATTCCTCATTTCCCATAAAACCAAAAAAAAACTAAGGTGAAAATCATACCATGAGTCTTGATATCAGAAGTTTAATGCACTTATCCCTGAAACATTAAGGGGATGAAATTATGAAAACATCTGGCCTATTACAAGAGAATAACCCTTTGGTCAACCAGTCCCCAAGAAACATGAGCCCAAGCACCATCAAAAAATAGATGCCACACTGGCTCAGTACTATGATTATCACATCTCATGCACCTTTATACCATACAGACCCCCTATCTTTGAACATTTTCATCCATCGTAATTGCATTCTTCCACAATCACCAGATGATAAAATTCATATTATTCAGGATATATTTTCACCACAACATGATTTCCCACCTATACATCTGATGATTTGTGTGAGAGATTTTGAGATAGTCCCGAGAATTGAATCCCCTAATGATGATTCTTTGAAAATACATTTATCAGGTTCATCTATAATAGTAATTTTGTCATACACAATTTTCTTATCTAGATCGATAGTGGCTGCTATAATACTTGGATACAGGATCTCCTAAGAAACAAAAATCTCTAGCATAGGACACCTTGGGAATACAAGTCTCTATCCAGCCAAATTATCTTTCCAATATTTGATGTCTCCATGCCTGATAATCCACTGTATCTTATCATCAAAACCTCTGAGGTGTTCACGTATGCATCGTGGCAGCCAATAATGCTTTCCCAGATGATCATCCCATGTGTTACAAACCTCCCTATACCTTCTTCACAGAAATCTCACCTAGAAATAATTACCCTCACTAATATTCCTGGCCAAGAGCATTTTCATAGAAGATATCGAATCATCCATGCTTTTCTTATTGATCCCCTCTCAGACAAAGGATGCGCCAACCGATTCTAGGAAGACCAATGACACTTTGCCTCACACTTGTAATCCTAGATGAAAGAATTTTTAATTTTTTCAGTTATATATATTACCCTTTATTGGCTTCATCACCAACAAAACCTGCATGCGCATAGAAGTAAGAATGTTGTTCTCCAATGTGATTCTACCACTAAAGGATTGAAATTTGTTTTTCTAGTAAAGGATATGGGTAATGATATGACTCACCTACTTTTCTTAACACACCACACTCATTACTGTGTTATGGTACATTTCTATATATTTCTTGTTTTTATGATGCTTTATCAATATGAGTTGCACCACACACTTTATGAAACCCATGGAGGGTCATCTCATGGAAAACACGTAATTCTCAAGTGAAACACACTCATCAAAATGCCTTTTTCAAATGAACTACAATATGGTGTGGTAATGATATAACCTTACACGAGTCCCTAATTTTACCTTATTTATCCCTTGAGTGATTTTTTCACTCTTGTATAGGTCATGGTACCCTTACGTAGCACAAATCATTTTCATCTATTTTTATTATTACATGAATTCATATTTAAATACCATTATAAAATCCAGAATTCACCCTTTCATAACTACCTATGAAAATACAATTATGTAAATTGAAATATACCCATATGTATGTCTCAATATTACTGTTACATGATCTGATGACCTTTATGTGCATTCCTAATTTACCCTTAGGTGGATTCATCAATTGAAGTCAAATTTATGTGGAGGTCTTGATTCATTATTTACACTTGCATGGGTTATTCATGGTACTGATAATACCCTTACACACATAATTTCAACATCCAACACCCTTACACATGTATATTGAGTTAATTTTATGCAAGTTACATAAGTCAATGATAACTCTTACCCTTACACAACATACTTTCCAGCAGTCAACACCCTTTCGTTGGTCCATAATTAATCCATACCTCACAAAACTTCTTTCAAATGATTCATGGGTTTTATCAATCACCAAAAAACATCTCAAATAAGAATCCAAGAAACATTTATCCCCTGATATAAAAAATTTCACACATTATACTCAATAAATAGTTTCTACAACTCTATTCTAGAATTTTCTCCCATAAAAACATCTCTTCAAGCTTCACTTTGTCCATAATTCTTCAAAAACATGTATAGAACTATCTAATATAGTATTCCACCACACCGACAAAAAAAATCATCATAATAACACTATAGTTATTTCACCCAATTTTGTTTTTAATTTTAAATTATTCCCACAACACATTGAATATACTTTAAATAAATATATATATATATATTTAACAAATCCGACATATAAACCCTTGGTTTTAAAAAAAGGGAGATTTAAGGTTAAAATTTATTTATAAATTAATAAAAAATAAAAAATAAAATTGATTCAAAAATGGATGAGAAAATATAGATACTATCATCCATTTTCAATTTATGATCCACTTTTAATTTTTAAAATCATATTCTCAACCTTTAAAGACAAAATATTTTCAAAAATTCCATCAAATATTTTCTATTAAAAAAGATTAATTTTACCTTCTCAAAATCACACTAATGTTTGATTTTATCTTCATATTATTTATAAATAACTCTGTAAACATCCATTTACACCTTCATAAGTCTCTGATCTAGTGAAAACCCCTTCTTTGAAGTCTGTAAGCTCAATCCAAGGGATAAGGCTCAAAGATAAAAGTGAGGGTTCCAAACCACTTTTTAATTTAATATTTATTATTATTTTATATAAAAACTACTTTAATACACCTCTTATTTTACTATCAAAATTACGTTCTCATGAAAAAATACCTATTTATTTTATAAATAATGATATATCACCCAATACATCTCACTGAATCCATTTGATCAAACCATACAATGTAAAAAAATATGAGTTTAAAAACATTTTTTTTATTTCTACTTAATTATACTTCCAAAAATTTTATAAAATTTAATGATTTATAAAATTAAATTTTAAAAAAATTGAATACTTAAATATTCTTATAAATCTATAAAATAAAATATTTTACATAATCTTTCTAAAATCCTTTTAAAAAATCTTTTTACACATGGTAGTTTTACACAACCTAAACAAATGATGAAAATTTGTTTTTCAATTATTCATTTTAAGACTATTCATATAATTTTATTTCATGATTTTATATGAAATAATAATTAATAAATATAATTTAATTTTTATGGGTTGACAATATATTCATGATAATTATAAAATTATGTGTAAACAATCTTAGTAAATTATAAGTGTCTAAATCTTGAATATCGAGGAAAAATCAATGAATGGTAACTATCTATTAATAAAATAAACCAAATCACTTATTGAATTAAATGAATCATATATATAATTAAAATGGATTTTAATTCATTAATATTATATCATTTTATATGAATATTCAAGAAATTTCACAAAAACATGCCTGAGGACCGTATAGGTCTAGTTTCTTTATAGACTAGATACACAATTTTTTTTCCTGAAATATCTTCAAAATATCCCCCAAATATATTTTCACTTAATAACATTCATGGAAATGCCCAACATAATACATTTATTTATTAATTGGGAAAAGGAAACATAGGAATGGATGATCTCAAATGCTCAGTATTGATTAACATGAAATCTATCAATCAATAATCACATGAAACTATAAGTCAAGAAAAAGGGTATAAGAACATGCAAATAAAAATTTAAAAACATGCCATGTATATCAAAGTTTATTTTATTAGTACATGGAATTAGTCGTGGTAATTTATAAGACATGAATCATAAAGCAATCAAATAATATAATCCATGGGATAATAACATTGGAATGAGGCATAAATTTGTGGCATACTCACAAGCATATAAAATCTTTTTTCAAGGCGCTCTACCAAGAATTTCATAACATGTTAGGAATGGTTTAGCCACCCATTTAATTTATTTGGGATCAGGATAACCTTTATTGTACCCACTTTTAGGCTTGGTATATCCTCCCATGTTCTCATTATGTTCATATAGCACTGATCCATAGCCAATGCATTGGAGATAGATATAGGTATCACTTGTCCTTGGTTATAACGTAACCATAAAACTTGGTTTTAACGTAACCATAATACTTGGTTTTAATGTAACCACCATACATGGTTATAATTTAACCCCCACCATATAATTAAGACAAAAATATTTTTTCTAAAAGATCATAATGTATTCATCATAACATTATATCATAAACTATGAAAAGTAAATGGGTTTTATAAACATTATTCAATCAATTATAGCACAACCCATAAAAAATAAATGGGTTTAATAAACATATAATCATCATAATATTAAATCATATATAGAAATAATATGTATGATTCCATTGGACCATATCCCTAGTAAAACTTATGAAACGCTAAAGGTTGTAGTCATTGATGATTAGAAATTCCACAAAGATATAATTAAATTAGTCTAGAAAAAAATAACTTTTACACTTTGGAAATAAACTTTTTAAAAATAATTGTTTCAAAAAATATGGATAAAATACATTTCTTTGAAAATAAACATAAATTGTTTTAAAATAATATTTAATTAATTGAGTGGTTATGATGGTGGAAAATGTAAAAACCCCGACCCTGATTGCTTGGAGCAGGTACCTTATTTAATTACAATGGAATGATTACAAGAAATTATTGTCATTAAGGAATGAATATTTTAATTTATTTTTAAAACTAGATACATATATAAGTTCAACATTACAACTTTATATGAAATACAATATATAAATTCCTTTGAAAACATCCATAACTCCTTGGTTATTCCTGCATGTCATTCATAATATACTTCTTCATGTCCTCAAAAAATGAAACATAATAAATAGGTGAGATCAAATTTTCATTAAGGGTAATAAATATAGTGGATTATATCATAAGCATAAACATTAGGCATTGTGAATAACTAGAAACATATGCATTTAAAATTAAACTTGAACACATTATAGAAGGAATAAGAACTGAATAAATAATTCCATAAAAAATAAGAATCATGAGTATTATGAAAGTATAATAACCACATTAAATTTCAATTACTTGTTTCATAATTATATAATACATAATACTAGACATCATAACCATTCTTTCAAGGCTTTCTTCCAAGACCATAAATAACCATTTTGTAAGGGCCTCGTGCCAAGCAGTAGTTTTTCTCATGAGACCTGTCGATGCATAGAGAAGCTATTGCAGGACTCACACATCTCATAATAAGTCCAATTCATTCCTCATATTAATGGTTATACACATAAACAACATAAAAATTAATATTCAAACTAACATATGAAATGTATATAACTTTCCTAAAACATTAAGCATAAATATGGACCATTCAGAGTAAATTGGTGAATGGTTTTAAGATAAACAATGCACAGTCAAACAAATAATAAAAAATTAAATTAAATATGGTAGATTATATAATAAAATATTAATCCCAATAATACATAATAATCAACAAGAATTTTTAAATGATGAAGATACTCTTATAAAATCATTGAGTAATTCCTGAGATAAATACTCTTTCACATGGAAAGTAAGAGTTTGTTTGGAAATTTCATTATATAAACCCATAATTTAAGTAAGATATTATTTTCATAATAAAATGATTTATTTTAGAAAGATAATGGTTTATAAAAATATATTATAGACTACCCTTGAAAATAGGTATAAATTTGATAAATTCAATTGAATCGGGCTTATATTTCAAGAAGAGTTTCTGAAATATCCTGTAAAAACATACAACTCCCCAAAAATGAAAGTAGTATTATGGTTGGTACACATATATATAACAACAAAAAATAATTTATGAGGATTAAATATGAATAAATAATAATTTAATTGGGGTATGTAGAGAATAAGAGTAACCCAAATGAAAGTGGAGGTTTGGGTAGAAAACCCTTACCTTAAGTCTGATGGTGTTCTTCACTTGATCTTACTGTCCGGGATAACGAAATTAAATTAAGTAATTAATATATAAATAACCTATTATGTATTTAGTTGATTAATTATATCATTAATAAGATCATTCATGGCCTTATTGATGGATTTAAGATGTTCAATTTTATTGTTTGGGAGCGTTTTCTACCTCGGTATTCATGACCAGTTTGTTTATATACATGTATGGATAAACATGTAAGATGAAAATGGTTTCAAAATATATAAGTTTTTTTATTTCGTAACATAAATAATATTAAATGGTTATAAACTTCATTTGTTTATTGTAATTTAATATTAATCATTATATAAAACTTTATGATAGTTTTTTGGGTTAATTGACAGTTTTTATCACAACGAACTCATTTTTATTTATAAATCAATATCATGTATAAAAAAATAATAAAAAACAATAAATAAGTTATAATACATATATTATTTTCTATTTTAACTGTCAAAAGTTTTTCATGACTAGAATGGAAGATGGTAACAGAAATTGAAAACCGGACATCCTTGAATGTGATAAATTAACACATCTCGAATGGTGTTTTCATTAGTAGTATAAAAGAAGGGGAACGAAGAGATTATGATGAATTATTCCATTATCACAACAAAATTACATTACATGTAAGGTACTATAGTTATCATAACTTTTGGATGAAAGGAGGTGAGAAAATAAAAATAAAATAACGGAACTTGAAATAAAAGAAATGAAAAGAGGAATTTACCTCTTGAAGTTATCTTCCATGAGAGCCTATTTAGGTACGAGGTTTTGTTATTTTTATGATACAAAGGGATAATATAATTATGGGAGGAGCTTGGGAAGGTTTTTCAGAAGAATTTATACAAGGCACAAGGCTTGAGAGGAGTGAATAGAAGAGGGAGTGAGGGGAATTTTATAATTGAGGATATGTGCGATTTCTGAATATCTTAATCCTTATTTTATTATTTTGCTCTTTAAAATTAATAGTATTGATTATTGTAACCAAGAATAGTAATATGTGCATGTTATTTTTCACTAATGGTTTCTTACATCATCCATGATGAAAGGAATAGTGTATTTAACCCATAATGTATATATACAGTAAATTACCGTATTCCACTATTCAAAAAAATTAAAATATTTTAGACCAATTACAAAAACTCACCATATTAATTTTCAACATATAGAATCCGATAATTCACTTAATTTTATCAAAATAATTTCCTAAATATGATAAATATTATTTTTAATTAAAATCACCATTTACTCAAAAAAATACGTGTTTTTAAATTATATCTATTTTTATAATACCCTAAAAAATTAAATAAGGTCTCATGAAATTATCAAAAAAACATTGTAAAAAAATTATGGATTGTTGAATAAATTTTATTAAAAATTAAATATATTTTAAATTAATTTATTAATTATAAAATTGTAAATAAATATTTATTGCTCACAAAAAAAACAACACTTAATTATTAATGTTTCAAATATTCACATTCATTTATAAGGTTCCTATATTTTATTTATAATTACATGGTTGAGGTTACTATTCATAATGGTAAATTAATATTCATAAGGGTCAAGTAACTATTTATAATGGTATGTCACTATTCATAAGGGTAAGTTACTATTTACCAAACAATAAGTTGATACTATCGGACTCTAAATATTTTACTGGATGCAACCATGTATGTTTGTTTTGAGAAATTCAAAACATAGAATTCCCAAAATTAAATTTAAAATCTAGGTTATAACTAAAAAAAGTATTGTTTCGCATAGACTCAATGTTGTGTGTATATAATATTTCTAATGAATTGAAATTATTTCTGAAGAAACTTACCACAAAATCATGGGGTGTCATAATAATAGTGAATATATTCATAAAATAATTTAGTATTTATCAAAATAATTATAATATATATATATATATATTATAATCTATTGATAAAAATTATTTTTTTAATAATCAAATATACATATTCATATTAAGATATTCTTTTACAAAAAATAATTCTATAAAATATTTTTTTTTCAAAATTAATTTGAAATCTATAAATTTGAAATATAATTATTATTAATTAAAACACTTAATTTTAAATTATTATTTATCATTACTAATGTATTTTAAATTATAAAACAAATTACTGGGGTGTTACAGAAAATACCATTCTAGTCGTACATATTAAAAGAAAGATTCCTTTCCCATTTTGGTAAAAATTCAAAAATTTCCTTGCTTATAAAATGACAAGAAGATTAATTTTAAAAGAATTTAAAAGAAATTAAATCCTATAAAAAATAACATAATTAATAATTTTAGGGTAGTAAAATCATTATTGATAATATTTTTAGAAAACATTGATATGGAAGGGAAAAAGGGTTTTCGACTGAAGAGATAAATAAAGACGATTTTCCCTAAAAATATTATTTTGGTCCCTTGAGATCATAAATATTAGAATATTAAATAAAATACATATATATTTAATTAATAAGAAAATTAGAAAAAAAAAATAAAAGGATTATATCAGGAGTGGACTATATAATTTCTTTAAAAGGAAATCTAATCCTAAACAATCTCGATAAAATTGAGACTAAAACGTAAATCATTTAACATGTTGGTAACATTTGAATCATAAGATACATGTAAGATAGAAAATTAGATGGATATTTAGATCCAAAATAACCTTCTTAATAAGAAACATAAAAGGCATTTATGGGAATTATATACACCACATAGAATAAATAAGTGGTGAATAAAAAATATGTCCCATGAAAAAAAAAAGACAAAATCTATCTCCATTAGTATAGACTTCAATCGTACAAGTTAAAAAATCATGTTTAGTAAATATAGTTTTAGAATAAATCTATTATAAAACCATATTCATATATATCAAAACTCAAATTATTTACTTATGACCATTTATAACCAATGTATTAATAATTCCTTGTTAAAATCATATTTCATGTAGTAACAACTATGTTTTCGCATATGTGTGGGTTTGGTAGTTTCAGTCCTTTTACTAGAATATTGGATACATAATATATAAGATATTAAAAATTATATAAATATAATATATATTGATTATATTTTTATTAATAATCATCCATACAAATTATATATGAAAAAATGGATTACATGGTTCATAGAGATGGTTGGCTGTAAGTATGGATGAACGTTGTTTCAATTTTCTCAACGAATGGAAAGAAAAAAATTTATTTTATAATTAACCATAATATAATAATTATAATTTAATTTATATAACATACATATATTAAATTTATATTTATTACCTACCACGTAAAGTGCACATGAAAAATGAATTACATCACTTCATGAGGCGGTAGTCCACCGTACAATGAGCGACTATATTGTATCCCCCACAAAATGAAAATTAAAAATTTATATGTGATGTTATAATTTCATAAGTCAAATAATATCATAAATATAATATAAATATGTTAAATCCATCACTATAACCATCTATGAGAGGTGGGAACGGAAAATTAATTACATCAGTTCACAAGATGGTAGTATGTCATATACACGATCAATGGTTTCATTTATCATTTGATAGAAGTGAAGATGGATTTAGGTTGTGAAATTAAAATATAAAAATATTTATATGGGAGATAATTATTTTATTATATAATCATATTTTAATATGGTTTGATGGTTTTTTAAGAAGAAATAAAACAGACACATGATTAAGGATTATACCTCTTATTCGAAGAGCCTGCTTAGGATATAGAAAAATCATTATTAGGAGGGTATTATAATAAACCTTATGACTCTATAATGTGGGTATGGAATTAATTAATTTATTTTTATATGTAATATCTGATAAAAAGTCTTTGGGTGTGTGAAAAGCATAGTAGAGTGGGGGGGGGGGCTTTTTTAATTGAAGTGAGTGGCACACATTATGTTTTTGAAAAGAAAATGTGATAACAATGTTTTCACATTCCACAGGGCCCCAAAATGGTTAATTATAGACACATTTAATGGATAAGGTTAATATATGGAAATATAATAATAATTGGCCTGTTTTTAATACATTTTCAACCCTTAACGGTTTTTGGTTTAACCCTCTGGTAAACTCATTTTTAACTTAACTGCTGTAATTTTTTTGTAATTGTTTTCATTATTAATTAAGGTAAAAAATTAGGTTTCACATATTAAATAATATAAATTATTATTATTTAAAATATGGAATCATTTTTTTTTAAATTCAATTCTTATTAGTGTTATAATATAATTTCAAATTAATCCTGCAGATGCAATGAAAATGTAGTTTTCCAAAGAAAATACATTTTAAGTATGAAAATATTATATATCAAACCCTTACATGAAAATTATTCCAATGAAAAAATTTGATAATAATAATATAATTTAACTTATTTTAATTTTAAAATAAAATTTAAACTTAATTTAAACTGTATAAATTATTCAAAAAATTGAAATGTTTTAGTAAAAAACAGTATGTGTTACTATGCATTGAAAATTTTATCTTTTTAGAAAATTATAAAAAAATCAATATAAGATTATTTTAACATGATAATTTATAAAATTAATTTAATTTTGGAAAAAAAAAATTTATATAAGTGAAAAAAATTAATTTTAAAATAAGAACACAAAATGCGATAAAACCACTTTTTTGAAAAATGAAGTTTTTTAGAAAACATTTCCCTTATTTACATTAGTTATTATTTTAATTTATATTTTATTGATAAAAAATAATTAATTTTATAAATTATTAAACCATTAAATATCAAAAATTATTTAATATTATTCATACACTCCATTCCAATGGCTAGATGATAATAGTCATGTTTAAATAAAAAAAATTATTAGTATACTGTGGTTTGTTAAAAATTGATGTTTCGTGTAATGAATGATATTGAAGAAATTAATTTTTTTTTAAAATAATCATAAAATATCATGTTATAACATTATAACATCATTAAAATTAATTTCACCATTGAAATTATGTCACATATTTACCAATAACATAGGATACTTCGGCCTCATCAAATCCTCAAGTTCCCACATAGAATCCTCAAACTTGTAGTTTCACCACCGAACTTTGACCAGATGTGCGGCCTTATTTTGTAGAAATTTCTCTATATGACCTAGAATCTACATATAATGTTCTTAATAATAAAAATATTGATCCATTGGTATGAATTTGGTGTTAATTACATGTCATGGATCAGATATGTACTTCCTCAAGAGAGATACATGGAACACACTAGGGACTTTAAAAAGGTTTGGTGGAAGTAAAAAATGACAAACTACTATCCCAACATGATAAATAATCTCAAATGTACCATTGTATATAGTAATTAACTTTTCCTTATTTCTAAATATCGCCACCCTCTTCTAAGATTGTATTTTTAGGAACACCTTATAACTGAATTTAAACTCTAGATCATTGAAAATATTGTTAGCATAAATTTTTTCCAGACTTTAATCATCCCTTTATGATATTGAATAGCCCTAACACTATCTTCTATTTCGTAGCTATATCAGGTCCCAATAAGTTTCTTTCCCCCACTTCATTCTAGAACATTGGAATTTTTTAGTTCTTACTATAGAGGGATTCGTAAGGATCCAAATGAATATTGGATTCAAAACTATTATTGAAAAAAACTCCACCAAAGAAATTTTTTGATCCCAACCACTTTGAATCGATAGATAAAGATATAAACATGTCTCCTAGAGTCTGAATGGTCCTCTCGTACTGAGCTTCTATCTAAGGATGACAATAAGTACTGAAAATTAACTCTATATCCAAATCTTATAAAAGGCTTAACAAGAACATTAAGGTGAACCTCAAATCCATCTCATATACAATAGAATGTGGTACTTTATAAAACCTTACAACTTAAATAATGTAAATTCAGGATAGATGATACAAAGAGAAGTATTATTTAATGGAAATTATTTCTTTATACTTCGTAACAGGATCAAATACAACCCATATATGTTTGTTCACTTTAGATGTTTTAGGGAGTCTGAGGAAAAACCTCATGGTGATGTTTTCCCATTTACATTCTAGTATGGGTATTGGTTGTAACATCCCCTTAGTATTTTTTTCTCTTATCCTTAATGTGTATTCATACCAATCACTAAGATACATATTTTGGTAGTTTCTCTATTCATGGTTTTCCAACAGAAATACTCTTTCACGTAGGCCCGTGGTAAGTGATAAACCCTTATCTCCCTCCAGTTGTGGGTTCAAACTCTTTTACATTTTCAAATGCGATAGGTTTTCACTCAATGTGTCAGTTATACTATTTCATAAACTATATTAATATAAATCCTGTAACATCCCAAAATTATAATAACCCATAATTAAAATAACATCAAATATAAGGTAAACTATAAATTTTAGCAATACCATTAATCTTATATATATTATTAAAAAATTAATTCCTCCTCAAATAACTTTTTCACTAAAACACATATAATAACACACCAAAATTTCAACCAAAACATCCTTAATCTTAATAAAATACCATCATATAAATCCTCAAAAGGGGTTTCTAGGACACTTAACATAAGATAAACCTTAATCTCATAAACCTATTATGATATTAATAACTCTTAAGTTAATCATACATGGAGAAATATATGATTTGAAAAGATAATTCAGCCTTTATTCTTGAAATAACAACTATCTTAGAGAAAATAATTTCCATTAGAAGCTTGAGTTAATCCTTATACAGATATAATATCAAATATGATTTCATTATTCTATAATATATTTATAGAGAGATAACTAATGATTATAATTACTTTCAAAACCCCTAAAGGATGAAAAATAATATTTATATGGGTCTCCTTCATAAAAAAATAAAACATGAAATTTTGAACTAAGGAGTGGGGAATATTTGTGTCCAAATTATCATTATTCACTTCAATTGTGGTTATTCAATAATATTTACCTTTTTTATATCTTTATAGATTTTGGGGCTTATAATAATCATTAGCCCTTGGATTTGGGAATTTAATTTCATAATTTCTATACTCCAAGAATTTGAAAAACTAGAGTGTGGCTGGTTTATTTTATAGACTATTGACTCTATTAACATCATTGGATAACTTCTTCCCATTGCTTCATAATTCATCCACTTAATGAACATACTTTATAGACATAAAATATTTAGTACCACCCTTAAAAAAATATAAACCATGATTATTTCCACACACCGAGCATAATGGAAGGATCACCATCTTCTATCCATGGTTATCATGGTTTCCTTTGAATTAATTCTTTACATTATTATCATAACCACTTGATTGATAGGTAACTCTAATACCTATTTCCACCTTGACAATATATATAACTATTTATTCATAGATACTGAAGTCCCTAATGTCTCATTGTCATTGGATACATGGTTTTAATCCATTTAAGAATCGATCAACAATACTTCCATACTATTTGATAATTACATAACAATAATTTGAATGTTTTAAAAAATATGAATCATAGGTTCCAATAGATTTATTATCATTCTACTATTTATTAAAAAAATAATTCTCCTTTTTCATATGAAGGATACCATCTATGTACATATTGAGAAGTAATCTCTTAAACCCATCCCACTCTCTGGAATAAATTTCATCTTGTTGGCCCATATTATTTATGGCATTACAACATTGATCTTATTAACCTTAAAAATGATAGATATCCTAAATTAATTTCTCAAGTTCCAAACATAGGATAATAGAAATGTTCATTATACTGGTGCTGATCAATTTACTAGTAACTATGGGATCAGGTAAACCACTGAAAGAAGGTGGATGTTTCCTCATGAAGGACTCAACAAAATATTATTCCCCGTCTTTCTCATTTAGAGGATCAGAGTGATTAATAGCTTGATAAATTTTTGTGAGAATAAAAATAATATTTTTTAATTCCATCTTACAAAAAAATTTGTTTCATAGGCGGAAAATTATTTCATTTCCAATTTTATTTAGTATTAACATAATTCCTTTAGGTTACTATCATTTACTAAAACCAAAAATCAAAGTTCGAGTAACCTTAATCAAAGTATAAAATCACATAATCATGAAAAATAAGTTATAGGATGTCTAAATCATGACACATGTTTTTCAATCATTGACCCCTTAGGTTAAACATAGGGTATTCCTGGTCACCATCTATTCTAATCCTTTATAATGGTTATTAATTAAAATGTGAATTATCCTAAGGATGTCCCCTAGGAGTGTCAAACCAAGTGTTTATTAATGCCAATTTTTGGGCCCTAAGTGATAATCTATTCTAGATTAATGCATCCATTTTTGTGTTATTACCCCTAGGTAGAACTATTATAGAGCCAAATCCAGTTTCAGTATACCAATAGGGTTGTTTTTATAGGAAACCCATACTCCTTTCTTTACCATAACATTGGAAATTCTCTAACACATAGGATTATCTTAAGGGATCACTTTATATTTTTCTCATTATTATTTGTGAAGGTTAACTAAAATATTCCTTTAATTCCAACTATATTAGCCAAGGATTTTCATACTTAAATATTACATCATTTTAGATGAATATTCAATACATTTCAAAAATAATTTTTAGAGGACCATATGGGTTTAGTGTATTTGGATACTAGTTTCAAAATCATCTTATTTCATAAAATATTATCAATATATCCCATAATGATATTCCAATTTAATACACTTAATTAACATACCCTACAAAATACCTTTATTAATAACCTAGGTAAACGAAGCCTAATAAAGCAGGATCTTAGATGCTCAGTAAGGGTAACCATGGGAGTTATCAATCTATGGTCACATGAAATCATAAGTCAAACATAAGGGTATTATGAAATGAGAATAAAATTTGAAAACCATACATTACATATCAAAAATAATTATCATGAGACATGATATAATAATTGTCAATTCAGAAGAAAAAAATCACAAAGTGATCAAAGTACATAAGCAATTAGATTATAACATTGTCACAGGACATATATTTTTGTCACACTCAAAAGAATAGAAAATATTATGTTAAGGATATCCACAAAGAAATTCATAACATGTTAGGCTTGGGTTAACCACCTTTGTACCTGCTTTGGGCATGTGATAACCTCTCTAGAACCCTCTTTTGGGATTGAGATAACTTTATGTATACCCTTTTAGCACATAGAACATTAAACATTACCCAATGTTTTAGAGGGGTATTTTGGTCCTACCCCTCCTTTTTTATAATGTATCCACCATTCTTCATTATAAAAAAACCACAATCCTTGGTTATAACATAACCACCATCCTTGGTTATAACATAAACACTGCCATGTGTTATAACATAACCACCATCACATAATAAAAAAATACACATGTGTTACACAAGATAATAAAAAATTCACCATAACATCATGTCATAACCTATTCATAAAAAGTGGGTTTCATGAGAATTTCATAAATAAATTATATAATAACCCATGGAAAATAAATTGGGTTCATAAAAAACTCATCATCATAATCCTAAACCAAAAGGATGGAACCATTGGATTATATCCTCAGTAAAACATATGAAACACCAAAGTTTATTATCATTGAGGAATAAAAATTCCATAAATAAAGAATCAAATCATTCTTTAAAAAAATAATATTTTCACTTAAAAAATTACCTTTCTAAAACTAAATGTTTAAAAAATATTTTTAAAATAATTTGATTCAAAAATAACCTTCAAATATTATAAAATAATATCTAAAACATTGAGTGGTCATGAAGGTGAAAAATATTGTCCACGTTGTACATGTTAAAATAAATATTTCTTTCAAATTTTGGTAAAAATTTATAAACTGTCTCATTCAAAAAATGAAAAAAAATATTATTTTTGTAGAATAATATAAAAATTAAATCATTAAAAATGACTAAAAATAATTTACAATATCGAAAAAATTAAAATAGTTTTTTTAAACATGGATATGGAAGAGAAAAAGGGTTTTTAACTGAAGAGAGAAGTAAAGCCAATTTTCCTAAAAAAATTATTTTGGTCCCATGAGTCTATCAAGAAAGAAAAATTAAAAGAAAAAATTTATTATAAAAAAAATAACCATATGAAAATAAAAAGAATTTATTTTATCATGAATTTATCATATAATTTCCTTTAATAGTAATTTAAGTGTAAACAATCTCAATTAAAATGGGACTGAAATGTAAATTCTTTACGGCTTCCTAAGCTATTGAATCAGATGACACAATTAAATGAAAAACCATATATGCATATTTAAATACCAATAAATTTAATAAGAATCATCATAATAGGATTTTATGGGATGTATATACACCACATATAAAAAATAAATTTCGAATATGGAACATGTCCCAT
This sequence comes from Viscum album, assembly GCA_963277665.1. Taxonomy (NCBI): domain Eukaryota; kingdom Viridiplantae; phylum Streptophyta; class Magnoliopsida; order Santalales; family Viscaceae; genus Viscum; species Viscum album. The sequence goes on from OY728125.1 coordinate 151,253,953, forward strand.
TGAAATAAAATTGTGATGAAAATCACTTACCTTAAGTCTTAAATTGAATGATTCATGTTCGAAACTCAATTATTTTTAATATAATTTTATAATAAATCGATTATAGAACAATAATAAGATATTTAGAACCATATATGAATTATTTATTATCTTTTATTACCAATTTATTTAAAACTCATTAAAATCATGTTTCACGTAATAACTGCTTCATTTTTCAGTTATGTTTTGGTTTGGTAGTTTTAGTACTTTTATTATAATAATGATAAAATCCTATAAATAATTTCAAACATGATATAAATAAAATATATATTCATTATATATTTATTTATAATTATCCAAAAAAAATTATATGGAAAATGGATTACACAATTCATAGAGGTAGTGGGTTGTACGTACAGATGAACAATATTTCCATTTTCTAAAATAATGGAAAGAAATAAATTTAATTATTAAATAAAATTTATGATTTCATTATTATTTTTTTATATCACATATATAAATTAATTTTATCGTTATTACCTTCCATTAAAATCATAAGTGAATATTGAATCACATTGCTTTGCGTGGAGATAGTCTGCCGTACACACAAGTGACATTATTATATCCCTCGTATAATGGAAAGTAAGAATATATATATATGATATTATAATTATAATAATTATAATATTATTACTAATATCATATAAATATATTATACTCATCACTATAACCATCTGTGAGAAGTGGTGGTGGAAAATGAATTACATCAGTTCCCAAGTCGGTAGTCCATCGTAAATAGGGTGGATGGTTTCATTTCCCATTGGATGTAGATTGTTCCATTAAAATAAAAACAAATAATTATTTGGGATATAATTATTTTATTATATAATTAGAATTTAATAATTTTTTATGGAGGCGGAAGACGGAATAACACAAAAACACAAGGTTAAAGATTATACATCTTCTTCTAATAAACTATTTAGGATTATACCTAAACCCTTGTTAGGATGGATTAATAATCAAAAACATTCCTCTATAATGTTGGGGGGTTATTTATTTTATTTTTAATGTATTTTATTAACCAAAATACTTCAATAGTGTGATGGGTAAAGGAGAGTGGGTGGCCTTTTATAATTGAGGTGAGTGGCACACTATTAATTTTGGGAAAGAAAACATGATACCCACAAATTTCACATACCAAAAGACTCCCAAATGGTCCATTTTATAATCTTGGATGTGATTAGGTATATATATGGCTATAAAATGTGAATTGAACCAGTCTTAAGTCAGCTTTAACCCTTATATTTTTAGTTTATCCCCTAGTAAACCCAGTATTACCTAAACAAAGAAAATTAATGTTTGTTGTTTTAACAATTTATTTTGGTAAAAAAATTAGTTTAAATTTTTTTATATAATCTTAACTATTATTATTCCAATTATGAAATCCATTTTTCAAAATTGAATTCACAAAATTTGAAGAATTTAATTTTTTACTAATCCCTTAAACGTAAAGAAAATACATCTTTCCAATGAAACAATTTCTTTTGTATAAAATGTTTTGATATAAAAATTAAACAAATAAGTTATTAAATTGACCATAATTAAAATAATTATAAAAAAAATGTACTAATTTTTCATGTGAAACAATTTTAAGAAAAATTTTAATTTCATTAATTCTTTAAAAAAATGACACCTTTTAAAAAATACAGTATTTTTTCACTATTCATTGAAAAAAATATCATTTTAAAAAATTATCAAAAATTAACAATAAGGTACTTTTGACATAATTATTTCAAGAAAAATACCACTTTTTAAAATATATTTCCAAAGGTGAAAAAAAATTAATTTTTTTTTCAAAATGTGATGAAATTGTTTTATAGAAAAATAAAAAATTTCATAAAACATTTCATTTATTTTCAATTATTATATATTTTTCATTTATAATTAAATGATAACCAAGGTATTAATTTTATAACTATCTATAACCTATGTTTTCATAATTTTGTTAATCATATTCATACCATCTATTTCAATTGCTAGGCTGTAAAATTCATATTAAAATAATATATTTTAATAGTTTATTGTGATTCATTAAAACTCAGTGTTTCATGTTACACATGCTATCAATGAAATTAAATTTATTTGGTAAATATATATTCATAAAGTATAAATGTGTTTTTATATCACCTGAATGTTATGAATCTGATGGAAATGTTGGATAAGGATCTTTAACTATTACTATTATACCAACGTTGTTTTGGAATTATAGACTGAACAACCTCAAATAGATCTATTGAAGTAAAATTAATCTATTAAATAAATAATATAATGTGATAAATAAACCAGAAGAAATATTAATAATAATAAGATAAAAATGAAAAATTGTTTCATGTAAATGAAAAATTCATAGAATTTTACTATTTAAGTAGTAAATAATGAATAAGATGGTTTATGAATGAGTTAAAAAGATTCATATATAAATTTTATTTAATTGGGTTATGACATTTCTTTAATCAATATATTCCTTTAAGAATATGTATATTTTTTTGTTTTATTTAATTATATATTATATCCTTTTATTTTGTGAATATTTGAATTTATACCATATTATTTATTAAATGAATGTTTCTTACCTCACATGTTACACACTTTATAAGAGTTCCTCATCTCAATTATCCTTCATTGAGATTTGATATAAATTAACTAATTTTTTCCTTTTTTATGATTTACATAATTCCCCATGGATTTATTTTTTCATATTTTTCATGAAATTATTGGGATGTATAAATCTATATAAGGATTTCTATTTTATAATATTTTTATTGAAATCAAACTAAAGTTATAAGGGTTAATTTTTAATCTCACTTTTTTATCATGAATTTTTATGACTAGATTCCCATTGAGTGAATTTTATTATCTTCCTCCATAAAACCCCATATATTTTCTTCTCTTCTATTTTCATATTATTTATATTTTTTAATGGATTTCTTTCTCTATAATTCTATGATTACTCAAGTTCACTTTCTATTTACGTTAAATTAAATAGAAAATTGTGAAAGGAATAATTTATAATCCTTTTTAATGGTTTCTTTCTCCCCCCATATTCATTGGATTCATTTAAAATCATACTTTATGAGTTTTAAGGTCTTAAAAATTAATTTTTATTCTAATTATTTTATAAATCATTTATTTTTAAAATTTAATGTTTTTAAAAATGTAAACGGTATTTATTATTATTTATAAAGGTAATTTCATCAATGGAATAACAATTAACATTTATTATGATTTAATGGGGATATAATTTAATGATATCATCCAAATTATCTCTATATATGGATTATGATTGGATATTTTAGAATTTTTCATGACAATCATATCTTTCTCAGGGATTAATTAAGCTCATATAGAATAGTGAATGTATTCGTGTTCAAGTGACAGACATATGTGTAGTTTATTATGTAATGAATTGGACCGATATATCACTCTAATGGATTGGGAAATCCATTATCGCTCATGATATTTCTTAGAAGGGAAAAAAAGTGACCCCAATATACGAATGTTTAATGGATATGGGTAAGTGAACCTAGTCCACTCTAGATTGTGTCTACAAAGTTAGGACGGTCTTTTCGGTGATCATTGAAAAATAAAATGGTTCTCTGTTCTCATATATGTGTCACATTCTTATGACACATTATTATAACATATTTCTATTTTATAAATCATACCTATGCTATGTTTCCAAGGCTCATTATTATTGACTCATTTCTTATGTCATTCATAATTCCTTATGTCATAACTCATGATTTTTGATACTTGTTTTATTGGATTTGATTTTCTTATGTTATGTTCATTCACCATGATTATAATCTCAAACTTTCATATTCATATTATGCTTACTTATGATCTTCGATTTTCATCTCGTGTGGTCACCCTTTACAATGATGTTTATACTCATCCCATTTTTTCCAATTATTTTTATAGGACATGTGGATGGGTAAGAATGATTATAAATCCAAATTTATATATATGAGATTTTAACCTTGAATCAAGGAAGTTTAACACTAAATGAGTTTGATTTATTGTGAAAAATAACAATTTGGATGAAAATTATGGGTTTTTTATGTAAGGGTTTTCCCTGATTCTGTAAAACTTTAGACCTTCTTGTATATATAATTGATGTTATATTTTCTATAAATTATGTCATTATACATGGTTAAGGCCAGGTTTTAACACTCACAGAAATATATTTATAAGTAAATAAATACAGTCATGTATATGTATATCAACAATTGAATAAGTAAAACACATTAAATCATTAAATGGATTTATACAATGAACATATATTTATAATTTTAGTAATTTTATAATTAAATATTTTTATGTATTATTATGAAAATATGATTATTAATTGGTATTTATATTTAAGTAAGTAGTAATATATATTTATTATAAATCTTTTTATGTATATAAATTTACTTATTTATGAATATAATTACACATATATATAATTAATAATATATATATTTTAAAACATTTATATAAACAACAATAATTTTAATTATAAATATTAATTAATTCTATTTTGTTTAAAATCAATAAAATATATACATATATTATTAGTAATAGTAATAATATATCTAAATATTAGCAATATTAAATTTTAAATAATATCATTATTAAAATCATTACTTTTAATTTCATCGTTTTAAATTAAATATATATTCACAATTTATTTATAAATTTATGTTTTTCATTTAGTTGATAAAAACCATTACATTATTAATTTATATATATATACTTAAAATAATAATAATATTGTTTTATTTAAAATAAATTTAATAGTGAATTTGATACTGATTAGTAATATATTGAAAATAATCCCCTGTAAATTGAATCATTTTTATTCATATTTTTAAATATAATTATACATTTTGATAATATTAAATATTTATTCAATTATATAATTAATAAAATAATATATTATTATTAAAAACATTTAATACAATTTTTAATTATTAATATTATGTATATAATTAATATTATTTACCGTTATATAATTTGAAAATTATTATAATTATTTTGTATTTAAATATAATTTTTAATATATTTAAATTTATATATATATATATAGTAAAAAATATTTACACATTTATAAAATTAGAAATATTTACTAAAAAAAGTTGTCACACCAAAATATAATTATTAATTAGTAATATTTTATATAAAATTAATAATACATAAATATTTTTTTATAAAATAGTTCCACGGAGGGGGAGAAATGTAATGAAAATCCTAAAATAATTTGACAGTGAAGAACTTGGTGAAAATCGAACCCAATACCTCATTGAGACCCTACAGATCATTGACACTAAGAAGAATATATACATATTTTAATCATTATTGTTTAATTTTTATCATTTATCACTTATATTTTCTCATGTACACATATAATTATTTATGAATATTATGCTATATTTATATGATTGATGATAACTTAAAAAATATATTTATTCATTTATTTTGAAAATAATATTTTTAATTATAATTTATAAGTATATTTTTTTATAAAATCAACATAATATATATATATAATTATTAATAATAATATATCTATATATTAGTAATAGTAAATTTAATTAAATATAATTATTAAAATTCTTAATTTTAATTTTATAATTAATAATATATTGTAAAAAACATTTATACATTTATATTATTCACTTAACTCACAAAAAATATATTATATTATTATTTTATATATTTTTTCATTAAATAATATCACTTTAGTATAATTTTAAATATAGTTGATGTTAATATTATATTACGTAGTAATAAATTGAAACCTGGTAATTAATATTTTTAAATATAGGTATACATTTATATAAAATGAAATATTATTTCAATTATACATTTAATTTTTTTAATAATATTAAAAAATATATATAATTACTATTAGTATTATTTATATGCAATTAAAATTATTTACATTGACATAATTAGTATTTTTTATAAATATTTGGTATTTAAATATAATTTTTATTATTAATGTAATTTTTTTATTATTTTTATATTTATGTGTACATAAATATATATGTATATATAGTAAAAATATTGGGGTTATAATATCTGATCATATGAAAGATATGAAGGGTTCAAGAAAGTAGTTGTGGTCTCCTTTTGAGAATCCCTCTTTGACCTTAGACGAATCAGTTTTCCTATCAATGTCTCTTGATGCCTTAAATAAGGGGGATTCTTCTTCTATTGTATATAAATCTTGGAATAACATACTTTTATCTAACTTTCTCGGGGTACTTACCTTCCATCCAAACATATTATAATGATTTAAACTCTCATATTTATAGAATTTGGTCATGATGTTCATGTTGAGTGTCTTGAGGACTGTATGTTCTCTATCATTATTGGTTAAATAGATCAAAATAGGGATAATCATTTAAATTTTAGGGATTTGAAAATTAAGTCTACTCCAAATTTGAGGATTTTATGACAAGAAGATCACATATCTTGGAAAAGGATTTTTCTATGTTTTCTTTGCTACAAAAGATCACAAATTAAGTGTGTGTGTAACGGGGTTTATCTCTCTCAAGACAGCATTCCTATAGAAACAGAATTGGGACCCATTATTGAATTATAACCTATTAAAAACCTTAATTTTACAAGATTTGATTTAGATTAAAGGTTATATTTGGTTCCTATACAATCAAAAAATTGTATAGGATATTTATTTAACTATCAGACTTCCTATCAAATTTGATTGAGAGAAACAAATAGGCCAGTTATAGTCACATTTCACATGTTTTAGTTATAATCTATTTAGGCTCTCTAATGTTTTTCATTGTTATTCCTATGGATACTAACAATAAATATGAACTAACCTTTGAATTTGAAAAGTTACCTATTTTCTTCAAAAATATTAAATGAATTATCCATCTAAATGACAAATTTTATTGAAAACAGTAATGTGTTAACTGTAAGAAATATGGGCATGCGATTAAAAATTAAAAATTCACAAGTAAAAATTAAGCAGACAATAATTTTGACTATTGGTATGGATAATCCTCAAAAAAGTTTCAAGGAAAAATATATGTGAAAAATGGGTTTCTTATTCTCTAATAAGGGAAGTTATATCCTTTAAAAATATTTTGCCAGATTCTCCATCATCTACCATGAAATGAAATGTTGGGACTGCAACAACTTCAATGATTAAAGACCACTCTGATGGTCATGGAAAATTTGGGAAGACTAGTGAAATTGTTTCTTCTATTATGTATGGAAATATTATAGATTAAACAATAAAGGAAAATGGAATTAGATCAAATTCCTTAAGTAATACTCTAAGATCTGGCCTTCATATACTGAACAACCTCAATGGAAAGTGGGGACTAATATTTACGGTGATTAACCTATTTTAAAGGAATAAAAAAATCCTAATGAAGGTAGAAATTAAAGTCAGTGGTAATTAGAGGATTAAAATTATTATCATTCAGTCCTTATGAATGATGAAACATACTTGTAATCACGTGTTAAAAGGGAAAGAAGGATCCTACTCTCATGGTCTTCTCACTTATCCATATTAAGATTAAAAATATATGTAACTTCTTGAGGTTTTGATAAAGCACATAATCTTAGTATAGAAAGGGATATGAAGTATATTTCCTCCCCTTCAATGATTGAACTTCAATTATATGTGATCCAAGAAGAGTTATATAAATCATAGTTTGTCAAGTATTATCCCAATCCAAATATATAGGCCCTTTAGGATTGTGTGTTGGATGAAAATCAGAAATACATAAATCATGGTGAATAGTTTTGTCACTCAAGACTATATACTAACATAGTCATGAGCCTGGTAAACCCAAATAGGTAAAAACTAGTGTAATGGAACCAATTGATACAGATAAAAGGAAAGTTACTAGTTAGAAACATTTTTATTTTGTTGAGGTTAGTGTGGTAGTGGGAACCACTTATAATCTGGATAAAAAAATCAAAGTTGAATTAGGGTATTCCTCATAGGAACATGTGTACCCAAAACTAATGTAATGAATCTATAGTATAACCCTCTGATAAAGTTTGATACTTATGAAAACTATAATTTTAATAGTAAATGAGAACAATATATTTGTATCCATGGGGATATAAAGTTTACTCCGAACTTCTTTTTCTATATTGGAATCAATTAATTCACCTAACATTGATAGAATTTATCATGAGGTACTAGAAAAGGTTGACAGTATAAACAAGAGGGGAATATCTCTATCTATAACTAATCCAAGAATTGGTGCTAATTCCCTTATAGGTTCAGTTTATGAATCTTTGTCAGTGAAGAAAGATGATGTTGAACATGAAAATGTGAAAGGGGGTCCTAGATTGCATATACCCTATGAAAACCCTAATATTTTATTACAAAATTAAACATAGTTTATTACATAAACTTCAATTTACAAAATGTAGATGATTAAGAGGTCTAGTGTCTTTGGGGATTAGGATCATTACATAACAACTTAAAACATGAAATACAACATCTTTACTGAAAACTTCCTTTACAGGACCACTACATTCCCTCATACTTAGCATTGCATGGGATAATATGAGGACATGTATAAGAAAAGGGTGAGCTATAAATCTTAGTAAGGGAATAAACATGGAGTAACATGAGGAATACAATACATGTTAGACAATAGGGATGTCATTAGATCATAATAGAATCATAATCATAATGTCATGATAAAGTATAATAATCATAACATGGAAATGTGGCAACAACACTTAACATGGAATTAGAATGAGCCAAGGATCATTACACATGGAGCATGAGTAAATACTCATTGCACAAGAAGCACAAGTAAAACCTCATTTTACTCTAATTTTCATGAGTAAACACCCATTTCACAAGTCGTATCATGATACTATTCTTAACCCAATGCATTGGAGAGCTATAAGGGCGCACCCTTCTTAAACATTTCATTTCATGCATAAGTGTGCCACATGGATCATATAACATGGATTTATAAAACATAATCATTTATTCCACGATAAAGGAATGTGGATAGATAACATTTCCACATTTCAATCATAATATATCATTTCAAAATATTGACAAAATCAAAGCTTTTATGAACCCATTTTCAAAACCATTTAAAATATTAAATAAAGAGATTTTTTAATCAAAGTGTCTAAAACCCCTTTGAAGATTTTGAAAAAAAAATTAAATTTCAAAACATTAATGTCTGTATGAATAAATCCTTAAATCCATTTTTTGAACATGGACAATAATGTGAACAATTTAGAAGAATAAACCTTTAAAACAGTTAAAATGAAATTTTAGTTAGAGAGTTTTTAACAAAATGAGAGTACCTAGAATACAAATAATTGAGGAATAACATTTAATCAGAACTTAATAATTTCATGAGAATAAAGGTATTCATGATATAATATTTAAAAGGACTTTATATACACCATATAAGAGTGAATTGGTGCATATCACAATGAAGTCTCAATGGAAATGTAAATTGAGAGTAAATCCCTTTTAAAGACAGTATCCTTGAATTAAGGATAAATAAATTAAATAATTATGTGTGAAAAATATAAATACACCCAATATAAGTGTATATTAAGTGTAAAAATATAAGAGTATATTCACACATATTCATAGCACGACATAATCAAGAAGTATATGTTTAACCCAAAAACTGAAATTGGGTTAAGAAATTTTCTTACAGAAATTCGACTGCCTAACAACGTCACTTTAAAATTCAAAAAAAATAAGTTGATGAGGGATAAAAGGATATATCATCACATGGACAAAAAATTAACATCAATAAGGATATATAAATACATATCCCAACCTAATAAGATGTAAATTAAAGGACATAACAAAAAGAAGTCTTTTTAAAAGCGGAGGGTGAAAGGTTCCTTTACAAATTTGGTAACTTACAAAACACACACCCCATAAAATAAAGAACACATAATGAATATGTAAATACCCATAAATTAAATTCTATTACACAGATAATACAATCATTGGCATTAAATCCCCCACACAAAAGGAAATAGTAGCTAATATATCCTGAATCTCACTGGAATAAAAAGTGAGATGAAAAACCCTTACCATGTTGTAATCAATCGATTCATATGAGAAAAGTTAATAACCACCAAATGATTAACAGAATAACATGAATATAAATTTAATAATAATAATATGTATATCAAATGGCAGTACACAATACACCACATGCAACAAATAAGTGGTGAACAATGGAAATCTCGCGGAATTAAAAGTGAGATAAGAAATCCATTACCTCGTGTCGAACTTGACTAGTATGTTCCCTGTTCTTCCTGAATAATAAATATAAGCTAATTTATAATTGATTAATAACCTTTTTAATTTTAATTATTACTTTTATATCACTTATTACCTTTCAGTTAACAGTCAGTTAATTATTTGAGTTCATATCGGACAATTTGCCGACGTTCATAATTTGAGTTAAAATGAACTTGTTATAATTACAGTTTGTCCATGTGGTCAAAACTCCATTATATCTAGATTGATATTGATAATTTAGATATCATATATTTCATATATATCTAGTGTATATATATATAAATATATATATATATAATAGTACTTAACATTTGGAGATGAGAAATGAAATGCACCATTAATGGAGACGGTAAGTCGTACGTACGCATGAACGCTACTTTCATTTCTATTTAATATTTAGTGGAATGAAAACCTAATGATACATAGGTATATTATAATTAAATTATAATATCATATGATATATATGTTACATTATTTCATTAATGTCATATTTATACATCCCATGTATGTTAAGAACGAATCATACCACCTTGAGGGGGCGGTAGTCTGCACTTCCTCAAATGAAATTATTGCGTTTACACATATTGGAAGGAATAACGGTGTGTTTGTAAAAGAAATTACAGAATAATATAGAAAACAAAAACATAATATATATCATATATAAATACATTTTCATCTTAATTCCCACCATGAGAGGTGGTAGGATATAATTGAACAATCATCGCTTCGTGAGGCTTTAGTTTTCCATCCACAGAAATAGTATGTTATTCACCCATTAGATTGAAGTGTGTGTAAGTGTAGTTTGAATCCTTCTCAAAAAAACATCTTAGTATATTAAGGATACTGTTGTTGTTATAAAATAAAATAATAAAAAGAGTTTAGGGGGTTGGAGAAGTAAAATAAAACAAAAGGACTTAAGAGAATATGTAACCTTTAAATCGGGTAACTCCCTTTGGTTTGAACCAAAAGTGTTTCTTGAAGTGTTTTATGCCTAAGGTTATGCTTCTAGGATGAATAGAGGGATCATGGGATCTTATTTGAGCAGATTTTTCATGAGGAAAATGCTTGAGAAGTGTGATAAATGGGTTATAATTTCGAGGTTTTTATAAGGGAGAGGAGGGGCTCTTTAAGAAATTTTGATACAATTATTTTATTATAATCTCATTTTAGGTTTCAAAAGGTCAACTATTAATTAATATAAAAGTTAAGATGACTCATGGTATAAATAAAATAATCAAATATTAATTTAATAGGTTTTGGATATTGTTTTGATATTTATAATCTTTATTATTTGAATCATTTATTAATGAGGTAAATATTGTATCATTATTGTGTCCTAAATAATTTAATTTATTTGATATCCAAAAATTAAAAAAAAAATAACGTGATGTAGGAAATTTGTTTATATTTCCAAATAATATTTATAGTCAAATATATATCATACATAACCCCATGTGAAAATTTATTTACTAAAAGATATTTGTTTATGTCATTTTTGTCTTTACTTTAAATTAATTTATATAAAATGCCATTATTACTCCCATGTGGCTCCATGGGGTCCCAAAGTCTACCCAAGAATGCCCATGGTCATATATTTATCATCCAATAGGATTAGAAAACAATTTAGGGTAATTTAGTATTATTATAATATTATATTTTACCCTTATTTACTATATTTACCCTTTAATCATGGTAAATAAAATATTTTCTGAAGTAAATATTTAAAATGTCTAAAAATAAAAGTTAACTAATTACACAATTTGTACCTACTGATTCCAAATATGGAAACCATTTTTCCATATTCAAAACATAGAAGTGGTAGAAATTAATTTAAAATTAATTCCCGCTGTTAAAACAAATAGCTCGTTTTTATGAAATAATAACTATCAAAAGTTGACAATTGTTTATGTCCAATTTCAAAATGAAATTACTTAAAATGACAAAAATTAGATTAAATAGTAAAAATATATTCTAATTAAAATTTAAAACCAATTAAAAAGATAATATAACCATATAAATAAATTATATTAAAAGGAACATTTGAATTAAAATACAGTATTTTCACTATTCATTAAAAAATGAACATTATTAGAAAAATACCAAAATATCATCCAAAGTAAATTTTGGTATCTCGATTATAAATAATAATTTTATTTTGTCAAATAAAACATATAAAAGTGTAAAAAAACTATATTTAAAGAGTGTTCTCCATTAAAAGGCTGTAAATTGACCTTTTAGTGAATGTTAGAGTATTTATGATTAAAATCAAATTCTTTAATTATTTTAACCCTCTAACTTTTATAGGATAAATGTTAAAATATTCAACAAACAAGTTTGATCATATTTTAGTTAGTTCTATTCATTCCCACGAATAAAACATCTAGGAATTAATGGCCATTTAAAATAATATTATTATATTATTAGTGTGCAATGTAAGATTTCAAAGAAACTCATTGCTGCGTATCGGGTACACCATCGAACATAGAGTCCCCTTTAAAGTAGAATTAATATTTAATTCAAAAATATTAATAAATATTAAAATTTAATATTCTTTATTTTCTTTGGATGTTACATTCTTCCCCCTTTTGGAAATTGTGTCCTCACAATTTTAAAATTGGGCATGGAAAACTCATTGAAAGTCCCACATCGAAAAAAGAGTCAGTAAAACTATCACTTTATAAGAAAGAAAGAGAAGTAAAAAAGGTCACCTGAGTTAACCGATACTAGGATTCCACGTAGGAAAACATTGATATGGAAGAGAGAAAACGGTCAAGTTCAGATGGAAAGTGATAGAAAACATGATTAGGAGAAAGTTAACCACAAGAAAATCACAAAATTATGATGTGTTAAACGGTCTTTGATCACCTAGTTGGAAACATAAACCAACAACATTTTTGTTTTATGTTCCATTTCATACTTTTTAGGAATTCATTTACTACATAGAATAAAAACATAAGGAAATATACTTACCTTCATGTAGAGTTTGTTCCTTTAATGATTTTCTACCAAAAAAAATCTAATCTTTTCTCCAGACAACAAGCATTGAAAAAGTCTTAGTCACATCAAAACAAAATAATCTTCTTCTAGAGAATCAAATAATCCAAAAAAGAATAACTATATGTTTCCTCTGTCTTTAGACATAAATTAAACTAAAAATGGTTAGTACGAGATCATATAATCCCCAAAAAATAATCCTTTTTAAAAAGAAATACTAATATTAATCTCCAAAATTCAACAAAAAGTACCCAATGTTCCAGAAAGACCATTTAATACACAATCATCCTCCAAATTTCTCAAAATAATCAAAACTAATATTGAAACCCAAAACTCAAAAAGATTAAATCACATAGTCTTCCACAATAAATATTAACATTTATCTCCAAATATCATCGACTAATCTTAAAGTCACATAATAATGTATAATTAACCTAATCACATATTGTCTATGGTAGGTTAATCATTTTCCAAAAATAACCCAAATCACCACATGTCCGCAATAAATACTTATATTCTTATAAACAAATTTCAATCATTCCTCCATAATTGATATCCTGTTGTATTTTTTTTTCCTTAGGCAAATAGTATTCCAAAAGAGAAAAAATATTCAAAAATAACCTTTATCATTTAATCACCAAATCATTTTCCTATACTGAAGATATCCATTCGAAAAAACATAACTTCCCAAAATCAACTTATTCTTGATCTATAAAACCATTTAACATAAAAGAATAATCCATACTAACCAGGGACTTCACGTAGGCCAGTGGTAGGTGATAAAACCCAATTGCACTTTGGTTATAGGTTTGATTCCCATAACTTTGTCTGACGTAAAGGATTGTCACACAGTCTACGTGTTGTCCTGTTTATAAAACAATAAAAAATTAACCCTAACATGTTTTTACCTTAAAGGTTTTCTTATACCTTTCATTTTCATCACAAAACATTACGATAGTTCTGCTCGTATCCAGATAAGGATGTATTTTCTTGATAATCTACTTACTCAATACCCCCAAAAACTTAGGGATGTTTTTATTATACTTAGTCTTGTATCTAAGTCTTTACAAGGGTTTTCTAATCCTAATCCCAAAAATAACTAAACCTATCCTCTGATACCAACTATGACAACCATGGTCTTATATTACAAACTTAAACCCGATTTATTACATAAACTTCACTCGATACAATATATAAGATTGAGAGGTCTAGTGTATTTGGGGCGTAGTATAATTACATAACAACTTAAAACATGAAATACAACATATTTACTAAAAACTTCCTTTACATGACAATTACATTCCCTCGTACTTATCATTTCATGGGATAACCTAAGGACATGCATAAGAAAAGGGTGAGATATAAAGCCCAGTAAGGGGATAAACATGGAGTAACATGAGGAATACAATACATGTTATACAATATTCATATCATTAGATCACAATAGAAGCATAAAAATAAAGGTATTATAAAGCATGATAATCATAACATGGGAATGTGGCAACAACACTTAACATGGAATTAGCATGAGCCAAGGCTCATTGCTCATGAAGAATGAGTAAATACTCATTGCACGTGAATCATGAGTAAAACCTCATTTCTCTTGAATTATCATGAGTAAACAAAAATTTCACATGATGTATCATGATATATTCTTAACTGAATGCATTGGATCTCTATAAGGGTGCGCCCCTCTTAAAAATTTCATTTTATGAATAAGTATGCCACATGGATCATATAACATGGATTCATAAACCATAATCATTTATTACATGATAAAGGAATGTTGGAAGATAAAATTTCCCCATTTCAATCACAATATATCATTTCAAAATATTGACAAAATAAAAGATTTTATCTAACCATTCAGAACCATTTAAAATAATAAATAAGGATATTTTTGAATCAAAGTGTCCCATACCATACCACATTGAAGATTTTGAAAGAAATTTTAATTTCAAAACATTCATGAACATATTAATAAATCCTTAAAACCATTTTTAGAACATGGACAATAATTTTAAAGTTTTAGAAGAATAAACCTTTAAAACATTTAAAACGATATTTTAGTTAAAATCATTTTTAACAAAATGAGAGTTCCTATAATACAAATAATTGAGGAATAAAATTTAATAAGAACTTAATAATATCATGAGAATAAAGTTATTCATGATATGATATTCCAAACGACATTATATACACCCTATAAGAGTGAATTGGTGCATATCAACAATGAAGTCTCAATGGAAATTTAAATTGAGAGTAAATCCCTTATAAAGATGGTATCCTTGAATTAAGGATAAATAAATTACATAATTATGTGTGAAAAATATAAATACACCTAATATAAGTTGATATTATGTTTAAAACAATCATAGTATATTCACACATAGTCATAGCACGACATAATGAAGAAGTAGATGTTCAACCCAAAAATTGAAATTGGGTTAAGAAGTTTTCTTACAGAAATTTGACAGCCTAAAGATGTCAATTTAAAATTCAAAAAAATAAGTTGATGAGGGAGAAAAGGATATCTCATCACATGGATATAAAATTTACATAAATAAGGATATATAAGAACATATCCCAACATAATAAGATGTAAATTAAAAGACATAACAAAAAAGAAGTCTTTTGAAAATAGGAGGGTGAAAGGTTCCTTTACCAATTTGGTAACTTACGAAACAAAAACCCCATGAAAGAAAGATAACACAATGAATATGTAAATACCAATAAATTAAATTATATTACCCAAATAATACAATCATGTTCAGTACATCCACCACACACAAGGAAATAATGTCTAATATAGCATGAATCTCACGGGAATAAAAAGTGAGATAAAAAACCCTTACCACGTTGTAATCAATCGAGTCATATAAGAAAAGTTAGTAACCACCAAATTAATCACAGGATACCATGAATATAAATATAATCATGATAATATATATATCAAATGTCAGTACACAATACACCACATGCAATAAATTAGTGGTGAATAATGGAAATCTCACGGAATTAAAAGTGAGATAAGAAATCTCTTAACTCGTGTCCAACTTGACTCGTATGTTACTTGTTCTTCCTAAATAATAAACATAAGATAATTTCTAATTGATTTATAACCTTTTTATTTTTTATTATTTCTTTTATATCACTTATTCTTTGGAAATTAACATTTAGTTAATTATTTGAGATCATATTGGAAAATTTGTTGATTTTCAGAATTTGAGTTAAAATTAACTTGTTATAATTACAATTTCTCCATGTGGTAAAAACTCCTTTATCTCCAGAATGATATTAATGATTTAGATATTATATATGTCATATATATTCAGTGTATATATATATATATAAATATATATATTTATAATAGTACTTAACATTTGGAGATAAGAAATGAAATTCACCATTAATGGAGACGGTAAGTCGTACGTACGCATGAACGCTACTTTCATTTATATTTAATATTTAGTGGAATGAAAACTTAATGATACATACGTATATTATAATTCCATTATAATATCATATGATATATTTGTTACATAATTTCATTAACTCCATATTTATACATTCTATGTATGTTAAGAACAAATCATATCACCTTGAGGGGGCGGTAGTCCACACTTCTTCAAATTAAATTATTGTGTTTACACATATTGGAAGGAATAAATGTGTGTTTTTAAATAAAAATTACAGAACAATATAGAAACAAAAACATAATATATATCATATATAAATAAATTTTCATCATAATGGCCACCATGAGAGGCGGTAAGAGATAATTGAACAATCATTGCTTCGTCAGGATTTAGTTTTCCATCGACAGAAACAGTATGTTCTTCACCCATTAGATGGAGGTGTGAGTAAGTGTAGTTCTAATCCTTCTCAAAACAACATCCTAGTATATTAAGGATACTATTTTGTCAATAAAAAAAATAATAAAAATCATTTATGGGGTTGGAGAAGTAAAATAAAACAAAAGGACTTAAGAGAAGACGTTACCTTTAAATCAGGTAACTCCCTTTGGTTTTAACCAAAAGGGTATCTTGAAGTGTTTTATACCTAAGTTAAGGCTTCTAGGATTAATATAAGGATCTTGGGAGATTATTTGAGCAGATTTTTCACGAGTCAAAGGTTTGAGAAGTGTGATAAATGTGTTCGAAGAGAGATATTTTTATAAGGGAGAGGAGGTTCTCTTTAAGAAAGTTTGAAACAATTATTTTATTATAACCTCATTTTAGATTTAAAAAGGTTAACTATTCATTAATATAATAGCTAAGATGACTCATGGTCGAAATAAAATAATTAAATAATAATTGGACAGGTTCTGGATACTATTTTAATATTTATAATATTGATTATTTGAATCATTTATTAATGAGGTAAATATTGTATCATTATTGTGTCATAAATAATTTAATTTATTTGATGTCCAAAAATTCTAAGAAAAATACCATGATGTAGGAAATCTATTTATATTTCCAAATGATATTTATAGTCTAAAACATATCTTATATAACCCCATGTAAAAATATATTTACTAAAAGATATTTTTTATGACATTTTTGTCTTTACTTTAAATTAATTAATATCAAATGTCATTATTACTCCCATGTGGCTCCATGGGGTCCCAAATTCTGCCCAAGGATGACCATGGTCAGATATGTATCGTCAAATAGTATTTAAACACATTTTATGGTAATTTAGTATTATTATAATATTATATTTTACCCGTATTTACTATATTTACCCTTTAATCATGGTATATAAAATATTTACTGAAGTAAATATTTAAAATGAAAAAAAATAAAAGTTTACCTATTTACACAATTTTTACCTACTATTTGAAAATATGGAATCCAGTTTTCCAAATTCAAAACACAGAAGTGGCAAAAATTAATTTAAAATTAATTCCCGCTGTTAAAACAAATAGCATGTCTTTAATAAATAATAACTATCAAAAGTTGACAGTTTTTTATGTCCAATTTCAAAATGAAATTACTTCGAATGACCAAAATTAGATTAAATGGTAAAAATATATTCTAATTACACTTAAAAACAAATTAAAAATATAATATAATCATATAAATAAAATATATTAAAAGACACTTTTGAATTAAAATACAGTATTTTTCACTATTCATTAAAAATGAACTTTATTAGAAAAATACCAAAATATCCTCCAAAGTAAATTTTGGTGTCCTGATTATAAAGAATAATTTTAGTTTTTCAAATAAAACATATAAAAGTGAAAAAAAATATATTTAAAGAGGGTTCGCCATTAAAAGGCGGTAAATCTGCCATTTAGTAAATATTAGAGTATTTATCCTTAAAATCGAATTCTTTACTTATTTTAACCCTCTAATTTTTTTTGGATAAATGTAAAAATATTCAAAAAACATGTTTTATCATATTGTAGTTAGTTCTATTCATTCCCACCAATACAACGTCTATGTGTTAACTACCATTTAAAATAATAATATTATATTATTAGTGTGCAACGTAAGATTTCAAAGAAACCCATTATTGCGTATCAAGTACACCATCGAACATAGAGTCCCCTTTAAAGTAGAATTAAAATTTAATTCAAACATATTAATAAATATGAAAATTTAATATTCTTTATTATCTTTGGATGTTACATTCTTCCCCCTTTTTTGGATATTGCATCCTCACAATTTTAAAATCGGGCTTGGAAAATTCATTGAATGTCCCACATTGGAAAAAGAGTCAGTAAAACTATCACTTTATAAGAAAGAAAGAGAAGTACAAAGTTCACCCGAGTTAACCGATACTAGGATTCCACATAGGAAAACATGGATATGGAAGAGAAAACAAACGGTCAAGTTCTGATGGAGAGTGATAGAAAACATGATTAAGATAAAGTTAACCACAAGAAAATCACACAATTATGATGTGTTAAACGGTCTTTGATCACCCATTAGGAAACGTAAACCAACCACATTTTTTTTACGTTACTTTTCATAATTTTGAGGAATTAATTTACTAAATAGAATAAAAACATAAGGAAATATACTTACCTTCATGTATAATTTCTTCCTTTAATAAGTTTCTACCAAAAAAAACTAATCTTTTCTCCAAAAAATGAGAATTCAAAAAGACTTAGTCACATCAAAACACAAGAATCTTATTCTATAGAGTCACATAATCCACAAAAGAATAACTATATATTTAACTTATCTTTAGAAATCATTTAAAACCAAAATGGTTAGTATGAGATCAAATAATCCCCCAAAAGGATAGTCCTTTATAAAAAGAAATACTACTAATAATCTCTAAAATTCAACAAAAAGTACCCAAAGTTCAAGAAAGACCATTCAATACACAATCGTCCTAAAAATTCTTCAAAATACTCTAAACTAATAATGAAACCCAAAACTTAGAAGGATTTAATCACATAGTCTTCCACAATAAATCTTAACATTTGTCTCCAAATATCATCGACTACTCTTAAAGTCACATAATAAAGTGTAATTAACCTAATCACATATTGTCTATGGTAGGTTAATCATTTTCCAAACATAACCCAAATCACCACATGTAAAAAATAAATACATAGATTCTTATAAACAAATTTCAATAATTCCTCCATAATTGTAATCATGTAGTATTTTATTTTCCTTAGGAATATAGTATTCCAAAAAAGAAAACATCTTCCAAAATAACCTTTATCATTTAATCACCAAACCATTTTTCTATACTAAGGATATCCATTTGATAAAAAACAACTTCCCAAAATCAACTTATTCTTGATCCATAAAACCATTTAACTTAAAAGAATAATTAATACTAACCAGGGACTTCATGTAGGCCAGTGGTAGGCGATAAAACCCAATCGCACTTTGGCTGTAGGTTCAATTCCCATAGATTTTTCCGACGCGAAGGGTTGTCACATGGTTTGTGTTTTGTCCTTTTTATAAAACTATAAAAAAAATAACCCTAACATGTTTTAACCTTAAGGTTTTCTTATACCTTTCATTTTCATGCCAACACATTAAGATAGTTCTGCTCGTATCCAGACAGGGATGTATTTTCATAATAATCCACTTAATAATTACCCATAAAAACTTAGGGATGTTTTTATTATACTTATTCTTGTCTCTAAGTCCTTGTGAGGGTTTTCTAATCCAAATCCAAAAAATAACTAAACCTATCCTCTGATACCAACTATGAAAACCATGGTCTTATATTACAAACTTAAACCTTATTTATTACATTAACTTCACTTGATACAATATATAATATTGAGAGGTCTAGTGTCTTTAGGGATTAGTATCTTTACATAATAACTTAAAACATTAAATACAACATCTTTACTAAAACATTCCTTTACATTACCACTACATTCCGTCGTACTTAGCATTGTATGGGACAACCTGAGGACATGCATAAGAAAAGGGTGAGCTATAATGCCCGGTAAGGGAATAAAAATGGAGTAAAATGAGGAATACAATACATGTTAGACAATAGGCATATCATTATATCACAATAGAATCATAAACAAAAAAGCATGATAAATCATGATAATTATAACATGGAAATGTGGCAACAACACTTAACATTGAATTTGCCTGATCCAAGGCTCATTGCACATGGAGCATGAGTAAATCCTCATTTCACATGAAGCATGAGTAAAACCTCGTTGCTTTTGAATAATCATGAGTAAACACCCATTGCACATGACTTATCATGATACTATTCTTAACCCAATGCATTGTAGCACTATAAGGGCGCACCCTTCTTAAAAATTTCATTTCATGCATAAGTGTTCCACGTGGATCATATAACATGGATTTATAAACCATAATCATTTATTCCACTATAAAGGAATGTGGAAAGATAACATTTCCACATTTAAATAATAATATATCATTTCAAAATATTGAAAAAATCAAAGCTTTTATCAAACCATTTCAAAACCATTTAAAATATTAAATAAAGAGATTTTTGAATCAAAGTGTCCCATACCACTTTGAAGCTTTTGAAAAAAAAAGCAATTTCAAAATAATCATTTACATATTAATAAATCCTTAAAACCATATTTATAACATGGACAATAATGTGAATGATTTAGAAGAATAAACTTTTAAAACATTTAAAATGATATTTTAGTTAAAGAGTTTTTAACAAAATGAGAGTTACTAGAATACTAATAATTGAGGAATAACATTTAATCCGAAATTAATAATATCATGAGAATAAAGTTATTTATGATATAATATTCTAAAGGACATTATATACACCATATAAGAGTGAATTGGTGCATATCAACAATGAAGTATCAATGGAAATGTAAATTGAGAGTAAATCCCTTATAAAGACGGTATCCTTGAATTAAGGATAAATATATAATATAATTATGTGTGAAAAATATAAATACAACCAATATACGTGTATATTAAGTTTAAAACAATCATATGATATTCACACATATTCATAGCATGACATAATCAAGAAGTAGATGTTTAACCCAAAAATTGAAATTGGGTTAAGAAGTTTTCTTACAGAAATTCGACAACCTAACGATGTCACTTTAAAATTGAAAAAAACAAGTTGATGAGGGAGAAAAGGATATCTCATCACATGGACATAAAATTTACATCAATAAGGATATAGAAGAACATATCCCAACATAATAATATGTAAACTAAAATACATAACAAAAAGAAGTCTTTTAAAAAGAGGAGGGTGAAAGGTTCCTTTACCTTTTTTGGTAACTTAGGAAACATACACCCCATGAAACAATATCACACAATGAATATGTAAATACCCATAAATTAAATTATATTACAAAAATAATACAATCATGGGCAGTACCACCACTGCACATAAGGAAATAGTGGCTAATATAGCATGAATCTAATGGGAATAAAAAGTGAGATGAAAACCCCTTACCACGTTGTAATCAATCGAGTCGTATGAGAAAAGTTAATAACCACCAAATTAATCACAGAATACCATGAATATAAATATAATCATTATAATATATATATCAAATTTCATTAAATAATACACCACATGAAATAAATAAGTGGTGAACAATGTAAATCTCACGGAATTAAAAGTGAGATAAGAAATCCCTTACCTCGTGTCCAACTTGACTCGTATCTTCCTTGTTCTTAATGAATAATAAACTTAAGTTAATTTATAATTGATTCATAACATTTTTAATTTTTATTTTTACTTTTATATCACTTATTACCTTGAAATTAACAGTTAGTTAATTATTTGAGTCCATATCGGACGATTTTTCGATGTTCGGAATTTGAGTTAAAATGAACTTGTTATAATTACAATTTCTCCATGTGGCCAAAAATCCATTATATCCAGAAATATATTAATTATTTATATATCATATAGTTCATATATATCCATTTTATAAATATATATATATTTATAATAGTACTTAGCATTTGGAGATAAGAAATGAAACGCACCATTAATGGAGACGGTAAGTTGTACGTACGCATTAACGCTACTTTCATTTTTATCAAATATTTAATGGAATGAAAACATAATGATACATAGGTATATTATAATTCCTTTATAATATCATAATATATATTTGTTAAATAATTTCAATAACTCCATATTTATACGTTCCATGTATGTTAAGAACGAATCATATCACCTTGAGGGGAAGGTAGTCTGCACTACCTCAAATGAAATTATTATGTTTAAAAATATTGGAAGGCATAAAGCTGTGTTTGTAAATAAAAATTAAATACTAATATAGAAAACAAAAAATATATATATCATATATAAATACATTTTCATCATAATGGCCACCATGAGAGGCGGTAGGAGATAATTGAACAATCATCACTTCGTGCGGCGTTAGTTTTCCATCCACATAAACAGTATGTTTTTCACCCATTAGATTTAGGTGTGTGTAAGTGTAGTTAGAATATTTCTCAAAAAAACATCCTAGTATATTAGGGATTCTTTTTTTTTTATAAAATAAAATAATAAAAAGAGTTTATGGGGTAGGAGAAGTAAAATAAACAAAAGGACTTAAGATAAGATGTTGCCTTTAAATCGGGTAACTCCCTTTGGTTTGAACCAAAAGGTTTTATTGAAGTGTTTTATACCAAAGGTAAGGCTTATAAGATGCAGAGAGGGATCTTGGGAGCTTTTTTGAGTATATTTTTTACGATCCAAAGGCTTGAGAATTCTGAGAAATGGGATAGAAGTGACGGATTTTTATAAGGGAGAGGAGAGGCTCTTTAGGAATGTTTGAAAAAATTATTTTATTATAACCTCATTTTCGGTTTCAAAAGGTCAAATATTCATTGACTTCGAAGTTAATATGACTCATGGTTGAAATAAAAAAAATCCAATTACAATTGAACTGGTTTTGGATATTGTTTTAATATTTATAATCTTGATTATTTTAATCATTTATTAATGAGGTAAATAATGTATCATTATTGTGTCATAAATAATTTAATTTATTTGATGTGCAAAAATTATAAAACAATACCATAATGTAGGAAATATTTCTATCTTTCCAAATAATATTTATAGTCGAATATATATCTTATATAACCCCACATAAAGTTTTTTTTACTAAAAGATATTTTTTCGGTCATTTATTTCTTTACTTTAAATTAATTAATATAAAATATCATTATTACTCCCATGTGGCTCCATGGGGTCCCACATTCGACCCAAGGATTCCCATGGTCGTATATGAATCAGAAAACAGGATTAGGACACATGTTATGGTAATTTAGTATTATTATAATATTTTATTTTACCCTAATTTACTATATTTACCCTTTAATCATGGTAAATAAAATATTTTTTGAAGTAAATATTTAAAATGACTAAAAATAAAAGTTACCTAATTACACAATTTGTACCTAATGATTCCAAATTTGGAATCCATTTTTCCAAATTCAAAACAGAGAAGTGGCAGAAATTAATTTAAAATTAATTCTCGCTGTTAAAACAAATAGCATGTTTTTAAGAAATAATAACTATCAAAAGCTGGCACTTGTTTATGTCCAATTTCAAAATGAAATTACTTAAAATGACTAAAATAAGATTAAATGGTAAAAATATATTCTAATTAAACTTTAAAACCAATTAAAAAGATAATATAACCATTAAAATAAATGAAATTAAAATGCACTTTTAAATTAAAATACAGTATTTTTTCACAATTCATTAAAAATGAACTTTATTAGAAAAATACCAAAATTTCATCCGAAGTAAATTTTGGTGTAACTATTATAAAGGAGAATTTTATTTTGTAAAATAACACATATAAAAGTGACAAAAACTATATTTAAAGAGGGTTCACTCTTAAAAGGTGTTAAATCGACCTTTTAGTGAATGTTAGAGTATTTATGCTTAAAATCGAATTCTTTACTTATTTTAAACCTCTAACTTTTATTGGATAAATGTAAAAATATTCAAAAAACACATGTCATAATATTGTATTTAGTTCTCTTCATTCCCACCAATACAACAGTTAGGCGTTATCTACCATTTAAAATAATAATATTACATTATTAGTGTGCAACGTACGATTTCAAAGAAACTCATTGTTGTGTATCGGGTACACCGTCGAACATAGAATCCCCTTTAAAGTATAATTAATATTTAATTCAAAAATATTAAAAAATACGAAAATGTAATATTCTTTATTTTATTGGGATGTTACATACCCTGTAGACACATGATATAAGTTTTGGTTTTCTTATTGAACCAGCTTCACTGTATCGGGATCCATCAATTGAGGGAGAACCGAAAGCCCAAATTTTGGAAACCACCACATGTAAAGAGTGGATAAAGATAAATTCACTACTGAAGAATTCTTTGAGACTCAATATTTTGAATATAAGGTCAGTCAATTGAGAAGAGTTCAATACCTAAAAAATCGATGTGTTAGGGGAGGTAGAAACAAATAAAGAAAAAAATGTTAGGATTTCATATATTAGTTGTGTTTTTTTCACCTCATTCCATCTTCGTATTTTTCTCTTATGGTGGATTTTTACACTTTTAATCTATTGTTTCCAAATGTCTTATGTTTTTTTTAATTTTTAATAACTTTCTTCCTGGATATTTATTTGGTTCTACAAATCCATTGCTTGTGTCATCTTGAATATATATAAATAATAATGTTTTTAATTATAATCAACAACCTTTACGTATTAGGTTGTATCCCTTATATATCAAGATAGAGAATCTTACACATCAGGTGTTTATCATCACTAACCTTATAATTGACAAATCTACTGATAATATTGTTAAATTTAGCATTGATAAAAACATTGCCATTATATAAAAGGTGGTAACTCTTATGTATCATGTTGTAGTCATTATATATCAATATGATGATTCTTAGGTATTAGGTGTTTATACTATCTGACCTTAGCACTAATAAAGATCATCATTATCAGTGATTATTATTTTAGCAATGATAAAAGAAATTTTATGAGTTCCTTTTACTAAGCATTGATAAATCCATTACCATCTTTATAAAATAACCCTAACTATACCATTGAATAAATTATCTTCCAATATATTTTGAAAAATATACTTTTTCTTATCCCCTCACATAAATATGTGAATGATTCTACTTTTTAAATTGAATTTACCTAATATCCTCCAACTGTGATGTGTTTCTTGGTGATTTATTGTATTGTTCTTCGAGTAAAATTACTCAACACATTGTCTCACCCCATCAAGATAGTCAATTATATATTTTTATTTTTTGGGTATTTTTGTTTCATGTTTTTTCTAAAATGAGTTATAGATTGTTTGTAGATTTTAATTTATAATTAAACTTCCATATTATTTGGTATTTGGGTAGTTTTTCTAATCAATACATTTTAAAATGTTTTTAAAAATAAAAACTCATAGATTATTTTTGGATTTTTTGAAAATGGAAGCTGGTTTTTAGTCTAATATGAATGGTTTCTAAAGGATAAAGAAATGTTTGTTTTTGGTATATTTTAAAAAATATGTCTTCTTTTAGAATGAAGAGTTCTCTAAAATAATTTATATTGATGTGAAGTTAAAATTTATGGGAGGAAGTTTATTTTGAGAGTTTAAGTATTTGTTTAGTTTTTATTTTAATTTAATGTATTTTTTCCACAAAATATTTCTTTAATTCTGTAATTATTTATTTGGAATAAAATGTTGTTTGATTTAATTGATTTTATCATTTTTTTCTTAAGTATGTGTTTAACTAGTATGTTTTTCATTTATGTGTATATTTTAAACAAATTTTATAATGTTTTATGGTTATATGTTAGTTTTAGTTGTACATTTATTAAAAATATTCAATTCACATTAAACTATGTGTTATATTCCCTAATATTCATATTAGAATTTGTGTTTGATGAAATTTTCATAATAATAGTCAACTAAATAATGTATTTATTCATAAATTTTTCAGATTACTCTCAAAAATTAATTAATTTAATGATCATTAATCATATTTCCAATGTTGCTAATGAATTATGTGTTTTTATATAATTAAAGTGTTTTTATGGAAAAATGTAAAATATGGATAAATGTTCAAGCAACTGTATACTATGAAAAGAGAACGAATGATGAAAAACTACCTATCACATGAAATGAAAATCGTATTTAGATAAAATTAGTCTCATTATTATAGTTACCACATATGAATTTGATTGACCGAATGTTAATCCAAGAGACAACCTAACCATTGAATCAACCATGAGGAAATTTATCTAAATGTCAGAGAAATCACATGATGAAGTAAATTAACTAAATAAAGACTTGAAGTTACTACAATAATATTTTTAATTGATTGTTATAGTCATCCAAAAAATTTTAATGTGTTCAACTAACCACATTAAGGAATTAAAATGGGGGCACATTGAATTTACAAGAATTCTTATAAATGAAATCAAGTTATCGTGCATTAAAGGGTGAGGAAACTGCATGACTAAATCCAATTAGATACATGTCCAACTTGACTATATAAATCCAACCTTAGTTAATCTAACATATCAATTGGTTAAATTTGTCACAAGGCTCAAGGAAAATTTCTGGTTTCCTCGAGATAGTGAAAAGCACCAAAGAAGCATAGGTTAACGCGTGGGAATGATTTCACCCTTGGTAGAAACCATGATCATTAATGGTTCCAATAGGGAACTTGGTATTTAGACTCATTTCATTGGACAAACACACCAAAATAAATCATCAAAACTATAATGAACACCAAAAAAATATGTAATAATATTAAATAATAAAAAACTATTCCAAAACATTTTTAAAAAAGTAGAACCATATTTCTAAAAAGATTATATATTTCCAAAACAAGGAATCAAAACTAAACTGAAATTAAATAAAGGATACTAAATGGATAATACATAAAATGACTCAAAATTAGTGCAAAAAACATGAGGTGCAAGCCTAAAATCACCACCATGTGTCTCTCAAGTCACCACTTTATCCCGAACAACACTAACTTCCCAAAAGAGAGCAGTAGAAATCCAAAAAAATACATAACCTGAAGGAATAATGAAGAACATGAAGACTGTATAACCATCAATGTGAGTATGTAGGGTGTGGACCAATGGAATATATGACACCACCATGATTCTATTATATTATCAATTATAAAATAAACCAATAATTCTTGTTTTAAAATAATAAATATGAAAATTGTTATTCATTTTATTTACAGATCAGGGGAAGAAAAAAATATACCATATGTATATTATCAAAGAACACCATTTTAGAAACATGCATCAAAGAATTTTTCCCCCAAAAAAATCTATTTCACAGCCATCCATTTATCTCTAAATATATACACTTTTAAATAATCATTCCAAACCATTGTTTCTCATTTAAAAACAACACTTTTGAAAATAGATTATCACATGGTTTAAAATGGGTTTCAATGATATTATGAAAACAAATTTAATTTCAAAACCACCACATCTTTCCCTTTCAAATAATTAACTCACACACACTTATCAAAATAAGAGTAAAGAACCTTAGAAATGTATAATAAAATTGAAAACCATTATATCATAAATAAATGAAAATAATAACACTAGTTATGCCTTAACCCCATGATTCTTAATCACTAATAATCAATGAATATAAATAGGCACATATAATGGAATGTCATAATCATATGCCAAAAACCATAAAATATCATAAAATAAAGTAAAAATCATGTTGAAAACATAAAGGTGCAAATAGAACATGTACTTGATGTGAAAACGTAGAAGAATCTCCTGATAGGTTAACAATCACACAACTTTTAACCTGAATCACACACACACTCTCTCTCTCCTAATCGATGAAAAACCCCTTAGATAGGCCATAAAATTCATATATAGGTTACTATATAGTGCATAACACTCAAATAGTAAGTAAACATCCTTAGACATCCCACTTAGTGACCCATGATCTATATTTCATGACTAAAAAATCTATGTTATTACCAATCCAATGTCACCATGTGATGAGCATAAATTTCAATGGAAATACAACAAATAAATAATATATATCCCGCCATTTGAACACCCCCTTAAATAATGATACCTAACAAAAACATTGAAACATGAATTATAATTAAGTTGTCGAAAGTAAAACGCACATAAGAATAAACAACATGTGATAACTTTGACCAATTAAAATGTAATACATATCCAATCAATGGAATTACTAAGGTAATTACCAGGCATTCACTTTATACATAAAATATCAATGATTTGAAAATAGATTTTAAAAACAATTTATAATCCAAAAATAACCCAAATGAAATCACACATAACACTAAAACGCAATCAAAGTAACAACGTTGGAAACAACATTTCGAAACCCCTTTAAAAACAAGATAAATTCTGAAAATCCTAAGAACAACATCAAAGCATTAACGTGACCAGTCAAATAAAGGATTCATTAAAAAACCAACTAAAATAAATCACACCTATATGAAACAGGGAAATAATTTCTAAAATAATAACATCCACTTTATTAAACTAAATATGTTCCTAAAAATCATGACCCAATAATTTTTATCCTGGAAAAAATTCAATATAATTTTATCGTTGAATTAAAATAAAAAATTTAAAAATTTAAAACAAATTTATATTGAACCAAGGATTTCTCCAATTTTTAGAAAAGAAATACAAAAAAAAGATTAAAAAACCCTTGTAAATTCAAACTACACATCATATTCTATCTTTCAATAAATCAAAAACATATTTTAAACACAAATCATCCAGGGAATTCTTTAATTAAATAATCGAAATGAAAAAACCTACCTCAAGAGATTATAACGTGTTTCATTCAATGGAAACCACAAGAATGAGTCTCCTAAGGTGTCTCACAACCATTAAGTGCTGAAATACCTAATTTAAAATTATTCGAACCACTAAAATTGCCCCAATTGTCCATTAGGGTAATAGGAAAGTAGAGGAAAATGAAGAAACATAATAGATAAGAAAGGACGAGGACATACCATTCATTATAAATGAAAATAAACCATGAAACCACTCAAAATCCACATTATAGGATCTTGTATGAGCAGGACAGGGCTATAAGAAGTACCTCGGCTGGTGGGTTTGACATATATATACATAAGGGATAAACCATTAATAAAATAAACTCAAAAGGAAAAAATTTCCAAAACTTGAGTGGACCGCACCTTTGTCTCGCATGTTTTACCAAACCATGCATAGACCATGTGATCTCTACTCTCCCAAAAGAACTAAAATCAAAATAATTCTACTAAAAGGTTTACTAAACCATGTTCCTAATCGTAATTCCCTATAAAAGATTAAAATTTTCAAAATACCTACCCTGAGACACCCTGATCCTAAGAGATAAATCAACCATAATAACATGAACAATAATTTTACATTTTAAGGTTTCACATTGAGCTATAACAAGGTTACCTAAGGTTGAATTTATCGCAATATGTTTCTACATAGACCTTGAGTAACAAAGTTTTCATGGCTAAAGTTCAATATCTTAATGGATAGTTTTAGAATTTAATGGAACTTGTCAAATAAGTTAATATCTATCAATATATGAATGATCATTTGTCAATGACTTATTTTTATGAAATTCACATAAAAAACAAATAATAGACCCTCCTGAAAATTGGTGTATGGGTAGTGGGGTGCCATTACTTTTACTCTAGATATTTCAATCACCTAAGATATTATTTTTTCTAAATAAAATTGAAAACACACAGAATAAAGAAAAAATAAATACAATATTGATTTCCAATATTCCAGAATATTTATACAAGGAGGAAACCCATACCAATCAACTAAAATTTGTTTATATATTGAGCATCAAAAAAAATTGAAAAGCCTTCTTTAATCTTTCTATTTATTTTATTTACAGTTTTTTGGTCGATCATATTATTCATTTAATGATAATTTAGCCTAAAATACATGGGTGATCACTATGATACTCATTGTTACATTTTTTTACAACAATTATCTCATGAATTACTATAAAAGAGAATTTATATATCTTGGGATGTCTAGTGAGTAGTTTTTATTGATAAAACCTAATCTATATTGTTGGACTATTTTTTAGGCTTTCATAAAAATTATTAGTAGTAGATTATTTTCAAGTGGAGAGGAATATGATCCATATTCGAGCAAACCACATATTAAATTTCGTTGTGTTTTTTAGCCTTTCTTTATCATCTTATTTTTAACATCACTCAAAAATCGTTTCATAAATGTTAATTTTTTCTAAGTATTTTTTAAACTACATTTAGCAAAATATCCATTAATAGTTTACATCTAAAAATGATATATATATATATATAGTGTTTTATATACGAAATATATTTTCAAAGATAAAATAATTTTAGTTTAAACTATGTATTGATCATGAATTTTATAAAAAAAATTAAAATATAAATTATATATATCTAATATATTTGTAATTAGGTCATGTATTTAAAATTAAGGTAATCTAAATTTTTACTTTTTAAAATAAAAAGGTTTTATATCAGAAGATCAATTAACCCCCTATTGAGAATTCCTCTTAGACAAAAATTTTGTATGTGAGCTATTTTATTTCTTATATTTAGGTGTTGTTGTTTTTTCATCTATATTATTTTGACATTGATCAGTTCCAAAGAGAAATATAACTTATTTTTAAATCAATATTATGTTATTTTAGATGCTAAACCTGAATTTTATGCAATAAATAGACAACTTTATTCTAATTGAACCAACTGTGCTCAATGGGAAATGAAAATTAGAAATATTTAGAGAGTATGGGATTTGATATTTGAGTAACTGTATAAGATAAATATAAAAAACCAAATACTTATAGAAATGAATGATATACCCTAACTAAAACATCTTTTGATTGTAACTTTAAATTTTTGAATCATTTTTTTTTTTAGTGAAGATAATTTTAATTTCATATTGTCTTTGGATTCAACATTTCAAATATGGGATACTTTATTTTTTTCTTATGAAGAATAATATAATTTCAAATAAATGAGATTAAACACATATACCAGGATGTATTATTCATTTTGGATTAATCATGATGATTCAATCTATAAAATTTGTTATTTATTAATTGTGATCATCAACACTATGAAGGACAACGAATGTCCTGTGAATTATAGAAAAAAAAGTAATGAGATTATTGATATACATAACAGATAAGTAGATAAGCACTGTTGTTTCAATTAAATAATATCGTGACATTAGAAAAATTATACCCAAATAACTGATTGGAATATTGGGATGTATATAGAGGAATTAATAGAAGACAATAAAGATGATGAAATTAAAAAGAAGATGGTGGACTTTAATACATCTGAGTCTAAATCTAAATAAACAAAAAAATATGATTCAAGTGGATATGAATCAAAATATTAAAGTGATTTGGATATGGATAATCTATCTCAAATATTGAAAAAAATCATTAAAAATAATAAATTATTCATAATTTTTAATTATAAGTGAGAGTATAAAATAGAGTAAAATAGAAAAAGGACTAGAAGGAAAAGGACTCCTCTGCTAAAATATCTAGCAATGAAAGAAAGAGGAAAGAAAAAATTAATGAAGATTGTTCTAAGCTAAAATATAACAAGATTTTCATTGAGATAGGGTATAAATAAAAAAAAGTAATGAAGAAATCATATAATTCATCCAATGGTAGATCTAGAAATTTTAATTCAGATAGGAATGATGTGACTGAAAAGGAAAATTATTTCTTTATAGAAACTAGATCTAACATACACAATAATATAATAACTTTAATGTTTTTAATAATGATACTATAGATGAGAATAAAATGACCAATGAATTTTTTTTTTGAGTACTTATATATCCTAAAAGACACCAGGAATGAAAAAAAATATAAATATAATATTATAAAAAAAGGTTCATTATTTATCTACCAATACTAAGAATGACCTTTCTATAGAAAAATAAAAGTATTCCATCCTCATAAAATAAAAAATATTTTAAATTGAAAAATGATTAATTGAGAAAAGTTTTGAAAAAATTTAAAATTTTCGAAAATGATTTTAATATAATTTTGAAAAGTTACATACATCCTAAACATAATATTGGAATTGGATATACATCGATAAAAAAAAGAAAGATTTATACAAACTATTTTTTTTACAAGTTTAAATAATATTAACATAATATATAAAACTAAAGTAACATATAATTATGAAAATTATTTTCATTATTTTAGAACAAATAATATTTTTGGTATAAATATTTTAATTAGATAATGAATAATATTGTAAACAAATTTATATTCCCAAGACATTGATTTATAACATTTATGGACCTAAGAAAATATGGGTACCAAAAATAATTATTCTTTGATTTTATATAGGTAATTTTCTCAAAGAGATCCAACAAAATCTATGGTATCTGGATAGTTCATATTCCAAAAAATAGGACTGGATACTACTCAAGATTTAATAGTCAAATAAATGTTAATGGAGGACATGTCACTTTTGGTGAAAGTGAAAAACACAAAATATTTTGCCTTAAACAAATTGGTAACTCTAAAATTGTCCGTATGTCAAAAAAAATTGGAGATGGATTGAAATATAATATTATTAGTATATCCTAGTTATTTGATAATTGATATCATGTTAAACATTTAGAATAATTCTTCCATGATTTATGATTCCAAACATGATTTAGTGTTTACTACATAAAGAAACCATAATGTTTATTTTATTAATCAAGATTCATTATTTCCTAAAAATGTTTCATGATTAACTGATGTTCACATAGTATTTTGGATGTGAGATAGGATATTGGGACATGAAAATATATATTATCTTATGATTCTATTGTGAAAATAATTTTCAATGATCCACCTAAACTAAAATCTGCTAAAGATAAAGTGTCAAATCCTTATAAAAAATGAATAAAGACAAGATTTATTTCAAACCAAAGAAATAGGTATCAGCCTATTAACCACTAAAAATGATTCATATTATTTTTTAGACCTTATAGAGTATCTAGTTTTGGTGGAATATATCATTATTATATAATTGTTAACAATTATTCTAGATAAATATGGGTGATCTTTCTATCTCATAATAGTAAATATCTTTTATGTGTTTCTAAATATACCAAATATGCAGATAACCTTAGTTTACTTACTATTAAAACCTAAAAAAGTGAACATGGACATAAATTTTTGAATCAATACTTTGAATGTTTATTTTCACAACATAGATATAATCATAATTTTTATAAACCTTAAACACATAAAAATTGGGATTTTCATGGATGAATGAAAAAACATCATGAAATTGCACATAATATAATTATTGAATATTATTAATATGTAGATCATTGGGATAAAGGTTTATTCATATATTGTTATATAATTAATAAGGTTTTGATTAGAAAAAATATAAAGAATAATTCTTCTGAATTGTAAAATTTTAGAAAAAAAAACGTGAATTACTTTATAGTTTTTAGTTGTAAAGAATTTATTCTAATTACCACATATAATCTTGGAAAATTGACACAAAATAGTTATAAATGATATTTAATAGATTTTTAAACCACAAATAAAGCATATAGAGTTTTAAAAATAAATCTATTATTTTAGAAGAATTTGAACATGTCACTTTTGATGAGATAGATACAAACTAACCCAAACCCACTCTAGAAGACATTCAGGATGATATGTCTATGCTAAATATTAATAATATCTCAATTAATTCTATTCATGCATCCAATTTACATGATAAATAGCTTAGAAAAGACCCAATTGACCAATGTGTCCTTGAATAATACTTAACAGAACTAATAAATTCAATTCTTCAAACTTTTAAGACCCATAGATACCATCCTTTATATGCAGTTATAGGTCATCTAGATTTGGGAGCTCAAACCTGATCATCTCTTAAATACCAGGTAAAAAATCAACATTCCTTACCTTTTCTAGAACCTATGATCATCATTGAATAAATTATTGATTAACATTGGGTAATATCTATCCCAGAAGAATTAAATAAATTTGAAATAAATAAATTATGGAAACAAGTTGATATACCTAAAGACTACATAACTTTTAGAACTAAATTGGTATATAGAAACAATATTTTTGAGTTTAGAAAAATAGTTAGAAAGAAATATAGATTTGTTGCATAATTTTATTGCTAGGAGGAAGGTATTGATTATGAAGAGTTATTTTCACCAATATCATCACTTCAAGCCATTAGAATAATACTTTATTATGAAACACATCTTAGTTTCAATCTATATCAAATGGATGTAATGTGAGAATTCATACATATATATATTATTGGGAATGTTTTTGTTGAAGAAACCCTAATATTTTTAAACTTTCACTTTCAA
The DNA here is from genome assembly GCA_963277665.1 of Viscum album. Lineage (NCBI taxonomy): Eukaryota > Viridiplantae > Streptophyta > Magnoliopsida > Santalales > Viscaceae > Viscum > Viscum album. The sequence goes on from OY728125.1 coordinate 151,289,125, forward strand.
AATCATGCTTTCAAACATTCTAAAGTATTATAGCTTAAATAAGGATCCTATATATTGGTAGGATATGCTTCACTAATTTCATATTTCAAATGAATATTTAAAAGGTATAGTTTATTATGCATTATTTATCAAAATAATTCTAAATTATGTTTTGGTTGTACAATTTTATGTTTATGACGTCATTTTTTATTCAACTAAAAAATATTTGTGAGTTAAATTTTCAAATATTATGAAAAATGAATTTAAAATTAGTTTAATGGAAGAATTTAAATTATATCATAGTTTTCAAATTTTTCCAAAAAATATGGAAGTATTAAAAATCAATATAATTATATAAATTATTTATTAAAATCTTTTAGTCTTGGTTTCAAAAAACCAAGTGATACTCTTATGAGTATAAGATGTAAACATTTTTTAGGTAAAACATGGAAATTAGTGGACTATACTTCTTCTAGAGTCATGATTGGGCATCTACTAAACCTAACTACTAATAAACCTTGTATAATTTTTAGTGTTCTCATGTGTGAACATTTTATAGAAAACACAAAATAATCACATTTAATTGTGGTTAAAATAATTTTCAAATTCCAATAAAATTTTAAAAAAAAACATGGATTATATTACTAAAGATGACATACATTAGAACTAGTTATTGTTTCAGATAAAAATTTTGGGTGCAATATGGTAGAAATAATATGAAATACAGAAACTCATCCCTTTTTGGGAAAGTCTCTAATTTCTCAGTATAGTTAAAAAATAATTATGTTTCATTATCAAATTCTTAAGTGGATTACATAGCATGTGACATCCTAAAACATTATTTTTATTATAAAATTTTGTTTATCTTGCGTTTTCCTTTCCCTTTATTTGATATATTATATTATCATTTATTCCTAAATTATTCCTTTTATTCTTGGTTTATTCATTCTTGTTAAAGAATTTGGAAGGGTCGGGAGGTGTGTATTGATCCTTTATAGAGATGTTGGTAGATGGCTAAGAGGTTTATCTCAGTATTGGGAATGGTACTCTTGTTGTAATAGATGCAGGAGGACCACTGACTAGTCTATGAGGGGAACCTGCTAGTTGGTGAGAGTTTGGAATAAGTGGGTTCCATTAGGTACCCCATTTGCCCAGTTGTAGATGCCCACCAACTTGGCAGTGGGACTTCCAGAATGTCGTTCATTCTTCAAAGATCTACCAGCTCACTCATGGATCGTAGTTTCATGATGATTGTACTGATTTACATATGAAACCCATGGTTTTATCATAATTATACCTCATTTCATCCCCATTATATTTTCAAAACACCTCCCTTGAATTTCATTCAACCATAAATACCATGGAGGATCTCTATAGATGAATTTGGATATCCTAACCTTAATTATTCTAATATCAAAGTGTCATTTGAAGAATTATATCTCTTCTGTTAATTGAAATATATATTTTAACATGATTTCACCTTTCCTTGTCTCTATCTCACCCTATTATAGTGTGGTGGATCCCCATTTAGTTGATGGATATACACATATAATTTTGAATTGTTATTCTAGTATTATTGCTTTATTTTTATAGTCCTCTCAAAATTATAATATACCTTGTTGGTTGTTTATGAGATTGTGATTTGAGGTAGGGGTTTCTTAAGGAAATTCTTATAAATTAAAGCCTTCATTACTTTCTGATTTTGATATGAATGTATAATTGATTCCGAATGCATTATTTTTTATTACTGATGATGATTTCTAATGGAATGGTTTGTATGTGATTAAAAGATTTGGGTATGTATTTTAAAAAAAAGTATTGATTTATAAAAAATGGATTTAAATTAAAAGAATTATTTTATTAAATAATTTATAAAATTATTACGTGAAATAATTTATGAAATTGAAATTAAATGAGTTGTTATGAATTTGATGAGTTTTGATGAGAAACCATTTGATTTTTGTTTTTGAAATGCGATGGATTGTTATTGAAACTTGAAATTGGTGATGATGAAACGATATATTGTTTGAAATTAATTTATAATGAGTGAAATGAATGATAGATCCTTGTTTGATTGTTTTACTTGAAGAATATTAGATACTAGGTAGTTGGGTGGGAAGAACACACACTAGGAAAGTATTATATCTAATAGAAAATAGCTTGGTGATGAAAACAATACAAATATTTCTTAAGGGTAGGGATTATATATATTTTTTGAATTGTATCATATTCTCACTAGTTTTGATACCTAGTAATATACTCTCATCATGATCCACGCATCGTTGAGTTGTGTTAGAATCCCTTCACAAACATGTCCCTGGGACTCTTAACCATAGTGTTATGATTGATATTGGATAATTAAAATTATTTAAACATTATTTTTTTATGAAATGTATTGCTCATGTCTATTTTTTATAGAAATTTTAACTCATTAATGTTTTGATAACAATGAAATATTACACCTGTTTTACTCTAGCCATTAATTTTTTTTTTGGAATATATGTTTTAATTTGTGCAATGAAAATATTTCCATGCCGCTTTTTTTACATTTACTACATAAAGTTTTCTTGATAAGGATTTTTTATGGAATAATTTGTGAGATTCTACATGGTTTTGTTACTCACACACTATTTTTTCCTTTGGATGCTAATAGAAATTATTATTCTAATTCCATGTAAAGGAAAGACACTTCTTAGAGGTAGAGTATTTTCTTGATTATCATAACCGTGGGATTCGGTGGTGAGTGGTGGATCATGTGAACCAATTATTATATAAATAATCTATGATTTAGTATTTTATGATTGATGTGATCAATTTAGTTTAAATTCCATTTTTGGACTTTTATCTAATTATTTCTGTTTTTTTCTATCTTGTGGTGTGTTTGGATTATTAAATTTTTATTGATTTTTATCCATTGGTTTTTCTGGATTGTTTATTATTATTGTGATATCATTTTCTCTAGGTTTCATGTGATTCCGAAGCAATAGTCTCCAACCCAGAGGGATTATAAATTCTATTTAGGATATTTTAGGATTGATTTGAGTATCATCTATGTGGTTTATCTAAGTTAGTTCATGAAAAATTCGCATCAAAGATGGTTATGTCCTATCATGATGTCAGTATAATGTTTTGGATGTCTTAGTAGTAGGAAACATGTTTTTTAGTATTTAATGGGTATATCACAGGTGAGTTCCAAGGTATATTTCATTATATTGATCATTAAGTTACCATCGGTTATTGAGAAAATTTGTATTTGAGGATTTATTTTATATAATTATATATTTTTTATAAATTATTTATGCAGTATTTTTCTTTCCCAATTGAATTATTATTGATTGAGTTTATAATATTGAATCTATTTAATGATGATCTCTTATTTCCAGTTTATGTTTTTTGTAACATAACCCCAAAAAAGAGATTTTAAGAGACCTCAGGAGGGGATAGTTAATAAACCATAGAAAGAGAACCCTTTAGTTTATAAAAACCTTATAATGGTTATTGTGCATGTTGTCAAATATCTGGGATGGGTAGTTTCACATGTTCTTGTTTAGGCTATAGATATTTTACATCAGAGGGATGATAATAGATTCTAGTCCAAATAACATCATCATCTGAATCACTATCTTTCTAGGGTTCCAATGATTCCTTTGAGGTGTATGACTTTTTGTAAAAGGTTGAGTAACACATTTAGTTCTTGAATATTTCAAACTCTTCTTAGGTTAAATTTTTTATCTTCAAACTTTATTGCCTAAAAGAATATGGTGGTATTCTTTAGTTTTTTAGGGAAAAATATGAGCATTGAGGGAAAAAATTCAGTTATATTTTCACTGACTTATTCTATATAGAATCTATGATTTTGGTTAATCCCATGGAGTCACTTAAACATCATCACAGATAATGTAAAATGAAAAAGTATTAAAACTAATAAACATAACATATGAATTTCTCAACTAAGGTCGTATCAAATGGGATGCTAAAATAATTTTTCTAATATGGGTCTTTGAAAAGATATATGATATCAGGTTTTCATACAGAATATCACCAATAGTTTTGATATTCTATATATATATATATATATATTTTATGGTATAACCTGACATGGATGGTAAGTCAAGGTTGATGGGAGTTCCTCCTACTCTTAGGGAAAGCATTAGGGGTCCCTTTGAAGGCAATATAAAGTGGGATGAACCTCATATTGAAAACTGTAGTGGTGGATCATAGTATTAGACTACTTATAGATATTCTATTGTTTCTTGTAAAATACCATTAACTTTTTTCCAATTTGGAAAAGATGTGTACTCAAAGAGGCCTTTCACATAAGCACTTAAGATTTGTAGAGTGTCAATACTCAAAGGTAACTTATTGAAGTTTTTTCATTTTTCACCACTCCACATAGTAATAATGACTCAGAAATACTAGGAGTTTTTCATTTTAGTCTAATGATTAATGAATATTGGGAATCTACCCATAGCAATAAGGAACCAATCTTCTTCAAGCAGGGGATGTGTCTATAGGGGAAACTGATTCAATTATTACAATAGTGAGAGGTGCCATTAACATTGATTCATATTTAGGGATTTCTTTATTTGATACTGAATATTCTAATTCCATCATATCTACATATATTTTGTAATAGGTAACTCTATTTATAGAGATCGTTGATTATGTAATGAATATTTCTATTCCGCTAGGGATAAAGAAAGATAATGGTCTTTAATTCCCCTCTTATGCCTTTTCTTTATCATATGTTGAGCTTTATTGGGAAATTTTAGTTCTAGATATAAAAACACTAGAATTAATTCTCTGTAGTTATTGGATGATCACTGATAAATTTGGAATCGACTGTTATCTTTGGTGGGTCTCCTTTACTTCCCCCAATGGGATGTTTCATGTCATTTAGAAAGAATATAACTCAATTTCAAGTTGATATGTACATCCCCTTCTAGAGTTGGGTAGGATGATATCCATGATTTCTTTTAAACTGGATTAAGAATCATTGATAAGTAATCTTCCTCCAATATTGGAGGAATTTCCCAATTGTATCCCATCAAACATTTTTGTTTTGAAATATGTGAGGTATGTGGAGTTTTTTATAAAAATTTTAATTAGTACCTAGGATATATATATTCCATATTATTTGATGGAACTAGTTAAATTTAAGGTATTAAAGAATCAATTGGATTCCTTTATGTCCAAAATATTTATCTGGCCCAGTGTGTCATCATTGGTTATGCTAGTGTTTTTTTAAAGAAGGCTGATAGAACCCTTTCCCTATGAATTGACTATTGAAAGCATAATCAGGTCCTACCCAAGAACAAGTTCCCATTTTACAATATTTATGATTTTTTACAAGCTAAAAGGAAATAATAGGTTTTGAAAATTTATCTTCAGTATGGTTATTATAAACTTATGGTCAAAAGTAAGAATTATTTTTCGTAGTATGTATGTTCATTATGAGTACCTTTTTATGCCTTTTTTCGAACAATTCTCCTAGTTAGATTATAAAAATTATGACCATGATTTTCCACCAGTACCTCGATTTATTTATTTCGATATTTGTGGGTGAAATTTTTTTTTCTAAAAAATTGATGATGACCATATATTCCATTTGAGAGAAGATTCTAACATCTTGATAAATTGACAACTTTATCCCTTTCTTTCTAAATGAAATTTCTATATTTGTGAGGAAATTTTATTAGGACACATAGTTTCTAAAAAATCCATTTCATTTGAACTGGATAAGGATAATGTTTTTATGATATGGAAGGAACAAAAAAACATAATTGAGATTCATAAATTCTTAGTCTTGATACCGTATTACCATCGGTTTGTGAAAGATTTATCTAATTTGGATTCTCCATTGAACACTCTAACTTAGAATAGAGGAATGTTTTTAGGGTATCTGAAAATTTTGGCTTATTTTGATGAGTTAAAGCATCATTTTCCTGTAGGTATGGTTTTTAATCTTACAAAATCAGGGAAGGGATATGTTGTATTTTTTGATGTGTCGCGTTTAGGTTTGGGTTGAATTCTCATATATGGTGATCATGTGGTGGATTATGGTTCACATCATATTTGGAATTATATGAAAAATTTTACCACACATAATCTTGAACATTCTTATATAATGCACAGTATGAAGTTCCGGTGATATTACATTTCCAAAGGAAGGTATACCATCTACTATAATCCCAAAATTAAGATTTATATCTTTCAACAAAAAAATTGAACCTTTAGAAAAGGTGATGGGTAGAGTACCTGAAATATTTTGACTTTGACATCACATACACCCTTGGTAAGGGTAATTATGTTTTTGATGCTCTTAAGAGAAAACATCCTTACCAAATTATGAAAAAATCTTATGAGGAATGGAATCTAATGGATCTCTTTTCTCATATGAATTTGGTAGTATGAGATGATGATATATGTGTTACATTGATGAGTTTTTAGTTTAAAACCTCCATTTTTAAGATGATTCTCCAGGAACAATAACATGTTGATGAGTTATGAGGCCTTAGTGATTTATTACATGGCATGGAGACCGTGAAGGAGTGATCATTCTTTTGAGGTTATCCTTTTCTTCAGGAACTGGTTTGTTTTCTTCTTACCTATGAGGTAGTCTGTGATGAATTATTATCATTATTAGTAGTGTTAGGTATACCTAATAATGTTGAAAATAATTTATGATTTGAGATGATTATTTTGGTGTCCATGTATGAAATGATACAATGCATATTTTTTTCTTATTATTATACTTTTCATCAAATTAAGTTCATGAATTATAATCATTTATGTTTTCTTCAACCACTTTATATGATGACTTGGAAGTGTGAAGAGATATAAATTTAATATTTCATTAGGTTTCCATGTAAAGTAATAGGAATGAATAATATTTTCATATTGATTAACTGATTGACCAAATCAGCTCACTTTATTCCCAATCTTGACATGACCAAAGTTGAGGAATTTAGAAATATGTATGTACAAGATATCATTAAATTGCATGGAGTTCCATTTGAAAAAGTTTTAGATAGGGATACCTAGATTACTTTCAATTTTGGAGTGTCCTCTAGGTAATTTTGAGCATGATATGCCATCTCAAAAAAAAATAAGATGGAATGGGCTATAAAGATTCTTGAAGACATGCTTCAATCTTGTGTCATTGACTTTGGAGGAGATTTGGAAATTAATTTAGAGATTATTTCATTTTTATATAAAAATATTTTACATTCATCCATTATGATATAACCCTTTTAGGCCTCATATGAGTAGCTGTGTAAATCACCTATTTTTTGGTCAGAAATTAGTTAATCTTCCCTAGTGGAACCTAGTTTGGTCCAATAGATGATGAAAATGATTCATATAATTCGTCATTGATTTTTATCAACATATATTATTTTTATGTGTTATGATAATCATCATCCATTCCATTTGGATATGTCTTTTGATGAATTATTTTTTTGAGAGTCTCAAATTGGGTGGGTCTTCAATAGCTTGGAAGATAGGGGAAGTTGGAACCTAGATACATGAGACTGTTTGAGATTGTGGAGAAAATTAGAAAGAAATATATTTCATTTGAAATTTATACCACAGATGACATCAATCCATGATGTGTTTTATGTGTTCCATCTCAAGAAGTATCTTTCGTATCCTTCACATGTCTTTACAAGTGAGGGATTTATTGTGGAACCAGATATGACCATGATTGATAAACCAGTTCATCTTACCAATTCTCAAATAAAAGTTCTTCATGGGAATCTACACCCTAGGTGTTGGTGTTATGTTAGAATGGTTCTGATTCTCACAAAACATGGGAGAAATAGTATTTAGGGGAGATAAATTCCATAAACTGTTTGTTATGGAGTATTATTGATTGTTTTTATGGTGGAATAATGTATTTAATGTTTGGAAAATTGTAAAAATTGGACACCGACTTTAATGTATAAACATTTTTGTACATTTTTCTTTATTATTTATTTGATATCTTATTGTATTATTGGATCCTAATTGATTCCCTTGATTATTAGATAATTCTTTATTAATAGAGAGTTTGTAATGGTTGGGATTGTGTGTTAATACTTGTTATTGAGGTTTGGATATGACTGATAAGTTTATCTTGATAGTTGTTATGGTCATGTATATAGAATATCTCTAGGATTTACATCAGCTTGTCGGTGTAGGCCACCCTCTAGATAGTGGGAGACTTACATAGGTAGTTAACTATTAAAATCCCATTGAAGAGCTAGTAGAATCCCACAGGTATATCGGTGGGACTCCCTAATTACTGGGAATTCTTCTATGATCCACTAACAAGCCAATGTAAACCAGAAGCTAGCCAATGTTTTCAAAGTGTACAAGAAACTCCGGGTTAGTATCTTAATTCTATTTATTTTAACCTATTATTTAATTTTAAAACACCTACCTAAAATATTATTCAACCCTAAACACTTTTGATTGTCCCTAAATATGATTTTGACTCTCCCAACCATTATTCTTCATGGATAGAAGTTTTAGGTGATGCACTAGTTCTTTTCTAATAATTAAAATATCTATTTGAATATGATTTCATAATTCCTTCTCTCTTTATATCATTAATAGTGGTGTATCCTCATGATGTTGATGGATTTTGAACATGACTTGATGAATTGTGATTCTAGGATTCTCCCTTGGTCATTCTTAACCACCCTCTACTAGTGGATCCCTTATTGGGAGTTGAAGAGATTATTATTTATGGTGGGTGTTTTTATATGAAAATTCATATGAATTAAATCATTTAATTCTAGTTGATTTTTATCTGAAATTCTAATTGATTAAAAATTATTTTTTTATTAATGATGGGGATTTATGATGGAATGGGGGGGGGTTTGAACCCCTTGGATATGTCTTAAAAAAGTAATAATTTAAAAAAAATGTAAAATAATTATTTAATAAAAGATTTCATGAAATGATGGAATGAATTGATTTATGAAAATGAAATTAAAATTTTTCTTTTAGTGACATATTTTTTAATGAAAATCCATTTTTATTGATTTTTGAAATGTGATAATATTTTTTAAAAATTAAAATTGGTGTAAATGAAATGATTGATTCTTAGAAATTATTTGATAAATATTGAAATGAATTCTATCCCCTTGTGTGATTGTTTTCCTTTAAGCACATGGGAGCCTTGGTAGTTAGGTGGGATGAATACATACTACGAATGAATTAGATCTTTCTAGGAATCGTTTGATGAAAATAATTATAGAAAAAAAATTAATAGAATATAGTATATTCATTGAAATTATCTCACATTCCCCTTAGTCATAGAAACTAAGAATTTCTGCACACTGAGAGATGTACTTCACAATTAGTGATGAGAATCCCTATACAAACCTGTCCCTTTATCTCGTAACCATGGTGATATGATTGATAATGGAAAATTGAAATGATCTAAACATTCCATTGTTATAAACAGTTTTACTCATTTAAATTTTAATATAAATGCTCATTCATTCCTATTTGGATGAAAATAAATTATGTACCAACATTACTCTATCCATTAAGTGTTTTGAAAAGCATCTTTTTCTATGAACTATGAAAATATTTACATCCCTTATTTTATATTAAATTGATGATGTTGGTTTTACTTGATATGGATTGCATATGGAATACGTTGTGTGGGATCCTATTGGGATTTGTTGATCACATTGTAATAATGACTTTGGGAATTTTTAGGCTTTCTTATTCTATGTATAGTTAATAGAGAGTAATCACATGGTGGTGGTGGATGTTATTCATTAGAGGGACCTTGGTAGTTGGTGATGATTTTTGGATCATGTGGACTACTTATTACATGATGATTTTGGGATGATGTTTTTGATGGATGAAGTGATGAATTTAGTTGATGTACTTTTTTTCTATTTGTATTTATCTATTTGAAGTATTATATCTCTTATGGAGTTTTTGGAATATCAACTATTTATTGATTCTTATCCACTATTTTGACTTGATGTTTTATTATTATGGGAATATCATTCTCTATTGATTTCATGTTATTCTCAGGTTCTAGTCATCAACCAGTTGGGATTATGAACATCTTTTGGGTCGTTTCTTGATTGATTCAAGTAATGTTTAGGTGTGTTATATTGGTTCGATTGAAATATACATGTAGTGTAACACCCAAAGATTTTATGAGATATATTATTTTTAATTTCTTTGATGTCTTCTATTATACACTACACCATGATTAGATTGTACTATACACAACACTGTATTAGCTTGCAGTATACGCAACACTATTATTGGCTCGTGTTACACATAATTTCAAGTTCGTTTTGTGGTAATTATTCTACGCAACATTAAGTATAGTTTTTTTAATGTATAAATGAAATAAGTTTTGATTATGTTATATGAAACACCAAACAATGTTTTCACTACACGCAACCCTGACTTGGCTTGCAATACACGCAATTAAGACCTTCTTCGATAGCGTGTGTAGTACGCAATATCGAGTTTCACAAAACAAGATATTATTATAATATTATTATGAACTAGCTGTTATGAATAGTAATACCCACTTTTTGAGATTTTATAAATTTTATCTTTCAAAATGGACTTCATTTTTGGATTCAGAATATAAAAATTTTCCTAGGGTGAATTTTTTGTATTTTCTTGAAAACTTTCAATTTATGAGGAATTGTGAAAACACTGGGTTAATATTTGAAAACCAACTTTTTATTTAAATAATTATTTATTTTATTTAAATTTAATTTAGGTCAAAATTGATACATAATACCTATTTAGTTTCAATGTAATTCATTTGAGTCATTTTATAATAATTTTAGATATAAGAAAACATTTATTCAACTTTTCACCGTCTTTTACCCACCTCCTAGGAGAATTTGAAAATTTACATAAAACTTAATTTTACCAATTCTGTGAGTGGAATTTCAAAAATCTGAGACACATGGTTAATATCAAGGAGTAAAATGTGGTTGAATAGGATAAAAATAATTTTTGGTGAATAGTAACTTTTTACTTTTATTTACCACCGTTAAAAGTAAATAGGGTAATTAAGGGTAAAATGATATTATTATTACCCTAACACATGTCTTAATTATATTATATAAGTGTAATTAAACCAAAAACAATTTTAGGAATAAACTATTACGCTTTAGGTCCACTTGGATTAGATTAGGACACTTATTATTATTTTATTTAAATAAGAGTTAAAATAATTAGAATCAAAGTTGAATAACTAAAACATTATTAATATTGGGTTATACATAAGATAAATTCGACTATAAATATTAATTAGAAATATAAAGCGTTTTCCTAAAAAAAATTATTTTATTTATAATTTTTAGTCATTAAATAATTTAATTTATTTATGACACAATGATGATTTAGTAATTACCTTATTAATAAAATATTAACATAATTGATGTTATAAATACCCAAATAAATGTAATTTGAGACTTTTTATGAGATAAAATAATTTTATACATTAATATGACATGTTATTAATGATTCAATTAACTTTTTTCGAAATAATAATTTTTTTTATGATTTTTAAAAAAATCAATTACCAAATAGTGTCAAAATCGATATAAAATAGTTTTTAAAACAAATATTATATTATTAATTGTTATTATATTCCTAAAAATCTAACGTTCGGCCAAATGACTTAGATAAGGTTATATATATTAATAACTAACCACTTTGGGTACGTTTGGCTTGTTATAGTATGTTTATTAACCATATAGTGTAAGAAAACCAGAAGACACGGTAAAAGTTAAATTATTTAACATAGAGTTAAATATAAATTATAAGGTTGAAATAGTAACCTAAACTTGTCTAAAACATATTGGTTGAGATTATTTATACCCATACCCACTTTATCTTCGAAATAAATCAATTTGGTACTATTATAAACTGAATATGACTTTATTATAAAATAATATTTTAAGTTTTTCCAAAGGTGCCCCTCTCCTCCCTTATAAAAAGGGCACCCCTTCCCTCTTCTTTTCACACCCTTTTGAGCCTTGAATATCGGCCACCCCCTACCAATTACACTTCTCAACCACTATAGTTATATCATAGAGGTTCTGGTCTTCTCAAAAGTCCAACTCTAGTGCCCTAAGAAGGATTTTAAAGGAAGTTTGTCGAGGAAGATGTAATCTCTTCAACCAACTCTTTCAAGTTTCTTTCTTCTTCTATATCCTCTTCATTAGTTATTTCATTATAAAGTAATAACATAAGTACTAAATATATACTGATATGTTATTATAAATATGAAACAACACTATTTCACCCTCTATCCATCCTACGGAAAACAAAATCACCGCGCGTGCGTACGTACGGAATACCGTCTCCACGACTTGGTGTAATCAGTTTTTCCACCACCACCTTACTTGGATGGGTATAATGGTGTAAATAATAACTATATATTATTATTATAACATCATACTGATTCTAAGATATTATATCATCCACTCCAATTTCATTCAATAAATATGGGAAAAATATCATCACTCCTGCGTACGTACGGATTACCGTCTCCACGACGCGATGAGATTCATTTTCCATGTTAACAATTCAAGAATGATTATAAAGTATATATAATAAGTAATAATGAAATATATGACATAATAATGCTACTTTATTTATATATATATATATATTTTTGTCATGTACTTAATTCCATTCAATTAAATAAGGAAATGAAAAACAGTTTTCATGCGTACGTACGGCCTACCGTCTCCATGAACGATGTATTTCTTTCCATTTATCGATCTATTATATATATGTATATTATGAATATATATTATATATAAATCATGTTTTATATTTTGTAATTAATTAATCATGATCTAAGTATTCATATTAGTAATTAAAAGTCAAAACATGGATGTTAAATTAAACGATTTTACCCAAAACACTGCTTTAACATGGAATTGACAAATGAACGGATAATATAAAGTCGTAAGTGAATCATATATGATATCATAAATATTATTATGGTTCTGTTAGAAATTAATAATATGTTTAAACCCACTATAAAAGAGTCTCGGAAACATAAGGAAAAATTGGACATAAGGTAAGGGATAATTATTCCAATCTCATTCTTATCCGAGATTGTTTATTCGTAAGTATTCACTGGGGTTTTGTTTATTATACAAGTCCATATGTTCTCAAAATGTTTTCATAAAATGTTTACTTTTCTTCCATGTATGTTTAAAGTAATTTTTACCATTTTTACTTTTACCACATCATATGGAAGGAACTTTTCTTTTTCTTACCATACAAGGTACTTTTTGAATTTTTCGGCCAAAGTACAAGAAGAATGTTTTTTTAACTTATACAGAATGAATGGATTTTTATGATTTCATAGAACATTATTTCCATGAATATTACTTTAAAAGTTTTCAATTTTATTTTTAATCTACTTCTTTTACTTTAAAATTGTATGACATGTTAAGAAAGGAAAAAATGTTTTTGAAGTAGAAAGGATATTTTCCTCAAGAATGGAGTTCAAGTGTTTTATCAAATTTATTTTCCATCTAAGATAATATAGGGTTATATTTCTATCCATATTATTACATTTATTTAATTATGTTATGATGGAATTATTTTTATGGAATCCTTTTATGGATTATGTAATGATGGAATGAGGTTTATGAATCCCATTTTTTTACATGGGTTATGCTATGATGTATGATTAATGATTTTGTGGCACACATAAGAATGGTTTCATTATGAGATGGGTGGGACCTATATCTCCCTCCAATGAATTGGTTAATGATTTATATCTCATGAGATAGACATGGATGGAATAGAAAATTAATCTGGTTCAGTGAGACAGGACTGGAACGAGGAGTGAACTCGGTTCAGTAAGGGACATTGTCCACTAAGATGGTCCTAGAAGTAATTCCATGGCTACTATGGAAATCATATCATGTTCTTAATTTTTTTCCACAATTAAAAGTTTTATTTCCAAGCTATTTTATCATGATTTATGTTCCACTATGATCTATGCCTTACGTACTTCCATGTTTTATGTCATTGCTCAAGATTTTGAGGTTCAAACATTATGTTCATGTTTTTATGTTAAAATGTATATGGTTTGTTTTATTTTCTCCATGATTACCCATACTGAGCATTTAAGCTCACCCTTTATATGTTTTCTTATCCCCAGGATATAAAGAAATGTTTTAGTTAAGAAAAAAATGGAAGATCTTTATGGGAGATGTTGAAGATCTTTCACTATGATTATAAGATTATGTTTCGAGTTTCCAAAGAGACTAAACTATTACGATCCTTTGGTGCCTGTTTTTGATATGTATTAAGTATTCCACAAAAGTAATATAATGTCCATGTACGTCTTGATTTGGGTCTCTACAATTGGTATCAGAGGAAAGGTTTAGTCAACCATTGGAAACTAGGATGCGAAAACTCAACTGAAATCCATAGAGATATTTATAAGGTATGTCTAGAGATGTACCTAAGGTTAATCATAAGTATAGCTTATAGTCCTAGAATTACAGTAATCATATTAGAATTAACCCTAACATGTTATATATTGAAGGTAATCCCCCTTTATAATGTTGTTTTACCTAGCATGATTTTTGCCTCTCACACTATTCTTTTTGGGTTTTAGACGATGGCTAGAACCCGAAGGAACCATGTTGATCAATGTAATGTAAAATTAAATGATTGTCCTCCTGAACAATCCAATGTTCTGGGATATGGAGTGTAAAATATTATTGATATACTTACACAAGATATGAATCATTCTGGACTTCCAAATGAGCAGAGAAGTGAACAATATTCTATTGATTCCTTCATGAGGCAACGTCTACCTTCTTTCACTGGGTATTCTGATCCACTTGTTGCTAAAAAATGGACTAGTACCATTGAAAAGATATTTTCCATACTTTTCTATTTAGAAAATGAAAAATTCTATCTGGATATTTAACGTTTAGAAGGTTAAGCAGATCAATGGTGGACTCTAATTAAGAATACAAGGCCCCGAGATGAAATTGAATCCATGGAATGGAATGAGTTCAAGAACATGTTTTTCAATAAGTACATCCCTCATATTCTTTAAACAAAGATGGAGAAGAAGTTCCTTGAGATTAATAAAAAGGATGATGAATCATTTGGTATATATGAAGTGAATTTTACAAGGCTTTCAAGGTATGCATCTAGATTTATCATCCAACATGAAAGTAAAGATGATCGATTTTTCAGTGGCTTAAAACCAAGTCTTCGAAGAGAATTAGCTATAAGAGACTTCAGTAGCTATGAAGAAATTGTGAATTGTAATATCAAGGTAGAAATGGAAGTTGGTGTTACAAATCCATCGCACGGTTTTGAAAATAAATGAAAGATGGAGTTCAAGGAGAAATCTCAGAATAATGGTGAAAATAAGATGAATGTTTCTTTATGATCAAAGTGTGGAAAGAAGCATGGTTGAGATTGTCTTAAAGGGACTAGAAAATGTTTTAAGTGTGTAAAAGAAGTTTATCGAGCAGCTGAGTGTCGAAGTAATGGAAAAAGGGTTCCTAATGATGTGAATAACGAAAATACTGTAGAGAATGCACCACCAACACTTCAATGCTTTAAGTGAAAGGAAATGGGGAATTATGCTAATCAATTCCCTAATCCAAGGGTTAATGATGATCCACGTGAGCAACCTCTTAAGGCAAAGGATAAAGGGAAGTCACGTGTGATCACTATTTGTGATTTTCAGTATGAAAATGATGTTGTGTAATGATTAAATGGGATTTCAAAATTGTATCATCGAATCTCATTTATTGTATCATGGAATTTTGGAATATCTATGTATTAATTTTCAATAATTATATGGTACCGGTAACCATGAAAAGTGATTGAAATATTTTTGGAAAGCAGATGATATGCACATAATGAAGGGATAAGGAGAAAAATAATATTAATGATCTCATGACTGATATAAGGAAAAAGAGATATCATGGTTTGAGTATATTGAAATTTCGGAATTTTGGTATGTGGAAAGAGTTACCTTTTGACAACATTCATGTTTTCACTATGGTTATATGGTAATTCATGTTGCAAGAGAATACAAGATTAAGGTATTCACATGTTTGGAATGCAATCAACAAGATATATCTTATTATATATTGGGGATAAATGATGGTATTCACATCCTTGGTTAATGACATTTCTAGTAATTTTTTTCTTTATACTATGAGATTGGACAGATGTAGGAAATGATTTATAACCCCGATGAATTTCGAGGGTGAAATTCATTTTAAGGGGGGTAGAATGTAACACCCCGAGATTTTATGTCATATATTATTTTAAATTTCTTTGATGTCTTATATTATACACTACACCAAGATTAGCTTGTACTATACGCAACACTATATTAGCTTGCAATATATGCAACACTATTATTGGCTCATGTTACACACAATTTCAAGTGTGTTTTTTGGTAATTATTCTACACAACATTAAGTATGGATTTTTTTATTGTATAAATGAAATAAGTTTTGATTATGTTATATGCAACACCAAACGGAGTTTTCACTACGCGCATCCCTGACTTGGCTTGCATTACACGCAATCAAGACCTTCTTCGATAGCGTGTGTAGTACGCAATACTGAGTTTCACTAAACAAGATATTATTATAACATTATTATGAACTAGTCGTTAGGAATAGTAATACCCACTTTTTGAAATTTTATAAATTTTATCATTCAAAATGGACTTCATTTTTGGATTCAGAATATCAAAATTAGTCTAGGGTGAATGTTTTTTATTTTTCTGAAAACTTTCAATTTATGATGAATAGTGAAAACACTAGGTTACTATTTAAAAACCGACTTTTTATTTAAATTTAATTTAGGTCAAAATTGATACATAATACCTATATAAGTTCAATGAAATTCATTTGAGTCATTTTATAATAATTTTAGATATATAAAAATTTTATTCAACTTTTCACCGTCTTTTACCCACCTCCTAGGAGAATTTGAAAATTTACATAAAACATAATTTTACCGCTTCTGTGAGTAGAATTTCGAAAATCCGAGAGACACGGTTAATATTAAGGAGTAAAATCTGGTTCAATATGATTAAAATAATTTTTGTTGAATAGTAACTTTTTACTTTTATTTACCACGGTTAAATGCAAATAGGGTAATTAAGGGTAAAAATGATATTATTACTACCCTAGCACATGTCTTAATTTTATTGTATAAGTGTAATTAGACCAAAAAACCTTAGGAATAAAATATTACCCTTTAGGTCCACTTGGATTAGATTAGGACACTTATTATTATTTTATTTAAAGAAGAGTAAAAATAGTTAAAATCAAAGTTTAATAACTAAAACATTTTTAATATTGGGTTATACATAAGATAAATTCTATTATAAATATTCATTAGAAATATAAAACGGTTTCCTACATAATGGTATTTTATTTATAATTTTTAGACATTAAATAATTTAATTTATTTATGACACAATGATGATGCAGTAATTACCTTATTAATGAAATATTAACATAATCGATGTTATAAATACCCAAATAAATGTAATTTGAGACTTTTTATGAATTAAACTAATTTTCTAGGTTAATATGACATGTTAGTATTGATTCAATTAACGTTTTTCGAACTAATAATGTTGTTATGATTTTCAAAAAAATCAATTACCAAATAGTGTCAAAATTGACATAAAATAGTTTTTAAAACAAATATTATATTATTAATTGTTATTATATTCCTAAAAATATAAGGATCAGAATCATGACTTAGATAAGGTTATATATATTAATAATGAACAACTTGGGGTTCATTTTTCTTATTATAGTAATTTTATTAACTATATAGTGTAAGAAAACAAGAAGACACTGTAAAATTTAAATTATTTAACTTAGAGATAAATCTAAATGATAAGGTTAAATTTGTAACATAAACTTGTCTAAAACATATTGGTTGAGAGGATTGCGACCCATACCCACTTTAGCTTTGAAATAAATCAATTTGGAACTATTATAAACCGAATATGACTTTATTATAAAATAATAATTTAAGTTTTTTCAAAGGTGCCCCTCTCCTCCCTTATAAAAAGGGAACCCCTTCCCTCTTATCTTCACACATTTTTAAGCCTTGAAGCTCGGCCAACACCAGAAAATTCCTCTTATCAACTACTCTAGTTATATCATAGTGGTTCTGGTCTTCTCGGAAGACCTAGTCCAGTGCCCTAAGAAGGAGTTTAAAGGAGGTGCGTCAAGGAAGAGGTAATATCTTCTACCGACTCTTTCAAGTTTCTTTCTTCTTATACTTTCTCTTCTTTAGTTTTTTCATTATAAAGTAATAACATCAGTATTAAATATATACTTATATGTTATTATAGATATGAAACAACCCTATTTCACCTTCTATCCATCCTACGGAAAATGAAATCACCACACGTGCGTACGTACGGAATACCGTCTCCACGCCGTGGTGTAATCAGTTTTTCCACCACCACCTTACTTGGATGGGTATAATGGTGTAAAGAATAACTATATATGATTATTATAACATCACAATAATTCTAAGATATTATATCATCCACTCCAATTCCATTCAATAAATATGGGAACAATATCATTGCTCGTGCATACGTACGGATTACCGTCTCCACGACGCGATGAGATTCATTTTCCATGTTAACAATTAAAGAATGATTATAATGTATATATAATATGTAATCATGAAATATATGACATAATAATGCCACTATATTTATGTATATATATTTGTATGTCATCTACTTAATTCCATTTGATTCAATAAGGAAACGAAAAACATCATTCATGCGTACATACAGCCTACCGTCTCCAGGAACGGTGTATTTCGTTCCATTTATCAATCTAATATATATATGTATATTCTGAATATATATTATATATAAATCATGTTTTATATTATGGAATTAAGTAATCATGATCTAAGTAATCATATTAGTAATTAAAAGTCAAAACACGGATGATAAATGAAACGATTTTACCCAAAATGCTACTTTAACATGGAATTGACAAATGAACGGATAATATAAAGTCATAAGTGAATTACATATGATATCATAAAAATTATTATGGGTCTGTTACAAGTTTATAATTTTTTTAAACCCACTATACAGGATTCTCGGACACATGTAGAATAAATTGGACATAAGGTAGGGGATAATTATTCCAATGTCATTCTTATCCGAGATTGTTTATTCGTAAGTATTTACTGGGGTTATGTTTATTATCCATGTCCATATGTTCTCAAAATGTTTTCATAAAATGTTTACTTTTCTTCCATGTATGTTTAAAGTCATTTTTACCCTTTTTACTTTTACCACATCGTATGGAAGGAATATTTCTTTTGCTTACCATAAGAGGTACTTTTTGACTTTTTTGGCCAATGTACAAGAAGAATGTTTTTTAACATATATGGCATGAATGGATTTTTTTGATTTCATAGAAAATTATTTCCATGAAGATTCCTTTAGAATATTTCAAGTTCATTTTTAATCAACTTCTTTTAGTTTAAAATTCTATGACATGTTAAGAAAGGAAAAATGTTTTGAAGTATAAAGGATATTTTCCTCAAGAATGGAGTTCAAGTGTTTTATCAAAATTATTTTCCATATAAGATAATATAGAGTTCTGTTTCTATCCCTATTATTAAATTTATTTAATTATTTTATGATGGAATTATTTTTATGAATTCTTTTTATGGATTATGTTATGATGTCATGATGTTTATGAATCCCATTTTTATTACATGGGTTATGCTATGATGTATGATTAATGATTTTGTGGAACACATAAGAATGGTTTCATTATAAAATGGGTGGGACCTATATATCCCTCCAATTAATTGGGTAAAGATTTATATCTCATGAGATAGACATGGCTGGAATGACAATTTAATCTGGTTCAGTGATACACGACTGGAAGGAGGAGTGAACTCGGTTCCGTAAGGGACTTTGTCCACTAAGATGGTCTTGGCAGCAATGCCTTGGCAACTATGGAAATCATATCATGTGCTTAATGTTTTTCCACAATTACAAGTTTTATTTCCAATATATTTTATCATGATTTATGTTCCATTATGATCTATGCCTTACGTACTGCCATATTTTATGTCATTGCTCAAGATTTTGATGTTTAAACATTATGTTCTTGTTTTTATGTTTAAATGTATATAGTTTTTTTATTTTCTCCAGGAATACCCATACTGAGCATTTGAGATCACCCTTTATATGTTTTCTTTTCCTCATGATATAAAGAAAGGTTTTAGGTAAGAAAAAAATGTAATATCTTTATGGGAGATACTAAAGATCTTTAACCATGATTAGAAGATTATGTTCCAAGTTTCCAAAGACACTAAACTATTACGATCCTTTGGTGTCTTTTTTTATATGTATTAAGTATTCCGCAAAAGTAATGTAATTTCCATGTACGTCAATCTTTGGGTCTCAACATGTACATAGTTTTTTATTTGTTCTATAGATAAAATACACATTACTAGACTTAGATTATCAATTCTAACCTGTCATAATAAATTGTGACTATACAAGTGAAATTAAAATTTCAAAGATTCATGTATACAATTCCAATAATAAAAACATGTATATAAGACATCACTTTTTAAGAGACCATTTTCTAAAAAGATATATCACTATCTATTTCAAATGTAATGAGATTTATATTACAA
The DNA here is from genome assembly GCA_963277665.1 of Viscum album. NCBI lineage: Eukaryota > Viridiplantae > Streptophyta > Magnoliopsida > Santalales > Viscaceae > Viscum > Viscum album. The sequence continues at coordinate 151,309,828 of OY728125.1, forward strand.
TTTTTTTATAAAACCATAGAACATTAAAAGATAGAATTATATCGAACATGCATTATATATGTTTAACTATTCTCAATTTTATTTTCTTAATTTGAGCTTTATCTTATAGTTATTTTTTTCAAATGAATCTACTGACTGTAAATATTGAGTGGTTTTATGGAGAATTTGTACGGTTGGTCAATCTACGAAATCATGTAAATATTTTGAAAATCTTGGTCATGTGGTGGGTTAGGCTACATAAATACCCTAATTTTCCAAAAATATTTACTCATGTGGTAATTCTATCTATCATGTTTTCTAAAGATACCACAAGGCAAATAATTAGTCAAGATACCATAAGACAATTCAGGCATCAGTCAATAATTCATTCCTATCTGATAAATTTCAATATAAATATATATGTTTTCCTCTGGTTACTTTTTAAATATCTAATTGATTTTAAATATGAAAAATTAGAATTTCATTAATTTATCTCTCTCAAAACACTAAACCCATTCGATTTTGAGCACCACTCTCTTGATATTTTACAATTAAATAATTCATATCCTCTAGAACTTTGATTATTAGTGTAAATTGTTAATGATGTAGTTCCATTTCAATTTTTCATCTCCCATAGGATGGTCTTACTTGAAAGGATGGAACATTTCCTTTAGTGCACCTATCGAATCTATCAAACCACATATTTTAGCTCGATCAATCATTCCTAAAAATGAAGTAAATGTATACTTATTTAATAAGATTAATTTTTTAGTTTGGATTTTTTTAGAATTAGGGTTGGGATGAATATTCTAGTGAGAACAGTTTTATACTTTATCTAGGTTCAGTAATATAACTCTACTAAAATATTTAACTTGAGATTGTTGATAAGAATAATGTCATATAGATATTTGAGAATGGATAAAACTGGTTTTCTCTTCTAATATGTGGTCTAAGTGTTTCAATATTTATCATAAATGTGATTATGTAGAATTTTAGAGTTATTCCTCTATGTGTCATGCAACGTTATAGTATGATAGAACTGTTTTGGAGCTAATTGGTAGTGAAACCCCTAAAAGAAATTATTCTGTAGAGATTGATGGTGAATGATAGATATTGGTAATGTTTATCCAATATTTAATTCATCCAAGGAACCTATATTTTCGTATCCTAATACATCATGTTATTTTTATTCTAAACATAATAGTGATCAGGTTACTGATTAACTTCTTTGGGTATCTGATGAGGAATATAGAAGAGTTGTGAAAACATTCTTTCAGGTTTAATTATTTATCATAACTTATATTTATCTTATATATTTTTTATTTTAAAATACTTTTTCTTATATGGGGATGTCAATACCACCTGGTGGATATTTTTTGAATCAAACTTTTTCTAAGAGAATGGGGATAAATTAAAATCCATGGAGAAAAACTTTGGATTTAGATAATAAAATTTATTTATATAAATTTAAATATGGTAATGAATATTATGATAACCAAGGAGAAATCTAAACTATTTCCAGAAAGTTATGAGGTAGTAGAATATTCTTATAAGGAAGAAATTTCAGATCATAATAATGCTATTGACATAAATGGAGATGCTGAGTGAGATTGTGAAGAATAAAGAGACTATCATGAGTTAGTAAATGTTGAAATATATTCTAATATGGTTTTTTAGTTTGTCTATTTTGACCCTACCTTTTCTATATCATCATATAAAATAGATATAAATAATGGTGGTGATGATATTGAAGTTTCTATGAATGATCTTGTTAATTTTTTTTTGAATATGAGGATGATGAGTCTAGAGAATAAGATGGAAATAATTAATACACTATATAATATATGTATCAGGATGGATCCACAATTTCAGGTGATGAATGGATAGAATGTCTATTGATTTGTAGTACTCCAATTCCCCTTTAAGGGGAAGAATATACTAAGGGGGAGAAATTTTATTCACATTCTAATAATGATGAACATAATAGGGGAAATCCACTTAGATATGTTGGACCCACCATATCTATTTTATCTAATGATAATTAGGGATCTATTATAACTCAAATTGACATTTTTGGTAGAATTGTTATTAGTTGTCCTATTTCTTCACTTGATGGAGATACTAATTAAAATCTCCAAGAAGTATTAGAAGTTATTTTTGATCCTACCCTAAAAAGGAACACTAAATGTCTTGTTGACAATGATGAATTTGTTGTGATGAATTTTATTGATTTTTATGATTTGGGGTAAATTCAAAGATAATTGTTTTTTGAGATTGAAGAATCTAGAAGGGTGTCTCTTATTAGTGTGAAAACCCCTATTTTATAAGAAATGTATAAGCAATCATTACACCCTGAACCAGCTTTAACCTATCATCCATATACATCTTACATTATTTCCAAATAAAATATAGTTGAGTTCAATTATTATTTTAGGAATTTGATCAATAAATTTTTTCTAATGTATGATGTTTTCATTGATACTACCAGAGAAGAATAGTTTTCCTAGTTTTTCTCTCTTCTTGTAGGTTATATTTAACCAAAGATGTTTCTAAATATTAATCATATGAGTTAATATATTTTTAGTTTGATATTAAAGGTAATATAATTTTATGTTTTAGTGAATGATATTTTGTTGAAACATGATCAATGATACATTACTAACATAAGAGAAGCTTCCTCTTCTACTACTCCTCCTATTCTTTCCCCTTATACTCGCCCAATTTCTGTTTCCTTAGATGGGAATCTATTTAGATTGATTACTACAGATGAGATGAATTGTTTTTTAAATGATTTCTTTAAGATAAGAAAAAATAAACTTTTTGGTTTCTAGACTCATGAAATTGAAATCCTTTAGGAATTTAGGAATGATGTTTGACAAGATGTAAAGGTTGAATAAATGATCCAAAGACCAATTTATCATTATTTGAGAAGTATATGCATGATGATTGATATAAATACCATGTTTATATCATTATCAACACACCTTCAAATGTATCCATTGACTCGATATTTAAAATACATGGTTGAAATATTGATAGTGATAACACCTATTTTGGAGAACATTATAAAGAAGAAGAATCACAATTCCTCTATTATGGATTGAGTATCACTGGCCCTAGTGGATTTTACACAAGTGGTGGAGCCTTACCTCTATAGTGATGATAGTGTTATTTTTTATTCCTCACCCCTTCATATACCTACTTTATAACTAGAATCTATATTTTTGTGTCAACTTCAACTAGAACCTCTATTCCTCCATTTTATTTTACTCGAGTATTTGTTGTATAACATTTCAGACCAATTTCTTGATGAGTTTTTATTTTTATACCTTCCTCTACTATGTCGCAACTTAACCTCAACCTACTTATTATCCTTATTAGGAAAAATAAAATAATCTTATTGATCCTTTATACCATTTATCGAAGTAATCTGATTTAGATTCTGATTGGATTATGTGATAGAGAATTTTTATTGTAATTTTTATTTCATTTCATCTTAATGTATCAAATTTGTTCTTATATTAATTGTATTTTTATTATCTTCATTATATTAATTCTTATATAGATTTCATTTGTTATGTGATAACTTTCAAACCTTTAGTACCTTTATTATAATCCCAAAATGGGTAGAACTCAATATGCATGTACTATTTCTAATACTTCATATTAAATAAGGAAGAAAACATTCATGATTTAATAAAATTATTTTTTACCTTGACATATTATCCTTCAATGATTTTTTATCATAAAAAGGTATAGACTTTTAGCTTATTCAATAAATTTCTTATTTTAATTATGTCAAATCATGTTTGTTATATTTCTATCAAATAATGTGTTTTACGATAATAATGGTTTTAAGGAAATAATATGAAATTTGGCTCAGTATGGAAGATACAAAATGTTATATAATGTGACTCCTAGAAGAACAACTACCTATTACATTAAGCGATAATGGAAATTAGATAAAAATAGTCTAAGTGTTGAAGCTTAATCTAGAAGAATTTAATCGGTCAAAAAGTAATTTAAGTGATCACATGACCATTTAGGTGACTTTGATGAAATTTCTTTAAGTGTTAGATAGAAAACATTATAAAGTGGATCAATTATATGTTTAAGTTCATAAAATTGATAAAGATTTTACACAACCCTGATATGTTTTTTAACTGATTATTATAATCAAATTAAATTTTTTAAAGGGTTGACAAGACTACATAAATGAATTCAAATGACCACATGTTGAATTTACATGTGACCACATAAAATAAATAAAGTGTTTGAAATACTAAATCCAAACGACAACACAACAATCTTGAGTTAAAACAATATTACCTATGGATTAATCTACCTCAAGGTTTTTATATATCAACTATTAACGATAAATCTATCGTGTCTAATGTTCAACATCCTAATAACTTGTTTTTATCAATTAAGGATACTTATTAGAGAATATAGTATCTATCAGTTCTAGAATGATCATTCCTCAATGGATAATTTATGTAAAAGAAACTTAATAAATAAGTAACCCCACCTCATCTCTGTTTGAAATGTGTTTTTGGGTTGCATGGTATTTTTGCTTTTACTATGGAAATTTCACTCACTTGAGATACTCTATTTTATTGATGAAATTTAAAACACTCAAAAGAGGGCTATACAGAATGAAACGATCATTCCAATTACTACTATATAATCAAAAATGGATTATAACCTTATTGGTCAATTTAAATTTGACAACATATTTATTAGCATAAAACTTTAAATGATTTCATTACTCTCTCCATTTTTTCATTTAGATTTGTGCTTATTGTTATTATAAATTTACAGAGAACCTCTCAAACACTATATCGAGGAGTACTCTAGTACTCCTTACTATTTTTTTCATTATATCTTAAATCCCAAAAGGAACTACGAAAGAGTCTTTATATATCATGGACTTTTATATGAGCATCTATTTTATAAAAACCTTCATCTATGTTGTGTATTTGTTTATTATGTTTTAATAAAAATTATTGGAAATGGATTACTATCAAGTAGAGATGACTAATCTCAACATAATAGATATCCTCTTAATTAATTATGATGCGCATGTTATTTTTATTTACCTTATTGTTTTTAACTTCTACCAAAAATAGTTTTATAATAGTTAATTTTCACTGATTATTTTTAAATATATGTTTAGAAAAATACTCTGTTATAGTTTACATTTAGAAGTTTAATATATACTATTTTTGACATGCATCAAATATTTTCATATAAAAATACTTTTAGGTGTTAAAAATAAGCTTTTATCAAGCCTTTTTAAAATTAATTTTGAAGTATCAAATTATATATTCCAACTTTATTTGTAAACTGGGTCAATATTTTAAATTGAGGTGATTAAAATATATAATCTCCAAAAAAATAAATTGTTTATATTATAAGATCAATTCACCCCCTCTTGAAAATTAATCATAGACTAATATCATTGATCATAAAAAATAAATAATCTTAACAATATAAATAAAGGATAATAAATGGAATAAACACAATTTGTGACATATAAGTATAAAAGGAAAATTTATTTATCTAAATATGGTTTGAACATCTGAAACAAAATTTATAAAAGATAAAAAATTTTACTCAAGAAAATTTCCATATATATTAATGGTCTAGTCATGTTTCAAAAAATTAAATAGAATAAATATATACACTTTAGATCAATTCAATATAAATGAAATTCATTTAGTTTGGGGGGATATTTTTTTATAAATAATTTTAAAGAAATAAATTACCCGAGGTTATGGATTTATAAAGAACATAAATGAATTTTAAATTTCTTATTTAAAACCAATTCCATAATCAACTCTTTAGGAAAATAAATAACATTACTATTTATAAAGATTTAATTTTAGTTTAGGAAAGGAACCTAGTTAATGAAACTTAATAACTTTTAGAAAAATAACATTTTTTCACTTTGTTAAAAATAATACTTAAATGATGTATACACATACCATTCAAATTACATATTTATAAACTAAACTCAGGTTTACTAAAAAGGCTCAAGATAAAAAAAATTGAATCAAATATTAATTTCTTTTATCTTCCCAAGACCTAATACATGTGAACAATTGTTTTAACTAAAAAAAGTTTAATAAAAAATCTCAAATGTGGAAAAACATTCTTTAATGTATCTTAAATCATTTTCTCTATTTATGACATTTCTCAGCATGAAAATCTAAAAATGAAATCATATATGAAATTAAAGAACACTATATCAAACACTAATTTCAAGGAACTTATATTTCTAAATCATGGAATCATGATTAATTACACACATATTGGAAACTAATAATAATCACATAATGTGACCATGTTATTCATGAACAAAAACATATTAATAGATGCTAAAATCCCTATTAAAACAAGTAAGGATATAATAACCAACCAGTAAAAACAAACCATTGTAACATGATATAATTTACTTATTCAAATTAAAAATATTACTCAAAGAAAAATAACAATAGTAAAAATCATTTTCACAAATTACTAAATCGTTTTTTTAAAGAAAGAGTGTATAAATCAATAACAATCATATAAAATTATATTTAGAACCTTTAACTTGAAGTGTCAAAATACTGTTAAAAACGCCCATTGAAACCAAATTATTATTTTTAAAATTTTATTGGATGTAATATATATCTCCTATGTGTATCTATTATAATTTATATTTATATTTTTCTAAAGTTATAATTTAAAAAATGTAGACATGAAAAAAAATGATACATTACATGCATACTTTTTGTGTATTTATTTATTTATTGTAAAATATAAATATTGTCAAACTAAATAGGATAAATATGAATCCAAAATGTATAGATGAAAATATTATGATAAAAGAGCATGATATTGGTGTTAAATATTTCATGAATTTTTAAATAGATCATGGAAATGATCGATATGAAATCATTTATATATTTTTACATTTTGGTTATTCAAGATGAATTTTTTAGATGAGTTGGAAGAATACATGACGTATTATGGAATAGAACGAAGTTATAAATTTTGTTCTAATCATTAGAAATTATTGGGATAAAAATATGGTTGATGGATCATTTGATATGATTATAAATATAAAGAATGGTGAAGAACATATTGAAGAAATGAAAACGATAGTTTAAGATGGACATAACGATTGTCCAATGTTTTTTGAGAAGTTAAAGATCTATGAAATGATTCCATCATATACTATTTTTAATAAATATAAAACATTTTCGATTGTAAAAAAACAATATAATTTGAAATATAGAAAGAGGGGTAGAAACACCATCTTTACAAAACAAATTTCTCTCTTTAATGATATGTTACTAGATTACAATGATTTTATTTTTCGAACACATGATGCTAAATGCATATTGTATTCACTGGGTAAGATCACTGAAATAATTCATTCCATAATAAATGATTTTATATTTTTTTAAGGACTATAAATACTTTATGAATTCACTACGTTTGATGCATATTGATACAAGAAAGATGAATAAAGTCCCTTAAAAGTTTTATGGTACTTTCCAATAATTACAAAATTTTGATTCTTATATGGATTTAGAGAGACTACAAAGAAATTTACAAGGAATACTAATATAAGAATTCAAAATATTAAACATTGTATCATAATAAACTACTCTCTGGGAAGGAAAATTTATCATGAGTATCCTTAAATTTTAAATTAGCAGATAAGCCTTAGAATTTCACAATATATAGATGGAATGAACATAGAAATTTATGTTGAGAAAATATAACTTTCCACTTTGGTTATGCATGAATATAATTTAAATTATGTTATCTCTACTTATATTAGGACCCAAAATACATTTTAATGATTTTGATTGTTTTTTGGATCTAGTTATCAATGATTTTAAATTAATGTGGGATTTAGATGTTATATTGAGTAATGATCATAGAAATGGGGATTTTTCATTGAAAGACATGTTGGTTAGGATGATAAATTACATTCCTAATCATGGAATGTTTTCACAATATAACATTAAATTATTTTATGGTGTCCCATTTGTGAAGAAGGTACACACTAATTTGGGTTAAAATATTCCTTAATGATGGTGTTTTTTTGAAATCATAAATATTTACCATGAAGAAATAAATACTAATCTTGGAAAACATATTTTAATGAAAATTTAAAAAATTCTAAAACTCTTTTTCCATTATAATGATATCAATAATTATATAATGCAAATGATATTTCAACCATTTTTTATAACCTCTTTTCCATAATTCATATGAGAATGTGATGAAAAAGATATCAATTCTTTTCAATTACTATACTGAAAATTTTCAGCATTAAATATTTTATTGATATCATGAATGTAGACAATAATGAATGAAATAATTTCATGGAACATTAATAAATGTACCTAAAAAAATTGGCATTGAGGCTATTATATACATGATTAGGGTACCGCATAGTGATTTTAGTATGTATTTCCCCTTAAATAAATATATCATTTTCGATAGCTTATGATACATGAAAAACAAAAATAAATTGATTAATGTTTTATTATAAAAAATTAAATATATTTCAAGATAGGTAATTGAAACATACTCATGAAAATAAATAACTTTAGGATAAAATTAAAAGGTTTTAATTTACTTTGGATAAGACCATGGATTCAAAATATAATATTTTATGAATTATGTATTTTTATTTAATTTATTATATTAAAGAATGATATCAATAAATGAATTGATAAAATTCAAGTAGTAATTATTAAAATAAATTAATAACCTCCATGTAATAATTAAGTAACTATAAAAACACTAATTTAATTATTCATGGCCAAAAAAGAATATATTTTTAAAAAATATATTATTTTTGTTATATATTATATATGTTTTTGGTTAAAAGATAAATTTAGAATATTTTAAGTATGATATATATTGAAATTATATATATATATATATATAATTCCAATCATTTTATTATTATTATATGGTAAGGAATATGTATAAATTCATTTTTATTCTTCAAAGTTCATTTTTTCAAAAAACAATTATGTGTTATACATACCTATATTTAAATTAAATATTCTAACCTTTAGAAATAGAATCCATTTGAATTTATTACATACATAAAATTAGAATTTCTAAAATTTGTAATAAATTCAATTTCATTTTTAGACATAAAATAAGTTAATAATGTAAAAGATAGTCACCATGGTGAAGGATAATATGAAAAATGATAGTTAGATTAAATAATAAGTCTATAGAATATCACAAAACCTTATCCTAAATTCTTCTATGAATGGAATTGTGATTTTTTAATGCTCATTTGGAACACATTCATTATGTTATGGTCATACATGAAATTATATATCCCTTAAATGTATTGGGTAAGGATCTGTTTATGGGAATGGGGAGTAAACCCAGTACATTAAGGTAGTCTATCCATTATAGTATAATGATATTTTTTGTAATCCTCGACATAAGGAATTAATTTTTATGACTATTAATATGCCACATTTGTATTCCATTTTATGTTTTCATAGCTCATGATTATTCACTCATGTTTCAACACTCCAATTATTCTTGTATTTTATTATGAAAAAAATATATTCTACAAATCATATATTAATATCTATGATTTATTAGGCAGGAGAATCTTATGTTATGTCCATTTACCTTGGTTTTTTCTCATACCAATATTTTACCCTTATTCTCATTTATGATCTACGGTTGATATCTCTTATTATTATTCATACTGATAATTTGAGCTCTCCCTCTCTATGATTAAATTTCCAAGGTTATGAAAAATATTATTATGTTTTATATGTCTATATGTGTATCATGTGTGTTTAATATATATGAGATATGTATAAGAACTTTTATAATATAATTTTGTTTTTTGTTTTTTCTCCAAATACACTAAACCTATAGGTTTTTTGTCATGTTCTACAGTGGAATTTAATGAATATTTTTGTAATGTGATTCAATATGTATGTGTTTTATGGTTGGTTTATCATAGTTTTTATCAGATAATTGTTTAATTATTTTTGGGGTTTATTTGATGAATAATATGAATATAAAACCAAAAAACAACCTAGTTTTAACCGATAGTAATGTGGGATGAACCTAAAATGTCATAGTTTTAATTGAACGTTTCATAATTTATGACATCTTAGGATTGTTCTTCAAGATCATATGATTTATTACTCTAATGATTGTTTCTCATCATCCAGACGAACATTATTTGTTTTATTCAATGTATGGAACATGGATGAATTGAGTTGAATATGATTATGGGGAATAATTAATTGACCATCCAAATGATAAATCAAATGGGATTGGAGTTGGAAAGGAAAATCATTGGGTTATGCTCAACCAACTCCCTCAAGTTGTGAACAAAAATATGAATAGGGTAGAACTTATAAATGTTAAATGGAAGGGGATTTTCAATATTGAGTCCTTCACACTAAAATAATGATGTATCTTTAATGGGTCATCCAATCCACCAATTTTTGAGTAATGTATTAACATAATAGAAAATATATTTTCTATTTTCCAGTTACTAAATCATGAAAATTTAATTGTTTTTTGTTTATAATTTGGAAGGTAAAGCTGATCAATTGTGGACACTCATCCAGAACTTGAGGAAATATATATGTTACAAGGAGTATAAGATATTATTTATTAATAAATATTTTCCATGAAATATTTACACTAAAATGGAGAGAGATTTCATGGAGCTAAATAAGAGGGAGGAAAAATCCATTAGTACCTATAATTAATACTTAATGACACTTTTAGGGTATGATTCTGGTTTTATCTTTTTCCTATAAATAAAAAATGATGAATAATTTTTTTTCTTTAAACAATGTCTTTTATAAAAATATCCATTAATGGACAATGGTATTTATGAATACATTTTTTCATGTACACAAAATGCGGAAATTGAAATTGGAAACTTCAATTACTCTCATGGTTTTATAGGCAATAAGGGAAGATAGATTTTTTTGGAAACACAAATTGTAAAAACCTTAGAGGAAATAAAATCAATAATCCTACATGCTGAAAATATGGGAATAAGGATGGAGGAAATTTCCATAAAGGGATAGGTGAATGCTTCATGTGTAGTAGAGAAGGTCACCAGACACATAAATACCTAATAGATATAAAGAGGCAAACCAATGATATTTTAGAAAACAAGTCTACCTTAATGCTCCACCTACACTTTCATGATTCAATTATATTGATAAAACAATTCTGAGAACCGATTCACTAATACAATGGTTAATAATGAAAAATAATGTGAGCAACCTCTTAAGATAATGAATAAAGGTAAATCCTATTTAATCACAACTACCAATGTAACACCCCAAGATTTCATAGTGTGTTATTTCTTCAAAATAATTCAATAACTTGCACTACACGCAACACTGAGTTCAATTGCACCATGACTTACCAAAAAAAAGTCATTAAAAGAGGTCATGAATAGTATTAACTAAATTTTAAACTTTATATAATCCTTATAATTTTAGAATCCATATTATGAGTTTCTTAGTGATAATGCAAGAACAGATTCATTTTCAGTATTGTACTTTTATCAACTTTTGATAGTGAAACCTTTTTAAATACAATATTTTAAACTTTTTGACTAAATGTAGACATCAAAAAATTTAAAATGAAACATCCCAAGCTTCCACGGTACGCTTTCCTTTGAATAAAACAGTAGCGTGTGTTGTACGCAACTTCGAGTTCTAACACACCGTAACCAATCAAACTAGCTGTTATGAATAGTAATACCTACTTTTTGAAGTTATATATATTTTATATTTTAAAATGGACTTCATTTTTGGATTCAGAATATCAAATTTAGCCTATGGTGAAATTTTGGTACTTTTCGGATAACTTTCATATTTTGATGAATAGTGAAAATTACTAAATTTTAATTAAAAACAACTTTTTTAATCAAAATAATTAATAGTAATAAATTATGAATTTGAGTGGTTTAAAAGTATATTTATAATATATTTTTACTATTTAATATAATGTTGGTCATTGGACATAATTTTACAATTAAACCGAACATAAACAAGTGTCAATCTTTTGATAGTTATTATCTCTTAAAAACACGCTTTTTGTTTTGACAGCGGGAATTAATTTTAAATTAATTTCTGCCACTTCTGTGTTTTGAATTTAGGAAAATGTATTCCATATTTGGAATCAGGATGTTCAAATTGTGTAAATAGGTAACTTTTATTTTTAGACATTTTGAATAATTACTGCGGTAAATATTTTATTTACCATGGTTAAGGGTAAATCCGGTAAATAAGGGTTAAAAAATAATATTATAATAATACTAAATTACCCTAAAATGTGTCTTAACCCTATTGGTGGATAAATGGTCGACCAGGGGCATCTTTGGGTTGATTTTGGGACCCCATGGATCCACTTGTAAGTGATAATGACACTTTATTTTAATTAAGTCAAAATTAATACAAAAATGACACAAGCATATATCTTTTAGCAAAACAATTGTTACATAGGGTTATATAAGTTGGATTTTAGATTATAAATATTAATTAGAAAGATAAAAAGATTTCCTACATAATGATATTTTATTTATAATTTTTAGACATTAAATAATTTATTTTATTTAAGACACAATGATGATGCAGTAATTACTATAATAGAGAAAAATTAAAATAACTGATATTATAAATACCCAAAAAAATATAATATGAAACTTTTAATGAATTAAACTAATTTTATAGGATAATATGATATATTAGGATTGATTTAATTGACTTTTTTCGAAGTAATCAATCTGTTATGAGTTTCACAAAAATCAACTATTGAATAGTGTCAAAATTGACATAAAAGAGTTTTTAAAACAAATATTATATTATTAATTGATATTAAATTCCTAAAAATCTAAGGTTCGGCCAAGAGACTTATATAAGGATAGGTTCATCATTAATGGACCACTTGGGGGTCTCTTGGATGTATATAGTAAGTTTATTAACCATATTATATAAAAATACAAAGAGACATTGTAAAAGTGAAACTAATTAACTTAGAGTTAATACTTAAAGATAAGGTTAATATAAGTACCCAAACCTGTCTAAATTCTATTGGTTGAGTGGTTTTCGACCTATCCCCACCTTAACCTTTGAATAATCAACTTTGGAGCCATTAGAAACCGAATATGAATTTATTATAAATTAATATTTCTAGCTTTTCCAAAGGTGCCCCTCACCCCTCTTATAAAAGGGCACTCCTCCTTCTCATTTCTTCACACCTTCAAAGCCTTTTGACTCGGCCAAACTCTGCCCAAATACTCTCCCAACATCCCTCACTACAACCGAGAGGCCTTAGTTTGATCAGAAAGCCAACCTAAGGAGCCCTTTTGATCAAATCAAAAGAAAGAACCCGAAGAAGAGGTAATGATTTCACCACCCTTTTCCAAGTTCCTTTCTTCTTCCACTTCCTCTTTCTTTGTTCTTACCATTCTAAAATAATAACTCCAGTATCTTACATATACTGTGATGTTATTATAAATATGGTACAACCATATTCAGTATTCTATCCACCCTTTGAATAACATGTCACCATACGTGCGTACGTACGGCTTACCGTCTCCACGTCGTGGTGTAATTGTTATTCAATATATTATTATTTGGATGGGTATAATAATGATGTGTAACTCATGTAAATAATAAATATAACATGTTAATGATTCTGTATATATGATATACCATCCATTTATATATTATTTTAATATCAAAAGAATGATATTGTCGCTCGTGCGTACGTACGGACTACCGTCTCCACGAACGCGATGAGATTCATTCTCCATCGTATCCATTCAAGTATAATTATCATTTGATGATTTAAAAATGATGTTTAAGGACTTGATATCATTCTGGATATGAATAATATACAACCTATCCTTTACAAACATGTCTTACGTAACAAAACATATAAAAGAAAACAAGTAAGTTAACACCTGAAACGACGATAATTCTAAGATATTATTAACAAATCAATATTAAAAGATCATATATGATTATTGTATAATTTAATAACAATTATTTCACCATTATACAGGAGGTTAACCTACCCCAACCAAGGAAAAGTACAAGGTAAGGGTTATTTCACAATCTCTTCATTATCCGAGGTTGTTTATTTGTAATAATCTACTGGGATCTCTTTATCATCCACATCCATGTTTCTTCAAAATGTATTTCAAAACATTTTTATTATTTACAAGAATATGGGTTAAAGTCATTTATACCCTTGTTTGACTTTTTATAAGAGGTTTATAAAGGAATCTTTCCGTCGTTTTCAAAACAAGGTCATTTTTAACCTTTTCGACAGAATTAAGGTAAGAATGTTTTTTTAAACTTATACGGCGGGTGCGGCTAATTTCCACCGTTATAAAATCTTCAAAACTTCCCTTACAAGCTTATAAGAATATTTTCAAAGAAAATGTTTTATTTTATATGGATCTTAAATTATTTCAAAATAAAAGGAGATATTTCTTTAAAAAGAATTTTGATTTCATCTATGTCAACATCCTTTGATGGATTTTAAGATTATTTGAAGTTGATTTATTATGATACAAAACTTCTATATTGTATTGAAGGTTTTGTGATATGTTTGACTGTGGATGTGCTATTTTTATACCATTCATAGTTTATGGTGAACGTATTGACATTTCGTATGCTAGTTTTAATACGAATGTTTATGTTATGTTTAAACCTTTTCATATGGGAATGCATTGGACTTAATATGTGACGGGTGGAGCCCGCTATAGCTCCTCGATGCATCGGTAGGTCTCATGAGACAAACTAGTGTCTTGGTACAAGGACTTGACAAAATCTTATTTGTAGTCTTGGCACGAGGCCTTGGCTATGTGGTTATGATAGTCTGGCATTATGCATTCCATCATTATGAAAGTGGTTATTGATTTTGCATGTGATTATTCGATTAGTAGAATAACCATGTGAATAAGTAATTGGAATTATTTAATTTTATTTATGCCATACTATATTAAATGTTCAAGTTTAAAAGGCTTTTGTTTTAGTTATACATTGCCTTAAAATGTTTATTCTTATTTATGAAAGTTTCCGCTATATTGTTATCCTTACTGGGCATTTGATCTCACCCCTTTTCTATGTTTTATTTTTCCCAGGATGTGAAGATGTAAGTTATGAATGACCTTCAGGGATATTATGAGGGGATTATAGTGTGTACTATGGAAACATTATGTTGTTGTAGTAGTTTTTCATTTTATGATGTAATGTAAAACTTATGAATATATCCAGTGTTTCCAAGGCTACTAAACCAATCGGTCTTTCGAGATTTGATCTTTCTTGTGATCATGCCAATGTTATGTAATAATGCACCGACTCTGGGTAATTGGGGTCGGGGCGTTACAGTTGGTATCAGAGGAAGTTTAGTACAAACCTTGGAAGATATATTTAGATAAACTCTGATTAGAGCACGTAGACCTAAGATTAACTTTTAGGATTAGTATAGAAGAACTTCCTAGAATTTTGGTATTGTAGAGATTTTGTGAGTTTTCCGAGCAATACATCCCTGTCTGGATACGAGCAGGTAGAGGCGGCTCTGGCACAGATGTACCTAGGGGTAAAACCCGAAAACACCGCTTTGAGCTAGACTCGAACGGGAACTGGTGCACGACAACGGGCCTTGCTGCACTCTTGGTTACGACACTCCCGGGGGATATGCTTAGGATAACTCTCATTTTCTTTACAAATCATTTTGAAGGGATTATGAGTATATACTTCCTCAAATAAAACATTCTTATGATTATGGATTATATCCATAAATAGTTCAATTTATGTTAAGTGTTTTATAAGTATGGGATTATGTATTTTGATTCATAAACTGATCTAGTGTATGCCATTGTTTAGAAATGGCGCCCAGTAGAAGGAATGAGAACTCCAGAAATGCACATGATCCAAAGAGAAGGAAGGATCATATCTTTCATGGTCTTAAGCTAGAATTTATAAGAGAAATAGTCTCCCATGTATTATCATCATATGAAGAAATAATATCATGTGTTGATAAGATAAGTAAAGAGTTTACTGAGTCCTATAGCTTTGAAGGGAAGCAAGAGAAGAAAAGGATGGAAGAGAGAAAGATGGACAAAAGTAAGAGGGAAAAGAAGAATTTTCCCATATGTGGTAACTGTGGAAAGAAACACCCTGGAACTTTCCTGAAAGGAATGGGAGTTTGTTATAATTGTGGAGGAAAAGGGCACAAAGTACGTGACTGCAAGGGTAAGAAAATGGTTTTAAATGTACAATGCTTCATTTGCAAGGAGTTTGGACACTACGCGAACCTATGTCCCAGTCATCAGACTATGCCGCAAATGATGCTATTGGATAATAATCAAGTTATGATACTACCACAGATGAAGAGGAATGATTAGAGTTCTTATGTTGATTATGTCAATTGAGTGTTGTATCAACAATGTACTTGTTATAATAATTATGGAGTATATAAGGATTGTACTGCAGTACTATTTAATTAAGGACTTGAGATTGTGTGGAACAAAGAAAAGTGACTCAATATAAGGTTAAATTTTTGGAAAATATATGGTTGAGAGAATGATAAATCATAATATAGTTCTGATACTGAGGTAGTGATTTTGGAATAATATGTGATTATTTTGGATAAATTATATTGGATATTATTGACTACCTTGAAGCTGATTAATGATTTGTATATTCCATCATTGTTGGGGTTTAAAACATTTTTGGATTAATGAAGTATATCCAGCATTCTATATGGAATAAGGGAACATGAATGTAATCAATAAGGAATATGGTAGTACATGATGAAGGTATTCATATGCTATTACAGGGTAAAAAGGATCTATATTATGTTTACCTTCCTTATAAATGTTGGACTGTGAGTTTGGAAAGAAGTATTTTGGATAGTTCTAGTTTGGATTATTTTGGATTTCCATAAAAGGACAACCCGGAGGTCGGGCGGCAACCCGTCGCGTCCGGCAAGGCTGCGAGACTTGAACCCGTAACCGAAGGGCGAAAAGGGTGTATCACCTACCACTCGCCCAAGAGATGTCCTGGATTAAATAATGTAGTTTTTTTAAAAGATATGGGAGATGAATTATAAATTCGTTTATTTTGGAACCCTGTACGAATAGTATAAATATAATTTTTTTTACGAGTGAAAGATGAGTTTATGGTAGAAATTTATTAATGGACAAAACTCTAATTATAAAGTAAGTATATCTCCTTATGATCTTAGGCAATCTCATAAATAAATTCCTCAATATTAAGAAAAGCAACTTAGAACAAAAATGTTGTCCTAGATGGTACCTTAAATCATCACTAGTTTATGGCTTTGGGATTGTTGGCGTTTTCATAGCCATGTTCTCTACCACTCTCCATCAGATAATTGATGGTTAGATTTCTCTTCCATATCCATATTTTCCTACATGGAACCCTAGTATGTGTTATTTTCGGTAATCTTCATACTTTCCACTCTTTATTTTAAATAGAGGCCTCATTAATTCATTTTTCGATGTGGGATTTCAACTAAGATATTTTGAAACGTCAAAAATGTGTTAACCTAATACCCTATGTTTTGTTGAACCGATGGTATTTCAAATCATCATAGATTGATGAATTTAAGGACCTCAATTATACACTTGTTTGTGACTGATGACCTCAATCACTACCTATAAATATTTACGTTTTTCCTCCGATTATATGTCTATAATTTCCACCAATGTTCTCCTAAACGAGATCATAATTTGGTGGTGACCCTTTGATTTCTCTTTTCCTCATATTAAGACTAAATTTTAGTAACCCAATTTCCGATGTGGGTTTTCCCACAAATATATTGTCTACTTTCAACCTTTTATTTTTGAAGAACAATTTCAAATTGCGAGGACGCAATTTATTGAAGGAGGGGAGAATGTAACACCCCAAGATTTCATAGTGTGTTATTTCTTCAAAATAATTCAATAACTTGCACTACACGCAACACTGAGTTCAATTGCACCATGACTTACCAAAAAAAAGCCATTAAAATAGGTCATGAATAGTATTAACTAAATTTTAAACTTTATATAATCCTTATAATTTTAGAATCCATATTATGAGTTTCTTAGTCATAATGCAAGAACAGATTCATTTTCAGTATTGCACTTTTATCAACTTTTGATAGTGAAACCTTTTTAAATACAATATTTTAAACTTTTTGACTAAATGGAGACATCAAAAAATTTAAAATGAAACATCCCAAGCTTCCACGGTACGCTTTCCTTTGAATAAAACAGTAGCGTGTGTTGTACGCAACTTCGAGTTCTAACACACCGTAACCAATCAAACTAGCTGTTATGAATAGTAATACCTACTTTTTGAAGTTATATATATTTTATATTTTAAAATGGACTTCATTTTTGGATTCGGAATATCAAATTTATCCTAAGGTGAAATTTTGGTACTTTTCGGATAACTTTCATATTTTGATGAATAGTGAAAATTACTAAATTTTAATTAAAAACAACTTTTTTAATCAAAATAATTAATAGTAATAAATTATGAATTTGAGTGGTTTTAAAGTATATTTAGAATATATTTTTACTATTTAATATAATGTTGGTCATTGGACATAATTTTACAATTAAACCGAACATAAACAAGTGTCAATCTTTTGATAGTTATTATCTCTTAAAAACACGCTTTTTGTTTTGACAGCGGGAATTAATTTTAAATTAATTTCTGCCACTTCTGTGTTTTGAATTTAGAAAAATGGATTCCATATTTGGAATCAGGATGTTCAAATTGTGTAAATAGGTAACTTTTATTTTTAGACATTTTGAATAATTACTGCGGTAAATATTTTATTTACCATGGTTAAGGGTAAATCCGGTAAATAAGGGTTAAAAAATAATATTATAATAATACTAAATTACCCTAGAATTTGTCTTAACCCTATTGGTTGATACATGGTCGACCATGGGCATCTTTGGGTCGATTTTGGGACCCCATGGATCCACTTGTAAGTGATAATGACACTTTATTTTAATTAAGTCAAAATGAATACAAAAATGACACAAGCATATATCTTTTAGAAAAACAATTGTTACATAGGGTTATATAAGTTGGATTTTAGATTATAAATATTCATTATAAATATAAAAAGATTTAATACATAATGATATTTTATTTATAATTTTTAGACATTAAATAATTTATTTTATTTATGAAACAATGATGATGCAGTAATTACTATAATAGTGAAAAATTAAAATAATTGATATTATAAATACCCAAAAAAATATAATATGAAACTTTTAATGAATTAAACTAATTTTCTAGGATAATATGATATATTAGGATTGATTTAATTGACTTTTTTCGAATTAATCAATCTGTTATGAGTTTCACAAAAATCAACTATTGAATAGTGTCAAAATTGACATAAAAGAGTTTTTAAAACGAATATAATATTATTAATTGATATTAAATTCCTAAAAATATAAGGTTAGGCCAAGATACTTATATAAGGATAGTTTCATCATTAATGGACCACTTGGGGGTCTCTTGGATGTATATAGTAAGTTTATTAACCATATTATATAAAAATACAAAGAGACATTGTAAAAGTGAAACTAATTAACTTAGAGTTAATACTTAAAGATAAGGTTAATATAAGTACCCAAACCTGTCTAAATTCTATTGGTTGAGTGGTTTTCGACCTATCCCCACCTTAACCTTTGAATAATCAACTTTGGAGCCATTAGAAACCGAATATGAATTTATTATAAATTAATATTTCTAGCTTTTCCAAAGGTTCCCCTCACCCCTCTTATAAAAGGGCACTCCTCCTTCTCATTTCTTCACACCTTCAAAGCCTTTTGGCTCGGCCAAACTCTGCCCAAATACTCTCCCAACATCCCTCACTACAACCTAGAGGCCTTAGTTTGATCATAAAGCCAACCTAAGGATCCCTTTTGATCAAATCAAAAGGAAGAACCCGAAGAAGATGTAATGATTTCACCACCCTTTTCCAAGTTCCTTTCTTCTTCCACTTCCTCTTTCTTTGTTCTTACCATTCTAAAATAATAACTCTAGTATATTACATATACTGTGATGTTATTATAAATATGGTGTAACAATATTCTGTATTCTATCCACCCTTTGAATAACATGTCACCATACGTGCGTACGTACGGCTTACCGTCTCCACGTCGTGGTGTAATTGTTATTCAATATATTATTATTTGGATGGGTATAATAATGATGTGTAACTCATGTAAATAATAAATATAACATGTTAATGATTCTGTATATATGATATACCATCCATTTATATATTATTTTAATATCAAAAGAATGATATTGTCGCTCGTGCGTACGTACGGACTACCGTCTCCATGAACGCGATGAGATTCATTCTCCATCATATCCATTCAAGTATAATTATCATTTGATGATTTAAAAATGATGTTTAAGGACTTTATATCATTCTGGATATGAATAATATACAACCTATCCTTTACAAACATGTCTTACGTAACAAAACATATAAAAGAAAACAAGTAAGTTAACACCCGAAACGACGATAATTCTAAGATATTATTAACAAATCAATATTAAAAGATCATATATGATATCATATTAATATATATGATTCTTGTATAATTTAATAACAATTATTTCACCATTATACAGGAGGTTAACCTACCCCAACCAAGGAAAAGTACAAGGTAAGGGTTATTTCACAATCTCTTCATTATCCGAGGTTGTTTATTTGTAATAATCTACTGGGATCTCTTTATCATCCACATCCATGTTTCTTCAAAATGTATTTCAAAACATTTTTATTATTTACAAGAATATGGGTTAAAGTCATTTATACCCTTGTTTGACTTATTATAAGAGGTTTATAAAGGAATCTTTCCGTCGTTTTCAAAACAAGGTCATTTTTAACTTTTTCGACAGAATTAAGGTAAGAACGTTTTTTTTAAACTTATACGGCGGGTGCGGCTAATTTCCACCGTTATAAAATCTTCAAAACTTCCCTTACAATCTTATAAGAATATTTTCAAAGAAAATGTTTTATTTTATATGGATCTTAAATTATTTCAAAATAAAATGAGATATTTCTTTAAAAAGAATTTTGATTTCATCTATGTCAACATCCTTTGATGGATTTTAAGATTATTTGAAGTTTATTTATTATGATACAAAACTTCTATATTGTATTGAACGTTTTGTGATATGTTTGACTGTGGATGTGCTATTTTTATACCATTTATAGTTTATGGTGAACGTATTGACATTTCGTATGCTATTTTTAATACGAATGTTTATGTTATGTTTAAACCTTTTCATATGGGAATGCATTGGACTTAATATGTGACGGGTGGAGCCCGCTATAGCTCCTCGATGCATCGGTAGGTCTCATGAGACAAACTAGTGTCTTAGCACAAGGCCTTGACAAAATCTTATTTGTAGTCTTGGAACGAGGCCTTGGCTATGTGGTTATGATAGTCTGGCATTATGCATTCCATCATTATGAAAGTGGTTATTGATTTTGCATGTGATTATTCGATTAGTAGAATAACCATGTGAATAAGTAATTGGCATTATTTCATTTTATTTATGCCATACTATATTAAATGTTCAAGTTTAAAAGGCTTTTGTTTTAGTTATACATTGCCTTAAAATGTTTATTCTTATTTATGAATGTTTCCGCTATATTGTTATCCTTACTGGGCATTTGAGCTCACCCCTTTTCTATGTTTTATTTTTCCCAGGATGTGAAGATGTAAGTTATGAATGACCTTCAGGGATATTATGAGGGGATTATAGTGTGGACTATGGAAACATTATGTTGTTGTAGTAGTTTTTCATTTTATGATGTAATGTAAAACTTATGAATATATCTAGTGTTTCCAAGGCTACTAAACCAATCGGTCTTTCGAGATTTGATCTTTCTTGTGATCATGCCAATGTTATGTAATAATGCACCGACTCTGGGTAACTGGGGTCGGGGCGTTACAACCAATGTGGGTCATGAAACCAAATTATAAAAACATACACTCATATTCCACAAAATAAATAAATAAAATTGTATTTTATTATTCATCTACTTAATACTTCATATTTGAAGATTTATAAGATCATAAAATTAGCACACAAACCACTATAGATTGAATTATTGGTGAAAACTCATAACTGTGTGAGGATTAAATCTCTGGTCTATAACTCTTATTTTATTGAAATTTTTAAGAATATTATTCTTGAAAAAAAAGTTATTATTTATTTAGTTGTATTAGATGGTACATTGGGCATGGATTATATCTCTATATAAATACCCTATATAAATTTCCAAGATATAGAAATCACAATTTATATTCATAATAAACCCATAATTTTCAATCAATGAAAGGCTGACTATCAACACCAAATGGAAGATACATACCTTATATTAGTATTGTAACCTATAAATGTTGGATATATAGCTCAACTATTTTTAGAAAACCCAATATTTAAGAAATTTCTATTGTTCAGTAATCTATCAATGTATTTACATAAAAGTTTTCTGGTTTCCCCCAAATCATGAGGTTGAGTTTTCCAAAGAACACATACATATTGATATGCCTATATTAAAGAATACTTATAGAATTTTTATGATTGAGTTATAATAATTGAAGAATTAAATCTTTAAAGATGTGAATAAGGGTTTTGTACAGCCAATTACTTCACCATGGGGTGAATGAGTCCACTTTATTAAGAAGAAATACACGTCAAGGTATCTTTATATGTATTATTATAAACCTAACAAAGTCCGAAATCATAAACAAGTGTATTTTACCCCATATTGATGTCGTGTTTGATCAACTATGTGGTTTTAAATAATTCTAAAAGATTCAATATTAAATAGATATCATTATTTAATGGTGAAAATAGAGAATGTATCCAGGGCAGCCTTTTTTTATAAGATATAGAAACTATAAATTCATAATAATTCCTATTAGTCTTAAAACTTCACCATCTAAAAACATATATCTAATTAATAGTGTCTTTTAAGATCACATTGGCTAATTTTTTGTCATCATTACAAATGAAAGTATCATATATTTTATGAATAGGTAAGAGCATGAAGATCATTTTAGGATTAATTTAAAGACCTCGAGAAAGGAGAAACGATATGTCAAATTTGGAATGTTGGAATTATAGATATAGAAAATATCATTATCCAGTCATGTAATTACAATTAAGGGTATATATGGGATTCCCTATACGATATAGGTAATCAAAAAATGGCCCAGACCAACCATTGTAACCGAGATCCATAGTTTTCTTAGATTATATTGATACTATTGACACTTATTTAGAAATTTCTCAAGATTGTCAAATCAACTAAATAATTTGACTCAAATGGGATTAAAATTCCTTTGTATAGATGAATGTAAATAAAATTTCACCATGGGTAATAGAAGGGATGGTACCTGCAATTGTATTCATAGAAACCTATAGTGTATAATGGTTTTTTATAGGTATTGATGCATCAAAGAAGGTATTGGGGTGTGTTCTAATACAAAATGAAATGATAATCTCTTATTCCTCATTCAAATAAATGGTTCGTGAGTAAAATTACCAAATGCATGATTTATAGATTGCAACAATAATATTTTCATCAAATATATTGTGTCATTATCTTCTTTTTGGAATTTTGATATATATATATATACTAATAAAAATAATATAAAGTATATATTCCCACAAAATGAGATGAACATGTGCCAAAGGAGTTGGTCGTAGTTTATTAAGGACTATTACTAATCAATACATTTCAACCTTTGGATTTTTAAAAAGGTGGTTGATACTCTAATTATAAAGGATCATGCTACCTTATCCATGAAGAAGATTGAATGAGTCCTAATACTCGTGGGTTTTCAAATGATTGACCTTGAGATCAGAATAGAATGTGTAAAATCCTATAATTCATAAGTGGTTTCTCAACCATTCATCAACGTAAAATTCAAAGTGGTATAGAAATATTATTTGGAAATATTTAAGAAGTTATTGAATATTTTGAATATCAACCTTGATAATGATGGAGTTATAAGATTCAGGATATGAATATTTTTCCCCTCAATACGAGAATTGAAGGAGGTATTGGATGATGCACATTTATAATCATTATCTATCCATGAAAGAGGTATAAAGGCGTATAGTGAAATCAAGAATCTTTTTTTGTAGGAAAATATAATTTTATAGATTTTATAATATATATTTTGAAGCTTGGTGAGATATAATGATAATGACAAATAACACAAGTATAAGTGGATGATGAAACCATTTCCTATACTTGTATATAATTGGGTTAAAATCACCATGGATTTCATTATAAGTCTTAAAAATAATTCTAAATCATATAATACCCTTTTGATGGATTTAATCACCTAATAAAGTAATCAAATTTCATTTCTATTTGTAACACCCGAAAACGTTAAAACATTAATATCATATTCAATTGTGTACGCGACACACATCATCAAATGTAGAAAGGAATATAACATCTGAAGAAATTTTTATATATTTAATATTTAAACTAAATTATATCAATTATATTGATTTAAATTCATGAAATAATTAGTTCTATTGCATTCAACGCAACCAGTTTCTTCGACATCATGTGTCACATGCAAGACTGGGTTTCATTAAACAATAATATATTATAAATATTATTATTTAATATTATATTTATATATTTTAAATTATAAATAAGGGTATGAATAGGATAAAATAACTTAATAAAATATATTTTTTAATTCATCAATTTTTAATTAGTTAGAAATGAAAATAAAAACTAATTGATTATAAAGGAATTTGTTTTATTAGTGATTGTGTTTAAGTACCAAAAGTGTTTTATCTTAATAAATTATCCAAATTAACATTAGTGGATGATATTATTGATATATATATATATATAAGAAATAAAATTCTTCTACATTCATCCAATAGATTTTATAGGCATAAGATAAGAAAAAAATCCCATTTTACACATAAAAAGCTATATTTTTCTGATGACAATTTCCCCCCATTTAATGGTGAAATTATTTTAAAAATAAATTTAAGAACATTTTTAATTATATTTTAAAAAATAATGTTCTTTTTTAAAAAAAAAATTTAGAAAATATCTTAGGGTGATTTTTTGGTATTCTTATACAATGTTTTATTTTTTGGTGAATAGTGAAAATGATGGATTTTAATGGAAAACTACATTTTATTCAAAATAATTTATAATGATAAATTATATTTTTAATTGGTTTAAAAGAAACTATATATCAATTTATACTATATTAATCTAATTTAGGTTATTTTAGTATTTTTTTATTGAATTTAGATATAAAAACAAAGTAAACTTTTGAATATTCTCACTTTAAAAACATGTTTCCCCATCCTCTCTTCAAGGTTGATTTTAAATTAATTTTTTATTCTTATGTAGTTTTAATTTTGAAAAATAGATTCCATATTTTGAAGAAGAATATATTATAATTTATAATAATATCTAATTAATTTTTTACCATAATTATGAGTGAAATTAATTAAAATTAATTACAGTTATTAAGAGAAAAAACAAGTTTACCAAGGGACTAAACTTTAAACTTAAGTAGAAAAATGACATAGATACTTTCCAAAACCCATTTAATAGAAATATTTACACTGTATCCCATATTTTATAGATATTTTTCATTATTGGATCCACTTTTCATGGGAATAAAAAAGTTGGAATTCTATCCTTTGAAAAACTATAAGAGTGTCACTCACCCAACTAATAAATGGTTTACCACTCCCCTAATCTCTTAACACATTAAAACCACTTTGGTTTAGCCAATAATTTCAAAATTCCCTAAAAAAAATTCCTTCCCACATCTTATAAGCCTTATTTTGGGTATAAATCATACCTATGATGGTTTTAGGGCAAACCGGAAGAGGATACCCAAAGAAGAGGTAATGTTCTTCTAAAGGCATTTTTATTTTATTTCCATTTACACATCCTTAAATTAGTATTATACCATGAATATATAATAACATCCGTATATTATATAAATATATAATTTTTTTGATAAATTTACTTTATAAAACTTCACACACTTCCATGAAATGTGCAGTGAGATCATTTTCCATCTATACGACATATTACGGCCTCGCGAACCGATGTAATTAGTTTTTCCATTACCAACATTCATGGTTTGGAATAAGGATGTATTTATATTTTATATATGATATATATGATGTTATTATGCTTATTTAATTATTACAACACACACGCATTCATTCTTTGTATTTTATTAGAATACGATAACATGACTCGTGGGTATGACGGTCTACCACCTCACAAAGTGATGTGATTCATTCACAATTTACATGGAATGTAATAAGAATGGTCTTAAAAATATATATGATTTATATAAAATTATTATTATAATTTAATAACTATATAAATGTAGAATTTAATTTTTATTCTTTCAATACGATAAAAAAATGGAAACATCGTTCACGCATACGTACAACCTACCATCTCTATGTAATGTTTAATTCATTTCCTCTAACCAAATTTTATGGATTACTATAAATAAATTTATAATGAAAATTTATTATATTTATATAATGGTTTAAATTTTGGATATGATGAAATCATGATCGAATTAAGAGGAACATAAAATAACATGTCAAAACATTACCGAAAAATAAAAGTAGTTATTACCTATGATGAGGAAAATAATAAAATATAATTAAATAATAGGTAATAATATGATATAAAATGATCATATATGATAAAATAAATGTTAATATGTTTTTTAATAAGTTAATAATATTTTTAGAAACACTTTTTAGTTGTTTAAGGCAAGTAAACCAAAATGAAAATGTGAGGTAAGAGATTTCATCTCAATTTAATTTAATTGAGGAATATTGTAATTTTGTACCCCTAATTTCCTTTAAAAGGTGTATATTCTACACATTTACAACTAAAATCCTTAATAAATCATTATTAATGGTATTTTTAGTTTCAATATGAATTATTTCATCTAGTGGGATTTGAATTAAAAATTAACTTGTGGTAAATAATTTCATAACTCAATTAATTTTCATTAGGTCATATTACTTCCTCATCGTTAATATTGTATGATTATATCTATATTAAATTATGAATATATAATGGTGTTTTTACACTTATTTTAGGTTCATTTATAGTTGATACACATAATCAATTCATTTATTATGTATCATCTCAACGTTAAAATCATTTTAAGGGTTTATTTCAAAATCTCATTCTAATCGAGATTATTTATTCTTGAATTTCCATTAAAATAAATTATCTGAACATTTTTAATTAGCACTTAAATTATATTCCCATATGGTTATTCATGATCTTTTTCTTGTGATATTACCATTTTTCCCCTCCTTGGTACTTAAAATTATTTAGAAAATGTTTTAATAAAATCTGAATTCATTTCCCTCTTCGGTCGGAAATCCATTTTCTTATGAAAACTTTTTTTCTAAAAATGTTTTCCCAATTTTATTATTATCATTTTAAAACTGATTTATTATAACAAATTTTTACCCATCATGTCTTTTTACAAAAAAAAATTCAAAGGAACCTTCTTTTCACTTTCCAAATAAGGCACTTTTCAATCCTTTTTACAATGCAAAAAAGAATGTTCTTCACAACATGTATATAATTACCCACTGATATGACCATAATTTATTTTAATATTACTATACATGTTCATGTGTTTCTTTTTAAATAATTTTTTAAAAAATTTAATTTCAAAGAAAGAGGATTTTCTAAAAAAATCAATGTGAAAATGATATTTTACTCAAAATTATTTTTTATATATTTTTTTCTAATATTTTTATTCATTAATAAAATAACTATTTACCCTTACTCCAATGATTTTATAAAGTAATGACATGATCCTTATTTTTTATTTGTATTTTTTATCATTAGTTTGACTGGGGATGTACACTTTTTATATCATTCACTTTACCCCATATATCTAATGATTATTTTTAATGATTTGGGAAAGTATTTACATTTTTATGATAGATTTAACATGATTGATTATGATTGATTATGTTTCACACATTTTATCTCAAGAATTCATTTGATTTCATATATCATGGGAGAGGCCTACAATAACCCCTTGATTCAGCAGTATGTTTCATGAAACAAACTAGCTGTGGTTCTTTCCAAGGCCTTGCAATTTATTAGATTATTAGCATGAATACTTGACGATATTATATTATTGGAATAAATCCTTGATAGCATTAGAATTATGGGAATTAATCCATGAAAGTATGTTTTTGATATCAATTTTTATTCATTCCATCATTATGAATTTTTTTATTAGTATTCTATGTTATTATTCAATAATTTAGAATATCCATGGTTAAGCTTCAGCATCCTCTGAATATTTATATGGACTTATTTAATCATAATATTTTTATTCCATATTACTCTCAAATAATATATTAAATGGATTTTTTTCCCGCTATATACATTTCTATATTGGTTAGCCTCGTTGATTCATTATTATTTCTTCTGTACGTAACCTTTACTGAGCATTTGATCTCTCCCTTATTTTTTCTATTTCCCTAAGATTACATAAATTTTACTATGAATGATATGTAACGCTACACTATTAGGTTGGAATAAAAAAAATATACAAAATAGGGGAGTGAATTTTTTATTTTTAATAATATTTATAGATTATAAATTGTAACTTTCTTTGAGAATTATACTGATATAATGCATTCTCTTATGTAAGTAATTTGAATAGTGAATAAATAGTAACTAAGAACATGTTAATTTTTATAGTGGTTTGGAGAACAAAGATCCCATAGTACACTCCAATAATACTCTCTCTTTGAGCTTGGGTATTTTCTCTAGAATAGTTCAATTATCATAAGACCTTCACAATTGAGTATAGGAAGTTGACACCTTTTACGACAAGTATAAAAATATCTTTCTATTTCTTGTATACGTAACTGGTTTCTCCGTAGCATAGTCTAAGAAGGTGATACACTTCTACAAATGAGTATGAGCATCCAAGATGCTAATTAATCAAAATAATTTGATTGGGTTGAATTGTTAGGTTCTTGATCATAGTTGTAGTAAAAACTGAAAAAAAAAATATGGATTATACTCTTCAAGGATTAATATCATCAAGTAAGAATATATTTTAATAGATCTTGGATGATAATGATCTTTAATAATAGTAGAAAGGAACAAACTGTGGTGATTACATAGCATTAAAAAATAAAATTATGTATATCTACATAGTGTATCTTCTTCATAAATAACATATTTTCTTAATATTTTTCTTCTTTCCATTTTTTGTATTCAAAAAAATATTACATATATATAATTATATTGAAAGTGAAAACATTCTTCATATTATATAGAAATCTTATCATTCCTTTGATTGAGAAGATCTAAGAAAATTTCCTAATAGATCATAATCCTTAAAAATTAAACCACTCAAGGGATTCATAACTTTACTTATAAATAGTAGTGACTTACTCCATTAATACCAAACTTTTAATCATCCATAAAAATCTTTAAAACAATATTTACATGCATTCAAGACCATTATAGAGATCGAGAAAAATATCATAAATTAAAACACTATTGTTGAATAGTCAAACATAGGGTTCCTTCATGTGATGAAAAAACTCCAAATGTTGGGTTTTACAATATATGATTGGTAAAAAATGTTCAGTTGAAGTATCATACATTTTTTTTTGAAATGTTGGGTTCCTTATAAACATAGTGTTGTTTATCAATGCATTATCTTTTCTCAAATGTAGGATTCCATCCAAACATAGTGCTGATAAAGAATAATGTTTTTATAGTTTTGGGTATTTGATATATATGTGATATCTCAAATTTAGGTTTTCTAAACCATATTATATGCTAATAATTGAAAATTTAGGGTATGCATAGTTTGTTATGTTCTCGGGCCCGTAGCGGAAGCCTGTGGGCTGGGGATTTTAAAATTTTCATCAGAAGATTGACAGAACATCTTGACACCGATGAGCTGAGCCCCAAAAAGGTCTGAGGATCTCGTGTAAATTGTTAAGAGCACAAAACTAATATTAAAATGTACCCGTTTCAAATCAGAATCTGCATTCGACTGTAACTAGTCGATGGTGATCGTCGCATGAAGGATCAAAATCTGGATCCCTCTAGATCATCCACATGCACTCAAAAAATCTTCTGGAATGTCGATTGTCGAATTCTAGGTGCTAGCGCGGCGATCTAACTACGCTTTTAATGTCCCAATGATCACCACATCAAGATGAATTTGATGCCTGAGGAGAGATCTTGATCCGAACATCTTGGATCGATAGCTTCTCTCTCTAGAGAGTGAGAAGATAGAGATTCTCTCAAATTTCATTCCAAGAATGAAAGAATAGTGGTTTTCACACCAAGGGAGAGAGCCTCCTCTCTTATTTATAGTGGAATTACAAAATACTCGATTGGGTTCCCCGTCCCCCGTTTATTTCAATGTCCACTAAATAAATAATTTTGGAGAATTAACTGAACCAATATTATTTATTATTTTATCACATACATGTAATATATATAAACTATATTACGTTATAAAACTGAGTCATTTAACTTGACTCACTGTCCTGCTTAATATTAAATAAACATTGAATATTAAAATAATATTCATTTGATTAATATTTTCTCATTTTTAATGAACTCGTATATATTTTAAATAAATTCAATCCCAAATATTCAAAACATTAATATTAATAAATTTATTTAATTAATTTGTTGATTGGTAACTTGTAAAATACTCAGACCATGTGGAAGGGACCACCATATCCATATACTTATTCAACTAAATAGTGTGGATTCTTGAATACACTATTATGTGTGACTCTCTAGGCCCTTATCTCGATAGTAGTGAATAAAATCCAAAGACCAAGAGTGGAGTCTAGAAACCCATCATAGCCCCAAAAGAGATAAGGATAGTCATAGAAACGACTACCATCCTACGAACACTAACTGTGTACTATAATCTCTTTATCATTAAATATCTCATAAAGCATGATGCACTCTTGTGTCATCATCCTTATATTGATTTATTTTTTTTTTTTGATCTATCCGGATGGATTTACCTTTGTACTACTTTGGCCAAATACTTATGGAGGCATCACCATCCTGATCAACCAGGCCTGAGATATACAAATTCATGAACATGGAAGTGACTAATCCTTTCTTGGCCATTCAGCCAATGTCATACCACCAATGACGCACCCAACACAAGCTACTTCACCACGATTTCAATATGATGGTTTTCGCTTTGTATTAAAGTACGTAGTCAAGTGATATACATTGGTAATGTTCACAAGTCAGGAAGCCAATACACATGTCCGTAGATAGAAACGACCAATGACACCCAAAACATGTGGTGTTCCTATTGGCTGGTTTGTCCTAATGATCTCATTACTAGAGATCAACAAGTGAAAACATCATGAGAAGACGTCTTAATGCTTATGATCCCCCAGCACCTGATAGTCAGACATCTACTATATCCAATCAGTAATATGTATCTAGACTATAGAACATATACTTAAGATTAATTTTATAGTATCTCTAGGCTCTCATTATAGCCTGGGATCTTCTATAACCTCTCGACAAGACAATTAATCTTTGTAAATTACCATTGTAATAGTGGACACAGAAAAGTATACACTATAATGGTAAGATGACATCATTTATATCTAACTGTACACATGACATGGTAATCAAAAGTACTGCATAGTTGGGTCTAGGGAACCCACTATTTCATCACTCCAACTTGGACTAGATCCACCTTGCTAACAAAACTGGTTAGCTACTCATATGATAAATACCATGATTCTGCTAAGTAATGTCTCTAACTTCTGTGCATGCCACATTTTCTCCACGTGCCATATTTTCTATATGCGGCCTCATCTTCTTGGGTAAAACTTCTCAAGATAAGGTATCCCTAAGTATATCACTTTGTCATTTGTCATTACTTGACAACTTGTCTAGTAGGAATATCATAATTTACATTATGATAATAATTTTTTCAGTAGGAGTGAATCCAAGAACTAGAACAAATTGTTGTGATTTATAACTGTTTCTTAGCTGCCTTAGAAGCTACAACGTACTCAGTATTTGTAGGTATCACTATAAATAGTTTTCATGAG
Source organism: Viscum album (assembly GCA_963277665.1). Lineage (NCBI taxonomy): Eukaryota > Viridiplantae > Streptophyta > Magnoliopsida > Santalales > Viscaceae > Viscum > Viscum album. Next base: position 151,342,077 of record OY728125.1, read on the forward strand.
CATGACTAACTCATCTACATTACCTAACCATGAAACATGATCAAATTGATCTAAATATTACTAGTTTGTGTCCCATAAAAACTAGTATACCTTCCTCTCCATATTCTAGGCACATATTATTTGTACTCAAAGAAGTACAAGATGATAGTTCTGACTGCTTCACTTGCAGTGCTCCTAAATTTAAATGATATCTTCCTACAATAATGTGTATTCTGGAAATATCAATTGTTGTACATATTATAGAACACGTGATTGATCCATTTCTAAAGCGTATGGAACTCAACTCACAACATTAATCTCTTCCCATGCTCCGAACATGTTAACCTAAAGAGATTAAGCCATATGAAATTGGATAAAATTCTGAACTTGAATTGTTCCAACTTGTATTTTTCAATACAATGTCACTATATGTACGATTGACTAGGACCAGGCAACCGAGGGATCTACCTCAGTAGATATTATTCCCTATAACTCAGGTTACTACATTAAGTCAATTATGGGAGAATTTATTTTACACTGATCGTATCTAACAGTAAGACCAATATCTATTTTTCATATGTTTCCAAACATATTTCACTTGGAAAACACTGGCACTCCCACTAACCTTAGGTAGACACAAGGTAAATATTCATTTATAAAGAATTCTCTAATTTCTTATTGCTTAAATTAATCCAGAACTAGATTTTAGTAATTTGAAACCTTTATTGGCATCATATGATGTCATCATCTTTTTCTGGTTGTGTCATATAGACACCTTCCACAAAATATGATCTTGACATTAAATGACCAATAAAATAATATTAGAGTTTAACTATGACAAGTAAAATTCTAATGGATTTAGGCATACCAACTTTGTATAACCAATCAATCTTTTTTAGTATCAGGCTCGTACTATCCATGTATCTTCTCATTTTAATACCCACCTTAGTATTCAATTTATAAGCCCCTTTGAAATTTGATACATGGAATCCATTATTGAATTTTAGTTGATCTTGTCAATCTTATCTTATTTCCTTATACTACTTACTTATAGGATTTATTATTCTTAATTAATGATATTTCACCAGCTGTGGTGAATATAAAACCATCACCATGGTTTCATTATTCATACGTAGTATGTGTCACTAGAACATACCTATTCCACATGTACTTGTGGAACTTGTTCCCTATGACAACCATTTATACTTCTCAAGCATTGACTAAGTCCACGTCAATTCATCTCTCACTATCTCTAATAGATATATGCACCCTTGTATAGAAATATAGTCTAATACTTGACTAAATCTTTTCTATCTTTGGGATATAGGTTATATCCTAAGAAACTATTATAATAATTAACTTATATTCACCATGTGTTTAGCATGATGCATGTTTGTTTTTAACAAACTCTTTGCATCCTAACACATGATCTATGACATAATGGATTTTCATCATACTATGACTCATATGATATTAATTTTTCATTTTAGATGGCATATTGGTTATGGGTTTATGCGGTTATTTTCAAAGAACGTCTTGAAATATAATGGAAGTTTTTTTAGGCTGTAACATTGATACAACATACATCATAACTTTGATTTATAAAATATGCATTTATGAATTGCTCCACACTATATTTTTTTAATCAATGTTAACATATAAGATTCATCATTTATCCTTCTTATGAACATCAATATGGTGACGTAGATAAGGTAACATGCATTTAGAAATTACTCCATGCTACATTATCATGATCAAGGATTTCATAGTCAAGATATTCTTTGGCATGCCGATCCGAAGCAACTTATATTTTCTGACCATGCATATACTTCACTATTACATTATTTATAGTTTAAAGGAATCATATGAAGTATCTTTACCTCTATATTTCCTTTGGAATAGTTCATACGCTATTTTCGAACTAACCTTAAAAGCTTTGTGGAATACCTTTATTTCTAATGGTTAATTTTTCTAAACTAATGATTTCAATAATAAAAAAAGGAATTTAGTTGTGCTGATCCCAAATACCATACTGGGTATATTCTTGACGTCTAATTTTAGTTTTACTTAACAAAGAATCTTCTTTCCACAACTAGATAGGTCTTAAATTTTATATTCATCATGTATTGCCTTTGATTCAAGTATGTCTAAACTATTTGTTGAGTATGTTACCACAAGAAACATTCATTAAAAAACATGGAATAATGTCTCATCATGTCCAAATGGGCACATGACATAAATGTTTTTGGTTATAATCTACAAATTTTTCATTTTAAATCAATTACTTGGCAATTTGAAGTTATGTGTTTCTCACCCCTGACTTATGAATCACCCTTTCTCAGCTGCTTGGAGAAGACACATTGCTCATAGTAATGTTTCTCTACTTACTTGGTTATTGTATTTCAATACATATATGTGAAAAGAATATTGTTTTTTAATACCCAAGAATTATGTGAGAAAACAATACTTTTATCTAATGAATATTAACTGAACAAGAAGCTGGTACTTTATTCTGGTATTTCAGTTCATTGCTTTTTTAAACTTCCACAAATTTATTTCATTATGTGATGAAAATAACTTCCTATTAAATTACCATCCACTTTTCTTTGAAGGAAATGATGAAGGCGCCTTTTTCGTAACTTTCCATAGGCCTTTCCGCCTTGTCTTTCAATTTACTCTCTGTAAGAATAAAATATGACGTTATATCTAATATTCTTATTACTTGGAAAATATTTCCTTAAAGGTAATGAAGCGCTCACTCTATACCATTTTTTTGTACCCTTAAACAAAAATAGAGTAATTGGGTGTAAAAGGTATAAGAATAGGATGACATGAAAGATTGTGAACTTTCGTTCACTTTACCCAAACTGAGTGTGACCATCACATTCAAATCTTGCTTGGATTTATACTCAAAAGGACCTTGGAGATGAGACTACATGTAACATCATCCATGCCATGATGTAGTGACCGCAACTTACATCAGACATTGATGATATAATTATGAAAGAACCATCATATTCTTGATTCATGAGTCTCCTATATGTAGTTTTACACCCTCTCTTCCTATGGTGGCTTAACAGGTTGGGACTCAAGCACCTTAAATTTTTGTTAGAGTAGTAATGTGTGCAAGCGCATATACTACATTTGTAATTTCATGCATCTTTGGACATTAACATTGTATAATTTTTATCGTAGTTTAACAATGGTATTGGTTTCTGTTCTCTAAAAATAGTCTTTAACAAATTGTACTATTAATATTGATTACCAAGTGTGAAATTACTGATTATTTAATCATTAAATGTCTCCCACTAATTTTTCAAATTCTAGGCACCCTCTGTACTAGAATCGGAATACTCTTGAATATTCTAGTGGAAAGGATCCATGAACCTCCCTCATAGTCTACAAGCTATGGCTACGCCACTACTCAGAGGGTCCAAAATAGGATTTTGGCTGGCCAACAACATTTACTCGTGATTCCTTGATCTATTGAGTGAAGTCCCAGCTTTAAAAATCATTACTGATTTACACAACACTTGCCTCTAAAATTACAAAAAGCTAGTTATGGCTATTTAATTTCTAAAATTTTAGTTAAGTCGGCCCACTGACCTAATAAGAACTCCTCGATAGTAAGAGAAACTATCAGTTATGGAATGAACGAAACATCGAACACCCAGTTTTGTTCAAACTTTAATGATGGAAGGTTGTTTGTGACTTAATATTTTCTCTGATGGTTTTATTGGTTTTCTCTCTCGAAGAAAGTGATCCATTTATATTAAACTTTTTCATCTATGTTGTCATGCTCATAACTAACATTTAATAGAAAAACATACGCCACTTCTTTATACATTTTAGTATCTATTATTTTATGTATTTTTTCCGCTGTTCTAAAATGAATAAAATAATAAATAAATGTATACAGGTAAATTTCTACCTGATAGGTCTTGATCATCTAAACGACCTAATGGCATCATACCAGAGTCAAATGCTTGACTCTTGATGCAGACTGCCCTGTCAGGTATGTCCACTGGTCTTCTGGAGTATTACCATGTCTTGGCAGGGTCGACATCACATCTTAGAGTATCATCTCGTCTTGGAAGAATCCATGTGTTGTCTTGCATTGTCGTGTACCGCCTCATCTTGGTGGGGTCCACGTCTCTTTCCATATTCATCTGAAGTACAGAGATACGCATGCGTAGGCAAGGGGGACTCAGGTATAAATGTACATCAGGTAAATTGGGTGCGTAGACACTTATATATTTAAATGTAAAACAAAGACGATGTGCAGACCATCTATTTAATTAATTACAATCCTTGCACACAATTAAAATAATTAATTAATTAAATGTGACATACACGGGTCAGTGGTCAAGACCAAAATGTGGGTAAAAAAAATGTGATAAAATTTAAATGGATTAATTAAGTATGTGGGTTATTAAATTAAATGAATTTAATAATTCATATAATTTAATTATTTTCTCAGTTTGGTAATTAATTTAATATTTACGCCAAAATTAAATTAAATTATTTTATTTTATTTATTTGAAAAATTTAATTAATTTAAATGCTCAGGTATTAAAAAAATTAACCAAAATTAATTTTAATTAATTTAATTTAGATACTAAAATTAAATTAATTAAATTAATTTATTTTGATTAATTTCAAAAGGGTCGGTCCACAAAACTCGACCGCAGGGCCTGTGCGGGTCGGGCCAAACCCACGTAGGGTATTATGAGGATGTATAGGGCCAAACTGAGCTGGGAAGATCTGCCCAAACCCGTTCTAGGTTGGGCGAGTCGGCCCAGACCATTTTGAGGCCAAATTTGGTCTGCAGAAATACTTGCAAACAAAATTAATATCTCCTGGGACTTGACCGAGGGAGACGGTGTGGTGAGGATCTCAACATACAAAGGGAAACGGTTGGCCGGTGTGGCAGAGGCCAACGCTGTACGGTGAAAGGGAGGTTGGAGGCATGCCTGCTGCACCGAGGAGCTGCTGGTCAGTAGGGAGGCAAGATCGGGGTTCCTACAAGAACTCGTGAGGGCAATGGAGCTGGGTTGCAGGCCGGTGGCACCAAGGAGGTGGGTTGACGGCCAAAACCCAGGGAGGCTGGGGTTGTAGTGTAGAGACCCAAGCTTGACGTATAATGACATTAGATTACTTTTGCGGAATAATTAATATATAACAAGAACCAACACTCAAGGACTGTAGTTGTTTAGTATCTTTGGAAACTCAGAACATAATCTTCTAATCATGGTGAAAGATCTTCAACATCTCCCATAAAGATCTTCCCCTTTTGTTTTCTTACCTAAAACCTTTCTTTAAATCCTGGGGAAAACAAAAAATATAAAGGGTAACCTCAAATGCACAGTAAGGGTAAGCATGGAGAAAATAAAACAAATCATATACATTTGAACTTAAAAAAATGAACATAAAGTTTAAACATAAAAATATTGAGAAATAAATCTTGGAAGTACATAAGGCATATATCATAAAGGAACAATAATCATGATAAAATAGCATGGGAATAAAAAATGTAATTTTGGAAAACCATTAAGCACATGATATGATTTCCATAGTAGCCAAGGCATTTCTGTCAAGACCATCTTAGTGGAAAAATTCCCTTACTGAATCGAGTTCACTCCTCGTTCTAGTCCTATATCACTGAACCGGATTAACTTTCCGTTTCAACCATGTCTATCTCATGAGATATAAATCTTTATCCAATTAATTGGAGGTAGATATAGGTCCCACCCATCTCATATTGAAATCATTCTTACATGTCCACAAAACAATCATAAATCATTCATCATAACCTAAAGAATAAAATGGGTTTCATAAACATCTTCCCATCGTTAAATAATCCATATAAAACAAATGAATATCATTTCATAATAATAAAAATAAAACCATGTAAATAATAGAGACATTATACTTGAATCCTAAACATGCTAAATAATTTCATCTTATATGGAAAATAGTTTTGATAAAACACTTGAGATGAATTCTTGAGGAAAATATCCTTTCTTCTTCAAAATCATTTTCTTTTCACAAAATACCACGCAATTTTAAAAGAAAAATATTTTATTGAAAATAATCATGAAATATTGTAGAGTATGCTTCATGATGAAAAGGCATTATGAAACCATAAAAATTTGTTCATTCCGTATAAGTGAAAAAAATTCTCCTCGTACTTTTAACGGAAAAGTCAAAACGTACCACGTATGGTAAAAAAAAGAAAGATTCCTTCCATAACAAAAAGAAAAATTCAGAGAGGGGTAAACATGAATTTAAACATACATGGAATAATATTAAACAATTTATTAAAAACATTTTTATTGACAAGGATGAAAAACAAAACCCCAGTAAATACTTACAAATAAACAATCTCGGATATGAATGATATTGGAATAATTATCCCTTACATTAGGTACGATATGCTTCGTACATATCCAAACCTCCTTTATAATGATTTAAATAATGTCATTTAATTATTACAGAATCATATTAATTTTTATGATATCATATATGGTTAACTTATGACCTTATATTACCCTTTCTTTTGTAAATTCCATGTTAAAGCAGCGTTTTGGGTAAATTCGTTTCATTTATCGTACGTGTTTCAAATTTTTGTTCATACTTATATCCTGATTTACCTAATTCTAGAATGTAAAACATGATTTATATAGAATATATATTCATAATATAAATATATATGATAGATCGTTAAACGGAATGAAATACACCGTTCATGGAGACGGTAGGTCGTACGTATGCATGAATGATGTTTTCCTTTCCTTATTGACTTGAATGGAAGTAAGTATATGACATATATATATATACATAAATCCAGTAGCATTATTATGTTATATATATCATTATTATTAATTATATATACTTTATAATCATTCTTGAATGGTTAACATGGAGAATGAATCTCATCGCGTCTTGGAGACGGTAATCCGTACGTACGCATGAGCGATGATATCATTACCATAATTATTGAATGGAATTAGAGAGGATGATATGATATCTCAGAATCATTATGATATTATAATAACCAAATATAGTTATTCTTTACCCCATTATAACCATCCAAGTAAGGTGGTGGTGGAAAAACCGATTACACCACGGCGTGGAGACGGCATTCCGTACGTACGCACGCGCGATGATTTTGTTTTCCGTAGGATAGATAAAAGTTGAAATGGGATTGTTTCATATTTCTAATAACATATAATTATATTATTGATACTTATGTTATTACTTTATAATGAAACAACTAAATAAGAAGAAGAAGTCGAAGAAGAAAGAAACTTGAAAGAGTCGGTAGAAGAGATTACCTCTTCTTTGACGCACCTCTTTTAAACATTCTCTTAAGGCACTAGAGTTGGTCTTTTGAGAAAACAAGAACCTCTATAATATAACTAGAGAGGTTTAGAAGTGAAATTTTCAGGCTTTGGCTGATATTTAAGGATAAAAATTGAGTGAGGAGGAGAGGGAAGGAGGATCCCTTATATAGGAGAAGAGAGGGGCACTTTAGGAAACCAAAAAATTATTAATTAATAATAAAATGAAAACCCACTTACAAACCTCCAAAAATGACTCAATTAGAATATGATATGATATAGGGTTTTAATCCCATCAAAAAATAAAATTTAAACATGTTTTATGTTTATTTTAAACCTTATCAACTAGATTTATCATTATTTAATCTATTTAATTTTATTTGGGGTTATAAAATTCTAAATTTTAAATTGTTATAAATACATACTTAAATGTTTTCAATTTTACATAATTGGATACTTTATAACCTTTTATACTATATAATTTTCAATTTTTAGTTTTTAAATATTTCTGTGATTTTTAAATAATTTAATAATATATTATTTTTATAAAATATCAATAGTGTCAATTTTGACACTATTCATTATTTGAATTTAAATAAAAACCACACATAAGGTATGTTCGAAAAAAAATTTATAATAGATTCCCAACATGTAATATTCCTCAAAACAAACATGGGGAACATTAATTTGTTCATATATTATTTATTTTAGTATTTTTAAAACCATTAATTTGGTATATCTCTTAATAAAATAATTACAACAACATTTTTGTAGAATTATTTAATATACTTATTTGTTACATAAAAATTAAAAATAAAATCCTATGATGAAAATAAAAATAATAATTTCATAATAATATTTTTACCCGAATTTATCATCTTAAAATCACAACATTTAAATTGTTATATTTATTAAATTATGAAGGTGACATCTTTGACATCATTTAAAATAAAATAATATAAATCTTCTAATCGGTTTTATAAGGATCCAAATGGTCCACAAATCGACCCTTGGATTATTAGGGTGTATATATACTTGAAAAATAATGTTTGGTAAAGTTTCTGGTCCTTTTGATTGTTATTGTTATTTTAATAAAAACTATATTATTGATTTTTCACTAAATAAATAATTTCTACATCATTAATGTATAAGCAATTAAGGTAATTTAATATTTCTTAAAAATTAAAAATAAATTACCATGATAAATAAAAACATTTTATATTTCAAATTAGTATTTATAATAGAATTTATATTTTTTATAACCATATATTAAAAATAATCTAATTATTAAAGTTTGAGTGAGACATATTTTACTTGACTTTAAATAAAATAAATAAAAGGTCTTAATCAAATACAAGTGGGTTTCATTGGATTCCATTTAGACCCAAGTATTATTTAGAGAAAAATATAATTATCCAATTATATTAATACATGTGTTAGGGTAATTTTATAATATTATATTTACCCTTAATTACCCGAATTACCTTTAACTATGGTAAATAAAATTTACCGTAGTTACTATTAATAATGCCTAAAAATGAAAATTAGAATATTAAAATAATTTGGACATACTGATTCCAAATATGGAATCCATTTTTCCAAATTCAAAACACAAAAGTTTCAGTATTTAATTTAAAATTAATCCCACTGTTGAGAAAATGGGTTTTAAAAGTTAAAACGTTGCAAAGGATTGAAATGTTTTTACTTATGAATTCAGTGTAAAATTAATTATAATGACTTAAATTATATTTAATGGTAAAAATATATTCTATTTATTCTTTTAAACCATTCAATATTATAATTTAACCATATAAATTATCTTGATGATGAAGCTGTTTTTAATTAAAATTTAGCGTATTTTTACTATATATCAAAATAAGAATTTTATCAGAAAAATTTCAAAAATGTATCCAGAGTAAATTTTGATATCCTGATTCAAAAGAAAAATTTTATTTTGTCAAATTTAACTTATAAACATATCAAAAATTAAATTTAATGTTGGTACGCCATCAAAAGGCGGCAAAACTGCATTTTTTAAAAAATACTTATTTTACACGTAAATTTTGTTTTGTTCTCATACCATGTTCTATAAAATTTGTAATATAATGTCATAAAATTCAAAATTTAGTTACTACTATCATGGATAGTTCATAATAACATTATAACAATATATCGTTGTTTATTGAAACTCAGTTTTGCGTACAACACACTCTATTGAGGAAGGTTGCTCTTGCGTGCAACACAAGCCAAAAATAGTGTTTGCGTATAATATAAGCTAATACGGTGTTGCGTACAGCACAAGATAATTTTCGTGTATCTTACAACACAAGACATCAATGAAATTAAAAGAATATTTTTCATAAAATCTCAGGGTGTTATATTCTACCCCCCTTAAAATGAATTTCGACCTCAAAATTCATCGGGGTTATAAATGGTTTACTACTTGAAAGTTTCATTAATAGAAACCCACATCGTAAAAAGGAATACCAAAATTAAACTTTAAAAACTAAATTATGAAATGTAACGGTTACCCAAACTAACAAATCACTGGGTTTCCACATAGGAGAACATAGGTGAAAATATGGATATGGAAGAGAAATCTAACCATCAAGTTCTGATGGAGAGTGGTAGAGAAAATGGATATGAAAACGCCAAAAATCACAAAGCCATAAATTTGTGATGATCTAAGGTACCATCGGATTCATTGGATATGAGGGCAATAGGAAAACATTTTTGGTTTTCAAGATAATTTCCCTAAAGTTGAAAAATTTGGAATTAAAAGAAATAATTTCTTAATTCTGGTACAATCTCACCGTTGGTCATTCCTTGAACAATTTCCACTTCATCTCTTAAGGAAATGAAGTTGAATTTTTCAGCAGATCATGCGATATAATGATAGGTCATTCCATCTGTCTCAAACAAAAGATTAGGAAAAGTTATTAAATATACATAAGTCCATCTATAGTGAGATTAATTGTATATGGTTCTTAAAATGGACTTATACTTTATATATCATACCACTTAATAAATTAAAACTAATTTCTACTAACCAGGGACTTTTTATAGGCTAGTGGTAGGTGATAAAGTCATGTCACACTTTGGTTGTGGGTTCGATTCCCGCAACCTTGTCTGACGCGACGGGTTGTCGCTCGTCCTGCAGGTTGTCCCTTTTTTTAAAACTACATTATTATAACATTCATGCAATAGTATCAAAAAAATTTCTAATCTTAAACAATACTATCTTATATCTAACTTAATTCATTACAATCTTTAGGATTATCCAATATACTTCGGTCCAAGCTCATAGTATAAATAAAATGATTACTTGAAAGGTCACATAACAAGCACGTGAATACCATCATTTATCCTCCATATATCATAAGATATATCTTGTTGGTCACATTCCAAACATGTGAATACCTTAGTCATGTATTCTTTTGAAACATTAATTATAATATAACCTTAGTAAAAACAAGAATGCTGTCAAAAGTTAACTCTTTCCACATAACAAAATCCCAAAAATTTTATATACTCAAACCATGATATCACTTTGTCCTTATATTAGTCATGAGCTCATGAATACTATCAAAAATTTCATTTTCTCCTTATCCATTAATTATGCGCATATCATCTGCTTTCCAAAAATATTTCAATCACTTTTCATGGTTACTGGTACCATAAAATTATTGAAAACCAATACATAGATATTCCAAAATTCCACGATACTATAAATGAGATTCCATGATACTATTTTTAAATACCATTACATAAACACTTAATCATTCCACAACATCATTTTCATACTTGACATCACAAATAGTGATCGCATGTGACTTCCCTTTGTCCTTTTCCTTAAGAGGTTTCTCACGTCGATCATCATTAACCCTTGGATTTGGGCATTGATTATCATAATTCCCCATTTCCTTACACTTGAAGAATTGAAGTGTTGGTGGAGTGTTATTTGTAGTCTTTTATCTATTCACATTATTCACTACCCTTTTTCCATTACTTCGACACTCAGCTGCTCGATGACCTTATTTTCCACACTTAAAACATTTTCTAGTCCCTTTAAGACAATCTCCACCATGCTTATTTCCACACTTTGAGCATAAAGAAACATTCATCTTGTTTTCACCATTGTTTTGAGATTTTTCCTTGAACTCCATCTTTCATTTCTTTTCAAAACCATGATATGGATATGTAACACCAACTTCTAGTTCTAATTTGATATCACAACGCACAATTTATTCATATCTATTGAAGTATATTATAGCAAATTCCCTTCGAATACTTGGTTTTAAGCCCCTGAATAATCGATAAACTTTACTTTCAGGTTGGATGATAAAGCTAGATTCATTCTTTGCAAGCCTTGTAAAATTCACCTCGTATATAAAAACAGATTCATCATCCTTTTTCTTAAGCTCAATGAACTCCTTTTCCATCTTTGTTCTAAGAATATGAGGGAAGTAATTATTGAAAAATAAGTTCATGAACTCATCCCATTCCATGGATTCAATTTCACCTTGGGGCCTTGTATTCATAATTAGAGTCCACCACTGGTCTACTTCACCTTCTAAACGGTAAATAGCTAGAATGACATTTTCATGTTCCGAACATCGATGTATGGAAAATATATTTTCAATGGTATTGATCCATTTATCAGAAACAAGTGGATAAGAAGACCCACTGAAAGAAGGTGGATGTTGCCTCATGAATGACTCAATAGAATATTGTTCCTTTCTCTGGTCATTCGGAATTCCAGAATGATTCATAGATTATGTAATTATAGCAATAAGATTTCACACTCCATCTCCCATAACATTGGTTTGTTCAGGAGGACAATCATTGCATTTCCCATTACATTGATCAACACGATCCCTTTGGGTTCTAACCATCGTCTAAAACCCAAAAAGAATAGTGTAAGAGGCAAAAATCGTGCTAGGAAAACAACATAATAAACGGGGAGTAGCTTCAATATATAAAATCTTAGGATTAATTCTAATATTGTTACCGTAATTCTAGGACTATAAACTATACTTATACTTAACCATAAATACATCCCTAGACATACCTTAGAAATATCTCTAGGGATCTCGCTAAAGTTTTCGCATCCTATTCTCCAAAGGTTAACTAAACCTTTCCTCTGATACCAACTATAGAGACCCAAGCTTGACATACATGGACATTAAATTAATTTTTCTGAATAATTAATACATAACAATAACCAACACTCAAGGACCATAATATTTTAGTGTCTTTGGAAACTCGGAACATAATCTTCTAATCCTGGTGAAAGATCTTCAACATCTCCCATAAAGATCTTCCCCTTTTGTTTTCTTACCTAAAACATTTATTTAAATCCTGGGGAAAATAAAACATATAAAGGGTGATCTCAAATTCTCAATAAGGGTAAGCATGGAGAAAATAAACCAAATCATATACATTTTAACTTAAAAAAATGAACATAATGTTTAAACATCAAAATCATGAGAAATAAATCTTGGTAGTACATAAGGCATAGATCATAAAAGAACATTAATTATGATAAAATATCATGGGAATAAAACATGTAATTATGTAAAACCATTAAGAACATGATATGATTTCCAAAGTTGCCAAGGAATTTCTTCCAAGACCATCTTAGTGGAAAAAGTCCCTTACTGAATCGATTTCACTCCTCGTTCCAGTCCTATATCACTGAACCGGATTAACTTGTCGTTTCATCCATGTCTATCTCATGAGATATAAATATTTACCCAATTAATTGGAGGGATATATAGGTCCCACCCATCTCATATGGAAATCATTCTTACGTGTGCCACAAAACAATCATAAATCATTCATCATAACCCAAATAATAAAATAGGTTTCATAAACATCATCCCATCATGACATAATCCATAAAAAATGGATAAAATTTCATCATAATAAAAATAAAACAATGTAAATAATAGAGACATTATACTTGAAACATAAACATTCTAAATAATGTCATATTAGATGTAAAATAGTTTTGATAAAACACTTGAGATGAATTCTAGAGGAAAATATCCTTTCTTCTTCAAAATCATTTTCTTTTCACAAAATCCCATGAAATTTTAAAATAAAAATATTTTATTGAAAATAATCATGAAATCTTGTAGAGTATTATTCATGAAGAAAAGGAGTTATGATACTATAAAAATATTTTCATTCCATATAAGATAAAAAAACATTCTCCTCATACTTTTAACAGAAAAGTCAAAACGTACCACGTATGGTAAACAAAAGAAAGATTCCTTCCATCACACAAAGAGAAAGTCAAAGAGGGGTAAACATGAATTTAAACATACATTGAAGAATATTTAAAACTTTATTAAAAACATTTTTATGGACAATGATGAAAAATAAAACCCTAGTAAATACTTACAAATATACAATCTCATATAAGAACGGTATTGGAGTAATTATCCCTTAACTTAGGTCTGATATGCTTCATACGTATATGAACGTCATTTATAATTATTTAAATAATGTAATTGACTTATTAAATAATCATATTCATTGTTATGATATCGTATATGGTTCACTTATGACCTTATATTACCCATTCTTTTGTAAATTCCATGTTAAAGCAGCGTTTTGGGTAAAATCGTTTCATTTATCATACGTGTTTCGACTTGTTGTTCTTACTTATATTCTGATTTACTTAATTACAGAATGTAAAACATTATTTATATAGAATTTATATTCAGAATATATATATATGATAGATCTATAAACAGAATTAAATACACCGTTCATGGAGACGGTAGGTCGTACGTACGCATGAACGTTTTTTTCCATTCCTTATTGACTTGAATGGAAGTAATTAGATGACATATATATATATATATACATAATTATAGTAGAATTATTATGTTATATATACCATTATTATTCATTATATATACTTTATAATCATTCTTGAATGGTTAACATGGAGAATGAATCTCATCGCGTCGTGGAGACGTTAATCCGTACGTACGCACGAGCGATGATATCGTTCCCATAATTATTTAATGGAATTGGAGTGGATGATATAATATCTCAGAATTAGTATGATGTTATAATAACCATATATATTTATTATTTACACCATTATAACCATCCAAGCAAGGTGGTGGTGGAAAAATAGATTACACCACGGCGTGGAGATGGTATTCCACACGTACGCACGCGCGGTGATTTCGTTTTCCGTAGGATTGATAGAAGGTGAAATGGGGTTGTTTAATATTTATAATAACATATCAGTATATTATTTTTAATTATGTTTTTACTTTATAATGAAACAACTAAAGAAGAAGAATTTTAAGAAGAAAGAAACTTGAAAGAATCGGTAGAAGAGATTACGTCTTCTTCAACGCACCTCTTTTAAGCTTCCTCTTAAGGCACTAGAGTTGGTCTTTTGAGAAGACAAGAACCTCTATAATATAACTATAGAGGTTGGTAAGAGAAATATTCAGGGTTTGGATGAGCTTGAAGGCTCAAAATTGAGTGAAGAGGAGAGGGAAGGAGATGCCCTTATATAGGAGAGGAGAGGGGCACTTTTGGAAACCTTAAAGATATTAATTAATAATAAAATGAAACCCCACTTAAAAACCTCCATAAATTGTTAAATTAGAAGATGATATGAGATAATTTTGTAATATCATCAATGGATAAAATTTATACATGTTTTAAGTTTATTTTAAACCTTACCAACTTGATTTATTATTATTTAATCTATTTAATTTTATTTGTGGTAATAAAATTATAAATTTTAAATTGTTGTAAATATGTACTGAAATGTTGTAAATTTTAAATAATTGGATACTTTATAACCTTTTATACCATATAATTCTCAATTTTTAGTTTTTAAATAATTTTCTGATTTTTAAATAATTTAATAATATGTTAATTTTATAAAATATCAATAGTGTCAATTTTGACACTATTCATTATTTGAATTTAAATAAAAACCAAACATAAGATATGTTTGATCAAAAATATATAATATATTTATAACATGTCATATAAATCAAAAATATTCATGGGGAACATTAATTTATTCATATATTGTCTATTTTAATATTTTTAAAACCATTTATTTGGTATATCTCTTAATAAAATAATTACTACAAAATTTTTGTATAATTATTTAATATACTTATATGTTGCATAAAAATTAAAAATAAAATCCTATGATGAAGATAAATATACTAAATTTCATAATAATATTTGTACATGAATTTTTCTTCTTAAAATCACAACATTTAAATTGTTATATTTATTAAATTATGAAGGTGACATCTTTGACATCATTTTAAATAAAATAATATAAATGTCTTAATCGGTTTTATAAGGCTCCAAATGGTCCGAAAATATACCCTTGGATGATTAGGGTATATATATACTCGACCAATAAAATTTGGTCAAGTTTCGGGTCCTTTTAATAGGTATTGTTATTTTAATAAAAACTATATTATTGATTTTTCACTAAATAAATAATTTCTACATCCTTAATGTGTAAGCTATTAAGGTAATTAAATATTTATTAAAAATTAAAAATAAATTACCATGATAAAGAAAAACATTTTAGATTTCAAATTAGTATTTATAATCGAATTTTTATTTTGTATAACCTTGTATTAAAAATAATCTAATTATTAAAGTTTGGGTGAGACATATTTCACTTTACTTTAAATAAAATAAATAAAAGGTCTTAATCAAATACAAGTGGGTTCCATTATATTCCATTTTGACTCAAGTATGATTTAGGAAAAAATATAATCATCCAATTATATTAATACAAGTGTTAGGGTAATTTTATAAAATTATATTTACCATTAATTACCCGAATTACCTTTAACTATGGTAAATAAAATTTACCGTAGTTACTATTCATAATGCCAAAAAATAAAAAGTAGCTTATTAACATAATTTAGACCTACTGATTCCAAATATGGAATCCATTTTTCCAAATTCAAAACACAAAAGTTGAAGTATTTAATTTAAAATTAATCACGATGTTGAGAAAACAGGTTTTAAAGTTAAAACATTGCAAAAGATTGAAATGTTTTTACTTATGATTTCAGTGTAAAATTAATGCTAATGACTTAAATTATATTAAATGGTAAAAATATATTCTGTTTATACTTTAAAACCATTCAATTTTATAATTTAACCATATAAATTATCTCGATGAATTTTTTTTTTTAAATTAAAATTTATGATATTTTTACTATTCATCAAAATAAGAAACTTATCAGAAAAATATCAAAAATTTATCCAAAGTAAATTTTTATTTCCTGATTCAGAAAAAGATTTTTATTTTTTCAAATTGAACTTATAAACAAGTAAAAAATAAATTTACTGTGGGTGCACCATCAAAAGGCGGTAAAACTGCATTTTTTGAAAAATACTTATTTTACCCAAAAATATTATTGTTTTTGTCATACCATGTTCTATAAAATGCGTAAGATAATGTCATAAAATTAAAAATGTAGTTACTAATATAACGGCTACTTCATGATATTATCATACCAATATATCCCTGTTTAGTGAAACTCAGTATTGTGTACAACGCACGCTATTGAGGAAGGTTGCTCTTGCGTGCAACACAAGCCAAGAATAGTGTTTGCGTATAATATAAACTAATACAGTGTCGCATATATCACAAGATGATTTTGGTGTAGCGTACAACACAATACATCAAAGAAATTAAAAGAATATTTTTCATGAAATCTCGGGGTATTACATGCAGCAAGGAAGTCAGAGCCCTGGTGTGGGTTCTCTCGGCCTAGGCGTGCCGCACTAGGTAGTTGGGAGACATAGTGGTCGTGAAGTGTGTCTTCCTGGTCCCGCATGAGTAGTCAGGCACCACAGGAGAGGGATCAGGGTGCCTAGTGCAGAGGGGAGGAACCCGGTTGGAGGGATCTGGCTGGAAGCGTGCAGTTACAGTTAGCTAAGGCGGTTGGTTGATGCATGCGGTGTTGTTGTGTGCCGTGAGGAAGAGAACGAGATGATAGGGATGAGGCTTTGCTGGCGTTCTTGGTCAAGCCTACATGGGAAGTTGGGTGCGGTGTCCGAGAGGCAAACTAGATGAGGCCGACATCCAGGGGGCTCGGTGCGGAGGTGGCCCACAGAAAGGGGAGCCTGGTGCACCGGCGGACTCCAGCTGTGCGACGACCCTCTCGTTGCACCGTGCGAGAAAGAGGGGGTCCAAGTGGACCCCTTGAAAAGTATTTTTTTTTTTTCTGTTTTTCCTTTAATAGACCACCAAAAGCCAGCCCCTCCAACTTTTCATTTTTTTTAATAAAAATATTTTTTTGTTTAAGACTTTTTTTATGTCTTCCTCCCCTACACGATTATTTATTATTTTATGAGTCAAGTATCATCCCAAACTTTTATTAATATCCAAAGGCTAACATTATACTTTAAAATAAATAATAATATAATTATTAAAATGAAATAATAATTTATTATTATTACTTTATTATAATAGTAAAATAATTATAATTATAATAATAAAATTATTGTGCAAATTATATTATTTATAAAAATATAATTTCCAAAATTAATTTTATTTCTAATGAACTAACTTAATTTTTATCAGTTCAACAAGATGAAAAAAAATTAGAACTCGAGATCAAACTGTGGATTTTTTTTAATTCGAAAATTTAAACTGACCATAACTTGGTCATTCGACATCAGATCACCGGGCAGTTTGAACTGTTGGGACCATTTTTGAACCATCTACTTAATTTTAGGAAAATTAATTTTATTTGGCTCAGAATATTTACACGATCCCTCTAATACCACTATTAGGTTACAGGGCCTGTAGCGGAAGTCGGTGGGCCTGAGATTTTAAAATTTTCATCAGTGGATCGATGGAACTTGTTGACGCTGACGATCCGAGCCCCAGAAAGGTATAAGGATCTCGTGTAAATTGTTAAGAGAAAAAAACTAAAATGAAAACGTGCCCGTTTCAAATTAGAAGCCTCATTTGAATGCAACTAGTCGATCATGATAATCGCTTAGAGGATCCAAACTAGGATCCATCTATATCATCCACACATGCTCCAAAAATATGCAGCAACACCGATCGTCGAATTCCGGGTGCTATCTAGGCGATTTGCTGATGCATTCGACATCCCAATGATCACAACATCGAGATGACTTCAATGCTTGAGGAGAGATCTTGATCTAAACATCTTGGATCGAGAGCTTCTCTCTCTAGAGAGCATGAGGAGAGAGAGGCTCTCAACATTCTTTCCAAGAATGAATTAATAGTGATTTTCACGCCAAGGTAGTGAGCCTCATCTCTTATTTATAGTGTAATTCCAAAATACTCGGTTGGGTTCCCCAGCCCCCGTTTATTTCAACGTCCACAAAATAAATAATTTTGATGAACTAATCTACACCAATATTATTTATTATTTTTGTCACATAGTTGTAATATATATAAAATATATTACGTGATAAAACCAAGAAATTTAACTCGACTCGTTGTCCCGCTTAATATTAAACAAACCTTAAATATTAAAATAATACTCGTTCGATTAATATTTTATTGTATATACTGAACACGTAAATACATTAAATAAATTCAATCCCAAATATTCATAACTTGAATATTAATAAAAAAATTAATTATTTTGGTGATCGGTAACTTGGACAATGCTCAGACCCTGTGGTAGGGCCCACCATGTCCATATACCTATTCAACTGAATAGGGAAGATTCTTGAATATGCTATTGTGTGTGACCCTCTAGGACCTTATCTCAATATAAGTGAATAAAATTCACAGACCAAGAGTGGATTCTAGAAACCCATCATGGCCCCTAAAGAGATAAGGATAGTCATAGCAACGACTACCATCCTACCAACACTGATTGTGTACTATAATCTCTTTTGACATTAAATATCTCATAAAGCAGGATGCACTCTTGTGTAATTGACCTTCTCTTGCACTATTATCTGTTGATCTATCTAGATGGATTTACCTTTATACTGCTTTGGCCAAAGACTTAATAGGGAAACACCAACCTGATCAACCAGGCCTGAGATATACAACTTCCTGAACATGGAAGCGACAAATCCTTTCTTGACCATTCAGCCACTTTCATACCACCAACGACACACCCAACATAAGCTACATCACCACAATTTCAATACCATGGTTTTTGCCTAGTATTAATGTACGTAATCAAATTATATAAATTGGTAATGGTCTCAAGTCAAGATACCAATACACATGTCTATAGATAGGAATGACCTATGGAACCCAAAACTTGTGGTGTTCCTATTGGCGGGTTTTTCCTCATGATCTCATTACTAGAGATCACCATGTGAAAACTTCATGAGAAGAAGTCTCAATTATTATGAGCCCCCAGCACCAGAGAGTCATACATCTATTGTTTCCAGTCAGTAATATGCATCTATACTATAGAACATATATTTAAAATTAATGTTATAGTATCTCGATGTTCTCATTATAGCATGGGATCTTTTATAACCTCTAGACATGACAATTAACCTTTAGACATTCCCATTATAATAGTGGATGCAGAAAATTCAATGCTATATTGGTAAGATTCCGTTATGTATATCTAACTGAACACATGATATTGTAATCAAAAGTACTACATAGTTGGGTCTAGGGCACCCACTATTTCAACACAGTTTTTTCAGATTACATTTAAAAAAAATTAGAAATACTTGAAAAAATATTTGAAGACATAAATAAGATAACATTCTCAATAAATATATTCCTAAAAAATACATAAAGTAACATTATTGGTAAAAAATATGGGTATTTATGAGCATCAAAATCAATAAGTTTTATAGTGTATTATTGAGACAATACATGGCTAACAATATCCCCCTTTTTGATGATCACAAAACCCATAACATAACTTATAGAAAATGTATCAATTGTAAACACAAATTAAATAATATATTTAAAAAAGATACAATGATTAATTTTTGATAATTAATTTATGTTTATTTGATAATAGAAACTGGTAGTTTTATAAGAGTATCACGAATGTCATATTTACCCAATTTTCTCCTCATTTTTGTGATATGAAAATGAAAGTATATGAATATGGATTAAAACATATTCATATAGTACAGAATGGTAAATAAATTTTATATTCTTCTTAAGAGAAAAATAATACTTGTGTTCTGCAAGTATAAATAAAAAGAAATAATGATAAGAAAATATTAATAAAGAAACAAATTATTATTAAAAAATATGTATATGATTAAAAGAGGAAATATGAATAAGAAATATTTAAATAGAGGGATTGGATATAGGTTAAGGGTTTGGTTTAGAAGAGGGGTCTAGAATTGGTAAAGAATGAATACCTTAAAGAACTTCCTTTAGTTCTTCCATCTGACCATAGAATTTATCTAAAAATTTTTCAACTAACTATCATATCAAAACTCTTGAGTCCTGACCGACTTTTAAACTTTAAATCGTATTGGTTTTCTAAAATTGATCCAGATTTTCCTCAATTTGAATAAAAAATTTAATATTTTCACTTAACCAATTGAGAAGTAGTCTGATTCCATGTACAGTTGAGGTTAACTTCTCAATAAGATATCTTTGATTATCTAACAACACATTTAAATGTTCATTGTTACACTGAATTGAATGAATCCAATCATTCATATCATAACATACTAAATTAATTTCTTGAATCATTATGACAAAATATATTGATGTATGATATGTAGAGGGAGAGGGTCTGAATTGACTAGAGATATTACACAACAATCAAATTTCAAAAATATTTCATTAAATACCAGAAATCATTCTTTATGACTAATTCTACTTTCAGTTTTCATAAATTATCTAACATTTCCTAGAAAAAAGTATCAAAATACCTTATAGTAATTTATTTTTCCCTTGTATTGAGAAAACTAAGAGTGAACAGAAACTGATTCTTCTATAGAAATAGTTTAATTCCTCAAATCTTGCAAATTATTTATTTTATATTCCATCTAGTTTTTTAAAACTTAAGTTCTCCTCCTTTATCCTGTTAAACTTGATTATTATATCTTCTATCTAGTGATTCATGGAATTAGAAGAATCTTCTTCTTTGTGTTGTGATTTTTGGGATTCTACCATTATAACTAGATACTTACCTATATTCTTCTCACTAGATGAGAAATAAATGTTATAAATAACTCCTTTCTTCTCTCCAATTACAAATGTTGTTTTATCCAAGTATTTTTCATTAGAACAGAATTCATTATTCTCAACTATTTTAGTGGTTTTAGATTAAAAAAAATATGAGTTTTATCATTTCCTTGATAATTTTCCTGAATTTTTTATTTTTTAGAAGCCACATGTTCATCCAATGGAATATGTTTTGCTTGTTGTTCCTCAGGGGTGATTTGGTCTCCTAAAAACACTGTTGGAGTTTCTTTTCTATGTGTAGCAGTTTCCACTTCTCAGTTCTCATTGTAAGATTTGTCTTTGTTCTTATGTGCAGTAATAAGTACTTCAATGTCCAATTGTTTAGGATCTATATCATTTTGATCAATAGTAATATATCCTAGTCTATTTTATTTTGTTTTGGAAACATCTTATATTCTGGATTCTCTAACTTCCTCATGTCATAGATGAATTGATCTAGCTGATTTTAAATTCTCATGATCCCCATGAGAAATAAGTAATAATGGTTGATTTTTATTAGAAACAATAGGTAACATTTTTCCTTTAACTTTACTCCAAACGAAACCAAACTTTCTTAATTTACCAACATTAGTAATATTATTTTATGAAACTTAGTTTGAACATATAGATAAAAAATCATATTATATATATATAAATAAGATAAATAATTCATCAACATGGATAGAAGGATATCCATATATCTTAATGAAAGTAGTGATTCAGATATCAAAACATATACCTTGTAAAGATAAGCATGATATCACTGATGAAGAAGAACATTCAATGCATGTCAGGATAACAAATCACCTATAATTATACAATTCATGGGATGATTCAAGACAAGATAAACTTTACTAGTACCATATTTTCAGCCTCGAGATCCTCAAAAAACATTTTTCAAATTTTGGTAGAGCTAAAATTAAATGAAATAATATGTTCTGACTTGTGTTCCTGGTTTCCAATCAATCAAAATAAAAATGAAATGCATCATCATGAGAGAATTTTAAGATGTTTGAAATTTCCACCATGGAAATGGAATATTTCATATCATCTTCTTATGAATTGATAAGATCCTCTCTTTCCCTAAAACTAAATGGAATATTCTAATTGAACTGATTTAGTTCTACCTCAAAAAGAAATTTTCACAACCCGTCCCCAAGGGCTCATTCTGTGACTACCCCAATCCGGCCTTCCTTAGGCCTAGGGCTGGATACTAGCACCGGAAAGGTGTATCCCTTAATGGAAAGGCATTGCCTTTAAACCTGTACAAACACACAAAACCAAGAACACAACAAGAGGCAACCATGAATTAAAATGATGTACCAAAAAGTGTGCTGAAAGTAAAGGGGATAGAATACAATCCCAACTTGAATGTAGAAGTTCAACTGAAAAGATAAAAATAGATCTTGGATCATCAACAGAGGATCCTACCTGAAGGGTAGGTACAACTCATGATCAGTAGTCATGTGTCATGCCACATAAAATTGTCCACCTCTGAGCACCGTCTAGTCCTGGTTCCCTCATCCTCGATCAATATTGTATGTCATCTGCACAAGACACAAAAAGGTTTGGGCGAATCCTGTGTAGGGGTGAGTATAACAATACTCAGTAGGGGCCCCGAGACCCCCGAAGGTATCCTAGAGTTCCACAAAGGAAAATCCACAAAGAAAGACCTCAATCACAAAGCACGAAGCAGTCATAAACTCTACTTAGGTATATTCCCATACATATAGGTAATTATCAATATATACTCATCTCATACATGAGGTAAGAATATCACAATGATAACACCATGAACGTAACACCAAGAAGGTAAAAGTACCACACAGGAAACACCACGAAGCTAACACCACGAAGGTAAAAGTACCACACATGTAACACCACGAAGATATCAACCTAAAGGTAAAAGTACCACACAAGTATCCCCTTGAAGATATCACCACGAAGGTAAAAGTACCACACAGGTATCACCATGAAGTTAAAAGACTCATCTCATACCAGGTATATAAGTAAGGAAGAGATGTACAGATGATTAGTCGAGAATCTAGATCATTGTATTCTGTCGAGAGGCACTACTGCTGACCATACAGAGTCTGAACCACATTGGAATGATAGTTACCAACACCCGTAATGATCCACATAGGATATGACTATCCCAGAGTCTATAGGTACTGACCCCCATAATGACCCATATAGGATATGACCCACACAGGATCGGTATGCGCTGACCCACACAGAATATGACCCACACAGGATCAGTATGTGATGACCCACATAGTATTGTTTATTCTCTAACCCACATAGGATCTGACCCACATAGGATCACTCATTACAAACCTCCATATGATATATCTCCAACTTCCACCTCCCTGCCAACCACTAGATTCCTGCTCATCATACGCTTGATTCTGGGAGGATCTGATCCTCAAGACATCAGTTGTACCTAAACCTCCATGGAGCTCCATGAAGAAGTATCCCAAAAGGACCAGCTTGTTTTAATGGTTCCAACATGACAGATGGCGCGTCAATCGGACACCCAGTGTGTGACTTATTAGCGTTTTAGTTCTGAGGGCCCGGTTGGATTCAGGTTTGATACAACTTAGCCGTACAACAATTTTATCCAAAACCCAAGTGGGGTATACCAAAAGGACCGCCTCAACCTAAGGGTTCTGATGCCGTAAATGGTTCATCAAACTGAAGCCTGGTTTGCAAGTTACACCCATTTCCGTGAAATGGGGGTGATCAAACCATAGTCTAGCCTAGCTCCATTAGGCCTGCCAAAATATGCCATAGTAACCGATTCCCAAAAGGGATCCCAACACCATTGACAGTGTGTCGAATGGACGCCTAGCTAATTAGTTAAAAGTGTTTTTTTTTCGGGGCCAGGTTGGGTCTGGGCTCGGTCCGACACGGTTAGGTCGGCCTGAAGCAAAGATTCTCGGGGTCTACCTGACCCCGCTCTGGTCCAGCTCACTAAGGTTCACCCAAGTTTGCTGGGTTCGACCCATCAGGGTTGGCCCAATTCGGTTTGTGGGCCCTGAACCGGGCCGCAGTTGGCCCGACCCGTTATGTGGGGCTTGGCCCAACCACGTTGGCCCACTGGGCCGCGGGTTTGGCCGAGTCCGCTGGGCCGTGGGTTCAGCCCAGCCCGCTGGGTGGGTTTGGTGCGCTGGGTGGGTTCAACCCGCTCAATCGGCTCACGTCTAGCATGGTCCGCCAGAAAGCAGACCAGTCTTCCTAGCTAGCCCCATAGGTTCGGGATCGTTTCGACCAGCCGGTGGGGCGTTTCCCCACTGTGTAAAGGTCAGATGTTTTGGCCAACCGAGGTTCCTCCAACCTAATGCAGTGTGAGGCCTCTCTTTTCTACACTTGTGGCGGCCTCCTCCAGTGGTGCGCGACGACACACTGCTTCTCCTTCTCCTTCCACGGACGTCCCATGCTGTCCACCTTGCTCGACCACCAAGGTTGAAAAGCTGCAGCCCTTCTCTGCCAGTGACACGTGATGGAACACTACATCACCTCATCGGTCTTCTAGTTCCAGCCACTCAACTA
This sequence comes from Viscum album, assembly GCA_963277665.1. Taxonomy (NCBI): domain Eukaryota; kingdom Viridiplantae; phylum Streptophyta; class Magnoliopsida; order Santalales; family Viscaceae; genus Viscum; species Viscum album. The sequence continues at coordinate 151,367,139 of OY728125.1, forward strand.
TCCACCATGACATAGTGGCCCGACCTCCTCCTGTGGTGCTTTATGGTTCGCCGCCTTCATCGTGGCTGACTGTTGTCTCTACGTCGACGGTCTTCCACATATAATGCAAGGTTAAACAAGTAGTGGAGGGTTCATGCCATGTTCATTTGACCTTCACCCTCCATATTAGCTTGAAAAAATGATGAAGGAAAAGGATTTAACTATCACTAGAAAGTATAACACAAAAATCCTTACATCAACTTGCAACATTTATTCCCAATCCTGCAACAAGAAATCCTCAGTGGATCAAATAATTAGTAAGATGATCCACATTCTTCATTTAGAAGAGAAGAACATGGGAAACAATAATCACATAGATTTAAACCCCTACCTCAAGATCTTTGGAGAATTCTCATGATTGAGGTAGAGTTGGTGTTAGTTGTACCCACAAAAGCTGCCAATGTTGCTGCTCAAACGTCTTTGTTCGGTTCGTGATTCAGTGTCACTCATCACTGCCCACTGGATCTGGCTCCGTCCTCAAAGTGTTGGGAATCGTGGAACATTACCAGTGCTTTTTCACTTGGTGAAGTCGTGCCAATACCTCCCCATAAACTCTATATAAATAATAGAGGGGGAGGATGAGTAATGCCTATGGAATTAATGGGGGTTCATTTAATAAGAACCTTCCAAATTCCAATGGCACTAACACAAAGGATTTTAGTAGTCAAGACATTTAATGGCTTGGCAGGCCATTGGTCCCGGCAAATATTCTTTTCCGTTGGAGGAAAAGAAAGAAAGTAAATAAAATAACTTTGTTATTTTATTATTCTTTTAAATTTCCAAAATCTAACTTTTTCTCATAACCTTCTGCGGTTGATGTGAATCCTTATTTAAGTGAATCATGGAAATGTGGATTCAACGGTGCCCTAAAATTATTAATCTGAGCACCAGTTCAAAAGCTAGAAAATTCCGCTCACGTGTTTACTGAATGTACCTTAAAAAAGTTCAATAAATTATTAACATTCACCCTCGACCCGTGCCGGTTGAGGATAAACTCCTCCTAGGGGGATCACGCCCCGAAAAACTCAACGGTACTCTCATATTTTCAATCTGATGTACCGTTTAGATGTTATGGATTTTAATAATAAAATAATTGTTACTTAATTATTTTATTTACGGCCAAAAACTAACTTCCATAGTTGGCCCGCGCCGGACAATGTTAGTATCTATCTAAAGAAATCATACCCTCACAAGCTCAGCAATGGTCTCAAATTTTTAATTTGTGTCACCGTTCATGAGTTATAATCATTTGAAAAATAAAATAACTTTATTTAGTTATTTTATTTATGGTTATGCCATTTTTGGGTTTTCTCAATGGAGGCCTGCGACGACTAAACTTAAGTTGTGCCTAGGGTAAACCCGCCATCCTGAACGCAATTGTGCCCTCGGATATCTGATCTGATAACCTGTTTAAGTGTTATTATAATTTTTCAGGAAAACTGCTCATTTGTGATAATTAAAGCTTAAAAAATTTTGATGGATCATTCTGGGCACTATGGGCCTCAGAATCATGTGCCAACAATCTTCGCCACCTCAAAATAATCCCAAATAATGTAAAATAGTTATATGAAATTATCTGCTATTTATATACTCCCCACCTTAGGTCCTTTCATTCTCGAAAGCCAAAACAAAGGTAAATCAAACAAATGATGGTACTGAGTAAGAATTTGATCCTCCCGCTCCCATGTGCTCTCTTGGATGATCCTGTGTTGCACAAAACTTGGACCAGAGGGATCATCCATCCACAACGGACTCACTCCTGTTGATCCTCTATCTCCACCAGAAACTCCCTAAAATTCTCCGCATTGTTAACGCCCAGCTCACCCCAGTCGACAACGTGCGATGGATCATGCACGTACCTCCACAGCTATTACTCATGGAAACAATTATGCACCAGGTGCATATTTGGGGGAAATATAGATGGTACGCCACCTTGCTTACTCTTCTGAGGATCTATAAAGGTCTGAAGAACCTCGAAGATAGCTTGCCACCCCGACTGAATCTCCGTAATCCTCATCAAGGTGAGACCCGTAGAAAGACATGGCCTCCCTCCTCAAACTCTAAGGGTATTTGTAACCTATCAGCATAATACATATGCCTACTCTACACAGCCTTCACTTTGTAACAAGTGAGACATCATGATACAAACTATGCCACTACTTTCTCCATCCCTGGACACCAATACTGAAGCGGGAGGCCCTGATACATCTTCCCCACCCCAGGATGTACCATTAAAGGGGATGTATGGAAATCCCTCAACACCTCCTCCAGCAGCAGAACTGGTACCATAGTGCATCTTCTAAAGAGAACACTGTGCTCCTCAGCTTCCAAAAATCCTTCAAAAGACAGTCCTGAGGATATGTGATCACATCATGCCTTGTAGTCAATGTCCTCATGTGTTTTTCTCCTTAAATCACTAAAGAATTGGGGGAGTGAAAGTCATATACTAGAGGTAATCTACTCCATCTTTATTCGTGAAGGATATTCGTTTCATGACCAGCTTCTCTGACACATCACTCAGTAATTTTAGACTAGAACTCATACTGACTGTGTCTAATACCAGGTTCCCTTTACCATGAGTATAGACTATCTCAAAGTCATACTCCTGGAGGAACTCTAGCCATCATCATTGTCTCAGGTTCAGGTTCTTATGTGAGTAGATACACCTGAGACTCTTGTAATTAGATTAAATAGTAAACAATTCACCTAGAAAATAGTGTTTCTCCATCTTCAGCACAAAGACCACTGCTGCTAATGTCATGTCATGGGTAGCGTAGTTCTTCTCATACTGTCTGAACTGTCGTGAGCCATAGGCAATCACTTCTCACTCCTGCATTAGAAAATAACCTATTCTGGTCCCCGATGCATCGTAGTAGACCACATACCCAATTCCCTCTTCTGGTAGCCTCGAGATGGGGCACTTTTCAGCCTCTATCTTTTCTCCGGAAATCTCTGCTGACACTTCTTCATCCATAGGAAATGCACCCCCTTCTTCATCAAAGCTGACAAGGGTTCCATTACCCTAGAGAATTCTGGTACAAATCTCAAAGTATAAGTCCCTCTCCCTTCAAAGAGTTAGTCCTGGAAACAAATTTTGTAAATATGTACCCACACTCTGCCACTACTTTTGGGAATTGAAAACTCAAAACTCATGTTGTTGTGAGGGTAAGGATTTCCGACTCAAGAGTGATCAGTTTCACCCTACTATGCATGAGTTTATCATGTGCTGTATGGGTTTCTTATTTCACCGAACAAGGAAAACCCCCATTCCAACGATGTAGATATATTACATAGTTTTGGCCTAAAATAATCAATCTGAGTGTGAACTGTGGATATCCAGTCCATCCCCAAACTAACATCATAATTCCTTGACTCTTTCAACAAGAGGTTCCAACTGAAACTCTCTCCATATGGTTCAGATCACATCATCATCCTAAGCATGACTATCAAGTCTTTTCCCAAATGTATCTTCAGACATAAGGGTAAAGTCATCGGTTTAACTGGAAACTCTCAGTCTTGAAAAAGATTCGTGGAAAGAAGAAATGACTGGTACCTATGTCTATTAATATGGTAGCTAGTAGTAGACATAGACCATACCTCGAATCATTCCTGGAGCCCTTGGGTCACACTCCTTGACCACATGCCGCTACTCACTTCCCCTTTCCTCCAGCTTCCTGAGCCTGGTGGGGACCACATTAGGGTGGTGGTTGTAACATGTCAAAATGTATTCCACATAACGCTACTCTCCTAGCTCCACTTACACATATTTTTTCCCGAAGATTCATCTATCCCTATAACTTCATCTTCCCAAAAACATTTTACACACCCAAGTCTCTAAGACTGCCATCAGTTTTCTTCTTTCCCACTGTTAACAATCACTGTCTTTATCCCCTCATCCAAACAAAATTCAACAATAACGTTTCTCTTTATCACCGTAACATAAGTAAGAATTCATAAACGAATAGTGCCGGCTCATATGTCCCTAAATGCGCCTCACTCAGAGGTCTGAGACCTGAAGCACTGACCAAACTATATTCATCGAGTAACTGGGATGGTCGGTATGCCTCAATGAAGACTCAACTACCAATATGCCATCCTTCTGAAGTTATAGAAGCTCTAGGGAACAATCACTCCTTTTCTTTTTATGGAAAGAGTCCCCCTTCTCTAAGGAGGTTTCTCATTCTTGTCTATAGAAAAGTCACCTCTTCGCAAGATCATGGTAATATAAACCTTGTCAATATCCTACTGATCCATGTAGAAGGATATCTACCTAGACCTCCATCTGGTCAAATAGTACCCTGGCTAGATATAAACTCAACCACCTTCTCAAGCCAGTCCTTAACCACTTGTGATTCGGGCTCACCATGGAACCTGAGGGGTATCTGATGCTGAAACACGTGTGAGGAACTAACCCTACATGTGTCCTCTACTAGTATTTCCGGTTCTAACTGCTAACCAACAGGAAATGAAAGAGTTGCTACACTACCCGAAGGTACAATCTCGGGAAACGGTCCATGTACCGAAGCCTCATCATCATGTAGACCATCCTCATGGTCACAGACTAATAAATACTCGTATCTAGGATCACCATATGATTTTCTAGTGTCCCAACTTGGCGGAAAACTCTAGTCACAGCCTCCATCCAGTTCTCAGCTACCTAGAGATCTGTCTCGCCTCGAAACCTCGAAAGCCTCTACCGTTGGAACTCATGAAATGCGCTCAGTCAGTATGAACAGTCCCATGGTAGCATCTGTTTATCATTCACATAATATTCCTAGAATTCATATCGACATAGGATTGTTTAGTGGGCCATAATCGTGTACTCTTTCGAGAATCCTAGCTGGTTTTCAATGTGGTGACATCCTGATAAGGAATAGGTGCACCACGGTCATTAGGTTTTACCTATTGAGTTGACTCCAAAGAAACCAAGGAAAAACATTTCCAAAACACACATAATCAGTGTTTTTGTGCACTGAGTCGGAAATCAGAATTCAGGGTCCCGGTTTATGGATTCATCAGCTGTTGCACAAACACTGGATTTCCCAAACAGAAAACCACACTCATAACGCTTAACAATATTTCCACATTGAAAATATTATATTCCTAGTCCTTTGGTAGAATTGACTCCTCCGACACCACTTTGTCACAACCCGTCCCTTAGGGCCCATGCCGTGACTCCCCCATTCCCACCTTTCATAGGCTGGGGGACGGAGACTAGCACTGGAAAGGCATATCCCTTAACGAGAAGGTGTTTCCTTTAAACTTGTAAAATCAATGAAAACCAAGAGCACAACAAGAGGAAACCACGAAGTAAACTGTTGTAGAAAATAGTGTTCTAAAAGTAAAGGGGATGGAATACAATCTCAACGGGAAAGTACAAGTACAACAGAAAAGTAAAAAATAGCATCTGGATCATCCACTGAGGATCCCACCTGAAGGGTAGGTACAACTCACGATTAGTAGTCCTACGTCACACCACGTCAAATGGTCCACCTCTGAGCACCTTCCAGTTCTGGATCCCTCAGCCTCGATCAACACTATCAATCATCGTCACAAGACACAACAAGGTATGGGAGAAGCCCGTTCAGGGGCGAGTATAACAATACTCAGTAGAGACCCTGAGACCCCCGAAGGTCTCCAAGAGTTCCACAAAGTAAAAACCACAAAGAAATATCTCAATCATGAAGCACGAAGAGGTCATAAAATCTACTTTGGTATATGCCCATACATATACCTAAGTTATCAAGACATACTTGTCTCATACATGTGGGAAGATTATCACAACGGTAACACTATTAAGGTAAAAGTACCACATAGGTAAAACCCTGAAGATAAAATTGCGAATGTAAAAGTACCACACATTTAACACCACGAAGATATCCACATGAGGTAAAAGTACCACATAGGTAACACCAAGAAGATATCATCACAAAGGTAAATGTACCACACATGTATCACCATGAATTTATCACCACAAAGGTGAATGTACCACACAGGTATCACCATGAAGGTAAAATACTCATCTCACACCAGGTATATAAGTAAGGCATAGAAGTAATGATGATTAGTCAAGAATCTAGATCATCTTATTCCATCAATAGGTACTACATCTGACCATATGGAGTATGACCCATAGAGTATCGATAGGTACTAACCCCCTGTAATGATCCAAATATGATCTAACCCGCCTGAAGTTGATAGGTACTAACCCCCGCAATGACCCACACAGTATCTGACTGACACAGGATCGGTATGTACTGAACCACACAGGATCATTGAGTGCTGACCCACATTAGATCGGACCTACACAAGACCATTATGCGCTGACCCACATAAGATCACTGATCACTGACCCACATAGGATCTATAAGCTCTTATCCTAATAAGATCACTCGGTACTAACATCCATATGATCTTTATCCAACCTCTGCCTCACTGTCAGCCACTGGATTCTCGATTATCGTACGTTGAATTAGGGGAGGATCCACTCCTTAATCCATCAATCATACCTCAACTGCCATGAATATCCATGAATAAGTATCCCAAAGTACCACCATGTTGTAAGGGCTCCAATGCGATAAACAGCGCATCAATCGGACACTCGGTCTGTGACTTATAAGTGTTTTAGTTCCAAAGGCCTAGTTGGAATCGGGTTCTATCCAACTTGGTTGTACTCCAAAATTTTCCAAAACTCAAGTGGAGTATACCAAAAGGACCACCATGTCTTAAGGGTTCCAATGCTATAGACGATTCGTTAAACGGACGCCTGATCTGCTAGTTACACCCCTTTCTGTGAAATGGGGGTGATCATACATTTGTCCAGCCAGGCTCGGTTGGGCCCACTAGAATATGCCAAAGGGACTGCTTCCCAAAAGAGATCCTAATTCCACTGACGACATATCGAACAGACACCTGGTTTTTCAGTTATGGGTGTTTCTTTATTCGGGGACCGGTTGGGTCTTGGCTCTATCCGACTTGGTTCAGTGGCCCAACACAATGGGTCCCAGGGTCTACCTAACCCCACTCAGGTCTGACCAACTAAGGTTCAGCCCGATTTATTGGGTTTGGTCCATCGGGGTCGGCCTGGTTTGGTTCGCAGGCCCGGGCCATGGTTGTCCCAGCTCATCGGGTGGGGCTCGGCCAACCTGCATTGGCCCACTGGGTCGTGGGTTCAGCCCGACATGTTTTCGACCCACATCTTGCAGAAGGCAGACCGGCTTCCCAGCTGGGCCCGCAGGTGCATGATTGTTTCGACAAGCAAGCGGGGTGCTTCCCGACTGTGTAACCGTCAGCAAGTTTTGCCGACCGAGGGTCCTCCAACCTGGCGTGGCATGGGGCTGCTCCGCTCTGCACTTGTCGCGGCCTCCCCCATCGGCATGCAACGACGTCCCGCTCCGCCTTCGCCTTCCACGTTCAGCTCATGTCGGCTAACCTTCTTGATTATCGTGGCTAAAAATCCATGGCCCTTCTCCGCTGAGGGAACGTGACGGAGCGCCACATCACCTCCACGGACGGCCGGTGCCGGCTGCTCTGCTATCTGCAGCTGCATAGTGTCGCGACCTCCTCTTACAGTGCACGATAGTGCGCTGCCTTCATTGTGGCCGACCGGTGCCACCGCACCGGTGGTCTTCCTTGAAGAATGCATGGGTAAACAAGTAGCGGAGGGTCTGGGCCATTTTTGTTTGTCTCGCGCCCTCCACATTAGCTTGAAAATATGAGGGAGGAAAATGATTTAACAATCACTTGAAATTATAACAAAAAAATCCCTACATCAACCAGCAATATTTATTCCCAAACTCACAAGAAGAAATCATCCTTGGATAAACTAGTTAGTGAGTTGATCCACGTTCTTTGTTTAGAAGGGAAGAACATGGGAAATAATAATCACACATATTTAAACCCCTACCTCAAGATCGTTGTAGAATGATCGCGATTGAGGAAGAGTTGGTGTTCGTCATCCTCACAACAATCCACCAATGTTGACACTCAAATGTTGTCCTTTGGTTCATGATTCAATTTCACTCACCACCACCCGCTGGAGCCAGCTCCGTCCTCTAAGTGTTGGGTGTCATGACACTTTACCAGAGCTTCATCTGTTGGTGAATTCATGCCAATACCTCCCCCCAATCTCTATATAAATATGAGAGGGGTAGGATGAGTAACGCCCATGGAATTAATGGGGGTTCAGTTAATAGGAACCTTCCTAATTCCAACGGCGATGTTACAAAGGATTTGGGGAGTCAATCCATTTAATGGATTAACATGTCGTTGGTCCTACCAATGTTGATTGTCTGTTGGTGGAAAAGAAATAAAGTAAATAAAATAAATTTGTTATTTTATTATTATTTTAAATGTCTAAAATCTAACTTTTTCTCCTGAACTTCTGTGGTTGAAATTATGCCTCCCTTAAGCGAATCCTGACACTATGGATTCAATGGTACCCTCATATTTTTAATCTGATCATTGGTTCAGAAGATAGAAAATTCCACTCACACGTTTATTGAATATACCTTAAAAATAGTTCAATAAATTATTAAAATTCACCCATAAACCACACTAGTCGAGGTTAGGCTCCGCCTAAAGGGAAAACGCCCCAATGAACTCAACAGTACTCTCGAATTTTCAGTCCAAGTTACCATTTAGAAGTTATGGATTTTAACATTAAAATAATTTTTACTCAATTATTTTATTTATAGGCAGAAACTAACTTCCATAGTTAGCCCGCACCGGCCAATGTTAGTATCTACCTAGAGAAATAATACCCTCCCGAGCTCAGTGGTGGTCTCATATTTTTAATATGAGTCATCATTCTTGAGTTATAATAATTTTAAAAATAAAACAACTTTATTTAATTATTTTATTTATGGTTATGACATTTTTTAGTTTTCTCACCAGAGGCCTACGCCGACTAAACTTCAGTCACGACTAAGGTAAACCTGCCATCCTGAACACAACGGTACCCTTGGATTTCTAATATGGGCACCCATTTCAGAGTTATTCCACTTTTTCAGGAAAAATTCTCAAGCGTGCTAATTAAACCTTAACAAATTTTCGTCAGATAATTTCGGGCACTTCGTTCCTTAGAATTGTGTGCCGTCAGATTTTGCGACCTCTACATAATCCCATATAATTTAAAAAAAAATATGGAACTTAAGGGTCTTTAGAAAATTTATTATTTTATTTTTTAAACATGAATTGCAAACCATAAAAGGAGATGTATTGATTTATTAAGAGATTTTTATGATACATCCATTCAAATTTGACAACTCTTCTTTGAAGAATCCTTTATAAGGGGTAAATATAATGTTTCGACTCACTTGTTTCACCTTCATATGCTCTCTTTCTCTTCAATATTTTTGCAAATATAAAGGTAGGAGGTTTATATTCTAAGGTTTCAAAGGATGAATATAGATCTAGAAGATGAATTTTTTTTAAATACGAGTGTATGTAAGAGAAAGAGAGAGAGGAAGGGTTTTCTGATAGCTTTGTGTGACACGGTTCTAGTTTCTCAATCTAATTTATTCACAGTAATCATTATTATTTTTTATTTTGAAAAGATTTGAGTTTTTGAAAACAAAAAAAAAACTACTTTTTATTCAAGTGATTAATTAATAAATAAATAACTAAATAAAATAATAAATGAAATAAATTAACAAACATTTATTTAAAATAAAATACTCCTAGCTCCACTTTAGTAAAATCAAAATATGTAGTGGGAATTGGATTAGTAAAAATATCATCAAGTTGATATTCAATATTTAAAAATTTTATTGATATATCCTTTTTAGGAACATGATCTCTTAGAAAATGATTCCATGTATCAATATGATTGGTTCTGGAATAAATTATTGTATTTTTGGAAATATTAATTTCCCTAGTATTATCACACAATGTAGGTATATTATTAATGTTAAGTCCAAAGTAAAAAAAGGTGTGTTTTATCCACAACACTTGTGCAAATAAACTGCCAGAAAAAATATATTCTACCCCAACTGTTGAAAGAGCTATTGCATATTATTTCTTACTTGACCGTGACACTAAATATTTTTCTAAACAGTGTCACGTTCCTGTTCTGATTTTTCTATCTAATCTAAATCATCCAAAATCCGCATCTAAATATTCAATTAAATTAAAATTATCTATTTTTCAGTAATGTAGGGATTGAAAAATAGTTCTTTTTTAAATATCCAAAATTTATTTTAGTAGCAGTAAGATGGGATTCTTTTGATTTTGAATGAAATATATCATCTAAACATACAAAAAACATTATGGTCGGGCTTCTAATAGTAAGATGTAATAAACTACCAATAATATATCTTTATAACCTATTTCCTATTGGTTTTCTAGCTTCCTTCAAATCATTTTTTACATTAGTACACATTGGAGTTGTGTAAGTCTTTCTATTTTCTAGTCCAAGCATTTTCAATAAATCAATAATATATTTTCTTTGATTTAAAACATTTTCATAATTTTTTGGCAAATTTTAAATCTTATAAAGATGTTTAATTCTATAATCATACTAATTTCAAATAAATTTTTCATAAAATTTGAAAATTCATTATAAATATTTTTATTTATTGATTATAAAATAACATCATCAAAATTAATTTGAACTAAGTATATATTATAGGAGATGGTTTTCTTAAAAAGAGTAGGATATTCTAACCCTGAATAAAATACATTTTCAAATAAAAATAAGCTTAATTATTTATACTAGGCTCTCGGAACTTATTTAATTTCTTAAAGAGCATTATTATGTTTACAAAATTTATCTGGTAGATGAGGGTTTTCAAAACCTAGTGGTTTTTTAATATAAAATTCCTCTATTAAATATCCATTTAAAAATGTACATTTAACATCTATCTAATATAATTTGAAATTCATATGATATATATAAGCTATAAGGATTATAATTCATTTTAATCTTGAAACAAGAATAAAGGTTCCATCATAGTCTATGTCATCTTCTTTATTTTACCCTTTTTCAACTAATCTTGATTTATTTATAGAAATTTTCCCTTAATCATCCTTTTTATTTCTAAAAACCCATTTGTTTCATATTACTGGATAACTGGTTGGTCTATTAACTAATTTTCAAACATTATTTATACTTAATTTATTATTTTCTTCTTTCATATAGAATATCCAATTTTCATCTTTTAAAGATTATTCTATTATATTAGGTTCTAATTGGAATTTAAAGGCATAAAAATAACTTATGTTTCATAAATTTATTCTAGTTATTACTCTTAGGTCTAGAATTACAATAAAATTTCTAATGGATGATCATCTAAGGTTCTAGATTTTCTAGGTAAGACACTTTTAGATTCTTCTGTTTCATGTTCTTCTGGACTGTACATGTAACATCCTAGAAATTCATTCCACTGAATGGTTCCCCAAACCTAGTAGGCCACATGGCCTCAAGCACATCTCCCCAAAAACGATAGGCTTCCAACTAGAAGTGAGGGACTAGTTGTGACTATGGAGAGATTATGCCCCCATCACTAGACTAAATAACAATAGAAGATCATCAACATATAAGTAACAGAACCAATAATAACAATCATACAATATGATAATTATAGGAAAAGATAACAATATAAAAATGGAATATCACATAAAATGATGATGGTAATTCATGTCATTTATCTCCAATAAATATTCAAAAACATTTATACATATAAGATGTACAATACATTGAATAAAAGAATAAAAATTCCAAAAGTATACCAACTATCATCACAAGCCTCATATCAGTACCATGCTTCCAGGATTCTAATAAATCATCAAGAACCTGTATTATAGGGCTTTATCATATCCATATCTACAATAATATAGTCTATTTGGGTACCCAAAGCTTGTCCAAATAGGGTGTGAGACATAATCCCCATAGGAAATGACACAAGGTCTAGTTCCCTCCAATCAGTGAATATATATCATAGAGGGTAGAGAGTAATGTAATAAAAAAGAAAGTAATGACAGTAAACAATCTATAAGTCTATGTTCTCATTTTATACCAAGTTTATTTAAACAATTTCATATAATAAGTATTCATCTAAATAAATAGTCAGGAATGTACCATCTATAAAAAAGTTCATTTAATGATTCGACTTTATTTATTTAATGATCCTTGAATCCCAATGTGAAAAACAATGTCTTCTATAATGGTTTGATCAAAGGATTCCTAAACAGGCCATCCATATGTTCAATTCAAATAATGAATCCAAGCTTGTTCTTTGGCATGGCAGAAATGTAATATAAACTATTCTATTTATTATTTAATTTGTAACTTGATAATTGTTTTCGTGTTCTTAAGTTGGAATCTGAGTATCACTCTGTGTATTATATAAAACAACACCCTACATTCACATCCATAGAGAACCTATCAAGAAACTAGGTATCACTCTATGTGTGGTATAATTTATATTCCACTCGAGTTCTTCTTTGACAGTCCGCTAAGGGAGTCCAAGTATCACCCATGGTATATATGATCAAGGCCTTATGAGTCTATCTCTGGAATAAATAATTTGGAATCCAAGTGTCACCTGACATTTAATAGTCATATTTAAGTTTCCATCCATATCAATCCTCTTGGGATTCCAAGTATCACCTGGGCATAAACATGGTAGAATCCAATTGATTCAGTCCATGGAAGTTTTCATTTGAGTCCATGTGTCACCAGAGGTATATAAGAATTTAACCAATTCAATTTAATCATTTACATTTAAACACTTCAACGTCAATAACAAGAAAATTTAATTTAAACAACTCCACAAAAGGTGACTCAAGGAATTTTCAAATAATAGAAGGCTTTCCACTTAACTACTCACATAGGTATTTCATTTAAACAAGCTTCTCGATCATAATAATCCATTATGAGGGAAGGTTCAATGGTCATGGACATTCATCCATTCCCATTAACTAATTAAATTAAAATTTATATCCTTATTCAATATACATATAAATTCTAAATGAAAACATAAATTTACAACTCATTGTTAACATCCCATGAAATGTGATAATGGGAAACACCACAAAGGAGCCCAATTTCATATGCCATAAAATGGAGTATTTAATAAACAACACACCCAAGGGGTGGCTTCAAATCGGGTTGATAAACCTATAAACATTAATTAAGGATCCTCTATAATTTAATAGGCTATATCTATAAATTTATATCAAGGATCAAAATCCATTTCAATGAATTTTCTGATTATTGGGTGTGTGGCACAACGATGTGTAAAAATAGTTAAGATTTTAGTAAACGGAACAAGACCACCTACTATAGGTCCATAGTTGATATCTATCTAGTATCATCTCTTGATTTGGTTTATATCATGAGAAAATAGAATAATAGTTGAAGACCCTAATAATATTGAATAATATCTTGAACCTAAATAGCACGACTTATATCCTAAAAAATAAAGAATTTTTAAAAGGAATTGAGATCTTATCGATGTTAATCTAATGAGCCTGAGGGTGCTCAATTCCAGTATCAGAGGAAGATGATATCATGATTCAAATAATAGTCACCAAGATATATCTCAATATGGGGATGTTTTTATTTGAATGTAATGAAAAATTATGTTAAGTAAATAAATTTAATAAGGGAAAAAATTTAATTTTACCAAAAATTATATGGTCGCACGGTTTGGGAAAACCCTACACAAAATTCACACGATTACTTGTATAGAAGGGAACATCATATAGTTTCTCACATGGTTTGAATAACTATTTGAAAACTATGAAACATCTCACTATCAAAATTACAGACCAGGTCGTACAGTCATGTAACCCGAATCTCATAGTTTAATCTAACCGTGTGCTAAGCAATTTCACCCCAAAACATGGGTTCCTGTATCTAAACCTTCCATGAACAACCCCTATACCTTCATAACCTCAAAGGGAATTCATATGAAACCATATTTAAACATCTAAACTGATAAGTGATAGAAATTAAAACGTCCACACTTCAAAGAAGAACTATGTTCTTAAACACCCCCCCCCCTAAATGAATTCATCCCTGAATTTCCTTGTTAAGGGTGTCCAACATTATGAAGGAACAATTTTGGCCACTATGATCATACATTTTCTTCCCAATCCCATGTTTTATCCTATACATGGTCATTCTTCCATAGCACTCATACTAGAAGAACTGACTAGCCTTATAGAATTTTTGTTTTATGATACTCCAGACTTATAGGTGGCTCCTAAAATGAAGAATCTACTTGTACATCAACCTCATGAGGATGAAATGGATAAGAAGATTCTGATTATAGTGGTGTAAATAAGATACCTGGAAGACATTGTGCATGGCCAGGTACCTCTGAGGTAGTTGATACTAATAGGATACCGACCTGAATCTCTCTAGAATCATGAATGTCCTGACATATCATGGTGAAATATTACCATGTATACTAGTCCTCCTATGTCCCATCGTGGGTGAAACATGTTGAAGGACCTAATCTTAGACCATTAACTCTTGAGGTCATTTCGTTGATCAACGTATTATTTCTGATGAGACTGTGTAGTATACATTCATTTTCAAATCAATTTCACCTACTTTATGTTCTACTCAATAAGATGAGGTATAAGAACATATGTATCTCCTTCCTCTAACCAACACAATAGTGTTCTGAATGGACTTCCATACACAGCCTCATACGGTTCCATATTTATAGTATCCTAAAATCTTTTTTTAGGTGAATTCATCCCAGGGTATATGCCTCTCCCAAGATCCCTCTAAATCCAGGATGCATTCTCGCATCATGTCCTTAAGCTCATGAAGCATGCGCTATGACTAGCCATATGTATGGGGGTGGTAAGTTGTTCTTAGAAGAACCTATGCACCCAAAGAACATTATATCCCTTTCTATAATCATGATGTAAAATGGTCATACATATCTCAAATAATAGTACCCAAAACCCCATGAAGTTTTACCATCTCACATATATACAAACTCCCAAACTCATCAACACTGGAGGTCTCCTTGATAGATAGAAATAAGAAACCTTTGTGGTCTAGTAAAAAATAACCCGTACAATATTCTTACATCAAGGTGACCTCATTTTCATGAAATCCAATGTGAAATAAACCCACTTACACTCAAGGATGGGTAATTAATATAAAATTCTCAGTCGATCACTGGTGTTCCGCCTTCACTTATTGATATGTGGAACACCTCAACATGATACCAGCTATATCTCTTTTCATACCTGGCCACCAGTATTGGTGATATCAATCTGGGAAAATATTTGCAACACTAGCATACACTGCCCGAGTTGAAACATGAATTTATCACATCAACTCCCCATGCATGCCTACTAAAACCTTTACATGACCATGTGCATGATGAATTTTATACTCAACTACGGTCCATCCCTGAGGAGTTCTTCACCTACCACACACTCACATAGGACTAGGGCCTCAAAATATGATATTTTCCTTATCCTTACTCTATCAATAAGTTTATAGGTTAAAAATAAATATGATATAAAAGTTTTCCCCTGACCGATCTTTTCCTCCAAGTGTATCTCAGAGAACAAATCCAGAAGCTTCTACTTTCTATTGGCCTGATGAACTAACTATATTTGAGTCCTCTTACTCAGTGCATCGACCAATGCATTTTCTTTACCAAGACATCTCAAAGAAATATTACCACACAAAAATAAAACCCTTATTATTAAAACTTTTATGTAGCACTTATGGGACTAATATTTCATGTATGAAATGAATGTAATATCTAGATAGCCCTATGAAATATCATACCTCAAATAAATTCTTGGGATGTTCCTAGGAAACCACAGTTTTCACCTTCTCTATAACAACTAATACTCCATTCTCTAAGATAATGTGACCTAGGAAGTGAATCCGATACATCCAAAAATTTGGATTTGTGATCTTAGCATATAAATGATTCTCTCTCAATGTATTCATTACGTTCTAAATATGTTTGGTATGGTTGTTTCGACTGTGAGAATACACTAAGACATCATTCATGAAAACCACCACAAATGAATCTAGATAGGGATTGAAGACCCATTTTATCAATTATATGAAGACTAGTGGAATGATTATGAGTCCGAACGTCATAAACAAATAGTTATATAGACCATTACTATCATGAAAAATTGTGTGAGGTATGTATTACATTCTAACATGTACTTGATGATAACCGGATCTCAAATAAATCTCTGAGAAGTCCTGAACTCCTTTAAGTCAGAAAAATAGAACATCTATCAGCGATAAATGATATTGGTTCTTAACCATTAAATGGTTCAATATTTGGTAATCTGCACATATCCAGAGGGTAACATCCTCATTTTTTTGCAAAAAATACCAAAAAAAACCAACGAGAAAATCTAGGTCAGATAAATCCCATTTCCTCTAAATCCTCTAGCTTTTTCATGAGCTCTTGCATCTTAGCAGTATCCATCATGTAAGGAGGAATGGATGACATTATAGCTCTTGGAATTATCTTGATAAAAAATACACCAATCCCACTAGAGGTAAACCTGAAGTGTTTTATAGGAAGACGATTCTGAAATGATCAACCACTGGAGAGAAATCTTCATGACATGTTCCCCGATCATCCAGATATAAACTCCCCATATGAGTTTTCATCACACACAAACAATGATATTCAAGTCCATATCATCTTTCCTGGATATCCCATTATCCTTTTGGAAGAAACTCACTTCCATATAGTGATTTGAAGGACACCCTTATACTATTGAAATGAATGAAATCATGAAAGGGAACTAACTAGTTCATATATAGAATGATGTTATAACCTGTCATATTAATGATGAAGGGGTACCATATAATGTGAAAAGTTCCAATATCTTATGGCACTCCATGAACTAATGTATATCATCTGTCTAAATCCCCAACATAGTTTCTAGAGTCATGATTCCATTAAAAGAAAAAACACTTAGCCCAAGGCTCTCCATAATGGGCACAACTATAAAGCTATAAGACTCCATTGTATCAAAAAGTGAAAAAGCTAAAGAAAAGGATACTGAAATATTACCTTTGAGAGTATAAGTTCTAACATACTTATCCTCAAGGGTCTATTTCACTACATATATATTTAATGTACCACTTCCCTATGATACTTACTAGCTACCCATAGCAGGACCACTCTGTTATCACTGTAAAATTGAGATCTGGATACCATAGCCACGACCAGCACCTCATCCTAATTAACTAGATATACTCTATCTCCAAGACCAACGAGAATAATGTTACCCTCATCTTGTATGTGGAGTTAGTGAAGATCATCTCTCACTAGCTACATCAGGAAATATTTTATAGAAGCATTGTAGATGAATCATCTTTCTGCAAGATCAGCACTCTAATGGGTCCCTCAAACACTATGACCTTATATGACATAGAATACCGCCCTGGTATCACCTCAACTAACTACCTAATTTTTTTCTATATCTCCTAATATCATATCATGGTAGCTCCAGATTATTCTTCCTAATATCACATGCTTATATACTATATCTAGATATAAAACCACCCTAGTTCACACCTCCGGACTCTCTATGTTTATTATCTTTGATAAGAAATTAATTCACTATTCCAAAAAACAATTCAGTGGAAATATATTCACCTAAAATAAAATGTCATACCTAAGACCATACTTGTATCTTCTAGCTTTTAATAACTCATCACCCATCATAAAAGGTGTGAGGTGATGGACCTCAGTAAAATGGGCCAAGTGATCCATAATTGATTACGTGTCCTTATCTAGGTGTAAGATATTTTTGGCTCTATCATCCCTCAATGTCTTGGGATATAAATAATCATAGAAATATATATATAAATCCATCTAGGATATCTCTTAATGAAGATAATTATGTGTTTTGATATCCCACCTTCTCTTAGTGTAATCATGTAGCGTATGTGTAGCAAGAATCACCCCACCTCTCAAGAGGTGTCTCTAGAAGATCAATGATATATAGCACGGTCGCATGCTATGACTTGAAAGACTATAGTCCTTCATCCCTTGAAAACATGGGTGGATACTGTAATTAGAACTCATGTGTCAACTCTTCAATAGTCAGGGAAGGTTTAGATGCTCCCTAAATATTCTTTATAAATAGTAATAATCCCCCGTGAAATTGTGCCTCATCATCTGTTTCTGGTGTATCTATTGGTTTCACAGATGGCACTGTTTGAGTTTCTGATAGTATCCCATAGCCCACCACATCTAGAGTGTGGTTATTATGCCCCTCCTGGAATACGACTGTAGGATGTTGCGGTGGCATACCTCTATAATTCAAAAAACACACCTTATGTCGATATTTTTGTCATGTTTCCTAGCTCAAAGCACGGATATTGTCACAGGATAGGAAAAATACTTCCTATATAAGAAAACAATCCTCTTCCTACTCCAATAGTAAGGTTTAGATGTTACTAAGATTAGGTTTAATAAAGAGACACTACCAATTTCCCACTATGAATTTATGTTCTAGTCACGATCTCTCCCATAAGGTACTCAAGTTTCCATTTTATTTATGCATTCATTTCATATTTATTTTTCATTTGAATGCATACATTTCCATTTTTTAAAATTCATATTAGAAGGTTAAACCAATGGCCCACTATATTCTGATCCATGAGGGCCCATACTTCTCAGAAACCAAAGTATGGAACCCTCCTGATTCACACTATAACACATTCCAAAATACCTATCACAACAACATGTATACATATCACAACACATATCACAATAGTATAAAATAAGTAATACATCCTAAATGGCATGGCATAATGGATGGGACGTGATTTCTAATAAGTTCTTATTTGATTCATGGGATGGATGACCCTCATCTCATCGGGTTTCAACATAATGGAACCAAAATCACATCAAGAATTAGATCACAATTCATGTTCATCCCTTAAAAGTGGAATCAAATCAACTTTAATAGTCAAAATCTAGAAAACAAGAATTTTATTTTAGGCAATTTGGATTTTTCCTATACATGGGATAGCTATTCCTAGGCACAACTCATTACCAAACTCAATTTCCTCCCTATCCCTTTATATTGATTCTAAATAGTATAGAAAACCAAAAAAGAAGCACTTATACAACATTTTAACATCTCTTAATTGGATTCCACTAAAATGTGCCTTGAGCCTGGTTGGCCACATGGCCTCAAACACATCTCCCCAAATTCCATAGGATACCTACTAGATTAGAGGCCCTGGGTGTGTCGTTGGGGAGTCTATTCACTCATCACCAGATTATAGTAAAATGGAAAATCAAAAACATATAATTAGCAGAAGAATTAATAAATATAGGATAGTATGATAACTACATGAATATATAATAATAACAAAATGGGATCTCACACATAATTATCATGGTAATACATGTCATATATCTCTAATAAATTAGGTAAAACATGTATACATAGTAGGTGTACAATACATGGAAAAAATTAAACAATGGAAAAAAGTATCCAAGATAGAATATTGTGCCTAAACTGAGTCCCATACTCCCCTTCTCTTAATTAATCATCAATAACCTATAGTAGGGAAATTTCCCTTATCCATACTTGCAATCATATAGTATGTTTGGGTACCCAAACATGGACCAAAAAGTTTGTGATACATAATCCTACTAGGAAACTAGCCATGGTCTAGTGACCTCCAGTCAGAAAATATATATAACAATGTTAAGGAAATACTTTAATAATAAAGGAAGTACTAAAATTAAATATTTTATAAGTGAAATTTTTCATTTTATATCAATTTAATTTAATAAATTTCATATAATAAATAAGTGTTAGAATGTATTGTTTGGCTTGTTTCATATACAATAATGTTTATTTAATTATTCAACTTTATTTAATAAATAAGCATTGAGACCAAGAACATATCCCAGCATCCCCTATGATAACCTTATCAAAGACTACCTAAACATGCCATTTGTAAGGAGAATTACAAATATTGAATCCAAGCTTGTGCTTTGACTTGGAAGATGCATCATACACACCATTCTATTCATTATTCCATTTGGAACCTAATCCCATCCATGGAATTACTATTTTGGAATCCAAGTATCACTCTAGGTATGATATAATCCAACACCCTACATGCTCGTCCATAGAGAACCTCTCAAGAACCTAGGTATCACTCTAGGTGTGGAATATTGTCTCTTCCACTTGACTCTAACCTTAGCAGTCCACTAAGAGATACCAAGTATAAACCATGGAATTTATTATGGATTCCCTATGATTCAATCCTTATCCTTTATAATTTGGAATCCAATTATCAATTAGAATATAATAGGCATCCTCTAAGAATCTATCCTTTGAAACCCACTAGGTATTTCAAGTATTACCTAAGTATAAAACTGGTAGAATCCAACTGATTCAATCCCCAACATTCTTCATTTGAATCCTTCTATCACCCAATACAAATAATCCTTTAACTAATTCAATTTAATCATTTACATTTATACAGGTCTTGGTCAACACCAAGAACCTTTAATTCACACCTCACCTAAAAGGGGGAATCAAGGAATTTGTTAAGCATGGAAGTCTTTACAGTTAACTAATCACATGGGAATTTCATTTAAATATACTTCTCAAGAATAATAATTCATTATATGGAAAGGTTCAAGGGTCATGGTCATTCATCCCTTCCCATTAAATAATTCAATTTCAATTTCTAAAACATTTCAATCAATACATCAATTAATAATTCAAACATCAATTGGAAACTAATTATTAACATACCATGACATGGGTTAAAGGGGCACACCTCAAAGGGTCCAATTTCATTTTCCATCAAAATAGCCTATTTCACGCACAACACCCCAAGGGGTGGCTTCAAATTGAGGTGTTAAAACTATAACAATTCATTAACGGGACACTTTATTTAATAGGATATACCTATCAATTTATATCAAGGATTAATATACATTTCAAGGAATCACATGAGAATTGGTTGTGCAACAAAATTACGTATATAAACACTTTGACATTTAATGAAAGTCACAAGACCACCTATTGCAGGTTCGTAGCTGGTAGCTCATCTAGTATTAGCTCCTGACTCAAATTAGATTGGGAGAAAATAGAAGAGGATAAAGAAAAAAATAATAGGTCATATTATATTTAACCTAAATAGTACACCCAATATCCATAAAAACAAATAATGACTAAAAAGGAATCGATATCTTATGGATAAGGATCCAATGAGACTAACGACAGTCGATTTCAGTGTCAGACAAACATGATATCCTCATTCCTTGAATAGTCACCCAAAAATATCTTAAGAGGAGGCTGTTGTATGTTCAACTAAATGAGAAATTAGGTTTATTTAACATATTTAATAAGAGAATAGTTTCAATTTTACCAAATAAAATAAGGTTGCACGGTTTGGTCGTACAGTTTTTCTAAATCGTACAACAACCATACAAGCATAGCTGTATGGAAGGGCACATTTCACGGTTTCTCACATGGTTTGAATAACCATGTGAAAACCATGATAAATATCACAATCGAAATTTTTGACCTGGTTGAAAAACCATGAAACCTAAAGTTCATGGTTTACCCTAACTGTAAACAAGGCCATTTCACCCCAAACTTGTGTTCTGGGCTCTGAACCAGCCCTAGACACCCCTAATACCTCTATAACCTCCAAAGAAAATTTATATTATTCTATATTTATACATTTAATGTGATAACTGATGGAAATTAAATAATTGTTTTGTAAACAAATAATATGGTTCTTATAGGTTTGAACTTCATTTGTTTTAATTTCAAGATCTGTTTTATGTGATTCAAGCCTCATGAGGTCAAAAGAGTCAATAATTTCATCTATTTGAAATTTCCTTTCACTAAAAGGATTAATTTCAACACCTTGCATCCAAATTAATTTTAGTACTTTACATTTGGTTTTCTATTATTCCAGAGTTAATAGGGTTTACTTTTAATAAGATGTCTTATTACAACTAAGTTCATGATATATAATGTTTTTTTATCTCTTATTCCCAAAAATAGGTAGGAAAGTTATATTTATTCAACATAGTCCTTACCATTTCTTGAATAATTCAATTTCTTATTTCCAAAATTCCATTCTATTGAAGTATTAATGGTGAAGATAAGGTGTGTTTAATACTTATTTTTGAATAAAAGGAACTAAATTCTTGATTCTCAAATTCTTTAACATGATCACTTATTAATGAAATTATATTAAAATCTTTTTAATTTTGAAATTTTTTTCAAAACCATTAATAAAGAGTTAATACTTAGATTTTATGATTTATAAAAAATCCAATTAAATCATGAAAATCATTAACTAATATATAAACATACAATTTATGTATCCAAACTTACTACACTCTATGGTCCAAACAAATCCCTATGGATATGATCTAGTGTTTTAGATATAGAATTTTTTTAATTTACATGAAATATGATTTGTTTAGTTTTTAAATTTTTCATGCATCACATAATATATGATTATCAAATGTAAGACTGGGAAATTCAGAAAATACGGGTTTCTTAGACCATTTGTATAAATTAAATATAGTACAATGTCTAAGTCTTTTATACGAGATCCATGACTCATTTTTCTCAACATTTAATAAATTCACTTTTATTTTAAACAAGTAAATAAGATCCAATGTATAAACAATTTTAATTATAGGTGACCATAATTTAAGAATTTTATTTATGAAAACTGATCAATAATTGTTAGAGAAATCATCATAAAAACTATCATCACAATGTTGAGAAATACATAATAAGTAATTCTTTAGTCCTTGAAAAAATAACACTTTATTTATTGAGATTGACCCTGGATCTCTAACTGATCCAACTCCAACTATTTTCCTTTTTTTCATTGTATCTAAAGGTTACTAGTCCTCCATCAATTTTTTAGTGTATGTAAATTATAAGAGTCTTCATTCATAAGTCTTAAGAAATCACTATCCACACTCCATACAATATTTCTATTCCTGTTGTCTTTGACCTAAAAAGTAATTTAAACAAGAGTTCGTTTTGGTATCCATATTATCTTGGGTCCAGATCTGTCAACAAGAAAAGATCTAAGAATCCATATTTTCCTTATTTTACCGAAACATAAATCACTTGCTTCTGACATGTTTTTAGAAGTAAAAGCCTTTATAATTCCACTTATATGAGTATTTATTAACCAGTGGTTGTTATAATAATTTCATTTCATTGCACAATAAAAATAGGTATAATTTTTATAACTTTGAAAAAAATATTATATATGTTTTATTTTTCTCCCTTGCATCATATACCACATTTTCTCTTTTAATAAATTTTTTTCAAATAATCTCATTTATATATTTTTCACATTTATATTATATACTTTCTTTACTTTTATATGATTATACATTATTTTTTAGTTTTTTATTTTATTTTCTGATCATTACAGTTTAATGTAGGTTTATTAAATAGTTCTCTTAATTCTTGATATTGTTTTAGAATTAAATTTATTTCATTTAAAACAGAATTATGAATATTTTATAGTGATTTGTTCATTTTTACTAAAGAAACATATTTTTCTTAAACCATTAAAAAATAAGTAGCTAATTTTCTACTTGAACAGATATCAAAGTCATAAGAATAAGAGTAAAAGGTTTGTACCTTATATTATTCCTTAGCTATAAATCACATTTTTTTACTTTTATATTGTTTTTCTCTTTTTCTTAATCATATTTGGAAGATCTACTAGAGTCTTTAGACACACTCCATGTAGATTTCATAACTCTTTTCCTTCTATGCTCATAATTAGTTTTATTATGTCTTTTCACATCCATCTATCTTCTCTTTTCTTTTTACTGGGGGAAATCAGATCTATTATGACCCATCTATTTGCTTCCATAGACTCTTTCTTCTTTGGATCATTTCTCCTTTTTCTTTAATTAATTTTTTAAGCCTATTTTTTTATATAATTTTATAAATTTTCTAGCTAATAGATCCAATTCCATTTCAGAATATGATCAGTCTAAATATTTTGATAATTTTAAATCTTCTCTTGGTTTATTCTCATGTTTTTTTATTTAAATTTAAGGGAAGTATTTTCCCTATTTACTGTCTTATTATCTTTAATATCACCTTGATTGTTTCCTGAATACATCATCAGAGTTCGAGTTAATTCTTTCATAGTTAAATTTTTGACTGGTGATGATTATTAAATTTCTATAGTTTTTCCATTCCATTCTATGGGTATTAGTTAGAGTACTTTTAGAAATTGATCAAATTTTGTAATTGGATCTCCCAATTAAGCAACATCATAGAATATTTCTATCAACTATCCATTAATTTGGGTGATTCTCTCACCATCATAAATTTCTATGGATTCAAACATTTTTTTCTATTGTGTTCCTTGCTTGTCTTACATTTTCAGTACCTTCGTATGTAATATAAATTGTCTACAACATTTCATAACCAGTTGTACATTGAGAAACTTTGATTAAATTAATTAGGACCAAGTCCATAGATAATATCATTCATTTCTTTTGAGTTGATGTAATACTCATCTTATTTTGTAGTATCCCAAGTTTCCAGTTTCTTACGAATTTCATAAAGAGTGATAATCTTCATATAAACATTAAATAGAATATTTTTAAGATATATGATCATATATTATTTCCAGCATCTATAGTTATCTCCATTAGAGTATGGAGTGTGTATCGTTGACATACCTTATCTAAGATCATCTATTGAAATATTTTGTTGTATAGAACATATAATTTTAGTCATTCTAGAGGTTTATCTACTTTATCAAAAAAAATACCCCCTTTAATACCAATTTTTATGTTGGAATGAAACAAATTTACATAAGAAGGGATGAATTGTGTCTTTTTGATAATCTTTATAGATTCTGTGTTTTAACTTCCTTTTTAATTTATAAATATATGCAATGTTCTCTTTTGTAAGTAATTTTTGTAGTGGATAAATAGTAATGAAGAACACTATAATTTTTATAGTGGTTCGGGGCACAAGGATTCCCTATTAATCTCCACTAACTCTCTCTTCGCGAGCTTAGGGATTTTCCCTAGAACATTCCTTTTATCATAAGAACATCATAACTGAGTGTAGTCAGTTTACATATTTTATAATAAGGATTAAAAATAGCATTCTAGTTATTTTATAAGAATCCGGTTTCTCCATTGCTTAGTATGAGAGGCTGATACTCTTCTGTGATTGAGTCAGCGTAGATGAGACACCACTAAATCAAAATATTTTGATTTGGTTGAATTGTTAGGTTCCTGATCACAATTTCAGTAGCAAGTAATAGAATACAGACCTTCTTCTTCATGGATTAATATATTTAATTAAGTATATATTTGAATAGATCTTGGTTTAAAATGATATTCAATATAGTAGCAATGAACAAACATTAGTGATTACACAAAAGCATGAGATAAAAGTATTTATATCTAGAAAGAGTAAATTCTTCCAAATAATAGAGTCGCTTGATCTTTTGTTTCATTATAGAAGTTATGTATTCAATAAGATATTTTATATAGATACTCATGTAGAAATATAAAATATTATTGATATTATATACCAATCCTAGATTTCCTTCAATTGATAAGATCCTATAAAATAACCTGATAGATCATAATCATTAAAAATTAAATTATTCAATGGGGATATAAATTTTTGTACAAATAGGAATGATTTACTCAATTGAGTAAGATCCTTTTAATGAGTAGAAAAAAAAAATTAAACAATATTTACTTACATTCAAGACCATCACAGAAATCACAAAAAATATATTTAATTAATACTCCATCATTGAATAGTAAGAGATATGGTTCTTTCATGTGATGAAAAAACTCAAAAAATAGTCTATGAAAACGCATGGCTGATAACAAAATCAAGGTTGATGTACCATACTTTTGTTTCCTCAAATGTAGGTTTCCTTATAAATATAGGGTTTTTTATTCATAATTTACCTTTTCTAAAACATAGGAATCTATCCAAACATAGGGTTGATAAAAAATACTTCTTCAATAGTGTTTGGAATATGATCAATACGTGTTATCTAAAATGTATGGTTTCTAAACCATATGCTATAAAGGGTAATTGTGAGCATCTGAATCAATAAGATTTATAGAGATTTTTTGAGACAATACATGTACAACATATGCTTGAAAGGATAATGTTATTATTGAAAAAGAAAATTAAAAAAATTATTTTGTAATTTTTCTTTTCAAATGTAATGTAATAATCATGTATATATCTATTTTACCAAGACTACTAAACTGATCATTTCTTTGAGATGTGATTCCTTGCATCTTATGATAATGTAATAAAGTAAGGCATTCTCTCTAGGATACATGGGTCAGGGTATTGGTATTAGATAAAGTTCAGAAGAAACCATGGGAGCTAGATTTAAGAAAATGGATATTAGGGAATATAACCTTAAGGTATAATTTGAGTGTAATTATAGAAGAACATCCAAAAGTTTTTGTAAGGTAGATAATTTTTGGTGTTTCCTTTCAATTAAATGTTTTCAAGATACAACAAGTGGATGTGGTTCTAGAACGAATGTACCTAGGGGTAATAACATTGAAAAAAGTGTTCTGAGCTTGAATCAAGTGCAATGTGGTACACAAAAATGATCCTTATTGTGAACTTAGTTTGACACTCCTAGGGGATATGCTTAGGATAATTATTATTTTCATTAAAAACCATTATGTATGAGTTTAAAATAAGAATATTCCCAAAGAAACCATGTTTATGATTTTGATATTATCAATGATAAGTGTTTCACCTTTTTTGGGAGTATAAATTATGTTTCATAATGTTATGATCTAATCTAGATCATGCCCCTATTTATAAATGGTTCTTAATGGAAGTAATGAGAACTGTATCAATGCATGTACTCCAAGTATGTATTTACTTCTAGGGAAAGATATTAAAGATAGAGCTATACTATAGTTGGAACAAATCAAGTTATTACCATCTTGGGGTGGCTAACTTAGATAATAAGGAATAACATTTCCCATATGGAGAACACCACTACTCCGCCATTTGGTGTAATTCAATTTGACAGCTTTATGTGTCAACAACCTCCATTATTCAATTGGACTAAAAATCTATTTTTAGCAGATCAATAGATATGTTCCTTACAGAATACATTTCAAACTCTAAGAAGTAGTGAAAGTGAGACTTTTTTCATGTTTATTTATCACCTCTCAGTAGATAAAAATAAATGGTGGTTTTGATTCAAAACACTAAGGATGAAGAATAAATAGAAAGCATCAAGTGAAAGGATTTCTAGTTAATCTTATTTGAAATTTTTTTCCTCATGATTAATATATGGATATGGAAAGTCAAGTCTTGAGTTTCAGATAGAAATAAGAGAAAATTATTGTTATGTATAGAGAAAACCTTACAAGTTTATCAAGGAATTTTGTGAACTATATACATAATCCAAAGAGAAAGATTGAACATTTCATTGATGTGATTAATACAGTTCTCTAAAGGGTACTAGTCTCTCAAAAATTCTCGTTATATGAGTCCATAGTATCATGTTCTATTAAGACAGATAAATAATTATTCAATTCTTCTATATTTGAAGGGAATCAAGAAAAGAATTGGTCAATAGATCAAAAGTTTGATAAATGGAATAAGGTAAGTTGGATTTTAAAACATGTGATACCTGAGGATGGAAACACTTGGTTCATGAAAAAAAGGAAAGTCAATTTTCATCAAGTGTGGAGAATAAGTCCACCATGATCAAGATTTCAAGGGAAATAGGGAATTTTCCAATGTTTAAAGCTTAAACTATAAGTATATGGGGAACTAGGTGAATGAATTCCTCAATGACTAAGGGAATATACCTCATTATAATCTATGGGATCAGAGTAAAGCTTATTTTATTACTATTGATGAAGTGTAATGATTAATGCTATTACATTTGGATTGAATAATTTTGTTATAAGAGTGTATTAATGAATTATATTTTTGTTATTATGAAACTTATAAGGATTTTAATATAGTAATTTGTATTAATGATTTGAAATCAGATGTTAAATGGTACTAAGGACCAATAAAAATGATTTAGTGGAAAGTTAAACTTCATGGAAACACATGATTGAGAGATTTTGAACCCTTAATATTTTTCAAATGTTTAGAAAATTATTTTGGGATAAGGAGATGGTAGATATGGATAAAGTAAATTGGATAGTACTGACTACTTTGTAATTGATTAATGATAAGTTATGTTTTTAAATTCCGTAACCTTCTTTCTAAAGTAGTTGATCTTAATCTTTTAAAAGGGTCATAAGGTGAATTATTTGTGAAATGGTTTATGTTGAAAATTGGATGACTTTTTATAGATTAATTTATTATATTGAGAAACTCTCACGAACCATATTAGATTTGGAAAATAATTAGATATATATGGAATGGATTTTCACTCTTTTATAGATCCTAGGCTATATTAAAAGTAACTTCTAGTAATTTGGGAATAAAATATATTTTATGTATATTCATTTTTGGGAGTAAGAGATAAAATTCTAACCAAAGTATGAAATTTATATTATTAAATACTAATGTATCATGTAAGTATATTTCCTTACATTCTTATTTAGTAAAATAATTCCTCAACTTTATGAAAAATTATCTTGAAAAAAATATTTAGCCCATTTCTATCATCTTTGAAGATATCCAAAACCATTTTACACATATTAGATTTAGGTTTTTGTGACCCTCAACCTTCAATTGATCATTCACTTGTTTGTGATCAATATCCTTAATAACTCCCTATATATAATTATTCCTTTCCTCAATGTCCATGTCTTCACTTTCCACCAGTGTTCTCTTACATGAGATCCAAGATATGTGTTATTCCATGTGACCATTGTACATCCCATTTTCTCTTATTAAAAGGATATTGTATTAACTATTTTATGATTTGGATTTTTAAAAAACTGGTATTTTCAAATATCAAACCCTAGATAACTTATATAAAGTTCAAATTGTGAGGAAAAATTTTATTTAAGGTGGGCATAATGAAAGACCCTAAAATTTTAAAATATGAACATCATATTCAACTATGTATGTGAAACGTAACACAAAGCATAGAAATAAATATAAAAACTAGAAAATTTATGATATATTTAATATTTTAAATAAATTAAATCTATTCTATTTATTTCAATACAAAAAATATTGAGTTATCTTATGTTACCTACAACAACGAGTTTCTTCAATAGCATGTGTTATAAGCAAGATCAGGTTTACCGAACAAAAATATACTATTAATATTATTATTTAATATGATAGTTATCATATATCTATTAGAAATATGTGTATTAATAGGGTTAACAAACATGTAGAAATATAAATTTTATTTCATTGGTTCCTAATTATTTATAAATGATTGTAAAAACCAATTGAATATAAATGAAATATTTTTATAAAAGACTATTTTTATGTGCTAATGGGGTTTTATCTTAATGATTTAAACTAATTACAGTTAGTGTATAATCATAAGGAAATTTATATATTGTATAATTAATATTTTTTACATCCATTAAATATACTTTATAGTCATAAGATAAGAATAAATCTAATTTTACGTATACAAACCATATTTTTTTAAAGGTAGCTTTTTCACCATTTAATGGAGTACTTATTTTAATACTAAATTTTGAAAATTTTAAAAACATTATATGAAAAAATACAATTTCTTAATAAACTTTTAATTTAAAAATTATCTTAGGGTGATTTTTCGGTATTTTTGAGATCAGTTTTATTTTTTTATGAATAGTGAAATACTAGAATTTAGTTGAAAACATCGTTTTTATCTAAAAACATTATAATGTAAAATTATATTTTGATTTTTTTTAAAAGTAAAAATAATTAATTTATACATATATTAAGCCAATTTATGTTGTTTCAATCATTTTTATTTTTAATTTTGATATATAAACTTCGTAAACTTTGGAACATTTTCACTCTAAAATCCCACTTTCTCATCTCTTCCAAGAGATTAATTATAAATTAATTTTTTTCAATTATGTGGTTTTTTTTAAAATGTATTTCATATATGTAATAAGAATAATTTATAATTTATAATAATTAAAACTAATTTTTTTATCAAAATGAGAAGTGAAATTACTTAAAATTAATTATAGTAATTAAGATAAAAATGAATTTACCAAGAGATTAAACATTAGAATTAAGAGCCCAAATGACCTAGAAAAATTTATAAAAACTATTTCATGGAAACATTTCAAAATTATCGATTATAGTGTCTATATGTATACATTATTGGATCTACTTGACATGGAAAAAATGTGGTTACAATTCTCCCTTTTCAAAAATTATAAGAGTGCCACTCACCCAACTTATAAAAGATCACCTCCTCTCCTCCTCTCTTTACACATTAAAACCACTTTGATTTAGAAAATCCCAACCCAAATAACCCACCCACATCCCTAAAATCTTCATATAATCCTTAATTTTTGATTTAAGTAAACCATTGTAGGGTTTACTGCAAAACTAAGGAGGATACCTGAAGAAGATGTAATATTCTTCTAAAAGCATATTTATTTTATTTCGTTCTCCACCTCCTTAAATTATTATTATACCATAATAAAATAATAAAATAATTATATTAATATATTGATAATTTTTTATTCTATTATTACTACCTAAAAATTCACACCCTTCCATCAAATGGGATAGAAGATCCTCATTTGTTTTTACAACGAACTACCACCTTGTGAACTAATGTTGTTCATTTTTTCATTACGACATTTAGAGGTTTGGAATAGTTATTAATTTATATTTAAAATATTATATATATATATATATATATATATTATATTTATGATTTTATTATTATTAATGAATTATTTCTTCAAAAATAGCTTTCTGATTTCGAATTTTTGGGAATATGATAACACTGCACGACTGTACGGCGGACTATCGCCTCCCGAAGTGATTTGAGTCATTCACACTTTATATGGAATGTATTAACAATAGTTTTAATAAAAACATATGATATTTATTAAAAAATAAATGTAATTTAACTATAAAATATATACATATTTTATTCAATATGAAAATAAAGTGGAAACAACATTCATGCGTGCATACGGGCTTCCGTCTCCATGAACTGTGTATTTCATTTCCTATCACCAATTTTTATGGATTACTATAAATACATTTATACAGAATTTATATGATATCTATATCATGTTTTACAATTTTTATATGATTAAACAATTATTTAATTAATACGAATAAAAAATAACAAATCAAAACATACTCAAAAAAACAAAGCAGTTTTTACTTGAGACGATGAAGGGTATATTTCACAATCACATTCTAATAATGATTTTTTGTTCTTTAATTTCCATTAAATAAAATTATATGATAATTTTTTTTAAACCCTTTAATTTAATTATCTTCAATTTTTTCATGAATTTTTCTATTGATGTTACCATTTGACCACTCTTTATAACTAAATATTACTGAGAAGATTTACTAATAAAATCCGAATTCATTTCTCTCTTGGGTCGGAAATTTTTTTTCAGAGAAAATAATGTTTTATAAAAATAAATTCAATTTTATTCTCTAACATTTTTAAATGATTTATTAAAATACATTCGTACACATCCATCCTTTATTAAAAAATATATTTAAAGGAGCCTTCTTATTTATTTTCAAACAAGGAACCTTTATATCATATTTACCATAAAAAAGAATGTACTTTATGGAATGTACACAATTACTCACCATCAGGAAATTTATTTATATGAAGATTCCATTGAGTTTTTATAATTTTATTTTTAAAGGAATTTTTTTTAATAGATATTTTAAAAGAAAAATAATTTTTAAAATGATATGGATATTTTAGTCAAGGATATTTTTTAAAGATATGTTTCTTATTTTTACATTCATCAATGAAAAAAACCATTTAATCTTACTCTAATCAGTATATAATTTAATGGAATCATCCTAATTATTTATCATGATGGTTTATTATCGGTTTGACTAAAGATGTACTATTTAGATACCATTCACTTTACTCGAGATGATCTATGACTATGTGTATTGATTAGAGAAAGTATTTATATTTTGTATTCTAGTTTTAATATCTATCTTTTTATTTGATTATTTTTTACCTGTTTCATAAGATGAATTCATTGTATTTTATATGTGATGGGAGGGGATCTTTATATCTTGTCGATGCATTAATTAGTTTCATAAAACAAACTAGATATGGTTTTGGATGATGCCTTATCATTTATTATATTTTTTTTTTCAGAGACTTGATTATTTTAGTTTCTTGTCATGAAGTCTTTATAGTATTAGATGTAATGGAAAAAATACTCAATGGTATTTTTTAGATATACAAATTTATGTATTCCATCATTATGATTTCTATTATTGACATTCTAAATTATTATTTAATTAGTTAAAATAAACATGATTATGTTCCATGGTCATGTGATTATTTACATAGAATAATTTAATAATCAGTTATTCCAGCAATATTATTCTCAAGTTATTAATTAAATGATTTTTGTTTCATTTGTTTACCATTCAATATTAATTATTATCATTGATTTATAATTCATTTCGTTGTACTTTACTCTTTCTGAAAATTGGATCACATCCTTATATTGTTTCCATTATCCCTAGATTCTATGATGTTTTATATGAATAATATATAAGGATACACTTGATGGAATAGTTATATTCTAAAAAAAGAAAAGAAAAAAGTATGTTGTAATTTGTATATTCAAATGTATTGCAATACTCATGTATGTATCTAGTTGACCAAGACTACTAAACTATCCTATCATTTGGGATGTGATTCCTTATATCTTATGAAAATGAAATAATGTACTACACCAGCCTTGGTCTACTGGGGTCAGGGCCGCTACACTATTTGAGAATATTTCTCACCGTAAAAACTTTCAAAGGAATTCATAAAAAGAAGTGGGGAGGGTATATTGAGTACAACTCTAAATTTTATCTAAATGAGATCTAAGGTTTATCTTGAAGTTATATAGAAGTCTTAAACAAGAATAAAAAATTTATTTCAGAACTGACACTTCTTATCATCATCAAGATGATGATCAATTTGAAAGTAAAATTTAAACTCTCTAAGATATGTATAGATAATAAAGAAATGACATTAAACCTTACATATATTAGTGTTTTTGAACTAGAGTTCACATTTGAGGATATTTTCAGTTTAAATTGTTATAGAATTCGGAAAAAATATTACAAAGTAATACCATATATAAAAATTGGTCACTTATACTTAGTATTAATTTTTTCCACCATACAAAACTCATTAAAACAATACATTATTTCTTTTCTGAAATCTATTTATAGCTCTCCCTGAATTTATCCTTTCCCTTTCAGATCCTATGAAAATAATTTGAAAATTTGAGAGATCATAGAAAACTCAGTAATGGATATAAATAAAGGGAAAATTTTAGTCAAGTAATAACCCATAAAACATTTTCATAAAAAATTATCTTTTATTCATAAAAAGGAATCACCTTTTCAAAAAGATAAATATATTACCTTTTAAAAATCAATAGATTTTCATGAAAACTCATTAGAAATCATCTAATATAATTGTTGACAAATTGGGACAAAATTATACTAAACTAAAATAAACATATTTCCAATTTAGATACATTTCACTCTTATAAATGGAATAACAATATGGTATACTTCCATACCCAATGAATTGGAGGTTATAACATAACCCCCCATCCAAA
The DNA here is from genome assembly GCA_963277665.1 of Viscum album. Lineage (NCBI taxonomy): Eukaryota > Viridiplantae > Streptophyta > Magnoliopsida > Santalales > Viscaceae > Viscum > Viscum album. The sequence goes on from OY728125.1 coordinate 151,400,948, forward strand.
GTTTATCACAAAACCACCCTTGATTGGTTTATCATGTAACTAACCTATAAAATGTACAAGTACCATTATATAAACATAAAATATAAATTTTTTTAATTTTCAATATGTAACTCATAAAATTTCATTTTAACTCATATTGAAACATTTAATGTTATTGAAATAATAAATCCATTTTAAAAGTACATTTTAAACATTTTTAGAAGATATTTATAAATCAACATGTCCCATACCACATTGAAACATTTGAATGAGATTTAAAAATTCCCATTTTAAAACATTCATGTACATATAAATACATTAATAAAAATCATTTTTAAATAAAATGGACATTAAAGAGAAATATTAATATAATAAACATTTAAAACATTTAAAATTAGGTTTTTATTTAAAAAGTCCCTTACATTGAGTCTTAATTGTCATGTAAAATCTTTATATTCCTGGATAATATACTTAGGTTAATTATTTACTTTCTTGAGAAAATTTTCAAGTTCTTTATTACTTTTATATCACTTATTTACTTGTTATAAAATTTTCTTATTTATTTAAGTTCGCATAGGATGTTTTGATGATATTCGGTGCTTGAGTCAAAAATCACTTAGGTATGATGTCTATATTCAAATTGATCATTAGACCGTCATCTAAAAAAAATAATGAAATAATAATAATTTTTTTACAAAAATTATACTTTTAAATCCATCCATTAAATATGGATATTAAAAATGACCTATGTGATAATCATAGAGATGGTAATCTATATATACATACGAGTAACATTTCAATTTTTCAATGATCACTATGGAAAGAAGTTAAGTATTATTTTTTAATTATATAATTATCATAATATCATTATTATCATTTTAATAATTTATATATACTTATATAAATTTTCCATGTGATGTGGTGATGAAAAAATAATCACATCGCTTCTTGAAGGTGATAATTCATGCGGATCACTACTACAAAATAGGCCTTTAACATCATCAGTATTTATCAACGCTAGCAAAAAGTGAAAATAAATGGAATATTTTTTAGTGATAAAAAGCACTGATAAATTTAACCTTTTATCTGTTCTTTTTTTTAGCATTGATAAAGGATCTCTTTATCAGTGCTTTATTTTTAGTGTTGATAAAGGGTACGTTTTATCCGTGCTTTATTTTTAGCACTGATAAACGGTACCCTTTATCACTGTTATATTTTAGCATGCATAGAATAATCATTTATCATTGTTTTTTAGCATTGAAAAATGATTGAATAATTAAAATAAAATAAATAAAAAATGAGTTTATTAAAAAGAATATAACCAATTTTATTAATTAAATAATTATTGAAAAAATAAATAAATTGGGTATACAAGATATAAATTATAAAATCTAAAAAATAGTATGTATTAAATATATAGATATATGAAAAATGAAAACAAATAAAAATTTAAAATAAGTAAATTGGGAAAAATATTCAAAATTTTATTAATTATATAATTATTGATAATGTTAATAAATGGTATATATTAAATATATAGATATATATGATTGTGTATAAATATGACTAATATATTAAAAAATATTTATGCACTTTTTGTTAAATAGTCAAAAATTTAATGAATAATTTTTTATAATTAAAAATTAATTTGAATCAAAAATACTAACTAATTTCATAGAGTAATGGACATATAATTGAATGTTGTTCGATTTTTCAATTTAACATAGATCAAATGTGTGTTATATTGATTTCACAAATCATAGATAATGTATTTTTATATACAATTCACACACACAAAACTTATCCATTTTTTCAATACTGTTAAAGTGTACTAATTTTTGAATTATTCAATTTCACTCATTTTTAACATGCATAAACATGAAATTAAAAATTCATTAATAATGTTAAAAATATATTTGTAAAAAATATTTATAAATAATATATTTATAGATGTATATTTACTATATTTATTAAATTATATATTTATAATTATAAATAAAGAAATATTTTTTTAAATATTCTTTATATAATTATAAATAAATGATTATATATATATAATCCTATAAATACTAATAAAATTTCTAATAAATTTAATTTAATAATGAAAATATTTACTATATTTTTATTTATATATTATATAAATATATAAATATATTTAATTATATATATATTATTCTTTAAAAATTTATATAATTATAAATTAATAATTATATATTTAAAAAATTATAAAATTATAATAATTATATTAAAATAAAAAATATATTTACTATATTTATATATATATATATTTACTATATATATAAACTATATTTATATTTATATATATTTAATATATATATATATATATATATTTTTATTTATAATTATAATTATAAATCATTTATTAGCGCATAAGTAATAAGCGCTCATAAAAGGATTATTTATCATCCATTTTTTTCTAATAATACAGATAGATATTGATCATTTCTTATTTTGTACTGATAAAGATTCATTTTATCAGTGCTAATTACATAAGTGCTGATAAAAGAAAAATTTATCAGCAATTTTTTGGAAGCACTGATAAAATTATCCCGTCCTATTTAAAAAACTCCTAACCAATTATGAACCCATTGCAATATCATAAGATATTCGTGGAAACTACCCACTGTTGGCACTCTTCCTCGGTGAATCAAAAAATGATACATGCTAATAATTTGACAAAAGAGTATGGAGATGGTGTTAAAGAGTTCATAAATTTTGTAAGAGAGCATGCATATGACCCTTCTCAAATCCTCTGTCTGTCTTTACATTGTTTTTATTCAAGAAAAATTAGTTTGGAATGTTTGGAAGAATAATTAATTCCTCAGAGAATAGATTAGGGCTATAAATGTGGGACTAAACCTGGGAAAAATTGAATGTTGACCTTGATTGGGATGATACTATAGTTTATAGATCATTTGATATGAATACTACTGTAAATGATGATGAAGATCGCATGGAAGAAATGAAAATGGAAATTGAATATGGACTTCACGTTTATCCAAAGATGTTTGAGGAGTTAATTAGTTGCTCCAAGTAAACTTTGTATACTAGTTGTACTAAATAAAAAAACATTTTCAGTTGTATTGAAGTTATATAATTGCAAAGGTGGCAGCATATGGAGTGACACAAGGTTTACAGAACTACTGGGTCTCTTCAATGATATGATACCAGAATAAAATGAAGTATGATGTCCAATATATGATGCTAAATGAATGTTATGTTCAATGGGAATGATATCTAAAAAAGTGCATGATTGACCAAATGATTGAGTATTGTTTCGCAATGACCGTGAATCACTCAAAAAAATTCTTTAAGTGTGGCATAGATTGAAATAAGAAAAATGAATCATGTCCTTCAAAATATGTAGGTACTTTAATATCATTCCACGATTTAGACGACTATATGTATTTCAAGGAAACTATGAGAAGATTAACATGTAATGCTGATAAAATAATTAAATATAGGAACTGATGTTATCCATCAGATTCTCCTTATTGGAAGAAAGTTAATTATGAGTATCCTGAATTTGGAAATGAGATGAGAAAATTTTGTCTTACATTATATATAGATGCAATAAATCCTTTTTGTGTACAGAGTATTACTCACATTACAAGGCCCATCATGTTGGTAAATTATAACTTACCGACATGGTTATGCATGAATCACAAATACAGTATGTTGTCTTTACATATATCTGGACCAAAGAAACTCGATAATGATATTGATGACTATTTGACTCCATTGATCAAAGATCTAAAATTGATGTGGTATATAGCTTTCACAATGTTTGATGGTCATGGTAGTGAAGAATTCACATTGAGGACCCTGTTTTATAGGATGTTAAATTACTTCCCTTCTTATGGAAATTTACTTGGCAATATCATTAATGGAATGTTGGGGTGAACCATTTGTGAAAAACATACATACTCAGTTTGTTTGAAACATTCCTAGAACTGTTTGTTTTTAGAAAATTTGAAATTTTACCTCGACGAAATAAATTCTGATCCTGGATGACAACATTCAATGGAAATATCGAACAAGGTACACCACCCTCTTCACTAACGGGCGACAAACAATTCAATAAAGTAAAATCTATTGAAATTTTTTTATAATAAAACATTTTCAAAAAAACCTTGTAAAATAAAGTTGGAAGAAGTGATTAATTTCCTTTGAATTGTCGTATTCTAATTAGTTTTATGTCATACATTTTATTGTTTTCATACATGTAGAAAAAAAATTATTTGATAGTGTTATTTCCACATTACTAAATGTTCCTGAAAAAAATAAATATGGCATCAAGACTAGGTTGTGCTTGATTGAAATGAAGATAAGGGAAGATTTTGAACCGGTGAAGAATAAAATGCAGTCGTTTCTTCCTCTAGTCGCTTACACTCTATCCAGACATGAAAAAAATCCAAATTTTCTTTTTTCCTTAATAGTGTAAATGTTCCACAAGGGTATTCATAAATTATCAACAATGTCATTTCAATGACTATTTTGAAGTAATAAGGACTAAAATCACACAACTGTCATGTTTTGATGTAAGATTTAATGCTTGTTTCTTTCAATTTCATTCTACCAAAACATGTACAACATAAATTTACAAGACTCTACTTCTTTTTCAAATCCATATCTAAAAATGTTATGGACCCTAAAAAGTTTCATATCCTGAATAAGTAGGTTTGAATCATATTATATGAATTATAGATCTTCTTCCCACCATCATTCTTTGATATAATGGTCCACTTGATGGTTCACTTGGTTAGAGAGGTTTAACTATGTGGTCCCCTCCATTATAGATGTATTTACCCCATTGAATAGTGAATGAAGATTTTGAAAGGGTATATTAATAATAAAAGTTGACCAAACAGTTGTATTTCATAACTGTATATTGTTTAATAATATTTTGAATTATATACTAATTACCTATTACAAGTTGATATCATCAGTCTCCCAAAAGTATCCTCATATTGAACACCTTATGGGTTAAGGGATTTTAAGAATATATGTTGTTACAATTACCTTGACAATGTGGGAGGAAGTGCACCTTTAAATTTTACATAATAGTGAAGATGTTGATCTATAAATTGGAGCCCATAAATAAATTCGAAGGGATTTGAATCCATCAAGGGTTGAAGGATGGATATAAAATACACATAATAAAAATTTTATAGGATGGTTCCAAGATCAATTTTATAAATATTTATCAGAATATAAAAGTTCAATTATCGAATGGCTTCAATGTCTAGTCAGGGGACCAAATGCAAATGTTATAATTTACACTTGTTTGGTAACAAATGGTTTTATGTTCTATACAAAAGAACATGATTACTATAGTTGAATGAGGAACAATGGTCTTATGCTTGTGTCTGAAGCGATGCACATATCTATTTCCAAGGATTTAAATCCAATTTATGAAAATATGTCATATTTTGGCACTATTGAACAAATATATAACTTGGATTATACAACTTTTCAAGTTCCATTTTTTTATTTCAAATTGGTTGATAATATAAGTGTAGTTAAAGATGATGAAATGGGCTCCATGAAGGTTAATTTCAGTGTATAAGGGGGAAAATATGAGATTCTAAAAATGGAGTCATAAGAAGTGTAAGTATTTTTTGTCTCAAATCCAAGAAATAAGAATTGTTCAATTTTCCTACTAGAAACTAAAGGAATTGTCATGTCAGATCAAAATTCGATGTTGGATGACCCTTCCATTGGAAGATCAAAATTAGTTCATGATGATCCTAATGTAGAAAATTTATTATATGTTAGATGGGAAAACGATGAAGGGATTTGGATTCTTAATAGAGGAACCAAATTCCTGAATCCATTAAAAAACAAATAAATAGATTTCAATGAAAAGTTAATATTCTTTTTAATATACCATGTTTTCCCTCATAGTATTATATATTATATATTGCATTAACTTAATTTTAATTAAATGTTTGACTACTCCTGCATACAATATCTTCTGCACATGATGATTTTACTAATCCCTTATAAGAACAAACTGTAATGAAGGAAACCCTATAGATATATGTAACGAAAATGTTACTATATACTTTATATATTTTATAGAAAAAATATATAATTTAACATCGATTTGAATTTCATTATTCCTTAAAGAATTTTTGATTTTAGAAGATCATTATCCATCTGTCATGCCTTTGCAAGAGAAGCAATAATGTAGTCTCTACTCAGTCACAAATATAATCTTGATGTTTTCACAATAAAATCAGTCTCCATAGAATTTATTTTTTCTTTCATATTTATGTTTAATTTATTACATTTTAGTATTATTCAAATATTAATTATTTCCTTATATAGGGGTATTATTTTCTTCATGTTGGGGTTGTATGACCATATTTCAGGCATTTTGGCACCAAAACATCCACATATGTCTTCTCCCTCAAACCCTATTCACCCCTGTAATATTGAACTTATCACTTTCTTTTATGTCATCTCCACTGCTTTTGTATGAAGAGCAACAACGTTGCCTCTACTCAATCACAAAGGTAATCATGATGTTTTCATAATAAAATCATTTTCTATCAAATTAATGTATTGCTTCATATTTGTGTTTAATTTATTTCCTTTTAGTATTAATCAAATAATAATAGATTTCTTATATAAGTGGATTGCATATTTATGTTTTATTTATTTATTTTTATTCCTCCTCACATAATATTTTTTTCTTATACAAGTGGATTGTTTTGTTCGAGTTAGGGTGGTATTTCCATCTTTCATGCCTTTCTACACTAAAACAACAACAAACTTATTCTCCCTCAAAACAGTTGCACCCCTACAGTTTTCTATTTATCACTTTCCTTCAAGTTATCTCCAATTATTTTGTAGGAAAAACAATGATGCTACCTATTCTCAAACACAAATTTAATCTTGATATTTTCATAGTAAAATCATTGTCCATATAATTAATATATTTTATAATATTTATGTTTAATTTATTTGTTTTTAGAATTACTCTCATAATAATTGTTTTCTTATAGAGGTGTATTATTTTGTTCGATTTGGGGTTATATATCCATCTTTCATAACTTTTTTCACCAAAACATCAACATACATATTCTCCCTAAAAAACATTCACCTCTGTAGTGTTGAAATTTATGACCTTCCTTCAAGTTCCTTCAACTGCTCAATCACATAGGAAATCTTGATGTTTCAACAATAAAATCATTTTCCATAGAATTAATGTATTGTTTCATATTTGTGTTTGATTTAATTAATTTTAGTATTAATCATATAATAATTATATTCTTTTATAGATGTATTCTTTTTTTCTCAAGTTGTGGTGGTTTGTATGAAGATTTTATTGCAGTTGTGGTAGTTAGATAATGAAACTCAATTAAAATCATGGTAACATTGAAAAATATGATTGTTCTGAGACTTTGGGATGTGTAGGAATCATCTGCACCTCAATTTGACGCATAGTGTGACTGATTTTACTCAAAGTAATTCTTTTTATCAAAAATTGATATTAATTTTAGTAAAAAATATAACTGAAATACTCAAAATTGAGAAAAAACATATTCATATTGTTTTGATACTTTAAAACAGTGATTCATAAGTCATTTTTGATGTGTAAGAATCCGTTTCACTTCAATATGATAGATTATGTTCCCGGTGTGACTAAATGTGTCTGTTATCAGTTTAAAATCGATATATTACTTTAAAAGTGTCACTACTTGAAAACAAATCAAATTAAATTTTATATTATTGATAATTTATGGAATCTATTGATAAATCCTTTGTGACTTGTAGTAATTATTCTCATTTCAAACTGATACACGATGAGATCCTTATGAATCAAATTGTGTGTTTCATGTTTAAAATGGCATTATAGTAAAAAGGAAAATTGACAGACTCAAAACCAAGAAAAAACATTCATATTATTTTAATACTTTAGGAAAATGAACTAAAATTCATTTGGGATATATAGGAATCAACTGCACCTTAATCTGATGCACGATGTGACTAGTATGACTCTAAGTTCATCTTTATTTCAAATTGACACTGATTTTAGTAAAATGGACAATTGAACTACTCAAAACATAAAAACAAGTTCATATGATTTTTATACATTAGTTCAATGTTCCATAAGTAATTTTAGATGTATAGAAATCAGTCACACCTCAATATAACACACTGTGTGACCGTTATGACTCCAGGTGCACCTTTTTATATAAAATTGACATCCATATCAGTAAAATGGAAATTAACCTACTCAAAACTGATAAAATACATTCAGATAGTTTGAATAAATTATTAAAATGTTTCATATGTTATTTTTTATGTGTTGAAATTATTCACACCTGAATCTAATACACGATGTGCTCGTTATGACTCAATGTATTAGTTATCAGTTAAAAATCAAGATTTTAATTCAAAAAATGTCACTCACTCAAAACCAAGAAAACGTGCTTAGATTCTCTTGATAATTTATGAAATCAATTCAAAATTTTTTTTTGATTTTTTTGAATTAGTCTCATGTTAAACTAATACATGATGTGATCGGTATGAGTCAAAGTGTGTGTTTCAATTTTAAAGTAACATTTTAGTGAAAAATAAAGGTTACATTATCATAACTGATAAAACACATTCATATTGTTTTGATACTTTAGTAAAATGATCCTTAAGTCATTTGGGACATGAAGGAATTAGTCTCACCTCAATCTAATGAATGGCGTGACCAGTATGACTCAAAGTGCATCTTTTTATTTAATGTTGACAAAAATTTTAGTAAAATGGACAACAAACCAATCCATAATAGAGAAAATGAATTTGAATTGTTTTGATACTTTACAGAAATTATCCACAATTATTTTTTTATGTGTAGGAATCAGTCGCACCGTAATATGATACATGAAATGCCTGGTATGACTCAAAGTCTCTCCTATCAGTTTAAAATTGATTTTTTAGTTTGAAAAGTTCCACTCATAAAAACCCGATCAAATGCACTCAGGTTTTCATGATTATATGGTAAAATGATTCATAATTCACTTGTGATGTGTAGGAATTGGTATCATGTCAAACTGATACATGATGTGATCGAAATGAGTCAAACTACATGTTTCATGTTTAAAATTAAATTTCAGTAAAAAAGACAATAGACGTACACAAAACCGTTAAAAAAATTGGATAGTTTTGATACTTTCAAAAAATCTCAATAAGTAATTTGAGATGAGTAGGAGTTATGCTCACCTCAATATGACCCACAGTGTGATCTGTATAACTCAAAGTACATATTTTTATTTAAAATTGATAGAAATTTTAGTAAAATAGAAAACTAACCTACTCAAAAATGAGAAAACACATTTGTATTTCTTTGATACTTTATGAAAATGATCCACAAGTAATTTGTGACATATAGGAATGAGCATAACCTCAATCCAATACACGATGTGCCCTGTATGAATCAAAGTGTCTCTTATCAGTTTAAAATCATTATTTTAGTTAAAAAAGTGTCACTCATTGAAAATTGATCAAATACGCTTGGATTTTCATGATAATTTTGTAAAATGATTTATAAGTCATTTGTGACATTTAAGAATCAATTTCATATTGAACTGATATACAATGTTATTATTATGAGTTAAAGGGTGTGTTTTATGTTTAAAATGACATTTTAGTAAAAAAGGAAAATGATGTACTTAAAACTAAGAAAACACTTTCATATTGTTTAGATACTTTATAAAAACGATCCACAACAAATTTTAGATAAGTTGGAGTAATCACACCTCAACTAGACACACAGTATGACTTGTATGACTCCAAGTGAGTCTTTTTATTTAAAATTAACATCAATTTTTGGAAAATTAAGACTTTTTGTTAATTTATTTAATTATATTTTTCCTAAAATATGAATTGTTTTCTTATACAGGTACATTATTTTTCTTGATTAGGGGGGTTTTGTTCAGTAATAGCATGAATTAGGGCCAGTATTAAAATACCAAGGAACATTGACATTTTTTATTATATGTAATAATTTTTATTTATATACTTGTATAAACCAATGTTAGAAATTTCTATAATATAGTGTTTTCTTCTTTTATTTGTGTTGTAAATTTCATTTCATTTAAATTCTATTTTGGTACTTTTTTTGTAGATACTGGGTGTATTTGTGGTGATTCTATCTGATGTTACAACACATTGCACAAGTGTTATAGTGTGTTATGGAAACACATTGCAGTATGGCCCTTTATAAGAACTTTTAAAAGAGGTGATAAAGGACCCATTTAGCATCCATTTTAAAAGTGCTGATAAAGGTACCCTTAATCATTTCTTCTATAAGAACTGATAAAAGTCTCTTTATCAGTGCTTCTAAATGTGCTGATAAAGGACCCATTTATCAGTGGTTTTTTAGAACCAACAAGGACCCCTTTATTAGTTATTTTTTATCACTAATAAAAGACTAGGGATTTTAATCTCACTCAAGTAGTCAACCATTATCTATTGCTAATAAAGGCCATTTCTAGCACTGTTAAATGCCTATTGGTAGTAGTGTACGCATGAAAGACGATATCATTTTTATGTTCATGAAAAGGTAAAACCATAAATGATATATTAACTTTTCATAATGATAAATATACCATCAATATCATATATGAAATTTAAATCCATCAATATTACAAATATTGAGAGATTTTGATGTATTATAGATTTCATCGGTTCGTGAGGTGATAGTCCATTGTACACAAGAATGACAAGTTATTTTTCCATTTGAGGGAAGTGGAGATGGGTTTAAGTCATGATTTTGATTTAATAACAACTAATTATTTGTAATATATTTTATTTATCATTTTATTGTGTTTTAAGAAGATTTTATGGTTGTTTAAGAAGAATCAAAACCAAAACACTTAATTAAAAATGATACATCATCTTTATATTTCCTTTATTTCTTAACACATTAAGACCACTAAGGATGTTTTCTTGACTAAAATAACAGATCAATAATGTGGGTAGGTATTTTAGGAAGGTATTTGGGCATATATTAGCTGATATATATTTGACCTGAAGTTTGAAGAAAATAGAATAATATGAGTCTTTTTATAAGAGAGGGGAGGGGCACTTTTGGAATTTCTCAAAATATTAAATTAATATAAGTTATTTTTTAAAATGAATCCAAAGTTATTTATTTTGAATATAATAAGATTTTGGATTGAAATAAATTCATCCAATTATTATTAGAAATTTTTTGACTATTTACTAATACTTATCTTTTGGCTTTAACCCTTATTTAACCTCTTTAATTCTTATAGTAACAATATGTGTTTTTTCTATTTGAGGGAAAATTTAGTTACAATAAAATTCAAAATTGATCATAAATGAATAAATGATAAAATTTTAGACATTATTGGAAAAAATTAGTCTGAATTTAATATTTTTATGAATTTTATATCATTTAATAAATTATTATTTATTTTAAAATATCATTAATGTCAATTTTGACACTATTCATTACTTGACATTTTAAAAACATCATGACAATAAGATAAGTTCTAAACAATTATTATAATAAATTACTAACATGTAAAGGTTATCTATAAAATTCATGGATGACATTAATAATTTAAAATTAAATTTATTTTAATATTTTTAATATCATTTATCTCATATTTCCATTAATTAAACGATTACTACATCATCATTACGTGGACATTTAAAGTGATTATTTTATCACTTAAAGATTATAAATAAATTAAGATGATTTATATAAATATTTTATATTTAAATTAATATTTATAGTTGAATATATCTTATAAATAACAATATATTAAAAATGTTATAGTTATTAAAACATAAGTATGACAACTTTGACCATTTATAAAAATAAGATACTATAAGGGGAATAAAGTCATCCAAGTGGATCCATGAGGTCATGAAATCAACACAAGGATGATTTTGGTCGACATTCACTCATCCAATATAATTATGACATATGTAATTATAATTTTATAATATTTATAGTATTATTATTACCCTTAATTACCCGATTTACCCTAAACTATGGTAATACAAATTACTAAGTTTATTATTAAAAATGTCCAATAATGAAAGGGTAAAATTTACTAAATTTATAACATATGATTCCAAATATAGAATGAATTTTTCAAGATTCATAAAACATAATTTGAACAAATTAATTATTCATTATTCTTATTGACAGAATGAGGAAACATGTTTTTAAAGTTAAAACGTTCAGAAGATTAAAATGTTTTTATATTTGAATTCAATGTGAAAATATCAAAATGACCTTAATTTTATTAATATATGTATTATTGATCTAATTTTACTTTAAAACAATTTAAAATATAATTTAATACTATAAATTAATTATATGAAAAAGCTATTTCCAATTTAAATGCATTATTTTTTCACAATTCATCAAAAATGAAACTTATCAGAAAAATAACTGAAATTTAATTGAAGGAAAATTTTATATTTATCATTAAAAAATGAATTTTATTTTTTGAAATATAATTTATTAAATTTTCATAAAATATATTTAAAATAAGTGTGTCATCAAAAGGCGTCAAACCTACATTTTATAAAAAATACAGTTTCTATACTTAAAATTAGATGTGTTCTCATTTTAAGGCTATAAAACCCATAGAATTAATTTTAAAAATAATATTGAATATATTATATATAAATTTCATTAATATAACCCAAAAAAATTAATTATTTTTTTTTTTGTTATAAAACACACCTCCTCACATTTAAACAGTTTTAAAAAAACTGTTTATTTTCAAAAGGGTTTTATTTTCAAATAATTCATTTTAAATACATGTGTAAACCATATTTTCATAATTTATTTAATATTTTTTATACCTTACATTATATCATCTAGTTTATATTGGTAACATTTGAATAAAAAATTTAATTATTAATTTATGTTTGATGTGGCATATTTTGTATGCTATCTAACAGAATTCGTCCTTCTTAAAATCTCCCAATGTTACATTCTACACCCTATAATAAATTGGATCATAAAAAATTTATCCCAGGATTGGTAACCATGGTTCGTCTATTAAAATTTAATTTATTTAAATCCCTCATTGGAAAAATTATTAACAAAACTTCCACTTTTAAATAAAGGGAAGTTCAGATGTTTCCTGAGATAACACATATTAGAATTCCATGTTGGAAAACATGGACCTAGAAGAGAAAAGCAACTATAAATTTATAATGTATATTTATAGATAACATATTAATTATAATTCTATCCATAAAAAATCATAAATCTATTATGGGTTAAAAGGTCATTGATTTCATATTAATAAAACTAAACAGATATAATTTTCCTTTTAAGATCATTTTCATAGTTTTGAGGTATTATTTTTCAACATGTACTATAAAAATAAGGAAATATACTTAAATAGGAGGTATAATTTCATCCTTCAATAAATTTCAACGACAAACTCATATTTTTCTCCAAACTATTAGTGTTAAAGATGAATTTTTTATGCCTGAAGAATTAGAATCAACTTTAATAAAAATGATAAAAATTATTACATTTTATTCCACCTATATTTAGGTATTACCAAAAAACAAAACAATAAGGATAAGATAAGATATTTCTTAAAAAATGATAAACCTGTATATGAATATAAACTAATTTAATATCCAAAATTCACCAATAATAGACATAGTTAAATATAGACCATTCAATAGATAACTATCCTAAAAATACCTCAAAATTTCATAACATAAATATTCAAAAGGGTTTCTAAGACATTGTTATTGTGATAATAACTATAATTATAAACCCATTATGGTATCGCTAAATCCTAATATTACCTCACATAAATACATCCTAATCTCTAAATTTGTATAAACCTACCTTTGATATCGACTGTATGGAATTGTCCTTAAACATTAGACATTCTAGTGTCTTGAAACTATAATTCACATTTGGGGATATTTTTAGTTTAGAGTTGTATAGAATTAGGAAAAATATTACAATACAATATAATACATTACAAGTGGACACTTATACTCAATATATATTTTTTACCACCATATGAAACTCTTTAAAACAAAACATTATTTCTTTTATGAAAACTCTCCATGAATCTCAACATAAATTCTCATTTACCTTAAACATCCTATTAAAACTATTTAAAAATTTGGGATGAGAAAAATAATATTTTTATGGGATATAAAATTAGTGAAAATTTTAGTCTGGAAAAAATCCATAAAAAAATCATAAAAACATAATTTTATTTTCGGGTAAGAAAATCATATATTCAAAACTTTCAATATCATACCTTTTGAAAATCAATCAATTTTCATGAAAAATAATTAAAAAGAATATAAAATATTAGTAGGTAACATGGGAAAAATTAAACTAAAATTTAATAATTATGCGGTCGAATTCCTTACATATCACCCATAAAAATTTAATAACCATACAGTCAACTTCTATACCAAATGAATTAAAGGTTATAATGGAACAACCCATCCTTGGTTTATCACAGAACGACCCATGATTGGTTTGTCACGTAATCACCTGTCAAAATTCTGAGTAACATTATATAATAAAAACACATAAAATTTTAAATTTGGAAAATCTCACTAAAAAAATTTCATATGAACTCATAAGAAAACATTTGAAGTTATTTAAATAATCAATCCATTTTCAAAATCTATTTTAAATATTTAAAAAGATATTTTTACATCAAAGTGTCTCTTAACACTTTGAAATATTTTAAAGAAATTTTTAAATTCCCATTTAAAAAAATTCAAGTCCATATTAAGAAATTCATGAAAATCATTTTTTAAAGACATGTATAGGAAATATAATGATTTAGAAAATTAATATTTCAAACTTTAAAAACGAGGATTTTAGTTAAAAATTCTCTTACCTTGAGTCTGACTCATCACACACAATAATTGAATTATAGAATAATAAAATTGGTTAATTATTTATAATATTTATAACCTTTTTTCAATTTTATTATTACTTTAATATCACTGATTAATATTTTCTAACAATTACTTAATTAGTTGATTTCACATCATAGATATTGATTATATTTGGTACTTGAGATGAAAATGAATTTGGTATGATGTCTATAGTCAAAATGTTTATTATTTTATAATATCTAGAATAATAATTTTGAAAAAATTATCATATTTAAATAAATTATACATCTTAATACATATATTAAATATAGATATGAAAAATGAACTAATTTACAATCATGAATATGATAAGTGATACACACACATGAGTAGCATTTCAATTTTTCAATGATCTTTATAGGAAGAGGGTAAGTATTATTTTATCATTATATAACTATAATAATATAATTTTTATTATATAAATCATTCATGTATACTTATATAAATCATGCATGTGATGTGGTGATGAAAAATGAATCACATCGCTTCTTTGAGGTGATAATTCACACATACGCATGAATGACACTATCATTTTTATGTGCATGGAAAGATAAAAACATAAATGATATATTAACTTTTAAAAATTATAAATATTTCTTTAATATCATATATAATATCTAATTCCTTCATTATAACTAGTCTTGAGAGACGGTGATGGAAAAAAAAACTTCATCGGTTTGTGAGGTGGTAATCTTTTGTACACATGACCGATAAATTATTTTTCCCATTTGATGAAAGTGTAGATGGATTTATGTAATTATATAGATATAATAAAATATATGTATATTCATTATACTTGATATATTATTTCATCAAGGTTTAAGAATAATTTAATGATTTAGAAGAAGAAACAAAACAAAAACACTTAATTAAAAATGATATCTATTCTTTCGAAATCCATTGTTTCTTAAATCATTAATACCAATAAAGATGGTGTTATGCATAAAATAAGAGATCTAGAATGTGGTTAGGTAATATAATAAGGTATTTTGGAAAATATTCACCAAATGAAATAGCTTTTTATGTGTGAATAAAAGACATGATGAGGAGTCCTTTTATTGAAGAGGGTAAGGGCACTCTTGAAATTTCTAAAAATATTACATTAATTTAAAATTCGTTTCTATTCTAAATAGAAAAAAACTTATTTACTATAAAATATGATTTATTGTGGTATCAATAAATTCATAAAATAAAAATTAGATATGTTTTGATATATTTTAATCATTCTCTTTGGATTTAACCCTAATTTAACCTCTTCAGTTCTTACCCTATCAACCTGTGTTTTTGCACATTGAAGGATAATATAGATTCTATAAAATAAAAAAATGGACCATAAAAAAATAAATTATGGAAATTTTTACCATATCCTTATAATTTATGTTAATTTAATATTTTTATAAATTTAATATCTATTAATAAATTATTACTTATTTTAAAATATCATCAGTTTCATGTTTAGCACCATTCATTACCTGAATTTTATAAAAATATCGTAAATACAAACTAAATTAGAACCAATTATTATAACACATCACTAACATGTAATATTAATATATAAAATTTGTGCACGGCATTAATTATTCCAAATTATAATTATTATAATAATTTTAATATCATTTATTTGACGTTTCCATTAATTAAACAATTACGACATCATCATTTTTTTTGACATTTATGGTAATAATTTTACCATATAAAAATTATAAATAAATTTAAATGATGTATATAAGTAATTTATCCTTAATATTACTACTCATAGTTAAATATATATTCTAAATAATTTTATTTTAAAAATGTTATAGTTATTAAAAAATAAGTCGGGCACATTGAATTTTCTTTAAAATAAAATACTATAAGGGGATTAAAGTCATACAAGTGGTTCCAAGTGGTAAAAAAATATTCAAAAGGATTATTTCGGTCTAAAATAACTCATTAATTAAAATTTTTACAAGTGTAAGGGTAATTTAAAAAAAATATAATATTATTTTTACCCTTAATTACCTGATTAAGACTCAACTATGTTAATGAAAATTACTAAGTTTACTATTAAAATTATCCATTAATAGAAGGTAAATATTTTCTAAATTTGGTCCATCTAAATTCGAATATTTAATACATTTTCTAATATTAAAAACATAGAATTTTCTAAAACTAATTTAAAATTAATGCTTTTAATGAAACGGTAAAACATGTTTTTATAGTGAAAACATTAAAACGATTAAAATGTTTTTAAATCCAAATTTAATGTGAAAAGAATTAAAATTACATTAATTTTATTAATAGATATATTATTTATCTAATATTACCTTAAACCCAATTTAAAATATAATTTATCATTATAAATTATTTAGTTGAGAGAGATGTTTTCAATTAAAATTCAGTATTTTTTAACTATTTGTAAAAAATGAAACTTATTAGAAAAATACATAAAATTTAACAAATATAAATTTTGATATTTTGATTTAAAAAAATGATGTTTATTTTTTAAAATATAATTTATAAACTTGTAAAAAAATTATTTAAAACAGGTGTTCCATTAAAATTTGGAAAAACTTCCGTTTATAATAATATAGTTTTTTATACTTAAAAGTGGATTTGTTCATATTTTATTCTATAAAACACATAGGATGTATTTTAAACATTATATTTAATGTATTATATATAAATTTGATTAACATAGTCCAAAAAATTGTGATATTTTCATTTTTTGGTATAAAACAAACTTCTGCACATTTAAATAGTTTTTCAGAAAAAAATTTACTTTTATTTTCCAAAGGGTTTTATTTTAAATTAATTCATTATAAATAAAGATGTAAAAATAATTTCATAATTAAATTAATCATGATCATAATCATAATTCTAAAAGTTATGTTATAGTGGTAACATTTAAATAACAATATTTAATTATTTTTTTAAGCATTATGTGGTGTATTTTGTACATTATCTAAAATAGTGTTTCCTTTTTAAAATATAGAGAAGTTACCTAAATAATATTTAATGGATTTTAAATGTGACTAATATCCATATATTCTCATGTAAAATTACTCATATAACAAAAATTTTCATTATATAATTCAAATGACACCATATACTAATTTTTATGGGAAGTGGTGCAGAAATTCAATGTATTGGGATGAAGTTAGAGAGTATTAGATATAGAGAATAGATATTTCTAAATAAGTTTTAGATACAATTAAAAAAATTTAATGGTACATTAAAACTATACAATGTTCATTTAATTTATGCACTAATAATCATCAGTGATATTTATTACTTTGAAGGTAAAGATAATTTTTTCCTATGAATATCACCATGGAAGAGGGTTATAGGATTTCAGAAGAACTGAACATTAAGACCTTGATATATTGGCCTTTTTGAAATCCTCAATCATGAAAGGAAAATATATTATTGTCTTATACATCCCCAAACCTCTTTTAAGTGTTTGTTGTGTTCCATGTATAGATTTTTAGGAAGTCCATACATTATCCTTCATATGTAATGAACTTAACGGTTTAAGAAGAAGATCATGAAACCTATTACGGGGGAAAACTAGTAGAAATATTTGATTATATATATGAAGCGCTACAAGAAAAAAGGACCCATTTTTTTAAAGTTCTATTGAGAAATCATAAGTTTAATGAATCAATGTGATAACCAGAGTATGTAATGAGGTATATTTACCCTCCAACAAACATTGTTTTATATTTTTAAATCGCATCATTATAAGATTAAGTGAGATCTGAACAAAAACTATAGTGTCTCCCCAGACCACGCACCATGAAATATTAACCAAAAACAACAAGTAAAAAATAGTGGAATTGAACCCCATCACATCCCTATCAAGGGCCCACATATCACACCCTACAGTACTAACCTATCATATCGTTGCCCTACGCTGCACCACTCACAACTATCCCGTCACCAGGCCTGAAGACTGCATAACAGCTGACGCTGTGCCAGAAGCCAGAAGGCCAGAACTCTGAAGTCATGAATAAGGTACGGTCATTGTGATAGGTATATATACCCTCATTCTTTCCATAAATGTAATGAAATTTTTATGGAAAAGCTCTTTTATGTTGGGTATAATGTATTCTCAAGGATTTTCGTATGCACTCCGATTTAAATAAATCTAATTTATTTGATAAATATTTATTAAAGAAACACCAAACCAAATTGAATAATAATATATTATAATAAAAATTAACTATATTAAAGGATAGTTAAATGAAACTTAGTTATAAAAATAAATTATTTTTTAATAAAAAATAAATGGTTTTAATTCACATAGGAAAATATAATTTATTCTAAAGATACTATTTTAGGAGAAATATATTTTTGTTAAAATTATTATTATTAAACAATGATATTCATAAAAGTGATTATGTAATTAAAGGAATGACTACTAAAATAAATTAATAAAATCCAAGAAATAATTAATCAAATATAAGGAATACAGATTTAATTTTTAAGGGCTAAATAAAAAAGTTTTGTTTAAAAAATTTGTTTTTAAAATATATTATATATGTTATTTATTTAAAAGTTAAATTTATCATATTTTATGTTTTTTGATGCTCTTTTCCGTCACAGAGTCTAAAAAATATTGGAAAATACCTTGAACCCAAAGTGATTCATCCTTTGAAGAAATGTCAAAAATTGACCAAGGCATGAACAAAGATTCATATGCACTTGGGTCGCACAAGTTCCACCAAGGTCGCAGAAGTATACTTGTGCGCTGCCCATTGGTTGCGTAGGTGACTTGCGCGCCCTATTTGAATTTCGCTCAGGGTCTTCCCCTGCCTATAAATACCCCCTGTGGGCCCCCCATTTAAAGAGAATTGTTTTTTTCAGAAACTCATATTTGAGCTCCCGGTGCCCTAGTCTCTTTTCAAAGCATCCAAACACTTATAAGGTAATTTATTACCTAGAACAGAAGATCTAAAGAGAGGGAGTAAGGCCTAAGTGTTGAAACTCATCAACACTTGCGCGCCTAAGTGGCCAGCCCTTAAGGGAAATGGCCACAATTGTGTGTCGCCTTACCCCTTTAATAGAACTTGTGCGCCCCTCTTCTGGAAGCATCTAGGGATAGTACTAAGGGCTTGATCCAAGTCTCGCCCAAGTATTACCCTAAGGGTTTACTGTCGTGCAAGTAACCATGTGTCGCGCAAGTATACTTGCTCGACTAGGACATGCGCGCCCACGCAGGACTTGCATGCCACCTTCTTTTTGGGTGCCCCATCCTGCCTATTGCACCTCTCTTATGCCTATCCACTCATCCTCTTCCAGATTAATCCTTCAAAACTCTATCCAAAGTCATTCCTGACACGATTTCCTTGTTGGATTCTTTATCTGAAAGGAATTCTGTGGAACATCTCTTAAAACCTAGTGATTTAATAATCTTCATGTCACTAAGGTCAGAGATTTCATTCATTAAACCTCATCATTTATGATGAGAATACTTAACCTGGGCCCCCATTTTCAGGAATAAGCCTCAGTCCAAGTTCTCTTAATTTGGAAATCCTCCTTAGGAGTAAGCCCCAATCATAATTTTCTAACCTGGGCATCTTCCTTAGGAATAGGCCCCATTCATAATTTCCAAATCTGGGCATCCTCCTTAGGATTAATCTCCAGTCATAATTTACAAATATGGGTATCCTCCTTAGGAGTAATCCCCAGTCTCAAAGTCTACAAATATGGGAATCCTCCTTAGGAGTAAGCCCCAAGTCCCTTAACCTGGGCCTCCTCCTTAAGAGTAAGCCCCAGTTCTCAAATCTTTTAACCTGGGCCTCCTTCTTTGGAATAATCCTCAGTCCAAATTTCTCTTAACCAGTCTTAATTTACTTTTTATTCAGGCTTCCTTCTCAGGAGTAAAACCCAACCATAAGTCCCCTCCTAATTTAGGCATCTTTCTCAGGAGTAATCCCCAAGTTAGAGTATCCAAATCTCCATAAAGTACATATACCTTTATGTACCTTACTCCCAGGTTTCTTCCTGGAAGTAAATCCTAATCTTCATCTATTTGGGCAGCCATACATACATAAGCCCCACATCATTTCTTATGATGGCACAATTTTATGGTTTTACCAATACCTCTTGTTTCTCACACCGCGCATGACTCACGTGAGCTTAGAGTGTAAAAGTAATTATAACATCATTCTTTGAGCCATCAATCATGAATAAACCCCAAACCTATTTACTCAAACTACATGGGTTCTGATTCCTTTTCTAAAACATAGGATACGTAGGTAGCCCATTTGTGGGTACGATCCCAACTGAAATAATTCATGTCCTTCTGAATGACAATAAACTTCAAGTGCCCCGTTGAGTGGCTTTAAAACTCGTATGGTCGTTATAATGACCAAGAGACTTTTTATAATGTATTAAAGGATACCATTGACTAAGAATATCTAAAAAAATACAAATGATTCTCTATCAATGAAGAACCTAGAATACATATAAAAGATTCTCTAATTCTCATACATATTAATCATTGATTGTCAGATCTAAAGAAAAGATCATGTTCATACTTGGGAATGTAATAAGGATTCACAAACATAACTTAAATCTATAAAGAGAGTCCTGGAGTAGACAATAATTCCCCTCAAAAAGGTGTGATGAGTCTGAAATCCCATCCTCTCAACCAATGGAAATTCTTAAGTATCATCAGCTTATAACTAATAAGCACCTACCTTTGGAAAGTAGGTCCAAATGGATATGGAATCATTGGATGTTTCCGGTTCTACGAACAACCCCATTAGAAACCGCTTGGAATGTTTGAATCTTAAATCAATGAGATCATCCCCAATTCCACAGGAAACAAAAAATGGTGAACCCGACGTGAATTCATAACCAAGTTAAAAAGATGTTTTACTTATTTCTTAGTCCCCTATTTATAATTCAATGAGAGGGCCAACAAAACAATCAATAACATATGTTTTTATCCAAAAGATGTAGTGGCCGAAATTACCTTTATTACGACTGTTATATCAAATAGGAACTCTTTTCCAAGATCTTATGCATTAGGAGAATGGCTTCTCTTAAATTCACACTTGTGAATACCTCTACTGTGAATGCCTCTACTGTGAAGGCATCTGCTGCTGCTCCGGTTGGATCGTCATCTGATATGAGGGCGATATCACCTACTCAGCATCTTCAATGCTTGGTATTGAATGCACTAGATAAAGAGTACCGTCAACACGGTACCATTCCAACTCTGGAGGCTGCTCGACAAGCCCTCCAAGTGAACAACTCACCCTGGTCGTCCGGACAGCAACGACCAGTGATCAAGAAGTGGGTGGTGCTAACCACCGTCTCCAACCATTTCGGGTCGTTATCCCCTGAACGCAACAACCATTCCCTCCCATATTCTGAGGAGGTGAATGAGAAGGCCACTCAGGGCCTTAATTCAAGGAAACGGGAGTCCTTCCAAAGGGCTCCCGCCAACAATCACCTCCAGACTCATGCGGCAGTATGCCCTCAACATGATGAGGGTGTCGTCTCCAGTAGTTCGGTTCAGGTTCCTCGAACCCAAGTAGGAAAGGCGAGCCACCAAAGGCGACATCTGGTTAACAGTGAGCAAGTTCTTATCTCTATCGTTTCTGGAGAAGTCCACCAACCTAACTTGGTGGAAAGCAACGAGCGGGCACACACACCCGTCTGTTTTAATTCTGCTGTCCAGCAGACTCGTCTGGTAGCAGCACACCAATCCCTCCAGGCAATTCCAGTGGAGTACTATAGAGAGGAACATACACCTATTTATAAATCATTGGCTAGTCAGCAGGCTCATCTAACTACATGCGATGGAGCCTGCCAACCCAATGTGTTGACAACCGGTAAACATGCACATACACCTGCTTACACTCATCAATCCTACCAGTATCCTCGTCTATCAGTATTGAAGGAAGTTCATCGACCACGTTCGGTGGAGTGCAATTAGCAGGCACATACACCTGCTAATATTGATCAAGCCTACCAACAATCTCATTTAGTAGCATTCGGAGAAGTCAGTCGGAAAGCTCCAGCGACAAACAAGAGGCGAACTCAACTCTCTACCCCCACACATGAGTACTGTCAGAATTCAATAACAGGAAAAGGAGGATAGGAGCAGGAACATACAACTACTCCAAGCACAGAATGGACGTATATCCCCGCTTCGGCCACTAAAGTCACCAAGAACATTCTTTCAATGGTGAAAGAGCATAAGAAAATCCCCGATCATATTCTGGATGCCTACCAGGATATTATAACAGCTTCTACAACATCTCAGGGAAAGACACATAAATCTATCCCTACCAGTGGAGTGACACATCAATAGTTTACTCCAGAACAGACACACACATCTATTCCAGTCCAAGAGGGTTGTGGGGCGTGCTCCCCCATATCTTACGGGCATCCAAGTAAGGAACATACACCTAATTTGAGTGGAGATAATCATCCTAACCTGATCATTTCTCCTGAGCAGGAACATACACCTACCCATAATGACCACTTTCTTCAACAAGTGGTTCCCAAAGTGAGTAAGAAGGCATCTAAGAAGAAGACCCGCCCAACACAGTCAAGAAATCAAGGGCCAATATGTAATAAGGCCTTACTCGATGCTAGAGTTCTTGATGCACTCAGACAATTATCTGTTGCAACTCAAAATTATACTATCTGAGTTCCCAATAGTGGGAACATTAATTCTGAAGGTCTGCATCAGATACTTCCTCATGAAGGCATTCTTCATGACAATTTGGTCGATCTCGAAGTTTCATCTTTAGATGAGAGCCACAAGAACCCTCTGTGTGGCCAGAAGATCAAGGAGAAAAATGTTTCATCTTTTGTTGTAACCCACCATGGTGGTCCTCCCTGTGATGATGAATTTATCTGCGAAAGTATTCTCCATAATAGTGATACACATTGCTTGGAAAATTCTCTAACAGACAATGTAGTGATGATAAATCCCTCTTATCTTGAGGCACCTGCAAATGTGAAGCCAGTCATGTCTGGTGTTTTACCACTATCAGGTCAAACACTTTCTCAATCAGAAGATAGTCTCTGGTGTAGTTCATTCTCCAAACCACCCTTAGGTCATTAATCTTCTAGTTTAATAAGTGAATTCTCTACCAATCTTGTTGAATCTAATGAAGCAGCAAGGATGAACCAGCTCTGGTCTAATCAGGTATAATAATATTCATTGAATGATAAATAGGAAGTACTGAATATGAGAAAACAACCAACGAAAGGTGAAGTTCCAGTTATGTTTTGGCCTTTGGCTGATTCTCAGTATGACATTCCAGAATTGTTGACAGAAGGTGGAATTCATGATATTCGTCTCAACATACGGAAAACTCATTGTCAGTTGAAAAATAAAATATTATCTTATGATGAATATGAAAATTATGTCAAGATAATATAAGGGTTACAACGCCAAATTGATTTGGAATCTCTCTCAGTTTCTCGATATCTGAAGGCTGAAAAATAGCATAGAGCCCTTCAGCGTTCATGCCTTGGAGCACTAAGAAGATTACGCCAGTTAATTGCCAATGCCCCATCTGGTATTCATATTAGGGGATGGGGTGTTCATGGAGTGCTACATTTCACTGTACTCTCCAGTCAGTAAAGCCCACCGAAAATGGTCTCATGCAATGTTATTGCCCATGGTCGGCCACAGTCAATGTGTTTTGTTTGTAATCAAAAGCTTTCCCAAGAACAGGCCTCAACTTGTTCCTATCAAAATAAATCATACAGAGAACAAGTTGTTGAATTACTCATGCATCAAGCAAACGATAATATTGAACAGGCCTCTCGTTTGGAGCAAGCACATCATCAAGTGACAGAAGTGTCAGAAATCATCCAATGATCTTTTGAGCCAGGTGATAAAAGTGGATGCAGGTTGATGCATCCAGTTAATTTTCAGACTAATGTCTACAATATCAGGAGAGATTTATAGAAAGTCTCTGATATTGCATGTCAAGAACCACCCCAGCTTGCTAGACTGGGGACTCTTTTAACCCATCCCTCAGAATCAACAAATAGGATTCGAGGAGTTGAGCAGGAACAACCCCAGTCCACCGGACTGGGGACTTTTTCAAATCCTCAATCCCTCCCTCTGAGAAATTCAATCTTCCCTCAATTGGGGAAGAATCCTCAATAGTAATGAAGTGCCAAATTCTCAGGAGATTCCCTCCAAATTATGGTTCGTCAAGAATTTCCTGAGGGATCGAATCAACAAAAGGCAATGTCTCATCAAGGACATGGAAGAAGACAATATTGCAGAAATGTCGATAGAAGGGATGAAATGCATTATGCATCAATAAATGTCATCAATACCATAGTTGCTGATCCTCCAGATGAGGCTCACTCAGAGGGATCAGATGAAGATGTTCCTGCTCAAGAATTTGTGCACATAGACACAAATGAAGAAGGTGTGCGTACACGAAATCAAAGGATTACTCTGAACCTAGGTAATCCTTCAAGTAACCCACTTCCCCCTCTCCGAAAGGTGTCCAATAAGGGGAAAGGAAAGAATAAGGTTACATACCGTTCAACTGGAGAAGACCAATCTCTCTCACTAGAGCAAAGATTTGCACAACAAGAGGAAGAAATTAAGGAATTGAGGAGTCTTCCTCATAAGCGTGTTGGAATCAGTCAGCTATGGGAATTTGTTGCGGCTACTGAGATGGATCAAGAATATCCTCCTCTACCAGTACACCCTCATAGGTATAATCTTACAGGTCATGTGAAACAAAAATCGGCAGTGCTACCATCACACTACTGGAAAAGAAGTTTATACCAACGGTAAAAAACCGTTGGTATAGGCTGGAAAACCGTTGGTATACCCTATACCAACGGTTTTCCAAACCGTTGGCTAGTAAGCCGTGAGGAAAGCCTTATACCAACGGTGTGATCCAAACCGTTGGTATATGGGATATATAAATTTCACACATGCATACCAATGGTTTATAACCGTTGGTAATGTATTTGGGGAATCTTATACCAACGGTTTTAAACCGTTGGTAATGTGATTTTCAGGAAGATATATACCAACGGTTTAAAACTGTTGGTATTGGTTTTCCAGCAACTCCTATACCAACGGTTGTAAACCGTTGGTAATGGATTTCTAAAAAACTAGACCACTATACCAATGGTTTGAAACCGTTGGTATAGAGTACCCTTATACCAACGGTTTAAAACCGTTGGTATAGAGTGCATAGAGTTTTTTCCAGACCACTTATACCAACGGTTTTAAACCGTTGGTATAGAGTTTTTTCAGAACCCTTATACCAACGGTTTGAAACCGTTGGTATAGAGTTTTTCCAGAACCACACAGCAGCCCCCCTCCCTCCAGTAGCCCCTCCACTGTACACCTGCATACAGACTTGAAACAGACTTGAAATGGATTTTTCAGCTGCATACAGAACCATCTCATGAAAACCCATTACAAAACCATCTCATGTTATGCAATTACCCCTCCACTATAAACCTCCATACAGACTTGAAAATGGATTTTTCAGCTCATGTAAATGAAAAATCCATTTTCATAAAAACCCATTACAAAACCATCTCATGTTATGCAAGTACATTAAAATGGATTTTTCAGCTCTCCCATGCACCAACATTTTCAAAACCAAAATGAACATGTTGTATTATCAATGCAAACTAATTTTAAAACCCAACTCACTAAACTAAATGACAATGTAGAAACACACAACATCCAATATCTTATCACCTCAATAATACTCCTTAGCATGAAATATTGTATAAAATAATTTTAATATAATATTAACAAGTAATGATATATTGAATGTGAACAACTAATTGATACAAGAAATAAAAGTTGGAACAAATAATTTACACATTATTAAAGATATTAACATTCAGTTGACGTTATTAGTAATGAGAAAATCTATAATCAAATGCATTATGAAGCTGAATAAAACCTAAATGTGCGAATATTATAATGCTAGACTGAATAAAACATTATAAAATATCATTAGTTAGAGATTCCAAGCCAAATAATGACCAAAAAGAGAGAAATAAAAAAATTTGGCTTGCTTCAGATCTATCATTGATCTGTTACATGGGGCCGATGAAACATAAGGCTTTATTAAGATCGTAATGTGATATTAGACCACTAGATTGAAGAAACCAATGATTTTGGTGCTTGGTTGAGATAGAAACAAGATCTATGGTGTGATAATAAAAATGTAAGAACCCAATTCTCTATTTCCATGTATGGATTTTGTATTCGGGTTGCTTTGAGGAAAATGTAAAATTGGGGAATTTTGATGTACAAGACATGTACTTCAGTGTACACACCATGAACATTGATGTCCTTTCCAGACCACGTACAGGTCGTTTCTCAGCCATGTACCAAGTCATGTTGTGTCGTGGGCGTGCCTCTTAAGGTGAGGCCTAGTAAAAGCTTATACACAGTGTGTATTTTTAATGGAAATGTCATGTATTTTATTTTTTATTTAATATAAGGGAGAGGGGTCATGTCTCATTTATAGAATTAACTTCTTTTGACCTTGGTTCATCCAATTTCGGCCAGGAGCAACAATTATTCTCTGGGCCACTGATTCTCATATCAATGTCCAATCAGAACTATGGAAGGTGCATTGGGATCCCACCAATGAGTTCTCCCTTCACCTTAATCATATCCTCCTGATTCCTCTCCTCATTTTATAGATATAGATTTGATAATTTTTGAATCTTTTGTGGATTTTCAATGATCTAGGATGAATCAAGATCCGATATTCAACAATATTGTTCTCACGACTACGACGTAGGTGGGTTGTGCCTGTATGTTGTTTTGTCAAGAATTATATGTGCCTAAAACTCATATACCTATGTTTTTGGTATACTTGACTTGGAATTACACTGTGATTATCATATCATATTGGTTGATTAGGTTATTAAGGTTATTTCTTTGAGATAGGGAACCACAGGGTTGTGTTTCCCTTGATTAATTTGTTAGTGCTATTGGCTCAGGATGCCTTAGATGCATACTGCTTTCCATGACTTTTTTTGTTTAGGATGGATTATTGATTATTAAAAAGTGATGTGATAGTAAGATTACATGAGGTGATTTGATTATTATTATGCCATGTAATAGTTAGATTAGATGAGGTGTGTTGATAATAGTCTGCGATGTAATAATTTAAATTAAATGAGGTACTTATTTTTACTAGTTAATAGATTAATTACATATGATACATGTGGGTGAGATTGTGATATGTCTGAGGGAGATACTGTGATGCCTGAGGGAGAGGATGTGTTTTTTTCCTGAGGTCAAGGCAGTGACATGCGTTTAGGCAAGATATTGATGTCTCCAAGGAAAGTTTTAGCTATTCTTTACTTCAATATTTAATGTTTGTTTATTTATTTATACTATGTTTACTTTTGTACCCTATTTTTATACATATATATTCACTAAAATTTGGGCACAAATCTTGTGGTGGATGGCTACTGGTATTATGTCTCACAACCTATTTGGTTCATGCTTTGGGACCAAGAAGATTACACTGAAAAATCCATTTTCATTTTCATGTAAATTAAAAATCCATTTTCATTTGTGACTCATACACGTCAAAAATGACCCATGGATCGTTTTCCTAATGTTTCAACAGAATCCGAATGTGTTTGGTCGGTTTTCCGTATGCCGGTAGTTGTTTTCACTTAAAATCTCGTCCATTTCAAATAAAAGTGAGATAGTTTGAGTGGTACCGGCCACACCGTGCCTCAGATTGAGGCGGGGTTGACTCTTACACAACAAAAATGACCCATGGATACTTGTCCTAATGTATCAATAGAATCTGAATGTGTTTGGTCCGTTTCCCGTATGTCAGTTGTTGTTTTTACTTAAACTGTTGTTCATTTCAAAGAAAAGTGAGACACTTTGAGTGGTGTCGGCCACACCGCGCCTCAGATTGAGGAGAGGTTGACTCTTACACATCACAAATGACCCATGGATATTTTTCCTAAAGTTTCAATAGAATCCGAATTCGTTTGGTCGGTTTTCCATATGTCGTTTATTTTAATTAAAAGCGCATCCATTTTAAACAAAAGAAAGACATTTTTAGTGGTACCAGACACACCGGCCCTCGGATTGAGGCAGGGTTGACTCGTACACGTCACAAATGACCCATGGATCGTTTTCCTAAAGATTCAACAGAATATGAATGAGTTTGGTCGGTTTTTCATATGCCGGTAGTTGTTTTCACTTAAAATCATGTCCATTTCAAATAAAAGTGAGATAGTTTGAGTGGTACCGGCCACACCGTGCCTTAGATTGAGGCGGGGTTGAGTCGTACACGACACAAATGACCCATGGATACTTGTCCTAAAGTATCAACAGAATCCGAATGTGTTTGGTCCATACCCCGTATGTCAATTTTTGTTTTTACTTAAACTGTTGTCCGTTTCAAAGAAAAGCAAGATACTTTGAGTGGTTCCAGCCACACTGGCCCTCAGATTGAGGCGGGGTTGACTCGTACACGTCACAAATGACTCATGGATCGTTTTCCTAAAGTTTCAACAGAATTTGAATGTGTTTGGTCAGTTTTCCGTATGTCGTTTATTTTAATTAAAAGCGCATTCATTTTAAACAAAATAAAGACACTTTTAGTGGTACTGGCCACACCGGCCCTCGGATTGAGGTGGAGTTGACTTGTACACGTCACAAATGACCCATGGATCATTTTCCTAAAGTTTAAACAGAATCTGAATGCGTTTGGTCGGTTTTCCGTATGCCAGTAGTTGTTTTCACTTAAAATCATGTCCATTTCAAATAAAAGTGTGACAATTTGAATGTTACCGGCCACACCATGCCTCAGATTGAGGAGGGGTTGACTCTTACACAACACAAATGACCCATGGATACTTGTCCAAAAGTATCAACAGAATATGAATGCATTTGGTCCGTTTCACGTATGTCAGTTGTTGTTTTTACTTAAACTGTTGTCCATTTCAAAGAAAAGTGAGACACTTTGAGTGGTGCTGGCCACACCGGCCCTCGGATTTAGGCGAGGTTGACTCGTACATGTCACAAATTACCCATGTATATTTTTCCTAAAGTTTCAACCAAATCTGAATGCGTTTGGTCGGTTTTCTGTATGTCGTTTATTTTAATTAAAAACACATCCATTTTAAACAAAAGAAAGACACTTTTAGTGGTACCGGCCACACCGGCCCTCGGATTGAGGCGGGTTTAACTCGTATACGTCACAAATGACAATATAAAAATTTCTCAAAATTAATCAATTTAATACATATAAATACTATAAGTAATTGGATTTTTATTTTTTTGTAAATTATATTCATAATCAATGAAAATATATAAAATAGAGAATAAAAATGTGAAAAATAAATTTTTTAACCAAATAAATTAACCAATATTTAATTATCATTAAAATAAATTTATCAAAATCAAAAAGACACACACTTATTTATATTTTTTAACCAAGGGAAATCATCACCTAATAAATCATTTTCCACCTCAAAAACCCTCATTTTATTATTTTTAAAATGAACCCCCAATATTACCCATGGATCTAAAACACATAATTTTTCATGTCATGTCCTTATGCCCTAAATCTTACTTATGGATGACCATATGTCCTTAGTCCCTAGAACACCCATGACCCGAACCGACCCGACCTGTCCCATGGACACCCCTAATTTCGAGTGATTTTTTTTGAATATTAAGATGTCCATATTAACTTATCAAACCAGATATCATACAGGGAATCACAGTACCAAGGAATACTAAAGGTCTAGGTAGTAGACTAATCATACAATAAGAATCAAGTGAAAAAAAGAGATCTGATAACAACATCCCTATGAAGAAGAGGAAAACCCCGGAGTGGAAAACCAAGTTCAAAAATAAAGAGTTATACAGAATTCAAAAATGAAATGGATCAATCTGCCCCTGATCACCATCATCATCACCACTATCATCATCGGCCTCATCCTCACCGCCATCTCTGTCCTCGTCATCATCCTTGTCATCGTCCCCATGCTCATCGTCGGCCTCGTCCTCATCCTCAGCCCCATCCTCACCCTCGGCCCCATCCTCGCCCTCGGCCCCATCCTCACCCTCGTCCTCATCCTCATCCTCGCCCTCGTCCTCTTCAGCATCCTCGTCATCGCCAGGAACGTCATGATCTCAATCTCCACCAGAGTTGTCACCTGGTGCATTGGATAATGCACCCATCGATGACATAAATGTCTGACAAGCCGCGCTAGCCTCTGGTGGAAGTGATGAAGATAAAGCTTTCATCAGTTTCATAAATTTTTTGTCCCTCGTTTGAACTTGTACTTCCAACTCTGTGACCCTTTTATCAGATTGTCTTGCTTTCTCTTTGACCTGTTCCAACATAGCCGTACTAGAATGGATATTTGGAGAGGACCAATACCTCGTCGGGACTATATTCTTACCAGGTCGGCAGCGTACTCGACCAGAGTGCTCATCACCCAAAACCTGATATAAATGATCGTGTGGCCCAAAATTGTCAGGCTCCTGGGCATCAAGAGCCTCTAAAGTAGCTTGTTAAAAATATTAATAGATTAATAAATTTCAAAATAGATATTAAACTTTGAAATAAACAAATTAAAACTTACAATCATTTCTTGGGTTGATTCATTTACCACAGTTCCATCTTTTTTTCTTCTACTTGAGCAAAACAATTTTTCTCGAGGGATACATCCTTCAATATCCAATGTGTGCTTCTATAATGACATTGAAACAATATAAAGTGCAAGTATAATCATATATTCAATATTCAATAAATCACATAATTTAAGTAGGAAATAATAAAAAGGGAAAGTCCTAAAGAAAAATTATAAACAACTATATCGTACTAGCTGCCTCTCATGATCTGACATAGTTGTGCACCCCAAAGTGTGGAGGTATTGCTTTGAATCAATGTTTTTTTGTTTTTCTCATAATATTCCTAAATAATGTTTAATAATGAATAAGATTATATTAATGCTAAATATGAAAACTCTGATTTATAAATACCTCAAATGAGATTAATACCTTAAATTTGGCAGTCGCCCAATGGGTAATCATTTGGCGATATTGCTCTATCGGGCAGTCATCCACGATAGGTAAAGTCTATAAATCCGTGCCCACCCTATCACACCAGCCAACATACAGGTCATGCTTATAAGCTCTCCAAAGCTCTCCCAACTCTTTTAAACACGCTGGTTGTGCACCTTCGCCATCGGGGAAGTTAAACCGAAGCTGAAACCCAATAGATTAGTTCATATAAATACAAAAAAATACTACATTAAATACAATAGATTTTTTACCCATATTTGTGCCCATGCATTTTCTTTGACTTCGTGTGGCATTTGTCTCCAAGAGAGAGGGCTGACCGGAATGATATCGGAGTATTTGGCTAGCGTCGCCAAAAAACCCCGACATTCCTGCCCAGATTTCTCAATCATTTGTCCATCAGCATTATATTCAACCATCAACAGTGTCTGGCGGTTCCATACCACATGAAAGCGAGTACGCCCCCTCCCCCGCCTCCCATCTGTAGATGAATCTATTATTAAAGAAAAATAATATCAGTACAAGTTATAATAAAATAAATTTTGGTATAAAGATTTGATAGAGTCAGATAAATATACCTGTGGTAGTCGGATCAATGGGCATCACTGGATGTGCAGAAGCTGAAGGAATATCTTGTACAGGTAGAGTGTCCCTCAGTGTACACTCCTCAGCCGCATACTGTGTCGCATCAGGAGTCGAAGAAGGTGGAATATAATAGCTCGGGGATAATGAACCAGAAGCAAAAGATGATGACATAGATGTCTGGCCAACCGGTAGTGTAAACATCGGAGGTCTAAATATCCCGTGTGTCCCTGGAGACACACCAGGATCAAAATGGGGTGAAGAAGATACATTTGTGGCAGTGGATCGTCTAACTCTCGCCCCATGAGCTCTCATACCACCGGCCTCAGTACCGGGTCCACTAGATGATCGTCCATCTCTGACACCACCCCCCCCCCCTCCTACAACCAGCCACTCTACTAGGAGAAATATCAGGCTCCTCATCAGATATCTCTTGTCTAGGGGGTCGATCCTGAAAAAAAGTTTAACACATAAGTAAACACATGATTTTATAAGTTATTGAAATATTAATATTTTAAATAAAATACTCACAACAGGGATGAGTGGAGGAACACCCATCTGTATCATGCGACGATTATTATCTGTCATCTTTTTCCATCGCCTCTCTTCAATGGGTGTCATTTCCTGCAATGAAAACAAATATGGAAGTAATTAAAAATAGATAACTAATGTGTAACCCAAAAAAAATTATAGAAAAACCATTCTGATAAAAAACATAAAGTAAAAGA
This sequence comes from Viscum album, assembly GCA_963277665.1. Lineage (NCBI taxonomy): Eukaryota > Viridiplantae > Streptophyta > Magnoliopsida > Santalales > Viscaceae > Viscum > Viscum album. Next base: position 151,434,230 of record OY728125.1, read on the forward strand.
AAATTTATGGTGGTTTGAAGGTAAGTACAAGGATACACGCTCTGAATGATGTAGGTGAAACATGTAGGTGAGAACACGACTGTATGATTCTATATATTTCCCACCACAACTTCAGGTTCACAATCAACTCTGACAATTGAGTTATTGGCATCATCATAAGTAATAAACGGATTGCTTCCAATTGCAGTAGGGATAATGTCAACTTCATCATCACCATCATCAAAAACATGTCTGGGATTTACTTCAATAATTACACCGAATTTAGGATGACGGTGATCTTTGACATAAAAAACTTGTTTCACCATTGATGTCAATACATATGGTTCATCGGTGGCAAGAGTGTGAGTCATGTCAATAACTCGAAATCCACAATCATCAATAAAGGTGCGTTGCCTCGTCATTGAATCAAACCATTGACATTTCATCATCATGACTCGACCATGTGAGTAATAATCCAAAATTATTATTTTCTCCACGACTCCATAATAAGCATCATTTTCAGAATGAGGTCTAGTATCCGATGAACTGGCATAACAGTCTGTTGTGGCAGTTAGCATGACACCATTATGTTGTGTTCTCATGTTTCTTGCTTGTTCAGTGATAATAAATTTGTATCCATTGATCACAAGTGATTTACAAGCACGAACCATGGTATTAGGACCAAAAGCCAAAGCTCTTGTTTCCTCAGAAACAGAGTCAGTAGGAAAACTCGATACCTGAAATATAAACAAATAGTAAACTTAATTAAATATTATTTTTATTTAGTTATTACAGAAATATTTTTACCTTCAATTTCAACCAAGCAAAAAACCCTTTGCTATGAAAAGTCTCTTTCCTTCTCAAAGATAAAGAACGATGCTTTCTATATATCAATTCTTTATGTTCTCTATAGATAAAAATAATAATACTTTAACAAATATTTAAAATTACAAGAGATAAGATAAGAGATAAATGTACAATTTACTTACTTGATATACTCATCGAACAAATCATAATTGAACAACACTGTGTGATGTGCCATCTCTCGCTCTTCAAGTCTTAATGTCGTCAATGTATATGATCCCGTAATTCCTCCTGTCTGAGGAAGTGATGGAAAACTGGGTTTAATTTTCCCATACTGTTCTTCTTCATTTCTCATTGGTCTGTTTACTCTCGTAGTAAGATCAGACAAATGCATTGTGCAGAAATCCATACATTCTTGAGCCAAGTAACCTTTCACAATAGAACCTTCGGGATAATTCCTGTTCCGAACATATGATTTCAATGTGCACATGTTTCTTTCAGTTGGATACATCCAACGGAAAGCAACAGGTCCTCCAATAAGTATTTCTGTCGGAATATGGACAGTCAAATGCAACATGCATGTAAAAAATGATGGAGGGAATATTTTCTCTAACTCGCACAAAATTAATGGTGTCTCTGCCAATAGTTTTTGCAAGAATTATTTGGATAGCCTCTTAGCACAAAGATCGCTAAACAAATAGCACAACCGAATAACTGAGACTCTAACATTATTGGACAAGAGATGATGGATTGATATTGGAATCAACTCATGCAAAAGGATGTGATAATCATGATTCTTCAAATATTTCAACTTCAACTCTTTTCTATTGACCCGTTTTGATATATTGCTTGAATAGCCATCAGGAACTTTAATAGTCTCTAGCACTTCCAGAAATTGATTTTTTTCAGCAGGTGTCATCACATAAGAAGCACATGGAACTTGCCATTTATTTTCACTGATACAGACAGGATGAAATTCTGGTCTGATCACCCAATCTACCAAGTCACGCCGAGATCGTAAATAATCTTTTTTCTTCCCCTTGACATTTAAAAGAATCGAAAGCAACATTTCACATATATTCTTTTAAATGTGCATTACATCTAAGCAATGACGTAAAAAGATGGTTGACCAATACGGAAACTCAAAGAATATACTTTTCTTCTTCCAATTGTAACAAGTATCATTGGAAACATTTTTCCTCTTTCTAGATTTCATTACACCCTTCCCAAATGAATAACTGAAATCTTTCAATTCATTAAGCACATCAGTTCCAGACATATGCTGAGGTGGAGCGTCATTCTCTATAGTATTGTCAAATCTTTGACGATTGTTTCTATATGGATGGTTCATTGGCAAGAATCGTCGATGTACCATAAAACTAAAACTACAACGATATTTCAGTCTTCTCGATCGAGTATTCTTCATACAAACAGGACATGACAATTTTCCTTTAGTGCTCCTTCCAGACATCATTGCATAAGCAGGAAAATCATTGATCGTCCACATAAGCGCAGAACGCATCTGAAATATGTATTTCGAACATGCATCGTATGTGGGCACACCCACATCCCAAATAAGTTTCAACTCTTTTATTAAAGGTTGCATGTATACATCTATATCATTGCTCGGATCAGAAGGGCCAGATATCAGTATACTCAAGAAAGTGTAAGGCTTTTTCATACACAACCAAGGGGGAAGATTATAAATGTGTGTGAAAATCGGCCATGTGCTGTGCGAAGTAAGCATATGCCCAAATGGATTAAAACCGTCACATGAAAGACCCAGTCTCACATTACGCATGTCGGCTGCAAATTCAGGATATCGAGCATCAAATCTCTGCCATGCAAATCCATCTACAGGGTGAACCAACTCTTCATTATTCTTTTTTCTCTCGGTGTCATCCCATCACATATTTTCGGATATTTCATCAGGCATGAAAAGGTTCTGTAATCTGGGTATCAATGGAAAGTGCCACATTACTTTTTGTGGCACACGAGATGGTGATCCATCATCTTTTGGCTTCCATCGGGAGGTTCCACATTTGATACAATCATTTCTTTTAGCAGTTTCCTCCCAAAATAAGCTGCAATAATTCGAGCAAGCATGTATTTTTTTTGAGAATCCAAGTTCATCAACTAACTTCCTTGCCATATAGTGGTTTGAGGGAATATCTACATCATCTGGAAGTAAGTCCTTCAAGAAGGTAAGAATGTAATCAATTGCAGTATTTGAAATCCCATACATAGTTTTCCCATGAAACAATCGGATTAAAAATTCCAACTTTTTCATTTTACCACATTGCCGATATACTGGAGTCGTCGCAACATCATTCAATTTTTTTACCCTATCAACATCATCATTTTCATTGGACGCATCATGTGTGCTTGTATCAAAATCTTGCTGGCTGGACATCCTTTCCTTCTCATAATGTCGAATAAATGGAAACCGATCATATATCAAACTCTCTAATTCAGTCTTATCATTTGGATCATCATCATTTTGAGATTCCATTTTCTCTCCATTGTGATACCACACATAATAGTTTGTTTGGAAACCATATTTGGTTATATGATAGCTAACTGCATCATGACTCAACCAAGGTCTTCCAACACAATTAAAACATGGGAAGTGTATGTGACCACTATCTGAAGCCTTGTCAAATGCAAAATCTAGAAAGCTGTTCAAATTATTTTGAAAATCGGTTGAAATCCGATCAGTTTCGTACATCCAACTTCTGTCCATTTTGTAAAAAAACTGCAATAATTCATTTCAAAGCAATTCAATAATATTGAAGTATAATTAAAAAAATATTTAGGTAAATGAAAATTGTTTACTTTATATAAAAGCATAACTGACACATTACTCTATATGAGAATCATATTAAGAAATACAACAAAATACAGTGTATATAAGAAAATAAGATACATAATTTCTAATTCCTATATTCAAGGATTGCCCAGTAATGGGTGCGGGGTGTCTGGGGGGGTGGGGTCGTCCGGGGGGTCGGAGGTGTCCAGGGGTTGGGTGGGGCTATCCAGGGGGGTACAGTGTGTCCAGGGGGTGGGTTGTCCAAGGAGGTGAGCGGGCTATCCAGGGGGGGGGGGGCTGTCCAAGGAGGTGAGCGGGCTGTCCGGGGGGTACAGGGTGTCCAAGGGGGGGTGTGGGGTGTCCAGGGGGTGGGCGGGCTGTCCAAGGAGGTGAGCGGGGTGTCCAGGGGGTGGGTGGGGCTGTCCAAGGAGGTGAGCGGGGTGTCCAAGGGGTGGGCTGTCCAAGGAGGTGAGCGGGCTGTCCAGGGGGGTTGTCCAAGGAGGTGAGCGGGCTGTTCGGGGAGGGTAGAGGGTGTCCAAGGGGGGTGGGGGTGTCCAGGGGGGTGGGCGGGCTGTCCAAGGAGGGTGCGGGGTGTCCAGGGGGGTGGGGTCCCATTTAAATATAAATTTAGTGAAATATTAGTAGAAACATTTAAAATTAATTGTGAAATATGATTTAAAGTGTATAAGTTAAAATGAAATATCAAATAAAAACAAATTGAATTTGAATATTGAATGTTTAAATTAAGTCTCGACCCAGATTAATAGTTTTAGTGGGAAAAAAGTAGTGTCACTAGTTGTTTTTATGATTATATTCCATTACATTTCTAGTTTTAGGATAATTTTGTGTTTAATGACCTGATTTAAAGTGTGAATGAAATGTCCTATAATTTTGAGATACGAACTACGATATTTTTCATTTATGATGTGAGGTTTTGGAATTTTAAATACATTCAACTATGAGGACCTCTAGTTATAAAAAATGAGGGAGGAAATGAACATGATCTAGAGGTAGAGTTCCATGGGATACATGTGGATCATACATTTTTTCTATCTATGTACCCACATGTTGATTCGGACATGGGTTCTAAATAAATGTTCTTTGAGGGGTTTTATCACTTCAGGAAGACTTTTTGAGGATCAAAACTTGTCCAAGAAAAAAATGATTCAAACAGCACATCATCTAAGAAATAATAACCAAACAGGTGCAAGGAAAAACCAGCAGCAAAAATCCAAAACAGAAATTGAGCATTCCGGTTAGATCAAGCTTAAGAGCACAGATTAGACAGATTTTCCACTGAGAAGAAAATTTGAACTATGCAAGTGAGAGAGCAAAGCAGATTCCAGCAAACAGAAACCAGAGAATCTCCAATCTCATTATACTGTCTTCAATGAGTGTAATGATTATATAAATCTAAAAACTGAAATATTAGATAAAGAAGAAGAGGAACCTCAAGGAGGTTGAAGATCCAAACTGGTCCGGCAGAAGAGCTCCAAAATCTCCTAAATTGCCTACTGCTGCTCCCGTTTAAGGTTCTGTATCCCGAATGGGGGAGAGGTCGGGCGGCTGGCAATTTGGGAAAACTTGTGCCAATGTTTTTTAAAAACCGTTGGTATAGAATTTCAGGGAAACCTATACCAACGGTTCTAGAGAACCGTTGGAAATAAGATCCCAACCTCTACCAACGGTTTGTAACCATTGGTATAGAGGTGACAAACCGTTGGAATTAAACTTATACCAACGGTTAAAACAAACTGTTGGTATAAGATTGTTATATAATCTATACCAACGGTTTTAAACTGTTGGTATAGAATGTGCCTCCTCCTCCAGAACAGTAGCACACCAGGTGCTCCTCCAGAACAGCACCAGACCTCCAGGGGCTCCTCCAGAACAGCACCAAACCTCCACACCAACACACCTGCAACAACACCAATATAGAATCCCCATCCAAGATATTAAAATGTTTAAATTCATTCAAGAATTTATAAGTTTATAAATTCTAATGAAATAACACCCATTACATAAAAAGCCTACATGTTATAGGAAATGCAGTAACACCTAAGAGTGTTCCAAATTTAGAATTCATTCCACACTCAAATCACAACACCAACACACATGTATAAATGTTTATCGGGGGTGGGGGTGTCCGTTGGTGCGGGGGGCTATCAGGGGTGGGGGTGTCCGGTGTGAGGGGGGTTGTTCGGGTGGTGAGGGGGGGCTGTCTGGGGGTTTGTGGGGGCTGTCCGGGGGTTTTTTGGGGGTTGTCCGGGAGGTGGGGGCTGTACTGGGGGTGTGGGGGGCTATCTGTTGTGAGGGGGGATGTCTGGGGGGTGAGGGGGGTGAGGGGGGTGAGGGGGGGCTCTTCGAGGGTTGGGGTGCTATCCGGGGTGGGGGGGTTGTTCGGGGGTTGAGGGGGCTGTCCGGTGGTGGGGGGTGGGGGCTATCTGGTGTGAGGGGGGCTGTCTGGGGGTGAGGGGGGGATCTCTAGGGGTTGGGGGGGTTTCTGGGGGGTGGGGGTGTCTGGGGGTTGAGGGGGGGGTTTCCCGGGGGTTTCCTGGGCGTGGGGGCTGTCCGGGGGTGAGGGGGGCTATCCGGGGGGTGGGGGGGAAATCTGGTGCAAGGGGGGACTGTCCCGGTGGGGGGATGTCCACAGGGTGGGGGATTTCCACGGGGTGGGGGGCTGGCCCGGTGGGGGGAGGGGTTGTTCTTTGGTGAGGGGAGCTGTCCGGGGGCTTATGGGGGCTGTCCGGGGGGTGGGGGCTATACGGTGTGAGGGGGGCTGTCTAGAGGGTGAGGGGGCTGTTCGGGGGTGCGAGGGGTTGTCCAGAGGGTGGGGGTTGTCCGGTGTGAGGGGGGTGTCCGAGGGTGCGGGGGATGTCCACGGGGTGGGGGGTTGTCCCGGTGGGGGGAGGGGGTTGTTCGGTGGTGAGGGGAGCTGTTCGGGGGCTTATGGGGGCTGTCCGGGGGGTGGGGGCTATCCGGTGTGAGAGGGGGCTGTCTAGAGGGTGAGGGGGGCTGTCCGGGGGTGCGAGGGGCTGTCCGTAGGGTGGGGGGATTCCGGTGTGAGGGGGGTGTCCGGGTGGTGAGGGAGCTGTTCTGGGGGTTTGTGGGGGCTGTCCCGGGGGTGGGGGGGCGTTGTCCCGGGGGTGGGGGCTGTCCGGGGGTGGGGGCTGTCCGGGGGTGAGGGGGGTTGTCTGGGGGTGAGGGGGTTGTCCGGGGGTGTGGGGGATGTCTGGGGGGTGGGGGAGGGTTGTCCCGGGGTTTGACTTGTACACATCACATATGATTCATGGATCGTTATGAAAAAGTATCAACACAATCAGAAGTCGTTTGATCGGTTTGACATATGTACGTAAAATATTGTCCATTTTAAACAAAATACATACACTTAGAGTGAAACCGGCCACCCCGCACTTTGGATTTAGGCAGGTTATACTCGTACACGTCACATATGACCCATGGATCATTGACCTAAAGTTTCAACACAATCTGAAGGTGTTTGGTCGGTTTCCCGTATGTCAGTTGTTGATTTCACTTAAAAATAAGTCTATTTTGAACAAAAGAGAGGCAGTTTGAGTGGTCCTGGACACACCGTGCCTTGGATTGAGGAGACGTTGACTCGTACATGTCACATTTGACTCATGGATCGTTTTCCTTAAGTTTCAACAGAATTAGAATGCGTTTGGTCGGTTTGTCGTATGTCAGTTGTTGATTTTGACTTAAAATTAAGTCTATTTTGAACAAAACAGAGACACTTTGAGTGATTTCGGTCACACTGAGCCTCAGATTGAGGTGGGGTTGACTCGTACACGTCCCATATGAGTCATGGATCATTGTGCAAAATTATTAACACAATCAAAAACCGTTTGATCGGTTTGGTGTATGTACATAAAATATTTTCCATTTTAAACAAAATACATACACTTGGAGAGATATCGGCCACACCGCGCCTCGGATTGAGGCGGGGTTGACTCGTACACATCACATATGGCCCATGGATCGTTGTCCTAAATTTTCAACCCAATCCTAAGGCGTTTGGTCGATTTCCCATATGTCAGTTGTTCATTTCACTTAAAAATAAGTCTATTTTGAACAAAAGAGAGGCAGTTTGAGTGGTCCCGGCCACACCGCACCTCAAATTGAGGCAGATTTGACTTTTACACGTCACATTTGACTCATGGATCATTTTACTTAAGTTTCAACAGAATCTGAATGCATTTGGTTGGTTTTCCGTATGACAGTTGTTAGTTTCACATAAAATTAAGTCCATTTTGAACAAAACAGATGCACTTTGAGTGGTTTCGGCCACATCAAGGCTCATATTGAGGCGGGTTTGACTCTTACACGTCCTATATGAGTCATGGGTCGTTTTCCTTATGTTTCAACAAAATCTGAATGCGTTTTGGTCAGTTTTTCGTATGTCAGTTGTTGATTACACCTAAAATTAAGTCCATTTTGAACAAAATAGAGGCACTTTGAGTGGTGTCAGCCACACCGGGACTCGGATTGAGGGGGGGGGTTGAATTTGACACATCAAATTTGACTCATGGATAATTTTCTATAATTTTAAACAGAATTCGAATGCGTTTGGTCGGTTTTCTGTATGTCAGTTGTTGATTTCACTTAAAAATAAGTCCATTTTTAACAGAACAGAGATACTTTGAGTGGTTTCGGCCACACCAGGGCTAGAATTGAAGATTTTTTTACTCGTAAAAATCACATTTGACTCATGGATCATTTTCCTTAAGTTTCAATAGAATCCGAATGCGTTTGGTCGGTGTAGCGTATGTACGTAAAATATTGTCCTTTTTAAACAAAATACATACATGTGGAGTGATACCGGCCACACCACCCCCTCGGATTGAGGCAGGGATGACTTGTACACATCACATATTACTCATGGATCGTTGTCCTAAAGTTTCAACACAATCTGAAGGCATCTGTCGGTTTCCCGTATGTCAGTTGTTGATTTCACTTAAAAATAAGTCTATTTTGAACAAAATAGAGGCAGTTTGAGTGGTCTCGGACACACCGTGCCTAGGATTGAGGAGAAGTTGACTCATACATGTCACATTTGACTCATGGATCATTGTCCTTAATTTTCAACAGAATTTGAATGCGTTGGTCGGTTAGTCGTATGTCAGTTGTTAGTTTCACTTAAAATTAAGTCCATTTTGAACAAAACAGAGACACTTTGAGTGGTGTCGGCCACACCAGGCCTCAGATTGAGGCGGGGTTGACTCGTAACCGTCCCATTAGAGTCATGGATCATTGTGCAAAAGTATCAACACAATCGAAAACCGTTTGGTCGGTTTGGCGTATGTATGTAAAATATTGTCCATTCTAAACAAAATACATAAACATGGAGTGATACCGCCCACACCGACCCTCGGATTGAGGCGGGGATGATTCATACACATCACATATGACCCATGAATCTTTTTCCTAAAGTTTCAACACAATACGAAGGCGTTTGTCGGTTTCCCGTATGTCAGTTGTTGATTTCACTTAAAAATAAATCCATTTTTAACAAAATAGATGCAGTTTGAGTGGTGTTGGCCACATCGGGCCTCATATTGAGGCAGGGTTGACTCGTAAACATCCCATTTTACTCATGGATCGTTGACCTTAAGTTTCAACACAATCTGAATGCGTTTGGTTGGTTTCTCGTATGTCAGTTTTTGATTTCACTTAAAATTAAGTCCATTTTGAACAAAACAGAGGCACTTTGAGTGGTGTCGGCCACACCGGGCCTCGGATTGAGGCGGGGTTGAATCGTACAAATAAAATTTGACTCGTGAATCATTTTCCTTAAGTTTCAATATAATTCGAATGTGTTTGGTCGGTTTGGCGTATGTACGTAAAATATTGTCCATTTTAAAAAAAATACATACACTTGGAGTGATACCGGCCACTCCACACCTCGGATTGAGGCAGGGTTGACTCTTACACATCACATATGACCCATGAATTGTTTTCCTAAAGTGTCAAAACAATCCAAAGACCTTTGGTCAGTTTCCCGTATGTCAGTTGTTGATTTCACTTAAAATTAAGTCCATTTTGAACAAAACAAAGCCACTTTGAGTGGTGTCGGCCACACCAGGCCTCATATTGAGGCGCGGTTGACTTGTACACATCATATTTGACTCATGGATCGTTTTTCTTATGTTTCAATTGAATCCGAATGCGTTTGGTCAGTTTTCCGTATGTCAGTTGTTGATTTCACTTAAAATTAAGTCAATTTTTAACAAAACAGAGGCACTTTGAGTGGTGTCGGCCACACCGGGCCTCGTATTGAGGCAGGGTTGACTCTTGCAAATCAAATTTGACTCATGGACCGTTTTCCTTAAGTTTCAATAGAATCTGAATGCGTTTGATCGGTTTTGCGTATGTAGGTATAATATTGTCCATTTTAAACAAAATACATCCACTTGGAGTGATACTGGTCACACCGTGCCACGGATTGAGGCAGGGTTGACTCGTACACGTCACATATGACCCATGGATCATTGTTCTAAAGTTTAAATACAATCCGAAGGCGTTTGGTCAGTTTCCCGTATGTCAGTTGTTGATTTCACTTAAAAATAAGTCCATTTTGGACAGAAGAGAGGTAGTTTGAGTAGTGTCGGCCACATCGGGCCTCGAATTGAGGCGGGGTTGACTCACACATGTCACATTTGACTCATGGATAATTTTACTTAAGTTTAAACACAATCTGAATGCGTTTGTTCGGTTTTCTGTATGTCAATTTTTGATTTCACTAAAAATTAAGTCCATTTTTAACAAAACTAGGGCACTTTGAGTGGTGTCGGCCACATTGGGCCTCAAATTGAGGCAGGGTTTACTCATACACGTCACATATGAGTGTGTGAAAGGTTTGGGGGCTGTTCGGGGGGCTGTCCGTGGGGCTGTCCGGGGGCTGTATGGGGTCCAGGGTGGAGGGTGGGAGGGCTGTCCGGGGGGCTGTCTGGGGTCCAAGGAGGAGGGTGGGGGGTGTTCAGGGGCTGTTCGAGGGGCTGTCCAGGGGGCTGTCCGGGGGGTTGTCCGGGGTCCAGGGAGGAGGGTGGGGGTTGTCCGATGGGTTGTCCGGGGTCCGATAACTAATGTGTAACTAAAAAAAATTGAAAAACCATTCTGATATAAAAAAACATAAAGAAACAGAAGATTTATGGAATGTATTTGATTAGAAATACCCATAAAAAGAATATCTAGGAATTGTGACGTCCCAAACCAGGATGTCACTCATTAGTGAGCCACCCCCCGGAGATCCCCCCACCTCTCGGATACCCCCACTCACCCCGAACAGCCCCCACCCCTCGTACAACCCCCCCCCCCCCCCCCCCCCACTCACCCCGGACAACCCCCCACTCACCTCGGACAACCCCCACCCCTCAGACATCCCCCACTCACCCAGAAAGCCCCCCACCCCTCGAACAACAACCCACTCACCCCGGACAGCCCCCACTCACCCCGGACAACCCCCACACTCCTCTGACAGCCCCTCACTCACCTCGGACATCCCTCGCCACCCCTCAGACATCCCCCACTCACCCCGGACAACCCCCCCCCCCCCCACCCCTCGAACAACAACCCACTCACCCGGACAACACCCCACTCACCCCGGAAAGCCCCCCACCCCTCTAACAGCCCCCACTCACCCCAGACATCCCTCCAAACCTCAGACATCCCCCACCCCTCGCACATCACCCCACTCACCCCGGACAGCCCCCACCCCTCTCATAGCCCCCCACTCACCCCGGACAGCCCCCCACCTCTGTGACAGCCCCCGCCACCCCTCGGACAACCACCTACTCTCCCCGGAAACCCCCTCCCCCACCCCTCACACAACCCCCCACTCACCTCGGATAGCCCCCGCCACCCCTCGGACAGCCCCCACTCAGCCTAGATAGCCCCCCACCCCTCGGATAACCCCCACTCACCCCGGACATCCCCCACCCCTTGGACACCCCCCCCCCAACACCCAAATCAAATAGAAAACAAAATTCATACACACAACAGAAAACATTAATTCATGAAAACATTAATGAACACATTAATCAAAAATTAAGGAAAAAATTAATTGAAATAAAACATTATTTCAACCATTAATGAAAACCCTAGAAATGATTAATGAAAAAATTAATTGGATATTGTGTACATTGATGTACTGTTTCGAGTACACAATTCTTGAAGGGATTATAATGAATCATAAAATTTTGTGAAATCCCTAGAAATAGGGAAAAAATTAATGATAAATGGATAAATAGCGAAATAAATGGATAAATGTTGAGAATAAAATGATATATTTAACTAATATGAGAAGAATTTCAAAGAATCTAACCTTAATGGGGGAGTTGGATGGAAGATTTACCTGTTCGGCCGCTTCTGAGTTGGGGATCCAATTCTGGGCGGTTCTGTGAGTTCTGGGGGAGTCTGGGAGGGCTCTGTGGGTTCTGGGGGAGTCTGGGATTCTTTCCCCACGGTTTCATAAAACCGTTGGGAAAGGCTTTAGAATTCCAGTCTTTTCCCAACGGTTTTTCTAAAACCCTTGGGAAAAAAGGTATGTGAAACCTTTTACCAATGGTTTGAAGAAACCGTTGGGAAAGACCTTTCTTTTACCAGAGGTTCCTTCAAACCATTGGTAAAATCCTTCACAGACCTTCTTTTCCCAATGGTTTTACAAAACCGTTGGGAAATCCTTCCCAATCACATTTTCACCAATAGTTCTCTTGAACTGTTGGTATAAAAGTGTTGGGAAAGATCCCCTTTCCAGTAGTGTCAGTTGCAGTACCTGCCACCACATATGTACCAGCTCAAGTCATTGCACATGTTCAGGTCCAATATCAACCGGATGTTTCTCAAAATTTAATAACTACTATTGAGTCATTAACAGCTCGGTTGGAAGCTATGGAAGAAAAGCGTGCTCAAATTCAACAAGAAAAGAGAGCTTACCCTGAGTGGGTCGATACAATTCCGCCCCCATCAAATTTTTCAAGTACCACATTCCCAATATTTAATGGTTCGAGAGACCCATAGAAACACTTAACACATTTTGTTTCTCATTGCGATCCTATGATGGGAACCCCTCAGCAACCGGAAGTAGTTAAGCTCAGGTGTTTTGTACAGTCATTACAAGGGCCTACTTTTGTCTGGTACACAAGCTTGTAATCCCGGTCAATTACCAGATGGGAGGATCTCTGCCAAAGATTTCTTCTTCAATTCATCTCAACTTTTCCAAAGACAAAAGTTTTTTATCTTAAAAATTGTAAGAAAAGGGAGAATGAAAGGGTTTCATATTTCATTTCTCGTTGGAAGGGATTAACTTATTCCCTGATATTAGCACTCCCTCTAGAGGAATTGTTGCCAATCTGTGTGGAAAATTTACGTGATTATCTATGAAAACTGTTGATCCCTGTGAAATACACAGGAGGGTTTCGATACCTTACTTCAATCTCTCAACAGATTGAAGATTATCTTATCAAGACTAAGGATAAATCTCGTATAATTCCATCAGCTCCAGGAAGGAGAATGGGTAAAGCAGAGACTGCTACAGTTATTCTTAAACAAGCACCTGTACCTGATTCTACTTCAAAACCTTCATCTTCTCGAAGGACTCCACCTCCTAAGCGCCAACAACAGAGGCCGTTTAGTCAAGATGATCAAAGAGATCAAAGACAGAAACAATTTAAGGATCTAAATAGAAAAGTTTACTCTTTCCGAAATGAACAAGTTCATGGTTAATTCATTTCAGCTTTGGAAAATAATTTGGTTCAATTTCCAAGGCCCAGGAGGCCAAATAAGGAAGGAGATGAAGACCAACTGAACTATTTCCCATTTCATCAGATGTTGGCGCATCCCATTTAGGAGTGTTTGGTCTTCAAGGACCTCCTACAAAAAATGGTCTACTTGGGACAAGTCAAACTGAAAGGTTCTTCAACTCAGGTAGCATGTGTTACTGCAATAGATCTAGAGGAATAAGGCAAGTGGCAAGAAGTCAAGAACAAAAATGTGCAAAAATATGATGATTGGATGGTCATAAAAACGATCAACCGAACTCATTCCATTTTGCGAATGTAATTGAAGAAGCCAATTGTGTCTTCTTCCATGAATGCCACAGCAAAACCCTCTTCGTCAAAGGGAAAATCCTCAAAATGGTTGCATAATTTCAAGAATGAGGAACAATCAGAAGAAGATGTAATCGCATTAAATACCAAGTTGTCTTTGAATCTGGTATATTTTATGCCATCTTCTTCGAAGCACCGGGCACCTCCCTACTAAACGGAATAACCTAAACAGGATAATTAGGCAGAGTCTTCATCAGATGAACAGTTGATCTTTGGTTCTGTTAATATGATTCAATTAACAGATCCTTATGCCAGTCACAGTTTCTATTTTGATGATCCCAAGTTCCCTGTATCAAATAGAGGAATCAGAGGATGTTCCAGAGGCTTAGGATATAGGGGAAGGAGTGGATATTTCATAGTCCACTATTACAATTCTACCCCTACTAGTACTGTGTATGCGGCAGAAACTCGTTGTAGAGCCCTTCAACGAGCTCAACAAGAACAAGAAAGTTCTTCTACCCAAGACAGATTCAGTCCTGGCACAGTTATTTTGGAAGATTGGTTGGAGGTTCCACCTTCTTCCTCTCAGTAAGTAAATAGACCTAATCGGTCTAATCTTCTAAAGCCAGGAGTATTACCAGCTCCTATCCTGGTACAAGATGCATCAACTTCCAAAGCATCAACTTCTAAGGAACCTGTGAAACCACATGTTTATAATGGGAAACACAGACCTTTGGATCAAAAGTACGATGTATTGAAACACTTGTCTCAAATACCGGCCAAGTTATCAATTTTGGATGCTTTGAATTTATCAAAGGATCTTTGAGAGGCACTCATAGAGGCTTTGTCGAGTCCTCAGGAATTTGAAACTGAAAATACTGCAGCTGAAGTCTACCATGTAGAGAATAATCCCGTAGAATGCCATGCAGTGATATATTTTACTGATGAAGATGAATATGATGTCGTTCATGGACATATTATACCTTTGTACTTATCTGGAATGGTCAATGGTGTAGATGCCCGATGCTTTTTCATTGATAATGCTTCAGGAATCAACCTCATCCCCATTCGTACACTTCATTGATTGGCCCTCACAGAATCTGATTTATCTCCTTCTACATTTATGTTACAAGGATATGATAAAAATAAACAAGAACCACTGGGTGAGATTACACTCAGAACTCAGTTTGGAGATCTTGTATCCAATTTAGATTTCATGGTTGTTGATCAAGACTCAGACTTCAACATCTTTCTTGGTAGACCCTGGCTACATCAACATGTGTTTATCCCTTCACCATATCATCAATGTCTCAAATATTGTTTCGATGGTCAAATTGGGAAATTTTATGGTGATAAATCCCCGTTCAAGACATTTGAATCTCAATACATTGAGGTGTAATTTTATCACATGAAGGGAAATGATAAATCCACAACAAGGGAGATTACCAAAGTTAATGATCCATGTGGTTTGGAAAAGATTCCAGTAAACCCATTTACACATGTGAGTATAGATTATGTGTTTCCTATTAGTCAAATTTACAGGATAGAACCAAATCAAAATACTCTTATGGAAATTTCCAAAATGTCAATTACTGCAATCAAGCCAGAAAACATGGGAGAAATTGGTGATTCACCAAGCAATGATGAAAGCTCAAATGGAGATGTCTTCATTTCATCTGCTGAAATCCAACAAGTCTATACTTCGACAACCAGGACTTAAGAAGTTATATAAATGTCAAAAATAAATGATGATGTTGATTCTCAATCCATCATCTCCTCTTTATTACCCAAAGAAGACCCTTCATCATCAATCAGGTCAGAAATGGAAGCTTCTTCTTCAAGATGTGCAAATTTTAATGTCTCTTCTAATCATGAAAATTATGCTTCATCATCTTCAATGAAAGTAGAAATAGAAGAAATAACACAAGTTGAAGAAGAAGAGGAAGATCTTAGGGATGCTCCTCCAGCATTTGAAGAGGGTATCTCTACCATCGTGGATGGACTCAGAGAAATAAATTTGGGTACAAAAGAAGATCCACGTGCCACTTTAATTAGTGCGGATATGATTCTTGAAGAGCAAGAGGTTTATATTTCCTTTATAAAGAAAAATCAAGATATATTTTCTTGGAACTATACAGAGATGACAGGGCTTGATCCCGATGTTGCAACTCATCGTTTGGGTTTTCCAGAAGAACATTGATGATTCAAACAAGCCTCTAGAAGAACACACCCAACCTATGCTTCCAAAATTGAAGCTGAAGTGGATAAGCTCATCAAAGCATACTTTTTCAGAGAAGTTCAATATCCCAAGTGGATGGCTAATATTATCCCAGTGAAAAAGAAGAATAGGAAAATTAGAGTTTGCATTGATTTCAGAGATCTAAATCAGCATTGTCCTAAAGATGATTTTCCAGTACCGATTACAGAACTCTTAATAGATGCAACAGTTGGATATGAAGCACTTTCCTTCATGGATGGATATTCTGGATATAATCAAATCTGAATGGCTCTAGATGTTAAAGAATCTACAGCCTTCAAAGCCTCTCAGGTTGTGTTTTACTATCGGGTAATTCCCTTTGGACTGAAGAATGAAAGCGCAACATATCTGCATTCCATGCATCGTATCTTCAAACCCTTTTTAGGGATGTTTGTTGAATGTTATGTGGATGATTTGGTGGTTAAATACAAACAATGTTATAATCATTTTTCTAATTTGGAAATCATATTCCACAAACTTCGGCAACATAATTTGAAGATGAACCCCTTAAAATGTGTTTTTTGGGTAACCTCAGGAAAATTTATCGGCTTTGTTATATGCCATCATGGTATCGATGTCAATCCTGAGAAGAAAAATTCAATCCTTGGTATGTCACCTCCTTGAAATTTAAAATAATTGAGAGGAATTAAAGTACACTTAGCCTATATTTGGAGTTTCATTGCCAATTTGGCAGGAAAAAGTTTTCCCTTCACCAAATTGATGAAGAAGGGAGTCACTTATAAGTGGACTGAATAATATCAAGAAGCATTCAATATTCTTAATAAGTATTTCTTGAGTCCATTGGTGTTAATTCCACCTGTTGAGGGAAGACCACTTATCCTCTATGTGACAGCTTTAGAGTGATCACTGGGTGCCTTTCTTGCTCAGAAGAATGATGCTGGGAATGAAAACAGCCTCCTTATCTCAGTCGGACTATGCTTGAAGCAGAAACCCGATATTCCAATATTGAGAAGTGATGCCTAGAATTAATCTTTGCAGTTCAGAAGTAGATACACTACCTACAACATCACGAGGTCCAATTGGTATCTCTCAATAACCCGCTCAAATTCATCCTTAGTCGTCCTATGCTTACAGGACGTCTGGAAAGATGGGAAGTTATTTTGCAGCAATTTGATATTCAATATGTGTCTCAAAAGGAAATAAAGGTCCAAGCTCTGGATTATTTCCTTGCTGAACATCCTTCAGTAGAAGATACATCTTCAGATATTGATCTTCCTGATGAGGAAGTATTATTTATTCAAGATAGTCTTCAAACATGGGAAATATACTTTGATGGTGCTTCCAGAAGTCCAACAGGGAGGAAAATAGAAGATCCTAAGTTCAACAAAGTTGTGTTATGAGTTGTACTCATTTCCCCAGAAAATGCATTGCTACTTTATTACTTCTCATTATTGGGAGGTGATACAAATAATGAAGCATAATACCAAGTTCTTATAGTAGGATTGGAGTTGGCGATTCAAGCACAAGTGAATAACTTAAAGGTGAAAGGTGATTCAGACCTGGTAATCAAACAAGTCAATGGGGATTATGCCATCAGAAAAAAAGAACTAATCCCTTTATATGATTACGTTAGAGAGTTAATGGAAGAGTTTCCTTCAGAACCGACATTTTCTTATGTCCCAAGATCAAAAAATGCCCAAGCTGATGCACTGGCTAATATAGCCACAGCTCTGGCAGATCCAAATCGGGACAAGACAAGTATCAGTATTTTCCATTGTCATACAATTTCACCTTATGTTCAAATTAGAACATAGTAAATCAGTGAAATTTGTCCCATCTCTGAACCATATGGGCATACTACAGGATGGATGACACCTATCCGGGAATACCTTCAAAATGGAACACTTCCGCCTGATTGAGCCAGGATAGAACAAGTCCGGAGACATGTGGTCAATTTCTCTCTTTTTGATAGCCCAGATCACCTAGAGAAAATAATATAAAAGCATGGTTTTGATGGAGTTATCTTCAAATATATTGATGGTGAAGAGACAGTGGTTTTCATGAAAGAAGAACATTCCAGATTCTATGGTGCCCATCAGTCTGGATGTAGACTATCTGATCAAATTCGAAGGCTTGGATATTTTTTGCCTTCAATGATACAAGATTGTGTTGATTACACAAAGAAGTTTCATTCTTGCGAAGTACATGCCAGCATCATTCATCAACCCCCAGAGTTTCTTTATACAGCTAAATACTCATGGCCATTTTCCACATGGGGAATGGATGTAGTGGGACCTTATCCTTCTGCTACATCCAAGTAGTTTAAGTACATTCTTACTACTACTAACTTCTTTTCCAAATGGGAAAAGGAAATACCCCTCAAAGAATTTAGTTCTAAATGCATTGTTAGCTTCATCAAGTCTAACATCATTACCAGATTTGGTGTCCTTCATACCATATTGACGGAAAATGTCACCAACTTCTGTTCATCCGAGGTGAGGAAGTTTTATCTAGAATAAAACATTAAATCCAATCATTCTTCTCGGTATCATGCAGCGGCTAATGGCCAGATAAAAGCTTTCTACAAGACTCTTTCAAACATACTGCAAAAGATGGTGGATAAAGATAAGAAATCAGGGCCTGATATACTCTTTCATGCTTTATGGGCTTATCGAACCACCACCCACACTGCAACGTGATCAACTCCATATTCATTGGTATATGGAACAGAAGCAGTCTTTCCAATTGAGGTTCAATTACCCTCGCTCAGAGTATCCATTTTTGATCAGTCATCTATAGATGAACAATCTCAGAAGTGATTGGATGAATTGGAACAGTTAGATGAGAAAAGATTGTGCACCCTTCACCACTTGGAAGTCTATCAGAATCGAATAGCATGATCTTTCAACAAAAAATTTCATCTTCATTCATTCGTTCAGGGAGAATTGGGATTAGTTCTTAGAACTCCAATTATAACAGGAAATAAACCTCCCATGCTTGAGCCAAAATGGGAAGGACATTATTCAATACAAAAGTTCTACACCAATGGAGCTTATTCGTTAATCTCAATGGATGGAGAGCCCATCACTCCTCCAACCAATGCTAGATTTCTGACAAAATGTTTTGTATGAACACAAAATACCCCAAGGGTCCATGCATACAACTTTAAACTATTGCCACTTACGTCCAACATGACGTTAAACTTTGAAGTCCTAACTACATGATGTTAAACTATACAGAAGTCCCTTACGTCCAGCAAGATGTTAAACTGCATAACTAACATTACATGCATACAACCTTAATCTATTGGTATTTCTCTCATCCAGCAAGACGTTAAACTAAATCATCATCGATGGTCCATGAATATGACCTTAAAATATTTGCATCCCTAATAAATCCAACAAACTGTGTCTTCTTTGTCCTTACTGAATGACGTTAAACTACACAGTCCCCCTTTTTCATCCAACATGACATTAAACTGTATTGTCCCCATCATCTTAGCTACAAGATGCTAAACTGTACAGCACCCTTATTGTCCAACATGACGCAAATCTGTGTTCACGTCCAATATGACGTTAAACTGTGTCCCTATATATGTCCTACATGAAGTTAAATTGTATTTTGTCCCTACTAGATGACACTAAAATTGTGCATCACCAATAGTCCTCACTGCAAGACTTTAAACTGCATAGTCCCTTCATATGTCTTACATGACATTAAACTGTGCATCGTTAAGTTTTTTGCTACCTCCTATTTCTCACACCGAGTATGACTCACGTGAGCTCAGAGTAAACTTCAACCATAACACCCTCTCTGGGTCGCTAACCATGAGTAAGTCCCAACATCATTTTTTTGAGGTCGTTGTCTCCAATAACAACATGATCACTAATTAATTATTTAATTGAACTACATGAACTTTGATATTTTCCTTCTAGGCTGGGTACGTAGGCAACCTCCTGAGGTTCAAGCCCAAAACTAATCTCTTCACATTGGTTCACCTTTATCCTTGTTATATGACGTTAAACTGTATAACATTTTTTTCCTGCATGATAATAAACTACAATATTATTTGATACCCTCACCTGAGAGGGAATAATTATTTACATTGATTTTAAATCATGTTATATTCCAAAGAATACATGCATACCTGGAAATGTCTGATCCTTTTATCTTGGTTCAAACCATCATTGCACTAAAGTCCCATTTTCACCCTTCACATGTACAAACCAAATCTGTACATAGGGTATTTTTAGAACTACGTGGGCTTGATTCCCATCCTTATGGGATACATAGGAATATTAGAGTGCCCCTTGAATCCAGCCCCAAGTTTTTGGGCCTAACCCCAAATTCCACTTTCAGTCCCCTGGCTGAAAAGTCCCCATGAAAACACACACTGTGTATTTCTTATAATGGTCTGAGTTCTATGACCCTAAACTAAGATCTCTTACACTTTCGTCCCAAACGAAGTTAAACTGTATTTCAAGAACTACGTATGTCTTGATTCCCATCCTTATGGGATACGTAGTGAAGTCCAACATTTCAATTCAGGACCCATCCACAACATGATTATGGTTTTCATTGGTATGTGTATCTCTACATGCATTGAACAAATGACCATTTGTTTATGTGTCATACTCTTAGTCTGAAATTCTTCTAGATCTTCATACCCCTTTTCTTGACTTCTGGTCACAAAATGTCCAATTTCTGAGAGTTCTTTTTCCTGACTATGCAGCATGTGCTCTTAGGAGACCTTGCGTAAACAGTCTACATAACAGACTTGTCATCCAAAAGATACTACTATTTGACTATGCAGCCAATACCCTTAGGTGGCCCTGTATAATTCAACCCCCTAACGGGTTTGTTAAATAATGGTAACTTCATTATTGGGAAGAAAACCTCTTTTTCCCTTATTGGTCTTATCAACAATATGTAAAGGATCCACAAAAAAATATCCATCCTTAACATATTTTCCCCATGTTCTCTTTTCATGATATGAAAGTATTCAAGTCTATGGTTTATATTTATCTTCCCTATGTTTGGTTCGGACCTTCATAGGAGTGATATTCATCCTGTTCTTAAACGATATTTCTTGGAAATATGTTCTCCATATTCAAGTACCTCTCTCCATACAGAAAACTCTATGCTTTGGAAAATTTGAATCTCCATAAACTTCCACTGGCTTTTTAGCAATAGAAAAGTAATTTTCTAAGAGTTCTTTTTCCTGACTATGCAGCATGTTCCCTTTGGTAGGCTTGCATAAATAGTCTACATAAAAGACTTGTCAACCAAAAGATACTATTATTTGACTATGAAGCCAATGCCCTTAGGCGGCCCTACATAATTCAACCCCCTAACGGGTTTGTTAAATAATGGTAACTTCATTCTTGGGAACTACTTCTTATAATGCCTTTTAGCCTTTTTTCGTATCATTCCTCAGATTTAAAATTTCTTAAGTCATAGTTTACATGTTTTTATTGATACTTGAGTGTGGTAAAATGTTTTCAGATAAGTTTTCAAGGAATTGAGTCAATTTTAACCCATTCGGTCAAAGCTATTTCAACCTTGAACACTAGACTTTTTATGTTCGACGTGCATGAAATTAAATTTCCCACAACATAAAAGGGAACTCTGAATAAAAGTCAAGTCCCAGCTCACTAAACATACGTTTTTGTGTGATTTAGGTAATATTGAGCAATTAAAAGATTCTAAGTTTGTAGGGTTATTTAATAATCCTAGCAAAAAAATCAAACTATGCTTACTAGGCCCTTTGGATTAGGTAAAACTTTAAAGCAAGTAGCAAGAAAATGCAGACACAAATGATTGAAGAAAAAAATATTTTTCATTTAATGCACAAGAATTTGAAGGACGTCCACAGATTGGAGCCTCTTCTCTTTTACATGAAATTACAAGAGGTTGTCAACATAAGTCTTCACTTGATGTACATCATCCCGAGCTTCATCAGCAGCCACTTGAAGCTCATGCACTCGACCAACTTCACTATTTTGAGCCTGATGGAGTGCTTTCTTGGCATCCGCAATGGCTTTCATCCCATTTTTTTTGAGCTCCCTCCAATAAATTATTGAGTTGGTCAAGTTCCCCAGTAATAGCATCTAACTATTTCTGAAGGTGCATCTACTGGATGACTTTATCTTTGATCTTATGCTTCAGCTCCTTCGTCTTGGCAGCATAGTCAGCCTCATCTCGGGATACCATAGCCTCAAATTCACTGATATTGGCTGACAGCTTCACCCTGGTCAGATATTCATGGCACTTTTTCATCTGCTCCCTTCTTAAGCGGACTTGCTTCAACGCGGCATGGGTCTTTTGATATCCAAAACTGACAAGTCCTAGCATTAAAAATAGGGATGACAATCGCGGGATCTTCGACGACATCTCTTCTAAAGGCACTTCGAATATGATCTTCCATATGTTTTTCCATGTCTTGCGTCGTGAAAATTGGAGTGCTTTTTTACTTTTGGATCCGACTCAGCATCACGGTCACAGGGGGAATGTAATCTCGGATTAATGCACTTAAGGAAGTGCCCTGTTCTGCTCCTTCCCCCCTGACATGTGCTTCTTCACTTTCAATTCCCGTTGGGGCGGAGGCTGAGGCTTCACCTCCAGATCTAGCCACTGAAATTGATGGCCCTACATAATCATTGAAATTTTTGGTTAGTTTCAAAGAATAAAAAAATTTGAGTGATTGTCTTGCAAATTAAGTACAGTCACAAATATTGTTATCCCTTACCCAACGGTAAATCAGTAACTTGAGAAGGCTCCTCCTCGTCTTTCCTAGTTTCAACAAGCTTTTCAGGGTAAGTTTGAGGAAGCTCTATGGGGTTCAGCTTTACCTGGGATAATGTCTCTACAATAGTAGGGTTTTCTGTACCCCCTTCAGGCATTGGTAGTTCAATATCTTGCTCAAATAGAACTTCACAATTCAACCGATCATGATTATACATGTAATAAGAAGTTATTTTTAATAGGACGAAGGATAACACTCACGTCCATAATCTTCAAAATTACATGGTAATATAACATGATCTAAAAAATCTTCAAAAGATGCGCCAAGTCCCATCATTTCATCCAATGTAATATCAGAATCCTGGTTAATCTCACCAGTGGGAGCATTTGGTACGTCTTCTTGGCGACCTTCATCCTGCGGTCCTTGACCCTGGACAGCATCTTCAGATAAAGTGGCAGCGTCAGTTACAATGGCCGCCAAAAGCTCTAATGCAGAGGTTGAACCTAAAGTATCACAGAATGGAAGTCAGTCGATGTTTTATTTGACATTTTATGAAGCATTGTTAACTTTCCAGAAGCAGGTTCTTCTCTTCTTGAAACAGCAGTAGGAGGGATACTGGGAACAGATGTTGGCTCTTCTCTAGGAGCAGCCATGTCAGCCTGAACTTGTGATTGTTCACCAGTACCCTCCATGGTCCTCAAAGGAGGGCCACTCCTCTACTTTAGAGGGGAAAATGAATAAGCCCCTGAAATCCCAAGGAAAATGAGAAATCATTTCATAGTTTAAGACTCGTGATTATCCAAAGGGCTTACCACTACTAATGAATCATTTAGCTGTGGACTTCCTCCTTCGTTGCTTTTTCTTGCTTGGATTTTTGAGAGTGTCAGTAGTCTCCCTTATAGGCACTTTAATAGGAGAATGGAAAGCCATATCCAACTCCCCATCCATGGCTTGCTGGCCTGGAGATATCTCACCCGACTCACGAGGAGATTCAACAGCAGCCTCGATGGAAGTACCACCAGGGCTATATTGTGGAAAAGGAACCTCAGTAGTTCCTTTATTTTCAAGCTTCATAATGAAGAAAATAATTTCCTTGATTAACAAAACTTTTACTGAAATCAAGTTGCAAATAAAATAAGGAAATAAAACTTACATCTTCAGGAGCCACGTAATCGTGCCACTCCTCATCTCCAGAATCATCAGTCCCCTCAGCGGTGCCACGGTCTATCATTTCCTTCACCCTCTTAGTGACAGGAATAGAATCTTCAGTGGCATATATGAGTATTTCCAGCTCTTTGATATAATCCGACACTTCATCGGGGTTATCCTTGTAGTGAATATCTGTAGAAGCCACAATATTCCCAATTCCATGGAGGTGTATCGCCTTGCAAAAATCCATCCAGGCAGTTTCAGCACCACAGTATAAACTCTGCCATGTCTGGACAGCCTATGGTCATAGATATTCAGTATGTGTACCAGAAGGCTGCGAGGAAGGTCCTACAATCTTGGACTTAAGTTTCATCCCAACTCTTGCACCTACTGATAGAGAATAAGAAAATAAGGCTTGTTTCTCTATAAAGTAATGGTGATTAAATTTCCACAATGAAGTAACTTATCAGGAATTGATGTAGTAGGTCTTTTGATTCTGATTGGAGGATTATATCAGGCATGAGGCCACTTTGTCGTTTGTTGTGCCTCACCATCCCCATCTTGGGAATCCGGTTAGTCAGCCCTAGATGAGGAATCTGGTGAATCAGCTTCAGGTGGGGAAGCATCACCTTCTTGAGGAAGGTTTTCTTTCTCTACAGTTCTCTTCCTTTTCCCCACTTGATAAACCATGTGATTCAGAACTCTTAGGGGGTATTATGCTATCCAGTGCTCGGCATACCATGTAGTCAAGTTATTTTCCGCTTTATCAACTGTTAGCTCAAACACTACCCCAGTCTTCTCCCTAGATGTCAGCAACCATAGTTTCCGGGAAACCATCAGATGTTTCTCTAACCTGACATGCACAGGGGGAGATACAGCAGTCTACTGCAAACACTTGAATTGACGTGCAGATCTATATGGAGCATAGGCCTCACATATAATCTCTCCGTCAATACTGGTGACCAGCACACCATCTCTATAGGCCAGCATGTATGCCCTTAATTCCAGACTGGATGTTCCATCATCAACAAACCGCTCGGTTGGCGGATTTTCATAAGGAACTAAATTAAATTCCTTATACATGGTCAGCCTCACCTTCATGTCATAATATTTGAGAGCTAGTGGAGCAATTCCAGAGAATTCCTACACTGATTTCCTGAAAGAACTTCCAGGAATCTGTACTTCATTTTGTACATTATACATCCTGAAGTGAGTGGTGATCCATCCCCACAAAACTTATAATGGTCCCATTGTTCTCAAAGGAGACTTACCCATGAAGACATAAAGTAATATCCTGTGATTATTTGCTAAAATGGGGGTATCCAACCCAACCATTTTCCCCTCATCCAATTTAGCTGCGATAACGAAGGTCCCTGGCCTAACGCCTCCCTTTGAGTCCCTGACTGGCATGAGATAAACACTGATCCACAAGGCCAAAAAGCTCTCCAGACGAGTCTTCTTTTCGATTCTCTAATTCACCTCATATCCCCACTTCTCAAATTCTCCTGCTTCAAGAGTCGGCCAGAATGTTCCATGAGCACCCCTCTTCTCTATTTTGGGGCAGGTAGTGGGACGAGTGGGCCTCTTCTTCTTGGATCCCTTCTCCTTCGATCCCTTCTCCTTCGGCTCCTTCTCATTCTTTTCGATAAGAAACATATTCATCCACTCCTCTGGAAGAATATCCATTCTATAATGAGTTAAGGAGGTCTCTGAACTCTTAAGATTGTGGAAGATTTTCAATAATTCCCGAGATAAATCCAGAGTCTTCTACGAATCATTCCAAGTCGCCTTGGGAGGGATGAATTCATCATACATATCACCCAAAATAGGAGCCCCTGAGATCTTGTCGAAATCCCACAGACTAATGCCTACTTCACCATGAGTTAGATAGAAAGAATTGGTTTCTGGGCTCAATGGATGAGTATCTCTGGAAGGAAGTTCTCATGCCTGTAAACATATGTTTTCCTAGCCTAGAAAGCTTCATATATCACAACTCCTTTCAAATACTCGACAAACACTGCATAGGTTTGTTGTACCTAGTATTCCCACATCCATGTTGGCTTCACACCTCCTCCCGGATGGAAGTCCCAGCTCTTCATCAAGCCTTTGGATTGATCCATCTAAGAGTTTCAGAAAATTGATGGATAACAATGTGGTTCTAGCTCGGGCTTATGAGGTTTCAGATCTGGCATACAAGGGCTATGATGCATCATATTGGCCTTCTCCACTGTTCCAGAATTTATAAATAATCCTTCACATGAGATATTTTCTGAAGCAAAATTGGTGTAGTTCTGAAACCAAGAATTTGGAAGATAGTTCTTTGCCTCTAGAATGGTAACTTCTCACAGATGACCATAGCCATACAAAGGCAGATAAATGCTCTAGTGGAAGTCATGATGATACTTCTTCAAATACTTAGCCAAATCTGGGAGAGTGTTGTCACAGACGGTATAGTAATCATGGCCAATGATGCTCATCATATCATCAATTCGCTTGCTGGCCAGTTCATCAGCCATTCTGATTCTCTTGGGAGCCATTGAATCTGCACAGAGGTTGAATAAAATAACTCTTAAATGGGTTGATTTTTTTTATAAAATTTGTGAAGAAATTAGAAAAAATGGAAAAGTAATTAAGTTATGCAAGTCTAAATTTGTTTCACAAGTATGGATGTGTCACGCAAGTATGGATGTGTCACGCAAGTTTTTGGCTCTCAAGTATCACCATGCAAGTCCAAATACCTTGACAGCAGCGTGACAGTGAATAAATAGTGGAAAACAGTGCAACTTGCACGGCGAAGACAACTTGCGCAATGAGAGCTCAAAATTCTGAAATTCAGTGCTTTGTGCGAGAAATGGATGCATATATATAGGCCAGGCCGCACCCTTGTGCACCGACACCTTCGCATCTCACCACTTGCGCGGCGCAATTTGCGCGATCAATAGAACTTGTGTGCCGCACGTTCCTTGATTTTCTTCTTTTCCTCAGAGTCACGTCCTTATTTCTTTCAGATCCAACTCTGAGGGGGGACTTTTGTTGACGCTCCTTTCTATCACATAGTCTAAACAAATATGGGAAAATACCTTGAACCCAAATTCATTCATCCTTTGAAGAAATGTCAAAATTTGACAAAGGCATGAACAAAGATTCAAATGCACTTGGGTCGCACAAGTTCCCCCAAGGTCGTGCAAGTATACTTGAGTGTCGCGCATTGGTCGCACAGGTGACTTGCATGCCCTATTTGAATTTCTCTCAGGGTCTTCTCCAGCCTATAAATACCCCCTGTGGACCCCCCATTTAAAGAAAAATGTTTTTTTCGAGAAACTCATATTTGAGCTCCTGGAGCCCTAGTTTCTTCTCAAAGCTTCCGAACACTTCTAAGGAAATTTCTTACCTAGAACATAAGATCTAAATAGAGGGAGTAAGGCATAAGTGTTGAAACTCATCAACACTTGAACGCCTAAGTGGCCATACCTTAAGGTAAATGGCCACACTTGCGCACTGCCTTACCCCTTAAATAGAACTTGTGCACCCCTCTTCTGGAAGTCTCTAGTGATAGTACTAAGGGCTTGAGACAGGTCTCGCCCAAGTATTACCCTAAGGGTTGACTATAGCGCAAGTACCCCCCTATCGCACAAGTATGCTTGCACAACCAGGACTTGCATGCCCACGCAGGACTTGCGCAGCACCTTCTTTTTGGGTGCCCCATCCTTCCTATTTCACCTCTCTTATGCCTATCCACTCATCCTCTTCAAGATTAAGCCTTCAGAACTCTTTCAAAAGTCATTCATGACATGATTTCCTTGTTGGTTTCCTTATCTAAAAGGAATTTTAGGCAACATCTCTTAAAACCTAGTGATTTACATATCTTCATGTCACTAAGGTAAGAGATTTCATTCATTAAACCTCATCCTTTACGATGATAATCCTTTACCTGGGCCCCCCTTTTCAGGTGTAATCCCCAGTACAAGTTCTCTTAATTTGGGCATCCTCCTTAAGAGTAAGCCCCAATCAAAATTTCATAACATGGGCATCCTCCTTAGGAGTAGGCCCCATTCATAATTTCCAAATCTAGGCATCCTCCTTAGGAGTAAGCCCCAGTCATAATTTCCAAATCTGGGCATCCTCCTTAGGAGTAAACCCCATTCTTAAAGTCTAAAAATATGGGCATCCTCCTTAGGAGTAATCCCCAAGTCCCTTGACTTGGGCCTCCTCCTTAGGAGTAAGCCCCAGTTCTCAAATCTTTTAACCTGGTCCTCTTTCTCAGGAATAATCCCGAGTCCTAATTTCTCTTAACCATTTTTAATTTACTTTTGATTTGGGATTCCTTCTCAGGAGTAAAACCCAACCATAAGTCCCCTCCTAATTTAGGCATCTTCCTCATGAGTAATCCCCAAGTTAGAGTATCCAAATCTCCATAAAGTATATATACCTTTATGGACCTTGTTCCCAAGTTTTTTCCCTGATGTAAATCCTAATCTTCATCTATTTGGGAATTCATACATACATAAGCCCCGCGTCAATTCTTATGATGGCATAATTGTCTGGTTTTACCAACACCCCTTGTTTCTCAAATCGAGCATGACTCACGTGAGCTTAGAGTGTAAAATTAATTATAACATCTTTCTTTGAGCCATCAATCATGATTAAACCCCATACCTCTTTACTCGAATTACATGGGTTCTGATTCCTTTTCTAAAACAAAGGATACGTAGGTATCCCATCTACGGGTATGATCCCAACTATGAAATAATGCATGTCCTTCTGAATGACAATAAACTTCAAGTTCCCCACTGAGTGGCTTTAAAACTAGTATGGTCATCATAATGACCAAGAGACTTTTTATAATTGATTAAAGGATACCATTGACTAAGAATCTCAAAACAAATACAAATGATTCTCTATCGATGAAGAACCTCAAATACATATAAAAGATTCTCTAAATATCATACATATTAATCATTGATTGTCATATCTAAAGAAAATCCCATTTTCATACATGGTAATGTAATAAGGATTCACGAACATAAATTAAATCTATAAAGAGAGTCCTGGAGTAGACAATAATTCCCCTCAAAAAGGTATGATGAGTCTGACCTCCCATCCTCTCGACCAATGAAAATTCTTAAGTCTCATCAGTTCATAAATAATGAACACCTACCTTTGGAATGTAGGTCCAAATGGATATGGAATCATTGGATGTTTCCAGTTCTACGAACAAACCCGTTAGAAACAGCTTGGAATGTTTGAATCTTAAATTAATGAGATCATCCCCAATTCCAGAGGAAACAAAGTTTAATGTTTAATAAAAAGTATTATATATATATATTAAATAATGAATTGATCATCCAATTATAATTATTTAGTTAGAAATAATTATAAATTAGTTTATATGCATAAAAACAAGTTTTTCTAAATTTTTATGCATTATGAAAAGATAGATTTAAATTAATTTTTATCACATTTAGAAATTGAATCTAATAGAATGGTTTTCATATTTTGAATTATTATGTCTGAATTTTATAATAAGGTCAATTTCCTTTTTATACATAAAAATAAGTTACTAAAGTTAAATTTATTCACCATAGTAATTACAATAATGGTGTAAAAAGGTTAAATTAAGGGATAATTTCACATACATGACTTATTTTAAAGATATTTTTCAATTTGATTCCTTTATTTCATTTTTTTGGGGGTTTTCCTTTCATTTTGGTGGAAATGGTGGGTTTTCAAAATTTGGGCCAAACGGTGAGCCCATTTCCATATTTAAAAATAAATTTTGTTATTTTTATAACTCCTTAATTTTTTAACATTTTACACTCATTTCACTTCCCAATTGGCATCCCCTGGTATATTAAAACCACCATATCAATTTGGACCCCAAAGAAATCTATAATAATGATGTATTTGGGTTTTTTATTAAGATGTTGGGCCATCCCAAAAGCCCATTTTTTTACTTTAAAATTTTTTTTAAATTATTTAATATCTCATTCATGTTTTATAGTTATTTGGTGATTCGAACTCTCACACAACCCCACTTACCCTAGGCGCACTCCCATTCTCTCCTCCCCCTATTTGGATCTCATCTCCCACGTGGATAAGGTCGAGCTTTCTTAATCATTCTCAAATCTCCCAGATTTGAAGAGGTAAAATGTTTATTTCATAACTCCTTTAATTTTTACACTTTTTCCCCAAATTCAATCCCACATGACCTAATATGACTCCTTCAAGCCTCCCTACCAGTTTTTGTTACTTCAAGATTCATCTATTGGTGGATTGGGGACAATTTCTTCAAGATTGTTTCGAGTATGTGTTTCTCTCATCATTTCCTTCTTTCTCTTAAGGGTTTCCTCCCTCTTTCATGAAGTTCCAAAATTTTCAGAATTTTCGGTTCATAACTAGTGTTTTATTTGGTGTCTTTTTGGTTAAATATTGGGGTTTTAGGTTGGATTTCACTTCTTTAAGGTGTGGCGGTGGTTTTGTTGATGTTTCACACCAAGTTTTGAGGGGTTTGACTCAAAATATAGGTGATTCCATATGTATACATTACTTGATGAATTAGAATTCTTGATTTACATATTTTTCATGTTCCACATAGGTTTTTTGTGGTGAAAAAACAATTTTTTATGGATTTTGTTAAGAGTTTAATTTTATTGTTGCATTTAAGCTTTAAATTGGGTGCTTTTCCTGTGTGACTCTAGGGGTAATATTTTGGTGTATTCTATAGAAAATGAAATTGATTTTTTTAGTGTTGAAAGGGGATGAAAATCATTGTATGTTAATTATTTGGAGTCATGTGGGCCTCAAAAGGGGGTTTTTTAGGGTTGTTATGTTTAAAAACTTGTTCCACTCCTTGAAATGTTTTTATGAAAATGTGTGTTTTTCATGGGTATCTTTTGTGGTATTATTTGAGGTAATTTTATAGAACTTTAGAATGGTTTAATAAATGTTTCAATGGATGACCATTTCTGATTTGGTAGTGTCTTGGTGTGATTTTGGCCTTGAAAGAGATTTTTGAAATGGGTGTTGTGTGCAAGACATAGTTACAACCCTTGGGATTGTTTTATGAAAATTGTAAATATTTAATTAGGTTAAACAAAATGGGAAAATGGTGTATATGTACTGTTTGGTGAGTGTGTTCACCTAATATGGGTTTCTGAAAGGTAAAGTGGTGATTTAAAATATCAAACATTTTTAGAATGTTTTATAAAGTTCTAAAATGTTTTATGAAATGGAAAGTGAGGTGTGAAACATGGTTGTGGGATGCTTTGTGTGAGTGTGATGTGAAAAATGAAATTTTTCAATGAAACATGTATTATGTGTTATGTGTGTGGGATGTTATGTGAATTGGACTATCTTGGAAAGGTTTTGTAAAATTATTTAAAGGATTTTTTAAAGTTTTAAAGAGATGTGAAATGTGTTTTGGGCTATTTTGGTGTGAGTTTGATTTCAAAATCAATTTGAATAAAAAGGCAGATGATGTGACTTGTGTAATGCACATATGGGATATTTGGTGAATGTGAGATGTGGAAGTGTTATTTTTATGTGAAAATTATTTTTCATGGCTTGTTGAACTTGTTTGAGCACAAGAGGGAAACCCGGGTATCTAGGTGGGTGGAAATGTAGTAGTATGCTAGTGATCTCGTGGGGTTTGGCCTCAGTTTCACATAGAAATTTTGAAACTGACAACACTAACTAAATTATGATGAAGATGATGTTGTTTGGTAACCACTAGGTTATCGGTATGCTCCCTTCCAGTGGCTCATGTGTATGAGAACATATATTTGGGATGGTTACTTTCACCAAGATACGAGGTACCATGGACCCACAACATGCTAGTACATAAGGGTTATTTCCTATTTCTTGTGCTCAGTAGATGATTTATTCTTACCATTGTCATACGGTATGTTTGGATGGAAAATTAATTAGCTTCTTTATTTTATTTAAAAGTGTTTATTCTTTAAAAAAACCCACTTGAAAACTTTTTTTTTAAAAGTGCATCTTCTATAAATTGTAACCATCATTTCATGTTTATGAAAATGTAAAATCTTTTCATCCTTAAATTTTTATCACATGAAATATCTTAGTGGTGGTATCCTAATAGTATTTTTCTCATACCCTACTTACACATTTGTGTGTAATTAGACTTGATTATTCTGTTGTCGTAGGTTTGGCTACAACTTTTGTTCCAACAATTTTGGTTTTACTGGTCCCTCATGATGCAGTGTTGGGGAGATGGTTTGAGGGCGGTGCATCTTGACATGTGGAGGTTCTTGGGATGTCCTTTTTGTTTTATTCCTTTGTAATGGTCTTTATTTTTTTTAAATTATTTAATTAAGTTCTGAATTTTTTTAAAACATGTTTTGGATTGATAAATCTAGATTTTGTTTATTGCATTTCTTTTTTTGTTTTAAGTTTATAAACTCGGTTAAACAATTCACAATTTTAAATTTATGATACCCAGGAACTTGTGCCAGCCCATGGGGATCGTGAATTCCCTTAAAGACTTTTCATGGGATGGGTTGGGTGCTAGTTTTGATGGCGACTGATGTACATGGAATTTTCATGTATTTGTATAATTTTCTAACTTAGTTTTAATTAATTACTTTAACCATTTCTATATTTTTAGTTTATTTTTGTAGTTTTGTAGTAATTTAGATATTTTTATAATTTTTAGTTAATTTATATACTTATATTAGTAATTTAGTATTTTTATTAGTTATATTAATTTAATATATTATATTATTATTATTATTAGTTTCACTAATTTTAGTTTAGTTTATTTTATTAATTTTTATTAGTATGTATATATTTTAATTCTCTATTTGTATTTTATTTTATTTCATTATTTTTATAGTATTAATAACATAATATCTTTTTATTAGTTTATTATTTTTATATTTAATAGTATAATATCTAATTACATGTGCATTAATTATTAGTTCTAATTTTATTATTATTATTATTATTATTATTGTATAACATTAAATATTTAGATAATTGTTATTTTTTTCCAATTTGAATTTTAAATTTAGTTTTTATTTTGATTTTACATTTTTTTGTTTTGATTATTTCTCTCTCCAATCACACTCCCCCCATTCCCCTTTTTTCCACGCAACAATCCCCTCCCCATTCCCCCTTTTCTCTCACCAATCACCATCCTCTTTGACCCATTCCTCTCCCTCTCTCCAATCACCCATGCCACACCCCTTTAAATCCCTCTCTCCAATCCATTTTTTTCCCAACGCCTCTCCCCTTTTATCCCCTGGACCCGCCGCCCTCCCTCTCCCTTCTCCCTTCTCTCACCCTCGGCCCCACATATTCCCTACTACCCCACCTCCCCATCCTCATCCCCAGCACACTGCCACCACCCTACTCTCCTCTCCCGGCCGCTCCCACTCGCCCGCACCCCCAGCTCCATGCTCGCCGCCTCCCCTGCCTAACCCGCGCCCCCATCTCCCTTGCTCCCCTCTTCACCCCGCCGGACCCAGCTCCCCTTTCCATCCTGGTTTTCCCATCTCCCTCGCCACCCCCTTCCACCGCTCATCTCCCCTGCTGCCCCACCTCTCTCTCACCCTGACTCTCCTTCGCCACCTCGCACCCCTGCTTTGCCTCTCCTCCGCTGCCCTCCTCCCTACTACAGTAGGTACACCAGCCGCAGCGAGCAGCCCTCCTCGGTCAGAACCAGCGACGAACCGTCATCAGGAGCGTAGCGGAGGTTCAGACATATCATTGACGTGCGCAGCAATTCGCTTGGACTTCCGGAGATTGACATCGCACGACGAGGGCAAGCGGAGATCGAATCATATTTTCAGCGGTGATGTGGTTTGGTTCGGGTGTGACGTCAGCGAATGCACGAAGCGGAGTGATGATTATTATTTTGCGATCGTTGATGGTGTCTCGCGGTGACTCACAGCAATGACACGAGCACGGTGATATCTTCTATTTATTATTTTATGTGTCGTGTCGTTGCGATGGTAGGCTAATTCATTAGTGTCGGAGTTATGACAAAAGTGATGGTAATTTCATGTCATTAATTTATTCCCATGTTTGATTTCCTTTTAAATTAATTTTAATTGGATGCTTATTTAATTAATTTATATCTGCGTTCAAATTAATTATCATTTGGGCTCTGCACACATGCTTTGGTACCCGTTCGTGTGATAACTAATAAGTAATCATGAACGGGAGCGCATCAGAGAATTTATTTATTCAGAATTCAATCAAGAGCGTGAGAAAAATCTGAATAAATAAATATATTAATTGAAAAATTAATATTTTGTGTGCGCTCTCCTTCAAACTTGCATGAGTGATACCTAATAAGTAATATCATGGGAGCGAACCCGACGCAGGTAGATACTTCGACTTTGTGAGAAACAGGTCGTCGTATTTCACCAAGTGATTCAGTGTTATCATGACGCACAAATTATTAGTCCGGACAGAGAATGAAATGACGGATAATTTGTGTAAACATTAAAATACTGTCTAACATTAGAGAATGAGACCAGATTGTATTTTGATTAATTTTGGAATCAGTGATAATTGAATAAATAAATATTCAAATGTGGGAATTAAACAATTGACATTGCATGCACTTGAATGGACATCACGACTCTGACACTTCCATCTCTGCCAGTTTATTTCATAGCTTAGTTCACTTAGACAGTTTTAGTAATTTAACTAGTCATTTTTAAAATAGTCATTTAGTTTTTAGAACATAGTTGTTAATCACACAATTAAAGATCATTTTCCAGAACATTTTTCCAGAAGGATATTTCCTAGTGTCCACTCACATTCTCTCTGTGGTTCGACCCTACTCGCCACTTCTACAGTAGTTAGTAGGAAAATAAATATTGAAAATTTGCACGCGTTGCGACGCGTGTTCCAGTGACCATATTAGGTTCGTGAAAAAATGGTATCGGAGGATGTTCGCTCTATTTAGATCATGTTATTTGGGGAAGAGTCGGGATAGACAAGATTTAGGATTGTTGGGATTCAACGTTCCGGTTATGGGTAGTGTGCCTGGACAACACACCTCATGACAGGATTTGAGTCCCCAGGGGAAGTCAAGATTTTTTTTAGTCCTTTGGGTTTCTTTGTTTGATGAAGATTAAGGGAAATGAAAAGATAGTTGTGTTAATGGTCTCAGTGAGCTTGACGGTCCTATAAATCCATGTGGAACCATGAATAATTTCCTAGAACACTCTCTATGATGGTGAAGTGATTGGAGTACAGCCGCCAACAATATGTCCAAGTCACCCACATAAACTAGTTTCCTCTCGCATTGTCTTGTGTTCTTTAGTTTTGAAATTTGGAAGTTTGGTTTTAATGAAAGAATGACATGGTTTTAAGAAGCATTAAGTTTTTGTGAAATTATTTTCTAATAAATAGGGAATGGTTTGATTTATGAAATGGTGGAACAGAATTTTCATAATTGTTTTGAAATGGAAATGGTGTATTTACACCTCTTTCAAAAGTAGGAAATATGTTAAATTTGGTTTTGAAAAAGTTTTTCCAATAGACTTTTCTATAATATTGAAAGGTTTTTTAATGGGATTTACTATTTTGGAAGTCATGTGTGGAGGTTTGAAATTGATTTTGATTTGGTAACTAGAGATCATTTGAAATTGTTTACAAAATTTTGGAATCTTGTTTTAAAATGAGAAGAGTTGAGTTCCTTATTAAATATGGATTTATGAGATGGAGTTTCTCATAAAATTTGAAGTGTTTTGATATGAGCTGAAATGTTTTGAAATTAATGTACATGAATTGAAAGTGAGTTTTCATTTGAATTATTGGTAATTTGATTTCTTGGTTAACGGTCTTGAGAAAAAGGAAGTATTGGTTGACTGTTTTGGTTTTGAAAAGTGGAATGAATTTTTGTTTTGAACTTTGGTATTTCTATGAGAAACCAAATGAATGGGGTTATATGGGATGATTGATGGTTAATGGCATGACTGGATGGGTGTCGGGATATATATGAGGTGGGTTCCCAGTGTGGCATAGAAACATGCACGTTTGAGGCCCTTGGGGTACCATTGGTGGATATGCTAACTGATAAACCATTTGTTTTCAAAGTGATGATTTTAAATGAAAAATAATTTCTTGATGATCTATTTGGGTGGTGTGTCTTATATGTTTTTTGAAATGTTCTTTTTGTGGGTTGTTTTGAGTCCAAGAACACCTCTTGTTTGAACGGTGTTTTGGGTTTGTGTTTGGTTGGTAAGATGGGTTGAAGGGCCGGTTAGTGGTCTCTTTTGGGAAAATTTCAAGAAGCCTCTATAATGGTTACCCTCATGTGTTTGGATTTAATTATGGTATGCCTTGACCAATGGACTAGGTTGGTTGGGTCCTTGGGTTATCTTTTTTGATAAGGTATGCCCCCATTAAGGGTTAGTGTATGACTGAACTACAACCCGGATTGTTTCACTGTTGGAAAATCCTCCATTTGATCAATATAAGGAATATTTTTTCTACATATATATAATGAGTCTAAAACAATACCTTTTTGGTTTTCCAGATCCTCTTGTAGTGGGAGAGTGCTCGTAGAAGGTTGAAAAGGACCTTATTTTCTTAAACTATCTGATTCATCAAATGTGGAAGTGTTCTGGGGTTGTTAGTATGGATGAGTATCTGGATGGTGTCCAAGAGGTCCTCTAGGTCCTTCATAGTCTCTTCGAAGTAGGAGTTCATGTTAAACCACCAGTGTAAAAAATCTGGTAATCAGAGGCTTTTATGTCCACTTTTTATAATTGTGTGAGGTTTTAGAATGTTTCATAAGTTCCTTCTCCGTGTATTGTTTTTATTAGTCACAATGGTCATGTCTGGTGATGACTTGTTATGTCATGTTCTTTTTTGACTATAAAGTTGTGGTTGTACAATCTTTTGTGGGTCTTGGTTTTGTCAAAAGTGTGTATCCTTTTAGGAGATCTCAACATACTTTGTTTATTGGAAGGTGTTTCTATATATCCTTTCCTATTTCTATTTCTCATCCAAAGAAACAAGGGGTGATGTGTTTGCATCATCAAAACAATTGTTTCAATGAAATTTTGGGTGTTGGTAAAGTGAGGTTGGAGTGTGTTATGTCTTGTTGAACCCATATGGAATCTCAGTGGAGTAGTTTTTGGAACCAGAAGAATAAATTCCATTCACGGTTTTCAAAAGACTAACTGCAAGGCTGAAGATGCTTCAATAAATTGATCTCCAACCATAGGTTCTGTAGTGAAGATGACGCTTATCCAGGGAAATCCCAGGGTCAATAAAACCTTTGGTTTTATTCCTGTCCTCAGTATGAAAGACGGGAATAGTTTAATCCTCTTGTGTCATTATCTTGTTCCAGTTCTTCCAGTTTGGTGTTAGAGGTGTGAGGACCTTGTTTCCATGTTTTATCTTGAGATTATTCTTCCCCCATTTGGTTTCCATCTAGTTTGTGTAGAAGAGATTGAAATTTGGGCTTAGCAGATTAATGCGCTCTATTTGTGCAAGGTTATTAGAAATTGTGTGCCAACCTAGGGAATCATGCGATAAGATACAGTAACTATCACATGGTATCCACATTACTATGCATCTTGGCCCATGTAACTGTGTGAAGTTTCCACTTTGGACAGAATGTTGGCACGGTTAGCGCACGGTTTCCCAAACTGTGTGGACTAACCATGCGACCATTCCAACTCTTTAAATTTTGTGTTTTTTTTTTGATGGACTGTTCTAGTCGGTTTAGATCATTGGTTCTTATAGTGGGAATACCCATTATGGATCTCATTTAAGTTCTTTTGAAAAAATATAATGATATTTTACCCCTTATGTCGAGGAGTCCATTTGGTCCTCCCCCAGTTAGTGTCCTGATTCCGTCTTGGGAAAATTTAAGTTGTCTCTTATGGTGGGAGCCCATTTGTGTCTCCCTGTATCAATAACTCGGTTTGGTACCTGGTCTTGGATTAGTGGTAGGTAGTCTCGTTCAAATATATCAAACTACCAACTTCTTCCTCAGGTAAACGTTGGGATTGGTGAGCACCCAACAATTTAGTAAAAGTAAGGTCAGTGTAACATTGTTCAATGTTGTTGTTCGTTTGGGTAAACTACTTGAGTCATGTTTAGATAGTATTTTAGTAGTTATATTTTGGGATGTAGTTTGAATATACTTGATCATTTCAGGACGTGGTCTATTTTTTGGTTGGGGAGAGTATTCAATCCTTTATTGATCAATTGGAGGTGTTTTGGCCATTTGGGGGTGGGATAAACATGGAAAAGGAGTCTATTTTGGCCTTTCAATTGGGTTTGGTTTTTTTCCTTTGGCCTTTCTAATGATTTATGAGGGAATAAATTTTTATGGTGGGGATTATTGTCACATATATGACTTCTTTTAATGGTTTTTTAATTTAATTTACTTTATTTTTTTTGTTTTGGTGGTTTCCCATTCATTTTGGTGGAAATGGTGGATTTTTAAAATTTGGGCCAAACCATGAGCCCATTTCAATATTTGAAAATAAATTTTGTTTCTTTTATAACACCTTCATTTTTTCAACATTTTACAGACATTCCACTTCCCAATTGGCATCCCCTAGTATATTAAAACAACCATATCAATTTGGACCCCCTAGGAATCCCTAATAATGATGGATTTGGATTTTTTATTAAGGTGTTGGGCCAACCCAAAATCTCATTCATTATTTAAAATATGTTTTTCATTATTTAATATCTCATTAAATTTTTATGGTTTTTTAGTGATTCAAACTCTCACCTATTACTATATACCCAAGTCACTCTCATATGCTCTCTTCCCCATATTTTGATCTAATCACTCCTAAGGTTAGGTCGATCTTCTTTAATCATTCTCAAATCGCCCATATTTGAAGAGGTAAAATGTTTGTTTTATAACTCCTTAAATTTTCACTAGTTATTCCCAAATTCAGTACTCCATTGACCTACTATGAATCCTTAGATACTCCATATAAGTTTTTATTACTTCTAGATTCAACTATTGGTGGATTTGGGTAGATTTATTCAATATTGTTTCAAGTAAGTGTTTCTCTCTTCATTTCCTTCCTTCTCCTTAGGGTTTCTCCCTCTTTAATGGAGTTCTAAAATGTAAATAAGTTAGGGTTCGTACCTAGGGTTTTATTTGGTGCCTTTTTGGTCAAATATTTGGGTTTTAGTTTGTATTTCACTTCTTTGAGGTGTGGTGGTGGTGCGGTTGATGTTTCACACCATGTTTTGAGGGTTTTGACACAAAAGGTAGGTGATTAAATATGTAGACATTCCTTCATGATTTATCATGCTTTATTTACTTATTTTTCATTATTATTCATATGTTTTGTGTGCTCTGAAAATGGTTTTTTATGTATTTGGTTAATCGTTTAATTTTATAGTTGCATTTTAGCATGAAATTGGATGTTTTTCATGTGTAACTCTTGGGGTAATATTTGGGTGTATTTTATAACATATGAAAGTGATTTATTAGTGTTTAAAGGGGATTCCAATTCTAATTTGTTAATACGTTGGTGTCATGTGGGCCTCAAAAGGGGTTTTAAGGGGTGTTATGTGTAAAACCTGGTTCCACTCCTTGAAAGTGTTTTAGGAAAAATATGTTTTTTTCATGGGTATCTTTTGTGGAATTATTTGAGGTAATTTTATAAAACTTGAGAATGGTTTAATAAATGTTTTAAGGTATTCCCATTTCTTCTTTGGTAGGGTATTTGTGTGATTTTGACCTTGAAAGAGGGTTTTGAAATGGGTGTTGAGTGCAAGACTTGGTTACACCCCTTGGGTTTGTTTTATAAAAATTGTAAATATTTTATTTGGTTAAACAAAGTGGTAAAATGGTGTATATGTATTATTCAGTGAGTTTGTTCACCTAATGTGGATTTTTGAAAGGTAAAGTGGTGATTTATGATGTTAAACATTTATAGAATTTTTTATAAGGTGATGAAATTTTTTATTAAATGGAAAGAGGGATGAGAAACATGATTGTGGGCTGTTTTGTGTGAGTGTGATGTGAAAAATGAGTTTTTTCGATGAAAGAAGTATTATGTGCTATGTGTGTGTGATGTTATTTGAATTACAATATCTTTTAAAGGTTTTGTATTAAAATTTAAAGGATTTTTTGAAGTGTTAAAGATATGTGAAAAGTGTTGTGGGCTATTTTGGTGAGAGTTTGATTTCAAAATCAATTTGAATAAAAATGGGGATGAAGTGACTTGTGGGATGTTCATGTGGGATGTTTGGGGAATGTGTAATTTGGAAGTGGTATTTTCATGTGAAAATTATTTTTCAGGGCTTTTTGAACATTTTTTAGCACAAGAAGGAAACCTGAGTATTTATATGGGTGGACGTATACTAGTATGCTAGTGATCCCGTGGGGTTTGACCTTAGTTTCACGTAGAAAATTTGACGATGATTTCACTAACTAAACTATGATTATGATGATGGGGAACCACCAGGTTATGGGTATTCTCCCTACTAGTGGCTCGTGTGCATGAGAACAGATATTTTTTATGGTTACTTTCACAGAGATATGAGGTACTTGGGACACACAGTGAGATAGTGCCAAAGGGTTACTTCAAATTTCTTGTTCTCATTGGATGATTTGTGCATACCATCAGAATATGGTATGTTTGGCTATAAAATTCATTAGATTTGGTATTTTATTGAAAATTATTGATTATTTAAAATATCCCACTTGAAAACTATTTATATTTAAAATTACGACTTATATAAATTGTAACTAGTGTTTCATGTTTATGAAAACATGCAAGATTTTCATCATTGAATGTTTATCACATGGAATATCTTAGTTGTGGTATCATACTAGGATTTTTCTCACACCCTACTTACACCTTTGGGGTATGTAGACTTGGTTATTTTGTTGTCACAGGTTTGGGTACAACTTTTGTGACAACGATTTCGATTTTTACTGGTCCTTTGTGATACGGTATTGTGGAGATGGCTGGAGGGAGGTGCCTCTTAAAATGTAGGGGTTCTTGAGCTATCCTTTTTGGTTTTATTCCTTTGTAACTGTCTTTAAAATTTATTTCAAATTATGTAATTCAGTTCTGAAATTTTTAAATGATGGTTTCTTTTGAAAAATCAAGATTTGGTTTATTGGATTTGTTTGTTGTTTTAAGTATATAAACTCGAGTAAATCATTCCCAATTTTCAGTTTATTATACCTGGGAACTTGTTCCAGCCTGTAGGGATCGGGAATGCCCTTTAGGACTTGCCGTGGGCCGGGTCGAGTGCCGATTTTGATGGAAACTAGATTCAGATCGTGAAAAAATGGTATCAGAGGAGGTTCTCTCTCTTTGGGTCATTTTATTAGGCAAAGAGTCAGTATAGATTGGGGTTAGGATTGTCAGGACTTGAAATTTCGGTTATGGGTACTGTTCATGGCTAGCACACCTCATAAAGGGATTTGTGTCGCTAGGGGAAGTCAGGATTTTTCTGAGTTCTTTGGTTTTCTTGGTTTTATATTGAATAGGGGAAATGAAAAGAGAGTTGGGTTAATGGTCTCAGTGAGCTCGCAGGTCCTGGAAATCCATGTGGATTTAGAGATAATTCACTAGAACACTCTCTGTGATGGTGAAGGTATTGGAGTATGGCCTCAAACCATATGTCTAAGTCACCCATTGAAACTGGTTTCCAACCACATTGTCTTGTGTTCTTTAGTTTTGAAATCTTTGAAGTTGGGTTTTAAAGAAAAAATGACATGGTTTTAAGAAGCATAACATTTTTGTGAAATGATTTTCAAATAAAGAGGGAATGGTTAGATTTTTGATATGGTGGAATTGAATTTTCATCATTGTTTTTAAATGGAAAATGGTGTGTTTACAACTATTTTGAAATAAGGAACTATGTTAAAGTTGGTTTTGAAAACGTGTTTCTAATAGAGTTTTCTAAACTATTGAAATATGTTTTAATGGGATGGAATGCTTTCAAGGTCATGTGTGGAGGTTGGAAATGGATTTTTATTTAGTAACTAGAGATAGTTTGAAATATTTAATGAAATTTTGGAATCTTGTTTTAAAATGAGAAGAGTTGAGTTCCCAATTTAATATGGATTTATGAGATAGAGTTTTTCATAAAATTATAAGTGTTTTAAAATGGGATAAAATGTTTTTAAAATAATGTACATGAATTGAAAGTGATTTTTCATTTCAATTATTGGGATTTTGATTTCTTTGTTATATGTATTGAGAAAAAAGGAAGTATTGGTTAACTATTTTGGTTTCGAAAAGTCGAATGAATTTTTGTTTTGACCTTTGGTATTTCTATGAGCAACCACATGAATGTGGTTATATGGGATGATGGATGGTTAATGGCATTACTAGATGAGTGGAGGGATGGATATGAGGAGGGTTCTTTGTGTGGCAGAGAAACATGCATATGTGAGGCCCATGGGGTACCATTGGTGGATATTCTAACCACTAAACCGTTTGTTTTCAAAGAGATAATATTAAAGGAAAAATGATTCCTTGATGACTCATGTGTGTGATGTGTCTTATGTGTTTTTGGAAATGTTGTTTTTGTTGGAATTTTTGAGTCCAAGAACCCGTATTTTTTTTAACATTGTTTTGGGTTTGTGTTTGGCCAGTAGGCTGGATTGAAGGGCCAGTTAGTGGTATCTTCTGAAAAAGTTCAGGAAGTCTTTATGGTGGTTCCCCTCATGTGTTTGGATCTATCTATGGTTTGTATTGACCAATGGACCTTGTTGGTTGTGTCCTTGTGTTCTCTTGTTGGAAAAGGTATGCCCCCATTAAGGTTTAGTGCACGACTGAAGTGAAACTCATATTTTTTCGCTGTTGGAAAATCCTCCAGTTGATCAATATAAGGAATATTTTCTAGAACTTTGTAGATTGAGTATAAACCCTTTACTTTTTGTTTTCGTGGATCCTCTTTTAGTGGGAGAGTGATCGTGGAAGGTCGAAAGAGGCCTTAGTTTCTTAAGAGACCTGATTTTTCAAAGGTGGAAGTGGTCTGGGGTTGTGAGTACGGATGAGTATTTTGATGGAGTCTAAGAGGGATTATGGGTCCTTCATAGTTTTTTTGAAGTAGGATTTCATGTTAAACCATCGACGTAGGAAATCTGGTCATGAGAGGCTATTATGGCCACTTTCTATACTTGTGTGATGTTTGGGAACATTGCATAAGGTCCCTCTCCATGTATTGTTTTTTTCAGTTGCAATGGTCATGTTCGGTGATGCCTTATTATGTAATGTGCTTATTTGACTATAAAGGTGAGGTTGTACAATATTTTTGTGAGTCTTGGTTTTATCTGAATTGTGTCTCCTTTCAGTAGATCCCAGCATCCTTTGTTTAGTGTAAGGTGTTTCTATATTTCCTTTCCTCTTTCTGTATCTCATATGAATAAACAAGGGGTGATCTGTGTGCATCTTCAAAACACTTGTTTTAGTGAAATTTTGGGTGATGGTAAAGTGAGGATGGAGTGTGTTATGTCTTGTTGAACCCATATGGGATCTCATTGTAGTTTCTAGTGGCCCCCGGAAGAATAAATTCCATTCGGGGTTTTCAAAAGTCTAACTGCAAGGCTGAACATGCTTCAATCATTTGAGCCCTAGCCATAGGCCCTGGAGTGATGCTAGTGCATTGTTAGGGAAATCATCAGGTCATTAAAACCTTTGGTTTAATTCATGTACTTTGTATAAAAGATGGGAATATTTTAAACCTCTTGTGTCATTATCTTGTTCCAGTTGTTCCCGTTTGGTGGTAGAGGTGGGAGGAACTCACTTCCATGTTGTATCCTAAGTTCATACTTCCCCCTTTGGTTTCCTTAGAGTTTTGGGATAAAAGGTTGAAATTTGGGCTAGGCAGCTTAATGAGCACTAATTTCACATGGTCAGTAGTAACTGTGCACCAACCTAGGGAACCATGCGATAAGAGACATTAGTTATCACATAGTCTCCACATGGCCATGCGTCTTGGCCCATTCAACTGTGTAAAGTTCCCTCTTTGGAAATAATACTCGGCATGGTTAGCGCATGGTTTCCCTAACCATGTGGACTAACCATGCGACTGTGTCAACTCTTTAAATTTTGGGGTCTTTTCATGTCATACTATGCTAGTCGGTTTCAATGGATGGTTCTTATGGTGTGGTGACCCATTATGGATCTCATGTAAGTTGTTTTGGAAAAATATAATGAGATCTCCCCTTATATCTTGGAGTCTATTCGGGCCTCCCCCTATTAGTGTCCCAGTTCCATATTGGAAAAGTTTAAGTTGTCTCTTATGGTGGGAGCCCATTTGTGTCTCCATGTATCAGTAACTCGGTTTTGTCATTGGACATGGCTTAGTAGTAGGTAGTCTCGTTCAGAGCTATGTAAATACCAACATCTTCCTTGGTTAATCATTGGGATTGGAAAGTTCCCAATGGTTTAGTTAAATTATGGTTAGTGTAACCTTGTTCGATGTTGTTCGTTTGGGTAAACTACTTGAGTCTTGTTCATATATTTTTTCAGGAGTTTTCTTTTTTTATGTAGTTTGAATATACTTTCTCATTTTAGTAAGTTTTGTATGTTTTGGTTGGTGAGA
This sequence comes from Viscum album, assembly GCA_963277665.1. Classification (NCBI taxonomy): domain Eukaryota; kingdom Viridiplantae; phylum Streptophyta; class Magnoliopsida; order Santalales; family Viscaceae; genus Viscum; species Viscum album. The sequence continues at coordinate 151,478,539 of OY728125.1, forward strand.
TTATCCTCACTTTATTGATAAATTAGATGTGTTTTGGCCTTTTGGGGGCGGAAAAAACATGGTAAAGGAGTCCATTTTGACCTTTTGGTTGAGTTTTGATTTTACCTTTGGCCTTAATATGGATTTCTAAGGGAAGAATGTTTTGTGGTGGGGAGAATTGTCACATACATGACTTATTTTAAAGGTATTTTTCATTTAATTTCTATTCTTTCTTTGTTTTGGGGGTTTCCCATTCATTTTGGTGGAAATGGAGGGTTTTCAAAATTTGGGCCATACTGTGATCCCATTTCCAGATTTAAAAATAAATTTGTTTTCTTTTATAATTGCTTTATTTTTCAACATTTTACACCCATTACACTTCCTAATTGGCATACCCTAATATATTAAAATCACAATATGAATTTGGACCCCATAGGAATCCATAATAATGATGGATTTCGGTATTTTATTAAGGTGTTGGGAATCCCAAAAGCCCATTTCATGATTTAAAATATGTTTTTAATTATTTAATATCTCATTCAATGGTTTTTTTGGTGATTCAAAATATTACCAGATCCAACTTACCCAAAGCGAGCTCCCATTCTATCCTCCCCCACTTTGGAGCTCATCGCCCCTACTAATTAGGGTGATCATTCTTAATAATTCTCAAATCGACCATATTTGAAGAGGTAAAATGTTTCTTTCATAAATCCTTCAACTTTCACTCTTTTCCCCAAATTCAGTCCCCACTTGACCTAATATGACTCCATCAATCTTCCCTACTAGTTTTGGTTACTTCAAGATTCAACAATTGGTGGATTTGGTCTGGTTTATTCAAGATATTTTCAAGTAAGTGTTTCTCTCTTCATTCCCTTCCTTCTCCCAAGGGTTTCCTCCTTCTTTCATGAAGTTCTAAAATTTACATATGTTAGGTTTCATACCTAGGGTTTTCTTTGGTGTGTTTTATGTCAAATATTTTGGGTTTTAGGTTGGATTTAACTTCCTTGAGGTGCGGTGGTGGTGCAGTTGATGTTTCGCACCACGTTTTGAGGGTTTCGACACAAAAGGTTAGTGATCACCTTTGGAGAGATTACTTGATGATTTATAATGATTTATTTACTTATTTTCCACATTCCTCATATGTTTTTTGTGGTGTAAGAACTGTTTTTGAAGGATTTGGTTAAGCGTTTAATTTTATCATTTCATTATAGCTTTAAATTCGGGGATTTTCATGTGTGACTCTTGGGGTAATATTTGGGTGTATTTTATAACATTTGAAAGTGATTGTTGCTGACACTTTCACCAGGTCATGTGCGTCTGTCTCGTTCAGAGATGAGGGTCCTGTTTTTGTTGCCCCGCATTCTTGCTTTCCAAAGGCAGGCGGCATCCGCTCCATATTCAAGGACGTCTGCTCCTTGATCAAAACGGGAATATGGGATGTCGGTTCTTCCTTTCGTGGATTCCTCCTCGGAACTCATCACCTAGTCCGGGTCTCCCTCGTATACTTAATACATTGTTCGTGAAACTCTTTCTGGATCCATATCTTCATGGAAACTGGTTAATTACACTGCTTCTGTCAGGACTTTCCAAGGGGTCCTGTAAGGTCAGCAACCTTCGGTTAGGGGATTATTCACGTTGGGAATCACTGGTGTGTCTAGATGCTGGGGATTGGTGTGTCTATCTTATGTCCCTTATTATAGGGCTTCTTGAGGGTGCGAAATCCCGATGCATCCCACATCCAACGTGGGAAATCATATTCCATGGGCATGTATCTGAGTTTTTCCTTAGCTTCCCATGTTTAACACAGGGCATGCCGCAAGTTTAACGTCTAGAGGAGATAGATCGGGATGATCATAACACTGACTAGAGTGGATCAGATGGAGGAACCCCCTATAAATAACACTGATACTGGGGCCATTGTGTGGGTGGTTTCCCGAATGTTATTATTTGGAATGGGGAATGGGGTGGCATGATCCCACCGGGATGTGGTGGCCCGGGTAAAAATTAGGATGGATGATGGAAGGTTTCGTTAGGGGGTAGTGAATGGGATGGAACCATCATGATGATGACGATGGTTTCGGGCTTGAGCATCGAAGAGGATTCCTATATATCCTCATGGCATGGAATCAAAGTCCATGTAGTTCGTCTGATGACAGCTTACTGCTGATTGGGGTTCAACGGATTACCATTGGATAGGGTCACCATGGCTTACCATTGGATGGGGTCCAACAGCTTACTGCTGGATGGAGTCCACAGTTTAACTTCATGCAGGACGGGGGAGAACGACATGAATGTGGTCAGAACTGTTGGGTGTTGGGCTTGAACCTCGTGGAGGATTCCTACGTACCTCGCCTTTGCAAGGATCAAAGACCATGTAGTTCAGATGGTGATGTTTGGGTCTTACGCTTCGAGGCGGCCCAGGGTTTCGGTGAACCGACGTAGAGGAGGACCTGGGGTCAAATGGTTATTGGGCTTGAACCTCAGGGATGCTACCTACGTACCCTACCTCGGAAAAGATCAAAGTCCTCATAGTTCGGATGGGGCATTTAGGGATTGCGCTCTGAGGCGGCCCAATGAGTTGGTGAACCGATGTGAAGATGGTCGGGATGATCGGTGTTGGGCTTGAACCTAAGGGAGGATTCCTACGTACTCTTCCTTGGAAAGGATCAAAGTCCTCATAGTTCAAGTGGTGTTGGTGAACCGACGTGAAAGTGGTAAGAACGACTAGGTGTTGGGCTTGAACCTCAAGGAGGCTTCCTACGTACCATGCCTTAACAATGATCAAAGACCTCTTAGTTCATGTATGGGGCATGGGTCTTATACTCTAGGCTTCCTAGGGTGTTGGTGAACCGACGTGAAGATGGTCGGAACGACCAGGTCTTAGTCTTGAACCTCTGGGAGGATTCCTACGTACATTGCCTTAGCATAGATCAAAGACCTCATAGTTCAGGTGGGTGGGAACTGACGTGAATGTGGACCTGGGGTCCAATGGGTGGTGGGCTTGAACCTCATGGAGGCTTCCTACGTACCATGCCTTGGAAAGGATCAAAGACCTCATTGTTCATGAGGTGGCATGGGGATTACACTCTAGGATTCCCAGGGTGGATTTTATGGTCAATGCTTTCTCTAAGACCACATGATTCGTGCTCAGTGCGAGAAACTAGAGACAACAAAGACTTGACGACTACGTCGTGAAAGGTGCATCTGTGGGAAGTGAAGTGGGGCTTACACATGATTGTATCCTGACCTAAACCATCATTGAAGCTGGTCAAAGTGTAATATCTATAATCCTACTAACTATTGTATATGTGGCAAGCAGGGTCGAACCCACAGAGAAGGCAAATTTGACCACTATTCTTCTAAAAACATACAAAAAGATCCCACTGTTGTCAGAAGTGGAATAGATTTTCTATTTCTTTTATATATTTATTTTATTTTTTATTTAAAATTTGTAATCTAATGAAACAATAAAGTATTTTTGAGTTTTTGTTCGAATATATTGTGAAACAAGAAATAGACAAAGAACAGTGTGAAACAGAGATATAAAATGATGATAGTAACAGTCAAGTAAAATGCATGGGGAAAAGTCTCCATTCTACTAGTTTAATAGGTATTCTGATTCATTTTAAATTTATTGCCTTTCACCACTATAAAGAGAGTGACTTGTATCCCTCGCCAAGAGTTAAGTCACACTGGATGATTGATTTTGGAGTTTGCCACTCCAAAACAAATCAGCTGTGAAAAGTTCGAAAAGATAATGACAACAGGACGAACTCTCCGTAAGTCCTGAAGCATTTGTGAATTGATTATATTCAAAAAGATGTTTCCATGATCAATCTCTCTCATTTGATTGTGGAGTTTGGATAATTAAGTTCTAGTGGTGAAATTAATTTGAATGATCTCAGCATCAATCTCACTGAACAATACTGAATTAATTGAAATGATTAAGTTAAAATGGAAGTTAAAAGATAACCAGTGGAACTTTGATTTATCCCCAAACTACATTATTTAGCTAGAAACCATTTATATTATCACTATCTAAAAACTAAATTCACTCAAATGCGGAGGAGAGATTTGGAATAAAACAGAGGAAGAAAACTCCCTCTACTCACATGAATTATTGCTCCTGGACCTCAGATCTCCAAAGGATGATTCTCTGAGAAGTGCTCCGAGTACTCTGCTCGACTCCGAGACTGGTGTGTTAGTCGAATGAGTATGCCTCCGAAGTGAATGAATCCCCACAAATTATGCTGCTGCTCTGCTTGATATATCATCTATCAACTGCTGCAAATCACCACACATCTTCTACTGACTTCGAAATTTCTTCACCCACACACTGCAAAATGTGCGTTTTTTCGCGACAAGCACGTCATGCTAATTTTTCCCATCTAACTAACTCCCACAGAGTTAGTTTCATGCACCTGGATGCCTCTAAGTCCCTTGAATGAACCTTCAAAAATAAAATAAGCAAGACATGTAAATAAATGAGGACGCAAGAAAGAAAAAAGGTAATTATTTAAGTTAAATGTTATTTTTAATCATTAATAATTAACTAAAGTTAATTGATAATTATTTACTATTAAATTATTTATACAATTATTAACTATGATAAAACATAATTTATTAAAAAATTATTAATTAAATTATGTTTATTGATATAATTATTAAGTTACTAATTTTAACACATTAAACTAAGTTATTAAAATTAAAAAATAAGTAAAAATATAACTTAGAATGTAATAGTTATTTTTATTTACTACATTAATTACAATTATTGCAATTACTATTTAAGAAAAAAATTATTCAATTAATCTATTAATTAGTTTATTTTAATTTAGTAATTAGAAATAATACTTAAGCTTTAAATATTTTTTTAATTAATAAGTATGTTTTATAGTTTATTTATTATATAATTATACTATTAAAAGTAAATTAATTTATTGTCATCATTTATTATTAATTTAGTTTTATATTTTAATTTATAATTTATCTTTTCATTAAAATCATAATTTTTTTAAATTTATAACTTTTATATATTCTATTCTATTCTTTTGAGTTATTTAAATTAACTTTAACTTTAACCTTTACTTTTTGTTTTACGTTAATTTAATTATTACTTTTATTATAATATTTTTTTAATTTGTTTATTTGATTGTTGTTACTATTTTTTAAATTTATCTTATCTCTTCCCTCCCCCCAAATCTTGGCACACAGTAGGGGGAGGGTTTCTTCTTCCTCCCCTGCTCGTCGAATTCTCTTTTGCATTGCGGCGCGGCGGCTGAATTGCTCCAGTGCAGACAGTAACACCCTCCTCTGATTCAGCGATAGACTAGCAGCACTTCAGCTCTTGTGGTGGCTTCTTCAGGCTCTACGCAGCAAATCTTGATCAAGAATAAACCCACACCTCCTCAGCTTCGGATCCCTCTAGCGGCGGCAACGCAACTCCCTAGCACCAGACATCACCCTCCCTCGGTTTCTTCTCCCAGAAACGTGGGCTTCCTCCTCCCCCTCGGCACTTTAGTGACATCCAGCAGTGAAGACTCTTCCTTCCTGGAAACCAGCGCATACAGCAGGAATAACATTTAACTTAAATAATTACCGATAGGGTGCGAAAGGAGCGCACACCGTGACTGATAAAAAATAAATAAAGCTAACAGTGAGGCAGGAGGTGTATCGGTGAGGAAAAATGAAAAAGGGCTAATGGTGAGGTCATCTACCAGTAGGTGAAAAAACAAGAAAAACAACCATAAACATTAATTAAACTACGAATCAAATAAAGAATTAGACTAATAATTAAATGGTTAAATAAATAATTTATTTAAAACAAATAAAATTTCAACAAAACTAAAACAAGCTAAAATTTTAACTAATTAATTTATTAGCAAAATTAAATAATACAAGCTTAAAGAATGAATTTAAACAACAGAATTAAAAGAATTAATTGAGTTAAAAAAATTAAAATAATTAATTGAGATAAGAAGTTAAACTGCATAAAACCTAATTTATTTTAAAATTTTAAAACAACAAAATTAATTAATTAAACAACACTGATAATAAACATTACATTTTATCACCGACTAAACCTAAATCTTTTAAGCAGATAACTATACTATTAAATTAATAAAGTTAAATTATATTAATGGATGAAAATAAAATAAAATTAATAACTAAATTATATCAATACAATTAGAGTTTGGAAAAGGAAACGGTGACAAGGTCACCGGTAAAAGCAAGGTCACCGATAGAGCGAAGTAACAACGAGGCACAGATCAGTTTCAAGGATACCGATAGAAGGGGATGCAATGTTAGAAAAACTAACGGTGAAGCAAGTCACCGATAGTATAAATTAAATAACTAACTAAACCCTAGAGAAAACATAAAATTAAAAATAAAAGTTAACTAATTAAAATAACATTCAAATTAAAAACTGGATATTTAAAAAACTATGATTATAAAAGACTTAAATTAAAATAACTATAATAGTTAATTATAAAGAAGCAGCAAATAAAAATGAAAATCAACAGTGACCCAATAAGTCACCTCAAACACTTATCTACCTCACCGGTGGACTAAAATCAAAATTTGGTGACTTAATAATTAATCTGCATACATAAAATAATATAATTAATGTTTAAAAACTCTTAATTAATTAATTAATTAACTAATTTGATTAATAAAAATAAAATCAAACTATTCAATTTAACTTAAAACATAAAATATTTACTTAAATGCTTGGCAGGATGACTAAAATAATTAATTAAATTTGTTAACTTATTCTAATGTAACTTAATTAAAAGATTAAATATTAAAATAAATACTACATTGATTATATAGAATTATGTTGATTAAATAATTATTTAAAATAAAATTTAACTTATTAAAAATCTAAGAAGATTTAAATAAATCAAACTAAATAAGACATAATTAAAGCAGTTTATTTTAGTAAGATTAAAATTATTACTTTGGTGGCTAAAAATACATAATTAAATATAAAAATTTATTAATTAACAAAATTGATTATAAAAATACAAAAGTACAAATATTTAGTAAAAATGATTAAATAATTAATTAAATCATTAAAAATTTAGTAAAAAGATGTGGAAAAACTATGCAAAAATAGAGCCACATCAAATTCCCCCCCCCCCACTTAAGCATTGTTTGTCCTCAAACAATCCCATGCTTTATTATCTTTGAAAAACAGTAAAATGTATTTATGATTAATATCACACTGTAACATGTCCAACATTCAAAACAGAGGACAATATATAACAACATGCTATTAGAAAATGATTTATTCATATGAATCTTGCTTAAAACAAATACTCACTGGTAATTAAGAAAGCAAACACCATCCTTCAAAGAAGATGTCATGCCTCATACGTGATACAACTTAGTGACTCACTTCAATCCAATATCAGGTTCTAAATCCAAGAATGACAGGAGATAAAATATCAATGGAATTAAGACCTTAACCAAGGAACTTTGTACTTTGACTTTTTCATCTAGGTTCCAAAAAATAATTAAATTTTTTTTGTGAATCACTTCAATGATACAACCTAAATGACTCCCATATAAACCAATTGACCCCTTCTTCATTTGGCATTCATCATTCACGTCACCTTAATGAGATCATTTTTGACCCCAGACACTTTATTTATTTTTCCCAATCCATGTATCATTTTTCTAAGCACTGTGCATTTCACTTATTCAAGGTGTACAGAGGGCTTAAAGTAAACAAAAACGCACCCAGCATCTAGGGTCTCAGAGACTCACCGTGGGATCCCAGATACCCAAATTACTCGAGTTCCAAAAGATTTATATCAAAAATCATTTACATAGTCTCATTATAGAAATTACCTTTAATAATTTAAAGATGAATGAGGCCCCTAGAATCAAAATCAAACTTCCAGTTCCAATGGTTAAGACCATAACTCCATTAAAATTATACCCATATCAATTCCAAAAATAGTACCTAAAACTGATTTCCATAAAATCACTAAGAAAGACCACTCAACAATCATCCAAACTCATTAATTTCATGTTCAAATCAGTTATTACTACCATCAAGGAACTTTTCCTAAGGCTAGACCCAATTGAGTACAATGTAAAGCCTAAAATAATGTAAGAATTTTGAAAATAGTTAACCATTTTTTTACAAAAAGTTGATGTTGCAGTGGGAATTGATGGGCTTGCAATCAATCATAGTTTAGCACCGTCAAGAATTGACCCCCTCCCCCACACTTAAAACCCAACTTTTTCCCCAAAGTTGACTTCTAAATAGAGAGAAGAACAATTAATCAATTAATATTCAAAACAGATTTTCAATTAAGTAGATATATGACAAGTATAAAGGGTCTTAATGAAGTTCAATTTTTTTTTGCCATAATAAATAAATAATCAGTAGGTTCATTAACAAGAATATGCATTAACATTTATGTGCAGTGAATATTTTTTTAAATTCAACTCAAGAAAAAGTAGAAAAGGTGTGGGTACACAATTAATTGGGTATAAACAATTTAAAAAAGTATGATTCAAAAGGATGTTCAGTAAAGCAGTAAGATGTATTCTAAACACCCTATAGACTAATCAGTTTCAAATAAAAACACAACTACCAGTCACAGGATCCCCCCCCCCACACTCAGTTTCTCATAGTAAAATGGTTTTAACAATAAAATTCAACTATTCAACAAGGTGGCACATGCAGAATTTATGCAAAGCATAGTGACATGCAGCAGGATTTCCTAGACAAGCATAATTTTTTAAAGTGAGCAGAATTATATTTGAGCATTAAGGAGCAGAGAAATAAAAACAGAAATTATGAGTTGAGTACTTCCCTGAATATGTTTGTCAATTTCCCTCAAGTATGGGAATTAGAATCCTTAATTACAAAGCAGAAACAACCTAGAAACACAGAGCATGTAAACCAGAAACAAAAATCTAGCAGAGGCATAACAGATAGTTGGCAGCAAAGCTTCACATTATTCAGCACAAAACAGTACAAAAATGAAAATAAAGAAATAGCATGGGTTGACTCCCTTGAAGCACTGATTTTAAAGTCTTCAGTTAGACTTTATTTAATTACAAATTTTTATTTATTAACAAAACAAAGACCATGGGTTGCCTCCCATGCAGCGCTAGGTTTATAGTCCCCAACCAGACTTAATTTCCCTAGATATTTCTATCCATGATCATTTAATGGGAATGAATTATTACTAATGTGAACTTCACTATTATCCAACGATTGAAAAATAGGATCAACTAATAAATTATTATCTACAATTCCAAACAATATTCTCAAAAGTACTTTCATTGAAATAGTTGCTAATATACTGTTCAGCCGATTTTGGGCTCTAAAGACCACATCCTCAGCTCTAAAAATTTTCAACAACTTCATAATAAAATCACAAAATTGACCAGTAATACTAACATGGCTTCCCCCACACTTAGAGGTCAAATCCAACCCAGAATCAGAAGAAATATATTCAACAAACTCTTCGGTATTTTCATCTAATATTCCCAGCACAATTTGCAAAAAAGATAATTCAAAAAACTCTCGGAAGAAGGAGTCATATTCAGGTTCCAATAGGTGGTACTCAATGTCCAAAGATGACTCAAATGATGTGAATATTTAAAGTTCAGGTTGGAATTCATCACAAAAAACATCAAACTGATCAGAAATGAAAGTTCCCAGAAAATACACATGCACATAATGGGCACAATCTAGTTTTTCATCAGGACTTAGACCTGAACTTTCTCCAACTTCAGAAACCCTTAGAAATTCGACTTCATAAGGAAAAAATTCAAAAATGGGTTGAGACAGTTCAAGAAAATAATGTGACTCACTTTCTAGAATGGGTTCTAGGGAAAGATTTTGCTCATCTAGAGGAAGGAGTGGGATAGGAATATAAGCTTGAAGAAAAGTTTCAGTAGGCTGAGGAATCAAAATCTCTGTGGCCTCAAGAGGAAAAGAACCATACTCATCTCGGACCTCAATTTTAAAACATTTATTCTCAGGAACATCTATCAAATCACAACCAACCACATGTTGAGGTTTTTCAAACACTAAAAACTCCTCCACATCATCAATGGCTTGAAGAGTAAGTTTACCCTTGGATACATCTATGACAGCACGAGCTGTAGGAAGGAAAGGTATCCCTAAGATGATTGGGATTTTTCATCACACTCCATATCTAAGATAAGGAAATCTGTGGGTACTGTATGTTTTCGTAGACTCACTAATAGATCATCCACCCTCCCTGATGGGTGTGTTAGTGACCTGTCAGCAAGTTGAAGACAAATAGAAGTTGGTTACAAGTCCTTAAGACCCAAACTTCTAAAAAGGGAGTAAGGCATAAGATTGATGCTTGCTTTTAAGTCTCACAAAAAATTAAGTTACTCACTTGCTCCAATTTTTCATTGAATAATAAAGCTACCAGGATCCTTCAATTTTGGAGGTAACTTCTTCAACAAGATGGCACTACATTCCTCATTAAGATTAACTTTATCCAACTTTTCAAATCATTTTTATGTTTTAGAAACCTTTTGGTAAAAGCAACATATGAAGGGATTTTATCTAAGGATTCCAAAAATGGCTTGTTGATACTAATGTTTCGAATCATTTTAAGCAACCTCAAATAGTCAGGTTCATTATTATTATTCACTCTTTTAGGGAATGGAATGAGAGGGGAATAATTTTTAATAACTGGTTGATTATTCTCCTTCTCCTCAATTCCATTGTTTTTATTTTCTTCTTTAATTAATTCCCACTTTATTTTCTTCGGTTCTTGAACTTTTTCAGGTGCAAATTCAACATTTTGTTCAGGTTGAACAAAGCTGTCCAAATTCCCAGATTCTATTTCAAGCATATTTTTCTTTCCAGATTCAGTTTTTTCATCAGTTTTAGTTTTACTAGAGTGAAGCTTAACTAGTTCTTGGGTTTAAAGACCATATCTAGTGGATACAACCATGATATTCTCTCTGGGATTAAGAATTGAAGTGTTGGGAAGCTTTCCCTTTCCCTTATCACCTTGATCCTTACATACAGCTTTTTATTATTTTGGAAACCCCCAAAAAGGGGGAAAACATCAAAGGCAGAAAAAATGCAGGAAAATTGGGAAAACATGGGGGAGCCCCAAAAGAGACTACGGAGGCCTAAAGTAGTGAAGAACTAGGGCTTCACAACTGATCAGGTTCTTAGCTTCAGTAGAAAAGGAGAGCACTTCCTCAGGGAGATAGAACTGAGTTCCTTGTTGAGCCATGGTAGCAAGATGATCAGTGACCTTGTTACCTTCCCTCCAAGTGTGGGAGAGGACAGTGCCATTGCAGATGAGAATCTTGGACCTTCTAATGGCATAGTGGATGGATCAGGGAACACTTCGCTTACCATGCATGGAGTCATGTAGGATGAGGGCGTCGGTCTCAACCGCGACAAGATCAATATTGTGGCATTTTCAGAGGTGGAGGCCTGTCAACCTAGCCATGGCCTTGGCCAGAAGGGAGTGGCCTCTTCCAATGTGAAAAGAGAAAGCGATAACCACCCGGCCCAAAGGATCCCTAAAAACACCACCACCCTTCATCTCATTCATCAAACAAGAGCCATCAAAGTTGATCTTCAAACCAGATGGATGGGGTAACCACTGCACCCAGTGCCCAGTAGGAGAGGAGAGTGCCACTGGAGAGGCCACATGTAGGGTTCTAAGGGAGGGGGCCTCATACCACTTGTTGAAAGCACGGACCTTGTCCATAAGAAAGAATTTAGTCTTGGCCACCAAGGCCCTTCCAGATGTCTGATATCCCTCATATCTGGCTCTGTTCCAGGCCCTACAGATGCACCAGCAACCCGAAGCAAGAATGATACCATGAGCTTTCATCTCCGGACCAACATCCCCAGCACCATGGAACCATCGATCCAAAAATGGGAGGTCCCTCAATGATGCAACTGAAACACCTGTGAAGTCACCAAAAGCCTTCCATACAATTTGTTCCCACTCGCTATCGAAGAATAGGTGGGACGAGCTTTCCTCCCCCAGGATGCTACATCACAGGAAGTGGTCTGCTTTATGAAACCTTGTTCTTTCCAGGACAAGTTAGGATGATTTTGAGAACCAGGCATGTACTGATTGGAGAATTGATCATTTGTACCTTGGTTCCTAGCTCTAAAATCAACAAATTTGGCGCTCTCATCAAACTAGAAAGGGAGATCAAAATTAGGACAATATGTTTGAGTGTGACCGAAAATCCCACAATGATTACATTGTTCCCTTAAAACCCTATCACTAATAACAGCATCCTGAGTATTTTCTTCACCTCTATGGATGACTCTCTTCCTAGAACACTTGTGCTGAGATTTTTTAGCAAGCTTTTCATACACAAGTTTCATCTCATTAGCAGTGGAGTCAGAAAAGTCACCCCACAGAATTGATCAACTAAATTTTGGTTGTAAGGGGTGAGAGAATTATAGAAGGTTTCTATGAGTAAATGAGGATAAAACTGATGATTGGGACTTTGTCTAAGGAGACTTCGAAACCTATCCCATTCCTCGTGAAATAAATCTCCCTCATAATGGACAAACCCATTAATTTTGTGCCTAATCTCAGATGTGGTGTTCCTAGGATAGAATTTTGATATAAAGGCAGTAAACACCTCTTCTTGGGTCTCAAATATTTCTTCATATAAGTTATGAAACCAAGTCCTAGCCTTCCCCTTCAGACAAAATGGAAACAACCTCAATCTCAACTCCTCCTCCCAAAGCTCTCTCAGTGGTAATTGTTTTACAGAACTATAGAACTCTCTACTAAACTCAAGTGAATCCTCTCCTGGAAGACCATTGAATGAAGGAAGTTGATAAAGGTGAGACTGCTTAATTTCATAATTCCTAGATCTAGGGGTCAACCTAATATAAGATGGTTTACTTGATACTATTGGAATTTGAAACTCCCTAAGTCTAGGTAATTGATGGGCTGGAACTACGGGTTGTGGCACATTCATGTTTTGATCAACTCTATTATCCTGATTCTCCATTACAATGTTATTTTGGGAGCAGCTAAATGTTTTTCTAGATCAAAGTTTAGTGGCTCTAATGTAACAGTAGAGTGTCTTTTGCTCATACAAAAACCAACAGATAATATTCAACAGTAACAAAGTAGCAAGAAGCGAAACATGTTTTTTTTAACAGTTTTCAAATTTTTCAATTTTTTTGAGGTTTATATATATGTGTTTTTTATAGTTTTTTTAGAATCAATGGCTCATGCCTTCCCCAGAAACGGTGCCAAAAACTTGACCTGAACCGTCGTTGAAGTCGGTAAAAGTTTAATATTTATAATCCTACTAACTACTATATATGTGGAAAGCAGGGTCGAACCCACAGAGAAGGAGAATTTGACCACTATTCTTCTAAAAACATACAAAAGATCCCACTATTGTCAGTAGTGGAATTGATTTTCTATTTCTTTTATATATTTATTTTTAATTTTTATTTGAAAATTGTACTCTAATGAAACACTATAGTATTTTTGAGTTTTTGTTCAAATCTATTGTGAAACAAGAAACAGACTAAGATTAGTGTGAAACAGAGATATAAAATGATGATAGTAATAGTCAAGTAAAATGCCCGGGAAAAATTCTCCATTATATTGGTTTAATAGGTATTCTGATTCACTTTAAATTAATTACCTTGCACAACCATAAAGATAGTGACTTTTTACCCTCGCCAAGAGTTTAGTCACACGGGTTGATTGATTTTGGAGTGCGCCACTCCAAAACAAATCAGCTGTGAAAAGTTCGAAAAGATAATGACAACAGGACGAACTCGCCGTAAGTCCCGAAGCATTTGTGAATTGATTATATTAAAAAATATGTTTCCACAATCAATATCGCCGATTTAATTGTGGAGTTTTTAAAATTAATTTCTAGTGGTGAAAATCATTTGAATGAACTCAACATCAATCTCGCCGAATGATACTGAATTCATTGAAATGATTAAGTGAAAACGGAAGTTAAAAGATAACCATTGGAACTTGGATTTATCCCCAAACTATATGATTTAGCTAGAAAACATGTATATTATCACTATCTCAAAAACTAAAGTCACTTAAATACATAGGAGATATTTGGAATAAAACAGAGGAAGAAAACTCCCTCTGCTCGCAAGAATTATTGCTCATGGACCTTGAATCTCCAAAGGATGATTCTTCGAGAAGTGCTCCGAGTACTCTGCTCTGCTTCGAGACTGGTGTGCTCGTCGAATGAGTATGCCTCTGAAGTTAATGAATCCCCACAAATTCTACTACTGCTCTACTTTATATATCATCTATCAACTGTTGCAAATCACCACACGTATCTACCGACTTCGAAAGTTCTTCACCCAGGCACTGCAAAATGTGTATTTTTTCGCGACAAGCACGTCACCCTAATTTTTCCCTCCTACCTAACTCCTGCTGAGTTAGTTGAATGCACCTGGATGCGTTTAATTCCCTTGAATGAACCTGTAAAAATTAAATAAGCAAGACAAGTAAATAAATGAGGACGCAAGAAAGAAAAAAGGTAATTATTTAAGTTAAATGTTATTTTTAATCGTTAATAATTAAATAAAGTTAATTGATAATTATTTATTTTTAAATTTTTTATACAATTATTAAATATGATAAAACATAATTTATTAAAAAGTTATTAATTTAATTAAGTTTATAGATATAATTATTAAGTTTCGAATTTTAACACTTTAAACTAAGTTATTAAAATTACAAAATAAGTAAAAATATCTCTTAGAATGTAATAGTTATTTTTATTTACTACATTAATTACAATTATTTCAATTACTAGTTAAGAAATAAAATTATTCCATTAATCTATTAATTATTTTATTTTAATTTATTAATTATAAATAATACTTAAGCTTTAAATATTTTTTTTAATTAATAAATATGTTTTATAATTTATTTATTATATAATTATACTATTAATAATAAATTAATTTATTATTATCATTTAGAATTATTTTGGTTTTATATGTTAAGTTATAATTTATCTTTTCATTAAAATCATAAATTTTTTAAATTTGTAACTTTTATATATTCTATTTTATTATTTTGACTTATTTAAATTAATATTAACTTTAACCATTACTTTTTGTTTTACTTTAATTTTATTATTACATTTACTATAATATTTTTTTAAATTGTTTATTTATTTGTTGTTATTATTTTTTTAATTTATCTTATCTCTTCCCTCCCCCAAAATCTTGGCACACAGCAGGGGGAGGGTTTCTTCTTCCTCCCCTGCTCGGCGACTTCTCTTCTGCATCGCGGCGCGGCGGCTGACTTGCTCCAGTGCGGAGAGCAACACCCTCCTCTAATTCAGTGATAGACCAGTAGCGCTTCAACACCTGTGGCGGCTTCTTTAGGCTCCACACAGTAACTCTTGAGCAGGAATAAACCCACACCTCCTTATCTTTAGATCCCTCTAGCGGCGGTAGTGCAGCTCACCAGCACCGGACAAAAGCCTCCCTCGATTCCTTCTCCCAGCAACGTGGGCTTCCTCCTCCCCCTCGGCACTTCAGTGACATCTAGCAGCGTGGACTCTCCCTTCCTGGAAACCGGCGCATATAGCAGGAATCCTCCTTCTCCTTGCGACGTGACTTCGGGTTGCAATGGGTTATGGGTTCAGAACAAAGGTGTGGCATCCGGGCTTGGCATCAGCTCCAGCAAGGTGCGGCGCGGGTGTAACCTACTCTTCTCTAGCAGTAGTGCGCCATCTGTAGGGCACAACGACATCGGCCTTGGCTTCACCCGGCCAGGAACCAGCAGGGGAAGCTCAAAAAGATCTCGAGCCCAACGCTATATTTGATAGCACCAGGCATTGACTGGACTTCCATGAAAGGCGAGTAGCTCGGATAGATTGCAAGCTTTCTCGAGAGTCTTTCATAGTGGTGCGGAAGGGTACTAGCGGTAGAAGGGTTGCAGCTGGTAGCGGTAACGATGAGGATGAAGAATGGCTATCAGTGAGGGAAAGTGGGAAAAAAAATTCTATTGATGAGGTTGGAAAGGATGTGTAACAGTGAGGTATAGATCAGTCATAGTCATAGAGTGCAAGGTAACGGTGAGGACGTGTGAGAGAGAAAGAGCTACCGATATGGTGTAAAAGGAGCGTGCAGGGTGACTGAAAAAAAAAATAAAGAAAACAGTGAGGCAGGAGGTGTATCGGTGAGGAGAAATGAAAAAGGGATAACGGTGAGATCATCTACCGGTAGCTTAAAAAACATGAAACACCACCACAAAAATTAATTGAACTACGAATCAAATAAAGAATTAAACTAATAATTAAATTGTTAAATCATTAATTTATTTAAAAAAAATAAAATTTCAACAAAACAAAAACAAACTAAAATTTTAACCAATTAATTTAAATAATACAAGATTAAAGAATGAATTTAAACAACAAAATTAAAATAATTAATTGTGATAAGAAAATTAAAAGAATTAATTGAGATAAGAAGTTAAACTGCATAAAACCTAATTTATTTTAAAAGTTTAAGTAAACAAAATTAATTAATTAAACAACACTGATAACAAACATTGCATTTTATCACCAACTAAACCTAAATCATTTAAGCAGATAACTATAATATTAAATTAATAAAGTTAAATTATATTAATGGATGAAAATAAAATTAAATTAATAACTAAATTATATCAATACAATTAGAGTTTGGAAAAGGTAAAGGTGACAAGGTCGCTGGTAAAAGCAAGGTCACCGATACAACGAAGTAACAACGAGGCACAGATCGGTATAAAGGATACCGATAGAAGGTGCTGCAACGGTAGAAAAACTAATGGTGAAGCAGGTCACTGCTAGTATAAATTAAATAACTAACTAAACCCTATAGAAAACTTAAAATTTAAAATAAAAGTTAACTAATTAAAATAACATTCAAATTTAAAACTGGATATTTAATAAACTATGATTATAAAAGACTTAAATTAAAATAACTATAATAGTTAATTACAAATAAGCATCAAATAAAAATGAAAAGCAATGCCGACCCAATAAGTCACCCCAAACACTTATCTACCTCACTGGTAGACTAAAATCAAAATTTGGTGACTTAATAATTAATTTGCATACATAAAATAATATAATTAATGTTTAAAGACTCTTAATTAATTAATGAATTAACTAATTGAATTAATAAAATTAACAACGAACTATTCAATTTAACTTAAAACATAAAATATTTACTTAAATTCTTGGCAGGACGACTAAACTAATTAATTAAATTAGTTAACTTATTCTAATGTAACTTAATTAAAATATTAAATATTAAAATAAAGTATAAATTGATTAAATAGAAATATGTTGATTAAATAATTGTTTAAAATAAAATTTAACTTATTAAAAATCTTAGAAGATTTAAATAAATCAAACTAAATAAGTCATAATTAATGCAGTTTAGTTTGGTAAGATTAAAATTATTACTTTGGTGACTAAAAATACATAATTAATTATAAAAATTGATTAATTAACAAAATTTATTATAAAAATACAAAAGTACAAATATTTACTAAAAATGATTAAATAATTAATTAAATCATTAAAAATTTAGTAAAAATATGTGGCAAAACTATGCAAAAATAGAGCCACATCATAGCCCAAAGAGAAAATAGGGGCTTATGTGTGGTTAATAGCACGAAGAGGTTAGGAATTACTCTAGGAGGGAGGCTCGATGGCGACAAAGCACAGTGGGAGAGGGATTTGGGGCCGAAAAAAGGAGAAGCATCGTCCCCATCACGCCCTTCGCTGGCCCTGGGGACTGAAGATGAAAGGAGCAGGGATGTTGCCTCCTATAAGAAAGTTAGGGGATTACACTGGTATGGTTTCCCTTTCCCCGTAGACAAATTCCACCCCCATAAGGAGGATATCATCCCCTGTGGAGATCAGTGGACATGGAGAATGTCCAAGGTGGGGATACCCGCGTGTGAGGCACGGGGAGAGGTTACAGTTTAACATCATGTGTTGAGGATGAAGGTGCTTGGAAGTTTAACATCCTGCAGCTCGGACAAGGTGGGTTCACTCCACACCCCTAGGAATTACATAACTGGTACACTCTTCTCCTTGGTGTAGAGAGGGGACAGGAAAATCCATGGCTAGGGGGTGTCATAGAGCGAACCATTTGGGGGTTCACATTAGCATGGTTATGCGAAAAAACAATAGCCATTAGCGTGCCTGTGTGAAGAAGCATGATTTGAAGCAACGAAATGGGTAGTATCATCCAAGGGACTTTAAAATCACATCATGCAATCTTGGAGGGCCGCACGGTAAAAGGAATTGCAAAGCAGATGGGTTCATAGGTAGGGGCCTTGTGAAGCTCTATTGCTCCGCATGAAGGAGGGCACTTGCGAAGGGGTGTGTTTCGCGAAGTTGCGTGCCTCATCCTAATCATAGGGAAGAGGTTCATATGGGAGGTTCTTCGCGAAGTGGAAAGGCATTCATAGAGAACTTCCTCGCAGAGAAAAGATGCCTCGCAAAGCAAGGTGTCGTGAAGCAATGTGCTTCGCGAAGTACAGTGACCCTGCCATAGCATGGGGATCATGTGTACATGAAGGGTGTTTCGCGAATCATAAATGCTCCGTGACAACCCGGGTCTCCTTGGGGATCCCCATCCTTCACGAAGGCCCTTAGGCTTCACGAAAGGCATCCCTCTAGGAAGAGGGGATCAAAATAAGACAAAGGGGAGGCACTTCGCAGAGCATAAGTACCTCGCACAACTCATGGTTCGTAGAGAAGAAGGGTGCTTCGCGATTCGGGAGTTGGGAAGTTGAACGGTCAGATTATCCATTCTTTGGGCTCAGGGGGAGCCATGTATTTATAGGCAAGAGGCAACGCAGAGTGGAGCTTACGCGGCGTGAAGAGAGATTTGGTTGCTTCACGGAGGTCTCGCGAACGTAAAATGTGTTCGCGGAGCATCCTGCCTCCTTGCTACGTGATGGGCTCATGAATGTCAAATGCGTTCACGGAGTGTCGTGCCTCCTTGTTTTGCGACAAGCTCGTGAACGTCAAATGAGTTTGCAAATTGTCCCGCCTCCTTACTTCATGGTGGTCGCAGTGCTGGGGGGACTCTATGAAATAGATTCGCGAGGAAGTCAATGGTGATTTTGTTTTGTCTTCTTCTCTGTCCTGAATCTTGGAGACAACAAATGACCCCCCTCAGACTTAGAGCCACCGAGAGATCAAGGGTCGAAGTCTGAGCGTAATCGCCAAAATCCTCGGTTTTTCATGATGCTGGATCATGAAGAGGGCTCGTAAGATGGATAGGGGATGTGAGGGCCAAACGCGTCGTGAATATTGGTGCAAACTGGACGCGCCGCGAAGCTCCAAAGATCCTTGCCTATAAATAAGGGAGATGCACTCTCTTTTTTCCTTTCCCTTCTCCGTGAATTTTTCCTTTTCTGCTCTCGATTTGAGAAGCTTTGCATACTCCGTCAGTGTTCTTTGCGAATCGAGTCTTTGCGGCGCACGAGTCCTCAACTCCACGTTTGTGCTCCATGATCTGGCTCTTGAATGCCTAGGTAGGGCTCTGTGAACAGTCTTCACAAACAGGCTTTGCGAACGTGCTCTACGAATGAGTTTCTCAAACCAAACCGAAAATCGTCCATGTTCTAGAACTTAATATCCCACAAAGAATCTTCCCAGGGGGTCCTTGCAGATACCGCTCGGAGGAATGAGATGGATAACAGTCTGGGACTAGGAGAGTTAGTTTGTAGCCACTCAAACCATAGTTCATTGGAGTAGCTACTATCGGAGAGCCAGAAGAACCACCCTTTATGTAGGAGGTATCCCTTGTTTGGCTTCGGGCTGAGGGATAATATCTTCATACCTGAAGAACATTGGGATGATCCAGCTTACTGGTTTTGAAGCATACCATGTCAGCACTGATGGTTTAGGGTGGTCGATGGTCATTCCTGAGAGGACTTCATGCCCGTCGTTGCCGACTGCTTATACAACCATCTGAACAATGTCGACGGGAAGGCATTGTAGCCGGAGACATCCCCTTCTCTATACCAAACTATCCTCAAGGCGGCATTCAAGAACATGAAGAAGGTGTGGTATGAGGAATGAGACCTGCGACAGGGTAGCAACTTCATGGAAGATTGGGCATGGGCCTACTAGGTAGGCGCCTCAGGTGAGGAGTTCAGAGAGGAGCTGGGAAGAGTGGGCATGTATGAGGCAGATTGGGCTTCCCAGTTTCACATCTACCTGCCGAAGCAGCTAATGCCAGAGTTGTTGATTCGGTGGTCACTAGGGACCAATATATTCCACCTACATCATGGGGAGGTTGGAATCAGCTTATGGGATGTGCATCAGATCTCAGGGGTCCAGATACTGGGGGCGATGTATGACGAATTCTTCCCTGCTATGGGTGCGTGGGAGGATCTAGAGGAGATTCAGCATCTGGCGATGACATTAATGGAGCTTGTTCCAGGAGAGGATAAGGAGGCGGTGAGGGATGTCCACTTCAGTCATTGGTTCAAAAAGTTTCTGAACATCCCAATAGACCGCCAGTTCCCGGCGAGACCTCAAACTTTCCCAAAGTGGGCTCGGAGTAAGGAACACTCGTACTGTCTGATGTTGGAGGATAGCCAGTGGAAGACCTAGGGGTTCGATGTTAGCACTGAGCAACAGCCAATAGTCAGGATGGCGGTATTCCTCACAACTCTCATTTGTGGATGGATCCTACCAGTGAGGGATGACAACATGGCAGTGCGACAAAGCACTTTCATCATGGCTTCCACATTGGAGATAGGAGGGTGGGTCAACCTAGGGATCCTGATTCTCTCCAAGTTGTATAAGATATTGTGGCACATCAGTGTGGGGAAGAGGCCACCGAGGATATGTGGTTCATTCCACCTCCTGTAAAAGTGGATAGCAGCACACATTAGGGGTATCTATGATTATCTGAACCCCATATCACATCTAGGGTTGAACTTCCTCCCCTCGATTGTCAACACTGCGAGAGGTTTTCCAGCCAAGCTAATTATACCATTGATATTAAATCGAGTCTATAAGGTAGAAGATATCAACTTCCATATTTTCCCGTTGCTGACAGGGACCTTCATGGATGATGTTCGGGGAGCAGAAGAGCACCGAGCCTACCTCCTTGCCTTTCAAGGTGGATTCTTGGTGGCCAAGGTGGAACGCGAGCATCTCTGTGAGCCATACACCCCACACCAGTTTGCAAGTAAATTACGGTACCTGCAGCGACTGACCCCGCAGGTCTACTTGGAGGTGCATCATGAGAAGCACCCGTGTGTGATGAGGCAGATGTGGCTCATGTTCCCACAGGAATATGGGAAGATGAGGAATAAACTACCTCCACCGACCATCGTCCTTGGGATAGTAAAGGAATATGCCCAGAGCTAAGAGGTGGGCTAGCCGGGGGAGATGCTGAAGCGACCAACCATTGTAGTCGGTGATGGTGAGCTTCTCCGGCCTCAGGGCTGAGGCCGGAAGGCGGAAAGGGCATCCTGCAAAGGCGGGGCTACTGTAGCGGCAAGGCCTACACCAACTGAGGGGGAAGCAGTGGTAGCGGATCCGACAGTGACAGCGGACCCGGTGGTCCCAGGAGAACAGAGTCATCTGGAGGGGCAGCCACAGAGAGGATTCTGCAGGATTTCTACTCAGGCAATGGGGAAATGTTTGTGACATATTGACATGCCTGATAATGTTGTCTTCTCGGAGGCTTGTGACATCTGGGAAGTCAACCGTCCATTTCCCATCTAAGTTATGGAAGAACCTTAACCACCTCGATATGGACTTTCCATGGATTAGCCCTATTATAGCTGGTTTTTCAGTATCCCAGGTGGAGGCAGAGCAATACATGGCCGAACTGGAAGAATTTATCCACTCTTGGGGTTCCCTGCACCCAATGAAAGACCGGGTCAGGGTGCTGTTGGATCTTATGGTCCCTCCACAACTGTCAGCTGCTGACCTGAGGGAGCACTTCTCTCTGCCAGAAGAATTGTACAAGTCCTCCTGGGGAGACGAGGCCGGTAGAGGGTGTCTGTTGGAGGAGGGTGAAGTCGGCGATCATTCCTCGGATCTTGAAGATTCCATGGAGGCCCTCGAGGTAAAATCCCTAGTTCCTTCCTCAGGGTCTGCTCTAAGGTTACTCTAGATTCCTTAACAGAAACTGCATTGTACCAGAGGACCTTGTGCATAGACCTCATTCTTTCCCCTCAGTGGGTGCCGACGCTGGACCTTCGGGATCCACACCCATGGATGCATCAAATTCCATGTTTGGCAGGGCTAGGACACTTGAGGAGGCTCCCCTGGAGTCTCCAGACCTGCCAACCATATACGGGGGGCCATGTTTCGGGGTCCCGATGGCATCAACCTAAGAGAGAGACCAAGGATTCAATCTCTGTAAGTCCTCTCTACCAATTTCATGATTGTCATCCCCTAACCATGTTCACTGGCGTCCATGCCCCTTTTTGGCGCGTACAGTTCTTCAAATGGTGTGGGTCTCCTAGGCATGGTTGGTCAGGGATTCTGGCAGCATCCTTCCCAGGGGAATGCTAGTGGTCATGGAGGCGGAGGTCCAAAATAACCTAGCAGTGGTTCTCCCAATCACTAGTGGGATCGTCAGCAGGGTTGGACCTTAGATCATCGAGGTGGGGTCCGACGATGAGGACTGGTCGGACAGTCCAGATCCTACCAGGCCTGATCAAACACCGGATGTTGACCTTGCTGAAGTGTTCCTGGGGGAATTCCCCATGTATAAGCCTTCCAATCATGCCGATTGGGACGAGACGACCTCCGATGAAGACGATAGCAAGATAGTCTATCACCGATTGTGAAAGATGATCACGCACTTCATCAATGACACCCCCAAGAACTGTGGTAGGATTAGATGGATAGATTTTGATCGCGGCTGCGCAAACTGTGTGATGGGGGAGTGGATTCCCAGCGTCCCCACATGCTCATCTAAGATCTTATGGTATAAAAGATTCGGGATTAGGACCATGGCCTCGGTGTGGGATTGTAGTGGAGGAAGGCAGTAAACATCAAGAGGCTCCACGAGGTTGAAGATGAGGTCCAACGGCTGTAGAATCGGGCGGACGAGCATTCAACCTCCCTCAACGTGCAATATGAGCTAATATTGCGATTGAAGGCCCAGATGGCAGAAGCTGAAGAGGGCTTGAAGCGAGCCTATGAGGAGATTACCACCATTCGTACCGACGTAAAGCGGGCACAAATTGCGGAAAACGAATTGCCCCCTCTTGCTACTGAGGAGCGGGAGCTGAACAGGCGGGAGCAACTCTTGGAAACCACTAGCCAGAGGGTGGAGGAGCTGCTATTCTCTTTTGATGCGGTCAACCCATCCATGGGGGGAGTCTCCCCCGGGTACTGTAATGATTAAAAACCCTTAAACATACTTTCATTCTTTGATTGTTTGATTCCATAGCATGCATGATTTCAATTGTTTACATTAGTTTATTGCATCCTCGGGATGTTTGTGGGGTGTCCAACGATCATTCCCTAAGCCCATGTGGGTCAGGCCCGATGTGATAAACAAGGGATGACCACCTTATCACCCCATCCAAACATAGGAGTGAAAGCTTCGGGCATCCGGGGTTTGAACAACTAGCCCGGATTTCCGGGAGGGAATGGGAGACCTTACTTTAGAATGAAGCTCTCTCAGAATAGCCAAATTACCATTTTCCCAGTGTGATATTGTGCACGAACGGGGTAACTCCAGGGGTGCTTTAATCAATCCAAATAGATGGGAATGGGAGGTGTGAGTTACGATACCCAATATTCGGAACACTATGGGGGTGGCGTGACAATAAAGATTAACTGTTGACTGCATTCAAAACATAGTATCCTTATTGTGTTAGCCTGGGATGGAGATAGAAAATGAGGGCTGAATGTTGACCATGTTCGAAACATAGGGCTTGACTCAAAATTTCATCTGTTTGTCTTTCGGAACGTTGGCCCAGGACAATAGGCGGACCATGGGCTAAGCATCAATACTGTTAGGGGGTTCCCCTAGACATGAAAGAGGAAGAAGTTCTGAATAAGGGGAACACACAGCGTGGAACGTGGAGTGATGGTTTCTTCGAACAAAATATAACACTCTCGAAATTACGCCACCGTGGTGGAAGCACATTAGATGGGAACATCAGTCTGATCATGGATCATTCGTTATTTTAGACAGGCCCTCTCTGGCGAGGTATTCGTCGCTTCCCAATGTCATCATGGGGCATCCGGAACTTGTTCAGGGAAAAATTGCAGTTACAAGGTTCCCCACAATGGGTTAGGCCAGGGGTCGGAAATGAGGAGGAACAAGATTTATGATTCCTGGGGCTGGACCCGAAGTGAAATTCTTGGGTGTCTCTACGTATCCCATGAGGATGGGAATCCACCCATACTTAGTTCTTCAATAGATCTTAGTTTATGGTCTTAGATCTCGGACCATGGATGGTGGGAAACATTGGGGACATATGATGGGGTAATTATAAAACCCAACGTGAATGGGAACCTGGGGTTCCAACCACCACGTGTTCCCTGAGAAGTTTTTAGGTCAAGAGACCGGAAACGAGAGTTATGATGGGCCCGAGGCAAGGTACATGGACATTCCTACATACCCCATGAGGATGGAGATCAAGCTGCATGTAGTTCTAAGAGGTGGCACAGTAAGGTACCAGTTCCTGGGATAAAAGGGGCATGAGGGTGTGTCCCTCACACCAAAAGAAGTTGTATTTGATGTATCTTGTTTTTCCTTTAAGGTCAATGGTTTTTTTTGTGAAGCGGCAGGCCTAGGATAGCAAGTCCAGACATCTCTGCAAGAATCAAGATGTATGCAAGCATTGAAAAATGGTATGGCGTGTGACCGATACCAAAAATGGTGTCCCCTTGAGTGAGAACATCACGATGCAGTGTTGTTTTCGTCGTGCAGCCAGGATGATAATGTCACAGTTTAGGGTCATGTGATGGGACCAGTCATGCATTTTAACATCATGCGGCCAAGACATAGTAGAGATGATTCTTAGTGGGTAATGTGTACAGTGCAATAAAACATACACGACGTGAATGAGGACATAATCCCATACCACACCGTATGCAATTCTGAGAAAGGAACCTCGGGCCAAGGGGCCTAAATAGAGGTAAGAGGGTAAGGGGAAGGATAAACTAGCTCCCAATTGAGCTAGACCCAAAAACGAGATATCTGGGTGTTCCTACATATCTCATAGGGATGGGAATCAAGCCACATGTAGTTCTAAATGAGATCTTAGTTTATGGTCTTAGAGCTCGGACCATGGATAAGGGAAGTTGGTGTGGAGCCTCGAATGACGCCTTTACCGCGGCCTTGTCCTCCTAACATGAAAATGAACACCGAGGGATAGTGTCATGAGTTTTAAAGTTATACTTGGATATGGTGGGCTGGAAAATGATGTGAATAATGTAACCAACATTCAAGGTTTAAAGGGGTTGGCGTGACGATAGAGGATGTTTGTTGACCTTGTTCGAAACATAGCATCCATATCGTGTTATCCTGAAATGGGGACAATCAAATGAGTGTAGACCATTGACCATATTAAAAATGTGGGACTTGTATCGATTTTTTTTCTGAAACCCTTGAGGAAGTTGGACTGTGATGGTAGGAGAGCCCTTGGGCCTAGCATCCATTCCATTCGGGGGTCCATTTGGGTGTGAAAGGTGATGGAAGACCTAATGAGGGAGAACATGAAGCCTGAAAAATGGGTCAAAGCATGTTCGAGTAGAGTCCTATATTCCAGGCCTTAAACCAAGGTACCCTTAGGGACATTAGTGAATCATTGAAGAGGACTGAGGGGCTCATCCTGGGAGCGGATGATTTGAAAAGATGAGGATAGAACCAAGGGATGGAAAACTCTTAGGGAAAAGAGGTACATGACATGGTTGTTACAAACCCAACGTGAACGAGGAAATAATCTCGTACCACACCATATATCCCTTTAATGGAATAATGCAAGCCAAGGGGCCAAGATGGGGCTGGACCTGAAGATGAGATGCTCGGTCGGTCCTAAGTATCCCATTATGATGGGAATCAAGCCAAACGTAGTTCTAGAATCACACATAGGGGGAAGGATACCCTAATGAGGGGGGTGTATGGTGTGGCCAGTTACTCGACGTGAATGAGGATATAATCCCATACAACACCGTAAAAACCTAAATAGGAACTTGGGTCAGGGGCCCAAAAATGACAAGGGACCTGAGGTTGGGCCTCGGTCGGAAAGGCCCGACTAGTTTGTAGTTTAACGTCTTGCAATGAGGAAGAAGAGAGGAG
Source organism: Viscum album (assembly GCA_963277665.1). Classification (NCBI taxonomy): domain Eukaryota; kingdom Viridiplantae; phylum Streptophyta; class Magnoliopsida; order Santalales; family Viscaceae; genus Viscum; species Viscum album. The sequence continues at coordinate 151,504,841 of OY728125.1, forward strand.
TAAGATACCGCAAACAAGGAAGTTGTACAGCATGGCAAATAACCCAATGTGAATGAGGATATAATATCATACCACACCGTACACTCTGGGTAAGAACTTGGGTCGGGGGCCCAAAAATGCCATGGGGCCTGAGGCTGGGCCTCGGTCATGAAGGCCCGACCAGTTTGTAGTTTAACATCTTGTAGTGAGGACGAAGAGGGGATAAGTTATCTCATCTAGGGATGTGTACGAAACTGTGAGTAACCTGAAGTGAATGAGGACATAATCTCATACCACACCATACAATCCAATAAGAGAGAACCTGGGCCGGGGCCCCGAAAAGGCCAAGGGGCCTGAGGCTAGGCCTCAGATGGGAAGTCCATATGTCCTCTTGTACGGTTACTGCCTCATCCCAGCTCCTAAGCCCACGTGAGTTGTGCTCGATGTGGGAAAAAAGAACCGGTCTCAGCTCCCCCCATCATATGGGGGTCAAAAAGCTGGCTTTTGCCGGAGGGAGTTCCTCTCTTAGAGATACAACAGGGCAGAATGAACCACTACACTCAATATTTGGGACATCTTTGGGTGGTTCTAACGATGCAGAATAGCTATTGACCATGTTCGAAACACAATTTCCCTATAGTGACTTGAAATTGGAACAACAAATGAGCATCGACTGTTGACCATATTCGCAACGCAGGACTTGTATCAGCTTGTTTCTCAACATCCATGAGGGCGTTGGCCCGATGTGCTAAAAGAGCCCTTAGGCCTATCATCCATACCATTCAAGGGCCCTTTTAGACAGGAAAGATGATGGAGTCCCAATCAAATGAGTGGGTGAAGCATATTTTTACCCATCTATGAAAGAGGTGAACGTCTCCATGGAGCGGGATGTATGGCCAGATTGAGATTAGCTCGACATAAATTGGGGAAAAAGTCTGCACCCCACCATATTTCTTGACTCGATGGGAAGATCTAGCATTTGGGATGGGCCAATAGACGAAATTTCTGGGTGTTCCAACATATCCCATGAGGATGGGAATCAAGTCATACGTAGTTCTTGAAGGCCATGCAGTTTAACGTCATGCGGTGAGGACATGGGAGAATAGAATAATGAGGGAGCACATGGTGAAATCGTCATAACTCCCATATGAACGAGGCCAAGGAGGGATTCACTACACCACATGAGGACCCTTCGAGAGGACTATTCCCAAGGGGGGTAGTTGAAAAGGAGAGTTTTGGGGTCGGGCTCAAGACGGGGCATCTGAGCGTTCCTACAAATCCAATAAGGGTGGGAATCAATCCGTACGTAGTTCTAGCGGTGCAATTCAACATCTTGTGGGATTATTAATCGTTTAAATTCATGTAGGAATGAACAGTTTAAGGTCATTCCAGACCGGCGTGCTGTTTAGGGTCATGTGGGACCAATAGTTTAGGGTCATGCCGGACCTTCTGTGGATCAGGTAAAGTATTGCTTGAGGAACTTGGCATTGGTGGGAGGATTTATATTCTCACCATCCATGATCATGAGAAAGTATGCTCTATTGGGGTAAACCCTGTGAACTGTGTAAGGTCCTTCCCATTTAGGCTCCAGCTTGGGTGGTTTCCTGCCAGGGTTCATTGGCGCCCGGAGGGCCAATACCAAGTCGCCTTGCAGAAAAGAGTGGAGTCAAACCTTCTTGTTGAAGGCTCTAGATATCATATTCTGATGTCTTTACAGATTGTACAGGGAAAAAATCCTATTCTCATCATGTGCTTCCAATTCATCCAGTCGAATTTCGACTTCCTTATCTGGCGCCTGCTGGTCACAGACCGTTGTGCGTAACGAGGGAAGCTAGATCTCGATGGGTAGGATGACCTCAGCTTCATACAGTAGAGAATATAGGGTCACCTGGGTGGAATTACGAGTCATCATCCGATAGGCCCATAGGGTGTTGGGGAGCTTGTCTGGCCAACTCTTCTCGTTTGGACCAACCATTTTCTGCAAAATGTTAGAGATCTTTTTTTTAACGCCTTGATCTACCCATTCGCCTGTGCGTGATAGCGGAAGGTACGTTTTGAACGGATGTTGTACTTGTCATACAATTTCTTCATCTCAGATGCTCGGAAGTTGGTTCCATTATCGGTGAGGACAGTGTGAGGGACTCCAAACCGGTGGATGATGTTGGAGATCATAAAGTCAATGATGGAACGGGCCTTGAACTCCTTGAGCGGAACTGATTCTTCTCACTTGGAAAAGAAATCCGTGGTGGTTAGGATGAACCTACACTGGAGAGCTATCGCCAGAGGGTATGGTCCTACAACATTGATTCCCCATATTGCGAACGACCATGAGTACTTGGTGGAGTGGAGAGGTTCTGGTGGTCGATGCATAAAGTTAGAATTAATTTTTCACACGTGAAATCTCTTGGCGAACTCAATAAAATCATGGATCATGGAGGGACATAAGTACCCCAGTATCCAGATCTAATGGGACAGCTTCATCCTAGCCTGGTAGGCACCACAGGAACCGACATGAACCTTGTGCATAACCTAAGAAATCTCAACTCTTTGGATGCAATGGAGGAGAACACCATTGAACCCACGCTTGTAGAGGATCTTCTCAAGACTGGGACCACTCTAGAGGGTAAACTGTAGTGCGCGACGTCGGATTCACTCGCTCTCGTCCCAATCAGCTAGGAGTCAATCGCTTTGGAGATACTTGAAAAAAGGGGCTCTCCAGTTGGGAGTCACTTCAACCACTGCATCTGAATAACCTGGGGGTCCTGATGTGGAGGCCCCAGTGGTAAGAAGGATTACCCGCAGGCTGTCGTCATCATCTGGGGTGATGGGAGCAATAACTCTCCGATGTGCCGTGTGTATAATCAGATCATCCTGCTCGAGTTCTCCAAGTGATGCAGCCAGGCCAGCCGGGGCATCGACTCGATTGTTCTGAGATGGAGGGACATGAGTAAATTCCGGCCGTGATGGAAACTGGGCCATTAACTAGAGGGTGCGCTGCAACAATGCAATGAGCTCTGGATTTATGATGACATAGCCACCGTTGATCGGCTTGATGACTAGTTCGGAATCCCCTTTCACATGCAAATGGGACACATCGATCTCAAGGGCCAGCTCGAGGCCAGTGATAAGAGCCTGATACTCTACCTTGTTGTTGGTGTAACCTTCCGACAACAAGATTATCAGCTTTTCGGGGATGTGTGGAATCAAGATCGGAGGATGGAGCAGATACTAATTGATTTCCTCAAATGCGTTCTAGCGCTCTTCGTCCCATTTGTAGGCAAATACTTTCTTCATTAGCTGAGAAAAGGGATTACACTTGCCGGCCAGATTCGCAATGAATCGGGGGTATGTAGGCTAAGTGGACTTGGAAACCCTGAAGCTCCTGAATATTGCTCGGTGGAGGCATCTGGCTGACTGTATTAATCTTCTCTGGGTCGATCTCGATGCCCCAGAACCTGACAACAAAGCCAAGAAACTTCCCAGAGGTGACCCCAAAGGCACATTTCAACGGGTTCATCTTCAGTTGGCGGGAACGGAGGAAGCTGAACACTTTCTCAAGGTCCTTGATATGGTCCTGGCGCTGGTAAGATTTTACCACTAGGTCGTCCACATATCATTCCACCAATGTCTCGAGGATTGGCTAGAATATGCGGTGCATGGCCCAATAATAGGTGGCACTTGCATTCTTCCGGATGAAGGGCATAACCTAGTAACAGAATGTACTTTAGGGTGCCCTGAAAGTGGTGGAATCCTCATCCTTGGGGGCCATTCGGATCTTATTATATCCAGAGTAACCATCCATGAAAGAGGGGGCTTGGAACCCATTTGTAGCGTCGATCAACAATTCTGTCACTAGAAGGGACAAATCATACTTCGAATAGGGGTGGTTGAGATCCCGGAAGTCAATGTAGACTCTGATCTGTCCGTTCTTCTTCCTGGATGGCACAATGTTGGCTAGACACTTGGGGTACTAGACCTCCTTAACGAAGTTGGATCTGATAAGCTTGTCAGCCTCAACCTTGACCATGGCACAGTGAGAAGGGTGCATCTTTCTGGGAGGCTGCTTGAACCTGGGATAATTTTTCGGGAGACTGAGGCGGTGGACGACTACATGAGGATCTAGTCTTGGAATCTCGTTGTAACTCCAAGAAAACACATCACGATGCTACATCATGAAATCCATGTATCTTGGATGCTCTTAGAGGGACATGGCGGCACTGATCATTGTGGGTCTCATATCTTCCTCGCTACCAAGGTTCACTTGTACCAGTTCATCGACCGTAGGGGATACGCCTTCTTCAAAGGAAGGGGAATCATCCTCCAGATCCTCTTCTTCACTGGCGGAGGAGGGATTCCTAGCGGGAGAAGCTTCCTATGGGTCGGTAGATCCGGACGGAAGGCTGGTACCATCCTGGATAGCATTGGATAGCATATCTGGAGATTCACGCGCTGCTGAGACCATAACGATGACGGAAGTCAATCCGATCCCATATGGACTTCAGCCTAAGGGGACACGCTTGATGATATTAAAGAAATAGTGGCACGTCAGCTTGAGACGGTTAATCCCAGCCCAGTGAAACAGACACATATGACATACTGTCGTTGCCATGGGTCGGACATCCTGATACCGTACGGGGGTAGGAGGCTCCGAGATTATCTGAGCCTAGTTTGTGTAGGAGTAAGAGGCGATTTTCCATCATCGCTTGGACTTGGGAACATGCTTTACTCTTGTAATAGAGACAAAAAAACGTTGACCCATGCTGGGGGTCATGGACTACAATAGATGGATCGAGAAGATGTTGGGGTCATCCAGACCTACCCAGGGGTTAGTTGCGATCGTGGCAGGCTCAACCTCACTTTCCAGAATCTGCTTATCCTTTCTCTAATAATAGCCAGCATCCAGGGATCGGGCTTCACAAGAGGCAAAAGGAGATTCATCACCTTGGATTATGCCTACTCGACCATTAAGGGAGTACTTGAGGCAATGGTGATATGATTAGGGGACTGCCACATGCAGGTGGATCCATGGTCCGCCCATCAATGCATTGTACGCAGTGTCTTGGGAGACGACCATGAACTCGGTGATGGAAACTAGTCCGCCACACTAGGTCTTCAAACGGATCTTGCTAATCGGGGTCTGCTCTGTCCTGAATTATCCTTGGATTCAAAAATCATAGGGAGCCAGGTCATATTCGGATAACCCTAGCTTCCACAGTGTCTGTGTCGGGATAAGGTTAATCCTGGAGCCAGTTCCAACAAGACAGCGGCGAACCTCCATGCCATTAAATTGGCCAGTGATGTATAGTGGTAGGATATTCCCCTTTATGGGAGAGCCTTCATCTTCTCCTGAGAATGAAATGATGGCCTGGCATTCAGCATTCACAATTGTTTCAGCATGAAAGGCTTCTGCAGCTACTTCCTCTGTCTCAAACTGGAGGGGGCTTCTTAAAACCTTAGTGAGGGATTCGCGTATATCGGACGATAAGAGAAGGGCTTCAAGGATGAAAATACACACTGTTAGGCCAAAAAGGTTCTTGAGGACATCATATTTCTGTACTTGGTGCGAACTTCTACTTACAGAAGGCCGCTCTACGATTGCAGGTATGGCGGGCCTTGCTGGATGGACCGACGGTTGGCTGGTGGTGGGCATATCTCGCTGCTCACAAGTTGAAGCCCAGGGAGTGGCTTCCGGATGAGGACCAGATGACTAAGTTCAGCATGTAGCAGGGCAAGGCTGGTCGCGGCCTAGAGGAGGTAGCTCTGCCTGATCTAGTAGCACAAACAGTGGTGGAGGCGGTCTTAGCAACACCAAATGAAAAGGCTGTGCAGGCAAAGTTCTGCGCTAGGCCTACTATCTAGTCTCTGTGGAATTCATGGCCTGGCTGGAGGTGACAACTGATGCGCCTCGATGACCCATATTTTTGTGGCTCCTTTGACATTGGAATTGGATGGGGACGTTCTGGACGTTCACCTAGCACTCCACGTCATCAGGAGTCATATAGGGTTATACCAACTCCATGGTATTAACTGAATTGCACCCTTGACTGTCACTTGAAGATTCATCCACTACTGGGTGGATTAGGGGAGGGATCCCTATCTCATGGGTCATAAAATCACCGAGAGTGCAGGACGACGATGGCATTGGTGGGGCGCGTTGCTTCCCCTTGCGCCGTCGATGCTTGCTCTTTTGGGAAGAGGTTGGTTGAGATGATGATGTAGAAGTGGTGGCCACAGCTTTTGAAGGCTCCGGCTGATTCGTGCTTGCCCAAAGGATGCCATGGGCGCGAGAAAAAATTTTGTGATCCATCCAGTCATCGTAATTCTGGGACCTGTGGTTAGAAACCTGTTGTCACCCGCCTTCGCTGTCGCTACCACCGTCTGGCCTTACAAAGACACCTGCCACTTGTGTTGGGGCCAGAACCAGCCTGACTATATTGTTTTCGACCTGGTCTTCAATCCATTCTTTAAACACATAGCCCTGATTGAGGGTGTGCACCAGAATCCGATGATAGGGGTAGTATTTGGGGAAATCAATGAGATTCACATCTTCCGGCCTTCTACACTCAGGAAAGCATACAATCCCCTACTCTAAGGTGCTATAAGAGTAATCGAGGACCTGATTCTTATTGAATGAGAAGGTCTAGTTTCTTATTTCTGGAAAAGGGTCCCTTAGAGCCTGGCCCTGACGAGGAGCCAGAGGGGCCCGTCGAGGAGGCGGACCCTGATTGTCCTTCCTGGGCGGTGGCGGCGCATTCCGAGGAGGCACTTGACGATTCTAGGGTGGATGCTGCTAAGTCGTAGGCTACGCCTGAGGAGGAGGGCCTCTGAAAGGTGGTAGGGATGGTGCCACTGGTAGTAATTCCAGCTGTCTGTGGGCTTTTATTTGGGCCACCTCAGTGGGCTCAGCTCTAGCAGCCCTCCTCACTGGGATTACAAGGGGCAATGGACGTGCCTGACTGGCCTGTTGCAGGGCTTCCTCTAGGAGTTTTCCCTTATTGGAGAAGTCTTGGATTCCTCCAGGGTAGTTCTAGGTGATCAGATAAGGAACCCATTCCATCCGGACATTCCCTACGCACATCATCAGTAGTTTCTCCTAAGTCGGTGGCATGTCAAGGGAGTATGTAAGCCCCTTCAATCGGGAGATAAAGTCCGCGACTCACTCATCAGGCCTTTGCTTGCACTTGAAGAGGTCTGTGATGCTGGTTTTCTGGGTGGTAGAGCTGAACTGCTTGATGAATTGCCTACGAAGGTCCTCCCAGCTGGTCATGGATCTGATGGGGAGCTGGCGGCACCAGACAAATATCGGCCCCTCTTGTGTCTGGACAAAACAGTGGATCTTAGCAGCCTCATGCTGCACTTGAGTTCCTAGCATAGGCCCACACCTTGAGTTGAAGTGGGACAGGTGCTTTGGTGGGTCCCCAGTCCCTTTAAAGAGGGAGAAGGTGGGATTCCCGAAACCCGTAGGTGCCGAAATATCATCAACCCATGCCGGGTATGACTTATCATCAGGTGGAATGGACACCTACTACGTTTCCAATGCCTCAAGGCTGGCTATGAGTGCTGCCAGAGGATCATCTGGGTGGGGGTCATTGTCTTGACGGGGATCCCTAACCACGAGTGCATTTACAACTTCTTCAACATGGTAGACAGGCTCAGCGGCTCGTGGAGCGGCAAGTGGAGCGGCCTGCGGGCCAGCTGGGGGAACCTGGTCCATATTCCGTGAATTTACATGCCATTCAAGAGGGTTTGGCGAGACATACCATGCCCTCTTTTTGTGAGCTACGGCTTCAGCCCTATCGACAAGGGCATCATGATCAGGGTTTCCTAAGGGTATCTTGCCGAGGCGTAGCTTGCCGAGGGGTAGCTATTCCTGCCCCTGCTGTGTTGGCCTAGGATTGCCATAGTCGGGATGTCGCTCTGCAGTGCATTCAACCAAGCGTTCGTCAAACAACTTCTTCTACTCAGCAAGTTGTTGGCGCAACCTGTCCTTCTTACGATCCTCCTCCGTCTTCTGCACTGAATCAGACGGGTCGGAGTGCCTGACAGCTCCGACATGCTCTTTCCCCTTACCAGAATTTCTGCCGAGTACCAACGCCTTGGTGGGCATGGGGAGACCAAATAGGTTCCTCTACTGATGAGTAATCCTTCCATATGAGTCCTAAAATGGTGTCACACCCTCAGGGGGTAATTCTACATCGAGAACCTCCAACTCATCCTCCTCTTCCACTATGTCAGCCATGTTTACCATGACCCATCCTGGGGGAATTTCCTCGATGTTTCCAAGTGAGTTGGGCTGCCGCCGGATAGGACTGAAGAGGAGGGAAACATACTACCCACAGTCACAGATTTTCACATTGGGGTAGCCTCCTTGATAATTTTGTGGAATATCTTGATACTCTAAATGCATTGCTGCTGGAGGGCCTTAGGGTAACCTGGTGACTCGGGGCACTAGGCCACAGGGAGCATAGCCAGATCAACCATACGGCATTGCTCGCTGATGTCTTTGAAATGAATTTAGCTCCTTGGATAAAACATGCGCTGATTATGAAGACTGAAATGTTTCACCCAAAGGGTGTCGAGGAAACACAGAACTTCTTATAGAGTGAGGGATTCCGGTATACAGAAATTATGTGCTGCCACGGGCCAAAACTTCTTGGGGAAGTGATTCATTGCGAGAATGGTCTAGAAGATCCTTGGCTTAGATTCAGGGTCTAGCCTTTGATTGCCCCACTAGTCAACTGGGGGTGGTTGAGGAACCGACAGCGGTATTGAGGTAGACCATTGGGAAGGGAGGCTGGCCGGTGGAGAGGACGGTGAGCGGGATGACTGGCCACTATATATTGGGCCTTCTTCTGAAGAGGGTAGTGACCTGGCCACTACGTTGCGATAGGATGGGCTGATGGCCGCAGTTCCCGGCTTAGGGGCTAGGGCTACTGGTGATAGGCCACGATGCTGCTCACCTGCCATTGGTCCCCAGAATAGCTCTCTGTGATCTCTTGTGGTGGTAGAGAGATCTTCTAGCGACGATGGTGGTGATTGCACGACCATAACCTGTGGGGCCTTCATATTTTCATCCTCTTGGATATACCTATGGAGGGAGGCGAGAATCCTATGGACCTCAAATTCTGGGAGCACCAGGCTAATGCGCCTCGTTCCTACCCCGACCCTTGACTTGGATGAGCGAGGGGAGGGTTCCCGAGTTGAGTCGTACTCTGCTTCAGAGTCTGGGAAGTGGACCGGTTTGATCTCCATTCGGACTTTCTCAGAATTGTTTTTATAGCGATGACGACCTGCCTTCCTGCCCCTGGGTGGATCCTCAGGACAGGACTGACTTCTGACAGGGGGTCCTTCGGTCGCACTGGTGTGGGGGTGGAGAGGGTTTCCACATGAGAAAATCGGGGTGCGAGGAGCACCGGGACAAATTTTGAAGGGTACATGGGGAGGACCTCCATGGAAAGCACTAGAGAGGGTGAAACCTCTGTTGGGACCGGTAGGAGCATGGGGAGGACCTCCATGCTTGGTGCGGGAAGAGCGATGCCAGCCTTCACCCATTTAGTTTTCGGGGCGAGGATGACCTTCACCGACTACTGAGAGAACGCAGGGAGGATCCCCATGTTAGAGAGAGACCAGATGTTCAATTTCCCTACACCGGCACTCGAGAGTAGGAGGAAATACTCCATATCCAGTGTAATGGGCACGAGAGAGGCTTCTGTGTCGAGCATCTTTGTCGCGGGGTAGGCCTTCATTCAGATTGGGGGTAGCACGGGGCGGACCTCCATGCTGAGTCTCGAAGCGGGGAAGGCCCATGCTCTTTGTGGTAGTGGTATGAGGAGGACTTCTGTATGGGGTGGCATTGCTGCGGGTTGGTTCATGGCGACCACTGCTCATTCCGGCGACCACTAGAGTCGACCCAGCTTGCATGTGGGGCAGTAGGGGCCTCGATCATGGCTTGGCGTATAAGTGCCCCTGATTATTGTATGCAGGGACCTAATAATATTCATCAGTGGTGGCTCCGGCCACAACAGTTGCCGAAGTTGATGCCCCTTGGGAGGCATCCTCCGCTTGCGCCCGACGCTAGCGTCAGGTCGGACGAACCGAAGCTAGTGATGCAGGTTCATAGCTTACATGCTCCTCATCCAGCAAGATCGGGCGGCGGTGCTGATGCAGTTGGGTGGGAGCCCTTACTGGGGAGCCCCCGGAATGGGACTCTGACCAGGCTGGGCCGGATGTCGCCTACCTCATTAGTGTAAGGCAGGGAGTCATCAAAGCACTCTGGGGACAGGCTCCCGAAGTGGTTGTATATCGGGGTGGGGAGCAATGGCTCCCTACGCGGACCTTGGGGGTGGTGCGCCTCCAGATCCAGGTGCGCCATATCCCGGGTTGGGATTATTCCATCCTCCTCATAAAGACACATGAGTTCATTAATTACCCTTCATTGGATAACTTCTGATGGGGATATGGGGTGTGGGCGCCCCACGGTCGTGGACGCAGAGGTCATCAAGGAAGTAGTGAAGCCACGCGGATCGCCTATGCTAGCATTTCCCCTACCTCTGCTTAGACGGGTAGGCGGTGATCACGTTCTTGAAGCAACAACCTGATTCTTGAAAATCAGGGAGATGAACTCGTCAGTACTGAAAGAAAAAGGAATCGACGACCAATGCCCCAGCGCCATCCCATCTTCCGTGATCGGTAAGAGTGATCCACGTTGATAACATTGCAGTATGGGATGTTTAACGTTCTACTGCCCCAACTTCTGGTCAGTATCACGCCAGGCTCGCTATTTTCTTGGCGGGACCCGATGCCGGGTATCTAGATCCAGTGACACATCAATCCATTGATACCCAGAACACTACTAATCTCCATATCAAGGAGAAGAAATTATGGTCGGGTTCACCATTTATGATTCCGACCCATTTGCCGGGGTGTGCGTGTCCGTCTTGTTCAGGGACGAGGGGCACAGTTTTTGTTGCCCTGCATTCCCACTTTCCAAAGGTGGGTGGAATCTGCTCCTTGTTCAGGTACGTATGCTCCTTGATCAAAACGGGATGATGGGATGTCGGTTATTCCTTCTGTGGATTCCTCCTTGGAACTCTTCACCTAGTCCGGGTTCCCCTCATAAACTTAAGACGTTGTTCGTGAAACTCTTCCTGGAACCATATCTTCTTGGACACCAGTGAATTACACTGCTTCTGTCAGGACATTCCCAGGGGTCCGGTTAGGGAAGCAACCTTCGGTTAGGGGAGTAGTCACTTTGGGCATCACTGGCGTGTCTGGATGCTGGGGATTGGTGTGTCTGTCTTCTGTCCCATATTGTAGGTCTTCTTGAGGGTGCAGAAGCCCGAGGAATCCCACATCGAACGTGGGGAATCATATGTCATGGGAATGTATCTGAGGTTTTCCTCAGCTTCCCATATTTAGAACAGGGTATTCCACAAGTTTAACATCCATCAGAGACGGATCGGGCTGATCAGAACACTTACTAGAGTGGATCATATGGAAGAACCCCTATAGGGAACACCAATACTGGGGCCATTACGTGGGTGGCCTCCTGAATGTTGTTAGTTGGAATGGAGAATGGGGTGGCATGATCCCACCGGGGAGTGGCGACCTGGGTAAGAATTAGGATAGATGATGGAAGGTTTCGTGAGGGGGTGGTGAATGAGATGGAACTATCATGAGGATGGCGATGGTTTTGGGCATGATCCTCGAAGAGGCTTCCTACGTATCCCTGTGGCAGGGAATCAAAGTCCACGTAGTTCATCTGATGACGGATTACCGCCGATTGGGGTTCAACGTCTTACCGCTGGATAGGGTCACAACGGCTTACCACTGGATGGGGTCCAACGGCTTACCGCTGGATGGGGTCCATAGTTTAACATCATACAGGACGGAGGTGAACCAATGTGAAGGGGGTCGGAACTGCTAGTTCTTGGGCTTGAATCTCGTGGAGGCTTACTATATACCTCGCCTTGGCAAGGATCAAAGACCACGTTGTTCAGATGGTGATGATTGGGGCTTACGCTCTAAGGCGGCCCAGGGTGTCGGTGAACTGACATAGAGGAGGACCTGGGGTCCAATGGTTATTGGGCTTCAACCTCAGGAAGGATTCCTACGTACCCTTCCATGGAAAAGATCAATGTCCTCATAGTTCGGAATGGGCATTTGGGGCTTGTGCTCTGAGGTGGCCTAATGAGTTGGTGAACCGATGTGAAGATGGTCGGGATGAATGGTGTTGGGTTTGAACCTCAGGGAGGCTTCCTATGTACCCTACCATGGCAAGGATCAAAGTCCTCGTAGTTCATGTGGTGTTGGCTAACCAATGTAAAGGTTATCGGATCGTACGAGTGTTGGGCTTGAACCTCAGGGAGGCTTTCTACGTACCTTGCCTTAGAAAAGATCAAAGACCTTGTAGTTCATTTTTGGGGCATGGGGCTTACACTATAGGCTTCCCATGGTGTTGGTGAACCGACGGGAAGATGGTCGGAACGACTGCATGTTGGGATTGAACCTCAGGGAGGCTTCCTACATACCTTTCCTTAGTAAAGATCCAAGACCTCGTAGTTCAGCTGGGTGGGAACTAACGTGAATGTGGATCTGGGGTCCGATGGGTGGTGGGATTGAACTTCATGGAGGCTTCCTATGTACCTTTCATTGGAAAGGACAAAGACCTCATAGTTCATGAGGTGGCATGGGGATTACACTCTAGGCTGTCCAGGGTGGAATTCATGGTCGGTGCTTCCTCTAAGCTCACGTGAGTCGTGCTCAGTGTGAGAAACAAGAGACAGTAGAGACCTGACGATCATGTCGTGAAAGGTGTGTCCGTGGGAAGTGAAGTGGGGCTTACACATGATCATAGCCCAAAGAGGATACATGGGCTTATACATGGTTAACATCCCGAAGAGGTTGGGACTTACTCTAAGAGGGAGGCCCGATGGTGACAAAGAGGAACGGGAGAGGTATTTGGGGCCGAAGAAAGGAGAAGCATTGTCCCCCATCATGCCCTTCGCTGGCCCTGGGGATCGAAGATGAAAGGAGGAACATGGATTATGCCTCCTACAAGAAATATAGGTTCTTACTGATGTGGCTCTATTTTTACATAGTTTTTCCACATATTTTAATTAATTTTTATCAATTTCAGTAATTATTTTGTCACCTTTTAATAAATAATGGAACTTTGTAATTTTATCACTACTTCTCTTAATTAATCATATTTTATAATTAAATATGTGTTTTAAGTTTTTTGTATAGTCTTTCTAAGTATTTAAAATTTATTAACTTACTTTTTATATTTATAATCTTATTTTTGTTTACTTTTTAATAATTTTAAATGCTTATTATTTAATTATCTGTCATTTTTATTTGCTTTAATTTAATCCAATTTTTAATTTAATACTTTTTCATTTAATTCTGATTTATTTATATAAATTATATTTACTTTTTAACCAGTTCAATTGTTCTACTAATTTAATAGTTTAAGTTTAAGTTTAATAAAATAATATTTTTTTAATGTTAAGTTTTATTTTAGCATCTAACTAATTAACTTTGTTGTTTAATAACTCTATTTAACTATAATTATTTTAATTTAATGTTTGCAGTTAATTAATTGAAGGTGTTCTGAATTTTTTTATACATTTTTTTAAATTAATTTTAACTTTTATTTTATTGGTTAATAATTAGTTGCTTTTATTTTTAGTTTGCGAAAAAATTTGGTTAGTTTTTAGTTACATTAAATTAATTAGTCTTTAACAATGTAGTTAGTTTGACTTTTAATTTAGTTAATTAATGTTTTATTCATTATAATTTTTGTTGTAAATTACTTTTTATTGTTATCGTTTTTAATTTTTAACTGTCAGTGAGTGTTGCACCGATGTTATGTCACACCGAAGTTTTTTTTATAACTATCGGTGAGTCGTGACTCACTGATTACTTCGAAACACTATCGGTGGGTCGTCACACAGATGTTGCGACACGCCGATCCTTCCATCGGTTTTAGTCTCTATTTTTAAACTATCAATGAGATGTTATTTATTTTCCATCGGTGTGTCATACACCGATACTTGTTTTTATTTTAACTAATAGTTCGACAAGGCACACCGATGTTATTTGGAACCATTTAATTCTTATATCGGTCCTTTTGGATTTTGTTTTCAACTACCAGTGAGTCAATGACTCACCAATCCATTATCCTTCCATCAGTTTCACATCATACCGATTACTTTATATTTTATCTATCAGTTTCTCATTTATTTTAACTATAGGTGAGTCATCACTCATCGTTCAATTTATTTTATTTTGTTCCGCTGCTACCGAATCTCCATTTAACTAACAGTTTCAGAATTTTTTCATTATCCCATCGGTATCTCATTTCTCACGCACTCACCGTTAGTTTATTATTTTCTCACTTTTGGTCACTTGTCTATTTCTACTATCGGTGAGTTACCTATCCATTTCTTCTATCAGTCTCTTGCGTGCACTAGACCCTTCATCCGCACTCACCGTTATTTTATTTTTCCCATCGGTCTCTCGATGTCTCAACGATATTTCATCTTTTCTCCTATCAATGATCCCTAGTCTATCTCCTCATCGCACGGACACAATATCCCCTGCTTCTCACAGTTCACGCTTCTGAAATTGAAAACTCGAACCAATCTCAAATTAGATTCAGACTTTATACAAGATCTAAAATTCTTTGCTGATAATTATGAACCCATTCAACCATTCTCATTCTAGGTTTCCACCATTGAAACTGAAGCGGGTCATTGCTTATCGCCGACCGCAGAGGAGGCCAATCCTTGCCATGCCGTTGCTGAAGGTTGTTGCGCCACCACCAGAGGAGTACTTCTGTGCCGTCGTTGCAAAGTACCTGAAGCCATTGTCGAGAACCACAGAAACCCCAAGGCATTCAGTTAAGAAACTCTTTGTGCCAATATATACTGAAGCCGCACTACTTGAAGGAGGAGGGGAGGCTGTTGCTGGATGTCGCTGGGGAAGCCGAGCCGTGTCGCTGCCTTTCTCGGACTGGAGGGGTTTTGCCGCACCACGCACTGGAGGAGGAAGGAACCGCTGCTTTTCTGCCGCAGCTGGTCGATGCCCTACTGCGCCGTGGAGCTGTGGAGGAGGTCTGTCGGACTGATGCGCTGGAGAAGCCACCGCTCCCCTGGTTGCGGCGCCGAAGAAGAAGATCGAAGATCTCCCCCTACTGTGCACCAAATTAGGGCAGGGGGAAGAAGAGAGATTTAAAAATAATAAAAACAAAATAATAAATAATATAAATAATAACAAAGTCAAAGATAAAAATAAGATTAAAAAATTAAAGTAATAATAGAACTAAAGTAAAACAAAAGTAAAGTAGGTTAAAGTTAAAGTTAACTTTAAAAAGTCAAATAAATATTAAGTAATTTATAAAAGTTGTAAATTTAAAATATTAATAAATTATAAAATAAATTATCAAAATAAATTAATAATAAATGCAAATAGTAAATTAATTTACTATTAATCGTATAAATTATTTAATTAATAATAATTATAAATAAATTATAAAACATACTTATTAATTTAAAAAATACTTAAAACTTAAGTAATAATTTTAATTAATAAATTAACCTAACAATTTAATTTCTTTAATAGTAATAATTAAATTATTAATAAAATCTAAAATATTATCTTAATTATTTATTTATTTATGTTCTTAATATTTAATATCTTAGTTTAAAGTGTTAAAATTAATAACTTAGTAATTAAATCTATTAACTTAATTAAATTAATAACTCTTTAATAACTTATGTTTTATCATAGTTAATAATTGTATAAATTATTTAAAATTAAATAATTATCAATTAACTTTATTTATTTATTAATAATTAAAAATTGCATTTCACTTAAATAATTACTTTTTTTCTTTCTTGCGTCCTCATTTATTTACTTGTCTTTCTTATTTAATTTTTCAGGTTCGTTCAAGGGACTTAAACCTATCCAGGTGCATGCAACTAACTCAGCGGGAGTTAGTTACAAGGAAAATTCTAGCGCGACGTGCTTGTCACGAAAAAAACGCAGATTTTGTAGTACATGGGTGAAGAACATTCCATGTCGGTGGAGATCGAGCAGTGACATGCAGTAGATGACAGCAAGGTATTAAATTAGAGAAATTGGCCGAATTTTGGGAGATATGCTCATTCTCATTCCATGATCACACCATCTTTGAGAGCGAAGACTCCCATGAGCATCACTGGAGAAGAGAAAGGGACTGAGGAGCCCGAGAACAGAGCATCACTACGGGAGTTCCTTTCCCTTCTTGCAATTAATTTCACAGTACTCTATAAATCGATTGTTTTTCATTGCTTAAATCAATATGATCAAGGGGTAAATTGTCTTAACTCAGAAATTCAATTCTGGTTGTTAACCTTCCAAACTTTTTCATTCACTTTACAATTTTCAAAATCATATTCAATCAGTGAGATTGAATAATGATTCTCTTTTTAGTTGTTTCACAGCTTAAATGTTTTAAAATTCATAAATTCAAGAACTAATGGCGAGGTAATTCTTGAATAAATTTATCTAAGCGTTAATGTCTTAAAATGTGGAAATTTATGGTGAGTTTATTTTCCAATGTTATCCTTTTCTAACTGTCAACCAGTTTGACTGATTTTGGAGTGGAGAACTCCTAAAGTCAGTCTTCTGTGTGTTGAGTTTCCTGGCGAGGGAGACTTTTCACCTTCATTTACTACGGTGTGATTCAATAAAGTGTGGTGGAGAAGATATCCTTTAAATCAGTAGTTGGAATTTTCGATTATTTTATTTTATCTTCTCCTTCGACCTTGCTGTGTTATTTTAGTATTTTGTTCTCTTATATTAGTTTTACTATAGTTATTAGTTCATTAGTATACTAGTAAGTGAGATAGTATCTTGTCATCATCTTTTATCTTACTTCTTGCTTAGAGAAAAGCATAAAAAAATTGTAAAGTAAAAACAACTAAAAAATTTACACTTGCTTCGCTGCTGACAACAGTGGAGTTACTTTTGAATAAAACCTATAACTCGCATCTGCCTTCTCTATGGATCGACCCTACACCACTATGCTAGTGTAGGTTAATAAATGTAATTTTGAGGGCCGTAACGACCTCCGGCTTGCTTCACTTACACCGAGATGGTTTACCTCTCCCCGTGGAAAAACGCCACTCCCATAAGGAGGATATCATCCCCTGTGGAGATCAGTGGGCATGGAGAATGTCCAAGGTGGGGATACCTCGCGTGAAAGGCACGGGGCGAGGTTATAGTTTAACATCATGTGTTGAGGATGAAGGTTCTTGGTAGTTTAATGTCCTGCAAATCGAACGATGTGGGTTCACTCCACACCCCTAGGACTTACATAACCATCACCCTCTACTCATTAGTGCAGAGAGGGGACAGGCAAAGCCGTGGCTAGGGGTGTCATAGAGCGTACCATCAGGGGGTCCATGTTAGTGTGGCTATGTGAAGAAGAAATATCCATTAGCGTGATTATGCGAAGAAGCATGAGGCGAATCAACACAATAGGCAGAATCATCTAAGGGACATTGAAATCACATCGTGCAAACATGGAGGGTCGTATGGGAAAAGGAATTGCAAAGTAGAGGGGTTCATAGGTAGGGGCCTTGTGAATGTTGGTTTCTCCTCATGGCGGAGGGCACTTGCGAAGGGGTGTGCTTCACGAAGTGGGGTGCCCCAGCCTAAGCATAGGGAAGAGGTGTATATGGGAGGTGCTTCGCGAAGTGGAAAGGCATTCGCAGAGCACTACCTCATGGAGAAAAGGTGCCACACTAAGCAAGGTGTTGTGAAGCAATGTGCTTTGTGAAGTATAGTGACCCTTCCAAATCATGGGGATCATGTGTACATGAAGGGTGTTTCGCGAGTCATAAACGCTCCGCGACGACGTGGGTCACCTTGGGATCCCCTTCCTTCACAAAGTCCCTTAGGATTCGCAAAAGGCATCCCTCTCAGAAGAGGGGATCAAAACGAGACAAAGGGGAGGTACTTCGTAGAGCAGAAGTACCTGACATAGCTCATGGTTCCCAGAGCAGAAGGGTGCTTCATGATTCGGGAGATGAGAAGTCAAAAAGTAAGATTGTCCGTCCTTTGGGCTTAGTGGTAGCCCGATATTTATAGGCAAGAGGCACCTCAAAGTGGAGCTTATGCGACACAAAGAGGGATTTGGTTGCTTCACGATGAGCTCGCAAAAGTCAAATGTGTTCGTGGAGCATCCCCCCTCCTTGCTTCGTGACGGGCTCACGGACATAAAATACGTTTGCAGAGCATCCCGCCTCCTTGCTTCGCGGTGGGATCACGAACGTCAAATGCGTTCACGAAGCGTCCCGCCTCCTTGCTTCGCAGCAGTCGTGGTACTGGGGGGACTCTGCGAAATAGCTACGCGAGGAAGTCAATAGTGTTTTCGTTTTGTCTTCTTCTATGTCCCTAATTTTGGCGCTAACATTGATTTATAAGTGTTGAAAGGGGATTCCAATTCTTGTTTTTTAATGCTTTGGTGTCATGTGGGCCTCAAAAGGGTTTTTTGAAGGGTTGTTATGTGTAAAAACTTGTTCCACTCCTTGAAAGTGTTTTACAAAAATGTGTGTTTTTCATGGGAATATTTTGTGGTATAATTTGAGGTAATTTTATAGCACTTGAGAATGGTTTTATAAATTTTGCAAGGGCAGACCATTTCTGCTTTGGTAGGGTCTTGGTGTGATTTTTTCATCGAATGAGGGTTTTGAAATGGGTGTTGTGTGCAAGACATAGTTACACCCCTTGGGTTTGTTTTATGAAAATTGTAAATGTTTTATTTGGTTAAAAAAAGTGGGAAAAGGGTGTATATGTATTTTTTGGTGAGTGGGTTCACCTAATTTGGGTTTTGGAAAGGTAAAGTGGTGATTTTAGGTTTCAAACATTTTTAGAATGTTTTATAAAGTTCTGAAATGTTTTATCAAATGTCCAGAGAGGTGTGAAACATGGTTGTGGGTTGTTTTGTGTGAGTGTGATGTGAAAAATGAATTTTGTCAATGACAGACGTATTATGTGTTTTGTGTGTGGGATACTATGTGAATTGGAATATCTTTTAAAGGTTTTGTAAAATTTTTTAAAGAATTTTTTGAAGTGTTAAAGTGATGTGAAAAGTGTTGTGGGCTATTTTGGTGTGAGATTGATTTCAAAATAAATTTGAATAAAAAGGGGGATGACGTGACTTGTAGATGTACATGTGGGATTTTTGGTGGATGTGTTATGTGGAAGTGGTATTTTAATGTTCAAATTATTTTTCATGGCTTGTTGAACTTGTTTGAGAACCATATGGAAACCCGTGTATCTAGGTGGGTGGACGTGTACTGGTATACTAGTGATCCTGTGGGGTTTGTCCTCAGTTTTACGTAGAAAGTTTGATGCTTACAACACTAACTAAACTATGATTATGATTATGATGATGGGTAACCACTAGGTTATGGGTATTCACCCTAATAGTGCACGTGTGTATGAGAATAGATATTTGTGATGGTTACTTTCACCGAGATATGAGGTACCTGTGACCCACAACAAGCTAGTGCCTAGGGTGTATTTTTTACTTCCTGTGCTCATTGGATGATTTGTGATTACCTTTAGCATATGGTATGTTTGGATGGAAAATTAAGTAGCTTGGGTATTTTATTTAAAGGTTTTTATTCTTTAAAATATCCCACAAGAAAACAATTTTTATTTAAAATTTCATTTTCTAGAAATTGTAACTATCGTTTCATGTGTTATAAAAACATACAAGATTTTCGTCCTTAAATGTTTATAAAATGGAATATATTAGTGGAAGCTTCCTAATAGTATTTTTCTCACACCCTACTTACACCTTTATGTGCAAGTAGACTTGGTTATTCTGTTGTCTCAGGATTGAGTACAAATTTTCTTCCAACAGTTCAAGTTTTTACCAGTCCCTCATGATGAGGTGTTATAGAGATGGCTTGAGGGAAGTGCCTCTTGACATGTAGAGTTTCTTGGTATTTCCTTTATGGTTTTATTCCTTTGTAATGGTATTTAATGATTGTTTTAAATTATGTAATTCAGTTCTGAAATTTTGTAAAAGATGGTTTGGTTTGAAAAATCCAGATTTTTTTTATTGGATTTTTTGTTGTTTTATGTTTATAAACTCGGGTAAATCATTCCCAATTTTTATTTTATGATACTCGGGCACTTTTGCTAGCTCATTGGAATTGGGAACGCCTTTCTGGACTTTCCACGGGCCAGGTAGGGTGCCAATTTTGATGGTGAGCAGATTCGGTTCGTGACAGATAATGTAATGAAATATGTCAATTTCATATCATTAAATGTGTGTATAATGGAATGATAAACCTCAAATTATAAAATATTTATTATTTTTTCACAATTTTCCACTTAACTTTTTAAAATTACAACATCATACATTAAGTAATTTTTATTTACAAAAAAGTTACTCAAGATCACCAATTAAAAAAATCATCCTCTACTCATCTCAAGGCACAGAGTTTCCTTAATTTTGTCTGGAATCACTACCCAAATTCTCTCCTTTATAATCCTATATCATTTTTTTGAATCGTTGGTCACAAGAAGAATAAAAAACCCCTCATTTATAGGAGGCACTCTAGGAGGAGTTCCAATTCTTCAACATAAGTGTTATATTCTCCTTAATAATTGTTTTATTTCTTTTTAACCCAAATATTGTTGGATTTTATTTATCAATTTCATAAATTTTTTTTTGAAATTTTTTATCTTCTATAAAATTGATATTATTTAAATAAATGTCATGTTACTACTCATTAATTCATTATAAAATGTTATTATTTTGTTGGTTTTTCCACCTACATGAATGTTATTTTTTTATGTTTATGTAATTAATGAATAAGTAAACATAAATAATGGTAATAAGATTTAATAATTATTAATTTAATATATTTTTTATATTTTAGGTATGGTAATATATATGAGTATATTCATTAACAAAATCAATTATTTTTGTTGAATAAAAACTCAAAAAGTGGTATTTTAAGCATTTCATGTCAATTATCCCCATAAATTCCTTGAAATGAACACGGTTATCCATAACTATTTCAAATACATTTGATACATCATATTGAAAATTTTATAGGTAATTAACCAACTATCAAAGGGAACTGACTAAACCACCAAACTAAAAAATGTGTAGAAAAATAAAACAACTAAATCCCCAATATTAATTATAAATATAAATAATTAATATATAGGTAACATTTAATTATAAATGAATTATATCGAGTATGATAAATATGAATAAGCTGTTATTAATATATATAATTAAAGAAAATTTATTATATAGGGAGTAAGAATGAGTTTGACAAAGTGGAAATATGATGTAAGAATTTTTTTTCCAATCTAACATTTAAATTGAGGTTTTCTAAAATAAATATCCATCAGGGGAAATAAATTTTTATTAATCTATAAAACCCAAATATTTTATTCTAATATGGTTATTTTTTCAGTTTTAAAAGTATTCTTTCCATTTAAATTCCCTTTGGTTCAATAATCAACAAAAAGGATGCTTGTAAGTGGAACTGACCTTAGCTATTCGTTTTAGTCGAAGACCATTCTCATCCATGTCTATATTACTTATATTGTTTTCTAAATTTTTTAACCTATACATAAATGTTTGTTTAAAATCATTTTATATTTTATTTTGAATTTATTTACAAATTTTGAAAAGGAATAGTTTTGAAGTTTTCAACACAGGTAATCTTCTACATAATTTCTCTCTCTTTAGAAATGTGTGAAAAGATTATTCCTTTTTAATGTTTTCTACATGAATGTTTTTTCTTGTAGACTTATTTATTTTTATTTATAAATATTCATTTCCATGTTTTAGTTATTTTCAAAAGTAATTTCTATTATTATTATTATTTTATGAAATATTTTATTTGGAAATAAATTTCATTAAAAACACAAATGCTTTTCTTCTTATTTTTTAAGGAAATTTTACAAGGCTCTTATAAATTTTTTTTCTGTGTAAACATCATTTAATGTTCCTTATCATTCACTGAGAATATCACTAATGATACCATCCACATTATTTCTCTATATTTCTTATGAAAATTTCTTATGGAATTTTTTATGAACCTTTTTTCATTCCCATAGGTTAATTAAGCTATTATAGAATTATAATTTTCATGTTTGTGTGTAACGCATATATATGGTTATTCATTATATAATGGTTTTTCATAGAATTATATTTCCCTCCAAAGATTTTTTTAATTATTTATATCTCATGATATGACATGTAAGGAACAAGTGGTGAACCCAATCCACAGAGTGAATATTTCCACTTTGTTAATGGGAATTAGGAGTTAACCCCATCCATTAAGGTATTATGGACACTATGTGTGGATAGTATTGGTAGTTATCCACAATATAAGGAATTATTTTCTATTTTTATGCATATTCAACATTATTTTGCCTATATTATGATTTCATGGATCATAAATAATGATTCATGTATCCATACTCGTATATATGAGGTATTACATTATTCTAAAATCTTTATGTCATGACTCATGGTTTATGATATTTTCTTTATTAAGTATGGATCTATTATGTTATATCCATTTAATTTTGAACGAATATCATACCTATATACTTATCCCTACTGAGAATTTGATCTCACCCTTTCTAATTTTTTTAATTTCCCAAGTTATGATGGAAATCCTTATGCATGATATGAATACAAGGGTATCATGTGTGAAGAATACATGCATGATATGTTGTAGAATGTTTTTAAAATATGTTGGTTATATATATAGTCTCAAAATATACTAAACCTATATATTCTAAGATGTGTTTTTTGTGAGATTTAATTAATAATCATTTAAAATAATGAAATATGTTTGTATGTTATGGTTGGATAGTCTCAATTGATATGGGGATAAGGGAAGAGTTGGCACTAGTGAAGTGTGAAAGACCAAATTTCCTTCCTCCAATGACTTACACTCTTTCCAACAAAGAGTGATTTTAGTGTTTTAACTTCTTTTAGGGTATAACGATTCCATAGAGGTATTATTAAAATATCAAGAATATCATATCAATGATTGATTTAAAGTTAAATAGATTATAATCACATGAATACCATATTTTCATATAATATTTAATACTAGTATATTTATGTTTCATTATACCTAAAAATTTCCATTGCCCATTAAAAATAATATTATTTATTTTTCAAATATATATGCAGTAAATTTATATAAAAAGAAAAGTTTCCAAATATATAAAACTAAATTTTTTAAAAATTATATAAAATGGATATTTTATTCCCACCATCATTCTTTCATATAATAGTTCAATTGGTTAGAAAGATCTGACTGTTTGGTCACGTACATTATATATGGATGTACCCCATTAATTTATATATGAATATTTTGAAAGGGTGTGTCATAAACTAATTTATTCTAGAAGTTTTTATTGTAGAGTGATATATTATTGAGGAATCCATTGAATTTTTTACTGACTACATACCCAACATGTACTACATTGGTCGACCAATATCTCATTATAGGGTAAATAAATTTACATAATAGATGTTTTTACAATTAATATCACATAGTAGGAGAAGGATATCATTTTCATTTTATATATGTTTATTGAGGTTAAAATATATTTTGAAACCTAAAAAGTAATTTTTAG
This sequence comes from Viscum album, assembly GCA_963277665.1. Classification (NCBI taxonomy): domain Eukaryota; kingdom Viridiplantae; phylum Streptophyta; class Magnoliopsida; order Santalales; family Viscaceae; genus Viscum; species Viscum album. The sequence goes on from OY728125.1 coordinate 151,528,511, forward strand.
GAATTTAAAACCATCAAGGGATGAAATCTAGAGACCAAATGGACATATTTAAAAGTTTATGGGGGTGCTTTTGAGACCATATTTTTAATGGGTTATCTAGAAATATGAATTAAATTTCATAATTTATTCAATTGATAGCCAAAGGATTAAGTACACATATATTATGTTTTAGTTATTATGAAATTATCAATTATATGTTCTATAAAAAGGAACATTTTTAATGTATTAAGATTCAAAATAGACCAGTTTGCCTTATAGAGGAAGTGATTCATGTATATGGTACCCATGTTAGAAATCCAATTTACCCAAATATTTCATAAATTGGCATCATAAAAAATAATGTATTTGGATTAAACAATATCCCAAGTGTCGATATTTTTCTTTCAAATAGGTTAATAACAGTAGTGCTGTAGAAAAAATTAATTGGGATTCCTGAAAGTAAATTTTAGTAGGGAAGGTTACAATGATAAACCATTCATAATTAATCACATAATATTTAACAATTTTATGTTTTGGATCCTAATAAAAAATATTCAATTGTTCTGTTGTCAACTAAAATAACTATATGGTCAAATGAAAATACCATTGAGGTTGAACTTTTCATTGAGATGTCATAATTATTTTTTGGTGGTACCAATGTATAAAATATCTTACATGTCATATGAGGCCATAAATATGGGATTCAGATACTTGATAGAGTTTCTAAATACTTTCAACCTTTAAATAAAAAATATTTCAATGTACATGTCAAATATCAGAAAATTTTCTATATACAATTTGTTTCCATATAATATTATGTGTTCAATAATATATTTGAGTACTATAAATTAAATTTCTATCTAATTTTGTAGATTATAGATTCTCCACCCACTGAAGCTAATAATCATGAGGAACAATATATTAGCAATATTTAAATTGAGAAAATTTTAGATGTCGAAAAACATATGTTTGAAAAAAATAAGATCAATGTAACACAACAATGTTAGTGAAAATTATTAAGGTGGGAAGTAATGGTCTTAAATTTATGGTTTGATATAATTTATGTGGTAAAACTATTTCCCAAAAAATTCTATTTTCAATAGTTATGCTGGGTTCAGCACTCAAATTCATGTCTTGACTGATATAGATATGCTGAAAAATGTTGTACCTACATTGAAGGAAATAATTTTGAAAGACATGAGGGTAAAATTGTGATAATATATAATTATTTTACTAAAAAAATCCAAAAAATAAATGATGATTTGCACTTAATTATCTCTTTCATAGTATATATAACAACCCATATATTTGATACAATTTATTTTAGGATTTATTACATAAAGGTGCATAACATAAAACTCTATATGATCATAAGGACTAGTGTATTTGGGTAATTAGGTACATTAAAAAATAACTTAAAATATGTATTTAATAAAATTATTTAAATTCATTAAAATTCTCTAAAAATTAAATCATTCTTAAAAAACTGCACAAGATAACCTTGGGATGTTCATATGAAAGAGGTGAGATACAAATCCGAGTAAGGGAATAATAAAAGCATTACATGATGAAATCTATTAATTTTAGAACATTGTAATATCATGGTGAAAAAAATGGGTGAGAATCATAAACATGATAACAAAAACATGATAATCAAAACATGATATAAGATGATAATATACAGGAAATATGGGAATGTGGAAATAATATAAAATATGTCATTATTAAGAGAAGTCAATGCTAACTACCAAGAAATCATTACTTATAAAAGTTAGGATAACCACTTGTGCACCATGAACAAACTCTCTTGATATTAAAACATTACCCAGTGCATTTGATGGATATATAATTTTGGTCCCACTCATCACATTTATATCATGTACATGCATAATTTTTCCACATAGATTAGACAAAATAATTTTGTATTTTATCACTTTTAATCACATGATTAAGGATTGTGGGTTACATAAATGTATATACCCAATCAATTGAGGATAAATATATATATGTAAATACTCTTGAGTGGAAATAGGGATGGGTATTTACTACATAAATCTTCATTAGGGAAAATCATAAGAAACTTTCATCAAAATAATGGCAGTAAATAAAGATTCATGAGAGGTATTAATGAGAGTAAAAGGGGTATATTATCAATTTTATATCATAATGGAATTAAGAGTGGTGTTTTAAAAAATATACAAAATCATGCTTTTCATAAGGAGTGGAAAAATTATATTTTTGTTTCTTAGTGCAGTATAGAGGCTGACCACGGTCATCTCACTTGAGAAGCATTCTCAGTTGTTCACTCACATAAGAAAATTTACCTAAAATAATTATTATTTTATTATTATTTATATGAATGAAATATAATTTTTTAAAATAAATGAAATTAAAAAATTCAATTCAAATTAATTTGAAGTGCTAAAAAAATTAAATTAGTGATGAAATGAAGTTCTCCAGATAAAACATTCAGGGAGAACCTTCATTGTCCAGCTTCAAATATTCTTAGGAAACACACTCCATTGTATATCTGAACATCTTAGTCTACCCTGGTTATAAATGGAATTTCTACTCAGGTATAGCCAAAAAACCCTCCATCAACCTCCTCAAGTGAGGGGAAATGGTTTTAGATTAAGAAGTTAAACTTTAGACAACCAGAATGTAGATTACACCACCTATAAATTATCCTTAGAATTAACTCAAAGAATATTAAAAACATGTTCTTGGGTTCAAGAACATGATTACTCTCTTGGTATATTCCTCAGATCAGTTATTCATGACCATTATTATTATAGTTCATTATGGTAAGATGAGTAGAAAAAACATGGGGGATGGGTGGACACATAAATAAAAACAATGCCTACATTTATTAGAAATCTAAATTACATTTAATTTTTTTCAAAAAAATAGAGAAAATAAATAAATTAAACGTAAATAGGAAAGATTTTTAGCCGGACTCCCATGGTGGAGATATCCTCCTTAGTGCCTTATAGGAATTGGATGGAAAATGGGATGATTTGAGAGGTATGATCTCCTCTCCTTTTATAGACAGATTTATGTTCTCCGAATTTTGACACATTTTTGATCCAGTAAATGGTCTATTTACATGTGGTCTCCTACCTAAATTTTTTTCTAATTGTATAACATGTATACTGTAAAACATCCATCTCATGTGGCCACATTGTTCTAGAGTTATGAATTTTTCATTGGTGGTTTCATTTTCTGGACACAGGTTCCATGAAGCTTCTTTCAAAATTGTGTTGTTCAACGGAAACCTTAATGGATTCAAAACTCCCTAAAATTAATTTTAAAGGTTCACCGATGTGTACCAGTTCCATTATAGGTATAAGAACCTAAATTTAAGGTGTGTAGTATGAGATAGACTTCTGTTACGGTGGTGGGTTCCACGTTGTCCCCCCGGAAAAGTCTTCAAATTAATTGATTTTTAAGGCCTCTAGATTCTCTAATATTTCTCTCGTCCAGAAGAAAAAGTTGAAGAAAATAAAATAATTATTATAATAGAAAAATAATCAATCAATTTGGAATTATATTTTTCATGAAATTATTAAAATACCCTTGATGTTAAAATTTGTCAAAAATCCAGAATTATGCGCTTTTCATCATTTTGCTCAAAACACATCATAAATCAAAAATTGAATCATATAATCTCAAATTGATAATTTGGTATGATTAAAAAAATTAAATTCATACAGAAAATGTGGAAAATATTAGCTCTATAAATTCCCCCACAATTAAACTATGCTTGTCCTCAAGCATAAAATCTCAACAAGGAATTCAGAGGACAACAATGTTACTAGTATTCAAATTCCAAAGTAAGAAAATTTAACAATTTTCAATGTCAAATAAAATTTTAAAAAATCCACATAATATATCAATTTAATTTCTTAATTTTTAAAGATACAATTAATTCATATATTTTACTTTTCCCCTTTGAAAAATGATGGAACTTCTTCTTTCATTCATTCAAGCTTCTCAATTCATTATTATTAAGCTTTCCACATCATGATTTACCTTGCCATTTAAGTTTGCATCTCATATGTAATGATATAATTAAAGTATATTTATGATCAAATCATTAGAACACAAACCTTATCCATGTGATTTTATAAGAACTAATTTCTCCACTTGGTAAAGACAAAAGGCATATAAATTCATGATGACTTTTCAATAAAGATTCAAATGGATCTGAGGCTTATGGATGGTAGGATTTGATGTTTTAAAAATTAAGGCTCAAGTAAAAGGTTTATATCTTAAGTAAAATGAATGATATCAAAAAAATTGTAATTTAATTCCCCTCTTAAAAGTACCAACATCCACTTCCCCAAAAACACAAAGTAAGGTCATGATCAAAGTAAAGTATAAGGAATGATTAATTCACCCTCTTGATTTTTTTTAATTTTGTATATATATTTTTCTTTTTTGGGAATTTTATTATAGTATCAAACCTCAAAACCATAAACAAACCATATATTATTAGAATATCATCGGTCTTAAAAATGGTTATTTTTTATTCTCCCAAATCACTACCCTTTTTTATTATTTTTTTCATTTTTATTTTTTTTCTTCAAGAGGGGAAAACAATAGAGTACAATGAATGATTCCACAACTATTTAAAATTCCCACAATAACAACCCCACACGTTTTCTTTACAATGTAAATCATCCCTTCCACCATGAATCCCTTCACCCCCACACTTAATCTTTAAAATAGCATGCAAATACCAAGAGTAGGGTAAGAATGGATAATAATGTCTTGAAACAAGTCTCATCCCTATAAAAGTCATTCATGGTATCTATGGGATAAAATAATGAATGATGTACATGTGTTATTTAATTATAAGGTATTTTACAAGGATGCCTCAATAATTTTAAATGTGTTTTTGTACTGTCATGTCTTAGACAAGTAAAAGTTAATGTCCTGATAGGTGACATGTCCTAAGATCACTCAAGAAATATGCTTAATAATAAATAGGAAAAACTTGGTCAATAAATCCTCTCACGAATGAGACATATGATATTGTAAAATCACACAAGGCATGATCAATAATAAAAAATTAATTCCCATGAACTTTAGAAATTCAACTTATGAAAAATGGGTGGGAAATTTCATTTAAATAAATCAACTAATTATCTTAAATCATGAGTCCTCATTTCAATATCGATGCTTAATTTCAATCATTTGATTCTCTATTTTACTCATTCAATCTCATTAACATTGAAATATTAAATAAGGAATCACTAAAATCCTAATAAACACATGTCTCCTAGATAAGTCATGTAAAGAATTAATTCAAGTGTGGGAATTCAATTTTTATCATCAAAGATCAAAATATGTTTTGGACAAAAAAATTAAAGGAGTTTAAATGATAATGATAAAATGTGAACTCCCTTTTGAATTAAAGCTTTGGTCCTCTTCCTCCAATTCTTGGGGATTCCTTATTCAATCATGATCCTAAAAAATAAAAATTACTAAATTAATCACAAGGATCATTTAATTTAAGCTCAAAATGAAAAGAGGGAGTGGGTCGCATGTTGGACTAATTCCTAATATATAATTTGAAATCTAAATTTCAAATACTGAAAATGAATGTACTGAAAATCAAGTAAAGGATTAATCTTGTTAATATCCCCCAAGTTAAACTATGCCTTAGAGGATGATGTGTGAAATGTTTCACCAGTTTATGCACTCCTTCCATAGGTCATGAAAAAAAATATTTTTATATTTTCCTACTGCATCATAGAGGCTGACCAGGGTCATCTCACTTGAGGAGCATTCTCAGGAGTTCACTCACTTAAACAAATTCACCTAAACTAAATATTTTTATTGTATTTATTATATATTTGAATGAAATTTAATTTAAGAAAATAAATTAAATGCAAAAAAACAATTCAAATTATTATCAAATGCCATAAAAATAGAATTACTGAATATTGGAAGTTCTCTCAAAAAAAAATTTCAGAGAGTACCTACATTGACTAGATTTAAATATTCTTAGTGAACACACACCATTTTCTATGTGCATACCTTAGTCCACCACAATTATGAATGGAAGTTCCACTTATAGATAGCCAAGAACACCCTACATCCACCTCCTCAATCGAGGGAAAATGGTTCTAGATTAAGAAGTTAAACAATAGACAACCATAGTGAGGATTACACCCATTATAAATTATCTGTAGAATTAAATCAAAGAATATTAAAAACATGTTCTTGGGTTTAAGAATCTGATTAATCCCTTGGAATATTCCTTGGATCAGTTACTCATGATTATGAGTATTATTGTCCATGATGGTAAGATGAGAAGAAGAAAACATAGTTGATGGGTGGACACAGAAATAAAAACAATGACTAAATTTTTTATAAATCTAAATTACAATTGAAAAATAAAAAGAAAATAAATAAATTAAAAATAAATAGGGAATATTTTCATTCGGCCTCACTTGGTGGAAATCTTCTCTTTGGTGACTTGAAGGAATGTGATGGAAAATGGGATGATTTGAGAGGATGGAGCTCCTCTCCTTTTATAGGCATATTTATTTCCTCTAAATGTTGACACATTTTGGACCAATTAAATGGTCTATTCTCGCATGGTACCCTTCATAAAAGTTGTTATCAATTTTCTTCCACCTATCCTCTCAAAATTTCAACTCATTTGGCCACCGTATGTTGGAGTTATAAATTTTTCACTGATAGTTTTGTTTTATAGACGCAGGTTTGAGGATGCTTCCTTCAAAAGTATATCATTCAATGGCCTCCTTAATGGATTCACAGCTTCCTCAAATTAATTTTGGAGGTGATAATATGTTTTCTAGTTGAATTACTGGTTGAATAAACAAAATTGAAGGTGTTTAGGCCGAGATAGACTTCTGTTACGGTGCTGGGGTCCACGTTGTCCGCCCCGAAAAGTCTTCAACACAATTGATTTATTAGGGAATCTAGATTCTCGAATATTTCTTTGGTCAAGAAGGAAAAGTTTAAGGAAATAAAATAAGTATTATAAAAAATAATCACTCAATTTGGAATTATATTTTTCATTAAATGACTAAAATATCATGGATATAAAAATCTGCCAAAAATCCCGAATTAGGCGTTTTTTACCATTTTTATCAAAAAACATAATAAATCAAAATTTAATTCATATAAGCTCAAATTGATAATTTGGTATCATTAAAACAATTTAAATTCATACAAAAAATGTGTATAATATTAGCTCTAACTTATTCCAACATGAACAATTTTAAAACAAAATGAACAATATAAAGTATGTTCTTTAATAAAGAATCGAATGTGAGGATCTGTTACATTAAGAGGGAACTTTTTAAAGATAGGGTGGAGCTTATAAAATATTGGATACACCATGGTAGGGATATAGAGAGTAATATTAATATAAATTAAATTTTAAATGGGTTTTAGGTGAAGAGAAATGGTATATTGGGGGTATGATATAGAAAAGAGGTCAATTAATTATTAATTTCTGAATTTATGTTTTGGACTCTATATAACAAATTAGTCCTAACAAAAAACTATAATTTTATTTTTTTTAAATGGTTTCTTCCAAAAAAGGTTGGATTTAATTATTTTTAAGTATAAGAACCTAAATCCTTAATATAATACCCTTGGTGATGTGGAAGTGAGTCATGCTCATAAAGAATTGATTTTATAACTTTAAATATAATATCAGTTTTCAAGGATTCATAAAGGGTTTATAAATTTAATTAAATAACTTCAAAATATAATATTTTAAAGGGGAAGAATAACTTTGGTCTTATAAAATATTTTTATTATTTACAACATAACTTTTAAGCTTTTATTATTTCATAAAATATTTTATAAAATTATACCATATTTAATTTCTTAACATAATTTTTGTTGTCTCAGAAAATTATGAAAAAGTCACCGTTAGATAATTTTGATGTACTGATTTAAAAAATAATTTTTTAAATATGACAATTTAATCTTGTAAATAAAAATACCATTTATTGAGAATTGATAAATTATATAACAATAACAATTTTTTAACCCTTAAAAATTTACAGTTGTATTCAAAAAATTATATTATCATTTATTTTTAAAACATATATTAATATTTTACTAAAATATAATTTATTTAAAATAAATAATATATTAATAAAAATTAATGTCTATGTTAAAACTATATATTTCCCAAAAATACAATTTTTGTTTCATCATATCAAAATAAATTTTTTATAAAACTTGTTTTTTAATAATTTTAATGTATTAAGAGAGTAATATAATCCATATTTAATTTTTAAAAAATAATCAATAGATTAATTCATGGTATAATAGTATAGAAACATAGCCTGTTATTACTCTAGTTAATTCATTATGGAAATGGAGTGTGATGGTGACATTTTTTTGGGGTGGTTCGACGAACATGGTTTGTGTTGTGACCTCAATGATCTCGAAGTTCTCTCATAAATATTTTTTTCTCTTGATTTAGTTTCTTAATATTGTGTTTTCTTCAAAATAATCAACCATGATCAATGTATAACTGAGTGGGGGAGGGGGTGAATCAAGGATATCTTTTTGGTTTTATGATATCCTACTTAAAAAAACATCACCCCTTTTTAATGAATTATCACTTTCCTAGAAAAAACTTTAACAAAACCATAGGAATAAAATAATTTAAAATTTTCAATACTCAAAAATAGTATCTAGTCCTTTACATGGTTTTGAAATAAACTAATACCAAAAAATCCACTAGAAAACAATCGTTTCTTGAAGATAAAACAAATAAGAAATATCCTTACACATGTGTAGAACTATTATCAATATAGTAGTGCATGTTATTTTTTCATCATTAATGATGTCAATAATATTTTTAAACAAGTTAAGAAACATTCACCAATTTTTTCCAACCAAGTCATTATTCTATATCAACAACTTCCACTTTCATATAAAAAATAAATTCTTCAATTTTCTACACAATAACTAGTAGATACAAATATAATGGACTTTATAATAAAATAGAGTCTGATATGTTAGTCTAATTTCTTATGTATCATTCCTTTAGTATGAAATAGAAGTATATAAAGATAGTTTAGAAAAAAATTTGAACCACTTCCTTCTTTCCTAGGGATTTATTTTTGATATCCTGTTCGGATCCAAAAAACTTAGACTATAATCTTTCTTACACTTCTTCTATCTAGAGATATTGATTAAAAAAACCCTGTCTAGAAAAACATCAATGCTCCATCTCTATCTCACACATGAATAGTGTTATTGTACTTATTTAATTTTTCCACTATTTATAGGTTCACCATAAATGGAATTTATGTGAAAACACTTTCACTTTTCTATTCTACCAAATTTCTAGAAACTAGAATTTGACATTCATTTAAACTTCATCTTTGACCATTTTAGAACATATTGACACTTCTTGCTTCATATTGAAACATATTGAATCTCCTCGTAACTTCATCCTACTTCAAAAATAAAAATAAATCTTTAAAACATTTCACTTTTTTATTTCAATACTATTTTTCACTCTAATTTTCCATATATGATTAAGAGTATTAAACACTAAATAATTCCATTATGATTTTCGAAAATAGATGAAATTCTAAAAAAATATTCTGCAAACATTTTTATAACTTAATTATACATAAACATCTTCTGATAAAATTTATATCAACTTCAAATTATTTTAGAACCCTCTTGACAACATTTCGAGAATAGACTCAAATAAAAACACCTTTTTTCATCTTCTCAACAAAAAATCATATCGATAAAAACTTGATCTGATGATGTTCAGCCTCAGACGAATTATCAATGTCAACCTATTTTTGATGAATCATTCTTTTATTCCCTTCTAAATAATTTATTTCAAGTATTTTTTGATGACACTTGAAAAATTTGAAGATAAAAAACAGAACTTTTGTTCTATGAAAATGGTTGACTAAACTATTGAACATCATCGGGTTGATTGGTCTCTGATTTAATCTGGTGAATTATTCTCTACCATTCTTATCAATCATTAGTCCAAAAAACTCCTAAATACTTATCCATGAAAATAACTTCTCTATTTACTCGTCACAAAAAAAATCCGATCTTCCTTTTATAGAACTCTGCATCTGATACTCCTTTGATACAAACAATTTTTCTGAGGGATGAGTGCTATAAATCGTATGATAGATTGGTGGCACACTGAGTCCGATTAACCAAGTTCCAGATCGAATTCTTTATACCGTATTCTTTATAACTTATTATTAAACATTTAGAATGGTTCATTTGGTGGATTGGAATGTCCAACAAATATAGTGATCAATGTTTCAACATAACCTCCATCTTCAACAAGTTAAAAATTCCCAACCTGTAGAAAAATAATTCATTTAGTGGTTCTCAAAAAGATAAAATAATAACATAAGTCTTTTAATTGAAACTCTATGTTTTCCAAAATATCTTTCTTTTATAATGAATTCCTCATTACATTGAGAACTTTAGAATCACTATTGAATCTTATAAATTACAAAACCTTTTATCCTCCTTTCATTCAGAAATCTTGGATCACAAGTTTTGATTAGATTATGTTGTTGGAAAACTAAAAAGAAGAAAATCGTAATCATATTTCATACTGAATATCTTTAAATAATTTCTTACTTTTAAACAACTTCTCACTTCAATCAAAAAATTTATTCGGTATATAATGTGAGTCTGAAAAACTTTTCACATAGAAAACAACCCTAATAGTGGAAACTAAAACTAATAGATTTTCTTATCAAACATGTGTCTGATCATCTAGGTCTAGTATTCCTATCATCCATTCACTAATATTCATTAAGTTAAAATATTTATCATAATATAAGAAAATACAAAAAAATAAACACAAAATTCTTCCATGATCTAAAAACAAATTCTATACAAATTGGTCCCAACAATCTCTCCTTTGGATTTTGTTTTCACCCAAGATTTATAAGTCCCTCAACTTTATAACATCTATAAATGGATCACTAATCAATAATTATTAGACTTAATGGGAAACTCATTGTAGTGAACAATAATCATTAAAAAAGAGCCATATTATCCAACATTTTCCACTTATGAAACTTCTTCAACATTTATTATTTCCACCTCTTCACAACTTATTTATCTCTCTATAAAAACATGTTTCCAACAACTACTTCATAAAATAATTAGAATAGTTCAAACACATACCTGTTTTTTCATAGAATACCCCCAAATCCCCCTAAAAAGATGCATCATTAAAAGGTCTAGGACATATCAATGGATATAATTATGAAATATAAGTTTCCCCTCATTTTTCAACACTATCCAAATTCTAGATTAGATACGAGACATAACCAAATACTGCAACCTTGAAGATAAAGAGGTTTCACACCCATGTTCAACCTCAGATCAAATAATTATTATTTTGGAAAAGGTTTTGTCAATATATCAACAACTTGTTCTGATGTAGGTACATACTTCATCTTTTGTTCATTATCCTCCATAAGATCATTTATGGTGTGATATTTGATGTCATCATGTTTTAAATGATACTATATTACTATATTTTTATGGTTTATAGAACTCCAATTTTGAAAAACTATGAATTGGGAAAAATTCACTTAAACAATTAAGTATTCCAATTGAGTCTTCATCCACATAAGTTTTTTTTCATCTTGAGTGGTGGAAACGTACTCCGCTTTAGCCATGCTAAGAGTAACTGAATTTTGTTTCTTATTATCCAAAATTACACATAATCTCCCAAAAAAGAAAAATCCAATAGAATTGGGTCTTCTATGTCCTAACTTCCTACCCAATCCACTTCTGAATAGACAATAAAATAAATTCTTTCAGAGATACCATATCGGATTCTGAAATCTATTATGACTTTGATATATCTAAGAATTTTTTTTTCTGGCCAATAGATGTGATTATTTTAGAGAAATTTAGAATATGGCACATAAGGTAGAAACATAAATATATTTTTTTCTTAATGAAGTCAGATAAAAAACTCAAAATCAGCTTCTAGAAATTCTTATTGTCAACTTCCTTACCTTTTACATATTTATTTAACTTGGTTACTATATAAATTTTCATGGAAACAATTTTCTAATTTTCCATTCCAAACTTCTTAAGAAGTTTTTTAGCATACTATTATTGAGAAATAAAATTTTATTTTCTATTTTGTAAAATTTGTTTCCCAATAAATTATTTCATTTCACAAAGAATGGAAAATTAAAATAGCTTCTCATATCTTCTTTAAACTATTCAGAAGTTCTTTAATCGTTCCCAATGAAGGTAATATCATCGATATACAAAATAACAATGTGGTAAATCTCATGACATTATTTTATATAGATATTACTATCAACCCTTACCTTATTAAATTTTAATTTCCATACAAAGGTTTCTAGTTTAGAATAACATTATATCAATGCTTTCTTTATCCCATAAAATGATTTCTTCAACTTTCACACATAACCTTCATCCATTCCAAAACACAATCCCACATGGTTTTTCAATATAATCATCTTCATCTTGTTCTCTATACAAGAATTATGATATCACATCTATCAAAAACAATTATATATTTGTTTTATAGTAATTTAAAGAATGAATCAAATTGTTTCTAACCATCGCACTAGGGAAAAATTACTATAAAAATAAATACCTTAATTATTTACTAACCTTCAGAAACCAATATTGCATTGTTTCTTATCCCTTCACTGTCTTCATTCAACTTGTTCCAGAACACCCACTTTGTTCCCATAACATTTTTATCTTTTGGTTTAGGTATATGTTCCCAAGTATCATTTTAAAATCCTATGAATTTAATAATTTTAATTAATATTTTTTATATATATTTTTGTTTGATAATTTAAAAAAAATTATAATTTAACATAAATTTTTTTATTAAACAAATATGGTTTTATTTATAAATTAAGATAAAATATTACCCACATTATATTAACAAATATTTTGGTATATTAATATATTCATATTCTTTGAAAAAATGTATTTAATTAAAACAATATTAAATATATGATTCTATACATAAAAGTATTTCATTCAAAATCCAATTTTTTAATGTTATATGTTTATAATATGTTATTACTTTTCAAAAAAAAATACTTTATATATATATATAGTAATTCCATTTTTTGAACATCGTATATAATTTATATAATTATAAGTCGTAACAGTTGTTTTTTTAAGAATTATTTATTTTTATATAGAAATAATTATGTTTATAAAATCATTACATTTGAATTACATGTTGTTTTATATTTAAAATATTTATTATCCTTCATTTAGTTGAGATATTATTATTTAAGTAACGATATCTAATAATATTTATCTGTATTAAATCCCATATTGTAAAATATTTTTAAATAGTTATCCTTTAGTACATTGTTTTAAAAAGTAATCAATTTTAAATAATAAATATCTACTTAATATTAAATTTACAAGAAAATAAAAAAAACATGATAATTACGAAGTGCCATATTAGTATATTTTATTAACTATGTAGACTGTAAAGAATAATGTGGATATTTAAGTGATGAAATTTCATAAAAGAAAATAATAAAAAAATAAACTAAGGAATCAATTTAGTTTTAACATTTATCACATAGTACTGAATTTTAAAAATAATATAAGTTTTAGTTGAAATGTTATTTTCTTATATTTTAGGGTTTTATATATAAAAATTATGTCCAACAAAACATATAAAAGGTAGCTATCCCTTCAACCTTGGGAAGTAATATCAACCCAAGGGAAATTTATCCAAGACCATCAAGTATGGTTCTAGTATTTCCTCACATGGAGGAATCAGACCTGGCACCTCATATAGAGGCTAGAGCATAGGTGAGACTAAATGCCTACATGAAAACGTGTATAAGTATTGTCAAGAGCACACCCCATTAGATGATTTTGAACATAATAATTCATTTCTTAGCTTATATGGTAGCACGAAACCACATATGTTTTGATGTGGTACTCATCTCTTAGTTACTATTCATTTTTGGTTCAAAACACCACATAAAAAAGCTATCATCCGATGAAAATGATCTTGACCGTACACTCTCCATTCGATCTTCATCAACCTCCCAATCCCTCACCATTCATTGGTTCTTCTCTTCTATGATAGGAGACCCAATAATCATTTTTGTTCCCTCCTCCTTCAACCAGAATCCATCAATGTAGCATCAACTAAGGCACAATGCCCTACTCCCCTATTGATTACCCAAATCCACAAAATAGGGCCCTAGATCTTCAGATCTGCACACTATAAGTGTACGGACTACAAAAAAATCGATCCACCATTGATGATCCTTGATTCTAAAAATAAGTATAGTTGAGTGGTACATGTAAATGAATTTTCATAAATTCTTATCAAAATTAAAAATAGGTATTTTGTTTCCAAACAAATCAGTTTACCTTTTTAAAAATCCCTCTTTTTTCCATCAGATAAAATCTATAGGAATTTTATGCACATATATTTTTTGGTTATAGGATTATATGAATATTAATTTATGGTCCATAGTCATCACTTTAAAAAACCTATCTTCCCTTTGAATCTGGAATACAAACAAAGGTATAAGTATATATTTGTGTGTGTGTGTGAATATTATATCATCATGAGAACCCCATTATCTCAAATTGAGGAGGCCATGCCCAGATGAAACCCCCTCCATCTCTAGACCACTAGTTCAATAACCTCCTTTTGGTAGAAGAAGTTTCCCACAGGTATCCAGATTTTGGTTAGGGGTCTCATTACTTTTTTAAAAAATATATATATATATATGAATGTATATGTGAGTAAATTATTTTTAAATTTTATATCTATATTGTTTTTAAAATACTTGATTATTTACATCAAAACCATAATTAGGTAAGTATTATCATACTGGTGTTTATGAAATTATGTATACATATTTTTATATATATATTTTAATTTCATGTTCTTCAATAATATATATACAGATGTTTTTTTCAAATTAAAATGTATATTTTAGAGTTATGAAAGTGTTTTTTAAATTAATATTAATGTAATGTAGATATAATCTTTTCCAATATATTTTTTATGTATATAAAATTATTATAGTAATTTTAAATTTTAATTTTATGGTATGTTTTCAAGATCTTATATTTTACATAAAAATGGAAAGTATTATTTTCTAGTTTATAGTTATAAATAACTTTTTTCAAAAAAAATTAATAATGATTATTTATATAGGTGAAAACCTATATCTTCGAAGTATTATTTTATTTGAGAAATAATGGTTGAAAATAAAATTATTTATTTTAATGGAATCATATCACTTCGAGCTATTATTATATATACATGAAATTCATGATCATAATTATGGTCATACATTACTAATTTTTTATAACATTACATACATATATATAAATGTGATTATATATAATTATAATAATTTGAATTTAATTAATTAATTATTTATTGGCACAACTTTAAAAATGGATTTTATGATCTTATGAATGAAACTTTAAAAATAAGAGTTTTTCCTTTATCAACATACCATGGATGTATGTAAAGAATATTTTTTATGAAATTCAGTTGCTACAATTTTTGAAAATGTTTTCCTATGAATGTACATATATATATTCAAATTTAAGTTAATATTTAATAATTCAATGTCATGTATGGTAACGAAAAAACTCCAGTAAGAAATATATATATATGAGGAAAGATCAAAATGTTTTTATCAAATTAAATACTTAAACTTTGTAAAGTTGATAGGGATTTGTGGAGTGAACTCATCCAATTGGAATTGGGTAGGCCTAGAAATCCTTCATTGTCTCAAGTGGTCCCATGGTTTTTTTTCAAAATCTTTCATAATATTTTCAAAAAAAATCTAGATTATTTTATTAAGAAAAAATACAAAATATAAGTATTTTCAAAGGTATCATAGAATTTTCAATGTGTAATTATATTCAAATGTATTATATCATTTCCAAGGCCTAAGTATTTTCAATGGTATTATAATATTTTCAAATTATAATTATTTTTTAAAGTATTGTAAAATTTTCAAGGTGTGTTTATTTTAAAAGGAATTGTCCCAATCATGTTTTAAATTATTTTAAATCTATTATATTCTATTTTTCTTAATTGATGTTTTCAAAATTATAATTCTTTTAAAAGGATTTATAATTTTTTTTAAAGGTACATTTTTAAAACCCTAGAATAATATTTTTAGAAAAGTATATGTTTATCAAATATTTATTTTGAAATAAAGAAAATTACATTCAAACCAGTTTTCAAAAAGGTATATTACAAAAGGTTTTTCATTGGATTTTTAAAAACCCTTTACTGGGAAATTATGCTCACCCTATTTTTAAAAATAAAATTAGGATCATTTATGGGATTTCAAGGATATTACCTTTGATATGGATCTCAATGCAATAAAATTCAAATAGTATCCATTTATTTACTATTTATGTTTTGTTAATCTGTAATAATAGTCTTTTTCCTTAAAATCCTAGAATAGAAAATATCTTTAGTTTTATAATGAACTATATTTTTTTAGTTTCTTTTATTAAAAATATATTTCATTAATTTTTACTAGATTTTGAAGTGAGGTTATCAGGGCCTCAAAGCTAGTATCAATGGAATGTATTAGATAACTTTTGTGACTATGAAATTTTGTTAAAGATATGTTAATTATCTAAGTATATTCTCTTAAAACCTTGGTTTTATTATATTTCAGATTAAAGAAAAATCTTAGGTTTAGTAATCTAATTTGGAACACTTAGATAATTAAGTGACTTTTAAGAATATATAATTCTAGTGATTATAGTCTTCGAAATTAGGAAAATGGAATTTTAGAATTTTCCTTAACTAAAAAAATGAATTATAAGGGAGATAATCCATTTAAGGGGGTAGAATGTAACATCTTATAAGTTAAAGGATTTTAGTAAATATGTAAGGAATAAAGGTGTTTTATATTTTAAAAAAAATTAAAGTATAAGTTAACACACATGATTTCCTTAATAAAATTTGGTTTTGTTTATAAATTAAGATAAAATATTACCTTTCTTCAATTAATAAATATGTATGTATACTAATATATTTATATTCATTAAATAAATGAATTTTCTTAAAATAATCTTAAATATAAGATTCCTAAGTAAAAATTGTTTCTTTTAAAATCCAATGTTTTAATATTATATGTTTTAAATATGTTATTACTTTTCAACAAAAATAATTATATATATATATAGTAATGTCCTTTTCTAAATATCATATATAATTTATAAGTAATAATGGTTATTATTTTAATGATTCATTATTTTTCATTTGTAAAACATTATGTTTATAATGTCATTAATTTTGAATTACGTGTTATTTTTAATTTAAAATATTTGTTAACTATGATTTATTTGAGATATTATAATTTGAGTAATGATATCTAATAATTACTATTTTTATTGAAACCATTGTTGTAAAACATAATTATACAAATATTCTTTGGTAATTTTTTTTAAAAGTAATCAACTTGAAAAATATAAAAATCTAAATAAAATGAAATTTACAAGAAAATAATCATTACTATAATAAAACATTGTAACTAGTAAGTTTCAAATTGGTAAAGGTAAGTAACTAAGTAGACTATAATGAATAATGTTAATATTTATGTGGTGAACATTCATAAAATAAAATGTTAAAAAATAAAATATGTAATCAATTTAGTTTTAAAATTTATCAAATGGGAATGAATTTTAAAAATAATATAAGATTTATTAAAATTTAGCTTCCTTATATTTTAGGGTTTGATATAAAAAATTATGGTCAAATAAGAATATGGTTGTCATCCATCCCTTCAACTGTAGGGAGAAAACTCAACCCAATGGAGGTCCATCAATGACCACCAAGCATAGTTGAATTTTGGCCTCGTATAAAAGAAGTAGATTGGGTGCCACACATATAGGCTAGAGCATAATTTAGGAAGAATGCCTTCATGGACCTGTGTATAAGGCCCATTATAAGAGCACCCCATTAGATGCTTCTGGAATGAAAAAAATCACTTCATAGCTTATTTGGGAGCGTAGAACCTCATTTTTTAATGTGGGAGTCATGTCCCAATTACAGTTTATCCAGGGTTAAAAACCCTCCTAAAAAATACAATTTTGATGCAAATGATCTCAAATGTGCACTCTCCCTTTGACCTTCATCAATCTCTCATCCCCTCGCTACTCATTAGTTCTTATCCCACACACCATTCAACCAAAACTTCGTCATCTTCCTCTCGTCCTACCACTAGAATCCATCGATGAAACATCAACCTATGCATAGTACACTACTCCGCTATTGATTTTCCATAGCAACAAAACAAGACAAAAAATATTTGGATATACCCACCATAAGTGTTCAACCTATAGAAAAAATGACCACCAACAGTGATTCTTACTTCTCAAAGAAAATAGTTGGGCAGTACACATAAATTCATTTTCATAATTCTTATCAAAATTGAAAACAATTTTTTTTGTTTTAAAAAAATCTGTTAATTTTTTAATAAACCATCATTTTACACTGAATAAAATATGTAGCAATATGAAGAAAGTATATTTTGTGTTTTATAGGATAATAGGCATACATTTTTAATGTTCTTAGTTATCACCTTCAAAATCTTGGCTTCCATTTAAAGATAGGATCTGAACATATATATAAGTATATATATATATATATGAACATAAGATCATTGGTAGAACCCCCTTCTCTCGAATGGAAGAGGCCTTTGCAAGTGGAAACCCTCTCCTTTTCCCCACTCTATCCCACTCGTTCAAGAATCGCCTTTCGACAGAAGAAGCTTCCCACTAGTTTCTAGATTTTGGTAAGGGGGTCTAATTTCCTTTAATATATATATATAAGTAAATTATTTACAAATTTAAATTTAATATTATTTTCAAAATCCATGACTATTTACATAAAAACTATATTGATGTAAGTATTTTCATAATGGTTTTTTTGTAAGCATATATGCATATATGTATATATTATTTTGAATTTCATGTTCTTTAAGAAATTATATACATGTATTTTCTTTCAAATTACAATGTTTCTATTATAATTATGAATGTTTTTTTTCAAATTAATATTTATTTAATGGATTTATAATCTTTTAAAACATATATTTTATATATTTAAATCTTATATAATAATCTAAAATTATGATTTTATGGTATGTTTTAATGATCTTACATTTATTGTGCAATGAGAAAGTATTATTTTCATTTTTATGGTTATGAAAAAACTATCTTCATATGAAATTATTTATGAATATTTTTTTAGGTGAAAAACTATATCTTAAAATTATTATTTTAAGTGATAAATAATGGTAAAAAATATTATTATTTCATGTAATGGAATCATATCAATTCAAAATATATTTTTATATACATTTCATTCATAATCCTAGTTATGGGAATACGTTATTTGATATTCATGAAATTTTGTATATATATATATATATATATAAGTAATTATATATATAATCGTTTCAATTGAATAAATTAGTCCTTTGCTTGGGTTAATTTCAAAATGGATTTTATGTGTTTATGAATGAAACTTTAAATACATGGGTGGTAATCATTCCTTTATTTACATCCCATGCATGTATACAAAAGCTATTTTTCATGAGATTTGGTTTCTCCAAATCTATCAAGTTTTTTCCTATAGAATTATATATATATATATATATATATATATGTATTTATATAAATTTAAATAAATATGTAATAATTCATTGTCACATTTATTAATAAAAAAATCCAGTGAAATAAATATATGTATATATAAGGAAAGATCCACATGTTTTTATAAAATTATTCACTTGAACTATATAAACATGATAGGGAATTTATGAGTGAACCCATCCCTCTAGAAATTTGTACGTCCAAAAAGCCTTAAATGATTCAATTGGCCCCGTGGTTTTGTTTTAAAATGCTTTCATAATATTTCTAAAGAACCACTATATTATTTTATTAACAAAACCATGTTCAAAATGTAATTATCTTGAAAGGTATTATAGAATTTTCAAAGATTAATTATTTTAAAAGGTATTATAGAATTTTCAAAGCGTAAGTATTTTCCAAATTATTATAATTTTTTAAAGTATAATTATTTTAAAGAGAATTATAATATCTTACTGGAGAAAAATATTTTAAAATTAATTTTCAATATAATGTTTTCAAAGGATATTTAAAGGTATTTTTAGGGATATTATATTCTAAAAAAATATTCCAAAGGATGTTTTCAAAAATTATAATTATTTTCTAATTATTTTCAAAAAAACATACAAGGATACATTTTGAAAACACTAGTATAATTTTTTTTAGAATTATATTTATATGAACTTTTTATTTTCAATAAATAAAAGTGTTTTCAAAGGTGGATTTTCAAACAAGTTTTTGATTGACTTTTTAAAAACCCCTTACAAGGAAATTATGCTAAACCTATGTTTTTAAAAATTGTTTTTAGGACCATTTAGAGGATTTAAAGGAGATTATCTTTGATAAGGATCTAAGAATAAGAAATTTTAAATAGTTTAATTTTATTTATTGTATAAAATTTGATATTATAAAATAGTAGTCTTTTTCCTCCAAAGCATAGACTAGAAAATATCCTCTGCTATATAATGAACTATATATTTTCATTTTATTTTATAAAAATATGAAACATTACGTTTTCCCATATCCATAAGCACGGGTCTCATGGTATTACAATCATTCATCTCAATATAATCCAAATCTCAATTCATAGTATGAATCTATTATGGATTCTCAAAATCTACATTCACATCATTTGGCTTAAGTTTTGAATACAAATAAGTATATGTTACAACATTTCATTCTCTTCTTGTTTGAACATTTTGATGTTGATAACCAATAATATTTTGAGCTTCGACTTGTTTCAACAACCAATGATAAGATGTATGAAATTCATTCACATTACTGGAAATTACTAAGTCTGATTTTTTCACTTGTGTAGAACCACAAAAGATAGAATCATTTTCATGTTTCTTAATAATAATTATTTCATCGTATTAATCTTCCTAATCTACATGTATTTGTGAAATATTTTATTCATCTTTTTCAAAAAAAATCATATAAACAGAATTAAATATTATTCCTATTTAATTTTTGATACATTTATATCCTCTTCCATATAGATAATGTCCATGAAATATTCTATATTCACCCCTTTGATCAAACTTTTTGAGGTTTCCACATTGTTTCATTATGATATATGGGCTCCTAAAAACACTTATGTTTTTTATACTATTTTTTTTATTATTGAACATTTCATAAGGAGCCATATCAAAATTTGGTCTATAGAAACATCAATTCTGAATATAAATAGTTTTTCTCATCACTTTCCTCTAGAAGAAGTCTGAAATACCATGACCGATCAACATTGTATTCCCCATCTCAACTAAATATCAATTATTCCTTCCATTAACACCATTTTGTTATGGTGTGTATGGTGTACTAAACTCATTAAAAATTCCATCTTTTTAAAGATTACTTTTGAACTCTTAATTCTTGTATTCACTACTATTATCAATTCTCAACTTTTTCCTTTACTACCCACATTCCTTCTCATATCTTCTCCTGAATATCTTAAAAATATTTAGAGAATTCTATTTAGGTCTAAAATAAATAATAAAAGCAATGTGAGTAAAATCATCAGCTAAATAAATGAATTAATCATCTCAAAAAGTGGATTGTTTTATCATTAGCCCATAAATATCAGAATGAATTAGTTTCAGGGGTCAAGTTAAACAAATATAAACTTTATTACACACATAGTTTGTAATCTTCCATTTATGAAAAATTGAATAACCCCAACCTATTCTTCTGTACATGTTAGGAATATCATGGAAACTATATAACATTGATTAATTAATCATTTTTCACCGACACATATATACCACCCATTTATGCAATAACTGATTTTCTTCTTCCATGGTTATGTATCTTGAATTTTATAATTCACCAACCTAAAACAAGTTACCTTTAGTATGGTGGTATCTAGTAACAACTTTTCCATCTTCCACACTTTTCACAACAAAATCAACTTTTCTAAAAAAATATTACTTTCATCACAATGTTGTGAAAGACTAAACAATTTTTTATTCACCAAATCAACACAAATTTCTTTCTTGGTTTCCAATTTTATTTGCCAATAATAGTGGATATAACACCTTTGATTCTAACAGACTCATCAAGTCTAATTTTCATTGTTCGATATTTGAAATCATTCACGTTGTTCAACAATTTAAAATATCCATTCATATGAGAATAACACCCACTATCCAAAGTTCCAGGTCATTCTCCTTTTGTAGATTTGATATCACTTTCTATAAAAAGATCTTTTTATTTTCCTTTATCTTATTTTACTTTTGTATTTAGAGAAATGAAATAATTTTTTTTGTTTCAGTAATAAATCTAGGAACCTTTTTATAATATTTTTAGGTTGTTCACACCTTTTAAAAATAATTTAAAAATATTGGAGATTATTTTCAAATTTTATTTCAACAATCTACATTTCCTTCTATTAAGAGGATTGAATCTACATAAAACATTGTTTTCTATAAATCAGGATATGATTTTAATTTTTTTGGTTAAACCAACACATATTTTTCATATTCCCAAATCCACCACAATACTAATATAACCGTAAAAATAATATTTCCCTCTGTAACAGACATACTATTTAGAATTGTGAAAGTGTTTTCATCAACATTATTATCATAACCTTGTTGTTCCTCGAACATCATATTATCACTCGAAATATTCTTATTCAATTCATATTGTAACGTCCTCGACATGGGTTCCACTAAATCAGTGCCCTAAGCAGGGTCATCACATGACCTCAAGCGTGCCTCCATGTACACCAGGGGTTTCCAACTAGAAGTGAGGGTCTAAATTAGTCACCTGGGGAGACTATACTCTCTTTATCAGAGTTAGCCAAAACAGATCACAAATAAATAGTAAAAACAATATGAAACAACCAATAGCATTCATAGCAGAACATCTTCCATCTGGATACAAACCAAAAGAAATAGTAAATATGCCATGTCATGCTACAATGCCAATTGAACAAACCCCAAAATAAAGACAACAATAGAATCCCTGAAATGGTCCTAACTCCAATTCGAGGACCTCCTCCATGCATGTCCCATGACCAACTCAACTCCCTAGTATTGGGTCCTAGCCCTTATCCTAACCCGCAAGCATTAAATCTTCTTGGGTACCCAATGGCAGTCCAAGTAGGGCGTGATTATAGCTCAGTATGCCACCACCAACAGTGTATACAAAATATCTAGTCTAACATATAGATAATGAACGTAAAGATGAATAGAAATTAATATAAAGATAATAAGGGACACAATTTAAGAATAAATAATTTTCTATTACTGTTAGGATTATGGTGCCAAGTTCCAAATGTACATCATCTCATCATTGAGTTCATCGTCAACATGTGATCCATGGGTTAGAAATTTAACTTATTCACCCAATATTCATGACATTCATCAATTATCATAAGAGAACAAGTCTCGATCCTAACTCACTTGGTATGAGAATATCAAGTAATCACGACACTTAACATGGAGCCTCAGTCCAGGTATTTTCATTGAATACAGCCATTGGGGGCATAGACCATCAGTCTGTTACCCAACCTGTGCATTCTTGGGTACATTTGTGCATTGGTCCAACCTACCCATGGGAGGAGCACCAGTCCTTTATACCACCAACAAGCCATGTGAAAATTCACATTTATCCATATCACAACCATTAAAACCAATAAATATAACAATCATGTTTCAAAACACCATCAATCATGGAATTCAATGTTATGTCCAAGCCCGTTCACAATGTTGTTTTACAATACATAACCCATTACCCCAATTTTCTTTCACATGTCTCACCCAATTAACCATATTCATCCATTCACTGTCTATAAACCATTCCATGTGTTCAAAATTTCAGACTCACCAACCCTCTTCGGGTTTTCAACATAATTCATTATCCACAAGGCACAACCCCCATTTAACTAATTTAACCCATTTTTATTACCTTTCCAAACAACCCCTTAATATAGTACTAAGTAGAGGCACATTCCAATAGTTTATATACACTCTCATATAAAATTTCATCATGATTTTCATGAGATCTACATTATTATAATACAACATTTCTCATACTTAGCTAACTTCTAAGTACAGATGGTATTGGTGCACCCCATGGGTGGCTCTATAAAGTTCAAGTTATCCTCTATGTGTCCCTTGAGGACCCGAAGGGTCTCCATTCATAATTTATACACCAATTACACCAAATATCATCAAATTATCACAATAATAATAAGGGGTAACCATGAAATAAACCCAAGCATGCACAAATCTCAAACCAAATTATGGGATATAACTTGTTGACCACCTACCTTGAATCTGATGGTGAACGCACCCCTAATCGAGGACTTAGATCCTGATTCAAACACCATTTATAGCCTCAATATAGATATCACACAAAAAAATGTTTTTATAGTTTCATATTGGTTTAAGTAATAGATGCAAACCTTAAACCAAAAAGATAAGCAAGAGTGGGGTTAGCCTTACTCAGATCTTCATTTCACAACCAAAGGAACTCCAAATAACATAGAGTTGAGGGAAAATCACCCTTGGAAGTTCTTGGAAGATTTGGATAATTAATAGGGTTTCAAGAGGGTATAAATGAAGAAATACCGAGTGGGGTTTAAAATATCATAATGACATTTTTGTTAATTCATCAACATTTATGGGCTGCATGGTTTACCCGCACAGTTTTCCAAACCATGTATAAACCGTGTGAGAGCTACTACCCCAAAGTCCCCCTTTCACATGGTTTCCTAGGAATTACACATGGTTAGATTAACCATGCAGTAATCATGTAAAAGAATCTTTCAAAGGATGTATGGTTACCTGGGATTATCCAGACAATTTTCACTAACCGTGTGCAAACCATGCAGCATGCCCAGAAATACCTTTTTCTTCCATTTTCATGTCCCAAACCCCCAGAACACCCCCGATCTTTCACATGAATTTTTGTAAACAAATATTTTACCAAAAAAAGGATGTAAAAATAATCATAAAAACGTACCTTATGATGTGTCCCATATCTTACAACCTCCTCGCAATAAAACAACTCCTCCTTGATCCGTTCTTCCCAAGCATCACTAAATTTCCAAAGAAAAGTGATCCGGCCACTGGGCATGGATATCTGAATACCTCACCCAATTTTCTTCTAGGATGTTTCCATGCCACCATAAAATATGAACCAAAGGTACAACCTTTCCCTGTAAAACATTCTCTCTATGATCCACAATACGAACTGGATGCTCCCCAAAGGACGTGTCAGGCTAAATCTCAACATCATTAACATTTATCACATGAGATGGGTCAAGATGATACTGCCAAAGTTGTGAAACATGAAAAATATCAATCATCCCACTATGCCATTGTAGAAGATCCAATCAGTAAGCCACCAGTATGATCCTCTACATGATCTCAAATGTCCCCCTCACCTGGGTGTCAACTTGCATGTCTCCGAATTCGATGATGAACCAACCTTGGTGAAACCTGAAGGAACACACTATCCCCCACCACAAACTCAAGAGGTCTACAACACCAATCCGCATATGAATTTTTCTTCTCTAAGTTTTCATCATGTTCTTATGAATTATATGGAATTTCTATGACATCTACTACATGAGTCTCGATCCTAAAATCTCATATTCTCCTGCCTCTAACTGAAACAATGTTGATCTACATAGTCTCCCATAAAGTGCTTCAGAATGTACCATCTAAATCATATCATTGAAACAATTATTGTAATAAAAATCAACAAGCGATAAATGTTTTTCCCACGAACCACTAAAATTTAGGACACATGATCTTAACATATCCTCTAATACCGAAATCGTACACTCTAACTACCCGTCTGTTTGTGGGTGATAAGTCATACTCAGCAATATCTGGGCACCATGTGCCTTCTGTAATCCCTGTCATAAGTGTGATGTAAAATGTAAGCCACGATCCAAAACTATGGTTCTCAGAACACCATGAAATCACATTATTTCCCAAACAAACTACTCAACCAGCCGGTAAACTGTATATCTCTCCTAGATCAGAAAGAAATGACATAATTTAGTCAATTGATCCCCAATGACCTAGATTGCATCATTCTTCTGAGGTATACTTGGAAGTCCCAATATAAAGTTCATCATTACATCATTCCAATTCCATTATGGAATAGGAAATGACTATAAAAACCACCTAGATGTTGATGTATGGCCTTCACCTTTTGACAGGTAAGGAATCACTCCACAAAACATGCAACACTTTTCTTCATAATGGCCACCAATACTGCCTATGAAGATCATGATACATCTTAGTCAATACCAGATGTACTACCCACCTTAATTTATAGGACCCATGCATCAAATCTTTCTGAAAACACACTATTACTACCACATGTCCATTAACATAGATGATTCCATCACCACCCAAGGCCCAACTAAAAGGTGACTCCCCACCTTTACGACTTTCCTTCTTATCCCAACACTCTATATCCACAAAATGACTATCTAGAACTCAGATCAAAAGTGTGGATTCAACTACTATAGATGCAAGGGTCATCTACTCATTCCAATCTTGTACCTCAAAATTCATCTCAACAAACAAGTCCATCATTTTCAATTTAGAATTGGATTCATAAACCACCTAATTCTGAGTCTTCCAGGTCAGAGCATCCACAACATTGTTCCCTTCTATTGATGTAAAAACCAACTCAAAATCGAAGGATTCTAGATACTCGACCCACCTTCAATTCTAAAGATTTAAATCTCTCTAATAAAATATATACATTAAACTTTTATGATCAGAAAACACCATGAATCGATCTCCCAACAAGTAGTCCCTCCAACACTTTAAGGAATAAACTATAACAGAAAGCTCAAGATCATGAATTGGGTAATTAATTTCATGTGGTCTCAATTGTCTCGACCCATAAGCTACAACCTGATCATCCTTCATCAACACTACCCCAAGTCCCACGCTAGACGCATCAAAGAAAAAATTGCACTTCATATCGAGTTTAGGTAATATTAGAATCAGTGTGGTAGTCAACTGCATCTTCAATTACTGAAAAGTAATTTTTCATGCCTCTTACCACTCAAAATTAACACCCTTATTGGTTAAGATTTAGAGTGGTGCTGCCAAATGGTATAAATCCCTAATGAACCTATGGTAATAACTATCCAGACCCAAGAAACTATCGATATCAGAAACATTCTTGGGCTGCTCCCAAGAAACCACAGCTTGCATCTTATCTGGATCCACTGACACACCTAACTCAGAAATGTTGTGTCCCTAGAAATGAACTTTCTTAATCCAGAAATGGAACTTTGATAGCTTGCTGTCATTCCTATTCTCTCTTAATGTACTCAATATGATGTTAAGATGTTGGGAATGTTCATCAAGAGTTCTTAAGTACACCATGTTATCATCAATGAAGAAAACCATGAAGTGATCCAAATAGGGATCATATATTTGTTTCATTAGCACCATAAACAGATTTGGTTCATTGGTCAACCCGAACAACATCACTAAAAACTCATACCACCTGTACCTACTCCAGAAAGTTGTCCAAGATATGTTAGAAGGTCTCACCCTCATCTGATGGTATCTCCAAACATGTCCTCAATTTTGGGAAGAGGGTATTAGTTTTTAAACATCATCTGATTCAACTTCCTTTAGTTGACACATAACCATAGTGACCCATCATACTTCTTATAAAATAACACAGGTGATCCCCATGGCGACGTACACAGTTGAATGAATCTATTCCGCTCCAACTCCTCCAGATGAGCCTTAAGCTACTTGAGTTCTCCTAGAACCATTCGATATAGTTCAACGGAAACTAGTTATTCCTTTGGCAGCAACTCAATCATAAAATCAACATATCTATCAGGTGGTATCCCTGAGAACTCCTCAGAAAACACATCCTAGGACTGATCCATCATAGGATAAATGTAACTCCACGACCCTAGATACCCAAAGTCGGTTCATTATTACATAACATTGGCATGATCACAAGAAAGATCAAGTCTCAAAAGACCGATTAGTTTAGTAGCCTTGGAAAACTAGATATATTCATAAAGTTTACATTACATCAATAAGTGAAAAACTACAACAACATATTGTCTTCATATCCTCTCATACTATCCCTGCAGGTCATTCATAAAATACTTCTTCACATCCTCAGAAAAATAAAACATTGAAAGGGGTGATATCAGATGCTCAGTAAGGATAACAATATAGAAAAAGCTTTCATAGATAAGCATAAACACTTAAGGAAAAATATGACTAAAAAAAAAGCCTTTTAAACTTGAACTTCGGAATAATATGGAAATGATAAAATAAAATAATTCCATTTAATTACTCACATGGATATTCTACTAGTCGAATAATCACATGAAATATCAATAACCACTTTCATAAAGATGGAATGCATAATGCCAGACTATCATAACCACATAGCCAAGGCCTCGTGCCAAGACTACAATTAAGATTTTGTTAGGGCCTCGGGCCAAGACTCTAGTTTGTCTCATGAGACCTAACGATTCATCGAGGAGCTATAGCGGGCTCCACCCATCACTTACTAAGTCCAATTCATTCCTCATATGAACAGGTTTAAACATAACATAAACATTCATTTTAAAACTAGCATACAAAATTTCAATACTTGATCCACAAACCATGAATGGTATAAAAATATCACATCCACAGTCAAACATAACTCATTCGATAAAATATGGAAGATTGTATTGTATCAGATTAACCTCAATAGAGAATGATGAAGGATATTTACATAGATGAAAATAATAATCAAAATAATTAGAGTGAAATATCCCCCTTTTTCTTGAAATCATTTAAAAGTCACCCTATTTGTCAAGAATCCATTTAAAATAGATTTCAGAATCAAAGTGTCCCATACCACTTTGAAACTTTTTAAAAAGAATTTTGATTCGAAAACATTAATGTCCATATAAATAATTCCTTAAAACCATTTTTAAAACATGTACATTAATGAGAAATATTTAGAATAATCCATCTTTAAAACATTTTAAAATGTCATTTTAGTTAGAGTTCCTAACCAAAAGAGAGACACTTGAATAAAAATAATTGAGGAAATAAAAACTTTGTAATATCATGAAAATAAAGGTATTCATGATATATTATGTCAAAGTACATTATATACACCATATAAAAGTGATTTGGTGTATAACAATAACGAAGTCTCAATGGAATGTAAATTGAGATGAAATCTCTCATAAAGGCTATATCCTTAGGTTAAGGATAAATAAACGACATAATGATGAGTGAAAAATATAAATACACTCAATATTATTGGATATTTAGTGTAAAAAAATCAACGTACATTCACACATATTCTTGTAAAAACAACACCAATGAATTGGATGTTTCACTCAACAAATCGAGATTGAGTAAAAATTACTCTTATCAAGTTCATACCGATGAGCAGATAATTTATCAATTGAGTGACTATGTGTATCAAAAGTATATCCATAGAAAGGGGAGTGGAATTTATGAAATAATCAAATGAATATTGATTCTACACATAATCTTGGAGTAAAATAATCAATGAAGTATCCATAAAGCCGAATGACTGAAAATTGAAATTTCAAATTCCCTTATTGATTTGGTAACATAAAAAACATACACCCATGAAAGAAGGATCATACAATAATGATGTAAATATACATGAATTAAAGTATATTACACAATGAATACAAACATGGTCAGTAAACACACCACATGTAATAAATAAGTGGTGAACAATGGAAATATCACGAAATTAAAAGTGAGATAAGAAACCCCTTACTTTTTACATTTTACTTGGTCGACGGTAGGTTAACCTCCTGTATAATGGTGAAATAATTGTTATTGAATTATTGTTAGGACCAATAGGGGCCTATATACCCTAAGAGGGGGGGGGGTGAATCAAGGTATGGATATTCTTTCAAAAATTATTCTTGCCCCACTGGATCTGGACCTTTTATTACAAGGCTCACTTTGTTTTCACTTGTGTGTTTTTTATGATCACCTATTTTATTCTTTGTCTGATGATGATGCTTCAAATGCAATGCAGGGAAGTAAGCAGGCAGACACAAAGATTTTTACTTGGTTCACCCTCACTGGGATACGTCCAAGGAGCATATGCCGACAAGTTGTCTTGCATACCAAATCCCACTAGTCTTCATAAGATGTGGATACAAAATTTGGGATAGATCACTTCTATTCCCAGGCTCACTACCTTCACAACGTTTAGGGTCAGCTCACTGCTTTCCCAAGGGTCACTCCCTATTTCTCTCTCTCTGGATCACTGCCGATGGAGAGGATCACCTTCTTCCTCTTCCTATTCATACTGCACTTGGAAGGGATCCACTCACAGTTTATAGACCTGTAGGTCTCTTCATTTGCATGAAATAATGCATCTTCAACTGTTGATAGATGCTATGTTGAAGTCCAACTTTCATCAACTGATGAATATCACTTTGCCTCTGAACCACTGGGAAATTCACTTTGGAAACACCTTCGCAAAGCACCCTACTTCGCGAGGCTCCCAATTTCGCGAAGCTCAAACAAGCCTTTGCGAATCTCCTTCCTTTTCGCGAAGCTCTCTCGCGAAGCACTCTCGCGATGCACAGATCTTCTCAATGCTTAGGCCATCGCGGAGCTCCTGCCTCTACGTGAAGCTCACTGAGCCAACGCGGAGCACACGCCTTTCGCGGAGCTAGAATAGACGCCGCGAAGCTCCACTTTTGCGAAGCACGCTGCCTTTGCGAACCACCTCTGCGAACCGAGAGCTATGGATTTTCTATGAAAATTATCTCTACTTCTCTCGAGGGGGTCGCCCTCTATTTATAGGTGATTCCACCGACCCTCGAACTTTCCGCGTGAAGTCAACGCCAAGTCATCTCAAATAGCGTAGCTCTGAAGTTTCCGTCGGAATTCTGTCCAAATCGCGAAGCACCATGGCAATTTTCCGATCGCAGAGCTCTTCGTAATCGCGAAGCATTCCGTCAATTCCTTCACGACTTCGCCACAAATCTCCCTCACAATTCTCTTCATCGCCGTGAAGCTCCTTTGCAAAGCCCTTCACCGCCGCGATCCGCTTCAGCCTCTGCCGTTCGCGAAGCTTGTCGTAATCGTGAAGACTCACCGCCTCCATTCTTCTTGTCTTCACGATTTCCAAACCATGAATCCTATCTTCACGAAATTCATGCCATTTCCATATTAAATTTTGATCTTCATGGAAATCCTCTTTTCGCGATGCTCAACAAACTCCAAATTTTGGACCCCAAAAATTTGGCAAACATTGCGAAATGACACCACCTTGTACTGCTCTTTTGTACCGCCTCTAGATCATCCATTCCTTTTTCATCATTCTTTGTCAACATGGATTGTCAACAACTTCTCAAGAACTCGACAATTTTCCATGGAAACCTGCTTTGTCAAAAAACACAATCAACCCAAAAATACTGCAATGTTACCTTGAGGGATTTTTTCCCAACAATCTCCCACTTTGGGTTTGTTGACAATTCTTCATAACTCTTATCAGAATGATTTTCTTCACTTTGATACCTCACTGAGTCTTCTTCCAGCCGCTACCACCATTCACCTCTTGCGATTCTAATAGCATTCAAGGATTCACTTAACATGTACTCCAATCCCACATGATCAATGCTCGGCATGAGAAACAAGAGTAGTATGAAAAGTTCATCAATGAATTACTTCATGCAAAACACAAATTGTCGATTCCAACCTGATACCAATTCTTAAATTGATACCAATTGTTGAACCACACTGATCCCAATTCATGATAGCTGGACACCTTCGCACACCATTCCAACATCACTCTTCTGATTTTATCACGATCCTCAGCTGTCGTGATATCTATTCTTTGATCGATCACTTCTTGCATCGTCAGATTTAAAATACTCCCCCTTTCTCATTTCTCCCCCTATCTGGCTACTTCACCGGTTAGCTTCTCCCCATATCTGTCATGATTTCTCAAATAGACACACTGTCTCCCCCTTGAACAATCACTATTTTCTCCCCCTTGGTCAGTGAACCCAAAGGTCACTCCTTTGTAGTTTGTAACATAGTAGAGAACACATATCATCACATTTGGGAAAAACACATCATACCTCGGGGAGAGGGGGGGTCTCCACACCCACACGCTTTCAAGCACGGGGAGTCGACTGAACTCCCAGAGCCAGTCGATGCCTCTCAAATTTTTGTTGACACACCTTTGATTTTCTCTCGCAGCTTCTTGGTATCCTGAAAGCAGTCAGCTAATACCACATTGTTAGAACAGAAAAGATAATCATGAAATCCTGTTTGTTACTGCTTGGCCCCCAATCATAAACATTCATCCTTCATATCTCATTGTGAGCTTGCATCTGATTAGGATATTGAATGCTCCCCCTGTGTTATGAAATTATTCCATCTGTTACGCCCAACTGTATAGACCCATAACCATTCTTTTCCTCATGCATCATTTATTCTCATATTCCAATCGGAATTGATCCATTTACAAAATCTCTAAGCCTACTGAGTTGGCACTCGGTGTAGGAAACAAGAGACAAAGTCAATAACACAATCACTTCCTGTTGTTCTCTATTGCTCCCTTTCATCATCAACTTTGATACCTGATTTTAGTCAATAAAAACACTAAAGCATATCACATCTCCACTTTGCATCTTTAGATTCCACTTCCCCTTGGATCATATCTCCCTAAAACCTGAAACACATGAATCATTAGTTAATTTCATTTATATACATAGGGAGAGGGGCCGTTTCTCGAATCCTCAAAACGAGGATAGTGGTTGATCCTGAAGGGTCAACCCTTTGATTTTTTCTTAGAGGGCATCGCACTCCTTTCTTTCTTCCTCCAGCTACCTAGCCAACTTCAACTGTTTTGGCCATATGACTAGGCATTCATTGCCTACATTCTGATCCTTTTTTGATATGTAGATTTGGTAGGCTTGGCCTTTCTCACCGCTTGGGGTATAAACCCGCTAGTACACATTTCCTTCTTTGAGGTTCTACCAAAATTCCATTTTCCTTGATTATTTCTCTGAGTAGGAACCTCTCTGTTTGGCGTCTTCCCTTTCTTCTTCTCCAATCTTAGGGGTCTTCCTCTTTCCTTCACTTCTCGCTGAGAAACATGACATGCAGATTTTTCGATGCATTCTTTGTACATCTTACTTTTATCAGATGTCTGAGTCACCACAGTCTTTTTCGCTGGTGGTGAGTCCTCCATTGAACGTTCATTCTTCTTTATCATAGTTGGAGTAGATCTCCCCTTAATCTTCTAGGTTTGTTCACATTCTCTCATTGAGAGCGGTTGTGAGTACGACAGAGGAGGTGACGGATGCACCTTTCGTTCAGCTCCATGTGATTTTCTAAGGCTCTAAGCCTATTATTCACCTTACCACTTTTTCTCCCAGTGTATAATTTCTCATTATGTACCACTGGAGTTGGTAATCACTTTATCGGGTCTTTTTCCTTCCCTGCTTTCTTCTTGCTGCACTGTCTGGCCAAATGTCCATGATCAGAACATATGAAACATTTTACATCAAAGACATACCTCATTTCATCATTCTTATATCGATATGTTGATGTAGCTTGAGTTTTTCCTCTAACATGGATCTCCTGAGCTTCTTGGAACATACTCATTGTGTGTCCCATTCTTGCACAATAATAGCATCTGATGAATGTTATCCTCTGAGAGACTCTTCTCTCTGATTTCTCATAACGTTTCTTCTTATTATCATATCTACTAAGGTTTCTATTTTCATAGCCTGAAATGTATTCCAGAGCCTCTGAACAGAAGCTTGATGTGTGGCCATGAATCCCTCAGAAATGGCGCATGTCGTCACTTATTTTTGTAATTGTCCTTTTAGGCCTATCTTCAGCACCTACAGGATCTTTTCCATTTCTAGAACTATTCACGTCTCTCTTTCTATCATGCACGGGAGGGGATTCATCGAATCCAATACTAGTTTTCCTCGAACTATATGGTCTTTGGGCTGAGAAAATTTGTTTTTTCCTCTTTTCAAAAATAGAAAATTTTCTTTTCACTTCATCATCATCTGCCGAAGGATAATCAAATAGTAAATGCAAGGCATCCTTAATTTTAGGCATTCCTCTATCATTGGAACTCTCTAATTCCTTCTTTACTGATTCTAGCTCTTCTTCCAACTTTTGAATCTCTGTCTCCCTTGATTCAAGTTGGACATAAAGTTCTCTCTTGAGGAGATTCCCTCTACTCATCTCATCTTACAATTCACGTGTCAGCTTATCCACCATTGCACTTTAATTCACTACATTAAATTTTTCCTCAGAAACTGATTTAGAGACAGATTCATTCTCTTGTTGTAGGCTTCGATTCTTCTGATCTTCTTCAGACAACTGTGCTTCTAGATCATCATTTCTAGCTTTCAGATTCTAAACATCATCTGACTTTTCATTCTCTTCATAATCATAAGCCTTTTGTTTTCCTTTCATTTTAGTCATCTATTGTAGTTCTTCAGCATGTGAATAATTCTTCTATGTTAGGTCACTAACTATATCAATAATCCTTTGATTTAAGCCTCTTAGCTTGTTGACCTCAATTTCCAATACCTGGATCCGGATACCCTTCGATTTAACTTCATCAGTTAATTTCTGATCCAATTCCTTCTCCTTATGTACAACTTCCACTTTTCGGCTCCTGGAAATTTTTTCATCATCAGTGGTTTCAGCATCACTTTCAATTTTAAGTGCTTCACTCGTTCCAACATCATTGTTGAGTGAATCTAGATTTTATTTATCTGATTCATCCAAGCCTTCTTTCAGTAAGTTGTTTGATTCTTTTAATTGAATCACACTTTTTCCATACACACTTCTACACTGCGGAATTCCACCTGGCTTCTGATTCTTCTTTGATTTTTTTCCCTTCACCATGGCACACCGAGATAGGAGTAGACTGGATCTTTAACTACACAAATAGACTACACCATGTTGGAGAAAAAAAGTCAGATCAAAGCAACCTTCCCTCTGATACCAATTGTTAGGACCAATAAGGGCCTATATACCCTGAGAGTGGGGGTGAATCAGGGTATGGATATTCTTTCAGAAATTAGTCCTGCCCCACTGGATCTTGACCTCTTTATTACAAGGGTCACTTTGTTTTCACTTGTGTGTTTTTTATGATCACATATTTTCTTCTTTGTCTGATGATGATGCTTCAAATGAAATGCAGGGAAGTAAGCAGGCTGACACAAAGATTTTTACTTGGTTCACCCTCACTGGGCGACATCTAAGGAGCATACGCCGATAAGTTGTCGTGCATACCAAATCCCACTAGTCTTCATAAGACGTGGATACAAAATTTGGGGTAGAGCACTTCTGTTCCTAGGCTCACTGCCTTCACAAAGTTTAGGGTCAGCTCACTGCTTTCCCAAGGGTCACTCTCTATTTCTCTCTCTCTGGCTCACTTCCGATGGAGAGGATCACCTTCTTCCTCTTCCTATTCATACTGCACTTGGAAGGGATCCACTCACAGTTTATAGACCTGTAGGTCTCTTCATTTGCATGAAATAATGCATCTTCAATAGTTTATAGATGCTCTGTTGAAGTCCTACTTTCATCCACTGATGAATATCACTTTGCCTTTGAACCACTGGGCAATTCACTTTGGAAACACCTTCGCAAAGCACCCTACTTCTCAAGGCTTCCAATTTCGTGAAGCTCAAACAATCCTTCGCGAAGCTCCTGCCTTTTCGCGAAGCTCTCTTGCGAAGCACTCTCACGATGCACAGACCTTCACAATGCTTAGGTCGTCGCGGAGCGCCTACCTCTACGTGAAGCTCACTGAGCCAAAGCGAGGCACACGCCTTTCGCGGATCTAGAATAGTCGCCGCGAAGCTCCCCTTTTGCGAAGCACACTCCCTTCGCGAACAACCTCTACGAACCGAGAGCTATGGATTTTCTCTGAAAATTATCTCTACTTTTCTCGAGGAGGTTGGCCTCTATTTATAGGCGATTCCACCGACCCTCGAACTTTACGCGCGAAGTCAATGCCATGTCATCTCAAATAGCGAAGCTCCGAAGTCTCCGTCAGAACTTTGTCCAAATCGCAAAGCACCATGACAATTTTCCGATCGTAGAGCTCGTCGTAATCATGAATCATTCCGTCAATTCCTTCGTGCCTTCGCTGTGAAGCTCCCTCGCAATTCTCTTCATCGCCGCGAAGCTCCCTTGCAAAGACCTTCACCGTCGTGATGCGCTTCAACCTCTGTCGTTCGTGATACTTGTCGTAATCACGAAGACTCACTGCCTCAATTCTTCTGGTCTTCGCGATTTCCAAACCATGCATCCTATCTTCGCGAAATTCATGCCTTTTCCATATTAAATTATGATCTTCATGGAAATCCTATTTTTGCGATGCTCAAAAAACTCCAAATTTTGGACCCCAAAAATTTGGAAAACATTGGGAAACAGCGCCACCTTGTACTGCTCTTTTGTACCACCTCCAGACCATCCATTCCTTTGTCATCGTTCATTGTCAACATGGATTGTCAACAACTTCTCGGGAACTCGACAATTCTCTATGGAAACCTGCTTTGTCAACAAACACAATCAACCCAAAAATACTACAATGTTACCTTGAGGGATTTTTTCCCAACAATTATACAAGAATCATTTACATTAATATGATATCATATATGATCTTTTAACATTGATTTGTTAGTATTATCGTCATTTCGGTTGTTAACTTACTCGTTTTCCTTTATATTCTTTGTTACGTAAGCAGTGTTTGTTATGGATAGGTTGTATCTTATTCATATCCAGAATTATATCACGTCCTTAAACATTATTTTTAATCATCAAATGAGAATTATACTTGAATGGATACGATGGAGAATGGATCTCATCGCATTCGTGGAGACGGTAGTCCGTACGTACGCACGAGCGACAATATCATTCTTTTGATGTTAAAATAATATATAATTGGATGGTATATCATATAGAAAGAATAATTATCATGTTATATTTATTATTTACATGAATTAAAACTCGTTATTATACCCATCCAAATAATAATATATTGAATAACAATTACACCACGACGTGGAGACGGTAAGTCGTACGTACGCACGTACGGTGACATGTCATTCAAAGGATGGATAGAATACTGAATATGGTTGTACCATATTTATAATCATATTATATTATATAGGAGATACTATATTAATTATTTTATAATGGGAATAACAAAGAAAGAAGAAGTGGAAGAAGAAAGGAACTTGAAAAGGGGTGGTGAAATCAATACCTCTTCTTCGGGTTCTTCCTTTTGATTTGATCAAAAGGGATCCTTAGGTTGGCTTTATGACTAAAGTAATGACTCTAGGATGAAGTGAGGGAATTTGAGAGAGTATTTGGGTAGGGTTTGGCTGAACCAAAAGTCTTTGAAGGTGTGAATTATTGAAAAGGGGGAGTGCCCTTTTATAAGAGGGGTGAGGGGCACCTTTGGAAAAGCTAGAAATATTATTTTATAATAAATTCATATTCAGTTTATAATGGCTCCAAAGTGGATTTTTTAAAGTTTAAGGTGGGTATCGGTCGAAAAACACTCAACCAATAGAATTTAGACAGGTTTGGGTTATTATATTAACCTTATCTTTTAGTTTTAACTCTTAGATAATTAGTTTGACACTTACCATGTCACTTTGTATTTTTATATTATATAGTTAATAAACTTACTATATACATCCAAGAGACCCCCAAGTGGTCCATTAATGATAAACCTATCATTATATAAGTCTCTTGGATGATCCTTAGATTTTTAGGAATTTAATATCAATTAATAATATAATATTTGTTTTAAAAACTCTTTTATGTCAATTTTGACACTATTTGGAAAATTGATTTTTGTGAAAATCATAACAGAATGATTACTTCAAAAAAAGTTAATTAAATCAATCCTAACATGTCATATGAACCTATAAAATTACTTTAATTCATAAAAAGTCTATAATTATATTTATTTGGGTATTTATAATATCAATTATTTTAATTTTTCCCTATTATGTTAATTACTGCATCATCATTGTGTCAAAACTAAATTAAATTATTTAATTTCTAAAAAATTATAAATAAAATATAATTATGTAGGAAAGCGTTTTATCTTTATAAAGAATATTTACAATCTAATTTATCTTATGTATAACCCTATATTAAAAATGTTTTAGTAAATAAACTTTGATTTTAACTCTTTTAACTCTTTTTTGAATTAAATAATAATAAATGTCCCAATATAATACAAGTGGACCTAAATGATAATATTTTATTCCTAAGGATTTTTTTGGTCGAATTAATCTTATCCAATAGAATTAGGACATGTGTTAGGGTAATATTAATATCATTTTTACCCTTAATTACCCTATTTACGTTTAATCGTGGTAAATAAAAGTAAAAAGTTACTATTCACAAAAAATTATTTTCATCTCATTGAACCAAATTTTACTCCCTGATATTAACCGTGTCTCTCGGATGTTCGAAATTCCACTCACAGAAGCGGTAAAATTACGTTTTATGAAAAATTCAGTTTTTTAACTACCACTTAGTGGTTTCACTATTCATCAAAAAATGAAAGTTTCCAGAAAAATACCAACAATTAGGCCTAAGATATATTTGATATTATGAATTCAAAAATGATGTCTATTTTACCAAATTCAAAACATTTCAGTTGCATTAATTAATTTAAAAATTAAATCCCGTCGTCAAAACAAATAGCGTGTTTTTAAGAGATAATAACTATCAAAAGATTGACACTTGTTTATGTCTGGTTTAAATGTGAAATTACATCCAATGACCAACATTGTATTAAATGGTAAAAATATATTCTAAATATAATTTAAAACCACTCAAATTAATAATTTATCACTATTAATTAATTTGATTAAAAAACTTGTTTTTAATTAAAATTTAGTAATTTCCACTATTCATCAAAATATGAAAGTTATCCGAAAAGTACCAAAATTTCACCCTAATCTAATTTCGATATTAAGAATCCAAAAATGAAGTCCATTTCGAAAGATAAAATTTATAAAATTTCAAAAAGTACGTATTACTATTCATAGCGGCTAGTTTGACTGGTTGTGGTGTGTTAGAATCTCGAAGTTGCATACAATGCACACCATTGCATTATTCAAAGGGAAACGTACCGTGGAAGCTTGGGGTGTTACATTCTTCTCTCCTTCAATAAATTGTGTCCTCACATTTTTTTAAAATTGGGCTTGAGAATATAATGGAAAGTCCCACTTCAGAAAAAGAGTCAATAAAACTATCACTTTAAAACAAAGGAAGAGAGGTATAAAGGTCACCCAAGATAACCCATACTACGATTCCATGTAGGAAAACATGGATATGGATGATAAACTAAGTGTTATGTTCTGATGGAGAGGGATAGAAAACATGATCAGGAGAAAGTTAACAATAAGAAAATCACAAACTTGTGTTAGGACAAATGGTTATTAGTCTCCTAGTAGGAAAAGTAAACGGACAACATTTTTTGTTTTAAG
This sequence comes from Viscum album, assembly GCA_963277665.1. Lineage (NCBI taxonomy): Eukaryota > Viridiplantae > Streptophyta > Magnoliopsida > Santalales > Viscaceae > Viscum > Viscum album. Next base: position 151,568,202 of record OY728125.1, read on the forward strand.
TTACATTACATAAGGACGAGGAATTAATTTATGATATTGACTATGAACATAAAAAGATATACTTACTTTTCAAGTAGAATTTCATTCTTTAATAATTTTTTACCACTAACTCATTTTTTGAACAATGAGTATTCAAGAAGACTTGGTCACAATGGAAGAGATAGAATAAACTTCTATAGAAATACATGATCCATGTAGGATAAACTATATATTTACCTTGCTTTTAGAGATTAATCAAAACCAAAATGGTTAGTATAATATCTGATGATCCCCCAAATGGATATTCCATTAGAGAAAAAAACACTAATCTTAATCTTTAAAATTAAACCATCAATACCCCAAAGTTAAATAAATACCATTAAATAATCAGTTGTCCTTAAAATCCTTCAATATAATCCAAACTAATATTGAAACCCAAAACATATAAGAATGTAGTCTTCCACGTTAAATTGTATCTCCAAATGACATTAATTACTCTTAAAGTCACATACTTAAAAGTAATTAACCTAACCATTTCCATAAATATCCCAAATCACTATAAATCCACAATAAAAACATAGATAAAAATCCACCATTACTCCTCAAATGAAATCCCATACTATTCTATTTTCCATGGGCATATAGTGTTCACAACAAAGCGAACAACTTCCAAAATAACATTTATCACTTAATCACCAAATCATTTTCGTATACTAAGGGTGTTCATTTGATAAGACATAAGATCACAAATCAAATTATTATTGATCAATAAAATAATTTAACTAAAAATAATAGTCACACTAACCAGGGAATTCACATAGTCCAGTGGTAGGCGATAAATCCCAATCGCACTTTGGTTGTGGGTTCGATTCCCACAGCTTTGTCCGACGCGACGGGTTGTCACACGGTCTGCGTGTTGTCCTTTTTCAAAAACTATATTTTATAACATTACCAAAATGAGATAAATTCCTCAAAATAACCATAACATAATTTAACCACAAATCTTATCTCATACCTTGCATTTTCATCCCAAATTATAATAACTTATAATTGCCTCAAACCCAACGATTATATAAAACCAAATGGTTATTTATAACTATATCCACAAGAGAAAAGATAATTCTTCCTCAAATATCATTCTCACATGGAAAACTGCAGGGTTAAAAATACAAGAGAAAATTATTCCAAAGTAAACCCATCAACAAGGAGCACTAATACTTTTTAAACATTTCTTCAACCATTTATTTCCAGATAGCTTCTTCTTTGACCAAGAAAATATCCTATAGAATAGGGAACTCACTCGGGTAATGGCCAGGTCCCCTACATTTACGGCAAATGACTGTAAATGAATTCTTGGGACCATTTTTATCTTTATCCATAGTACTCTACATTTTTTTCAGAAATTCTTCACTTTATGTCCTTCCTTCCCGCACGTAAAGCATTTCTTTGTCCAATTGAGACACTTTCCTGGGTGTCTTCTTCCACATTTCCTGCATGATGGAAATTGAGGATTCCTTTCTCCATGGTCTCTACTACTGGAGCTCTTATCATTCATCGCCTTTCTCTTCTTTATTAAGTCCGGGAATTGGTTAATATATATATTGTTGATCATATTTTTGGAAAATTTATTTGGCATAAAGATGATATCTTTTACGCCTATCAACATTCCATTTTTTGCCCATTTACACCACCGTTCCCACCTTGTACATCATTCTCAAAGTCACTATGAATTCCTTGGAATCTAGCCATTGACTAAAACCAGAAAGCATTGTGTGAGTAACAATAGTCATAAAATAAATTAGAGATTAACATGTCACCATATTCTCAATTTGAAACACATTAGGATTAACCAAGGTCATTTAATCTCATCTTATATATATAATACTTCAAATCGGTTTGTAAAGAAAATGTAAATTATCTTAAGCATATCCCCCGTGAGTGTCGTAACCAAGAGTGCAGCAAAGCCCATTGTCGTGCAACAGTTCCCATTCAAGTCTATATCAAAGTGGTGTTTTCGGGTTTTACCCCTAGGTACATTTGTGCCAGAGCCGCCTCTACCTGCTCGTATCCAAACAGGGATGTATTGCTCAGAAAACTCACAAAATCTCTACAATACATAAATTCTAGTAAGTTCTTCTATACTAATCCTCAAAGTCCATCTTAGGTATATGTTCTCTAAACAGAGTTTATCTAAATCTAGCTTCCAAGGTTTGTACTAAACTTCCACTAATACCAATTGTAACGCCCCGACCCTAGATACCCAGATTCGGTGCATTATTAAATAACATTGGCATGATCACAAGAAAGATCAAGTCTCGAAAGACCGATTAGTTTAGTATCCTTGGAAACACTAGATATATTCATAAAGTTTACATTACATCAATAAGTGAAAAACTACAACAACATATTGTCTTCATATCTTCTCATATTATCCCTGTAGGTCATTCATAAAATACTTCTTCACATCCGGGGAAAAATAAAACATTGAAAGGGGTGAGCTTAGATGCTCAATAAGGATAACAATATAGCAGAAGATTTCATAGATAGGCATAAAAACTTAAGGAAATGTATGACTAAAACAAAAGCCTTTTAAACATGAACTTTAGAATAATATGGCAATGATAAAATGAAATAATTCCATTTACTTACTCACATGGATATTCTACTAGTCGAATAATCACATGTAATATCAATAACCACATTCATAAATATGGAATGCATAATGCCAGCCTATCATAACCACGTAGCCAAGGCCTCGTGCTAAGACTACAATTAAGATTTCGTCAAGACCTCATGCCAAGACTCTAGTTTGTCTCATGAGATCTACCGATGCATCGAGGAGCAATAGCGGGCACCACTCGTCACTTACTAAGTCCAATTCATTCCTCATATGAACAGGTTTAAACATAACATAAACATTCGTATTAAAACTAGCATATGAAATATCAATACTTGATCCACAAACCATGAATGGTATAAAAATATCACATCCACAGTCAAACATAACTCATTCGATACAATATGGAAGATTGTATTGTATCATATTAACCTCAATCGAGAATGATGAAGGATATTGACATATATGAAAATAATCATCAAAACAATTAGAGTGAAATATCCCCCTTTTTCTTGAAATCATTAAAAAGTCACACTATTTGTCAAGAATCCCTTTAAAATAGATTTCAGAATCAAAGTGTCCCATACCACTTTGAAACTTTTTAGAAAGAATTTTGATTTGAAAACATTAATTTCCATATAAATAAATCCTTAAAACCATTTTTAAAACATGGACATTAATGAGAAAGATTTAGAATAATTAATCTTTGAAACATTTTAAAATGTCATTTTAGTTAGAGTTCCTAAACAAAATAGAGACACTTGAATAAAAATAATTGAGGAAATAAAAACATTGTAATATCATGAGAATAAAGGGATTCATGATATATTATGTCAAAGTACATTATATACACCATATAAAAGTGATTTGGTGTATAACAATAACGTAGTCTCAATTGAATGTAAATTGAGATGAAATCTCTCATAAAGGTTGTATCCTTAGCTTAAGGATAAATCAACGACATAATGATGAGTGACAAATATAAATACACTAAATATTATTGTATATTCAGTGTAAAACAATCAAAGGACATTCACACATATTCTTGTAAAAACAACACCAATGAATTGGATGTTTCACTCAACAAATCGAGATTGAGTAAAAATTACTCTTATCAAGTTCATACCGATGAACTGATAATTTATCAATGGAGTGATTATGTGTATCAAAAGTATATCCATAGAAAGGGGAGTGTAATTTATGACATAATCAAATGAATAGTTATTCTACACATAATCTTGGAGTAAAATAATCAATGAAGTATGCGTAAAACCGAATGAGTGGAAATTGAAATTTCAAATTCCCTTATTGATTTGGTAACATAAAAAACATACGCACATGAAATAAGGATCATACAATTATGATGTAAATATACATGAACTAATGAATATTACACAATGAATACAAACATGGGCAGTACACACACCACATGTAATAAATAAGTGGTGAACAATGGAAATCTCATGGAATTAAAAGTGAGATAAGAAACCCCTTACTTTGTACTTTTTTCTTTGTCGACGGTAGGTTAACCTCCTGTATAATGGTGAAATAATTGTTATTTAATTATACAAGAATCATTTACATTAATATTATATCATATATAATCATTTAACATTGATTTCTTAGTATTATCGTCATTTCGGGTGTTAACTTACTCGTTTTCCTTTATATTCTTTGTTACGTAAGCCGTGTTTGTTATGGATAGGTTGTATCTTATTCATATCCAGAATTATATCAAGTCCTTAAACATTATTTTTAATCATCAAATGAGAATTATACTTGAATGGATACGATGGAGAATGAATCTCAGCGCGTTCGTGGAGATGGTAGTCCGTACGTACGCACGAGCGACAATATCATTCTTTTGATGTTAAAATAATATATAATTGGATGGTATATCATATTGAAAGAATAATTATCATGTTATATTTATTATTTACATGAATTAAAAATAATTATTATACCCATCCAAATAATAATATATTGAATAACAATTACACCACGACGTGGAGATGATAAGCCGTACGTACGCACGTATGGTGACATGTCATTTAAAGGATGGATAGAATACTGAATATGGTTTTACCATATTTATAATAATATTAAATTTATATAGGAGATACTGGATTCATTATTTTACAATGGGAATAACAAAGAAAGAAGAAGTGGAAGAAGAAAGGAACTTGAAAAGGGGTGGTGAAATCATTACCTCTTCTTTGGGTTCTTCCTTTTGATTTGATCAAAAGGGATCCTTAGGTTGGATTTATGACTAATGTAATGCCTCTAGGATGAAGTGAGGGAAGTTGATAGAGTATTTGGGCAGGGTTTTGCCGAACCAAAAGGCTTTGAATGTGTGAATTAATGAGAAGGGGGAGTTCCCTTTTATAAGAGGGGTGAAGGGCACCTTTGGAAAAGCTAGAAATATTATTTTATAATAAATTCATATTCAGTTTCTAATGGATCCAAAGTGGAATATTTAAAGGTTAAGGTGGGGATGGGTATAAAACCACTAAACCAATAGAATTTAGACAGGTTTGGGTTATTATATTAACCTTATCTTTTAGTTTTAACTCTTAGTTAATTAGTTTGACACTTACCATGTCACTTTGTATTTTTATATTATATAGTTAATAAACTTACTATATACATCGAAGAGACCCCCAAGTGGTCCATTAATGATACAACTATCATGATATAAGTCTCTTGGCCGAACCTTAGATTTTTAGGAATTTAATATCAATTAATAATATAATATTTGTTTTAAAAACTCTTTTATGTCAATTTTGACACTATTTGGAAAATGTATTTTTGTGAAAATCATAACAGAATGATTAGTTCAAAAAACGTTAATTAAATCAATACTAACATGTCATATTAACCTATAAAATTAGTTTAATTCATAAAAAGTCTCTTATTATATTTATTTGGGTATTTATAATATCAATTATTTTAATTGTTTTCTATTATGGTAATTACTGCATCATCATTGTGTCATAACTAAATTAAATTATTTAATGTCTAAAAAATTATAAATAAAATATCATTATCTAGGAAATCTTTTTATCTTTCTAATGAATAATTACAATCTAATTTATCTTTTTTATAACCCTATATTAAAAATGTTTTAGTAAATAAATTTTGATTTAAACTCTTTTAACTCTTCTTTGAATTAAATAATAATAAATGTCCTAATCTAATACAAGTGGACCGAAATGATAATATTTTATTCCTAAGGTTGTTTTTGGTAGATTTAAGCTTATCCAATATAATTAGGACATGTGTTAGGGTAATAGTAATATCATTTTTATCCTTAATTACCCTATTTACTTTTAACCGTGGTAAATAAAAGTAAAAAGATACTATTCACCAAAAATTATTTTCATCTCATTGAACCACATTTTACTACTTGATATTAACCGTGTCTCTCGGATTTTTGAAATTCCACTCACCGAAGCGGTAAAATTAAGTTTTATTAAAAATTCAGTTTTTTAACTACCACTTAGTGGTTTCACTATTCATCAAAAAATGAAAGTTTCCAGAAAAATACAAAAAATTAGGAATAAGCTATATTTTATATTATGAATTCAAAAATGATGTCTATTTTACCATATTCAGAACATATCAGTTGCATTAATTAATTTAAAAATTAATTCTCGTCGTCAAAACAAATAGCGTGTTTTTAAGAGATAATAACTATCAAAAGATTGACACTTGTTTATGTGTGGTTTAAATGTGAAATTTCATCTAATGACCAACATTGTATTTAATGGTAAAAATATATTCTAAATATACTTTAAAACCACTCAAATTAATAATTTATTACTCTTAATTATTTCTATTAAAAAACTTGTTTTTAATTAAAATTTAGTAATTTTCACTATTCATCAAAATATGAAAGTTATCCGAAAAGTACCAAAATTTCACCCTAAGCTAATTTCGATATTACGAATCCAAAAATGAAGTCCATTTCGGAAGATAAAATTTATAAAATTTTAAAAAGTATGCATTAATATTCATAACGACTAGTTTGACTGGTTGTGGTGTGTTAGAATCTCGAAGTTGCGTACAATGCACGCCGTTGCATTATTCAAAGGAAAAAGTACCGTGGAAGCTTGGGGTGTTACAAGAAAATAAATGTTTCTCCAATTATTCATCATCAAGAACAAGGAATTCCACTTGGGATGTGAGCTCTCCCAACTACTGACAAAAAGGACCTGTGTAGCCTGCTTGAACATCCCACTCACCACAAAGGACATAAGTGTCTCTTTCGGAAGATTTAAATGTCACCCAATGTCAATAACAATCTATATGGGATTGATAATCAACAAACCAACCCATTCCTATGATCAAGTCAAAACCTGAAATCTCCAGAACGAACAGATCCCATAGAAAATGACATCCACCAACCTCTAAGGCACAACCTTTACACCACTTTATATTCTCACCTTGCACCCCAATATAGTTTCAAGTGACATAAATCTACATGAAATTTCCACAGTTAGTCCTAGAACTACTGCAAAATGTGATGAAATAAATAATGTGTGGAAACTGTGGAAAATAGAGAATTTTCAAGTGAGTAAGCTACAAGAATCATACCTCGAACGGTAGAAGGTCCAACCTTACCTCCTCTCGGTGTAGAAGGGACTGCATGTAGATGGCCCATCCCTCTACTCTGGGATCCAACCTGAGTACCCTATTCTACATTTCCCTTATGGTACGAATAATCTTTCCCAAGCATTCCACATTCACCACCCCTACCAGTACGGCCTATGGAGCGCAACCTTCTTGCCTGATATAGGATAATAAATCTTCTATCTACACTCTTAACTGATCTCTAACCTCAAGAACTTTCCATATACTATGATTTCTTTCATGACCTCTACATATGGCCCATCTTTCCACATTCTCTGCACTTAATAGGTGGTCGGGAACACTAACTTTGCATGTGTCTTGGCTTGCCACACTGGTATCAGCAAACACGACCATTGATCTGAGAGACTGGTTCCTTTTTCTGGCTATGTTTTCCACCACTTCCCTTGTGGAAATTCTTGAAACTAAACTTCCTACTATCACAATTTTTTCCACTAGATTTCCCCATTGGAACCGCATGTTGGCTTTCAGAGGCCTCATTAAGGTTTCCTTCTGATATGATGGCCTGATCCATCACCCCAAAAAATATTTTCAACTGAAAGATATTTACCTAGGATCTGATCCTGTTCCGAAGTCCATCCTGGAATTGCCTTTCCATAACTTTCTTATCTCCCACTAAACCAGGAAGAAAACATGGCATGTCCGTGAACTAGTCTTCATACTTCATTATTAACATCATCCCTTGCAGAAAACTCATAAACTATGTAGACTTATTTTTCTTTAAGGTTTTGAGATAGTAATTCTTTAGAAAAATTTCCTAAAAACTATTCCACATCATTCCCTCCACTTTATCAGTCTAAAATAAGATATCCCATCAACGCTTTACCTATCATGGTGATAGTACCACGAACCACTGCTTTATTTCACCCTTATACCAATGTATTAAACAAGTTTTTCATTGAAAATTACAAGTATAATAACAAATTTAACTCCATTTTTGATTCACTTATTTTGTGTTTAACACTATTAAAAAGGGAAATGTTACTTGTTTTGATAATTATATTGTAGGGAGAGGTGATATGAAGGACCTATGATAAAGTCCAAGAAAAATGGGCCAATCTGCACATGATCCAAGCACACCTGTAGACTAAAACAAATTTTTCTACTACACCATGAATTAAAATGGGCTGAAACATTGTGAATGGGTCCTAAATTTAATTATCTCCATTTCATCTGAAGAAAACGAAGTCCAATTCGTTTATTAAGAGACCCTTAAAAATAGATATGTTCAATAAATTGGATCTGCACGGGGTCAAAACTTTGCCTCTGTATTTTAGAAATATCTCTTATTATATTACATATATGGCCTCCATATTTGACATGGTGGTAGAAAAGGTGTATGCCAACAACTATGTCGTTTTTTACAATCTGATTTAATAGTTTAGAACCAGCCAAAACCATGTACCAAAAGGATTAGTGAAATCAGGGTGCCCAAAACCACTTCCCACTTTGCCTATAAATTGGCACCTTGGGCACCCCATTTGAGAGTTCGAACCAGAGGGAAGGTTTTTCCATTTTGGAGTCCCAAAGGAGTCCTCCAACCAATATTTGAAGTTATAGAGGCTACGAAAAGTGCTAATTCAATATCTTCTTCTTCCTCCCCTCCCATGGGTTTCTAAACCCCTAGTAATCACCCAGGGAGGAACATGTTGTAAATCTTGAGCTTAAGGTTGTAATATTTAAATGGTCCTTTTAATTCCATGTTTTTATGTTGTTTTTCTTCATCCTATATTTTTATTTAATATAGTTATATACTGGTATGTAATACTCAAACTCAAATGATCATGTTTGGGGGTACCCTTTCATGTGATGTTTTACACACCATTCATGCCTTTTTCTTCCATCATTCAATTGTTGTGTTTGTGTGGTTCATATTGGTCAATTGAAATCAAATAAGCACTATCAAGGACATGTAAATTTATTTCATGGTATCAAAAAGAAATAACATACAAACCTGGATAGCACATCAAGTTCTTCATGTGTTGCCTTTGTGAGTTTCAGTTAAGAAGTCGAACACAAATCACCCAATCATCGGCGATTTCTGGTGAATCATTGTGTGTTTTCGACTAAACCCTTGGAGGTATCCTAGTATAATCTCAGTAAAATAATGGTTATAGGTGTTAAAAACTAGGTATTAAAAGATCATAACTCTATCTCATGAAGTGATGAAGGATGAGCATCATGAGAGTACCCTAGGTTGATCACATTTAATTAATCTTGTTTATTCCTACTTTGTTTTATCGCTTTCGTTTTCTATTGTTATCTTTAATCATCAAACACAAGTATTATAAAACTCATATTTCCTTTTTTTTACTTTTATAATTAGAACCAACTTTTGTAATTAATGATCGAATTCTCTGTCGAGAGATGACCTAGGGTTGCTGCTATACTCCAGAAATTCTAGTTAAAACTAAAAAACTAATTTGACGCACTTGAAAATGCGATCAATTTTTGGAACCGTTTCTTGGGATCCAAGATCATTTTTTCTTCATTTCTTTTTATTTATTTATTTTACTTCTTAATTTTTACCCCATTAAATACCCCAACCCCATTAAATTGTTCTTTTTTGTTTTTTTTATATTTTTAGTTGTTTTGTGTGTTCTTCCTCTCTCTCTCTCTCTCTCTTTCTTCTTCTTATCCACATGTCCCTATAACTTTGTAGTATAAAATTATCTTTTATTTTCTCCTTTAATTTCTTAATTGTTTTTAATTCATTCATCTTCTATAAAAAAATTTATAAAAAAAACAACAAACAATCAAACAATCAAACTGGACATCATTGTTGCATGACAAGATATGGTAAAGAAACACTACTTGAATTTGACACTGTAATTGAAAAATAACTCCATTCATAAATCCAAGAATCTATAGAAGCTCAATCAACTAATACTGGGGAACCCCTTTTGGAACCTCAAGTGACCATAAACCAATCAAAAATTGAACCCAATCAAAACCAAGAAAACATGGCTACAAATAATCAAACCTTAGAAGAACTGACCACCCCAGATATGGAGTACCAACCTGCATACATCCAATATCCCGATGAAGCATCCAACTTTGAGCTAAGATCAGGCCTCATCTGCCTTTTTCCTAAATTCCATGGTCTTCCTGGTGAGGACCCTCATAAACACCTTAAGGATTTTCACATAGTCATCTCCACCATGAAACCCCAAAATGTATCTAAGGACCTAATTATGTTTAGGGCCTTCCCTTTCTCCCTTGATGGTGTAGAAAAAGATTGTATATACTATTTTCCTACCACGATTGGGGTATATAATGACCTTAAAAGACTATTTTTAGAGAATTTCTTCCCTGCCTCCCAAATTGCATTAATTAGTAATGAAATCTGTGGAATTAGGCAATCAAAAGGAGAGACCCTTCATGAATACTTGGAGAGATTCAAAAGACTTTTCTCAAGCTTCCCCCACCACTAGATTAGTGAAAAACTATTAATCCAATAATTTTATGAGAGACTTATTCCCCTAGATCATGGAATGATTGATGCAACAGCTGCTGGTGCCTTGGTTGACAAAACTCCTTCCGCCTCTCATGATTTAATAGCCAATATGGCTCAAAATGCACAAAAATTTGGTACACAAGCAATTACGCCAACCTGAGGAGATCATGAGGTAAATCATTCAGCCCTAGAAAAAAAGGTTGATAATAAAATTGATGAGATTCATAACCATTTTAGGTAATTAGTTCAAGCACAAGGTAACTCACACTTTCCTCCAGTTCCATTACATTGTGGTATTTGTTTTGAAAATACTCATTTTTCTAACCAGTTCCCACAACTTCAAGATTCACCTGATTCTTATGTAGCTGTGTTCCTAGGGTGTTCATTCCAAAAATCGCCTCCCTTCAAGAAAGAAACATTTAGGCCAAATCCAATCCTCGGGTGGCAAGCACAACCCCAGTACTGACAAGGAGGAAACTCAAGCTACCACAAGAAGAATTTGTATCAACAAGGCCAAGGTATGAAAACTTATTATCCTTAAACTTCTCAAAACAATGATCATCCTCCTTCAAATTCTGAAGCAAGCCTTGAGGATATTTTAAAGCAAATGGAAACCAAGAACCTTCAATTCCAACAGACCACACAATCGGATATTCAAGACCAACGAAGTCAAGTGGGGCAGTTAGAAAACACTATCGGTGAGCTTAAGATGCAAGGTTCTAGAAAACTACCATCCCAACCGATTTCCAATCTGAAGGATAAGGGTAATGTATGTTCTATTGCACTTTATAGTGGTAAAGAATTTTATCCTTCTAAGGATTCTTCCCAATAGGTATGCCCCCCTAATGAAAACACTATTTCTCCAAACATAAAAGATTCTAATAAATAAAAACAAAATAAAAAGGGTAATAAAATTATCATTGATGATTCAAATGAACAATCCATTCCTCTTTATTTCCCACAAAGACTCTCTAAATCTAAGAAGAATTTTGATAATGATATAGATAAAGAAATAATGGATATATTTAAAAACTTTCAAGTTAATATTCAATTGTTGGACGCAGTTAAGAAAATACCACGTTATGCCAAATTTCTCGAAGAACTCTACACACATAGATGCAGACTGAAGGGGAATGAAAGAGTTAACTTAGGAAGAAATGTTTCATCCTTGATTTAATATGTAATTCCAACCAAATGCAAGGATTCTGGCACATTCATGATACCATGTACCATAGTAGAGACCTTATTTTCTGATCCTATGTTAGATTTAGGTTCTTCCATTAATTTAATGCCTCACTCCATTTATAATTCTCTACAGGTTGGAGAGCTTCAACTAACTGACATTGTCATGCAACTTTCCAACCAGAGTACAATGCATCCAACAGTAGTGATTGAGGATGTCCTTGTAAGAGTTAAGAATATCATCTTCCCTACTGATTTCTACATTCTCGATATGGAAGATACCTGAACCCAAGTACATGTTCCTATCATACATGGGAGGCCATTCCTCAAAACAACAAATATGATCATAAACGCTCACAGTGGTATGCTCTCAAACGATGCATACACACACAATTATCTCCTCAACACATACTCTGATTCATTTTCCTTTTCTTCAACCTTGGATGATTTGAGTTTTAATTCATGTTTTGAGTGTTCTATGGGTTCTAAAAAGTGTAAATTTTGTTCTTTAATTGATGAGTGTGTTCATTATGAGGTACCCATGATTGTCAATGATTCTTCAAATCTCATTTCAAAAGATTCTATATCTTTAGAGAATAAACATGAGAAGATAGACAGTTTAATGGACCTCACTCCCCCTAAATCCCCCTATCATTCCAAAAACTCCTGGTGTTGGAATTAAAACCACTTAATATAATTAAAAATATGCATATATTGAGGGTATTGAGAAATTTCCCATCATTATTTCCAATAACCACTCTCAACAATAGGAATCAAAATTGATCAACCTTTTGAGAGAGTATAAAAGGAAATAGGATGGACATTGGATGATATTCTCAGGATTATCCCATCTATTTCTATGAACCATATACTTTTGGATGATGAGGTTAAGCCCGTGATAAAATCTCAACACCGGTTGAATCTCACTCTCCATGAAGTGGTAAAATTGGTATCAGTAAATTACTTTCTACGAGGATCATTTGTCCTATATCTTATATTAAATTGGTTAGCCCAGAGAAAATTGTGCCTAAAAATAGGAATAACAGTTGTGTCAAATGAAAGGAACTAATTGGTTCCAACACATGTGCAAAACATTTAGCAAGTCTGTATTTACTACCATTGACTGGATCAAGCCACACAAAAGGACCACTTTCCTCTACCTTTCATTGACCAAATGTTAGAAAGATTGGATGGTAAGTCCCATTATTGTTTATTTTATGGCTATTCGGGTTATTTTTAAATCCATAAAGCCACTGAGGATCAATAAAAGAAAACATTTTCCTTTCCATTTCGCACATTTTCATACATAAGGATGCCTTTTGGTCTTTTTAATGCTCCCTGTACTTTTCAGCATTGTATGTTGAGTATTTTTTCTTGAGCACCTAGAGAATTTTAGGGAAGATTTTATGGATGATTTCATAATTTATGGAACTTCCTTTGATAAATATTTGTCCCACCTAGGTTCTATCCTCCATCATTTCATAGAAAAAGATCTTGTATTAAATTACAAGAAGTTTCGTTTCATGGTTGAACGAGGGATAGTTCATGGGTATGTTATTTCAAAAGAGGTAATTCTAGTGGATAGATCAAAAATTGAATTAATTTCAACCCTTCCATATCCAAAATGTGTTAATGAGGTGCGATCTTTCTCGGGTCTTGCTGGTTTTTACCACTGATTCATTAAAGACTTCAGTAAGATCGCACTTCCCTTGTCTAGATTATTGAAAAAGGATTCTAATTTTTTTTTATAAAAAAATGTGAGGATGCTTTCAATTCAATAAAAAGCAGTCTAACATCACCTCCCATCATTCAAACACCAAGGTGGGATCTCCCCTTAAAACTTATGTGTGATTCCTCTAGCTTTGTAGTTGGGGCAGTTTTATCACAAAGGGTTTAGAAGGCTTCTCATGTAATTGTGTATGCCTCATGTACCCTTGAACCAGCCCAGAAAAACTACAAAACCACTAAAAACAACTTCTTTCTATTTTTTTCCATGGATAATTTTTTTTTATATCTTATTGGTTCAAAAATCAATGTTTTCTCTGATCACGATGCCATTTTTTTCCTCCTAAAGAAACTAGAAGCCAAGCCCTGCCTCATTCGATGGATGTTCCTCCTCCAAGAGTTTGTCCTTGAGATTCGTGATAATAGAGGAGTGAAAAATATGGTATCTGACCACATTAGTAGGATTTCCCCACCATTGGATCATTATGTTGACTCACCCCTCCCCATTAGAGAATTCTTCCGCCATGAGAACCTTTGTGATGTTGTGGACCTTACCCCATAGTATGCGGACATTGTGAATTTTCTAGAAATATATAAGGTCCCCACTAATTTTAGTAATTCCCAATCCCAGAGACTTAAACATGATTCGCAATGGTATATTTCGAATGACCCATATTTGTGGATAATTTGTGGAGACCAAGTAGTTCATCGGTGTGTCTTTAACCATGAGTTTGCCTCTATTTTGACCTTCTGCCACACTTTGGATTGTGGGGGTCACTTTGGCTTTCAACATACAACTCAAAAGGTATTTGACTCAGGTGTTTATTGCTAACATTGTATAGATATGTCCATCAGTTTTGAAATCCATTCACTAGATGTCAATTCACCGTAAATATCTCCAAGAGGAATGAAATTCCCCAACAACCAATGTTATTTTCTGAGATCTTTGATGCATATGGCATTGACTTGATGGGGCCTTTTACAAATTCATTTGGCTTTTTATACATCTTATTGGCTAATAACTATGTATCTAAATGGGTGGAATAAAAATCTACTAGGACCAATGACTCTCGAGTTATTGTTGATTTTGTGAGGTCCCAGATTTTTAGTAGGTTTTATTTTCCAAGATTCATCATTAGTGACCAAGGTTCACTTTTTTTCAATCGCAACACGAAAACTTTTCTTCATAAGTATGGGGTTGTTCATAAAGTATCCACATCATGTCACCCCCAAACTAACGGACAAGAAGAAATCTCAAATCGGGAAGTTAATAGAATCTTGGAAAAAATGGTACAACTCAACAGGAAATATTGGAGTTTGCGCTTGGATGATGCTCTTTGGGTGAACCATACAGATTTTAAAACCCCAATCAGAATGTCACCATATAGAATTGTGTTTGGAAAGGAATGTCACCTCCTAGTACAGGTACAACACCGTGGATATTGGGCTGTTAAACAATGTAATATGAATCTTTCAAATGCAGGTGAGCATAGAAATCTATAGATTCAAGAGTTGAAAGAAATTCGACGAGATGCATAAGAGAAATCCCAGTTATATAAAGAGAAGAAAAATGATATCCATGATAGCATGATTCATCAGTGGATGTTTCATATTGTTGAGAAGGTTCTCATGTATAATTCTCAGCTAAAACTCCACCCAGGTAAGCTTTGTTCTTGATGGCTCAGTCCTTATACTGCTATTGATGTTTACCCTTTTGGTGCTATACATGTTTTTCATGAGAAAGGTGGAAAAATGATTAATGTCAATGGGTAGAGTCTCAAACACTTATTTGAGGATTTTCCAAAGCATCTCGTGGAGAAAATACAATTGATAGATGCCACATATGACACCACTTAGCAGGCTGTACATTCCCCTACCTTTATTTACTTGTCTATTTTTTAAAATACTTTCATTGTGGACAATGTAACTTTTAGGTGTGGGAGAGGGTGACATGTCATAGTAAGGATTAAAAAAACAAAAAAAAAATTTCATTTTTGATTTGTTTTTCCTTATTTTGTATTTTAAAAAAAAAATGATCTTAAAAAGAATATCCAAAATCATTTTCATGTTTGAGTTGATTTTGGGGAAAATTCCACTATTTTTGGAAAAACGTTTTTCAAATGAATGTTGATATGGAATATTTTTCTATATTTTTTATTTTCAAATCATACATATGTGTTTAATGTATTTTTAAATCCCACGCCTCATTAAAACTGACCAATATTTTAATCCCTTACCAAAGAGAAATTCTAATCCCTTTATTGCATATTCATCCTTTAAATCACTTTCTTGATATTCTCGGGTCATGTAGAGAAACTGGAACTTTACTTGATTATTTTTGAAGCCATAAGATTCAAGTATGCTACATTCATGATAGAGGAAATCATTCATCGAAAATCCCTTTGTACAATTATCCACTATTTTTGGACACCTTTACATTTTATCCTTATTAAGACATAGAGACCATGAAATTCTAGTTAGGTAGCCACATTATAAGCTAATTTATCCCTACCTACCCATATCTTGTTTATATTCTTGTTTATGTTTAGCAAGTGTGGGTGAGAGGGTGTTTCCATGGGAATTGTGAGGAGAGAATCATTGTTATGGATTGATATAAAGGGTGCCTACATTTTCCTTTGGCAATGGGTTCACAAGACATATTACATCATTTTTTTACACATGTTTCCCTATTTATATCCAAAAAAACTATACAAAAAAATTAGTTATGTACATTAAAAAACAAAACAAAAGAAAAAATTGAGAAAAGAGGATGTTAACTCATTATTATTCACTTCTTGGTAGTGACCCACAAAAATGGACAATGGGGAGAGTGAGTTGGAGGTGGTACACATTGTGGGGGGTTTAGTGTGTACATTCATTGTTAACACTTACTAAATTTTGACATGTTTTGTACATGAGATATTAAACACTACTCTTATGCCATATATTTTTAAACATTAAATCCTACCAACCCTTGAACCTCAGAACAACCTGTTGGAAGTCCTCTTGAGCCGCACACTAGTTTTTGCCAGTAGAGAAATGATAATATTGGAAAGCATATGGTAAGATCACATGAACTCTGGGAAAATAGCATAAATCCACATTAATATTTTCATTGAGTGAAGAGGGAAAATTTTTAGGTGGGTTAGGTTTCAACATGTTGCATGGGAGAACAAATGAAGTTCAAAAAATTTAAATGTGAGAAAAGAAAAATGATAGGAAAATTGATTCCATAAAAAAGACATGATGAATTTCATTTCAAAATAATAATCGATGTTTTTTACACCTTAGATTTAGGAATGGTACATGTTTAGAATATTATACTTTTCCCAGGAGTGCAAATGTTTAGGTTTGGGGGTGTGATCATACCACGATTCACTGTTTTATTTCACCCTTATACCAATGTATTAAAATAGTTTTGTATTGAAAAATACAAGTATAATAAGAAATTTCAATCCATATTTGATTCTTATATTTTGTGTTTAACACTGTTAAAAAGGGACATGTTACTTTTTTTGAAAATTATATTTTAGGTGGAGGTGATTTGGAGGACCTATGATGAAGTCCAAGAAAAATGGGCCAATATGCATATGATCCAAGCACACTGGTGAACCAAAACGAATGTCAGTAATAAAACGTGAATTAAAATTGGCTGAAATTTATTGGGATGGTCTTAAATTTAATTGTCTCCATTTACTCAGAAGGAACTTAATCCCAATTAGTTCATTAAGAGGCCTATAAAACTGATCTGTTCAATAAAGCGGATCTGTATGAGGTCAAAACTTTGCCTTTATATTTTAGCAATATCTCTTATTATATTCCATATCTGTCCTCCAAATTTATCATGGAGGTAGAAAAGGTGTTTTTCAACAACTCTATAGTTTTTTCCAAAGTTATTTAAGATCTTATGACTGGCCAAAATCATGGACCGAGAGGATTAGTGAAATTAGGGTGCCCAAAACCACTTCCCACTTTGCCTATAAATTGGCACCTTGGGCACCCCATTTGGGAGTTTGAACCAGAGGCTAGGTGCTGCCATTTTAGAGACCCAAAAGAGTCCTCCCACCAATATTATATGTTATGTAGGATATGGTAAGCACTACTTAAACATCTTATTATTCCTTCCCAACAATGGGTTTATAAACCCATTGTGATCGCCCGGGGAGGAAGATGTTGTAAATCCCAAGCTTAATGTTGTAATATTTGAATGGAATTTTTAATTCCAGTTTGGTATGTTGTTTTTATTCATCCACTATTTTTATTTAATTTATTTATATATAGGTATATTATACTCAAACTCAAATGATCATGTTTGGGGTTACCATTTCATGTGATATTTTACACACCGTTCATCCCTTTTTCTTCCATCATTCAATTGCGGTGTTTGTGTGGTTAATATTGGTCAATTTTACTCACATAATAACTGTAAATACCATGTATATTTATGTCATGGTATCTCAAAGAAATAACATATAGACCTGGATAGCACATCGAGTTCTTCGTGTGTTGCCTTGGTGAGTTTTGGTTACGAAGTCGAACACAAATCACCCAATCATTGGCGATGTCCGGTGAATCATTGTGTGTTTCAAAGGAACCCTTGGAGGTATCCTAGTATAAAATAAGTAACATTCTGATTCTAGGTGTTACAAAATAAGGAATAAAATATCATAACTCTATCTCATAAAGCGATGAATGATGAGCATCATGAGGGTACCCCGGTTTGATCATGTTTACTTAATCTTGTTTACTTCTACTTTGTTTTATCAATTTCATTTTCTATTGTCATCTTTAATCATCAATACCAAGTATTATAAAACCCCTATTTCCTTTTTTTAATTTTATAAGTAGAACCAAATTTTAGAATTAATGATCTAAGGCTCCGTCGAGAGACGACCTAGGGTTGCTGCTATACTACAGAAATTCTAGTTAAAACTAAAAAACTAATTTGACGCACTCAACAACGCGATCACCTAGAAACATATAGGCTGCCAACTTAACTCACTTATCAGAAGGAGTCACTAAATGTTCAAGAATTATATAGAGAGACTCTATCCAGAACTCAAATTCCTCTGGCCCACCCTCTCTAGTAAAGGTTTGAGGGTGCTGTAGCTGAAACTCTTTGGTCAACTCTAACATACTCATTGCAACCCGCCCTGGTCATCATTCCATTATCTGCACAAAATGAGAGAAGTTCCCACAGAACTTCTCTTCCCTGACATCATGAACCACTAGTACATCTTTCACCACCATTGGGGGATAATTTTGTGTAACATCCCTTAGTCCCCCAACCGTCACACACCTTCATGGCGGTATATATCTACAATTCCAAACATGAACTCTTTTAGAACACAACCATGAAACTTTTAGAAGGAATGTGAAAAGGCTCAGCACTAGCCATAAAGACACAATTTCACATACACTTCCCATTGGGATTTATTAAATCTGAAGAAATACCCCCAAATATCAATCCCAAAGCCATGTCTAGCACTGGGTAACTAACTCACATGGTTACAAACATTATCTTTTACACCAATTCAAAACAATTTCCTTATTCCAATTTACTCTTACAACAAGTTAATTTACCATTACTTATTTATTAAGCACCATTTTTTAGTTATTACATACCCTTTTAACTTTCATTTTTACCCATTCATACCATCTCATTTTGAAAAAATTCATTAATTTTAAGAAAAAAATGCATCTTATCCTTTATATCCCACACACCCATCCTTTGTGCATGCCTACTATAAGGAATTTCATTTATCTACATAGGTTCCTTTGATGATGAATGAATACAAAAACCTTTTCCCATACATCCACAAGATAAATATCACAAAATCATCAAATCACAAAATAAGTGCATCACCCGATGGTGAAATATCATCAATTGCCACAACACACAATAAGAGAAACAACTCCCTTGATGGGTGAATTTGTTTTTCTCTCGTTCATGGGTTAGATAGTCCCAAGTACAAGTTCTTTACCAAGACCCTACACTTTAAAAAACTCCTTTATACCATCCACATATAGTAATAAATGGAATGTAACTCCTCCTATACCACTTTTTAACGTCACCAACCTGGGTTCCACTAAACAGGTGCCCCGAGCTAGGTCGTCACATGACCTCAAGCATGCCTCCTCACACACTAGAGGTTTCCAACTAGAAATGAGGGTCTAAGTTAGTCATGTGGGGAGAATATACCATCTTTATTAGAGTACATAATAATATATCACAATATAACTAGCAAAAAACATAAGAAAAACCCAATATAGTGCATAACAAAAAATCTCCCAACTTGGTACAAACCACATGAAACGGTAAATATGTCATGTCATGCTACAATGATAATTGAACAAAACCCAAAACAAAGACAAAAAAAAAGAATCCCCAAAACTATCCTGACTTAAAGTCAAGATCCCCCTCCATGCATGTCCCATGTCCGACTCAACTCCCTAGTATAAGACCTTTTCCCTTTTCCTGACCTGTAGGCTTAAAATCTACACGGGTACCCAAAGACAGCCCGAGCAGGGTTTTAGAACAACTCATGGGGCTACCACCAATAGTGTATACAAAATATCTAGTTTAATAGATAGTGAATGAATGTAAATATGCATGGAAATTAATTTAAAGACAATAAGAAGAACTATTTAAGAATCACTACTTTTCTATTACTAATAGGATTATTGTTCCATGTTCATAATGTACATCATCTCATCATTTAGTTCGTCGTCAACATGTGATCCATGGGTTAGACATTTACATTATTCACCCAATTTTCACGATATTCATCATTTATCATAAGAGAACAAGTTGATTACCTAACTGACTAGTGATGAGAATATAGATTAATCACCAAACTTACCTTGGGGCCTATGTCCTAGTATTTTCATTGAATACAACCATAGGGGGAATAGAGCATCTTTCTGACACCCCATCCCATGCATTTTGGGTAGGTTAGAGCATCAATCCAACCCTAACCATTAGAGGATCACCATTCCTTTATCCCACCACCAAGCTATGTGCACATACTAATTTATCCATATCACAACCATTACAATTAATAAATAGAACAATCATGTTTCACAACAATCAATCATGTCATTCAATGTTATGTCATATCCCATTCATAATGCCATTTTACAATAAATAACCCATTATCAAAATTATCTTTACCAAGTCTTGCCCCATTAACCATATTCATCAATTCACTATTCATAACCCATTCCACGTGTTCAACATTTCATACACACCAACCCTCTTTAGGTTTTCAAAATAATTCATTAGCCACAAAGCACAACCCCTACTTAACTTATCTAACCCATTTTTATTACCAAACCAAAAATCCATTAAGACACTACTAAGAATAAGAACATTCTATTAATTTGTTTCCACTCTCATATAACATTCCAACATGATTTTCAAGGTCTTCGCATTGTTACAAGACAACCTTTATCATATTTATATAACTTATAAGTAAAGAAAGTATCGACGCACCCCATGGATGGCCCTATAAATGTCAATTCATCCTCTGTGTTTCCCACAGGTACCAGGAGGGTTTCCATTCATCACCTAGACACCAATAACATAAAATATCATCCATTTATCACAATCATAATAAGTGGTAACCAAGAAATAAACCTAAACATGAAAAAATATAAATTGAAACTATGGGATATAACTTGCAGATCACCTACCTTGAATCTGTGGGAGAACGCACCCCAAATCAAGGCCTTAGATCCCGATTCAACCACCTTTTGAAGACTCAACCCAAATATCACTGAAAATGAATGGTTTTAGAGTTTCATATGTGGAGAAGGAAGAGATGAAAACCCTAAACCATGAAGAGAAGCAATTGTGGGATTAGCCTTACCAGTATCTTTGTTTCTTAACTGACAACACTAAAAATGACCGAGATTTGAGGTAGAATCACCCTTTGAAGCTCTTGGGAGATTTTTTTTCATGCTTAGGGATGTAAGAGGGAAGAATGGATGAAATCCTGAGATGGGGTTTAAAATCCTATAATGGAATTTTTGTAAATTTCTTAACTTTTCTGGGCATTATGGTTTACCTACATAGTTTTCCATACCTAGAGAAAATTGTGCAAGGGATAATAACCCAAATTCCCCATTTCACATTATTTCCTGGGAATTCTGCATGGTTAGATTAACCGCACAGTAACCATGTGAAATCCTTTGTCCAATGCTACATGGTTACCTAGGATGATCCACATGGTTTTCACTAACCATGTGAAAACTGTGCAACATACCCAGAAACTCATTTTCCCTCCATTTTCATGTCCCAAACCCCCAATACACCCTCGAGCCTTCACATGATATTTGGAAAACAAATATTTAACAAAAATAAAAGAATTAAACTAAATCATTAACAAAAACATACCTTAAAAAATGTCTTGGGTCGTACACATATATCATTATAACTTTACCAAAATTAGAATTGGTATAATCTTCTGTTTTAGACTCAGAATTCATAGAAACTTCTAAATTTAAAACATTATTGGTTTTGATAACATTCAAAATTTTCTCATAATTATTCTTCTTAGGAACATTTTTTATATTCTAACAATCATTTGAAGGAAATTTTATTAGATTATTCTCAAGTTTACTCTTTTTTGAAATTCCCCAACTTCAGATATAGAGTTCTTGAAACTTGGAAATCCTTACTCATCTTTAGAAGAATTTTGTTGGAAAAGTTCCAAAACTTCATCATTTTCTTTTAACATTACTTGAATAATTTCATTCATATTTTTTAATTCCTCAAGATAATTATACATACAATTATCCACTTTAGAAACATAGATTTCTCTTCAGAAAGTCATTCTTAGTTGTTTTCTATAGGAATTTCATTCATTAATTTATTAATTTCTTTTTCATGTATTACAATCATTTTGAGAAATTATTTCATTTCCCTCTTTAGGTGAAACCCTAACATGGTCTCTTTTACTCTATAACTACTTCTTTAAAACTCTTCATCATTAAAAATGTATATAAATGTATTTTCTAAAGTAAATTCAGTGAACTTTTTAACTTTTACTTCACTATCTTCATCTTTATCGTATTTATAAAAAAATATATTCTCCTTTTGGATTTGGAGAAATTTCTATGTTTTACCTTATAATAAGATCATAACTTATCACCCTATCAATTCAAATAGCTTTTGGACTTCTATTATCTTCTTCATTATCATATTGATTCTTTATTTGGGGGAAGTTGGCAGAAATGTGCCCAACATATTCACCTTTAAAACATTTCAGGGGTAGAATTACATTATACATACATGTAAATATTTTCACATTTTGATAAAACATGAATAAAAATCCATCATGATGGTTACTAACCACATTTTGTATTTCTGAATCACCAAATTCTTCAACCTCAAGAATCTTTGTAGATTTTCCTGGCTTAGTATCCTTGAAGGATGTTTCTCGATTAAATTTTTCTTTTCTTTTCAAGATGGTATCCCTTTCTAATTTCATAAGTAATGAGAGTAATGTGAAGGTTATCCAAATATAAATTTATAGGATCTCTGTGTTTTAAATTTGAAACTTGGGAATGAAACATGTCATGAATAATTCTCAAGATATTTTCAACAATAGTTCAATATTTGAACTTCTCCAAAATACATCTTATAGTGATAAATATATCATTCAACCTTGTAATGAATTCACTAAGAGATTAATACTCACCCATTTTGAGATCATCACACTTAAAAATCCAGATTTTGTAAGTTTTCATTATTTTCCTTTGTGTTTCCTTCATAAATGTTTTTCAACATTTTCTAGATAACTTTTTCAGTTTCAACTCCCATCACTCTTAGAAACATAATTTCAGAATGTTATAAGAGTAAATCATTAATATTTTTCATATCATTCTCCAGATTTTTCTTATCCATAGATATACAAAGATAACATTAAACATGAGGAGGAAATCAATCTTTAGAATCTTACAAAAAATCATACCCAAGAGACATAAGATATAGAAACATTCTATCTTTTTAGATATGATAGTTATTTCAATTGAAGACTGAAATCCCCTTACTGTTCACAAAATTTAAATTCTACATAACAACTTATCTTCAGAAGTACTTTATCAAATATTAAACAAAGGGATACTTCACTCTAATACCAATTGAAAAGGTCAAATCTATATAAATGTATCACTGATAAGGGGAAGGGTGAATTTGTGATATCATTTACTTCTATTTAATATTTCTTGTAAAAAACCTTCCCCTACAATTAAATAATAATCAATTTGATAAAAACAAAACATCCACACATCCATAAGAATAGAAGTGTTTATAAGGGTCACTTCCCAATAAGATTAGCGAGTCCTTCAAAGGGTTTTGAAATAATATAGTACAAAAAATCCACTGGAAAACAATACTTTTGTGTGGATAAAAATGGTAATAAATACCCTTACACTTAAGCAGCACTATGGTCAATAAAATAGTGCATGTGATTCTTTTATCACAAATTATGTCAATAATATTTTTGAAACATGTTAAGAAACCCTCACCGTTTATCTCCAAAAAAGTCACTGTGTTGCTTAAAAAACTTCCACTTTTGTAGAGAAATCAAATTCTTTACATTCATACCCAATATCAAGAAGAAATAACTCTTTTGGATATTGTAGTAAAACTTAGATAGTCTAATTTCATTAATCTAATTCGTTTATTACTAAGAAAAAGTATGTAAATATAGTCCAGAAACAATTCTAAACTGCTTATTTATTTTCTAGAAAAGACAATCCAATATCACTATCGGATATAGAAAACAACAACTATTATCCTTCTTATGCTTCTTCTGTCTAGATATGTTTCTCACGAAAACCCTATCCAGAAATCCTTCAATCCACTCACTCTCACCCACCCATTAATAGTGTAAAAAACTATTTTACTTTGACCTATATTTATAGGTGCACTATATGTGGAATAGTTGGGAAACCACTTTCACTTTCCTGCCCAACCAAATTTCTAAGACATGAATTTTAATTTCATTTCAAATTTATCATTGACTATTTTGAGGCTTATTAAATCTTCTTGATTATTCTAAAATCATCATTAATCTTCCCATAACTTCAACCAACTTTGTACTTACCAAAAAGAAATCTTCATTAAGATTCAATTGGTCATTCTAATACTATTTTTCACTTCAATTATCCCGATCTATTTGAAAGTATTAAACCCTGAAAACTTATATTATGATGTTTCAAACTAGCTAAAACTATGAAATAATTATTTTTTAATTATTATTGCAACTTCATTTGACTTCATCTACATCTCATAAACATTTTCACAACTTCTAAATATTCCAAAAGACCATTTAAATCATTTCGACCATAACTTAAAAACAAATCCACATTTGATTATTTTCTCAACAAAAACTCAGACCAATGAAAAATACATCCAATGATGTTCAGCCTTCGATGACTTATCGATGTCATCCAGTTTATGATGAATCGATATCTGGTTCCCTTTTGATGAATCAATATCAAGGATTTTTAATGACTGATGATCCAGTTGAAGACAAACAACAAAACATTTTTTATACAAAATGGTTAACTACATTGTTGAACATCATCCAATTAATCAGTTTCTAATTTATGCTGATGGATCAGTCTCTACAACTCTTCTCTTCCATTGGTCCCAACAAATCCCACTTAATTATCATTGATAATAACTTATATTCTTACTCATCACCAAAAAATTCTAATATTATTCCAATAGAATTCTACATTTAATAATCCATTGATACCAACACTTTTTTAATGGTTCAGAGTCATAACTCCTCTGATGAATCAGTGCAACACCATTTCTGATGGAAGAATGTCGATAGTAGCTTCTTTCTTTTTGATTCTATACAAATGATGATTTATCCTATAAAATGGTTCATTTGGTGGATTGGACGATTCGATGAAATGATTATTCTGATGGATTGGTTAATTAGTGCTTCAACAAAACTTCTGACATCAATGAGTTCAAACATCTAATCCTATAGATAAATATTTTACCTAGTGATTCTCACATAGATGAACTATATCCAAAAGGAATTGACATAAAACTATATTTTCTTCCACAAACTCTTTCTTATAATAGTAATTCCTTATGTTGTTGAGAACTTTAGTATAGGTAGAGCATCATCTGACTTAAAAAACCTTTTAAACTCATTTTATTCGAAAAACATAGATCATATGTTTGGATTAAATAATGTTATTGGAATCCTAAAAAATAGGAAGTCATTATCATATTTTCTATCAAATATCATGAAATATATTCATACTCCAATACAACTTCTCACACCAATCAAAGAATTCATTTTGAATAAAACTTGAGTCCAAAAAAAATTCACCCAGAAAATATCCCCATAAGATAAAATTGAAACTCATGTATTTTCATATAAAACATACATCTGATAATCATATTCTAGTACTCCATTCATTTGAACACCAAAAATCTCAAAGTGTGCGGATTTATCATAATGAAAGGATAATAGAAAAAAATCAACACAATCTCCATGTAGTATCCCAAAAGAACTTCCATCCAACATGGACCCAAGGATTTTTTTCAGAGGAAAATTATATAATTTCTTCCTCCCAGAGAATCTATTATAATTTTTATTCATAGGGTATGATTCTACTGGTCAAGTCCATCACTTCATTATTCTATGTTAAATAGATTTATCATAACCTTATATATTCACTAATCATATGATCCTTGTATAATTGATATATTATCAATGGTTATAATGTTTAATGGTCTTCTAAATTTTACATGATATAATATATAATGGTCTAAAAACCAAAGTAGTGAATGTGTATTTTATAAATTTTTTTCATAATATGTCATTTAATAATTCAAAAAATGAATTTCATTTATAAATATTTGGTTAATTAAATTATCTCCCTTTATAAATCTCATGCTCAAAATTTTTATTTCAAACAATAAAACAGATGTGGTTACTTGTGTTTCATTACCTCTTTTATTTCCCATGTTTCTTTATAAAATGTTTCATTCCATTCCCACTTCTTAACAAGTTGATTTGTATCATTTAGTAAGAAATCATATCTATGATCTATGATCTTCACTAACTTTTCCTCGTATAAAATATCATTATTCAATGAAACAACATAAGGATTCAATACTTGTGAGGGGTCTGGTATACACTTCTTTAAGAGGGTTACATTGAAAAAATAATGTACTTGAGATAGGTTAGGTGGGAGTGTGGTTAAATAGGTCACCGCTCTGAGGTGATAAAGGTTCTCAAAGGGGATAATGTATCTAGGAATAAGCCTTTCTATATTCCCATGTCTCGTGAATTTATTCTATGGTGATGTGTGAAGGAATAAATTATCTCTAACCTCAAACTCTAGGTATCGTCAAAGATTGTATGCATAGATAATCTGTCTACTCTGTGTGGACTTCATATGACACTAAATTTTATAAACATTATCTTATATATATTATAAAATATCAGTTAGAATCATCATTCTCTCTCCAAATTTATCCCAACATATTGGATTATGATACTGTTTCCCATACTGGTCTTCATAAGGTTCAATTTGAATTCTATAATGGAAATTTTTTATTGATGAGAACTACACTAGTGGAAGGTGTTGATCCCAATATCATTGGAAACCCATTGAACGTGATCTCAAAATATCTTCTAGTGTTTGAGCGTTTATTTAAGACTGACCATCCATCTGAGAGTCATAATCAATAATGTAGCTCATCTTTGTATACAATTCTTATTGAAAGATTATATATAACATCAAGTTAAACCTCATATCTTGATCACAATAAATAAAGAGGGGAAATTAAAGTAGTCATACCAATCCCCTTATGTTTATCTTTTAAATATGTTTAAGAGATAAATATTCCTTGATAGTAGTGAAATTAACTTACTTGGTAATGTGATCGACTATCACCCAGATGGAATTATTTTTTAGAGGTCATGGGGAGTCCTATGATGAAATCAATGGTTTTTTTCCATTTACATACTTGTATGATAAATGGTTACACTATATACATAGATTTTTTTTCATTCTTCATTGACATGTTTTTATACCTAGCATCGAGAAAAGAATTCAACAATCTCCCTCTTCATGTTATCATACCGGAATTTTTTCATCAAATATATCTATATCTTAGTGATTCATAGATGAATAGATAACGATGATATTTTCACATCATCCATGAGTTCTTAATTTATCTTAGGATTTTATGGGAAACGTATTTGGGTTTTGAACCTTATAACTACATCTTTAGCAATGTTAAACTCTAGAATATTTTATACCATTTTTTTAGCGCCTCATTTCATTTTGGGCCTAATACATCCTCTAAAGAATGGATGCTTGATAAGTTATTTGAGAATTTTAATATAGAAATCAATTTATGATTTCCATGTATATCTTTTTCATGTCAAAGAATATTTTATCTATGACAACCCTTCCTTTATTACAAACTTAAACATAATTTATTACATAAAACTTCACTTGATACAACAAAGAAGATCGAGAGGTTTAGTGTCTTTGGGGCTTAGGATCATTACATAAAAACTTAAAATATGAAATACAACATATTTATTGAAAACTTCCTTTACATGACCACTACATTCCCTCGTACTTAGCATTGCACGAGATAACATGAGGACATGAAAAAGAAAAGGGTGAGCTATAAATCCCAATAAGGGAATACACATGGAATAACATGAGAAGTACAATACATGTTATAAATTAGGCATATCAATAGAGAACAATAGAAACTTGAACATAAAGGCATGATAAATCATGATAATCATAACATTGAAATGTGGCAACAACACTTAACATGGAATTAGCATGAGCCAAGGCTCATTGCACATGGAGCATGAGTAAATTCTCATTACACATTAAGCACAAGTAAACCCTCATTGAAATTGAATTAGTATGAGTCAACACTCATTGCACATGACGTATCATGATACTATACTTTACCCAATTCATTGGATTGCTATAAGGGCACACCCTTCTTAAACATTTCATTTCATGCATAAGTGTGCCACATTGATCATAAATCATTGATTCATGAAACATAATCATTTATTCCATGATAAAGGAATGTGTAATTCATAAATGAAACTTTATAATCAATAATTGAATGTGCATAAAGGTGAAAACTGTTGATGGAGAAATGTGCATGGCATTCACCACACAATGGCATTGGCTTAGAAAATCAGTGCGATTTCGGCAGCGTAACGGCGTGACATAAGAATTCATAAAAAATGGTTGATAAGAGACAAAGGGGTTCCTCATCATATTTAAATATAATGGAAAGTAAGGATGTCATATAGATACATGTCCCAACAATTGTAATGGCATTTAGATTCATGATACAAAAGTATTGCTTGAATGTAAAAGAGGAGAGAGAAGTTCCTTTCGGAATTTCGGCTTAATAACGGGTGTACATGGGAGACATTTAATGAGAGAGAAATGGGCCTCCCATAATTCAAAAATAAATAGGGCAGTATTATAGAGGTGAGAAACCATACCCCAACATTCACAATTTAAATTAAAAGGGAAAAACAACTTAAATAAAATTGGACAAAAATGAGAAAGGAAGAAAAACCCTTACTTGGAAGTGTGCTTCCAAAGGCTATAGAGAGGCTTGTGAGAGTCATATTTGGAGCTTGGGTCACCTTGGGAGGATTCTAGAGAGAGTAGGGTAGAGGTTGGACGAACTCAAAGGGCTTTGAGTGAGGAGGAAGTGGGAGCTTGGGTGGGTTTATATAGGAAAGGCGAGGGAATTCTTTATTATTTAGGTTTGAGACCCCTTATATTAAATTAATCCAAACCACAAACCATCCCATGGTTTTTGCCCATGATTTTTGGAAAAGGGAATAGGAAAATAATATTTTATAAGTCCAAAGTCCGAACTTCTTAAAATATTAGGGTTTCTTATGTGGAGTTTAGTCACACTCCCATGGAAATTAATTTAAAAAGACAAGGTGTTTAATTAGTCTTGAGGGGTCCATTAATGCTTTGAAAAGTAAGTCAAACAAACCCAAAATAACATTATTTTAATGGTAAAAGATATATTGGCAGAACATAAGGATTATGGTATTTTATTACATCACTATTGGGTCATTATGATGTCATAAAACACATTATATATTTAAATGATATTCAATTTTTACCCAAAAATTTGACTGTCTCAGAAAATTATGAAAAATTCCCCATTGAATAATTTCGACATCCTGATTCCATAAATAACATTTATTTTATCTAAATAATTTTCTAAATATGTTAATTTTCACTTTTAAAATAAAAACCGATATTTTTCAAAAATTCACGGGTTTTGACAGAAATGGCTTTCAAACCTTTAAAAAAATTATAATTGCATCCATAAAATTATAAGATATTTTATATTTAATAAAAATTAATTTAATAATAATAATAATATTTTATTAAAATATTATTTAATTCAAAAATCCCTTAATTTAATAAAATAGAATTCTTAATTAAATAATAACTAAAAACACTATTTGTACTTTAAAAACAATTTACAATGTATCAATAATGACTAGAAATTATATTCAATATTATATACAAAAATAATGTAAATGAACATAGTACTATTTATTTGTTACATAACCCCTTAAAACAGCCGCATAAGACCTAAGGGTAAGGTGTGCGATGGTGACAGACTCTTGGGGCGGCTCGGATAACATCGCTCGAGTGGTAATTTCTATCAACTTCAAATTCTCCCGTAGACGGTCTCGTTCGAGCTTGACATGATGAAGCTAAGCTTGGGCTTGGTCAAGAGCAAAGCCCAAGGATGCCACCTCTTTTCCAAGCTATGAAAAATGGGCTTCATATGGGGAAATTAGACTGGATGAGGCCATCTCTTCCTTTGTCTGAGTAAATTTGGATTTGTTAAAGCCCTATATTTATACTAATCATGTGATCACTATTAAACGACTATATTAGCAATGGTCAAAATTCCTAACAAAAAACCAAAGAATTTGAAATTTTATATAAACATAAAGATAAATTTAATTAGATCAAGAGGGATTTCCATTAATGAATCTTTGGGTTGTTACAATATTCCCCCCTTAAGAATTTTCACCCTCGAAATTTTCCTTTTCCCACACTAAAACAGATGTGGGTAACTCAACTTCATCATTTCCTCTGATTCCCAAGTCTCTTCTTCAAACTTTTGGTTTCTCCACAACACCTTGACGAGGGGCATTGTCTTATTTCGTATAACTTTTTCTCTACAATATAATATCTTCTCCAGTTTCTCCTCATAAGAAAGATCATCCTTCAACTGTACCACCTCAGAAGAGAGTACATGTGAAGGTTCCGGTATGTACTTCCTTAAGAGGGATACATGAAAGACATCATGTACTTTGGCCATGGTAGGTGGAAGTGCTAGTCGATAGGCCACAGCCCCAACACGATCAAGAATCTCTAAGGCGTAGATGTACCTTGGACTTAACTTCCCTTTCTTTCCAAACCTCATGACCTTCTTCCACGGAGATATGCGTATGAACACCATGTCTCCAACTTTAAACTCAATGTCTCGTCGATGATTATATGCATAACTCTTCTGTCGACTCTAGGCTGCCTTGATATGATGCTGAATGGTTTTCACCTTCTCCACCATTTCCTCGACCATTTTTGGTCCAACCAGCTTATGTTCACCGACCTCATCCCAACATGTCAGTGTTCTACACCTTTTCCCATACAAGGCTTCATATTATGCCATTTGGACGCTCGAATGGAAACAGTTATTATAAGAGAACTCAAACAGAGGAATATGTTGATACCATTCTCCTTTAAAGTTCATTGAGCATGCTCTCAACATGTACTCAAGTGTTTGGATAGTCCACCAGGATTGGCCATCAGTTTCAGGATGATAGACCATACTGAAGTTCAGTTCAGTATTCAGAGCATGTTGAAGACTCTTCCAAAACTTATAGGTGAATCTTGGATCTCAGTGAGACACAATAGATAGTGGTACTCCATGCAACCTTACCACTTCCCTGATATATATCTGTGCCAGTTGATCCAAAGATAAATCCTCCCAAATAGCAATGAAGTGTGCAACCTTTGTAAGATGATCCACAACAACCCAGATTTCATTGTTTCCTTTGGATGTCCTTGGAAGTCCAGTGACAAAGTCCATGGTGATGTTCTCCCATTTCCATTCTAGTATGGGAAATGGTTGCATCATCCCCTTAGACTTTTGCCTCTCTGCCTTCACTTTCTGACACACCAGGCACTTTGATGTATATTCAGTGATCTCCTTCTTCATATTATCCCACCAAAAGTTTTCTCAGAGATCTCGATACATCTTTGTGCTCCCTGGGTGAATAGAGAAATTTGAACTATGTGAATCATCCAAAATTTCCTTCTTCAACTCCAAACTCGATGGAACACATAGTCTTTTCCCAAATCGCACAATTTCTTCTTTATTAACATTAAACTCCGAGGATTTCCATTTTTTCATAGCTTCCACTTTTTCCTGAATTCCCACATCATCCTTTTGAGCATCCTTTGACCTTTCCAAAAGAGACGGTTGAGCAATCATTTGTGAAAGGATTGATGATGTTTCCTTCTTTATGATTCCCATGTCCATCTTCATCAAGTCTATGAAGATTGGATCCTTCTCAATTCTCATCATTGATAGAATCACTGGGTCCTTTTTGCTTAGGGCATCTGCCACCTTGTTCGCTTTCCCAGGGTGGTAATGTATCGAACAGTCATAATCCTTGATGAGATCTATCCATCTTCTCTGGCGCATATTAAGCTCTTTCTGTGTGAATATATATTTAGGACTCTTGTGGTCAGTATATATCTCACATTTCTCCCCATAGAGATAATTCCGCCTTATTTTCATGGCAAATATCACCGCTGCCAACTCCAAATCATGTGTTGGATAGTTTCTCTCATGGATTTTCAATTTCCCTGAGGCATAGGATATCACTTTATCATTCTGCATTAGCACACAACCTAAGCCCTTCTTCGAAGCATCACTGAAAACCACAAAAGGTTCCCCACTTGTGGGTAAAGTGAGCACATGCGCAGTGATAAGCCTCTTTTTCAACTCCTTGAAGCTTTCTTCGTATTCGTCACTCAAATAAAACTTTACTCCCTTTCGAGTTAGCTTGTTAAGAGGGTTGGAAAATCGTGAGAAATTTCTCACAAATCATCAATAATATCAAGATAACCCCAAGAAGTTACGGATATCCGTTACCGATGTTGGCCTTGTCCATCCCTCAACTACATCTGTTTTGGAGAGGTCCAAAGATATCCCATTGCTTGTGATGATATGGCCCAAGAATGAGACCTCCTTCAACCAGAACTCACACTTGTAGTACTTTCCATAGATCTTCTCCTTGCGCAAAGTCTCTAGTACAGTTCTTAAATGCTCCTCATGATCCTCCTTGGTTTTGGAGTATATTATAATGTAATCTATAAATACTACCACAAATTTGTCTAGGTAATCTCTAAAGACTATATTCATCAATTCCATGAAGATTGCTGGAGCGTTAGTGAGTCCGAACGGTATTACTATGAATTCATAGTGCCCATATCTTGTACAAAAAGCAGTCTTGGGGACATCTTCTTTCTTCACCCTTAATTGATAATATCCCGACTGCAAATCTACTTTGGAGAAGTATTGTGCTCCATGCATCTAATCAAACAAGTCATCGATCTGTGGAAGAGGATACTTGTTCTTTATCGTGATTTTGTTAAGTTCACGATAATCGATGCAAAGCCGCATTGACCCATCCTTATTCTTGACGAAGAGGACTGGTGCACCCCATGGTGAAGCAATTGGGCATATAAACCCCTTATCCAGATTCTCCTTTAGTTGTTTCTTTAGATCTTCAAGTTCCACGACAGCCATTCTATATGGAGTCTTGGATATTGGTAGCACCCCGAGTATAAGTTCAATTGAGAATTCAACATCTATTCTAGGAGGAAGACCATGTAGTTTCTCAGAAAAAACTTCCGCGAATTCCCTCACAATAGGCATTTCTTCAAGGATGGTTTCTTCCTTGGAATCAATCATCTGATCCAGATACGCGTGCTCATTGGGCAGTAATATCCATGCTCGAGATGATGGAGCTAAAGGAGATCCATCTTCCTCCTAACACTTGTAAAGAATCGGGGGTCGATTCTCCATATGGAGTGTGACTTCCCTCTCCCGACAATTTATGTTGGCTCTATATAATGAAAGTCAATCCATGCCAAGAATTACGTTAAATTCCACAAAAGAGAGTATGATGAGGTTCGCCGAGAAATTCAATCCACAGATTAAAACAGGGTAGGACTTATATTCATGGGATACAATGATTTCCCCATTTTCCGTACTCACTGAAATCTTCACTTCCATGATTTGTGGTGGTGCTGGGATTGTTCTACTAATCTTTAGAGATATAAAAGAATGCGTAGAACTTGAATAAAAAAGTATGTTCTTTATTCTTGAATGAATAACTAGCGTACCTGTCACCACTTCGTTTTCGGGGTTCACTTCGGCAGAAGTGATGGAAAAAGCTCTTCCTTGCTACCTTAGAGGTTGTTGGTTGCCTCCAAAAACCCTTGGATTAGGGCACTGATTTGAAAAATCCCCCGATTATTTGCATTTGTAGCATTGAATAACGTGTTGAGGTTCGAACATAGCATTCCTCTCCTCTGTCATAGTCGCGGGTCTTTCTTGCCGATAGAAAACACCTAGGTGCCCTTCTCTTCCACACCTAAAGAATTTCCTCGTCCCCTTGAGACAATTTCTAGGGTGCTTCTTTCCGCACTTTTGGAAGGTGGGGTGCTGGATCTTCTTAGCATCGTTGGATTTATCCATCAGACCGCCAGAATTGAAGTCCACATTACGCTTCTTGTCCCCATGATACCCCTGTGATTCCCCGATCTCTATTTCGACCTTGAGGGCACATCAGACAATTTCCTCATAGCTGTCGAAGTCACGGATCGCCAATGCTTTCTGTAGGCTAGGCTTCATCCCACCAAAGAAGTGTTCAACTTTGTATTCTGGGGTAACGACAATTCCGAAAGCGTATCATGAATGCCTGTGAAGTTTTCCTCGTACGCTCAAATAGATTCTTCGTCTTTTTTCTTGAGGGAAAAGAAGTCCCTTTCCATCTTAAGCCAGAGGGTGCATGGAAAATATTTATCGAAAAACATCTTCCAGAAATCCTTCCATTCCAACACCTCGATCTCCTCCTCAGACTTCGTATTTTTTATCAACGTCCACCATTGATAAGCTTCACCCTCCATACAATAAGCCACCAGGAGAACCTTCTCTTGTTCATAACATTGAAGGATGGAGAAGATCTTTTCAATGGAGTTGATCCATTGTTCAGCGATCGTGGGATCGGATGATCCACTAAAAGTAGGAGGCCTTTGTCTCATGAAGCTCTTGATAGCGACTTGTTCATTCTTAGGGGTGGTTGAACTTTCCTCTTGACTCGTGTTTCTATTCAAAACTTGAGTTATCTGAGAGAGAAGTGTGACAAAGTTCGTGATTCCCACTCCCATTAGATTGGGCATCTCATTAGTACAGTCGTCACACTGATCTTTACAACGGTTTTTAGCCTGAGTCCTCCTATTACTGGCCATTGGATGGAATAAAAGGAAAGTTAGGGGTAACACATAAAGGGTAATCCAAAGACAAAAGTTGATGACTTATAAATAAACTTTTATTTCCTTAACTCATGAGTCTATAGGCTTCAATCTAGGATTTTCATGATCTACTTTCTAACATATATTCTTATGGGTATTTTTTTAATTCCCTTAATAAGGGTTCATACTAAGCTTGTGAATTTTTCAAAACATATCCCCCGGGAGTGTCATAACCAAGAGTGCAATAAGGCCCGTTGTCGTGCACCAGTTCCCATTCGAGTCTATCTCAAAGCGGTGTTTTCTGGTTTTACCCCTAGGATACATCTGTGCCAGAGCTGCCTCTACCTGCTCGTATCCAGATAAGGATGTATTTTCTTGATAAACCACTTACTCAGTACTTACCAAAAATTACGGATGTTTTTATTATACTTAGTCTTGTCTCTAAGGCTTTACTAGGGTTTTCTAATCCTAATCCCAAAAATAACTAAACCTATCCTCTGATTCCAACTATGAAAACCCTGCTTTTATTACAAACTTAAACATGATTTATTACATAAAACTTCACTTGCTACAACAAATAAGATCGAGAGGTTTAGTGTCTTTGGGGATTAGTATCATTACATAAAAACTTAAAACATGAAATACAACATCTTTATTGAAAACTTCCTTTACATGACCACTACATTCCCTCGTACTTAGCATTGCATGGGATAACCTGAGGACATGCATAAGAAAAGGGTGAGCTATAAAGCCCAGTAAGGGAATACACATGGAATAAAATGATAAGTACAATACATGTTATTAATTAGGCATATCAATATATCACAAGAGAAACTTGAACATAAAGGCATGATAAAGCATGATAATCATAACATGGAAATGTGGCAACAATACTTAACATGTAATTAGCATGAGCCAAGGCTCATTGCACATAGAGCATGAGTAAATTCTCATTGCACATGAAGTATGTGTAAACCCATCTTGAACTTGAATTAGAATGAGTAAACACTCATTGCACATGACGTATCATGATACTATACTTTACCCAATGCATTGGAGCGCTATAAGGGCACGCCCTTCTTAAACATTTCATTTCATGCATAAGTGTGCCACATTGATCATAAAACATTGATTCATGAAACATAATCATTTATTCCATGATAAAGGAATGTGGAATTAATACATGAAACTTTATAATCAATAAATGAATGTTCATAAAGGTGAATACCCTTGATGGAGAAATGGTCTTGGTATTCACTACACAATGGAATTGGCTTAGAAAATCGGTACGATTTCGGCAGCGTAACGGTGTGACATAAGAATTCATAAAAAAGGTTGATGAGAGAGAAAGGGGTTCCTCATAATATTTACATATAATGGAAAGTAATTAGGTTATATAGATACATGTCCCAACAATTTTAATGGCATTTAGATTCATGATACAAAAGTATTGCTTGAATGTAAAAGAGGAGAAAGAAGTTCCTTTCAGAATTTCGGCATAGTAATGGGTGTACATGGGAGGCATTTAATGAGAGAGAAAGGGGTCTCCCATCATTAAAACATAAATAGAGAAGTATTAGGGAGGTTAGAAACCATACCCCAACATTCATAATTGAAATTAAAAGGGAAAAACAACTTAAAGAAAATTGGACAAAATGAGAAAGGAAGAAAAACCCTTACTTGGAAGTGTGCTTCCAAAGGCTAGAGAGAGGCTTGTGAGAGGATTATTTGGAGCTTGGGGCGCCTTGGGAGGATTCTATAGAGGGTAGGGAAGAGTTTGGACGAACTCCAAGGGATTTTAGTGAGGAGGAAGTGTGATCCTGGGTGGGTTTATATAGGAAATGCGAGGGAATTCTTTATTATTTAGGTTTGGGACCCCTTATATTAAATTAATCTAAACCAAAAACCATCCCATGGTTTTTGCCCATGGTTTTTGGAAAGGGGAAGAAGAAAACAATATTTTATAAGGCCAAAGTCCGAACTTATTAAAATATTAGGGTTTCTTATGTGGAGGTGAGTCACACTCCCATGAAAATTAATTTAAAAAGACAAGGTGTTTAATAAGTCTTGAAGGGTCCATTAATGCTTTGAAAAGTAACTCAAAGAAACCGAAAATCACATTATTTTAATGGTAAAAAATATATTGGCAGAATATAAAGATTATAGTATTTTATTACATCACGATTGGGTCATTATGATGTCATAAAACACATTATATATTTAAATGATATTTAATTTTAACCCAAAAATTTGACTGTCTCAGAAAATTATGAAAAATTAACCGTTGGATAATTTCGACGTCATGATTCCAGAAATAACATTTATTTTATCTAAATAATTTTATAAATATGTTAATTTTCACTTTTAAAATAAAAACCGATATTTATCGAAAATTCACGGGTTTTGACAGAAATGGATTTCAAACCTTAATTAAAATTATAATTGCATTCATAAAATTATAAGATAATTTATATTTAATAAAAATTAATTTATTAATAATAATAATATTTTATGAAATTATTATTTAATTAAAAAATCCCTTAATTTAATAAAATATAATTATTAATTAAATAATAACTAAAAACATTATTTGTACTTTAAAAAATATTTACAATGTGACAATACTGACTGGAAATTATATTCATTATTATATAAAAAAATAATGTACATGAACATAGTACTAGTTATTTGTTAAATAACCCCTTAAAAAAGCCGCATAATACCTAAGGGTAAGGTGTGCGATGGTGACAGACTCTTGGGGTGGCTCAGATAACATCGCTCGAGTGGTAATTTCTATCAACTTCCACTTCTCCCGTAGATGGTCCCGTTCGATCTTGACATGATAAAGCTTATATTGGGCTTGGTTAAGAGCGAAGCTCAAGGATTCCACCTCTTTTTCAAGCTCTGAAAAATGGTCTTCGTATGGGGAAATTCTACTGGATGTGGCCATCGCTTCCTTTGTCTGAGTAAATTTGGATTTGTTAAAGACCTATATTTATAATGATCATCTGATCACTGTTCAACGACTATATTAGCAACGGTAAAAATTCATAACATAAAACCAAAGAAGTTGAAATTTCATATAAACGTAAAGAGACATTTAATTAGATCAAGAGGGATTTCTATTAATGAAACTTTGGGTCGTTACATTTTCCCTTTCAATCCTCATAATGGATATGGTAATGATATCCTTTATAATCCTAGAATATGACACTTTTTTCACCTTCTTAGGATAAAAATATATTGAAAATAATTATCCTTTATCTACTTTAATCACCTTTGTTGGGGAATATTAGTCTCATTTTTTTAATATATAATTGAGGCTTCTACGATCCATATATATGTCACACATCTCCCTATAGAGATAATGTTTTTAAATCTTCAGTGTCAATGTCATTATAGTAAATTCTAGATCAATTTTTGGGTATTTTTTTCTCATGGATATTTTATTGGAAGGATAAATATGTTGTCACTTTTTCATCTTGCTTGGGTACACAACCCAATAACTTTTTAGAGGCATAATAGTAGGTCACAAATCCTTTCCCACTGGTTGGTAATATGAGAATTGGTGTATTGAATGGCCTCTTCTTAAACTCCTTAAATATTTCATCACTTTCATCATTATAGAAAAACGTTACTCCTTTTCGATTAAGATTAGTTATTATGATTTATAGTCATGACAACTTTCTCACAAATCAATGATAGAACCTAAACAATACAAGGAAGCTACATATCTTCATAATTGATTTTGGGCTCATCCATCCTTCAATAACATATGTTCTTGAACGATCCAAAGATATCTCTTTTTTGGTGATAACACGTCCCATGTATGTTACTTTCTCCATACAAAACTCACATTTACTATAATTCATATATAAATTTAACTTTCTCATGTTCTACATTATATTTTTCAAATGCTCCTCATGTTCCTCATTTCTTTAATAGTAAATAAGAATAGTATCTATAAACACTACCATAATTTTTTTGAGGTAATCCCAAAAGACTCTATTCATCACATACATGAAGATATCAGGATCATTAGTTAGTCTAAATGGAACCACCGTGAACTTGTATTTCCTGTAACATGTACTAAAATAAGTCTTGGGGACATGATCCTTCATCACCAATTCATAATAGACCAACTGAAGAGACACCTTATAGAAGTACTATGATCCATATAGATATTTGATTAATTCATCAATCTATGAAATATAAATTTTTTTCTTTATCAAATTTTTTTTAATCTTACAATATGAAATTTAGAGTAACATTAAACCATCCTTATTCATGATGAAGAGGAACAGTGCACCCTACGGTGATGCACATGGTCATATAACCATTTATCCAGATTCTCTTATAGTGTCTTCTTAACATCCTCAAGTTTAACAATAAACATTAAGTATGGAGTCTTGAATATTAGAAAATATCTAGGTATAAGATCGATTCAGAACAGAACCTCTTGTATTGGAGGAAATCCATGAAATTATTCAGAAAACACATCAGTATATTCCCTCAAAATGGGAACATATTCAATGATGATCTTTTCTTTAATCAGAATCATTTGAACAGGGTATACATGCTCATATGGAAATAGTATCCATGATTGAGATAATGATATAAAATAATATTCATCATCTTCATTTCATATATCTAGAATCAAATGGTGATTCATGATAAAGAGAGTGATTCCTTCTCTTGTAATTGTATGTTGGCTCTATATAATGAAATCCATTCCATGCCTAAAATATTATTAAATAATGCTAAAGGGAGTTTCACATGGTTTTCTAGGAAATTGAACCCATTAATATAGATTGAGTATGAGTTATATGATTTGGATTTAATAATTGAACCATTCTTCATCTTTACTAACAACTCAACATCCATGTTTTATGGAGTTGTTTGAATAGTTCTATTAAACATGTGTCATATGAAAGAATTAAGAGAACCTAAGATGATAAACCTATGTTTCAATATTTAATTCTAGTTCTAATCATTTACTTCATCCAAAATAGACATAGGGATTAGGATTTTCAATATATTAAAAACATAAAATTTAAAATTATTAACATTGAAGTGATAAATAATTAATAGAATACATTAATTAACATATGAATTTCTTGGTTTCAATCTAAGTTATCAATTATCTATTTTCTAATATAAATATTTTATGGGAATTATAGTTACCTTCATAATAGTTCATAAATAGTTTGTGAATTTACCCAAGCATATCCCGCGAGAGTGTCAGAATAGGTTTGTAGAAAGGATTATTTTTCATTAGGTGATGATCGAGTACTACTCGATGTTCCCATTTCAGGGTTATTACCCCTATGTAAAACTATGATTGATCTAGATTTACTTAGAGTATCAAGAAATGAATTTATTTTCTTGAAACCCAGTTACTCAATACTTTTAAAAGATATATGGATTATTTCTAATGTTTAGTAGTATCCCTAAGTATTACACTTTTGTTTTCTAATCTTAATCCCCAATTATAACTGGAATGTCCTCTGATACCAACTATGGAAACCCATATATTAAATACAATTTATTTAATGACCCATTACATAAAGGTACAAATAATACAACCCCATAAGATCATGAGGACTATTATATCTAGGTAATTAGGTATATAACATAATATCTTAAAATAGGGATACAACAATATTATTTAAATTCCCTATCATGATCTTAAAATTTCATCTTTCTTCTAAAACTCCATGGAATAACCTAGGGATATACAAAAGAAAGGGGTGAGAAATAAAGACCGATAAGGGAATAATCAAATCAAATGATGATGATGAAATACATTTTTTCTAGATGCATATCATAGTGCCATAAATTGGTTAAGAATCATAAAAATGAGCATCAAAACATGATATATAATATGATAACATAAAGGCAACATGGGAATATGGTAATGACATAAAACATGAGATTATAAAATTAAAAGCTAACCAAAAATACATTATGAAATAGTGTTCTTAGGATAAACTCTCATTCACTATACATGGAATCCCATGAGATAAAAACATTTCCCATTGCATTGGAGGGATATATAATTTGGGTCCATCTATCACATTCATATCATTTACATTTGTAATTATGCCACATAAATCATAGGAAATAGGGGTGTATTTCATAAATTTTAATTCTAATATTATGAAATGTGGGATAAATAAATGTTAGTACCTAATATGTTAAGGATATGTACATCTAGGTGAACACCTATGAGTGGAAATGGGTATGGGTATTCACTACACAAATGATTGTAATAAAAAATCACTAGATAATTTTGGTAATATAATAAGGTACATAAAGATTCATTAGATGGATTAATGGGTGTGAAAGGGCTGTTTAATAAATATAAAATCATAAGGTATGTAATATGGATGTGTGATAACATATTATAACATGAAAAATTGGAAACAAATGCTTAATAAATATGATGTTCTTGAATAAAGCGGAGAAGGAGATGATCCCTTACCATGAGAGGGAACTTTTAAAATATTTAGATGAGATTCCTAAGAGCCAGGGGAACCTTGGTAGGTATATAGAGAGAAAAAGGTATAGTAAATTCGTGATTCATAGGTTTTGAGTTAAGTGGAATTAGAGGTTGGGTGGGGTTATATATCGATATATAGAAAAATTCATTATTAATTTCAAAACTTGCGTTTTGGAGTATATATAATAAATTAATCGAAGCCACAAATAACCTAATGGATTTTACAATTTTTTCATCCAAATATTGGTGAATGTTATTATTTTATATGTCTAATTACAAAAATCATAAAATTGATACCCTTAGTGATGTGGAAGTGAGTCATAATAATAAATAATTTATTTTAAAATCTAAAAATATAATTTTAGTATGGTAGGATGAATTAAGGGTTTATAAAATCAATCCAATGACCACAGAAATAATTTACTTTAAATGGGATGCATAATTTAGGTTGTGTATACACTTTATAGTATTTAGTACATCAGATTTTGGATTTTATGATGTTATAATACGTAGAATATAATTATACCGTATTTAATTTTAACCCAAGAATTAAGGTGTCTCAAAAAATTATGAAAAATTCACCATTGTATAATTTCAACACTATGATTTAAAAAATAATAATAATTTTTTAAAATAATTCTCTAAATATGAGAATTTACACTTTTAAAACAAAGTACCAATTTACTAAGAAATGTTGGTTTTTGGAAAAGAACAATATTCTGACATGTATAAAAATTACATTTAACTTCATAAAATTATATTATCATTTACATTTCATATATATAATAATAAAATTTTAAAATATAATTTATTTCAATAATTCTTGAAATAATCAAAATGAGTGTCTATATTGTAACTAAATATTTCCCAAAATTACAATTTTGGTTTCATCATATCAAAGTATATTTTTTATAAAATTTAATGTTTAATCATTATAAAGTTATAAAATAAAAATATAATCATTATTTTATTTTAAAAAAAATCATATAGTTTGGGTCTATATACATATCCTTTTTTATTCAAGTGAACACACTGAGGGATTGGTGTGTGATGGTGAGATTTTCTTGGGGTGGTTCAGTATACATGGTTTGGGTCGCAATCTTGATGAACTTGAACATATCCCATAAATAGTTTCTCTTATGATTTAGTTGTTGAATATTATCTTGGGATTGGACAAGGTAAAATCCATGGGATGTTGTCTCCCTTGGAAGCTCTGATAAATGGGCTTTACAGGGTATAATCCTACTATTTTAGGGCATCACTTTCATTTTATGTGTGAATTGAACTTATCCTAATCGTATATATATATTAATCATATTAATATTTCATAATGGCCATAAAATATTTTGTTATCATGTTTAATAGTATTTTTAATCTAAAAAGATAAAACTAATAGTGGTCTGAAAACAAAAT
This sequence comes from Viscum album, assembly GCA_963277665.1. Taxonomy (NCBI): domain Eukaryota; kingdom Viridiplantae; phylum Streptophyta; class Magnoliopsida; order Santalales; family Viscaceae; genus Viscum; species Viscum album. The sequence goes on from OY728125.1 coordinate 151,611,366, forward strand.
TAGTGCTTGTATTTTATATAACCTCATTTCTTAATATGAAATTTACATATTTTATAATATGAATTTCATTTATAAATTATTGATCCATTAAAATAATTTTATATTAGAATATTCTAGAAGAAATTTACATTATTTTTTAAAGTAAAATTCAAAGTGAATTCTGGAAAGTTTTTATGAAACATCCCCAAAAGGATGCTAAGGGGAAAGTAAAAACCCACCCACCAACAATATATTCATTCATCATAAACCATGAAACCCGAGATTCTTTCATTATCCATCAGGAAGAGGGATAATTTAATTTAAAATTTAATTGGAAATATTTATATGAAATTAACAATATTAACCAATTTATTTTAGTTTTTTTGATTTGTAAAATAACAAAAGAGTTCATAAAATAAAAAGTGTGCATCGAGAAAACTATACCCCTATAATTAATAATGGATGGGGTACACTTTAGTTAAAAAATGTTTTTTATTTTAATATATAGTAAAACTTTAATGTGTTATTATAAAAAAACTTAAGTGTGTTCTTTTTTATATATACTAATTAATGAATCAAAATCTTAAGACACTTCTATCCCACATCTCGTGTTGTGGAAAGATACACATGTAAATAAAAAAAGAACAAATATTAGATGAAAACACATAAAAATTATAGGAATCATGTATATGTATGACATAATGTAAATTCATTCTTATTTAAAATAGTATTACATAATAATGAAAACTTATATTCTTATTTTGTGTGTCTAATTTGGACATAGGAATCGTCATCTATTATACCCAAAGAAATACCATTTTCAGTGGCTTTGTTGAACTTAAAATAATGTGTGTGGGTTTGAGGTGTAGGTTTTTTAGAATAATACTATTTATACTTTTAGAAATCATACACAATGGTATATAGATGAAAAAATGAAAAAATATGTTTATGTAGATAAATTATATAATATAAAATTTTATTTGGAAGTATGATGTGATAAATAATTTTCTTCAAAGGGGTCAATGTGAAGAGTAAATATAGAATAAAAAACAACGTTAAAATCCATACCCCCATTTTTTTGCTAATTATTTCCCTATATTTTCTAATTCAAGAGACCTGTTATTTCAATGATTCCAAATCATTATTATTGTAATTATAATGTGTTTTGTGTTTTATGAGATTAGTTTTCATTTTCGATAAAATATTGTAAGTATGGATATTCGGTAAGACCAATGGTTCTTCCATGTGAAGATGATCTTTCTTCTGTAAGACTAATACATCAACCATGCGGGTAACACATCTTCTACTAAGCATAGTTACATGAATGTGTGAGTATAGATCTTCCATTATGGATTAACTCTATTGATAAAAAAGCATTTATACATCGAATGTAAAGCTCATGAAGTGTCTGTGATGACTAGATTCCATGAAGACAATATCAAAATTCATTAAATGTTTGATATTATGGGAAAATGTTTCAAATAACTTATGTGTTAAGGAATGATCATCCATTCAAGGTAACATTATTGACCATTTCTTATGTTGACCAAATGTACAAGATATAATTTCAATTTTCACAAAGTAAGGATTGATTTCATGTTAAATTATATCGACCATGAATATCGACGGATCGTCCATGAGAAGGAATGAAATCACATATGAAGATAATTTCTTCTTCCACAAGAGGAAGTATCAATATTCCATGACACTTGTTTTTTCTCCAGGAAACCATGCTACCAATATTCCATGAAACAATTCATGTCATGTCTATGTATAGACCTTATTTAACTATATATATATATGATAATAAAATATTTTTTTATTCTAAGAACTAGCTTCTGAATATTAAATTCAAATCAAATACTTTTAACACTTTTAGAAAGGGTGATCAGTATGATGATTTAATTATGACTTTTACTCAAAGTATAATTGGAGATTAGTTTATGTATAAATCCAAGGAAGTCTCATGTGTAATGGTTATTACAAGTGTGTGGAACATTTTGTGATACTTTATGAAATAATACGCATGATACTATATTTTTAAACTCTTTAATAAAACATCTAAGAAGAATATTTATGGAATCATTTCACCTAATTTCATAAAGATATATAAAGATAATTGATCAATGAAATATTATCAAATATTGAGAAACATTATAACTCTATTTTTACGCATTATTCTCTTCTTGTTTTTATTTACATTCACTTTCTTCTTTTAATGATTTTTTATTTACTAAGCACTACTCATATACTGTAGATAAGAGGACTATGATACTCCATTACTATTTTTAAACCAGTTATCCTAAGAAAAACTATTGAATAGGTTGGTTGAAGCTTGGACTAATTTTATTCCATTTATTACCTATAAAAACTAATCTAGGTTGTGGATTTGATTATTTTTTATATTAAATGTGCTTGGAAGTAGGTTATTTTCAAGAGGATAGGACTAAATTCTAGCTTAAAACTAAACCACTTATTATTTTAAATACCATTTTGTGAAATATTCCATTTTTCAAAGTTTTTATTTGTTAATATTCCAAATTGTATTTTCCAATTGTCATTTCAATAATAATTTTCAAGTATACTTTTCAATAATTATATAAAATTTATATTCAGAAATTTACACACTGATGGTTATTTTTTATTAGTGATATATATATATTTTTGGTGTGTATCAAATTGTTTCAAAAGATAAAGAGATTTCAAATTATTTTACTGGGTTCAGATAGTACCGTTGGGAAACCTTTTCAAAATAAAAAATTATGTATTTCTACTATTTTAGTTAAGAATGATGCTTTCTAAAAGGGGGGATTTTTTTTAAAAAAATAAATTTATATTGGGTGATCAATTAAACCCCCTCTTGATCACTCCACTCAAACCAACATTTAGTTTGAGAGGATAATTTTTTATATTTTTCAGTTGTTTGGACTTAATCAAGTCTTGAGAATTATGTTTATATATATATATATATTCAATTCCACTGTAATTATGGATACATATAGACATGATAAACATGAAACTAATATATCAACTTATATTAATTCCTATAACTATGATCAATAAATGATAGATATTAAAATAAAAAATATGAAATACATGATTGGGGTAATAATGGGGGACTTCAATAATATTTTTATGCCTAAATAAAAACTTGGATCCATCTTCAACAAATTAATACTATTGACTTATCCTCCAACATTGACTAGTGATACTTTATATAAGTACCAATTACTGGAGTTTATTTTACAAGGAATAGAAATGACTTGATTGGAAGATATGAAAGTAGGCTTGATGGGTGATTTATTTAGATGGATTATAGGAGTGTTAAAAATGGTTTCTCAGGATACAACCATTTAAAATATCATTCATATCATAACCCCATAATTTTTTATATCTCTAAATTGATTATAAGGTCAGTTCCTCTTCCATTTTGTTTTAGTAATGGATGGATTTTCACTCCTAGATGCATGGATGTCAATTTGAAGGCAAGGAAAACCCAAAAAAATGGAATCCCTCTACAAATAATTACTAGGAAACTAATGTAAACCAATTAAATATTAAGATAATAGAGTAGTAAATATTTCTATAAAATTGAACATTTAATCAAGGTGGCTGAATGAAAAATTTCCCAATTCCAAAATAGGAACTAGTATCATATTTCTCCTACTATAGATTAAATGAAATATCATTCAAAATTGGATGATCTTCTCACCATAACAGAAAGTTTTTATTATTATTATCTAAATTTTAAATGGATGAAGGATAAATATAGGTACTGAAAGTTCTTTCATACACTGAAAAAAGAAAAGAGACTAAAAATATATAATAGTGCCATGATTATATGTGGATGCATGAAAAACTTTGTGAGTGAAATATCCAAGTGGTGAAATATATTCAGATATTTTACTTTGATTATGGAATAGAAATCAAACAAAAATGATTGATATCATAATCACATGTATTGATGAGAAGAAAAATCGGGATCTCACCATTGCTCCTTAAGAAGATGAAGTCAAAGAGGCTATATTCTCTCTTAATATGGACTATATTTTTGGGGCGAATGGTTTCAGAAATAAATTCTATATATTTTATTGGGATATTGTGAAAGATGATATGACCAATGTAGTGAGGGACTTCTTTAATCATGATTTTGTGCCTTATGAAATCAACTCACACTTTATTTCATTGATTCCAAAGAAATAAGTTTCAATTGATATCAAAGTATTCATGCATGTTCCATTGGTAACACTATACCTAAAGTCATTAGTAAGATTATAATGAGTATATTGGGAGGTATTGTTGAAGATAGTAACTCTAAAAACCAGTTTGGGTTTGTACCTGGCATAAACATTCAGTACTGTTTATTCATAGCCTCTAGAATTTATAATCTGATGAAGATAAAAACAAATGAATAGAATTTTTCACTCAGTATTTACATCTCCAAAGAATTTGAAACATTGAAGTGGAGATTCCTTTTTTGTTTTCCCCAGGAAATATTGATTCTCATAGGATTTCATTAAAATTTTCATCCACATACCCACCATTTAATGGATGTTCTTTCTTATCAATGAGTCACATAAGGGGATATTTTAGTGTACTAGTGGAGTCAGATATGGAGATCCACTCTCATGGATTTTGTTTTTTATTTCTAAAGACTACATAAGAAGATACATTAATAAAATCTCACATATTTTTATTTTCAATAGAATCAAATATAACATAGGTGACTTTACTCCATCATATATTTTATACCCTGATGATATTATCCACTTTGGTATTGCCTCATGGGGTACATTTTCTATGATCAAGGAAGTTTTTCACAATATGAAAAATTTTCAAGAAAATTCCTTAGTTGGAACAAGTCCTATAATAGTTTTTTGTGATGGAAGAACTGTTGGAAGGAAAATCATGATCACTAAAATCCTCAGTGTGAATAATGGATCTCTCACATTTACATACCTTGGTGTCCATTTATTTTGGGTCAAGTTGAAATGTCAATACCATGGGAATATTTGTTCTAGAATCATCAATAAAATGGATAGACGGAGAGGAAAATTTATGTCTCAAGAAGGAAGGGTGTTTCTTTTCAATTTGTTTATCACATATAAATTTGTCTCTTCCATCTCTATTTATATGTGTCCGAGAAGTATTATCATTGAACTCCAAGATATGATATGAAGTTTCATTTGGAATGGGTTGGCGCATGAAAATAAATTGATAACTATTGAATAGAATGAATGTATCAATCCTATTGAAATGGGTGGCCTTGGGATTAAAGATCTAAGGATCTTTATTGATGGGATAATTAGAAAATTCACATGAAATGTCATCATATTTAATGATCCTTTTTGTGAACTCCACTAAAATGTTTCAAAATAAATATTATAGATGGATATCCATATCACAATTCATCCACTTTTGGGTCTAAATTATTATCTGTTTCAATTCTATTATGAAAAACAAAAGGTGGGTGGTTAGTAGGAAATATGAACATAAATACTAGAACACTTTATAGATTAACAGTCTACTCAAAGACAAGACTGTTCTCCCATAAAATAGAGACTATATTTTTATTGCGGATTTTTTGATACAAATTCATAGCTCTAATGATCTTATCCCTGCTCAAGCTAGGATAGAGATTCAGAATTATCACATTATGACACATCGATCTAGAGACCCAGTAGAAGTAGTAATATTAATTACAAGAAGTTATAAAATAGGGATTGTGATGGATATATTTCACCACCAACAGGGTTGAAAAATTTCAAGATACATTTTATATAACCCTCAAGATTTTTATCTTTGTAGAGAATATGAAAAAATAGGCTGCCTATACATGACCAATTAATAAGGGCAGGATAACACTTTGTCTCAATATATCATTTTTTTCTTAATGTATGTTCAAAACAAAAAGAACTGATTCATTGTTAATGGATTTTCCCCAGTCACATGGAGTTATGTTTTCCATCTATTTGGTATTCAAATAAGCATTGATTTGCAGATGGATCTTTTCATGATGGAAATCTCCTCAACTGGGAAAAGTGAATAGGTTGGTAATATTTTATTGGTATCAATTACTTTGTTCTTTGTAGATATGTGGTAGGAATGGAATTCTAGTGAATTCTAAAACCAATTAACTTCAATAATGGGAATTAATATATAAAATAAAGATAATTCAAAGGTGAAAACTAGAGAAATGACCAGAAAAATTGAGGATCTGAATATTACAAGAACATTGGGGGTTTTGGGAAGACCCAAAAACACACTTTAACTCAAGACTTTATGATGGATTCCTTCTATAAATTAATTTATAAAATTAAATGATTATGGTATAGCCTCCGGTCATCTAGGTCCCTCAGAATTTCAGTGTGTCTTTTGCATTCACCATTTATTTGTGAAGGTCTCTTTCCATCATTACGTTGGAATTGGTACTGCTTACAAATTTGAATTATGGGTGATAATACATGCTATAAAATATGTTTTCTAGCATAATTGGATTCATATATTGATGGAATCTTATTCTGAAAATTTTAATTTGTATTTTAAAATACAGAACTGTGAATGTCCCTTTGAGGATTATGCCTTATTGGATTGAGGGTATCAATCAATTCCAACATCTTAACTTTATTGCATCACGTTATTATAGGGAATTAAATCATGTGGTGTATTCCTTGTTAAAGATAGTGATTGTGGAGACGATCATGGTGTAGTCCTTCAGATCCCTGATTATTAAGAACCAATGATGGAGGCTGATATGTGAAGCATAATACACTCCTGACTTTGTAAAACCCCTTATAATGTTTGATATGTATTTCATTTTATTTAATAAATTTTGAGGGACCTAATGCTTCTAGATCTAAGACCCTCCTTGTAAAGATTTTAATTTAAAATAAATGAGTAATTTATATTATGATTTAGGATAGTGTTATTTCAATAGAATATTTTCTTATGATAATGCATTTCAAATATGGGATACTATTTATGTATCTCGTGAAAGAACTTTCTATGTCAAATAAATTTGATTGAATGCCGATACGATTTTATATGAAATACATTAGATGAAAATTAATGAATATATATTTTAAATTTATCTTTGGTTTAATGAGACCAATAATAACATGTTATCACTTAGAAAAAACATATATAACAAAGCTCAAGTACTGAGGATCATGATATGTCTACCTGATTGTTTTAGAGTCACTTTTGTCTCCATTAGAGAGTCATGTGACATCATAAAGCTTCTAGTTAAGGAAGTAATTTTAAAATTGATAATGTAAAATAAATAATTAAAAGTAAAAAATTATGAGGTTATTGAACCCAAAAAAGTCTATTACCTTTAAAACACATCAGTCAAAATAAAATGAAATTATCAAAGATTATAGAACCAGTGGATGTGAAGAAGAAATATATAGTGATGAATATATTAATCAAATATTTAAAAGGTTTAAGAAATTTTTTAGAAAGAATATGTTCTTCAATATTTCTAATTATCAGGGAAATTAGTTTAGGAATGTATTTTGAAAAAGGGTGACTAATTTAGTGAAGTAATATGTTTTGAGTGTAAAATATAATATAGCATCAAGGTAGATTATCATAAGTAAAAAAACTAAAAAAATGTTGAAAAATGAAATAAATTGATGAAGGAAATCAAGGCCATATGGAGTGCATCTGAAGATAGCTCTAGTGACTTTTACTATAGCATGAATGATTCTTGTGGAAAAGAAAATATGTGTTTTATGTATTATGATTATGAGGTAACACCTACTATCTCTATATTATCTTAAATTGAGTTACATGATGATTATAATATGTATAATGAAGAAATATTTGAATATTTCTCTATGTTTGAAGTAACTATGATTTAGCTGAAAGATATATTTAAAAATATGAAGTAGTAACATGCTTTTTTTACATTAAAATATGATCTTTTAAGGAAAAATAAAATCTTGTTATGATATTAAAGGAAAATAATTATTTAAAATTAGTTAATTAATATCCTAAAATGATATTTTCAGGTTCATTATTATAACAAAAACACTCAATAGAATGTTGGGTAGTCAAGTTATACCTAATATTAGGACTATTTTTTTGTTATAATCTATGACATAAAAACTAATTATATGAAAATAATTTTGTTCAAACTTCTATTCCAATAAAAACCCTTTGTATATAACATAGTTAAGACCCTTAAATTTTGGGAAATCCACTATAGACATAAAATAAGTCATTACTTTAGTTCTCATAAATCTCTTAATATGAATTTTAATAAATTATTTAAATTGATTTAGATTCTAAAAGAAGTTGTTTATAACATTTCTATATCTAAGAAGATATGGGTATCGATTTTGGCTTGAAGTTCTTAAGGATTTTGGGCCACCCAGGCCTTTGGGTCAGTAGGGATTTTAGGCCACCTTTAAGGCCTTCCGGCCACCTCAAGGCCTTTGGGCCACATGTCGTTTCTATAGACACACTACAAAAATAAAGAGCAGCCCCAGAAGAGGATTCAAAGAACGTGCACTCACCAGAGCAGAGCCAAATGGATTTTTCAGAATGAGATGGTATGTCTATGACATCAGGACGAGCCTGTGATTGCATGGGAAGCTTAGCTAGACATCCATGTGAAGGTGGAGAGCTACTATCAGGACACAGATACTGGGGAGGGGAAGTTCCTTGTAGATAGTCTGGTTGAATTTCCTAATACCTTTGGGTCATGTAATCTCCTAAGCCTACGGGCCATATAATCTCTGAGCCTATGAGCCTTGTAAGGGTTCCTTATCTAACCTGGAAAGGGGGGTTATCAAAAATCAATAAAAATGAAGGCCTTCGGGCCATTCAGGCTAACTAGAGACTTCTCAATCTTCGACAGTTAAACCCAATTGGATGATGGGAATGTCACTTTTGGTTAAAATGATATAGGAAACATTATTATCCATGACCAAGTTTGTAATTATTAAAATATTATAATTTCTATATTTTTATCTTTTGATATGTGAAAATAGAATATTCTTAATGTTTATTTAATATGTGACGATGGATTTCATGTCAATAAATAGAATAATGACTTTAATTTTTATGATTCTAATTTTAATATAGTATTTACCTATTTTCAAAATGATAATTTTTATGATATTGATTTACATTATTTTTTTATTAAAAAATTAGTTTTTAATAACTTTTATTTGTATTATGGGTTACGTCATATAAGAATAGTCCACTATAGTTTATACTCACTTAAGAATCTTGTTAGAAAAGGTTTGGTTAAAGAACTACCCAAAGTGGAATTCCCAAAAACAAAGTGTGCAATAATTATCAAAAATGTAATCAAAACAAACCAAAGAAATATTTTTCTACACCTCAACCCCTAGATTTTATTCATATGGATTTATCTAAACCATCATGACTTTCTACTTTTTTTGGAAAGCATTATGCTTATGTGATTATTGATGATTATTCAATATTTTCATGGGTTTATTTTCTATATCCGAAAATAAAATATTTTAATTTTTTTATAAAGTATGAAAAATAATTTGAGAAACATAGTGGACATACCATTAAATATGTGATATGTAATCATAGTTGTGAGTTCTAAACTCGTGATTTTGAGACTTTATGCTCACAAAATGTATATAATCACAACTTATATACTCCTAAAACTCATAAATAAAATAGATTTGTTAGAATAGGAAATATTACCCTTCTATATATTTCCTGGACCATTCTTAGTGAATATGAATTATGTATAATTTTTTTTTAATCTATAAATACAAATTGATATATAGTTAATAGAATATTAATTAGGCCACTTTTAAAAAAATTAATTTGGGTTATGGAATAAAAGAAACCCTAAAGTGAATTCCTTAAATGTTTTTTGTTATAAAGTATTTATTCCTATTATAAAAGAATATATATGAAATTTCCATCCAAGATTGATAAAGGAATTTCAATTAGTTATTTAAATTCTTATAAATTATATAGAATGATCAATAAAAGAACTAAAGTTATAGAATATTCTATTAATTCCATTTTTTATGAAACTAATCCATATGAATCAAAAGTTTCCCTATAAAATTTAGAGGATTATATGACTAATTTGAATATCAATAATACATAAAAAAACTAGTTATTGTATTGTTGATCTACATCATAAATCTCTCAATGTAGAACACTCTGACAAACTTGGCCCTGAAAAAGACATGGAAGAACCATGTACTTCAATTATCATAACCATTAGAACCATAAAATATTACTTTATATATTTTATAATAAGAGACCTAGATAGTGGGACTCAAAACTGGGCATCACTATTAAATTTGGTTAAAAATAATTTTATATTCTAAAAATAAAAAAAATAAGTAAATAAATCAAGTTTAATTATTGGTTAATTGATATTAAAGAGGAAATGAATCAATTTTTAATGAATATAGTATGGGAACTAGTTGAAAAGCCTAAATAATCTTTTACTATTGTCACTATGTGGGTATAAATCATTAAGGTTGATGAATTTGGAAGAGTAGTTAGAAATAAATCTAAAATGGTTGAAAAGGGTTATAGTCAAGAGGAACACATTGATTATGAAGCGAAATTTGAACTAGTATATATACATGAAGCCATCATAACACTAACTACATATGCAACTCATCTAAATCATAAACATTATCAAATGGACATCAAGAGTTCTTTATTAAATGGTTATATTATTGAGGATGTTATTGTTGAACAACACCACTGTATTTTCATACCCTCATTTTCAAAATCATGTTTTAATATTTAAAAATTAACTTGATGGTCTAAAAAATCTCCAAGAGATTAGTATGATATTCTTAACGATTTTTTAATTAAAAATAGATTTTCTAAAGGTGATTTTGATCAAATTTTTTTTACTAAAATAATTTTTGAATGATGTTTTGGTTTCTCAAATATTTTTTGATTATATCATTTTTCATTCATAAAAACATTATTTATGTATTGAATTTTCAAAAATTCTGCAAAATGAATTTGAAATGAATTTGACGGGAGAGTTAAATTTATTTCTTGGTGTCCATATTTTTTAAAATATGAATGGATTTATATTAAATATAAGTATATATATATATATAATATAATTTTAAAAATTGCATGGATAGAATTAAAAGTAGTGATATTATAATTAGTACTTCCTAAAAATTAGATTTGAATGAAATTAGAAAACCTGTTGACACAAAAATTACAAAGGTGTGTTGGGGTGTTTGTTATATTTAATTTATTATAGATTACAGTATATTAAATGTATGTATGTGTTCTATATTACAATAAAATCCTAGTGAATCAAATCATAATATTGTCAATAGGATTTACAAATATCTCAAAGGTACAACCAATTTTATATTTTTACTCTAGGTGGAATGATTTTGAATTATTTATTTATTCAAATGTTGATTTTGGGGATTTTTACTTAGATTCAAAAATAACCGTTGGTATATATCACCTCTTTGAGAAATCCACTAGTATCATGTTTTAGTAAAAAATAAAACAATTTTTCTCCATATACTAATGTTGCTAAATATATACTTCCAGGAAATTATTGTTCACAAATTATATAGAGGAAATATGCTTTACTATATTCTGTATATTAATTTAGACATATCCCTATAAAATGTTGCAATACATGTTCTATTAATATTTTTAAAAACCCTTATCACTTTCTATGAAAATTTATATTGATATAAGACATTGCTTTTCAAGAGATCATTTTCAAAAGGTCATAGAAAATATAAATTCATAGGCACAAAACATCATCTTACTAGTATTTTTAAAAATCCATTATACATAGAGAGATTAAATTATATCATACATGAATTAGGAATGACCAATTATCATTTTATCATTTTTATTTTTATTTTAATTTTCTATAATGATTGAATACTATAATAAACATGTATAAATCACATTTTGATTATATTTTATAACAATTTTTAATGCTTGTTAAAATTATTTTTTAAGAATTCAACTTGCTTATACTCATTTATAATTAAACTTAATAATGCATGTCTATCCTCCATGAAACTTTCTTCTATAACACTTGGTTCTATAAAATTTATTTCAGGGAACTATTTCTTTAGATTTTCTTCTAATGAATAGATTTTGTGATCTTACTTCCAGGAACATATAAGCTTCCACAAGCTCAAGTGATTCAATGTATGTTTTTATTATTTTATTATTTTATTATTTTATTATTTTATTATTTTAACTATTTTTATTATTTTATTTATTTATTTATTATAAATGATTTAAAAACCCACAAATTTTAAATTCAAATTAGACCCTTTGAAACCCTAAATCCTCTCATGACTATTCAACACTCTACTGCCTCTATCTCAACTAATCCATTACCTCGGGCATCCTATATTTTTTGTAATAGTTATAAAGAAGCATCCATCAAAATCTTATACTCATGACACATTACACCCTCATAAGAAATTTAAAGCATACACCATTGTTTCTAACAAGCTTTGAAACCCATGAAATGAGTGGTGGTACCTGAGAAGGAAATGTATGTCAAATGGTTATTGACCAGACAATATCTATATTGAATGTTACTCAATAATAGGGATGAATTGATTGGATTATTATAAATGATCGACCCTTTTATTGAATGTTATTTAAGGAATGTTACCAGAATACTGAGTTCAAAATATTTTAAAAGAAAGATTATATATATATTTTTAAATATATAATATTTTTTATCTTTTCCCTAAAATAGTGTGACAAATAGTTAATTATTTCTCATAAAGAAGAATTTGAGGATTTTTAACGTTGATATCCTATTAGTCATTCATGTTCCAAAATTAAAAAAAAAATCTTTATGATCTTACTGGGGATGGAAACCCAATAAGGATAAATGGTAAGTTGTTGAATGGTAAATTTAACATTTCTTAAGTTCATACAACTCCTAATATGCCCCAGAAAAAAAAGGGAATTTGGAATTATAAGGAATCAAGATGTCCTTTTACCTTTATATTCTAAAAAACGGTGTAAAAATTATCTTGGTCAAATATTTCATAAATCATATTAAGGTATTATGTAATTTTTCTTTAAATTTTATTTCTCTACATTATTAAAATTCCATATTCACCTTTCTTGATTTCAAAAATAATTTTACTGACAGATAGGATATATAATCCTTTTTTAGATGTTCTTTTCTTATCTGATCAACTTGAAAAACAATGAAATTGAGTTGAAATCCCTGTAAAAGATTATGGGTTGCATAAATGTGAGTAATTATGAGAAATATAATCATGTTAATAATACTCCAAGACATAAGGATGTAATTTATCCTAGTTTGAAATGAGAAAAAATTGTTCAATATTCTTATGAATTTCTTGAAAGTGAAGAGAGACTATTTTTTTAGATGAATCTCCCATAAGTTCTTATAAAAGTGAATATAATGAACCTATTATAGAAGACTTATGTGATTTTGGAGATGAAAAGAGACTTTACCCTCCTATTTATAATATAATATACTAAGATCAGAATGTATCCTTTAGATCTCAGGACACTCTAGAATCTCTTTCATATTATGAAGGGGATCTATATTCAGATAATTATATATATATATATATATAATACTCTTATCAATTTCTATGAGGAATCATATTATGATACTCAGGAAGATTCACGGAATAAAGGATCATCATCTTAGGTGGATTCATCTTTAGGATTTAAATTGTTGTGAATTACATATTAAAATTTTGAATGTGATGAATCTAATAATGATTCTAATGAAGCTAGTCCATATGGGAATGATGGACCTTCCATCAAAGATATTCCATGAGATAATAATGGTTCCATGATTGATAAATATATATTGATAAAATAATTAAGTTCTAGTCTCATAGTCCAGTAATATTTGTTGAGGATTCTATTAGTAATAATGAACAACAACATGTTTGGTCATCTCAATCTCTAATCAAATATAAAATTTTGATCCAAATGGTTCAATGAGATATAAGGCTTAATATTTTATAATATAACCAATTTTTATGATAGATGAATCTAGAGGTAGACTAAAAAACACATAAACCATCTATAGTTTCACATACTCATTCTTTTTCCTTTGTTACGAGGGAATAATTCATTGGATTTAAGAATGATTTGTGGTATTTTTTAAATGAAGTTTTAGTGAGCATATGAGATTGTGTTTAACATTCTATAGATAAAGAAAATATCTTACTAAAGCTCATTTTTTACTCACCTTGAACCAAAACTATTTAAAAAAGATGAAAATATTTAAAATGAAATTTAAGGATTAAAAGAACATATTGGATTTATTCATATATATTTAGAGTACATGATATTTAACTTAAATCAAATGGATCTTATCATGTATTCTCAACTATCATCTCTACCTTCATATTCTAGAGATATTCTTGTCTCTCCTGTTGTCCCTCGTGGAATGACCTAAAGGCCTTGCATTTTTATTTATTTTTATATAATAAATTTTTTAACTAGGTTGAGATGGAACCCTTACATAGCCCATAGGCCCAGAGGCACATGGCCAAGTATATGACCTAAAGGCCAAAATAGTCGAATACACTGGAACTACCCCTCCCCAAAATCTACAACATTGATTGTTCCTATATCTCCTATTATCTCTATAACATTTTATTATATTTTTGTTAGACATATTTTAAAAATGGGATTACTATTTTTTCAATGAATATTCTAAAACACTATAAATGGTGCTAGATATTTATCAAACACATTCTACAAAGACAATTGAGTTAGACATAATTGATGTCAAGAAAGAAATACAGGATAAAGTGTTTATCGAAAGGCCTATTGATTACTATTTGAGAATAACTTTTAATAAATTCTATTTAGAGGTAATGTTTTTATCTTTAGGGATTGACCATCAAATGCATATTCTAACCTAAGATTTTGAATCTTAATAAGATAAGTAAAAGGTATTAAAACATATACTTGTTAAATTTATCAAGTAGAAATATAGGTTCTTATAGATTATATAGAATGAAACTATATAATTCACCAGTGTCACTTAGCTTAGGGAGTTGTATATTTAAATTTTCAATTCATATTTTATTACCCATACGACTCTTCCAGTGAAATATGTTTCAACCCCTACTTCTTCGACTCAAACTAGTCCTTCAGTTATTATCCTAGTATAGTTTTTTCAACATCAAAGACCCATTGAAATTGGTATTGATTTTTTATCTTATGATCTTATACCTCTACTTAATCTTTTCCTTATACCAATAAGGAAAATTAAACCTTTATTCTAAATTTTCCATACGAATCTGGGTCTAATTCAGGATCATATTAGGACATCTGATAGGGATCCTTTTACAAATTTTAAAATGTATTATCAATTTATACCAATGGATTACGTTGTTTTATTGTTTATATTATTCTATTTTACTTTCTTCTTTTCACTCTGCGTGTTCCTTATATATCTATCTTTTTATTATCCCAAAAAGGGGGAGAAAAAAGTTGGTAGTTAATGTTTTTTTATATACTAAAAATTTTTATGTCATATTATAAACTATAATATATTGTTACTAATCAAATGGGTTTTTAATAATTTCCCTACCATGATATGTGATCATCAAAAGGGTTGAGATCATTGTAATATTCCAACAACTCATTTTTTTAATTACCCCAAATCATTATTATTTTAATTCCAATAATTTTTTTGTTTTAGAATATAAATATTAAATTTTTATTAAATATGCTATGTTTGGATCTTCCAAAATACCAATGGTTCTTCTATGTGATGAAACTCTTTAATTCTTAATTATAATATATATCTATTGTAAGTATTTCATCTTCAATTAAGTAAAGTTTCATTGGACTATGAGTAGATATCTACAATGATGGATCTATAATAAGGCTAAGTAAGTGTTCATGCAAGGATTGTAAGGATAAAAAAAGAATCCATTTAGACCAAATTTTGGATCATTTATGAAAAGGAGGAAAATATATTGAATTTAGAGGAATGATCATCTGTGTGAACAAATTATTTCGATCATCAATTATTTTTACCAACCTCATGTGATATAATTACTAATTTCACAAAGTATTGATCAAACTCAAGTTAAGGTCTCTAAACCATGTGTATCGATGGATCATCAATGAGATGAAATCAAATCATCCATGAATAATATTTATTATTCTTCATAAATATGTCTCAATATTTCATGAAACTTTTTGAATGCTTTCATGTAACCATGCAACCAACTTATATGAGATCATTCTTTCAATTCCTAAGTATAGACCAACTGTGATCATGTATATCCAAAAATAAAATATTAATTATTCTAATGGATAGTTTAGAAACATAATGCAAGTCATAGAATTTAAGACACATAGAAAGGGTGATCACTATGATGATTTAATTTGGATTTTTTTTGAATGAACAATTGATGAGTTGTTTATGTATAAATATATGAAAGTATCATGAGAAATTATCATGAAAAGTGTTTAGAACATACAGGGATACTCTGTGACATATTACTCACGATACTCTTAATTTATCAAATCTATTTCTACATATAAGTAGATGCTTCATTGAACCATTGCATATTATTTTAAGGATAAATTTAATGAAATTTTTTCAAAAGAAGATGATAATCAATTAAGTTTCATCATAATTCTCTTTTTACCCATTACACTCTCTATTTTTTACTTTACATTCGAGTTATGCTTGTATTGATTTTTTCTTTACTAAGAACTACTCTTGTACTATATATAGGAGTACTTTAATACTACTTCCTTATTATTTTTATTCTGATTATCACATGAATACCTGTGGAATAGGCTAGTTGTTTCCTAGATGTCCTTCTATGAAGATGTTACTTATAAATCCTGATCCAGGTTATGGATCAGTTTAATTATATAATAAAATTGTATAGTAGTAGGTTACTATATAATGGATCGGTCTAGGTTACATATTATATATGAACAACTTTTTATTTTAAATATTATTGTATGTGATATTTTATTTTTCTTACTCATTTTATATTAGTAATTATTCGAAACTAGAATTTCCATTTCTATTTGAATTATAATTTTCAATTATACTTTTCAAAAAGTATCTGTGAATTTTTTTTCAAAAATAATACTCTAATAGTTACTTTTTATTAGTTATATATAAATTGTGTTTGGTATGAGTCAAATTATTTCAAATTATAATGTTATTTCAAATTATTTTAACTGGGTTCTAATCATACTGTTAAAAAACCTTTTGAAATTACCAAATTATATATACTAACTATATTATTTAATTGGGATGTTTTCAAAATTGGAGGATTTTATTAAACCAAAATTTTTATTGGAATCTAAATTTACCCCCTCTTGAGCACTCCACTCTGAACAACACCCTCAAAGTCATGCCTTAATTGAGCATTGAGCTACTCATTCCACATGATGATCTTGGTTTTTATATTTATGAATTTGTTATTGGAACTTTCATAACATGGTTTTCTAATCATATAATAATACATGTGATAATAAGGCATTTTATTTTCCAATATATTTTATATTAAAATAATTTTATATTTAATTGAAAAAGGTAAAAAATGTGTTATGTTATTATAGAAGGGGAAAAAATGCGAAACAGAAGGTCAAGTCAAGACTATATAAAGGATTAAATAATTGATTTAAAGGTCAATCTAGTAGTACCTTTACCCAAAAAAATTGAATGTCACATTTATTAATTCTAAAATATCATGAATATATAATTTTACAATATAAAAAACTTTTCTTATGTTGAATATGAAGAATAAATGTTTTGAGAGACCATTACTGGCATGATAGGTCTTGAGAATGTAAATTAAATTTTCAAGCATGAATATTTTCGATCATGAGTTCTGAATGTATACATGAGTTACATTTTTTGTTATTTTTTTATCCAATAATTGATTTACTATGTTGATTACATATTAATAATATTAATTTTTTCTATAGGTTTTTATATCACACTAATATAAATGGAATTCCTTTCAAATAAAACTTTAGATTCCTTGCGACTCATTCCACTTCAATATAAAAAAATATCATAGAAGAAGTTGAAATTTTAGTAAGAGTACACCAAGTAGCTGCAGTACTTGATAAGAAGATAATAAACAATGATATATTCTTAATAGATATAATTTAGGGATCAAACTCTACACTTTATTCATATAAAATAATTTTCATTATTTTTTGTTACTTATTATTCTTATTTTTTAAGGATCACTGGATGAAACCTGCAATCAACTTAAATACTATAAAGATATATATTTTTGGATCCAATCCTTGAATATAGATCCAATCAGCCATATACAGTTTCTATTATTATTTCTAATGCACTACATTCAAAATATTAGAAATTAAAATTAAAATATTATTCTGAAATTATTTTTTAAAAAAATGGTTACAATTAGGTGGTGTTTATTTATTTCCAAAACCATAATATGTGAACATCCAATTAAAATAATAAACCTAGGTATTTCAAAAACTTGATAGGTATTACGGTAAAAATAATAATATTTATTTCAATGATAAATTTTTTAATTATATTAACAATCATTAAAGGGAGAATCTATAAAATATATTATGAAATAAAATAGTAATAAAATGATTAAGGTAGAAAATTTGTAGGCCTAATGTAATAGCTCTATAAAAACATGCATGTTAATGGATGATTCAAATAGATTTGATTATCTCAAAATTTTTATTTGATTTACTATGCATAGTGAATAAATCATACAACATATTTCTTTCTCTCCATGTGTGGGGTATGGTGGTACCCTATTCCACCTTCATGGTGAATTCATATATTGAGTATAATATAGAGTAATATCATTGATTGTGGTTAAAAAACATAGTGAATTATTATGCATAATGTTCTTTAAAAACTATATTTTTTAATGCTTCAATTGTATCCAAACAAATGTAATCGTATCAATTATAGTTATTACATTTGCAAATTAATGAAAGTTATCACATTCCATCATCAAACTTGAATCTTAAAAGAGGTATTTTCAAATATAATTATAATTTAATTTAAAATATTTATTATTATTTTTTATCAATATTTTTTCAGGACAACTAGGCCTTTCAAAAATTCATATATTCAAAAGAAAAAATAGATTTTTTTTGAAATAAGTGGGTAGATTATATGGCTTTATAATGTTTAAATAAATCATGAAGAGATGGTTTATTATCCTCCAATGGCCCGAAGGCCTTCATTTTTTATTAATATTTGATAATCCACCTTTTAAGGGGTGAGGTGGAACCCTTATAAGGCCTGTACATGTAAGTATTACATGAAACATAGGCTTTATAGGAATTCATTTCCCATAGGCTTCAAACATTACATACAACCCAGACTAAATAATTGGAACTTCTCCTCCCCAGTATTTTCATTGTGAAATCAGCTCTCTACCTTCGGATGGTTATTCAGCTAGGATTGACCATGCATGCACAGGCTTGTCCCGATGGAAGGTTCCATACCCTGCCATTTTTGCAATCCGTTTATCTTCTGCTATGGTGAAATCTTCTTGTTCATCCTCTTTTTGAAGCTTGTTCCTTATAGGTTTTTTGGTTTTTTATCTGCACTAAAGGTGTCCCGAAGGCCTTAATTTCATGGAGATCAAGAATATATAGTTTATCTAAATATTATTTAGTTAATTTTATTTTTATGTTTAGTTATGGGGAGATACCTTTGAATCAAAAGGTTTTCATATTGTTTGGGATAAGATAAAACATATAGATAGTTGTTTTTATAGAATATTGTATAGTAATCTTATGTATTTGAGATTATGATCCTAGTTTATTTAACAATTTAATTATTTTAAATATTTAGGATCATTTTTCATTTTTAAAGAGATGTTAATATTGTTTTCACTCAAAAGATATAAACTTGATTGAGAAAATGGATAATGGATTTTAGGGTAATTTGTGATTGTAAATTTCAATTAAAATTAAAGGGTTAATTTTATTGTATTCTTATGAGACTATATGTGGTAGTGATTCTTGTAATTTTATAGAACACCATGACCTGAAAATAGGGGCAATGGAAATGAAAAGTATAAGATCAATATGCAGGAATACAATAATGGATAAGATTTGAAATGAATATGTCAGAGAGAAAATTTAAGTGGCTTTGATTGAAAAAAAAAAAGATGACTATGACATGATTAATATAGATTATAAATTTTTGAAGAATAATAAGAGATTAAATTATTAATATGATAATATTAATGAAAAAATAACTCATTAAAATAAGTAAATGAAGATCTTAAAGGAAATTTTAGTTCAAAATAAGCTTCGCATACTCAAAAACCAAGAAAACATACTCAAATTTTCATAATGTAACTCTGTGATTTATTATTATTATTATTTGAATAAATTAAATTTATATTATAGCTTTATTTACACAAAACACCAAGTTAACTTTGTGTTTTATTCAATACTAGGTTTGCATGCGTTACACATGATACTGAGTTTTAACAAAATTATGATATACTATTAGTATTATTATTCAGACATGACCATTATAAACTATATGTTAACATAACATGATGAATAGTAATATCTAATTTTTAAATATTATTTATAATGGTTTTATATAAAGAATACATGTTGATAAAAAAAGTTTTCAATTTTTGTTAAAATCTTTATATGTTTCAAAAACACTATTTTTCGCAAGAAAATCATGTTCTTTCTTTTTGTGGACATTGATAAAATTAATTATTCACACCTTTAGAAAAATTAATTCAATAAAATAAACTTAATATTTGAAATTAGTATGTTTAAATTTTCTTATGGTAAATTTTTGATATTGTTCTTAAAAGATTTTTTTATTAATAATATTGTAAAATAATGAATTTTATTTTAAACACACCTTTTTATTTAATTTATTAATAAACATTGATTATATTTTAAATTAGATTTAAATTAAAATTAGATAAATTATACATATATTAATCCAATTTAGTCCATCATATATAATTTTTTATTGAATCTTGAAATAAAAACATTTCAAACTTTTAAACATTTTCTCTTTTACAAACCACATTCTTGTCATGTTTACATGATTATTTTTAAATTAAATTTTGACACATATATGAATGGAATTTGGAAAGAGAGATTCAGGTCGCCTCAGTCGCCCAGAACCCGCCCTCTGCTCTCAGCCTCTCCCCCTTTCTTTTCGGCTTCTGATCTCCTACATCGCGCTTTCTTCTAGGGTTTGTAGTTCTCCCCGCCGTCGATGGGCCTTTCCTCCTTCTTCTGCTCCAGGTTTTCTTTCGTCCAATGGCTTCTTCCCTTGGATTCTCTCTCCCCTGTTAATTGCTTATCTCTGCTCGGTGTTACTTATTTTGGTTTCAATCTCGGCTTCACCTTCATGTTTCTCTTAGGGTTTTAGCCCCGTCTTCTCTATTTTCATTCAAGGATGTTGTTTGGTATTTAGGGTTTCATCCCCAGTTATATCTTTCTTGCTTCATGGTGGTTTTATTAGGGTTTCATCCCCAGATCTCCCATTTCCCACTCCACGGTGGTTCATGGTTGGTGTATTTTTGGATTTTCTCTTGGTTTTTCTTCCATCAGATTGTTTTGTCCCCTTCATTGCCATTCTTCGATGCTCTTGCTTCCGGGTTCTTTTCTCCCTCCTAGGTCGGTTGGGTGCGACGATTACCAAGGATGTTTTGGGATGTGTATGGGGAGTGACATGAGGTTCTGGGTGGTGTGGCCTGTGGTGGGTCTGTCTAGTTCTGTTGGCTCTTATAGTGATGGTGCATGGTGTGTTGGTTGGTATCGTCTCTGTGAAAGACTTCATATTCTGGTTTCGATGGTCCATGTCGATGGCATTTTACAATGGCAAAGATGTTTTCTTTTGGTTGTTTAATCATTTTAATGCTTTTGTTCGGATGGCTTTGTTGTGGATTGTTTTTGGAATGGTTTTGCTTTTGCTGGGCCGGATCATGGTCATTCCGATGAAGAATCTCTGGATTGTTTTTCCGACAGTGATGATGTTGTCGATGTTCATTATGGTTAATCATGTTGACTTATGAAGACGATGATGGTGGATTTATGAGATGGTGATTCTGGTGGGTCTCACCGATGTGGGGGAGGTGAAAGGAGACTTTGGATGTGATGGGAGTACGACTCGAGGTAGGAGTGTGACTCGAGATTCTTGGAAACCGATATGGGTGATGATTTTTTCTTAATGTTTCAATTTGAAATTGAATTTTGTGGACTCTCGAACATCTTTTTTTTTGAAATGTAAGGTTTCTCGCAAATCCTAAAGTTGCTTTTTGAAAATGAAAAAAAAAAAATTATTTGGAGGTTAATTTGGAAAAAATAATTCCATATTCAGAAAAGAATAATTTATGTTATTTAATAATTCCATCTTACTTTTTACCAAAATTAATAGTAAAAATAGTAAAACCTATTTATTGTTGTTAAGATATAAATTTCCTCACAATGGGTTAAAATAAAACTATAAGAGTAAGGAATAACAAAAAACTTTTCCAACACCTGTTTTATACCCATATTTCAACCTTATCACTTCTATTCTAGATAATTGTTCATTATTGGTTCCATGTGATATGAAAAAACATTGGTGGAAGTCATTCTTCCAAAAATTTACAAGTACGCCACTCACCTAACTTATAAAAAGGCCACCCAATATCCTCTACCATTAACACATTAAAACCAATTTCGTTCAGAAAATTCCTACCCTAATAATTTTCCATATTAACTAATCCACTTATATAATCTTTATTTTGGATAGAGTTCCATCCAAGGAAGACTTTTAGTGAAAACCTAAGGAGGATACCTGAAGAAGAGGTAATGTTCATCAAGGATTATTATTTTAATTTCTTACCCACCTACTTCAACTATCATTATTACTTTGTGATGTTATATTTCATATGCTAAGATATTTTATTTTTAATTTCATAACTTACAACCATCTCCACTTACATCAAATGGATTAAAAAACATCATTTGTGTGTATAGTGGACTACCCCTCACAAACCGATGTCATTAATTTTTCCACTACCACCTATAATGGCTGAGAGTAATGATGGATTTGTTATTTATAACTAAATTTTATGATATTATAATTATTATTTAAATATTATATCTCCTATACCTTCATGATTTAAATTTTTTGTGGGAAAACAATTATTTCGCTCGTGTGTATGGTGTAGTACTGCCTCACGAAGCGATGTGATTCATTCACACTTCACATGGAATGTAATAATGATGGGTTTAATGAACATATGTGATATATATGACATAAAAATGAATTTTTAATGGTAATATTTCTTTTATATATATTTATTTAAAACTGAAAACAAAATGGAAACATAGTTCATTTTTATGTATGGTATACCTCCTCCATGAACGGTGTATTTCATTTTATATAAAAAAATTTAATGGATCACTCTAAATAAAAATATAAAAATATATATAGGATATTTATATCATGGTTAAAATTATTTATATGATGAAACCATGATCAAATTAATAGGACCAGGAAAATAACAAATCAAAACTGACATGAAAAAAGAAGTTATTTACCGAAACATGACTTTAACATTGAATATTTTATAAACGGGTAATAAAGGCTGATAAGTAAATCATATATGGTAATATATATATATATATATATGTATGTATGGTTATTTTATATATTTATAATATACATATATTTATTATATAGGAGTTTTAAATGTGCAAGAGGTAGTCAATAATTAAGGTAATGGATTTTCATCTCATGTTTTACTTCTGTGAGACACAAGCCATATTCACCACCTACTTATTTTATCTGGTATATATTCAACCCATGATTGTATTTAATTATTAATATTATTAAAACTATGTGGATTAAAATATCTATTTTTTATCTCTCTTTCGTTGGGTTTATGGTTTAAAAGTTACCAAAGTGGTAATGAAATTTTGTCTCAATTTTCCTTCTTTGAGGCATACATTATTTTATAAACCTATATAATTTTATGAGGTGTATAAAAATCCCTTTTGAATTTTAATATCATAAATTTTTTTATCCTCATGATAGTATAAGTTCCATTTTTTGTAATTTTTTCATGTGGCTTTTAATTCAGTTTTACCAAAGTGGTAATGATTTTATGTAGCAATCTCACCATTTATCAAGATTGATTACAATTATGATTCTGATGTTAAAATATTATGATCCATCTCTCAATAAATCCATTAATTTTTTATTCTATGGTAATTGTTTATATTTTAAAGTAATTCTACCTATTTTGAACTCTTTGGTACTTAAAATAATTGAGAAAATGTTTTTAATAAAATCTATCATTATTTCTCTCTTCAATCGTGAATTTGTTTTCTTCAAAAATAATGTTTTCTAAAAATATTTCCAATTATTTTATTATTATCCTATTATTATTAATATAAATTTTTTTCCCATTTATTAATTTGTAAAAAAATGTTTTGAAAATAAAATTATTGTCATTTTCCTAATAATGTCTGTTTGGATTTTATTGAAAATGTGAAATGAATCTTTATTTTAATATGTGTGACATGAACGAAACATACCATTATCATGAAAATTATTTTAAGTTAATATTAATTTATATTTTTTCAGTTTTTTCAAAATATTATTATTTTCAAAAGGTTTTATGGTTTTAAAAAGTTTAATTCAAAGAAGAAAGAATATTTTCCTCTTGAAATGTTTTAAATGATCAATAAAAATCATTTTCCATTTAAGATGACATGCATTAATTCTACCTAAGACTTGATAAGGATATGATCCAAGGATACCATTATTATTATTTCTCTTAATGGTTGATCTTTATGATGGAATAATTTTTATGAAAACTATTTCTTATCCACAGGTTATACCATGATAAAATTCTTATCAAACCTACTTCTTTTTCCATGGGTTATGGTATGATGAAATGATTAAACAATTATGAAATCTGTAGCTTTTATAGAGGTTGTGATTTGATGAAAATTTTATTAAACACATTTAATTTCATGGGTTACAATATTATTATTGTTTTATGATCTGTAGAAACACCTAAATTCAATTTAATTATGAGACGAGTTGGACCTATATCTCCCTCCAATACATTATGTAAGGACTTATATCTCATGAGATAGGTAGGATTGGAATGGGGAGTGAACATGGTTCTATAAGGGACTATTTCTTCTATTATAGTTTTGGTTGTAAACCTTTACTACTATGATGGTTTGGGGAATGATCCCATTACACTATTATAGCCTTAGAAATGAGCCTTGACTAATATGTAAATTATTTTCTATACTTATGTGTATTCTAAAAATATATGTCTTATTCCAATGTTATGCTCTCATGGATCATTTTTTTGATTCATTCCTTATGAACAACCAATATTTAATCTGTGACTTGATATTTCAATCATTTATATGTAAGATATGGTTTATAATATTATTCTCTTGTTTTCGAACCCTTATATTAATGTTATGCTTATGTATCACCCCTTTTTAAACCTACTGAGAAACTGATCTCACAATTTCTTATGTTTCCTTTCCCTAAATTATTACTAAATTTATCACATATGATATTTCTAAGAAAGGTTCAAGTTATGAAGATCATATAGGGAGATGATGTAGTTTACCTATGGACTAGTTTTTTGTGTTTCCAAGTTTCCAAAGTCACTATATTATAATGGTTTATTGAAGCTTGTTTGTGTAATGTAATGAATATTCATGGAAAATTATGTAATATCTTTGTATGATAGGTATGGGTCTCTATATTTTATATTATATGATAGTTTTAGTTAACATTTGGAAACTAGGATGAGAAAATATTATTGAGATTCCTATGGACTTATCTAAGGATAAGTCTAAGGATGAGTCAAAGTATAAGAAAATATCTTGGAATTTTGGTAAAGTATAGAGGGAGTAGTTTCTAATAAATTATATCCCTATCCAGATAATAAAAGTGGGTGTGGATGAGGAATAAGGGTACTTAGGGTCAATAACTCCAAAATGGGTGCATTGAGCTAGACTAAATCATCACCTGGTGCTTGATAATGGTTTTTTCTGCACAGTCAGTTTGACACACTTGGGGATATTATTTAGAAATTCACATACTCTTTACAAACCATAAAGAAGTATTTAAATAGATTATGACATTGAATAACCTAAGATAAACCTAGGTGTCATATATGAAATATGGTTTCATGATTTTGGTATCCTATATATGATTTTTCATGATTATATGGTTCCCCATCATGATTGTCTTTTCTTACACTATTATTTGTTGATTTTATACAGTGTATATAACCTAAAATAACTATTTTAATATCGAGTGTGATAGAAAATAATATTATTTTCTTCTTTATAATCCAAACATTATAGGGGCTAGAATGGAAATCTCATTTTTATTCATAAAAAAGCATTACGAAACTATGAATCATATTGGTCTTCAAAACATACAAAGTAGGGAACAAAATTATTTTGATTCCTTCATGAGGAAACATCCACATTATACCACTGTGTCTTATGATCCACTAGTTTCTGAATAATTGATCAATACCACTTAAAATATATTTTCAATTCCCCGGTTATTAGGACATGAAAAATTTATTTTTTCTATCTACTATTTGGAAGGTGAAGCGGATAAATGGAGGAATATTATCAAGAATATGAGGCAACATGATAAATTGAATCCATGTATAATGATAAGTTCAAGAATTTATTTTTCAATAAGTACTTTCCTCATATTATTTGTATTGAGACGGAGAAGGAATTCCTTGAGCTAAAGAAAAAGATGATGAATATGTTGGAAACTATGAGGGAAATTTTACAAGAATTTTGATGTACACTTTGGTTATTATCATCTAATATAAAATTATGGTTGGTTAATTTGTCAATGTCTTAAAACCATTTCCATAAATAGAATTATCCCAAATATACAATAGTAGTATAAATATATTTTTTGATGCACTATCAAGGTGAAAATGGATGTTGTAGTTACATATAAATCTCATGGTTTTGATAAGAAGAGTAAAATGGAATTTAAAAGAAAATTAAAGTATTGGGGAGAGAAGAATATGAGATTTCATTTATGCTCAAAGCGTGGGAAGAAGAATGAAAGAAATTTTATTAAGGGGACTATTAAATTTTTTGAGTATGTAAGAGATGATTATTAAGAAATTAATTTCTAAAGTGGTGGTAATATGTTGGCTCAATGTGAATATAGAAAAATATTCATAGAATACACCACCCACATTCTATTATTTCAAATGAAAGGAGAATTGTAATTTTGATAACCAATTCCCAAATACAAAGGATAATGATGATGATCAACAGTTTCACCCTATAAACCCATGAGACAAAGAGAAATTTTACCCGATCTATATTTTTGATGAGGGGTTTTATAAAAACATAGTGGAAGGTACTCTTACCATCTGATTTATAACTACAAATGTCTTATTTGACTCTGGATCAATCTATTCTTCCATATCTGAAGACTTTTATAAGGGTACAAAGATACCACCAAAATTATTAGATATAGATTTATCATAGAAATCCCCTAATGGTATGATGATCTCATCTGACGCATACAATTCCTCTCAAGTTGATGTTGGTGGGAATGTGCTTATTTGGAATCTTTTAATTCATCCTCATGTTAGATATAATGTTATCTTGCTTACAAATAGTATTTATCAATATATATACCCCATTAATTTTTTAGGAATGTAAGTCACTTTTTATATTCCAAAACAAACTGTGACCATCTATCAATGTAATGATATGTATGAACTTCCGATGGATATCACATCCATTGTATGGGACTTTTTCCATTAATAAGGGTTGTTTATCTCAGATGGTTATGGAGAAAATTGATATATATGATATTCTTATTGTGTAGGAATTTTATCATGTCTTTCCGAATGAGTTTCCTAGACTTACACTAAAAAAATGATGTTGAGTTCTCAAAATAATTCATAATTATAACTAAACCAATTTCAATTAATCCCTATATAATAGCCCCAATTGAGTTATAGGAATTGAAGAAGAAAGTCATGAAAACCTTGACAATGGATTCAATCGGCTAAGTGTGTCACCATAGGGTGAACCTATTCTTTTTGTTAAAAAGAGAGATGGATTGATAATATTATTAATTGATTATTAGGATATAAATAAAATCACAATAATGAAAAAGTATTCTCTTCCTCATAATGATGAATTTTTGGATAAACTGTGTGGAGATCAAAACTTTTCCAAGATTGAACATTATTATGGATATCTGAAATTGAGGGTCAATAAGGTTGGTATACAAAAGAAAACATTTCGTACAAGGTAAGGAAAATATAAATATATAGTGATTTCATTAAGTCTTACTAATTCCTGTTCTATCTTCATGGATTTAATTAATAGTCATTAGATATTTCCTTGATTAGTTTTTTGTAGTATTTATAGATGATATTATTATCTACTCAAAGTGAAAGGAAGATAATGAAAATCACTTGAAAATTGTACTAAACACCCTAAAGAAAAAAAAACTATTTCAAAATTTTAAAAAATATGAATTTTGGTGGAAAAAGGTCTCATTTGTTGGTCTTATAATCTCAATAGATTTTATATAAATAGATCCATAAAATATATGTGCTATTGAATGTTATCCCAAACCAACCACGGTGACAAAGATCAGTAGTTTTTTTGGTTTAGCTGGATATTATCCATGGTTTGAGGATAATGTCTCATGATTTTCTAATCCTCTAAGCATGTTAACTAAAAAGGGATTAAAGTTCCTATGGATAGATAAATGTGTTGAAAATTTCAAGGAAATGAAGAGAATATTAGTTAGTGAACCTATGCTTAAATAACCCTATATTGTGGAAGGGTTTTTAATCATTATTGATGCATCCAAGAAGTGATTTTTATGTGTTATTATGAATAATGATATGGTTATATCTTAGTCCTCATTACAATTTATGGTTCATGAGTAAAATTACCAACTCATTATTTGGAGTTAGTTGTAGTAATTTTCACATTAAATATATAGATTGATTATCTTCTTGGAGAAAGGTGTGATATATATACTAATAAAAAAAATTATAAATATATATTTACACCAAAAGAGTTAAATATGTTCTAGAGAATATGGTTAGAGATGATTAAATATTCATATTTCAAAATACATTACCACCATAGGAAAGAGAACAAGGTGGATGGTGCTTTGAGATGCAATGATCAAGTCAACTTATCTATGATGAGTATAAAAAAAGATCCAATATTTACATATTTTCAAAGCTTAGATCTATAAATCTAGATGTAAGTGGAGAAATATTGTCTTCCTTAACTTAATTTTAAACTTTCTATCCAAGTAAATATTATTGAGTCGCAAAAGGAGTATGTAGAGATGAAATAGATGGTTTGAAATTTTTGTTATTTTAACCTTGATCATGATGGAATGATAAGGTTATTGAACTGTTTATATGTTTTGTCCATACTATATTTGAAAAAGGATTTGTTAGATGAAGATAATAGTTATTATTCTCAATACATCAAATAATTATGATGATGTATAGAGATTTCAAGGAATAATTCTAGTTTGATGGAATGAATATAGGTATTAGAGAGTTTGTATATTTGTTCTTGGTGTGTCAGTAAGTTAAGGTATAAAGAAAAGATTCTAAGGGGATGTTACATCCATAAACCATACCATAATCGAAATGTAAGAACATAACCGTGGATTTTTTTTTGGAATCCCTAAAACTTATAATGGGAATAATGATATATGGGTTGTAGTTGATAACAATACCAGGTCAATATAATTTATCTATATCATATAATAATTCTATATGGATCATATTTTGAGGATATACATTAAGGAAGTCCTAAGGATTCATGGAGTATGAAATTATTTTGTGACTGATTAGGATCTGATGTTTACATCAATGTTCTAATGAAGACTTCCTTAAGATATTGATATGATGTAGAGTTTCATCACTACGTATCTTCCTTAGATAGTTGTTTAGTTTGAGATAACAATTCAAACCATAGAGGATATGATGAGATCTTATTTTTTGGATTTCAAATGTGGTTGGAATCAATACCTTCCCCTAGTTGAGTTTTATTACGATAATATATTTCACTAAAGAATTTATATGGCTCCATATGAACCAAACTATTGATGTAAATGTAGATCTATAATGTACTATAATTAAGTTAGAGAAAGAAAACTATCGGGAAATAATATAGATGAAGAAATGGAAGTTAATTTTAGATCCATTTAGCAACACATCGAGGAAGGTCAGAGTCTATAGAAATATTATGCTAATGATATCTGGCATGATTTAGAATTTGATTTTGGATATAAGGTGTATTAAAAATTTATCCATGAAAGAATGTTACGATATTTCTGATGAAATGGAAACTAAGTGCTCGGTATATCAATCCCTTATAAATTATTGATCATATCAAGATGGTATCCTATCACATGGAACTTCTACCCAACCCCTCTAAATTTCATGATGTGTTCCATGTATCTCTATTACGGAAGTACATACCTGACCCTTCACATATAGTAAACCCAAAGTTTATACAAATAAAGAAATATCTATCTTATTAGGATCAAACTATAGAGATTCTAGATCATATATAAAAATATCTACGAAACAAGATCACTCACCTGGTCAAAGTTTTTTTAGTGAGACCATAATTTTGAGGAATCCACATGAAAAATTGAGGATATAATGATGAAGACTTATCCTAATATTTTTTATGAGATATATGAATTTTTAGGGATAAATTCATTTTAATGATGGTAGAATGTAACACAAAAAATTTCAATAATGTTTTTTCAAATAAATTAAATTTCACTAAGAGCTTATGTTTCACGCAACACTGAGTTAAACTTGTGTTATATACAACACATGGTTTGATTATGTTACACACGATGCTGAGTTTTAACAAAACCATGATATACCATAAATATTATTATTCAAACCTAACCAATATAATCTAGCTGATTAACATAGAAATATGAATAGTAATAATTATTTTTAAATGTTATGTATACATTTTTATTTAAAGAAAAAATATTGATAAAAAATCAATTATTTTTCTTTAAAATATTTTAATGTTTCAAAAATACTATTTTCACCAATAGAATAATAATTTCAAATTTATCTTGGGTTGATTTTTTGGTATTTTTCTAAAAAGTTGTGTTTTTATAAATAGTGAAAAGTTATAAATTTTAATTGAAAAATGCATTTTTATTTAATTTTTTTATAAAGAAAATTTTTATTTTAAATTGGTTTTAATGTAATTTAGTTCAATTATACCTATATTAATCTGATTTATTTCATACTAATCAATTTGATATTGAATTTCAATATAAAATCATTTATAGCTTTTGAACATTTTCTCTTTATAAATCTGCCTTATCATCACATCTACAGGATTATTTTAAAACAAATGTTGCTTCTTATGTGAATCTAATTTGAAAAAAAATGATTTCATATATAGAATATTAATAATATATATTATATAATAATTTAAACTAGATTTTATACCAAAATTAATATTAAAAACCTTACAAATTATTTATCACGGTTAGGGTAAAAATGGTTTTTCCTAGGAGTTAAACTAAACTAATAAGGGTTAAAAATAACACTACACTTGTCCAAAACCCATTTATTTAAAATATTTAGACCTTATCACTTATATTATTAAATTATTTTAATTTTTTAATCCTTTTAATATGAAAAAATATGGGCTGAATTCTTTCTTTCAAAAAATTACATGTGTGTCGCTCACCTCATCTATAAAAGGCTACACCCTCTCCTCTATTCTACACACATTTAAACTCTTTTTCCTACCATTACATACCCAAATAACTTTCGAAATTCCTTCTTATGATCAAATAATCCATATTGTTTTATATAAATCAAACCATGTAAGACATTTAATGCAAAACTAAGGAGGATATGTGAAGAAGATGTAGCGTTCATCAATGAATGATTTTTCCTTATTTCTTACTCAATCTCCTTAAATTATTATTATAACATGATGATATATAAAAATTTAGAATAAAAAATAAAATTATATTTTTTTATATTAATTTAATTAACTAAAACAATCACAACTTCCATCAAAAGTTTTAGGAAATCATCGTTCATGCGTATGGAAGATGACCGCCTTGCAGATTAATGTCATTTATTTTTCAATTACCACCTATCAAATATGGAAACAAAGATAGATCTATTATTTATAAAAATTTTTATGATATTATCATGCTTATATAATTATTATTGTAACACCCCAGGTAAATAAAGAATATTAAATTTTGTTATTTATCCATATTTGTAAATAAAATATTAATATTACTTTAAAGGGAACGCTATGCTCGATGGCATACCCAATATGCAACAACGAGTTTCTTTGAAATCTTACGTTGCACTCTAATAATAAAATAATATTATTTTAAATGGTAGTTAACGCCTTTCCGTTTTAATGGTGGGAATGAATGGAACTAACTAAAAAATTATTATATATGTTTGTCAAATATTTTTACTTTTATCCAATAAATGTTAGAGGCTTAAAATGCAAATGAATCCAATTTTAAGCATAAATCTTCTAATATTCTTTAAAAGGTCGATGAACCGCCTTTTGATGAAGAACCCTTTTTTAAATATACATTTGAAAATTTTATATGTTGTATTTGAAAAAATAAAATCCGTCTTTAGAATCTAGACATCAAAATTTACTTTGTGTAAATTTTTGTTATTTTTCCGATAAAGATCATTTTTAGTGAAAATGTTGCTTTTTAATTCAAAACATCCTTTTAATCTAATTTATTTATATGGATATATTATCTTTTTAATTTATATTAAAGTGTATTTAGAATATATTTTTACCATTTAATCCAATGGTGGTCATTGGAATTAATTTCACTTTGAAATTGGACTTAAACTAGTGTCAATCTTTTAATAGATATTGTTTCTTAAAAACATGCTATTTGTTTTGACAGCGGGAATGAATTATTAAATTAATTAATGAAACTTATATATTTTTAATTTTTTAAAATTGAAATCATTTTTGAATTCAGAATATCAAATATAGCTTACGGTGAATTTTTTGAATTTTTCTGAAAAACTTCAATTTTTGATGAATAGTGAAACCACTAACTGGTAGTTAAAGAAACTGATTTTTCGTTTAAATGAAACTTTACCACTTATTTGATTTGATTATAAAAAATCCGAAATACATGGTTTTAATTAGGAAGTAAAATGTGGTTCAATGAGATTAAAATAATTTGTTGGTGAATAATAACTTTTATGTTTTATTAATCGCGATTAAAGGTAATTAGTGTAATTTAAGGTAAAGATAATGTTATAATAATATGAAATAACCTTGAAACATTTCCTACACTTATTGTATTAGTCATTTAAGACCAATAAAATACATGGGTCAACTTGGCGACCCCATGGAGCCACTTTGGTTGGAAAATGACATTAATAACCTTTTATTTAAAGTTAAAATTAAAATGTCACAAACATGTATTGTTTTACTAAAACAATTTTTACATGGTTTTATACAAGTCATAATTTTGACTATAAATATTCATTATAAATATAAAAATATTTCCTACATCATGATATTTGTTTTTATAATTTTTAAACATTAAATAAATTAATTTATTTATGACTTCGTGATGATGCAGTGATTACCTCAAAAATGAACGATTTAAATAAAATGATAAGATAGGGTAGAATATAAGTATTACACTAGTCACAAACCTATTTGATGGGTGGATTTCGAAACCTTATCACCTTATACTCTAAATATATCCTTTTGGGACCTTTAAAATCTGAAAATCATTTTATAATAAAGTAATATTTTATAACTTTCCAAGAGTGCCCCTCCTCTTCTTTTATAAAAGGCCCCCACCTATATCACCTTACCCACACCTCTCAAGCCTTTATCTCGGCCAAAACCCTGCCCATTTAATCTCTCCACATCCATCTCTTCATCATTGAATCCTCACCTTTGGCATAATGCTCTTCAAGAAACCCTTTTGGTTCAAACCAAGAGGAGTTACCCGATTTAAAGGTAATGTCTACACTTGTGTTCTTTTGTTTTATTTTGCTTCTCCAAACCCCTAAACTATTTTTATTCCTTTATTTTGTAACAAAACAAGTATATTCAATATACTAGGATGTTTTTATGTGAATTATTCGAGCTACACTTACACACACCTCCGTCTAATGGTTAAAGAACATACTGTTTCTGTGGATGGAGAATTACTGCCTCACGAAATGATGATTGTTCAATATTCTCTTAACACCTTTCATGGTGGCCATTATGATGTCACTGTATTTTATATATGATATATACGGTATTTATGTTTCCCATATGCTTCTGGATTTTATATTTAAAACATACCTTTATGCTTTTCATGTTTTGCAATTGCGATAATTTCATACGAGGAAGTGTGGACTAACGCCCCCTCAAGTGTTGTGACTCGTTCATGCAATTCATGGAATGCATAAGGAATGAAATTAATGAACTTATGTGACCTATAAAACATATATATTATACTGTAATTATAATATATATATCTCTCAATTATTTTTAATTCCATTAATATGACGAAGAAATGAAAGTAGCGTTTATGCGTACGTACGACCTACCGTCTCCATGAACGGTACATTTCATTTCTTTTTATCTCCAAAAGTTATGGAATAGTATAAAATGAATATGTACTAGATATATATGATATTTAAATCATTAATACTATTCTGGAGATTATTTACTTATAACTACATGGACAATAATTTTCAAACAATTTCATTTTTGACTCATGTACCAAACATCGACAAAAACGTCTGATATGAACTCACATTATTAACCAATTATTATTACATTATAATATGTGATATGAACTGAATAATAGTCTTTAAAGGGGTACCTTAAGAAATAATAAATTGACCAAAGTTTGTTATTCCAGAATATAAAGAAACGAACAAGACAAGTCAGACTTGATGTAAGGGATCCTACCTCTCTCATTCTTTTTAAGTACTCTCTTTTATGTCATTTCTTTTAAGCTTATATTTCTTATGTTTGGGGATGTTATTTTATTTTACTAATTCTGTAATTTTTATGTTCATATTATGAGAGACACTATTTGATCTCATCAATCCATTTTTGGATGTTTTATGTGGCGCTGTTAGGCTGCCGAATTTTCATAAGGGGATTTTCATCTCACTTTTTATTCCCGTGAGATTCATGCTACATTGGCCACTATTTCCTTTTGTGTGGTTTATGTACTGCACATTATTTTAATATTGGTATAATATACACTCATTTATGGGTATTTAAATCTTCATTTTATGACCCTTCTTTCATGGGGTGTACGTTTCGAAAGATTCTCAAATCGTTAAGGGAACCTTTCACACACCTCTTTTTAAAAGACTTATTTTGTTATGTCATTTAATTTACATATTTTTATTTTGGGATGTATTATTCTATATCCTTGTTGATGTAAATTTTATGTACAAGTTATGAGATACCATTTTCTCTCTCCTAAAACTATTTTTATGAATTTTAAAGTGACGCTGTTAGGCTGTCAAATTTTACCAAGGGAACTTTTTAACCCAATTTCGATTTCTTTGGGTTCAACATGTAGTTATTGAATATGTCATCCTTTTAATATGTGTTAATGAACTTTTATTGTTTTAAAATTAATATCCACTTATATTGGGTGTATTTATATTTTTCACACATAATTATGAGATTGATTTATCCTTAATTTAAGGATACCTTCTTTATAAGGGATTTCATCTCATTTTACATTTCTATAGAGACGTCATTGTTGTTATGCACAAATTCACTCTTATATGGTGTATATAATTTCCTTTGGAATATTATATCATGAATCCATTTATTCTCATGATACTATAAATTTCTGATTAAATGTTATTCCTCAATTATTGTATTCAAGTTTCTCTAATTTTGTTAAAAACCCTTTAACTAAAATATCTCTTTAAATGTTTTAATGATTTGTTCTTATAAATATTTCTCATTAATATCCATTTTTTCAAAATGGTTTTAAGTATTTATTTATATGGATATTAATGGTTTAAAATGTTAAAATCTTTAAGGTGGTATGGGACACTTTGATTCAAAAATCTCTTTATTAAATGTTTTAAATGGTTTTGAAAATGGTTTTTTGAATGGATTCATTATTTCAATATCTTAAAATATTATATTGTTATTGCAATGTGGGAATGATATCTTTCCTTTATGCTTATGTTATGTTCTATGATTATGTTATGTTTCTTGGGCATTGTTTATGAAGACGGGTGGTTTCGTGATAAACTAAGGGCGGGTGAGTCTAATATATCTCTCCAATGCATTGGGTAACGCGAAGGGGTTAAACGCTAAGGTTTCTCTGAAGAGATTTAGGGAATATACTATGATGGGTATTCCAAACGTAACCATGAGGGTAAATCCCTACATAAGAATGTTATGAATGCCTCAAGATATCTTTATGTCTTATGATTTCTATGAGTTATTCATAAATCTTATGATTTTATGAGGTATGTTAACGTGCTTATCTTTTATGAGTAATGTTTGATTTCATTGATTCTTATGTATACATGGACTAATGTTTTCTTTCCATATTATTATAACCCTTACTAAGCTTTTTATGCTCATCCCAAGTTTTTTTGAAATGTTTTTCACAGGACAAAAAATTGAATAGGGTCATGGATGGGATCAAGGAAATGTGAGGCTATCTAAAACAAAGAACTAGACATGACTCTTTTTTTCAAGAGTTTTTATTTTGTGAAAAAAATGGAAGTTGAGTATATGTGTCTACTTTGTAATCATTGAGATGTAATAGTTTTGTCCTAATTTTCTAAAACTCTAAGACTGAAAATAACCTCAATGTGAATTATTCATTGAATTCAATAATAAGTAATATTTAAGGTCGGGTCATTATAGTTGGTATCAAAGGTCGGTTTAGATAACTTTAGAGGTTAGGTTATTCTTTAATCATAAGTGACATTACCATAAGGTCTAGGATTTCAGAAAGAGTCATAGTTTTTAGATAAAGTGAATGAGTAAGTATATATTAGTGTTTATCTTCCTAATTAGTACATAATGATTTTGTTGATATACTCACACTTACATTTTTTGGTTTTAGTAAATGGATGGATCTATCAGGCACCAAAGTGACAATGGGTTTGAAGGAAACTGTGGTGGTTCTCTAATTAAGAGACTGGATGAAATGGGGGATTCAATGAGAAATCTCATGGTTATTCTAAACCAACTATCAAGAGTCATGATCAACCACTTGAACCTTGTTGAGTTCTCTAATACATCATGTACGTGAGAACCAACTCGATGTGGATGTTCAGGTAATAATTATAAAGTTAACCATTAGGGTTTATATGATCCTTACTTTTGAGGTAATTATGGGTTACTATATGCTATGATGGAATATGAACGACATGAGAAAAGATTGAGGTTAAATTATGTTATGGTTATTTTTGAAGATTTTATCGCTTTTTGGGGAATGTTATAAGAATTATGTAGTTTTGAAAAAATGACAACCCGTAGATCATGTGATAACCTGTCATGTCTGACGAAGCTACGAGAATCGAACCCACAACCAAAGTGCGACTGGTATTTATCGCCTACCACTAGACTACGTGAATTCCCCGGTTAGTTTGACTAATTCATTTAATTATATGATCTAATGAATATAGATTAAGTTTATTTTGGGTTATCTATGGAAATTATTAACCTATCATGGAAGATATGTGATTAGGTTAATTACTTTTAAGTATGAGAATTTAAGAGTAACTGATGTTACTTGGAGATAAATGTTAAGGTTTATCTTGGAAGACTATGTGATTAAATCCTTAAAAGATTTGGGTTTCAGTATTAGTTTTTATTACTTTGAATAATTTTATGGATATATGTTTATTGAATGGTCTTTGTTGAACTTTGGTTATTGTTTGACAAATTTTAGAGATTAAGAATAGATTTATTTTTATAAAGGATTATTCTTTTTGGGTATTATCTAATCTCATACAAACCTTTTTGGTTTTATTTTTGGTTAAGGTCTAAAGAAATGGGAAGTATATAGTTATCTTTTGTGGATTAGGTGATTATCTAGAAGTTGATTATAGCTCTCTTAATGTGAACAAGTCATCCTAAATACTCGTCTTTTGGAGAAAATATAAGTTCCTGTAATAAATCTAGTAAAAGTTGAAAGTCAAAATGAAAAGTAAGTATGTTTCCTTATATTTTAGTTAAGCTCATAAATAAATTCCTCAATGAAAAGTAACTTAAAACAAAAATGTTGTCTGTTAATTTTTTTTACTGGGGAATCAAATACCGTTTAACCCATCACAAGTTTGTGATTTTCTTATGGTTAACTTTCTCCTAAACATGTTTTCTATCACCCTACATCAGAGCATGCCCCTTTTTTTCTCCTCCATATCCATGTTTTCCTACATGTAATCCTAGTATGGGTTACCTCAGGTGACCTTTGTACATCCCTTTCTTTCTTTAAAAGTGACTGTTTAATTTACTCCGTTTCGGATGTGGGGCATTCAATGAATTTTCCAATCCTAATTTTTAAAATTGCGAGGACGCAATTCTCAAAAGGGGGGAAGGCTGTAACACCCCAGGTAAATAAAGAATATGAAATTTTAATATTCATCCATATTTGTGAATAAAATATCAATATTACTTTAAAGGGAACGCTATGCTCGATGGCGTACCCAATACGCAACAACGAGTTTCTTTGAAATCTTACGTTGCACTCTAATAATAAAATAATATTATTTTAAATGGTAGTTAACGCCTAACCATTGTAATGGCGGGAATGAATGGAAATAACTAAAAAATGATTATATATGTTTGTCAAATTTTTTTACTTTTATCCAATAAATGTTAGAGGCTTAAAATGCAAATGTATCCAATTTTAAGCATAAATCTTCTAATATTCTGTAAAAGGTCGATGAACCGCCTTTTGATGGAGAACCCTTTTTAAATATACTTTTGAAAATTTTATATGTTTTATTTTACAAAATAAAATCCTTCTTTAGAATCTAGACATCAAAATTTACTTTGTGTAACGTTTTGTTATTTTTCCGATAAAGATCATTTTTAGTGAAAATGTTGCATTTTAATTCAAAACCTCCTTTTAATCTGATTTATTTATATGGATATATTATCTGTTTAATTGAGATTAATGTGTATTTAGAATATATTTTTACCATTTAATCCAATGGTGGTCATTGGAATTAATTTAACTTTGAAATTGGACTTAAACTAGTGTCAGTCTTTTAATAGATATTGTTTCTTAAAAACACGCTATTTGTTTTGACAGTGGGAATGAATTATTAAATTAATTAATGCAACTTATATATTTTTAATTTTTTAAAATAGACATCATTTTTGAATTCGGAATATCAAATATATCTTACGATGAAAGTTTTGGCATTTCTCTAAAAAACGTCAATTTTTTATGAATAGTGAAACCACTAAGTGGTAGTTAAAGAAACTGATTTTTCGTTTAAATGAAACTTTACCACTTCTATGATTTTATTATCAAAAATCCGATATACATGGTTGTCATTAGGAAGTAAAATGTGATTCAATGACACTAAAATTATTTTTTGGTGAATAGTAACTTTTATGTTTTATTAATCGCGATTAAAGGTAATTAGTGTAATTTAAGGTAAAGATAATGTTATAATAATATGAAATGACCTTGAAATGTGTCCTACCCTTATTTTATGGGTCATGGCCGACCAAGACAATACATGGGAAAACTTGGGGATCCCATGGAGCCACTTTGGTTGGAAAATGACATTAATAACTTTTTATTTAAAATTAAAATTAAAATGTCACAAACATGTACTGTTTTACTAAAACAATTTGTACATGGAGTTATACAAGTCATAATTTTGACTATAAATATTCATTAGAAATATAAAAATATTTACTACATCATGATAGTTTTTTGATAATTTTTATACATTAAATAAATTAATTTATTTATGACACCGTGATGATGTAGTGATTACCTCATAAATGAACGATTTAAATAAAATGAGAAGATATTGTGAAATCTAAGTCTTAAACTTGTCACAAACCTATTGTATGGGTGGATTTCGAAACCGTATCACCTTAGCCTCTAAATATATCCTTTGGGGACCTTTAAAATCCAAAAATCATTTTATAATAAAGTAATATTTTATAACTTTCCAAGAGTGCCCCTCCTCTTCTTTTATAAAAGGCCCCCACCTCTACCACCTTACCCACACCTCTCAAGCCTTTGTATCGGCAAAAACCCTGACCATTTACTCTCTCCACATCCCTCTCTTCATCATTTAAGCCTCAACTTTGGCAGAATTCTCTTCAAGGAACCCTTTTGATTCAAACCAAGAGGAGTTACCCGATTTAAAGGTAATGTCTTCACTTGTGTTCTTTTGTTTTATTTTGCTTCTCCAAACCCCTAAAATCTTTTTATTACTTTATTTTGTAACAAAAGAATTATTTTCAATATACTAGGATGTTGTTATGTGAAGTATTCGAGCTAAACATACACACACCTCCGACTAATGGTTAAATAACATACTGTTTCTATGGATGGCGAATTACTGCCTCACGAAACGATGATTGTTCAATTTTCTCTTAACACCTTTCATGGTGGACATTATGATGTCACTGTATTTTATATATGATATATACGGTATTTATGTTTCCCATATTCTTCTGTATTTTATATTTAAAACATACCTTTATGCTTTGCATGTTGTGCAATTATGATAATTTCATACAAGGAAGTGTGGACTACCGCCCCCTCAAGTGATGTGACTCGTTCATGCAATACATGGAACGTATAAGGAATGAAATTAATTAACTTATGTGACAAATAAAACATATATATTATACTGGAATTATAATATATATATCTCTCAATTATTTTTAATTCCATTAATATGACGAAGAAATGAAAGTAGCGTTCATGCGTACGTACGGCCTACCATCTCCATGAACGGTGCATTTCATTTATTTTTATCTCCAAATGTTATGGAATAGTATAAAATGGATATTTACTAGATATATATGATATTTTAATAATTAATACTATTCTAGAGATGATTTACTTATAAATACATGGACAATAATTTTCAAACAATTTCATTTTTGTCTCATGTACCAAACATCGACAAAAACGTCTGATATAAACTCACATTATTAACCAATTATTATAACATTATAATATGTGATATGAACTGAATAATAATCTTTAAAGTAGGAGATTAATCAATAATAAATTGACCAAAGTTTATTATTCATTAATATAACGAAACGAACAAGACAATTCAGACTTGAGGTAAGGGATCCTACCTCTCTCATTCTTTTTAAGTACTCTCTTTTATGTCATTTATTTTAAGCTTATATTTCTTATGTTTGGGGATGTTATTTTATTTTCATAATTATGTAATTTTTATATTCATATTATTAGATACCCTATTTGATCTCATCAATCCATTTTTGGAAGTTTTATGTGGCGTCGTTAGGTTGCCGAATTTTCATAAGGGGGTTTTCATCTCACTTTGTTTTCCCGTGAGATTCATGCTACATTGGCCACTATTTCCTTTTGTGTGGTGTATGTACTGCCCATTATTTTAATATTGGTATAATATACTCTCATTTATGGGTATTTACATCTTCATTGTATGACCCTTCTTTCATGGGGTGTACATTTCGAAAGTTTCCCAAATCGGTAAGGGAACCTTTCACACTCCTCTTTTTAAAAGACTTATTTTTTTATGTCTTTTAATTTACATCTTTTTATGTTAGGATATGTTATTATATATACTTTT
The DNA here is from genome assembly GCA_963277665.1 of Viscum album. Classification (NCBI taxonomy): domain Eukaryota; kingdom Viridiplantae; phylum Streptophyta; class Magnoliopsida; order Santalales; family Viscaceae; genus Viscum; species Viscum album. Next base: position 151,653,233 of record OY728125.1, read on the forward strand.
TGATGAAAATGTTATTTCCAAGTGATGGGATACCATTTTCTCTCTCATAAACTAATTTTATGAATTTTAAAGTGACGTCGTTAGGCTGTCAAATTTTACCAAGGGAACTTTTTAACCCAATTTCGATTTCATTGGGTTCAACATGTAGTTATTGAATATTTCATCATTTGAATATGTATTAATTACCTTTTATTGTTTTACACTTAATATCCACTTATATTGGGTGTATTTATATTTTTCACACATAATTATGTGATTGATTTATCCTTAATTTAAGGATACCTTCTTTATAAGGGATTTCATCTCATTTTACATTTCTATTGAGACTTCATTTTTGTTATGCACCAATTCACTCTTATATGGTGTATATGATTTCCTTTGGAATATTATATCATGAATCCATTTATTCTTATGATACTATAAAGTTTTGATTAAATGTTATTCCTTAATTATTGTATTCAAGTGTCTCTAATTTTTTTAAAAACCATTTAACTAAAATATCTCTTTAAATGTTTTAATGATTTGTTCTTATAAATATTTCTCATTAATATCCATTTTTTCAAAATGGTTTTAAGGATTTATTTATATGGATATTAATGGTTTAAAATGTCAAAATCTTCAAGGTGGTATGGGACACTTTGATTCAAAAATCTCTTTATTAAATGTTTTAAATGGTTTTGAAAATGGTTTTTTGAATGGATTCATTATTTCAATATCTTAAAATGTTATATTGCTATTGAAATGCGGGAATGTTATATTTCCTTAATTCTTATGTTATGTGCTATGATTATGTTATGTTTATTGGGAATTATTTATGAATATGGGTGGTTTCGTGATAAAATAAGTGTGGCTGAGCCCGATATAGCTCTCCAATGCATTGGGTAACGCGAAGGGGTTAAACGCTAAGGTTTCTCCGAAGAGATTTAGTGAATATACTATGATGGCCATTCCAAACGTAACCATGAGGGTTACTCCCTATGTAAGAATGTTATGAATGCCTCAATTTACCTTTATGTGTTATGATTTCTATGAGTTATTCATAAATCTTATGATTTCATGAGGTATGTTAACGTAATTATGTTTTATGAGTAATGTATGATTTCATTGATTCTTATGTATACATGGACTAATGTTTTCTTTTCGTATTTTTATAACCCTTACTGATATTTTTATGTTCATCCCAAGTTTTTTTGAAATGTTTTTCACAGGACATAAAGTTGAATAGGGTCAAGGATGGGATCAAGGAAATGTGAGGCTGTCTAAAACATGGAACTAGACATGACTCCTTTGTTCAAGAGTTTTTATTTTGTGAAAAAAATGGAAGCTAAGTAGATGTGTCTACTTTGTAATCTTTGAGATGTAATTGTTTTGTCCTAATTATCTAAAACTCCAAACCTGAAAAGATCCTCAATGTGAATTATTCATTTAATTAAATAATAAGTAATATTTAAGGTCGGGTACTTATAATTATATTACACATACAAGCATGTTTTCTATTTTTTGGCAGTGTGATAATGTCACTCATGTGTATGGTGGACTATCGTCTTGCGAAATGATGTGATTCATTCACGCTTTACATGGATGGTAATAAGGATGGTTTAAATGGAAATGTGATATAAATATATATAAGACATAAAAATTATTTTTTAATGATATTATATCATGTAACTTACATTCCTTCAATCCTAAAAAAATGGAAACAACATTCTTGCATACTCATGGCCTACCATCTCCTTGAACGGTGTATTTCATTTTGTATCCCTAATTTTTTTGAATTACTCTCTCTATATTTATATATATTGAATATATTTTATATTTATATCACATATAAAATTATAAATATTATGAAACTATGATCAAAGTAAAAGTAACAAAAAAATAATAAATCAAAACATACCTAAAAAATTAAGTATTTATTGCCCGAGACGAGACTTTAACTAAGAATTATTAATAAATGGGTAATAAAATTTCATAATTAAATCATATATAGTATGATCTATATATATATCTCATTATCTATGTGCATTTGTTTTTATTTTTCATTATTATATTTATAATAAACTTATATTTGTTATATAGGATGTTTGAACATGTACAAAGGATGTCAACATTTAAGGTAAGGGATTTCCCTCATTCTTTTTTACTTCTATGAGACACATGTCATATTAACTAAATATTTAATATATATGGCTTATATACATCCCATGAATTTATTTTATAGTTAATATCATTAATATTATGGGTATTTATATATACAATTTAGGATCTCTCTTTCATGGGGTTTACAGTTCAAAACTTCCCAAAGCAGTAAGGAATTTTTGTCTCAATTTGCATTCTTTGAGATATACATTATGTTATTCAACTATATTACTTTACATGATGTATATACATACCATTAACATGTAATATAATGAATTTATTTATCCATAGGATATTTTTTTTTCCATTTCATGTAATTATTTTTTGGGGATAGTGATTCATTGTTACCCAAAATCTAATGATTTTATGTCATAATTTCATCGTTTATTGTGATAGTTTATGATTATTTTTTTTATGATAAATCTTATGATCCATCTCTAAATAAACCCATTAATTCTAATATACTCTATATATTCATGTTATTTTTAATTTAGAGTTCCATTTTTTCACTCATTGATACATAAAATAATAGAGAAGATGTTTTTAAGAAAATCTGACTTTACTTCTCTCTTTGGTTGAGAATTATTTCTCTTCCAAAACCAGGTTTTTTTAAAATAGTTTCAAAAATATTTTATTATTATAAAATTATTTTGAAAATAAATTTTTACCCATTTTATAATTTTTATAAAAAAATTAGATTAATCATCATGTCTTTTTTCAAACAATGTCTGTTTGGATTTTACAGGAAATGTGAAAGAAATAATCATTTTAACGTGTATGGCATGAAAACAAATTACTGAAATCATGATCATTATTTTAATTTAATATTTAATTTTAATTTTCCATTGATATTTTCTAATAAAATTATTTTAAAAATAAAATCATTTTATAAAAAGTTTTTTTTGAATAGAAAATGATATTTTCCACAATAAATGTTTTAAATGATTGATAAAAATCCTTTTCCATCTCAGCTATAATGTATTTATGTTACATATACATTAATGGGGATATTATATAAGTATATCATTATTACTATTTATATGAATGATTTATGATAATTATTTCAGGATTTTCATGAAACTAGTTTCTATTCTTTGGATTCTACCATAATAATTTTCTTACGAAACCCGCTTTTTCATGAGTTATGATATGATGAAATGGTGAAATGATTATGAAAAATGTCCATTTTATATATATTTTGATATAATGTAATGTTTTTGAGTCCCACTATGTTTCATGGTTTATGATATGTTGAATGTTTTATTATGATAGCCTGACCTTAAATCCCCTAAACTGGTTCCCCAAGCCAGAGCGCCACATGACCTATAGCTTGACTCCCCGTACACTAGAGGTTTCCAACTACAAGTGATGGTATAATGAGACATGTGGGGAGTATAGATACCCTCACATTTCATAAAATAAATTACATCACTTTTTTGTGACACTTAAAAAAATATACAAACAGAAACCCAAAGACCATATTAGTTTATTGCCTTCAGAAACATGGAAACATAAACACTAGTATATAAGTGATCTACATTATATCTCACTAGGTTCATTATGAAAATAACCCTTATTATACACATCATAATTAATACATATCTTTATAACCTTGGGAAGGAAAAAATAAAAAGGGGTGAGCTAAAATTCTCAAAAAGGGTAAATAATGGAGACATGTAAGCATAAACATGCGCATATGGGGATGAGAACATGATCATAACATTAGATTATCATAACCTCCATATCAAATATAAAAAAATTGAATCATTGAATAAATCATGGAATCTCATAATAAATTAATCATAAGTAAATAAATAACATAATCCATGAAATCATAACGTAAGAATAAGACATGGAAATGTGGCAGACATATACACACATAAAACCCCTTTGTCAAGTATTCCTACCAATCCCTTCAGAACATGTTAGGCTAGGGATAATAACCTGGTTACTTGATTGGGGATTGGGATTCCCTCTCATATATCAGCCTATTTCAGGATTAGTATTTGCTACCATGTACTCTCTTGTTTTGGGCTTGGGATTCCCTCCTGTGTACCCTCTTGTTTCGATCTTGGGATTACCTTCTATTTACCCTCTTGTTCTGGGCTTGGGATGTCCTCCCATTTACCCTTTGAGATCAAAAAATATTTATCATTTCCCAATGCATTTTAGGGAGATATATGTCCCACCCACCACATAATAAAGTTATATATACATGTTCCACAATAGTATTAAACATTCATCATATCATGAACCATAAAAAGAGATGGGTTTTATAAACATCATATCATAACCCATGAAATGAAATGGGTAAAACACATATTTAATAATATAATATACCATGGAAAATATATTAGTTTCATAATTATGTCATCCTAGAATACCCTATGAAAGGAAGGGGTTTTCATAATCATTTATCATGGTATAAACCTTTGACGAGAAATGGGTTTTATAAACATACAACCCATGGATGATGAATGGGTTTCATAAATATATAACCCATGAAAGATAAATGGATTTTCATAAATTTAATTCTATTAAAACATAAACCATTCAGAGAAATAATATGATTGAAACCATTAGATCATGTTAAAGAAAATCATGAGTAATATCAATGGATATCATCTTATATGGAAAATAATTATGAAGTATCCTTTAAAAACATTTCATTAGGAAAATATACTTTCTTCATTGAAAATGGATTTTTAAAACATAAAACCTTTTGAAAACCATTTTATATTAAAATACTATGAATACATATGAAATAATATTTGATATCATTGAAATCCTTTTCTTTGAAAACAACCTTTTTTAAAACATATACGGGATTTTTTCAAAATCATTTAAAACACTTTTTTGACATAATAAAATTTTCTGAACATTTTTCTTTGAAAACCACTTTAAAATAAAAAAAATCACGAATATTAAGAAAAAAAATTATTTTAAATAAAAATAACACTTTTGTATTATAAATTAAGATTCAAGGATATTATGGTCATAGTTGTGGATAAATTCATACATGATAAAGACTTCTTTTACACCATAAAATGTTTAGAAAGGTTCTACAATCTGAAAATGAAAAAAAGGTTCATTTTTAAAAACCCTATTTTTTAAAAGGTAAAACATTGGGAAAAATTATTTTAATTATAATAGGAAAATAGTAGAATATGTTTTTTGAAACTATTTTAAAAAATGATTTTGAATGAACATAGATTTTTGACCGAAGAGAGAGGTAAACTCATACTTTCTTAAAACACTTTCTTAATCATTGTATGTACCAAATAGTGGGTAAATTGTGCCAATTATTGAATATATCATGAATATATAGAGGAGAATAAAATTAAATAGTTATCTTGATATTTTTATCATTTTATTTTATTAATGAAATTATAATCATAAACAATCTCGATAAACAATGAGATTGTATCAATAAACTCTTACAACTTGGTAACATTGAATTATACTCCTAATGTAAGAAAATGAAATTAAATTACCCTCAAGATATCATGAAAATAAGGAGATTTATGATTTATCAATTAAAAGGTAGTATATACCCCTCATAGAAAAATATAGGTGCATAACATGGAATGTGTTTCAAAGGAGGCAACTTCAGACAAAATTACTTTACAAATTTGGTAACTTTTGAAATATAAACCCCATGAAAAATATATCATAAAAATAATTTGTAGAGACCCATAAATTTCAGTATAAGAGACATGAAATATATTACTGGGAAATAAATATACTACACAAAATAATTTTGTGGTGTATAAGGCATGTATCTCACAAAAATAAAAGGTTATAAAAAATTCCCTTACAATAACTCTTGACTCTTGTCGTACTCATACAGACCTCTTATTTTTTGTATAACTCCTTTTGTTTTTCACCAAAGGGATTATTTGGATGGATTTTTGAAAAACTTTATGATTCAAGGATTAATTTAGGGATTTTGGAATGTGTATTTTGAATATATTGGTGAAAGTTAAGTGTTTTGAGAGGTCTGAAGAAGTGGGAGGAGATGAGGCTTTTTATAATGGAGGAGGAGCGGAGCTCTTGTAAATACAAAAAGTTATACAATAATGGGAGGTATAATATACCTAATTTGCTTCAAAAATGAACAAATAATGGAATAAAGGGGATTTATGGTCAACAAAACTATACACCACACAAAAATTAGTGAATTCTTATAATTTTGTTCCTTAGCTTATATGTTTCTTCAATTTTATCATTTTAGATTTTATAAAAGTTTCTGGTATTCTAACATAATTAATTTAACAATTAAGACTAAATTAAAGTGATATTAATTATAAAAAATATACCCACTAAATTATAATTATGAAAACTAATTTAAAAAATAAAAATATCTTATATGTTGGAAATTAATTTTAAAACAAGTGCATGTAACCCGTAAAAACACTACTTTAAATGAGACTATGATAACAATGCTTTTACTATCTATTAGTAGATATCTTAATTATAAAATATCAATTTTTCCATTAATGGATCATATTTTATATTTATTAACACATAAAAATAACTTGGTATAAGGTATTATTTTTATTAATTTTAAATCATTTAATAAAATATCATTTATAGTAAAAAACATTAATATCAATTTTGACATTTTATAATTAATTTTAATTTAATAAATATCAAAAACAAATTGAATCCAAATATATTAAGTTCATATATTTTTAACATGATATATTCTTCTAAAAAATAATTAATGACACTAATTCGACCAATTTACTTTACTTTTAATATTTATAGTATCATTTAATTTAGTTAATTATAAACTAAGTAATCACTACGTTGGAATTTCTTAAGGATTTTAAGTAACTAAATCATATGTAAAAATTATTGATAATTAAATATGATAAAAATTAATCATTTATTTTTAAAATTATATGTTTAACTGAAAATATGTTGCTTTTCCATATATTAATGTTTTATAAATGATAAAGATGAGGAAAGTTTCCTTTTTTGTATTTTTACTTACTCAACTTATCATATAGAGTGATTTCATGAAATATTATCCTAATAAACCACAAACTTATAACCAATAGGGTATATGGTCAAACTATGTTTAGAAAATGGATTTTGGAAATGTTTCTAGGTCATTTTGGCCATTAATATTAAGGATTAGTCTATTGTTAAGCTTCATTTTACAATAATCATCATAATTAATATTAATCACTTTCATTAATATATTTAGTCAAAAACTTAAGTTGATATTATAATACCATAAATATTATACTGATTAAAACCATTTATGTCTATTTTTAGAAATTGAAATCACACAAGTTGGAAAATTTAAATTTAACATTATGCACGCAGATGTGGTGAGAAAGTGGATTTTTAAAGTAAAAACGTTCAAAAGTTCAATAACTTTTTATAACCAATTTTTATAAAAAAAATTATTTTTATTACTTACACTAGATTAATATATGTATAATTAATCTATTTTATCTTTAAAACCCAAATTAAAATATAAATCAATGTTAATAATTATTTAAATGAAAATGTAATTTATAACTAAAATAAAGTATTTTTTACAATTCATCAAAAATGAAACTTCTCAAAAAAATACCAAAAATGTACTCTATGATAATTTCGACATTCAGAATTAAAAAATTAATTTTATTTTTTATAATTAAATTTTAAAAAGTTTCTAAAATTAATTTTTCTATTCTTCATAGAATGTCAAAAAAGTAGTTCCTCTTAGAAAATAGTATTTTTAAACATATAAAGACTTCACCAAATATTATATATTACATTATCAATATGTTTTATTCATATAAAACCATCATAATTACCATTTAATTTTTTTTAATATTTATATTATTAAGTTCAATGGCTAGGTTATAACTATATCATTTACATAATTATAATAATAAATTCCTGTTTCATAAAAACTCAATGTTGCGTGCAACATAAGCCAAACATTGTTATTTAATATATAAATAACGATTTTTAGTGTTATGTGAAATGGAAAATATAAAAAACCTTAAATTAATTCAAAATATATATTTCACAAAATCTCATGGTGGTGCATTCTACCCCCCTGAAAATGAATTTCATCCATTAAATTTTTCTGGTTTATTAGTGGTTTAATACTTGAATGTTCTTTTCATAGAAACCACTTCGTAAAAATGAATACTCAAACTTCCTTTAAAAAAGAAAATTTGAAGCATAATGGTTACCTAAAGTAACATATAATTAGGTTTACACATTGGAGAACATAGGTGTCAATTGAAAGAATGGACTTAGAGGAAAGCATAAATATTCTTAGGGAGTTATTGGGATTATCAATCACAAACAAGTGAATGATCAATGAAAGATAAGGGCCTAAACTCACAAATATGTGATGATTTTAGAAGCCAAGGTTTTAATAAAATTTAAGGTATTATGACAACCTTTTATTTCTATATTGGTATCCTAAAGTTGACGAATTTTCATGAAAATATATACTTGCATAATTTTAGTAAAACTATAGCATTTATTATTCATTGATACATTTCACCTCTTTCTATAAAGAGGAAGGTGCATTTTTTATTCCTGAAGTACTAATAGATCATGAGATCCATGATATTCCATCCCATTTGTCTTTAGGTATCATCAACAAAAATTGTTAGAAAAATTTATCTGATATGCATGAATCCTCATGTGGTGAGATAATACATTATTCTCATGATCTTAATTCGAAGTTGAACTTAAACTTTCTATAAATGGTCAACCTTATAACCCTTCCAAAATTTGAAAATCGAAAACTTCATAAATAAAGACATAAAATTAGATTGACATTGAACCCCCATATACGACAAATTATCTGTTGTGTTTCACATTCCAATCATGTGAATACCCTCATCATAAATCCTTTATAAACATGGTAATAACCTAAATTACCATAAATTATGTTGGAATACATTCATTATTCCTTATTCATAATGTTACTAGATATATTGCTTGAATCAAAGAAGTTTTAAACTTCATCCATAATGACATAGACCACTTTCTTAAAAAATAAATCATCAGATCCAGGGTAATTAGTGTTATACAATTTTCTTTATCCAAATCAACAATCACTTTATCCAGGCTAAACACAATTTTCTCTATATCTTAAACACATTAAGTGTTACCTTCCCTTAATAAAAATACAATTTTATAAGTCTTCATAACCATTCAATATATCCTTTTCAATCATTAATGAAAACATATACTAAAAATTCTAATATATTGTGTGATTCATATGACATAATCTTTGAATTACAAAACATAAATATTTCATTCATCCAACTTTATTATTAATCCATTATATAGGCTTCATCAACATATTCCTTAATTCCTCTTTACTAGAATATGAAATATGAATCATATAATAAGGTTCATAAACCTCAATATAATCATATTTCTTATGTTTAATGTAGAAAATACTATAATAACATAACATACCTTCCACATGTGGTTTTTGGTCTCTTTATCTTCATAACTGTAACAATACTCATACCACCTTCCTGATTCTCATTATGATATTTCTACTTTGTAAATTGATTTTCATAATGCCCATACTTTCCATATATGAAACATTTAATGTTATCCATGTTCCTTCTAGTTTCCTCCATTGACTAAAAATAGAAAGCACAGGGCGAGGAACACATATAATAGAATAAAACCACATAATCATGAAAAATTACTTTATAGGATGTATAAATCATAAACCTACTTTTTAATTGATTACACTTTAGTTTTATCCTAGTTTATTCATAATCACTTTATATTTAAATCCTTCATGATGATTTGTGAAGATTTAGTGAATTCTGAAAGCCTATACCTCAAGAGTGTCCAACCAGTTGTTTAGTAAGGCATGTTGTCGTGTACAGAGTGATGCTGAGTCAGTCCTGACACACCTTGTCAGATTTGTTACCCCTAGGTGCATTTTTGATAGATCTATATCCACTTTTAGTATCCAGACATGGATTTATTTCTATAAAACCTATCAATCTATCCTTTACCAAAATTCCAGGACATTTTCTTAAATGTTAACTCATCCTTATACTTATCCATAGAGACATACCCAAGAATCTCCATAGAAATATACTTATGGATCTCTATAATGTTTTCTCATCTTAGTTTCCAAATATTAACTAAAATTTTTCTCTTATACTAACTATAAAAAACCTCATTTTTTATGCATAAACGTTATATCACTTTTGTGGAATAGTTAAAACATTATACAAACAGACACCTAAAGATCATATTAGTTTAGTGACTTTGGAAACATGGAAACATAAACACTGGTACATAAGTGATAGACATTCTTTCCCACTAGTTTTTTCATGACTAGAACCCTTCTTAGACACATCATACTTAATACATATCTTTATAACTTGGGGAAGTAAAAAAAAGGGTGATCTCAGATGCTCATTAAGGGCAGACAAGGGAAACAGATAAGCATAAACATGAGAATAGGGTATGAGAATATGAACATAACATTAGAAGATCATAACTTATATATCAAATATTATAAACATGAATCATGGCATAAAATTTGGTAGTTCATAATACTTTAATCATAAGGAAATAAAAAACATTATTCATGAAAGCATAATATAGTAACAAGACATAGAATTGTGGAAAGCACAAATGGATATAAAAACCCTATGCTAAGGATTCCCACCAAATCCTTAGTAACATGTTAAGCTTGGTATATGAACCCATGTACCTATTTCAGGCTTGCGATTCCATCTCGTGTACCATCATATTTCGACATTGGGATGCCCTCCCTTGTACCCTCTTGGTTCGAGCTTTGGATGACCTCCCATGTACCCTCTTGTTTCGGGCTTTAGATTCCCTCCCATTTATTATATTGTTTTGGGATTGAGATTCTGTCTAATGTTCCCTTTGAGATAATAAATAATTTATCATTACCCAATTAATTGGAGGGATATATAGGCCTTACCCATCACATAATAAAATCACTCATACATATTCCACAAGATAATAAAACTTGCACCGTATCATAACCCATAAAAAGAGATGAGTTTCATAAACATTATATCATAACCCATGAAATTAAATGGGTATCATAAAAATTTAATCATATAATATAAAATGGAAAATATATTGGTTTCATAATCATTTCATCCTATAATAACTCGGGAAAGGAAGTGGGTTTCATAAGTATTTATCATGGTATAACCCATTTAAGAGAAATGGGTTTCAAAAACATATAACCCCTAGAAGAGGAATGAGTTTCATAAACATATAACTAGTGAAAGAGAAATGGGTTTCATAAACATATAACCGGTTAAAGAGAAATGAGTTTTAATAAACATCATTCCATCAAAATATAAACCATTCTGAGAAATAATATGAATGGAAACTTGTGTATCATGTCCTAGAATAGTACGAGTTACCTCAATAGATATTTTCTTAGATAGAATATAATTTTAAAATATCATTTAAAAATAGTTATTGAGGAAAATATCCATTCTTATTTGAAATAGGTTTTTAAAACCTAAAACATTTTTAAAACCATTTTCTTTGGAAACAACATTTTTGAAAACATATAAAAGATATTTTGAAAATCATTTAAAAAACTTTTTAAACTCAAAAACTTTTTGAAAACATTTTTCTTTTAAAACATATTTAAAACAAAACATTAAATAATATTAGGAAAAAAAATTCTTGTAAATAAAAATCACATTATAGTCCTGTAAAGGAAGATTCAATTGAATGACGGTCATGATGGTGAGTAAATCCATACATGCTGAATATTCCTTTTGCACCGTAAAAAGTTTAGAAAAGTGTCTTGAATGGAAAATGAAAAGAAGATTCATTTTTAAAAACCGTATTGTTTAAAATGTAAAACATGGTTAAAATGTATTCTAATGATCATAGGATAATATTGGAATATTTTTTGGAGACCTTTTTGAAAACAACATTTTGAAGGAACATAGATTTCTGATTGAATAGATAGGTAAAGTCAGACTTTCTTAAAACACTGTCTTAATCATCGTATGTACCAAAGAGTGGTAAAATGGTTAAAATACATAAATTTATCATGTGTATACATAGTAGAAGAATCTTCAAGATTTATATTGATATATGGATCATAATATTCTATCAATGGAAGCATAATCACAAACAATCACAATAAACGATGAGATTGTCTCAATAAACTCTTACCACTTGGTAACTTTGAATTATACTCCCCATGTAATAAAATTAAATTATATGAAGATAAAAATATAATTAAAAGAGTTATATTCAGGATTTAACGTGTTAAATTTTGTATATACACCTCATGGAAAAATATAGGTTCATAACATGGCATGTGCCTCAAAGGAGGAAAATTGATATAAAATTACTTTACCAATTTGGTAACTTTTGAAACATAAAACCCATGAAAAGAAGATCATAAAAAAGATATAAAAACACTGCTAAATATTATTATTAGAGTAATAGAATAAATTAATGGGAATTATATATACCCCAGTGAATAAATAAGGGGATTATAAGGCATGTATCTCATGGAAATAAAAAGTGAGATGAAATTCCTTTGTCTTTTGTCTTGACTCACATCGCACTCGTACAAAAATCCTATTATTTGGCTAAATCCTTTTGGTTTGCACCAAATATATTACTTATATGGATTTTTACCAAATTGTAGGCTTTAGGGAGTAATTGAGATATTTTGGTAAGTGCATTGGGCTTAGTTTGGCTGAACCTAAGTGGTTTGAGTTGTGTGAAGAAGTGGGAGGAGATGAGACCTTTTTATAGTGGAGGAGGAGTGGAAATCTATTAAATACCCAAATGTATGAAATAATGGGATGTATAATTTACTTAATGTTCCTAAAAAATGGAAAAATAATTAATTAAAGGGGAATCATGGTCAATAGAAATCTACACAACATAAAAATAAGTTCATTTTTATAATTTTGCTCCTTAACTTCTATGTTTCCCCAATTTTATCACTGTGGTTTTTATTAAAGTATCTAGTATTCTAAAATAAGTAATTTAATAATTAAAAATAAAATAAATTAATATTTATTAGACAAAATATACACACTAAATTATTATTATTATGATATATAATTTACAAAATAAAAATATCATGTGTGTAGGAAATTAATTTTAAAACAAGCGCATGTAACGTGCAAAAACAATGCTTTAAATGGGATTGTGCTAATAATTTTTTTAATATCTATAGGTAAATATATTAATTATAAATGATAAATTGATCCATTAATGGACCATATTTTATATTTATTAACACTTAAAAATAACTTGTTATAAATTAAGATTTTTATTAATTCTAAATCATTTAATAAAATATCATTTATTGTAAAATAAAATAAATGCCAATTTTCACATTATTTATTTAATTTTAATTTAATATATACCAAAAATTTATTGGAATCAAAATTTATTAAATTAAAATATTTTTAACATGATATATTCATCTATAAAAATAATTATTGGCACTAATTCAACCAATTTACTTCACTTTTAATATTTATAATATCATTTATTTTTGTTAATTATTAACTAAATAATCACTACGTTAGAATTTATTTAGTATTTTAAGTAATTAAATAACCTCTAAAAATTATTGATAAGAAATTAGGATAAAAATAATTATTTTTTTCAAAAGGATGCATGTAATCGAAAATATGTTGTTTTTTTCATTTCTCAATGTTTTATAAATGTTAAAGGTGAGGAAATTTCCCTCTTTTTTCTTTTTCCCTACTTAATTTATCAAATAGGGTAATTTGAAGAAATATTATACCAACAAACCATAAAATTATAACCAAGATGGGATATAGTCAAACTATTAGCATCCAATTGAATTTTTAGAATTTTCTAGGTCATTTTGTCCCTTAAGAAGGCTTAGTCCCTTGTTAAGTGTAATTTTTCTTTCATCACTATAATTAATTTTAATCACTTTCACTAAACTTTTTAGTCCAAAGATTAGTTTATATTATTATAAAACAAATAGTATACATATTAAAACATTTTTTTTTTCATTTCTCCCAATTCAAATACCATAAGTTGGAAAATTATGTTTAACGCTAATCCTGTAGACATGGTGAGAAAGTGGGTTTTTAAAGTAAAAACATCCAATAGATCAATAAATTTTTATAACCAATTTGAACATAAAAATGATTCCAATGACCCAAATTGGATTAATATATGTATAAATAATCTATTTTGACTATAATAAAATAAAATGTAATTTAATATTAATAATTATTTAAACAAAAAGTCGGTTTATAACTTAAATACAGTATTTTACATTATTCATCAAAAATAAAACTTCTTGAAAAAATACCAAAAAATCACTATAATCTAATTTTTAAATTATGAATTAGAAAATGAATTTTATTTTATCAAATTAAATTTCTAAAAGTATTTAAAATTAATTTTATTATTGCTCATAGAAGGACATAAAAAGTAGTTCCTTTAAGAAAATTGTATGTTTAAAAACATAAATACTTTACCAAAAATTATATATTTCATTATCAATATGAATTATTGATATAAAACCATTATAATGTAAATTTAAAAAGTATTTATTACTATTCATATTACTAATTTTAACATCTAGGTTATAACTATCTCTTATAAAAATTATAATAATAAAGTAATGTTTCACAAAAACTTAGTGTTGCGAGTAACATATGAAAAAATTATTTCTTTAATATATATATATAACTATTTTTAGAGTTATGTAAAATAAAAAATATCAAAAATATTAAATTTATTCAAAAAATATATTATTCACAAAATCTCGAGGTGTTATAGAGAGGTTCTACTCTATTTATTAGAGTAAGACACAGATGATAGAATAATTAAAAAAGAAAATAGTATAAAAAATAAATAAGAATCACAAATCCATTTCTAAAAATTGGGCCCTAAACTGACAGTAATATGTAATGTCATCTCTTATAATGCAATATGTGAAAGAAAGAACCAAAATAAATACATGATGAAAAGTCCCCAAACTATGTCCCGACACAATGTCTAGTTCCCATATTCATAAACATCCCTAAGCCCTAATTCAATATTCTATCATAGTTCCCTGACACATTCCATGACCTATGAACAATAAATCTAGTCGATAACCCATTGGTGTCCAGATTAGGGAGTCATTAAAACTGAGTAGGCCGCCACAAATGGTGTTTATAAAATATCCAATCAAAATAGTGTATATAAGAGTATGGTAAACAACAACATAAACAAAATAATAACAAGGTTCCATTAGTAAAAATGTTCTACATTTTCCACCATCATCATTAGTATCATGTTATACCCATATTCACTAACCATGTTTCGACCACTATCAGTCAACTAATAGACACACAAGGGATTTAAGTTACCTATTTCATAGAGAAGTTTATTTGACAAAACATCATATATCTACTTTCCCAGAATCCTCATTCCATGAATTCCCATCATGTGAAAAAATTCATATATCAGTTTCCTTAGATACTTAGTACATTAATTCACATGATGTTCATTCATTAGGGCCATAGAACCTCAGTTTCGTACCATAACCCAAGAACTACCTTGGTGGGACTAGAGCTTAATTCTAGCCCAAATAATGGGAGTATAGCCTCATTATAACATCCCAATAATAAAACTTATTCATGGGATCAATATTATTTTTCCATTTAACCCATTTATCATTTTACTTAATCATTTAATATCCCATTTAACATATTAATGTTGGGCCAAATACTCCCTTATAGAATTCAACATGCCATCACAATTGTCATTGGTTTCATTCCATAAACCCATGTTAACATTAAAACATAATTATAAATAGATATATCTCTTTAACACTTTAATTTAACATTTGGAAACTCAATTTTATGTTCAAGTGAAGAGGTACACATCATGGAAGTCATTAGACTCGGTCTACTCATCCTCAACGGATCCTTGGGGATCGTGTTGGGTTAAATTCATAATTCAATTAAACCAATCATCATTCTCTACAAATGAAACCAAATAGATAGTAAGAAGGTACCATAACACAAACACATACAAAAAAATAGGCAGTATGATTATGGGATATAACTTTTAGACCACCTCCCTCATGTTCATAGATGAACGATCTCTTAACCATTTCCTTTGATTCAAACTCAAACAGCTTTCAAATATCCAACCTAGAATGTACTGTAAAAAAGGTTTTTAAGGGGTCCATAATTATAGGAACAATTAAACAATCCCATTTATAAAAAAATAAAGAAATATTAATGTTAGAGTCAACCAGATATTTGATTCACATCCAAATGTACTCGAAACGTCCAAGAATTGAATGAGAAACATCTCATGGAATATTAGAAGAATAAGTTCATCACCTAGATATAGTAGGGTGAAATTATGGTGAATATTAGGTCAAAATATATAATGTATGAGAGGAAAATTATAAATTTAACCCTTTTAATTTTGTACAAGGTTTGACCACACGGTTGGCCAAACCTTGCACTAGCAGTGTACCACCCTCTTCCAAATAAGGGTCCAGGTTGCACGGTCTACTGGGAATCCCACATAGTTTGAAAAACTATACAGTGGCCCTACAAAATGGCTCGGTCGAAGCCCATAAAATTCTAGACTCCCCGCTTCCAGGATTTCTCGATCATGAACCTACCGCTTAGGGCCCACATGGTTATGGAATACAATTGCTACAAACCATATGAAAATCATGAAACATGAAATGGATGACCCTTATTTACCCCTTCTAATCCACCCCCCCCCCAAGACACCCTCGAGAATCCTCATACAACTAAGAATAATTTAATACACCAAAAAATGGATTTTAACAAAAACATAAACAACAACGAACCATAGATGAAGTTTAGAGTCCTACAACCTCCCCACCTTATAATGGTTCTTCCTCGAGTTGCACTGTAAAAAATTACTAAGTCTCCAAGGTAAACATATCATCCCACTAATCCTACATATCTTCCTCCCTCTACCATGATTCCACTTGAACACCAGCATGTTGCCTCAACACTTAGACTAACGGTGAAAACTTACCTCATAATAGTTTTTCACAGTCATCCACTATTCGAACCTGATTCTCCTAAAAGGATGAATTAGCCTTATTATTACATAATCAAAATTGATCACATAAAAATATTTTGGTGATACTAATGAAGTTTTGATACATGAAAAACTTCATTTTTTCTACTATACCACTGTGGAATATACAACCGGTACGCCACCGGTCTGATCCTCTCCAAAATCTCAAATGACCCCACATACATGGGAAAAAAATTTCCATAATTTTAAATTATATGGTGAAAAAAACATGGTAACACATGAATAAGAACCATATAACCTACTAAAAACACAAGAAGTTTATTACATCGATCAAAATTTGAATTTTTCCTACTTGGAGTTGTAGCCATATGTTTTTCAATCTGTTAAACCTACTTTGATTTCTCCTACACAGGACTCAACCAAAAAAACCCTTATTCACTAGCCTCTATCCATTATAATATATATCTACATGTCCTAGCATTGATTTCCTCATATGGATCCATCTAAATAGTATCCTGAAAAATATTTGTTATAAGAAAACTCCCTAAGCACTAAGGGTTTCTCCCATGATCCACCAATGTCTATGACACATTCCCTCAACATGTCCTTTATCACCTATATAGAACGTTCCAACAGCCCACCTATATGTGGGTTAAAAATTTTAGTGATAAACACCTTGGTACCAATAACCTTTTATAACCCCTTCCATAAGCACAATCTAAAATGCGAATCACATTCTGAAATAATACTCTAAGGTACCCCATGAAAATGTACTATCTCTCAAACATACATGTCACCCAACTAACCTAAGTTAAAAGTCTCTTGAATGAATAATAAATGTTCTACATTGGTCAACCAATCTACAATTACCCATATTGCATCATTATTTAGGGTAATCCTAGGGATTCAAACCAAAAAATCCATGGTGATACCATCCCACTTCTATTGCGGAATGGGAAATGGCTCCAAGAAATCACTCAGTCATTGATTCTCATCTTTGACCTACTGATAGTTGTAACACCATTTCATGATGATATTAATCAATTTATATATCCCTAGACACCAATATTATCTACAAATACCATGATACATTTTGGTTGAACTAGGATACACCCCCCCCCACTTTAAGGTATGAAAATCATGCATCAAATCCTCTCTCATAAATATGGGCATAACAACATGGCCACAAAAATATAAGATGTCATCCTTTTAGATAGTACAATCATAAGGTGAATCCCCAACATTAAGGATTCCTTTCAAGGAAAAACACTCCGGATCCTTATACTTCATCTCCTTGATCTAGTTTATAAATATGGACTTGACTAACAGAGAAATGAGTTTCGTCTTTTCTAGGACCTTCACAACATCTATGTGCATCTCAGAAAACAAATCCATCATCATCTACTCAGAACTAGACGCCTGTAATTCTAGAACCTCTGTATTTTGGATCAAAGAATCTACAATATTTTTTCCCACCCCAACATGTAATCTAACTAAATTATAATAATTTATGTACACAAACTATCTCGATTATCGAAGATTTTAATCACACTGGGATAATATGTCTTTATGGATTTTATGATCGGTATACACAATAAAATTTTCACCCAAAAGATATTGCCTCCAAAATTTCATGGTATAAACCACTGAAGCCAATTCAATTTCATGAATAGGTTAATTTCATTCATGTAGCCTCAATTTTCTTGATTCATATTCCATGACTCAAAATCCCTACATCAACACTACCAAATGACTAATATCAGATGCATCACAAAATAAGTTATACTCCTTACCTGGATCTAGTAGTATAAAAATTTTTGTAGTATTCAAATGACTCTTCAACTCAGGAAATGAATTCTCACATGGTCTAGGCCACTCAAACCTCACATCCTTCTTGGTTAATCCCAAAATTGGTCCTTCTAAGTGAGAAAATTCTTTGATGAACCTCTAGTAACAGTCTGAGAAACCCAAAAAGATTTAGAGGAAAAGAACATTCTTGGGATATTTCCAAGATACCACTACTTATACCTTCTCTAAGTCTACTGATACACTTTCATTCAAGATGATGTAACCTAATAAATGTACCTTGTTAATCCAAAATTGACACTTAGGTAGCTTGGAATATAGATTATTCTCTCTTATTGTACTCAAGATGACATCAAGGTGTTTTGAATGATCGTTATGATTCTAAGAGTACACCAAGATGTCATTAAGAAAAAACTGCAATATAATATAGATATGGGATTAATGTTTTGTCCATTAAATCTATAAACACAATATGATAATTTTTTGACCCGTAAGGCATCACAAAAAATGCATATAACTCATACATTTTCTTTAAAGAAGTGGGTGTTATATCAAAAGGTATCACCCTCAACGAATGATACCTTGACCTCAAATTAATTCTGGATAACTTATAAGCACATCTTGTCAAGTGAAAAATATCATTGGCATGTGGAAGAGGATATTGGTTCTTAACTTTCATTTGATTCAACTTCCAATAATTGACACACAATCTCAAAGTACCAACATCCATCTTAGAAAACAAAACTGGATATCTACATGGTGACATAATTGGATGAATAAACCCTTTATCCTCCACTTCCACCAACTGAAACTTAAGTTACTTAATTTATGATGATGCCATTATATATAGTAAAATATTAATGGGCTCTAATATAGGAATTGTCTCAATCATAAACTCAAACTCTCTCTCAAGTGGAATCCCTAAGAAATAATTGGAAAAAACATCCTAAAACCAGTCCACCATAGTAGGAGATTAATCCAACTCTACTCCCCCTTCATCAGGAAAAATACATTCCACTTGATCTATGAGCTCACCTAACTACAAAAAACTAGTCTTTCAAAACATACCAAGATATCCCATTCCCCATAGTGAACTTATGTTTCACCCTCAAGGGATGTGAACATTATCCTTTAGCAGTAATAGTTGATTTGGGTTCAATACAACACCAACCAATCCATCCCCAATATTAGGTAAAACCTAACATCTCAATAATAAACAAGTCCAAAAGTAAGTGACACCCACCATCCTTGAAAGAACACTCATAAAATTTCCATATATGTTTCGCCCATACTTCTAATGGTGTTTCAATTGATATAACCCCACACCTACATTCCACCACTGGACCAAAACAATTCACAAATTGGGATAATATAAAATAATGTGGGGCCTTTATATCCAATAAATCAATAGAAAGTGTGGAAGATACAAGAATCTATCTTGAACCATTGATGGTCCAAGCCCACTATCACCCGGTGTAGGCTGAGCTAGATGAATCTGACCTACCCTTCTACCATGGGATCTAATTTGAGTTACCTATAATGAACTTCCTTAATGATATATGGGTTATTTTATAAAAGTAACACATCTAACACCCTAACCAGTATAGATATTATTACTCCAAATACCTTATTAGTATGGATTAATAGACCCACTTCCTATACTCTATATCAATCTTGACCTTCCATCACTACCCACATGTTGATGGTCTAATCATACCACATTCTTGGCACTCAATTGGTGGTCAGGAACACTGTCTACGCATGTTTCACATCTTTATGCCCTGATAATAGAATAATGGATCACCACCCTAATAGATCAAACCTCCCCTTTAGCTGCTCTCTCTACCTATACCCTGGAAACAAAACCCTCTAAATGAAACTTCTTACTATCAAGATCCATACAACTAGACTCCCCAACTGAAACCACCAGTCCACCACCAAAATACTCCTTTAGGTTACCTTCAGAAATGAAGTCTGGATCCACCACCTCATAAAACCTCTTTAAACATAATATATTCACCTAGGAAATGATATTATATCTACTTCCATCTTGAAAACATCTCATGGTAGATGAATCATCCCCTACCAATGCTAAAACAATCCATTCTAAGTCAGTTAAGTGGCTAACATAATCTATCATGGACATAGTCCCTTGAGTCAACCTCATAAACTCCACATCTTTATCTTATCTTAGAGTTATAGTAAATAAGTATTCTAGAAAATTTTATTGTATTTCATTCCACTATATACCATCTGCCTACTCAGTCTGAATTAGAATATCCCACAAGTGCTTCACCACTACCCATAACATACAATCCAAATACTTGGATCTTTTCTTAGGAGGATTATATAAGTAATCTAGAATCATCTATATGGACACTATCCAATACTGGACTGCCTCATGTCCACCCTCTCTCATAAACATCAGAGGGTGCTACTACTGAAACTCTCTATTCAGGTCAAACAAACTCAGTACCTCCCACCCTGGGCCTCACTCCATCATCTATATAAAATGAGAAGAGTTATAAAAAAACTTTTCTACCCCTCTGTTACATATAACTTACCAGGGTTCTTGTCCCACTACTGGAGGAGCATTAATTGTGATGTCCTCATATTTCCTAACTTGTATGTGACATGATAGTGGAATCTCTCTACAATTCCAAACACACATCTCAAAACACATAACCTGAAGTTTTTAAATTTTTTAAAAAAATAAGTCTCAATACTAGACATAAAAAACTCACTCCACATACACTATCCTAATGGACATGATCGCATCTTTCTCACTACCCACAACTACCCTTATAATGGATCTTTACTAATATAAGGAAACCAAACATTAAAATTCAATTCATGTTTAAAACCAAATTAATATATTTTAGTTAGTATCCTCCAATTATTAAAATGGTTACCACTTCCTCATTAAGAACTATTTTAACACATTCAACAACATATTTAAATTCTTTATACAGTAATTACATCATTATTAGGAACTTTTTTTTAAATCACAATAGAATTAAAATTCATTTTCAATTCCCATAACCAACCAAAAAATGTTTTCTCCATGTGTACCTAACATGATTCATGCATACACAAACCTCCTTCCATTTAGGCCACAAGAAAAATCCTATGAAATAATAACACCACAAATAAATTTCATCACCTAAGGTGAAATAAAATTCAATTGTAACAATTAGAAACAACAATCCCAACATGGGTACTTGGGTTTTCCCCCACACATATGTTAGCTGCTCGCATACATGAGCTCATTACCATGGCCTGAAATTTCCTAATATATTATATACCTTTACAAAATAAAATAAATAATAGAAAAACCCAACTTTGATACCACATTGTCACACCCCAACCCAAAATCTACTAAATTGTTTCCCTGGTCTGTAGTTCCACATGACCTCAGATGAACCAACTTGTCCACCATGGGTTTCTAACTAGAATTGAGAGTCTAATGAGGCATGTGGATAGACTATAACCTCTTTATTATAGTAATACTTTGAAGACATAATAATAAATAAAGGAAAAATATAAACAATAAAATTGAATTAAAAATCCATTTCCCAAAACTAAGTACATTCCCAAAACCAAACAGCAATATTTCCTTTCATGTCTTATAGTTCCATGTTTGAAGGAAAGACCCAATAAAAGGAAAGAAGAAAAATCCCAAAAATAGGTATCGAAACCAAGTATAGTTCCCTCATCCATGCACATCCTTGAGGCCCAAATCAATCCACTATATCAGTATCTTACACTAATCCTAACCTATAACCACAAAATATTCTTGGGTACCCAGTGGAGGCCCAATAAAGGTTTGAGTATAAATATGTAGGCCACCACCAACAATGTTTACAATATATCTAGTCTAAATAGTGTTTGCAGTAGTATGGTAAATAATATGATAAAAAAGAATAACCAGGTTCCATTAGTTAACAAGTTTTACATTATCCACTATCAACATTAGTACAATGTCTACCCATATTCATCAACCACTCTTCAGACTCTACCAGTTGTCTAATTAACATACAAGTGAGTCAAAGTCCCTACACCATAGGGCTATTTATTTCAAAAAACAATTCATATAACAACTTATCTCAGTGCCTCAGTCCAAGAATTCACATCCAGTGAAATAATTAATATATCATCATGCCTCAAAACCTCAGTCTTAGATTTCACATCATGTGCATTTGTTAGGGTCTTAGAGCCTTATTATGACACCCTAACACATGGACTACATTTATGGGCTTAGAGAATTAGTCTATCCCGACCCATGGGAGAAGAGACTCATTCTAACACCCCACTCATTCCACTTATTCATATGATCATTCATCTTTAACCATTTAACCCATTTACCATTTTCCTCAATCTTTCCATATCACATTTAACAAATTTATGTTAGGAAAAATAACCCTTTTATACCATTTAACGATTCATCACAATTATCATTGGTTTCATTATATAAAACCATGTTAACATTAGAACATAGTTATCAAAGTTTTAATCACTTTAACCCTTCAATTTGACATTTAGAAAATGAAATC
Source organism: Viscum album (assembly GCA_963277665.1). Classification (NCBI taxonomy): domain Eukaryota; kingdom Viridiplantae; phylum Streptophyta; class Magnoliopsida; order Santalales; family Viscaceae; genus Viscum; species Viscum album. The sequence continues at coordinate 151,676,782 of OY728125.1, forward strand.
TATGTTCAATGGAAGAGTCACACCCTATGGTTGTCGTTATACTCAGTCTACTCATCCTTAATGAATCCTATAGGGATAATGTGGGGTCCAGTTAATCATTAAATTAAGATAATAATAATTCTATAACAAGGAAACCAAATTCACAGTAAGAAGGTACCAAAAAAACACATACATATAAAAGTAGGTTGTATGAAAATGGTATATAACTTGTAGAGAACCTATATTGACCTCGTATAAAAAATATTTCTTAACCTTATCCTTTGATTTGAACTCGAACAACTTTTAAATACCCAACCAAAAATCTAATAAAAAATAGGGTTTTAGGGATTTATATGTATATAAATAATTAAAAAGGTCAATTTCTAGATAATAGGGGAAAGATAAGTTTTATACTCACATAGATCATTGATTTGATCCCAAATACACTTCAAACAGACAAGAATTGAAGGAGAAATATCCCTTAGAATCTTGGGATGAATAAGGTCATCATCAAGTTTATCTAGGTTGAAATGGGGGTGAATATCATGTTATTCTCATAAATCCCAATAGAGAATAAAGAGAAATTTCATGGTTTTAATAAGTGAATGTTTTAACTGCACAGTTGGCCAAACTGTTCGCCAACCGTGAACCACCCTCTACCCAATATGGATCTAGGTCACATGGTTTCCTATAATCTCACACGGTTTGAAAAACTATGTGGTGACCATGAGTAATGTATTTATACATTCTGGAAAGGTTTTAGTCCCCCTTGCATGGTTTCTCAACCATACAACTGCCTTCAAGGGTCTACATAGTTATGCCCCATGGTTACTACTAACCATGAACCAACTGTAGAATATGGAATGGATGGCCTTTATTTCGTTATTTTCATGCCTCAAACCCCTAGGTAACCTATGAGACTCAAAATACACCCATGAACTATTTCATAATAAGAAAAATGGAGTTTTATAAAAACATAATCAATAACATACCTTAGAAGAATTTCGGGATCTTATATTTATGGTCTTATGGAACAAATAAATATGGTTTTCATTATAAGATGGGTTAGACCTATATATGAATCTAACACATTGGGAAAATATATATATATATCATGAGATACATAGTATTGGAACAAGTATTGAATTTAGTTCATTAAGGGAATTTCTCTAATATTAAGGTCTTGGGAGTGAACATGGACTACTATTATGGTTTGTGGAAGGAACCCTTTCCACTATAATAGTCTTACCAATGAGACTTTACTAGTATGGAAATTATTTTCTAATCCTATGTGTATGCCAAAAATCTATGTATTATTCCAATTTCATTCACTCATGGACCTTTTTATTTTATTCCCTTATGATTAATCTATTATGAACTACCAATCATTATTCTATTACTCAAGATTATGATCTTTGATATATGGGGTATGATTTTCAAATGTTATTATCATGTTTTCATACCATTATTTTCATGTTATGCTTACATATCTCCCTTGTTTACCATTAATGAGAATTTTATCTCACTAATTCTTATGTTTCCCTCAATTATGAAAAAAATGTATTATGTATGATTTCTCTAAAAATGTGAAAGTTATAAAGATCATAGTGGGATATGATGTAGCTCTCAAATAGACCAATTTTTTTTGTTTACAAGTTTCCAAAGACACTGAACTATTATGGTCTAGAGTCATGTGTTTGTTTAATGAAATTAATATTCATAAAAATGATGTAATATCTATTTATGATAATCCTGGGTTATTATGGTTAATATTTTAGGAATAATAATAATTAATTTTTTACATGTTGGAATTAAAAACATTTCAATACAACACACATTTTGACTGGTATGACTAAAGTGTGTAATTTAGTTTAAAAGGTAAATTTTAGTCCACTAAGTGTGTGACATACTCAAAACTAAGTTTACAAGTCTTTATTTTCTTGATACTTTCGGATAAAGATCTATAATTCATTCATGATGTGTATGTATTAATCTTATTTAAATATGACACATTATGTGTTGATATGGATGAAAGTGCACATTTTTAGTTTAAAAGTGACTTTTTAGTTCAAAGCACATGTCACAAAATCGAAAATGATAAAATTAAATTAGATTGGATTGATAATTTAGGAAAAATATTGATAATTTAGTTGTGATATAGTGAAATTATTTTCACATAAATCTAAGACAATGGGTAGTTGGAATAACTGAAAGTGATTTCTTTCATTTAAAAGTAACATTTTAGTTTAAAATGCATGTCACGAACTCAAAAATGAGAAATTTTTCTTGGATTGTATTGATACTTTCAAAATAATATCAATAATTAATTCTTTATGTGTTGGAATTGAATGATTTGGGAATATTACAAGCACCTATTGGGCATGACTAGCATCATTTTTTATCGTAATAGATTAATAATTTTATATGAACATCATGAAGAATTATAGTAATAATAGAATAAAATCAAAGATTAATTGTCATTTTAATGCCAAAACCAGAAGGTAGGATGATCACATATAATTTATAATTAATTTATAACTAGACTTTTAATTGCCTTATCTGATAATTATTTTCTCATTGAGGATTTAGTTAACTACATTTATCATAGAGACGTTTCATCATAGGATCCAAGCGAAGAGTCACTTTAGTAGTGATCCACATGTGCTCTAAAATCTAAAAATGGAATCATAAAATCACTGGGTTTTAGATTTTTCAATTCTAATCAATTACGTCATTCAAAATTGATCATAGAAAGAAACACTTCAAGGAAGAAGGACTCTTAGGATATATTTAAGGATTGAGAGGTTAGAGGATGATTGGTTCTATTGTACTTGAGCATGTTCTTGAGAGGAATATTACTAGGGATTAAGAGAATTCTCTCTAGGTTTTTTATGCACAACAAGAAGCTAAACTTGGAATGTGATATTACAATGTATTTATAAATCTAGGATAGTGTTGGTAATTCCTCATAGTACCTTAGAAAAATCATTATTCATTTTAAAATTACATTTCAAATAATAACAAAAAATGATATTATTATTTTCTTGATATGTGAAACGGTTGAAAATAAATAAATATCATTTTTTAAATAAATTAGTTAAAATTTATTTAAAGGATAATTAGTATATTATTTCCATTTAGACCATTAATCTCAGTCTACTACCCTCCTAAATATTTAGATGGCTTTAAATAATTACTATTTATTTAATAAATTTATATTACTTCATTATTCACTGATAAATATAATAAATATTAAATACACTAAATCTTCTGAATAAATATTTATTATTAAATTACTCATATACTTATTATTTAGAATAACTAATGATTAAATATATGATATTAACCAAAAATTAATAATTATTAAACCAATAAATTGGGAATAACGTTTATTCCATCTTATTAAATTTAAATTTAATTTAACTGTTATATCTGATACACTTAACATGCGATCCTTTATGCCTATTTCTCAGTGGAATTCAACAGAACTATCTACAGTTAGAGTTTTGTGATAGATCTAATATTTTCATAATTATTTAGATGTTTATAAATGATTGAATCCCTTCCAATTAATAAATTTGAATTTATATGAATCATTTTGATAATTTTTTTGAGTTTTGAGTTAAATTGTGAAAATTGGTTAATCCTGGAAATTTAACAGTTCTATGTCATTTATGTATTTTAGGATTATTTTTAAAAAATTATCCAATTATAGTGATTCTAATTTTTAGGATTCTTTTTACATGTTCTCAAACTTCTTCTTCTAAAACCACAACCCATTCGAACTCCCACAAGCCCAAACAAATAAATGATGTTGAAAATTTATTTTGTTATGTAGAATGGACCCTACCTCATTAAATAAAGAATATATTGGGATAATGACCTTCAAATAAGTTGATTCCAACTGGGTTTGAAATCTGACTCAAAGGGTCAAGTTAAAATTAAATTTCATCTAGAAATTCTTTCATTAAGAAAACCCTTGAATGATTCAAATTTGAGTATGTGAAATAGTATTATTTGGCTAGAAAAATTCAGCTTCATTAATTTAGACTCAAATTATTTTACACATATCCTAAAGCATTGGAACTTATATGTTTGATAGACACTAAATTCAAAATATCTTCTAAGAAGGTACCTTGGCTATTTTCAGCCATCTGTGGGAAGAACCATAGAAAAATTATGGTAGATATATTATGGAGGAGAAAATATTTTGTTCTTTATTTTCTCTATTTTATACTTCATAGTTTTTTAATGGATACTTCTTTCCATGTATTTATGGATACCCTTCATATATAATGCTAAACACTTATGTGATTGGGTAAGGAGTGTTTTTCTATTACGAAATTCTTGAGTTCTTGCACTTAATGGTTTAAGACTCCTTTCTCTCTTATTTGAAGCCGGTTTCAATTTTTAATTGAGGTTTTCATTACCATGTAAGATAATATTTTATATTATATTATACTGTTATTATTTCTTTTTTCAATGATCAATATCTCTCTCTAATAGGTTCTAGTTTATATGTGATGGAATAGACTAGGGCTTAGTGGTGAAGTAAATGGTCATTTATAGTATGTTTGGGAGGGGTAGTGGAAATTCTTGATTGTTTGGTATAAAAAAGACCTGATTGGGAATTTTTTAAGTTAGTTAGGGGTATTTTCTACAAATATATCACACATTAGAAAGAGTGTAGACAAAGTTGAGATTTTGGTAAGGTTTATTCCCACTATTACAATTTGACCAAGGGTGTGAGATGAAGTGATTGTGGAATCTCACTTTTATCAACTTTGAATAAGATAATTAGACAAATTAAAACTAGGATAGGATTAAAATTGGAAAAATAACCTCAACCTGATCACTCTTCACATATAATTGTTTCCAATCACTTATTTTTTCAATTTTTCTCAATATTCTTCTTAATTGATTTCATTTGTTTAGTATCTTTCTTTTCTTTTCAAAACCAAACAATTTCCAAAACTCCTCATTTTCCCTCTAATTAAATGTGAAACTTTGATTATTATGTTATTATATCTAGATAAAATTTATTTTAACCACTTTACTACATTTTTCGGTTAGTTTATAATTGTTCTTGTCACACTCCATGATAGGAACCTGTAAAAACTTAGGGTCGTTGCCGAGGAGGTGGTGCCAACATTTTTTTCTTACTTTTTTCTTTTCTTCTTTTCTATTTAAAATTGTATGACTATAACCAAAAACACTATACATTTACCCTTTCATCCTAAAATTTAAATAAAATTGTTTAATGGACTAATAAAACATAATTTTCAATCTGAATTTGAGTAAATTTATCTTTTTTACTAGATTCAAATTTTAAGTGTTCACTCTGAGCCAGCCATCATGGCTGAAAATTAGAACCCAGCCCTTTGAAACATATACTTACTATAATTCCTTAATCAAAATAATAAAATTTCACTTCTAGTGTTACAAAATGATTTTGATATGAAATCTCACATGATTCCATTTCTCCCAAAATTTCATGGTTTGGAAGGAGAAGACCCAAGAAAAAATATTAAATAGTTCACACATTTCTTCTGTACTTTCAAACCATGAGGGGTAGTTAAAAAACAGGTAAAGTGGAAGGAATTATAATTTTTATTGGAAGGAGCTTATAAATAATTGTTAAATGGTCCTATAACTAGGATATTTAAATTATTGGAATGAATTAGTGAGATGCTACATGCAAAGATCTTTCCCCACCTCTTGAACACATCCATCAAGAAGGAAATATATGTCATTAGATATTAATCTAGAAAAACCCTTTACAAGTATTGGTAATGGTTTAAAAATATATGTGCTAGTTTCCCACATCATGAAAATTAGGAGTGTATCTTTATTTTTTTATTTTACCAAGTATTACTAAATAATGGTAGAAACATTTTGGATGCATTATCTAAGGTGAATGGATTGACAAGTCACCAGAAGAATCCAAGGTCCTGATTGAGAATATTTTAAAGAACTCGCAACAGTTTGGTAGAAGTGGTACTAACACAAGAAGAATTCATGAGGTATGAAATTCTTATCCATCACCATTATAGGAAACTAAGATTTATGATATAACCATTATGGTGAGATAGATTTCCCTGAAACAAGTGGGTGACCATTGAGCATTGGCTATGGTATATGGTTTATTCTCATCACTTGTTCGTTTCATTGACCAATGTGATAAATTACAAGGAATGAAAATTTGTGTGGAAGCCTTTCAGCTGAGGTAGTTCTAGAAAAATCAATGATGGAGTGAGCCTAACCATGTTCAATTTTGATTTGTAAATCTTCATAATCATGCTAGACCTCCAAACCAAAAATAATTCCAAAACCCAACATCATTTAAACAAAATCAATATTATAACCAACATTATTACCACAAACCACTCACTTTCCAATGACCCTATGACCATAGATCCTCCAGTACACAACCTCTAAATCAAAACCAACAACATATATATGACATTGAGGGGATGAAAGACACTGTAGAATATTTTTTCAACATGTTTGAAAGTATTATGGACTTTATAAGAAAAAAATACAGCGAAACACCCTTCCTAAAAAATATCGAACCCAAAAGATAATATAACAATTATAATAAAAATAAGTGAAAAATAACTCTCACCACTAGTATCCCCTGAAACATAAACAATACAACCTGATTTGAGGGAGGATGATGTTTGGAATTTTGAAAATTATATACAAATACACCGAGAATAAAAAAACAAAGTGGATAAGGATAGTATAGACCAAGGAGTAATAGAAAATATACATAGTTGTTGAGACAAAAAAAAATACAGAATAAATAATTACTTGTACTATTTACATCAAGGATGATTGAATCAGATAGATTTAAGTAATAATAACCTCAAAAAGAAATTGTGTACACCTTCTATAAAGTTCAAATTAATACACCCTTCTTGAAGAATTCAAAAAAAATCCAAGGTATGCTAAATTTGTTAAAGATATTTTCACCAAGAAAAGGATAATTTAAGGTAATGAAAGCATAAACTTGGGAATAAATGTCTTATTCCTTATCACACCACAATTACCAACCAAATTTAAAGATCCAGTGATATTTTCAATTCAATGAACCATTAGATATTTAAATTTATATAATTATTTATGTGATCTAGGTGATTCAATTAATCTATTTACTCACTCAGTATACACTTCTTCCCATATAGGACACTTGAATCCCACAAGAGTGGTGGTCCAACTTGAAAATAGATCTACAGTTTTCCAAGAAAGAGTTCTGGAGGATGTCCTTATAAAATTTAAAGATATATTATTCCCAACTGACTTCTATGTGTAGAATATGGAAGAAGATATGATCCCATCACTATCACCCATAATTTTGGGGATACCTTTATTAATAACATCCAAAACCATCATCAATTTACATGAAGGAAAACTCACCATGGATTTTTGAGATAGCATTATCCACATCAATATGTTTTAATCCATGAGGTAACCGTCAGATGATTACCCCCTCTTTTCACTCTCTCATGAAGTTGGTATTGTTCCAATTAAAGAATCAATTATGTTCCATGAATTCTCATCCTTAGGAGAAAATTTTTCCATTGAAAATATCACTGAACATGTGGATTCATAAAACGGTGTAGATTCTGATTTCATGTGGGAATAAGAAGTAATATATGATTTATTTGATGATTTTTTAAATGACGAGGAATATGATGTGGTTTCTTATATGTAGGAGGTCCAACTATTAGAAGTGGGGAAAATTGATTTAATTTTATCCCTTTAGAATCCCCTTGATCTACAATTGAAACCACTCTCCAATAATTTTAAATTTGTGCGCTTTAGAGAGGGAGTGAAATTACAAACTATAATTGCTAGTAATCTATTTGAAACGTAATAAAAATATCTGATTGATATTTTGAGAGATAATTTACAATAAATGGGGTAGAGATTTGGTGATATCCTAGGAAGAAACCCAAAAATAACCTCCCATATAACTCTTCTTGAGGGAGATTCCAAAATTTTTAGTCAGCCCCAAATGAGGATAAGTCCCGCCTAGATGCAGGTTATGAAAAATTAAATTGAGAAACTCTTGGAATTAAATATCATCTACCCCATTTTAAATTCACAATGGGTTATCCTCATTCATGTAGTTCAAAAAAAACTAGCCTAACTACTATAAGGAATTAAAAGAATGAATTAATCCCTTTGAGAATTTAGAATAGCTGGAGAGTGTGCATTGATTTTAGGAAGTTGAATCAGGTCACTCGGAAAGATCATTTCTCCATACCCTTCATTGACCAGATGCTAGATAAATTAGTAGGGATAACTCATTGTTTAATTATTTTATGGATTTTTAGGTTATTTTCAGGTTCCTATTGCTCCCTATGATTAAGAGAAGATAACCTTTACTTGTGACTTCAGTAATTTTTTATATAAAAGGATTTTATTTGGATTTTTTAATTCTCTAGTTACATTTTAGAGGTTCAAGGTAAGTATTTTTTCTGATCACATAGAAGATTTATTAGAGGTTTTCACGGATGATTTCATAGTTTTTGGAAATCCATTTGATAATTGTTTGAAAGATCTAGAAAATGTTTTGAAAACCTGTATTGAAAAATATCTTGTTTTAAATTTTGAAAAGTGACATTTAATGGTTTATAAAAGAATTATAATTGGGAATTTCATTTGAAAAAATGTTATTGATGTTTATAAATCAAAAAATAAAGTGATAAATTCATTTCCTTACCCAACTTTTGTGAAATATGTTAGATCATTTTTAGGACATACATCATTCTACATGAGGTTTATCAAAGATTTTAGTTAGATTTATCTCCCTCTCTCTAGATTTATTTTTAAAGATAAGGATTTTGATTTCAATATTTCATGTAGGTAATCTTTTGATGATCGAGGGAGGATATTGATTACACAAATAGTGATACAACCACCAAATTTGGGAGAACCATTCAATCTATTTTTTGAATCCTTCAACTAAGAAATAAGAGTAGGAATTTCTTAAAAAATTAAGGTAAGGCCTCATATAATTTTATATTAAATGAGAACCTTATATTAGAATCAATTCAATTACATAACCACAATTGTTTTTAGCAGTTTTCTTTCCTTTAGAGAGATTTAGACTATATCTACTTGGAACTAAATTACTTTGTTTTATGATTATGTACCTATTATGTATATATTGATGTTGGATGAATCTACACCAAGGATAGTAAGATAGATGTTACTACTATAGGAGTTTGACATAGAAATTAAGCATAATAAAAGAGCTGAGAACCTGGTGGATGATCACTAAAGTAGACTGCCCATCACTGATGAAGCTAAAACATCTGACAAAGAACCACTGAATGGTCACTTTACAAGAGATAAGTTGTACTTTATTTAAGGATAATTTCCTTGGTATGCTGAAATGTTCAATTATATGGTAACATATCAGGTCCAATATATTTTAATTTCCACAAAATTAAAAAAGTTTAGGCTGAATCTATATATTATATTTGGGATGATCCAATTCTTTGGAAGATTTTCAATAACCACATGATAAAAAAAAATCCTGAGAGTGAAATTGGTTCCATCTTAAAGTTTTTTGACATTTTATCTTGTGGCCTCCACTTTGAACCTCAAAGGATAGCAAGGAAGGTTTTAGAATTTAGAAATTATTAGACCACCCTTTTTAAATATTCTCATGAATTCTACAAAATGTGTTAAAAATGACAGTTTTTTGGAAATATTTCAAAGATACAAGAAATTCCTCAATAACCACTTCAGTTTTGTAAGATTTATGAGGTATGTAAAATATATTTTATGGTCCCTTTCACAATTTAATTTAGAAATAATTATATCTTTCTTAGAGTAGATTATGTTTCTAAATGGGTGGAAGTGAAAGCCACTAAGACTGATGATGTTAGAATTGTTTTTTATTTTGTTAGGTATACCATATTTTTTAGTTTTAGAGTTCATTGATCCATCATCAATGATCAGAGGAATCAATATTTCAATAGGTGAATGTAGTATTTGATGAAAATTATGGGTTACATCATAAAACATCGACTCCCTATCATCTAAAAATTAATGGCCAACCTAAAGTGTCCAATAGAAAAAGCATAGGGATTTTGGAAAATAATGTTAAACCAAACATGAAGGGTTAGAGCTAATGGATGGAAGAGATTTTATGGGATTAATGTAATTACTAAAACCCCAATTGGAATGAGGCCATATAGGTTGATTTATGGGAAAATATATCATCTGCCAGTGGAACAAAAGCATAAGGCTTATTGGGATTTGGAAAAGGTGAATTTGGATCTTGGAAGCACTAGGAAAGAGAGAATATTATAATTTAAGGAGTTGGAGGAAATTATAATAGAATATTTTGAAAATTGAAGGATTTAAAAAGAGAGAACAATAGTGGATCAAGATAAGATAATTCAACCAAAAGACTTCCACCCTGGAGACAAAGTGTTTTTTTTTCAACTCAAGATGAATCCAGGTAAACTTCATTACAGATGGGAAGGACCATTTATAGTTAATAATGTATATAATTTCAGTGTTTTGAATATTATTATGGATATAAAGAATAAGTCATTCATTGTTAATGGACACAAACTAAATAAATTCCATGAGACCATTCCATTAGATCCAGTAAAGTATGTCACATCCCTACAACCTGTTTATATATTAAATCCATTAGGTCATACCTTTACTTTACACTTGATTTATTATTGTGATTGTTTTAAAAATAGTATTATATATTAAATACATTTGGATTCATAGTTTATGGTACATCATTTATGTTTGGGGGATGGAACCTTTGTTGTTTAAAATTTTCAAAGTTTTGTTTTTCTGTTTTTGGAAGCAATAAAATGTGTGTTATTAAAATTTTTGTGTTTCTTTTTCAATTTTTGTGTGTTTTGGAAACTTATTAGCTTAAATAATTATCATTTACATTTTATTAAATAGATTTAAATGATTGAACCAATTTATTCCCATAATCTGTTATTAATGAGTGCTAAAAATGACTATTTTCAAGTTCAAGTATTTGGGAATTTCATGAAAAGTAATCTAATATTTTAATATCATGATACATATCGATGTCTTTATCTTTGAAATAACATTCCATTGAGGATTTTGAACCAATTTTTTCATATTATTTACTTTCACCTCACTTCTTGAGATATTTAAATCGTGATGGTTTAAATAGAATTTGATTTATTTCTATCAGAACTTGAGGGTTTGAGGAACTTTTTTAATTGATTGAGGCATTTATTTGGTTTTAAATCCCCCTTTTCCGGAAAACCCATTTTATTCTGGAAATAATTATACATTTAATCCTTGTATCCCTTATAATCTATGAAAATACTATTATTTTATCCATATTATAAGCTAATTTTTCCTATCCAACCTACTCTTAAAGTGAAATTTCAAGATCTAGTTGAACATAAGAGTGGGGAGAATTTGTCTTGTTCTGTGATAACTCATTTGGTGATACTTTGTGTGGAAAATGAAATTAATAAGATATGTGTTTGATGATCAGAAAAATTATCACTCAATAAAAATATATTCCCTTTATGGAGCTTTCATGATAAGAGAAGGTGTGCCTTTCTAGAACTTCCAATGGGGAAAGCAAATTGTTCCTATCTAGAGCTTTCAATAAAAATTATGTTTGATATTATCGAATTATTTTATGATGAAATGATTAATTTTGAGACATTAATTAAATTTTCAATGATTTTTTGGATCTTATTTTATTCTTAGGGGAGTGATGAGGAGACCATACTTGAGTAAAAAAATAAAATCATGCAATTTTTCTTTAAAAAGAGACAAACCCTCTTCATTCTGCCTCATGATTTTTCACATCTAAATCCTACCAACCAAAATACACATAAAAACCTTAAAAATTCCTCATGATAAACATATGTACCTAAATTATATTAGGTGCATATTTTAAAATTCATCAATCCTATGGTGACCCTTGCATGAGTTTTGATGAGAAATTTTTTTTTGAGAATTAATTTTTGTGTGGTGTGATACATTTCATGTGTGGTAGGTGTTTTATGTGTGTTGTATAATAAATGAAATTGAAATATATTGAATGATCTAAATAGAGAACTTGAAATTATGGTTTTTTATAAGAAATTTTATATTTTGTTTCTTGGTTTCAAATCGGTAGATCTCTCGATATGTGTTTTAAATTTACATTGATTTGATATTGATACTTACTTGTCCAAGAGTCTAAGTGCTAAGTGTGGGGGAATTGATAGAGATAATATTTTCCTAATTATTTTTATGTTCTTAAAAGATTTAATATATTATAATTAATCAATTTTAAATAATTATCATTATTTTAGTATTTTAGGGGTGTTTTGAGCCAAAATGTGAAAATTTGTAAATTGTAGAAATTTAAGAGTTTTATGTAATTTTTGTATTTTGGGATTAAATTTTAAAAAATTTATCCAATTATATTGATTATTTATTTAGGATTTCTTTTTTTAGGATGAATCTTCTTCATATAGACCCATATCCCATTATAAATCCCATAATCCCAAAACAAATCTATGCTTTTGAACATTTATTCTGGTTGATAGAGTAGACCCTACATCATTAAAGGAGGCATATATCTAGATACTGACATTAAAATAAGGTGATTTTAAGTCATTTCAAAATATTAATCCAAGGGGTAATTGAAAATTAAATATCATAGAAAAATGATTTCATTAAGGTAGACCTTGAATATGTTAATATAAAGAAGGTCGAACGGTATCCTTCAGCCAGAAAACATTAGCTTCATTAAAGTGGCCATAAATTCTTATACACATATCGAAAGTCTTTAAAATTTATATGTTCAATATCCAACTCAATTAAAAACACATTTTAATAAAAGATATTGTCTATTTTTGTCCATTTATAGATAGAACTAAGGAAAACATCTAGCCGATAGATTCTAGAGGAGAAAACGTTATGTTCATTATTTTCTATCTTTTATTCTTCTTAGTTTTGTAATGGATTTTTTCTTCCCCATTATTTATTTATACCCTTAATATAGAGGGTTAAACCTATATGTGATTGGGGAATGATAGTTTTTCTCCTTTTTAATTATTTTTTTCTTTCACTTAATGGTTTAATACCCCTTTATCTCTTTTGAAAAGTTTTTTTTTCAGTTTTTAATAGTGGATTTAATTATCATGTATTACTGTATTTCATTTTAGATTCTATTGTTATTATTACTTTGGTTAATGATCAATATATACATTTACTATGTTGTGGTTTATATGCAATGGAATAGACCAGGGCTTGGTGGTGAAGTACATGGTGATCATCCACACATGTAGGAGGAGTAGTGGTCACTCTTGGTTTTTTGGGATAAATAAGTCCAGATTGAGAATTTCCTAAGTCAATTAGCGTTATTTTCAAAAACTCTATCACACATTTAAAGGAGTGTAGGAAAATATGATATTTTGGTAATATTTATTCTCACCATTACAATTTTATCAAGGGAGTGAGATGAAGCAATTGTGGAATCTTACTTTTATTGACTTGGAAGAAGAGAATTTTGATAAATTAGAACTAAGATTGAATTCCAATTGAAAACCTAACCCCGAATTGATCTCACTTCTCATATAATAGTTTTCATTCACTTTTTTGTCAATTTTATCTCAATATTTTTATTAATTTTTTTCCTTTATTTAGTTGTTTTATTTTATTTTCAAAATAAAAAAAATCAAAAACACCTCATTTTCCCTCTAATTAAAAGTGACAACTTCTTTGTTGTGTGCTCCTCTCTAGAGAAAATATTGGTTTACCACATTAATATATTTTTATCTTAGTAATTTCTTTTACACCCAATGAAAGGAACGTGTCATTTAGTACCTAGAAAGACGACAAGGTACCCAAAGATAAATAATTTAATGTCGCAACTCTTGATACCCACCAAATGAGCATCATAAAAGTAATAAAAGAATAAATACCCAGATTTGGGTACTATTTTCTCCTAAAATATAAAAGGAAGAAGAAGTTTTCCAATACCCATGGATCACATGATCCTCCAAGGGATGCGTGCTCATGTGACCATCATAAGGTCATGTGAAAGAACCATGTACAATACAAAACCAACAACGAATCCCATAGATACCCTATTGAAAATTCATTATACTCTTGTGAAGGAACCCTATAAAACCAGTGGACATGTGGTGGAAGACATATAAACTCCCTCGAACCACGTAGATCATAAACTATTGGATGACTGATAAACAATGCAAATGTACTTCAAAAACTAGAGGAAAATATCTAAATGGTGGGATCCACTAGCGATCAATAAACTCACATGATGGGTCACCGATGGAGAGAATCATTTTCTATGACAATATCCCTGAAATATTGTGAAACTCCTATGAAATTGTAAAATAAAACAATGTAAATAAATGTAATAGAGTTGGGATCCTCCTACGGTCTTAAAAGTCGCATGATGCGGCCCTGACTATCTGCAAGACACTGCAAGACATTGATAACATTTCTACCTCATATTATGAAACCCCATCGACATGTTATCCACATCATGAGAATTTCCAGAGGCATGTCTATGAAATTTTACACTCCCCCTTCATCTTCTTAAGGAAAAATGGATGGAATTTTCCCTGAAATACTAATGCATCTCTATAAGATCATTTTTCGGTACCACAATGCATAACCAAGAGGAATATAAAATTTTCTTAACCATAATTGAGAAATATCACATGTCCCCTAGTCTTTGTAAAATAAAAATAGGATATAAAATGAGGAAGGATTCAAAAACCCCTTATGGTTATAAAATTATTACAGTGAGCCAAGGCTATCCACAACATGATCTTGCAAAATACTTTTAAAAAGGCTTCGATCATCACATGAATGCCTCTCAACAGGCATCTTATACTTGTGAAGGCTCTTGTACATGAAAATTTGATAATATAAAATTCCTTCAAATAACATCATGAATAAAAAAGTCACCATTAATTGGAAATAATCTAATAAAGGAGGAATGGATGAGAGGTACTTGTGGCCAATGAAAATTAGGCAATGATTTCAGAGTGATCCATGGCATAGAATCGAAAAAACGCATGATGTTGAATCCCTTCACCAAACCCATCATAGATTCACGTGAGATACACTAAAAAAATTGGTGAACATCAAGGGTGGTGGGTCCTATAAATCCCCCCCCCAACATGAAAAATTCACTGTTATCGCTACCACACAATCATGATTCGCCAGATGAATATTTGGCCTCTTTATATCCAGAAACACTGGTACTAGAGAGGATTTATTGTAGTGGTTGATCCCATGACCAATTAGATTTATTCCAGGTAAGATACTGGTGATTAGCTTGAGAAATAATGAAATATTCATAGGAACTTCACATGATCACATATAGATCACACGAAGGACTTATGGAAGGATATACAAAGAGCATCCCACACACCTATCAGATCATGAGAGACTTAAAATAAGATAACATTTATCAAATCTAAGGTATTTTAAATATAAATTCTTAATCAAAGAGAACATATAGGATACTTAATAAAAGAACATATATGATTATCCTCACGCACTGTTCATGAACAATCTAGGTCATGCGACAACACCATGACTTATCTCCCAAATCATGAAAAACTCCTTTAGAATAATATTTGTATGAAGTTAATTCCACTATAAATGTCAAAGAAAGTCACATGGATCCCTATGACCATGTAGTATTGGTCTCATGAATCCCTCTGGTCTCATCATCCTCACCTTGCAACGCTTTTCCAACATACTGCCTGACCCACATGGAGACACTAGTTTATGTCAGCTGAGTCTCAAGGTAGAACTTGGGAATGTAAAAAGACTCTCATGAACCCTTTGGGAATGAATTTCAGGTCTCATAATAACCTCCAGAAATGTCAGATGGGACATGTGACACCCTCTGAGACATGTCACATTGACTCTCGTGACTCCCTTCATATATGTCAGCCAAATCATGCAATGTTAAATGGGAAATCTAGTTGGATCATGTGAAAATATATGGAAAATTAATCTAGGTAATTCTATGTATTTTAGTACCACACATATAGTACATCTAATGTTCTATGGGATAGAAATCTAGGTCAAGTGGGCATCCCATTTTTTGATGACCTTTTCCATCCACAGTGTGTAATCCCGGATTATAAGGAAATATTTGTGTAAAATCCCTGACCAAGGAAATATGAGGACTCTGATTACTTCCATAACTAAGATAAATTGGATGCCTATCTGAGGAATGAGTTATGTATTAACCATCTAAAGGGTTGTCTCAGTATATAAGTCTCACATCCACAAGTAATGAGACTAATCATTTCCATCCCTTTTTTTCACACTAAGAATTCCACACATGTGATTTAGGAGCTGAAATTATCATAACATATGAATCATGATCATCTAAAATTATTAGGGAAACCTCAAAGTGTAATCCTCAATCAATGGAATAATATGATATGTCCTGCATATAGGGAAACATCAGTGTGTAAGCCCTAAATAAGGGAAAAGTTAGTGTATAACCCCAATCAACTGAACTATGTTGAATATGATTCCTAAAATAATCATGATATGTAAGATGCCTATTTGAGAAAAAAGATCCATATTAAACATCCCAAGGGTTGTCCTAGTACATGATTCCTGCATCAATATGTCATATTGTTGATCATTTTCTATCCATTGTTTCTCATAAAGAGAATACCTCATGTGGGATTAGTAAGCCACAATGAATACCTCATTAGCATCACAAAATATCCATTGGTCGGGGAAATCCCAGTATGTAAGCCTTGATGATTGTCATGATATAAACACCACTACACATACAGTCTTTTACATTGGGTCCAATCTCATAGGGTGAATGAACTATGAATAATCTAATCCTCATCATAACTAGGATATGTAGGACATATCTTCAAGACTCAATCTTGAATACCTGGTGCCACGTATCACTTATATATGTAATTTCCATATGAAGTAAAAATTATTAGGTTAAATGAACTTTGTGGGATTTTATTCCTTCCATAACCAAGAAACATAGGACACCTCATAATGGCTCAATCCCCTTTATTGAATATCAACTGCATCCCGATATGGTTGAAAATCCTGAAGTACCAACTTATATGGATTTATCATATAAAACGACTATCCATCATTCAGAAACTAATGAAGATCCCTTGATACAAAAAATGGATTTTTAAAATTTTTCCCATTTCTTATGTTTATTAAAGAGTTACCCTTTATTTTTTATAAAAAGATAATTAACATATAATCATTTTGTTAGGGTAACCACTCATGTACCATGATTATGAAGATATTTATGAACATATCATGAATCTATAAGAGAGTCTCGAAGTAGAAAAAGATCCCCCCATAAGAGGGTGATGAGCCCGACCTCCCATCCTCTCAAACAATGCAATCCCCTAAGAATCATTGGTTCAAAAAACCAAAGTGACCACCTTACTTAAGTAGGTATGTACCCAATTATAGATGGGGGAACTGTTGGGAGTTTCTGGTGAGAATGACAATGGTGACCTGATATTAATGATTATGCAAGAGACCAAACCCCTCACAATCAACCACCGTGTCAAAGTGAACCTACCTCATTGAGGGTACCCAGATCATCTCTACTCTATCAAAGAGAAAATAGTGAACTCAACATGAATCTCTCAAATAACGAGACAGTTTGGTTATTATTCATCTGTTCATTTTGTTTTCCCGCTATGTGAAAACAAAAAGGGTGAACCTGACCAGAATCTATCAAATAACAGAATGATCGGTTAAACATATGTCAAGGCACATTGTTATGAATTCATAAAAAGACAAAGCAATAAGACCAGCATGATCATACAATTAATCCTTTGTAACCAAGGTTCTCCTGAAATAAGTATATCCTCATTTTGACAAGTACAAATTAGAAGAATGACTGTATCAAGAATAAAAGGATTTTTTTAACCATTCATATTTAACTAATCATACATCATTTCTATGATATTTCACTAATCAGTAACCTTGATCCTTATTTTCAGAATTACTGTATAAATTTCTATCATTGGTCGCATCCCAATCTGAGACAATGCCTTCTTAATCCATAAATTTCACCAGTAAATCACCAATGAAAGAAACCCCCACAGGTCGAAAAAACATGCCCACATGGTAGACAAATCCAATTCTAGGTGGAAAACATAATGGTAAGGGAGTACCACTGATGTGGTACAATATCGACCATAGAATCTACCCATGAGGTTCTCTAATCATGATAAACAATGACTCAACACCACCCATGAAAAGTTGAAACTAAGCCAGTGGACCTCATCACCAAAACCAACCACTTTGGGAGCATTCCTTGGAGTAGGACAACTACCACCATAAATATATAATGAAGGTGGACTAGGAAGAAAAATATGATTCTCGATCGGTTCAAGTGCTGATGAGAAGGGAACCAACCAGCCGTCATCACCTGCACCATCCCACTGGTACCCACCAATTGCCTGTTAAGGGAACCACCTGACACACTACTTCCTATGACACCCATACATGGGAAACAAGGAAGGATCATTAGGTGATGAAGGAAATATATATACAGGAGAGGGATTATACCCCATTCTTGGTGATGATTTCTACCAACATGTTCTCTTAGCAACCAGTAAGTAGTCTCATATCATTACTCAATGAGAACAAATTTGTGGAAATATTCCCCAAGAAATAATGGGGGAGGCGCATATCCTTAACCCCATGTACGAAGTCCTTCAAAGTATTCTAGTAGCATGAGGAGGATAAATGTGGGGACATATCCCATCTTTAATTTAATTCATCTTCCAATACTTAGTGGAATATGAAAATGTGCAGTCTTATATCCCTATATAAACTTTACTAAAATTTCAATATATTTTAGCAACAGCTGAAGAACTCCGCTGGAATATTCATGCACTATTAAAGATAAAGGGATATACACATATTTCTTTCCCTACAGCTAGGGTATCTCAACACTCTAATCATTGAAAAAAAGTGTCTACGCTAGATCAAGATCAAATTCATGCTCCCATACAAGATGATTACTGGAAGATTCTGATAAAGGGAATGGAATCAGACCGATCTCATACTCTCGTTCCAATTGAGGTTCACCAAGTGAGAGCAGAACATGCCTAGGGATAGGGGAACATGCCTATCAAAAAACTCTAGTGGAATATTCCAAAGGTCAAGGATCATGTGCATATATTTGTTTTTTTAGTGGATTGGAAAATGAGGGGGTACAATTCCTTGGGATATGCTCATATTCCTATCAAACAAGTCCAGATTAACAGTCCAAAGGCCCAGTATAAAGCATATATCCCCATTCTGGTCAGGGATAACCAATCCAGAAAGGAACGGCCCTCAAGACAGGGTCATATTCATGTTAGTGAATGTGCTTGACATATTCTAGAAAATCACAGAATCCATGAGCATATTCCTACTTCTTTCAATGAATGAATGCTCTAACATCATTAAAAGGAAATATAAGAGGAGTCTCATATCCATTCTCCCATTATAGAGGTCCTTCAACCTATTCTAGTGTGGAATGAATATTCAGATAGGCTCATACTCTTTTTCAAACTAGGGATCACGAGTGAGAGTGACAAACTCCTAGGGACGGGCTCATACTACTACCAAGAAAGACCACCAGCATATCGCAAAGGCTTAGGATAGGACTCATACTCCCATCCTAATTGACCCTCACCAAGTGAGAATAAAACATTTCCCAGAAAAAGTTCAGATTCCTATTAGTAATGAGACATATCATTTCCATATGCCAATATCTTCTTAGCAGTGGTATCATGCTCCCAAATCACCATAAGGTTATAAAAATGTTTTGGAAACCATAATACAGCTGGCTCATATCAATACACAATTCCAAAAGGAAGGTTGGAATATTATGGCCATGATGTAGGATGTGACCCATATTCCAAATATTCTCAATTATAGTGTTCTTGATATCATTTGAGACACATTTTCAACACCCCAAGTGTCTCAAACTCTTCTGCTAAATTAAAAGACGATCATTACCATGATATCCATCCTCATGGTAGTGTGAAGTTGGATCATAGGGACTCTACTCCTAACATCCATCGTGGTTAACCTCTCCAAGGTGATATCTCCCACATCTAAGGAAATCCTCCCATTTCTGAGAAACCATCATATAAGTAGGCTTTGTATGCCTATATGTCTTTGTATAGGGAGGTTCTCTAAACATTGGTGTCAACCACATATAGTTCCCTATTAACTTCTTGTAGCACTCCACTCCAGTCAGCAGGAGACCCTAAGGAGAATCTTATATGGTCTAACTGAATGTTTGTGCATAAGTCTAATGAAGAGGAGTTCGACATTAATATAAGTAGAGAGTTATCTAAAAACAACCTCCCCATCATATTCTATCCCCTTTCCACTTTTTACTATGAGAACCCAGATGGTCTAGAAAATGATTTTAGGTTTTATCTACACCACAAAATGTGGGATACTCATCAGTAATTTAAGGCTCGATATTTCCCTTATCAAGAATACATGTGTCACATTCAGACAATCAAGATACTCTATTGTGTACTTGACCTGGTCACTATCTCCATAGATAAAGATCCAAAACTAGACAATCAGAGAACAAATTTACAACATGCTTGAAACCATTTCATAACAACCCTTCCAAATATAATAAATAAAGACATTTAATGAATATGTGTTCTATGATGGGGAAAGTATGAAGTTTTACACTTTTTTGCACCCCTGGAATAGAATAACCCTTCAGATATGGCATCAATTAATTTCATAAACTCCAGAAAATTCAGGGGACTGGGTAACACTCAGGCCGGTTGGTCACTACAAAAAAAAATTACCCTGCTTTAACATTTCCCAGACATTATGAACAGAGGGAGAGGATAGCCAAAAAACATAAAAATGGGCCCCTCAAATCAATTAAAATTTAATCTACACATGAAGACCAAAGTTTCTATCACCCGGAAAACATCCCATAAATAATGGTTCTCACCATGGTATTCCATCTCACCCAACTCCTATGTGAGAAAAGTGATACCGTATCAAACAAGCTATAATAGTAGCTTCCATATCATCCATCTAGGACCCGAACCACCTCACCGGAACGAAAGAATATCTATCCTTGACTCCACCTATTAGTTCACCAATTCCCAATAGGATTCAAGACACATTATAAAAAACTACAAAAAACCTCATCCCACTAGGCAAGGAGAATTTATATATCAATCACTATCTCCATGTTCATCATCCCCTGAAGGGGTCCTTGGGACATTAATGATGATTTCAGATCAACCCCACCCAGTTGGGCTGTGGGAATTTATATCTTTTTGTTCATCCCATGAGTCTTCAAATACATGACAAGAATCATTATATCCTCAAAAAAAATCAGTTCCAATTGCAGTCATTAATTATCCCAACCTTATAGGTCTAGGATCATTTTCATCATCATCATCACCACATAGAGAATGATTCTCCTCTAGGTTGGGCGGGAAAAATCAATGGTCAGCAACCCACCTATTCCTCCCACTACAAGACAAACCTTTTCTAGTTGGGGCCCAATCAACAACCATGACAAAAAACTCCCTCAAGTTCATCATTTATAGACCAACTCAAGATGATCATACATAAAATTTGATCATACTCCACCGGGGTTTCAATCCAAAACGACCCAAAATGGCTAAGGGTTCAAATAAAGATACTGATGAAGAAAGTGCAAAATCAGTCTATTGTGTCGAAAGTCATGGTATGACCACCTTTCCATATTTTTCCTATTTGAATATTTTCACCATCAACATGACATACATTGTTGATAGATATGAAAATAAATAAGGCCACAACATTGAAAATGTACATCTATAGGAGGGTGATTTGGATGCACTAACCAAGTATGTATGCACCCAAAACCAGAGAACACTCAAAAATTAGGCACCTCTAAAAAAAATGTTTTCCATATCTTTAGTAGAACACTTGAAAAGATAAAATGAAAAGTGTGGTTACATCCCAATCACCACATGGGAGAGTTGAGTTTCCTTCCACAGAGGGATAATTTTTATAATATGATAGTGAGACACAAACTCTCATATGACACAACAAGGAGATAATTAGGTGAAATATTCTTTCTGGGTATTTTCTTCAAGTAGATATGAATATTATCCTTCCCGTAGATGATCCTCTAGTGAGAGAGGTATCTAAAAAATAGATTGGATCCATATATAGGTAGTTAGTATAAATAACTTTTGAAGTTAAAAATGATCATAAATTCCCTCCCTTACGGTGGAAGCCTCTCCATTATAATAGAAATAATTTAATCTTAGGAAGAATTGAGGATTGTTCTGATATAATGTAAGGGAATCCTCATCGATCCCCGCAAACTCCTTGTAGATGGGAGGTGGCTCAAATAGAAGTGCCCCTAGAGTTTCTTAACATCATCAAGTCCCTAGATACTAAAATGGAAGCCATGTAAGGGTGACACTGTAACACCCTGACCCCAGTTACTTAGAGCCATTGCATTTTTACATAACATTGTCATGATCACAAGGAATAAAGTCATGAAAGACTGGTCATTTTAGTATCATTGGGAGTACTAGATACAAACATAAGTTTTACATTACATTTTGAAATAAAAAAGTAATATTGTGTCTTTTTTAAACACACTCATATACCTTTGCATATTCCTATAGGTCCTTCATAATATACTTCTTCACATCCTGGTAAAAATAAAACATAAGAAAGGGGTGAGCTCAGATTCTCGGTAAGGATAACAATATAGAGGAATCTATCATAAATAAGCATAAACATTTAAGGAAATATATAAGACTAAAACACAAGCCTTTTAAACATAAACTTCAGCATAATATGGAAATAATAAATAAAATAATTTCATTTACTTTTTTCACATGGATATTATACTTGTCCAATAATCACATGTAATATCAATAGCTAATATCATAATGATGGAATGCATAATGTCGGACATCATAACCACATATTCAATATATTCTTGCACAATAGGTACATACTCTATTTTAACATTCCTTTCATCACCCATATTTATTTCACTCCTTTCCTCCCTAAAAATTGAATCTAGTAGATCTATTGGGGTGGATCTAGATGAGAATCAGATGGTAATTTTTCTGCTCTAAAGGTAAAGGATTCCTTATCATCATAAAAAATTGTAACCTCCTTCTTATTATAATAAATTTTCACATCATGGTCCAAAGATCAATCCATACATAGGATTATATCAAATTCAATCATGGGTATGACAATAAGATCAGTAGATAAATCACTTTTATATAATATAATGGTAACTTATTGACAAAAGTTTGTTGCTATGATACTTCCCTTAGTAGTTTTGACAGACAACTCCCTTTGTTAGGTCAAATTGTAAATATATACTTTTCTAGGAAAACTAGGAAGATATGAAAGAATGTGATGATCCAGAATAAAATAAAGCATTGGATAATTTTAAGGAAATGATTAAAGTACATGTCACCACATCATTAAGAACTTCAACCTCAACAGTAGTGATCGCATAAGCTTGGTCATGCTCCCTTGGCCTTTTCTGTGGTACGTTTCCGGGACTCTTAGTACATTTATTTGAATAATGCCCCATCTCTTTACAATTGTATCATTGAACATTGAAAGTCTCTTTATTCCCCTTGCAATCACTAGCTTGGTGGACTTTTTCTTTACACTTATAACAACTCTCATTGCCTTTAGGCGTGTACCAGTGTGTTTATTCCCACAATTACTACAGGATGGAAAGTCAACTTTTCCATTATTCCCCTTATTTTCTTTTCCATAGTGTTTAATAGATATCTTCTTATCTTTATTCACTTTAATGTCATAAGACTTATAGAATTATTTTTATATCTTGATAGCACATGATATTATATCTTCGTACGTTGAGAAGGATTGTGATAATAATGCTCGACAAAGAAATGTTTTTAACCCATAAAAGGATCGATCAATCATACTTATTGGTTTACATATATAAACAACATCATGACTTTCTAACCTTGTAATGTTCGCCTCATACTTTACGGCATTCTCATCCTCCTTTTTCCTTAAACTCAGAAACTGTCTTTCCATATCCGCTTGAGGTTCACAAGGAAAGTATTTTTCTAAGAAAATATATTTAAATACCCTTAATTATATATTTGATACTTCTTCATCATCCTTTGTGTTTTGAATTAATGATCACCATTGATCTGCGTCTCTTGATAAGTAATAAACTGCCAAGAAAACTTTTTCCCTTTCTTTACTCCCCAAAGCATGAAATATTTTCTCTAAGGAATGTATCCATTGCTCAGCTACAAATGGATTTTTTGTCCCATTTAATTTTGGTGTTTGTTTCCTTATTAGTTAGTCTAATATTGATCCTCTGTATTGTGGATCAGGGTGCTCCATATGGGTAAGGTCATTATTTATAACCTAACGGAGTTGAACCGGTATGGTTATAAGTTGTTCAGCATCAGTTTCATCACTAGCTCCACTATAATTATCTTGAAAAGGGAAATACCTACATGGATTACATGCTTTGATACGGTTTCCATTCCTTCCACTAGGCACCATTTTTGAACAATGGTATACAGTAGATTAGTTTATGAATCCCAATGCATAATTCCAAACATGTAAAATACTTAACATAAATTGAACTGTTTATGCATATAATCCATAATCATAAAAAGGTTTTATTTTTTGAATTATATACTTATAAATCCTTCATAATGGGTTTTAAAAATATATATATGAATTATCCTAAGACTATCCATCAGGGGTTTCAAACTAGGTGCACTGTAAGGCTCGTTGTCATGTACTGGGATACCCCAGGTCAATCCTGAAACTCCTTGTTAGAGTTTTCACTCCTAGGCACATCTATGACAGAACTATGTCCACTTGTAGTATCTAGACGGGGATGTATTTCTTGGAAAACCCACATAAAATATATATTACCAAAAATTTTGGATGTTCTTATATACTAATCCTCAATGTCTATCTTAGGTAATGTTCTCTAATCAGAGTTTTTCTAAATCTAGATTCCAAGTTTGTACTAAACTTCCTTTGATACTAACTATAATTCCTTGACCCCAGTTACCCAGAGTCGGTGCATTATGACATAAAATTTTCATAGTTACAGGGAATCAAGATCCAAAATTATGATCAGTTTAGTAGCCTTGGAAGTACTATATATATATATATATATAAGTTTTTCATTAAATTATAAAATGAAAAATTAAAATTGTTCCTTTTTTGAACACACTCATATCCATTAGCCTATTCATACAGGTCAGTTATAATATACTTCTTCACATCCTGGGAAAAAGAAAACATAAGAAAGGGGTGATCTAAGATGCTCAGTAAGGATAACAATATAACATAAACTATCAAAAATAAGCATAAACATTTAAGTAAATGTATAAGACTAAAACATAATCCTTTTAAACATAAAATTCAGCATAATATGGTAATAATAAATAAAATAATTCCATTTAATTATTCACATGGATATTATACTTGTCGAATAATCACATTTAATATCAATAGTTAATCTTATAATGATGGAATGTATAATGTCATACATCATAACCGTATAGTCAAGGCCTCGTGCCAAGAGTACAAATAAAAATATTTTCAAGGCCTTGTACCAAGACACTAGTTTGTCTCATGATACCTACCGATGCTTTAAGGCGCTATAGTGGGACTCTCCCGTAACTTACTGCATCCAGTGCATTCCTTATATAAAAATGTTGTAACATAACATAAACATTCATATTAAACTAGCATATGAAATGTTAATACTTTAACCATAAAGCATGAATGAAATAAAAATATCACATACACAGTCAAACATATCCTAAAACTATCAATAAAATATGGAATATTTTATCATGATAAATCAACTTCAATTTAACATAAAATCCAACAATATATATTTACATAGATGAAATCAATACAAAAAAAATATTTGAGAGAAATTTCTCTTTCTACTTTGAAATCATTTAAAAGTAGCCTAATTATAAAGGAAAACATTTATTTTGAAAATATTTTTATAATCTTGTAAGGGATGCTTCGAAGGTGTTATAATGGAGGGAAATAGTTTCACCTGATGTATAAGTTAAAAAACATCATTACCTCAATTTGTAAAAAAGGTCATAAAGTACCTTGTTTTGAAAATTGACGGAAAGATTTATTTAAAAAAAAAATTATAAAATAGTTAAACAAGGGTATAAATGAATTGAACCCATTGTCTAGGAAATAGTAAAAATGTTTTGAAATACATTTTTAAGAAACACGAATATGGAATATAAAGAACTCTCGATAGATACTTACATATAAACAACCTCAAATAATAAAGAGATTACAAAATTACCCCTTACCTTTTACTTTTCCTTAGTCAAGGGTACATTAAAATCATGTATAATGGTTAAATAATTGTTATTAAATTATAAAATAACCACATACATAAATATGATATCATATATGATCCTCTAATATTTCATTGTTAATAATATTTTAGTAGTATCATTCTTTCAGGTGTTAACTGATTCATGTTCCTTTATATGTTTTGTTACATAAGTCGTGTTTGTTATGGATAGGATGTATTTTATTCATGTCTAGAATAAGATTAATTTTTTAAACATTTTAATAATCAAATAAAAATAATTCTTGAATGGTTATGATGGGGAATGAAATATCATTGCGTCGTGGAGACGGTAAGTTATATGTATGCATGAGCAACAATATCATTCTATTGATAGTGAAATTGAATTTAATTGGATGTTATATTATATATACAGAATAATTAACATGTTATATTTATTATTTACATAAATTATACTCATTATTATACCCATCCAAATAATGAAGTGTGGAATAACAAACTACACCACGGCGTGGAGACGGTAAGCCGTAGGTATGCACGTATGGTGACTTTTTCATTCATTGGATAGACAGAATAATGAATATTGTTGTGCCATATTTAAAATAACATCTTAGTACGTATAGGGTACTGGATTTATTATTTTAGTATGGAAATAACAAATAAAGAGAAAGTGGAAGAAGAAATGAACTTTGAAAGATGTGATAAAATAATTACCGCTTCTTAGGGTGTTTCCTTTTTATTTGAACAAAAGGGATCATTAGGTTTGATTTAAGATCAAAGAAATGTTTATATGTTGAATTTAGGGTAATTTTGAGGATATTTCAATAGGTTTTGACTGATCCAAATGTCTTTGGATGTGTGAATTTAAGGGAAGGGGAAGTACCCTTTTATAAGAGAGGTGAAGGGAACTTTAGGAAAAGCTTGAAATATTAATTTATTATAAAATTATTTTCAGTTTTTAATTAATCCAAATTGAGTTATTTAGAGGGTAATATGAGTATGGGCAGAAATCCTCTCAAAAAATAGGTTTTAGACATGTTTAGGTCTCCATTGTAACCTTATATTTTAGATTTAACCCTTAGTTAAATAGTTTAACTTCTACCACGTCTTCTTGTATTTTTATATTACATGGTTAATATAGTTACTATAAAATTCAAAAAGAACCTAAAGTTGTTTAT
Organism: Viscum album; assembly: GCA_963277665.1. Taxonomy (NCBI): domain Eukaryota; kingdom Viridiplantae; phylum Streptophyta; class Magnoliopsida; order Santalales; family Viscaceae; genus Viscum; species Viscum album. The sequence continues at coordinate 151,704,358 of OY728125.1, forward strand.
TAATTATATATATAACATTATATAAGTCATTTGGATGTATCATATATTTTTAGGTCAATTATATAATTTAATTAATTAGTATTTGATTTAAACACACATTTATGTCAATTTTGACACTATTTACTATTTGGTTTTTTTGAAAGTCATAAAGACTTTATTAATATGAAAAAAATACATTTAATAAACTATAACATATCATATTAACCTATAAAATTCTTGTATCGCATCAAAAGTTTCAATTTAAATTTGTTTTAATTTTTATAATATCAATTATTTTAATCTTTCATTAATAAGGTAATTACTGCATCATCATTGTGTCATAAATAAATTTAATTATTTAATGTCTAAAAATTATAAATAAAATACCATTATGTATGAACTATTCTTATCTTTCTAATAAATATTTATAGTTAAATTTATCTTATGTGTAACCCTATATTAAAAATGTTTTAGTTATTAAAAATTGAATTTAACACTTTTAACTCTTCTTTAAATAAAATATAATAAATGTCCTAATCTAACCCAAATGGATCAAAAATGATCTTTTTTTTGTCCTAAGTATAATTTTGGTCTAAAAAACTTATCTAATAGAATTAGGACATGTGTTGGGGAAATTTTATATTATTATAGTATTATTTATTCCTTAAATTACCCTATTTAATTTTTACCGTGGTAAATAAAATTCACAAGTTACTATTCACAAAAAATTATTTTCATCCTATTGAACAAAATTTTACATACTGATTACAACTTTGTCGATCAAATTTTTGAAATTCAATTCACAGAAGTAGTAAAATTATGTTTTATGCGGATTTGCAAATGTGCCTAGAAAGTGGGTAAAATACGTTAAAAAGTTCAATAAAATTGTATATATCCAATCTTATTATAAAATGACTCCAATGAATTAAATTAGACTAATATAGTTATTATGAATCTATTTTAAATTTAAAATAAATTTAAATAAAAAATAATTATTTAAAAGTCAGTTATAAACAATAACGTCTTGTTTTTCACTATTCGTCAAAAATTGAAAGATTTTAGAAAAACACAAAAAATTACCTTAAGATAATTTTAATATTACAAATCCAAAAATGAAGTCCATTTTGAAAAATAAAATTTCTATAATTTCTAAAAGTGGATATTACTATTCATAACTACTTTTTAAATGGCTAGTTTTATTGGTTGGGATGTGCTAGAACTCTCAACTATATACAGCGCAAGCTATTATATTATTCAAAGGGAAACATACCATGGAAGCTTGGGGTGTTACAAAAACACACCTATGAAACCTGATAGAAATTAATATCCTAAATGGGTGGATGATAATCCACCTCCTTCCAATTTCTGCAATCCTGCCTTCTCTAGTTTTGATGTTGTGTACAACCCCAAACATCTTCTCACACACTTCATATCCTGATGTGGGCCAATGATGTGCCCTTGAAATCAACATGAGGTGAAAAGGCTAAGATGTTTTTTATAGACTCTGACATGGATAGAATTTTTATGGTAAAACAGCCTGCCATTAGGATATGTTGTAGGATGGGAATACCTTCTTCGTTAGTTACTTTATTAGTTCAGCTCCACACTAAGGAAAATAAAAAAAATTGAACTGATGAATAGAAAAAAATATGAGAATGAGAGGGTGTCTAGATTAGTAACCATATGGAAGGGTTTAACCGACTAACTCAACATCCCTATCTTATAGGAACAACTATTGGAAGTCTATGCTGAAAATCTCTCGAATGAGTTATAGTCACCTCTAATCCCAATGAAGTATCCATGTGGGTTCTATGAGTTTTCTGAAATGGATAAAAATCTTGAGGAGCCCATTCAGTGAACCCGATCCAAAAATCCACTCATTCCCACATCATAGGAGAAAATTATAGGAAAATCATATGTTGCAGTTGTCACTATCAAGACAATAGCAATACCCATCTGAGCACTCAGGCATCTCCAAAACTACCTATAACCTCCTATCGAGTGGTGACAACCACAATAAAATACTCATCCAAAAGTATAGGGAACCTAATTTTACCTCATATTTGAGGAAAGGATTAAAAAATCATACTATTTTTTAAATGACCTAGTCCCTAGTTATTTTTTGGCATCCATGGACAATCAAATTCTCACTCTATCGCAACCTGTAAATTTTGATGATGTCAACCTCACTAACCATCCCGAATACTTCCATTTCCATAGAAGGCTAGGTCATAATATCTATTTTTGTTTCATATTCATAGAATTACTTAAATCCATGGTTAATTCAAGATAGGTGGTGTTATAAAACTCCTCAAATTAGGTGGATGCATAACCATTACCCAGTCATAAGAAGAAAGTTATTGGCACAAATTCATGGATAACCGTATGTGGAAGTTCAACAACTGGATGACTCAGAAAATAGCTGCTCAAGAAATTGAAACCATGAGATAACAACTAGTCATACCCAAAATATATCAAACAACTTATAATGATGTGTTTGATGCACCTCCCAAAGGTGGGAGTGAGAACTAGAATCAGGAAGAAATATAAGGGGAAGAGTTATATTCTACTCCAATGCAAGCTCTAACTCATGAATATTTCTTCCCTACAACATCTGTAGTACGAGCACCCCACCAAATGAAACCCTCATCATATTAATATATCATATTTGGCTCTTTCAACATGATACACTTGGATAAGCCCTTATCTAATGATGAATATTCCTCAGAATACAACTTTCCCACACATAACCAGGGAATGGGAGGCTGCATGTGTAGGAACAAAGGATATAATGGATAGCACGGGCATGGTCGGACCCAATATAACATCCATATCCCCAAAGAGGATATATATATATATATGCAGCTAAGACTCTTGGGAATGTTCTCCAGATGGCTCAAAAGAGGCACGGAGGCCTCCCAAAACCCTGCAGTGGTCATCTAAACCCAGTTGTCTTGTATGACATCCTAATGGGGGTTCGATTATCATATCAACCCAGGAAATAGGGAAGGTTATCGGGACCTATGACACTAGAATATGATACTCCCTTTACCTCTACATGAGCATCAGGCTCGTACAACTCAAATTCCTTGGCTCCAAATCCATATGTTCAGGAGAAACCCCCCATCGGGAAGAGTCGATATCTTGAAAAAAATTATGAAGTTCTAAAGCAGTTGGATGTTTTCCCATCCAGGATCTCAGTCCTTGATGTGCTCCATCATTAAAAATAACTCAGGGAGGCACTTTTTGAATCCCTCTAAATCCCACTAGAATTTGAGACAGAACTCACTAAAATCCATAATATCAAGTGTGGACTATATAAGAAGAATTCCATGTTGCAATTTCATTCACTAACCAGGACTAGGATGAATCCCTTAAATGCACATTAGGCCACTATATGTTTTGAGAAGACTCAATAATATCGATTCATTGAGGGCCCTGATTGATAATGGCTCTGGGATTAACCACATCCTAGTTTGAACCCTCTGACATTTTTGATATATCCAAGGGGACTTATCTCCCACAAAGATAACCATTCAAGGGTATGATAATCATGAGAAAAGACCTCTCATGAATATCAAACTCAAATCTTAGTTTGGGGACCACACATCTGAAACTACATTTATGGTTATCCAGTAAGAATCTAAATATAATTTCTTTCATGGAAGGCCCTATATTTATAGCCACTTTGTGGCACATTCAACATTCCATTGGTGTCCAAAGTACACCATCAATGGAAATTTTGGAATTCTTCATGGTGACAGCTTCCCCTTTGAAACTTCAGGAGCCACATATTCAGAAGTAAATTTCGATAAAAAGGGAGACAAACAACCAATATAATATGATAAAATATATGTTAAAGCCTCCAATAGTTTGGGAAACACGCCTATAAATATCCATATTATGATCAAAAATGAATTTTTAATCCCCATAAACCTAGTTGAGGTCATTGACCTGATCCCAAAGGTCCAAGCCCCTTCTTTACCCAGTGACGGTAAAAAAAGAAATCATCTCTGACATCTGTCTACAATGAATCAAGAAGTATGTGATGATAATGTCTCTTATCATGGCCTCCCTAACCCTGATGGTGATGGAGAAGCCCCCATATTTCCATCATAATATGAAAAATTCACCACAAACTCAAAATTGGTGGAAGATGAGGATGAACTTGGGAACTCCCCTCTCACGTTAAAAGAAGTTATATCCACCACTATCAATGATATTCTCCATATAAATATGGGAATAGGAGAGAAATTAAGACCTAATCATATTAGTGTTGACATTCCCCTCAAAGAGAAAGAGATATATATTTCATTTCTAAAGTATCATCAATATGTGTTCACTTGGAACTACACAGAAATGATTAGAATGAATATTGTTGTGGCTACACACTATCATGGCTTACCCGATGAGTATCAATTCATTAAGAAGGTAGCTAGGATGATTCACCCATATCATTCCACTAATGTAGAGGAGGTATTTGAGAAATTAATCAAATCCAAATTTTCTTGAGAATTAAAATACCCAAGATGTTTTTCTAACATCATCTGTGTTATGAAAAAGAATAAGTAGATTAGGGTCTGCATTGATTTTAGAGACCTTAATAAGAATTTATCAAATGATTAATTCCCAGTATTGATCAAAGAACTCTAAATAAATGAAAATTTTGGCTTCCAATCCTTCTCCTTCATAGATAGGTATTCAGGGTATAATAAAATAAATATATCCCCTAAAGATGAAGAAGTCACTTCCTACAGAGAAACTTAGAGGATGTTTTTCTATATTACCAATCTCTTCATCTTGAAGAACATTGGTTCCACATATCGGTGCACCATGAATCATATATTTAAGCTATTCTTGGGAAAAATAGATGAAATTTATGTCAATGAAATGGTTTTCAAGTCCTGATAGTATTGTTAACACTTCACAGATCTCTAAACAGACTTTTACAAGACGTGGCAACACATAATAAAGATGGATTAACTAAAATTCACTTTCAGGGTAACATCAGGGAATCTTCTTGAATTTACGATATGCCTCCAACGAATCTAGGTTTTCTCATAAAATACTAGTGTTATTATAGCAATTTTAACCCCTTTAAATCTCAAATAACTAAAGGGGCTCTAAGGGAACCTCACCTACGTTCTGCATTTCATAGCCAACCTCACCGAAAAATCTCTCCCCTTCATCATGTCAATGAAAAAGGGAATTTCATATTAATTGGAAGATGTCTACCAATAATACTTCAAAAGTCACAATAAGTATCTCTTGCACCAACTGGTCCTAATTCATCTAGTGGAAGGGAGTCCACTCATATTATATGTGGCCTTGTGGAATGCTCGTTGGGAACCCTCCTTGTATAGAAGAATTATTCGGGGATTGATAATAGTATCTACTATCTTATCTAGTCTATGCTAGGTACTAAGAGCCAAACTCTGATGTCGATAAGATTGGACTTTCACTCATCTTCACTATGAAAATGATGAGGCATTATTTGCATCATCATGAAGTCTATATGGTCTCTCGTATCGATCTTCTCAAGTATATCATTGGTCGTCCCATATTGACCGGGTGCTTGGACCAATGGGAGGTAATTCTACATAAATATGAAATTTAATTTGTATCGTAGAAGTTAATGAAAGGTAAATCCCTGGTTGATTTCCTTGCAGCACATCCTATCCCAGAGAATACAATGGTGGACACTAAGCTTCCAGATGAGTAGGTATTTTATTCCTATGGCACTCCCCAGACATGGGAGATGTACTTTGATAGCGCCTGCAAAAGTCTAGTCTACTAGAGGATGGAAAACCCAAGATTCAATTGGGTTGGTTTAGGGATTTTATTTTTCTCTCTAGAAAATAAGTTTTTTCCTACTCTTTCTTGCTATCTAAAGGCACCATGAATAGCGAGTTAGAATAACAGTCCCCCATCGCTAGCTTGGAACTAGACCTACATGTGCACATATCCTACCTAAATATCAATGGGAGTTCGAAACTAGTGATAAGTTATATCAATGTATAATATTCCATAAAAAGGGAAGAACCAACCCCTCTCATGGGATATAATAGGGGACTAATGATAGAGTTTCCTTTTGAGCCCACATTGCAACATGTTCTCTGGTTATAGAATGCTCGCGTTGATGCATTGGCTATGAAACCATGGTCTTGTTTGAACCTGATCATGCAGAAGAAATATTCTGTATAACACACCGAAGAATGGTCTCATTGATCATTAAATGTGGTATGGAAGAAATAAACCATGTGAAAATAACCCTAGAGTGTGATGAACCAATAAACACCCATGGATGGATGGAGCCATAATCAGTTATCCCCAAAATGAGACTCTCCCAAAAGACCGACCCATAAGGGAACAAAGTCAACTTCATTCATAAAACATCACCCTACAAGATAATAAAAATAAAAACATCACTCTAAAAGTGTGGATTTTATAGAATCCCCCTCAAATGTATAGCACAATGAGAGATTTTCACTGTCATAGAGCAAGTGCATATGGGATCTTAAAACACCCATCAATTTGAGACTAGGATCTCCAACCAAATCATAAGGTTGGGATATTACTGGAAAATCATGATACAAGACTATGTGTAATTCACCCAGAAATGTCATGTGTGTTAGATCCATGAAAAATTCATCCATCACCACTAAGAATTTCTATACACAGCTGAATATTCCTGGCCATTTTCCATTTGGGGAATGTATGTTGTTGGGCTATATCCCCCAACCACAGCTAAATAGTTAAAGTACATCCATACTACTAGAGAATTATTTTCCCAATGGGATGAGGAAATACTGCTCAAGTGATTTAGGATGAATAACGCCATCAACTACATAAATTCTCATATCATCCCCATTTTTAGATTCCCTTACACAATATTGATGGACAATGATGCCAACTTCTATTCTACAAAGTTGAAGAAACTATATGATGATTACAATATTGAGTCCAACCACTCAACTTTATATAATGTAGTGGAAAATGGAACGATAGAGGCCTTTAGTATGACTTTGCTAAATATACTCTAGAATATGGTGAACAAGGATAAAAGGTCCTAGCTAGAAAAACTCCTCTATCCTTTATGGGTCGACTGTACCACCATGCATACTGCTACATAAGAATCACCAAACTCATTGGTGTACAAGACCAATTCCCTATTTCCCATATAGTTCTAGTTTCATTTGCTCCAAATAGCCATTTGCAGACAGCTCTCAGATGATGGTAAATTGCACAAGCGACTGTAAAAATTGTAGCGGCTAGATGAGAATAGATTTCACATACTAGAAAACCTAGAGGTCCATCAGAATCATATCACATAGGCTTTAAATAAAAAGGTTCACCTCCATTCATTTCTCCAAGGAGAATAGGTGTTGTCTCTCAAGACCATAATGATACTGAGTCACTGAATTTGGAACCATAATGGGTAGAGATTTACATCATACATAAGTTCTATCATAACAGGGATTATTTATTAGATATAATGGATGGGTTTCATGTTACACTCCCCACAAATGTGATATTTCTCAATATATAGCTTTCATAGTTGTTGTAATAGGGCTTCAACATCAGTATAATCCCCACCAATTCTTCCTGGTCACATGATGTTAAACTGTCGATCTCATCCGGATCACATGATGTTAAACTATATGAAAAATTCCTGATCACAAGACATTAAACTATAAAAACTCTTCTAGATGACATGATATTAAAATATACCAATTAATCCTAGTCACATGAAATTAAACTATATGGGATCATCCTCGTTTTATGACATTAGAATACACAAGATCATCCTGGCAGTAAGACGGTAAACTGCAAAACACCTAAAGTCCTAAAAATAAGACTATAAACTTCATGGTACCTCATGTCCTTACCACATAATGTTAAACCGCATGGTTGAGGTCCTCATTGCATGACATTAAACTCCACAGAAAGAACCATATCACTAATGACTAGCCATATACAAGCCAGATTTGTATGATGAAAGGATGATATTTCCCAATCCCCATGTGAGAGTCAGCTCTACATAGGGAATTTATCCATTCAATAACTATATATTTCTTGATTCCTTCCAATGTAGGATATGTGGGGACACTCAAACCTCGAGTTTTGGGCCTATCCACAACCTACATTTTCCCTCACGTTGTTTAATCCATGTCCTTTCCGCATGACATTAAACTACATGAGTTTTATAGAAATACATACATCTTGATTCTCAATTTAAATGTGACATGTAGGGATGCATCGATCCTATATCTTGGTCCTATATCCACACGATGAAAAATACCCATGCCCTAACCTTCATTTTCTTTTCATAGTGAGAGGTACCCTTCTCATTCCTTTTTTCTCACACCAAGCATAACTCACATGAGCATTGGAATTTCATTAAGGGTTTCCCCTATACAAACAAGGTATAGAAGTTTTTTAAAGGACCCTCATGATTCTAAATGAAATATTGTAAAATATATACCATGAGTCCTTTCATCTTGATGTTAAACTGCATGGCTGTAGTCCCTAACATGACACAAAGCTACACATTCCTATGGACTTCACCCTAGAGGGCCACTATTTCTCATGTTGGTCTTCTACCACACCTCCATTCAATAACTAATTGTGACTTGATTCATGAAAACACATGATCTATGGAGATGTCTAAATCTCAAATCCAATATCTAGTCATGAAAAATAAAAAAAATACCTCTCCATTTATAGGTCAGACTTGAGTAGGAAATTCATCACCCAAGAACTATGTTTGGATTGATTCGTATTAGAATATGATTCGTAGTGACACTCGAATATCAATCCTTAGTTCCATCCATAATTCCCCTTTTCACATAGGTAAACCCATGTTCTTAACTCAAGATGTTAAACTGCACTTCCCCTCAAGAACTATGTGTGGATTGATTCATATCATCAGAGGATACATATTGATGCATGGATTTCCAATCCTAGGCCCAGCTATAGAAATCAAAGGATACAATGTCCACCTCTATGTAGGAGTCAGAGTTGCGTAGAGAGTTTCTCATTCAAGAACTATGTGTGGTTTGATTCCGGTCAGCACAGGATACATAGTGACATCCAGGTGTCCAATCCTTAACTTAACTACAACAACCAATAAGAAATGGGTCCCAAATAAATAGGTAATGATTCATAATGGCTCATGTTTCTTGTGTATAATCCATATCTATGTACAAATGTTTTTTACATAATAGGTCATGCACACTCTTTTCAAATTGGTTCCAACATCCTTACCATATAAAATTAAACTTCATGGAAAATATCATTTCTACATGATGTTAAACTTCATGAAAAACATTCTTACCAAACGACAATAAACTACATAGAATACATCCCCACTACATGACAATAAACTGTATAGACCATCAACCATTTTTCATCCCCTATCAAAGGAACATAAGAGCCTTACCTGGGTCAACTAGAGTAAGGGGTGCCTCCATCACCTTTTAGGTACCCCCATTAATAAATCATACATCATTTACAAAGTATCGCAAGTTTCCATTAATCTTCCCTGGACCTTAGAAAGGATAAATAGATTAAATGGACCCTCTTCATGAATATGCATGTATTCCCATGGATCCTACATATGTTCCTATGGTCGTCAACCAAATGTATCACTCTACAAAATGTAAATTCTAATCCTTGTACACCATGATATCATCATGGTAGAACTCAACACCTTAGTGTGATCTGAACTATTCCTAGTATGATTTTTACATATCATTACGCATGACCTTAGAATCTTGTTTCATGGTTTACAGTATTATCATCCCCTCTTCAGAAAGATGATGAGGTATTATCATCCCTAGGTATCTTAATTTATCTATTGTGCACCATCCCCCATATTAGGTCCATCTACACCCTGACCTTAATTTTCATGCGATTTAGTCAAAGATTTATGAACTTACACTCTATCCAATAATGGTCCATATCGTAATAAATTAAGTTGTTAGTGAAAGAGACATTAAACTTGTCAGTTTAAAAACCAAAAAATTGAATCCTGGTTAAAATTCAAGTCTTTTATCACTAAAATCTTCCTATTTAGAGTTTAGGAAAAAATCTAGGCACGAATAAATGAGGAAGAAAGATCATATTATTTACTCTACATCCCTAGTAAAAGACAAACAATTCTCACTAGAACCCCTAGTTCAGGAAAAAATTGGAGTAATGATTTGTCGCATCTCCTCACCATGAGAATATGTTTGTTAGGAAATGAGACAATTTTTAGGTTACTTGAACCCTTATTGGATATTACACTTTCTGCAAGTCACACCTCATGATTTGGGTACCTCAGATCATCATAAACCATCCATGGTCTTTATAAAAAATATCTGGATTCATGGGACCCTTATCTTGACTATGAATGTATGAATATGGCTCATGCATGTGCAGTTATGGTCATGAACCAAATGTGTCACTCCACATAAAAGTGCATTCTTATCCTTGTGAGCCCTAACATCATCATAGAAAAACTCAACAGATCAGTGTGTCTAAAGTACTCATGATATGAATTTCTCATATCATCCTCCTAATATGAGTACTTAAGACCATGACATAGAGTATTAATACCAAAGTATCCAAGTGGTTTTGACATCCTCAACGTTACTTCACCGTGTTTTTACCCTTTCTCAAGCATGGAATGCAACAGTCAATTCCCAAACCTTTGATTGCCCACACCTCATGATTCAAAACCATAAGTTATAAGGCTCGATCATCATGATTAAGAGATGAACTATCCTAGGGGGTGGAACCCTTTGTAGATAGATTTTCTCCCATACACAACCTCACCATATATATGTTTAAGTATTCATAAACCTTTCATGGCCCTAGGAATGGAGTGGAGATATTATGTTTCTTAACAATGATACTGATGCATAATGGCATTAACCCACTAACCAAAAGAATATACACCTTCCAAAATGGAGGGAAAATCCTTGTGATTATTAGAAATGTAATGGAGGAACATGGAATCTCAGAATGTCACAAGACATACCCAGTATATCTTCCCCATCCTATTATCATAGACTCAAACTTTTGGGTCATGACATACATCACCCATATTTCAACTATACAGGAAGATCTAACATCCCTAGTATTTTTACCTCATCCTATATAACATCCATAAACCTTCCATATCCATTGGGAAAGATACCTGTATTCAAGGGACCCTTTTCTTGACTATGAATGTATGTTTATGGCTCATGTATATGCCCATATGGTCATTAACCAAATGTGGCACTCTGCAAAAAAAGGATTTCTAATCCTCTTGAACGCCAGTAACACTATGGTTGAACCTAATACTCCAAAGTGGTTTGGTTCATTCCTATCATGTCTACACCATATCCTAGCATCATTTATCATGTTCATGCTAAAATAACCTACACTATAGTAATAGTAGGTCCGATTTAAAAAACCCTAAACAACAGAAATGGTTGGTACGAGCTAAAATACCCTAAACTGCAGTAATTGAATGTTCAAGATAAAAAAACCTAAAATATAGAAATATAAGGTATGAGATAAAAGATCCTAATCTGAAATAATATAATTTTCAAGTTAAAATATGATAAACTATATAAATATAAGCTTTGAGATAAAATACCATAAACTATAGTGATAGTAGGTCTGAGATAAAAGAACCTAAACTAAAAAGATAAAATGTCCACGCTAGAAGACCCTAAACTATAAGCACAACAACAATTTCGTATAAAAAATATAAAATCTTGTAAAGGTATGCCATATGGACTTAGAAAAAATCGAACTTCTCTCACTAATCCTATCAGATTCGGAAAAATAGATATCACTCTCCCTTTGGGACACATATCCTACCCCAGAAATCCTTCTACAAATCAAGTGATCTCAAGATAGCCAGAATAGTTTATTCCTGAATAATATCATGTTGGTGGGTGTTTATGAGCATTTATCAAGAAGGAATTCGTTATAATTTCAACATTCAAATCTTGAAATTTTTTAACATAATATTTTGAAAATTATTGGTATCGTTGTTGATTCATATAATATCAGAGTAGAAAAATATCATGCATATCACAGGATGCGAAAAAATTTAACAAAAATATGGAATGTTTTGGAAGTTTCATTCATTGATAATGTGAAAATAATGAGGAATCTACATGTTTCAGAGTCTCTACAAGAATCTCAACAAAAACGAAGTATATTGAATTATGAAAAGATTCAATATTCCGAAGTAGCCAAGTCTATGAGGGTCTGTTGGGAAGTATCGATTGAACGCTAGAGTGCCACTCACCCTATCCCTTCTGTTTCTACTTTAGGATAGAGATTATCAACCAAAGTAGTCAACTTTTTAACACTCTTGAAAAATTTCCTATGATGATGATGATGTTGAAAGGTCAGACCTCAAATGAGTTATGATTTCCTCATGCCTCGTTTTTTTGTAGTCCAGTTATCTATCTGAGTTTTCAGTCTAGATATCAATTGATAACCCTTCTCTAATTCCTTTGATATCTCCATAATCTTCCTAGAAAGAGGAGCCTCGTTTGTCAGATTTTTTTAATTAATTTAATTCATTTCCAGATATTTTTTTATTCATAATGATTTTCATCATGGTTTTATATAGAGGTTTTCGGTCAAAAACACCTGGCCCCAAGTCATTAAATAAATGATCAAGGAATTCATTTTGGTAATGGAATACTTCTAAAGGGGTCTTAGTAATCAAGGCATGAATATGTTTCTATATTAGACTAAAGTGTGTTTTGTCCTCAATAATTGATGGATCAGGTGTGGTGGGAGGAGGAATAACTAGTTGAGATAATAAGGGTGTAGTAGAAGAATCCCCATATGCTCTTCCCTAAATAGTAATATCATTCCTAGCTTGTTTTGGAGGACCAACATCCTTAATATATTTTGTTTCACTATTAGAATTATCATCACTAGAACGGGGAATCTTCCTTGATGTCTCACCTATATCTTTGATCAAATCCATCATCACCATTGATAGCGGGGTTAGTGAGGGAAAAGGCTTGTCCACGTGATGGACCAGCCATCTTACCACACCATATAGATAAGCTACTACCCAAGCCTAGGCATTATCTGGGGTATGGAAGGAAAGTGAATCAATAAGAGGAAGTATAATCACAACCTCATATCTTCATGTTCCATCATCATCCAAAACAGGTAGATGAACCTAGAATGTCGCTCACGCAGAACGCCAGCCAAAGTGGGGAGACCTGTTGGGTATATCCAAATTGATGAGAGAATCAGTAGGGTGAATAAGGCTCATAGATATTTAGCTCGACTACCATGGCTACATGAACCCTCATCCAGAAGAGATATCGTGTATGACCTTTCATCAAGGGAACGGTGGTCTTTATTAATAATCATCCCAACTGGTGCATGGTAAGGGGTAAAATAAAAGTTATAAAATAATCTCAGCACATCGTTAACCTTGGAAGGGCTTAAAGACATGTTTTCAACCCTAGATATTTCCATCTTTCTAGGATGTGATATGGATTTATGGATCCTAGTGGAATTATAGTATTTATAACAATAGAAATGATCCCTTATCCAGCTAAACAAGATCTGGAGAGGACCAATGATCCTATAAGGGGTGATTCCTTGTTGAACATGTCTCAGGATTTGATAAATTCATGCAAGTAATGGTACTACAAAATTGAGGTGATTTCCCTTCACAATCTATGCAACCATGACCAATGTGCTGACACAGATCCCTGAATTCACATCCCCATCTAGAAAAATACATTCATTAAAAAACATGGCCATAAATCCTTCCAGGATGAGGTCCATGGTGACCTTTGAGTTTACTCAGTATCCCCATGAGGTATAGTCCCCATCTTCCAAGATGGCCCAATATAATCCAACACTATCATAGACTAGATGATAAGGGCACCGATGAGGGAGTATGGTATTTTTCTTGACCCCATTATAGCAAAGAACAATATTTATCTAGTCCTTAAAAAAAATAAGTGAGCACATTTTCAAATCCTTCTTCAATTTCTCCTTTATAATGGTAATAATTTCCTTCACCAAAACTGTAGTCTACAAGGGATCTTCGCAAACAACTGTAGTAGAGAGAAACTCATCATACATCTTTCTAAGAGGGTGAAAATCACCCAGTTGATATATGTTCCATAGGTTGATTCCCACTTCACCATGGAAAAATAGAATGATTTAGTACTGGGGCACTAATGGATGATCATTTCTAAAAGGAGATCAGGCTAGCGGTAGATGATGAATTGGGAAATCCACATGGATTCATAAAGGTTAATCCTATATAACTAATCAGAAAACTCTATGAAAATTTTTTTAACTTAGAAGGGAAATTTCCATTCATCAGTAAATTTACCTCCATGATGGAGATCCCATTTCATACTCCATCCGCTGCTAGGATTATTCATAGAGGAGGAAAATATAATTTAATAGTTCTGAGTGATTGTTTAGTAAGAGAAATCACAATCATTTAATCCCAAAGGAGAGCTTTCCATAATATAAGTAAAACCCTAAGGTTTAACTAAAACCAGATGTATTTCCTCTAAAAAACATTATCTGAACACACCAAGAAGGATTTGAAACCCAGGGAGATGAAATATTTATTTTTGAAGGAGGTATAACAGCATCCTCCAGCAAACCGAACCTATATATAAAAATTTTATAAGATATAGGATAATGAATAAGGATAGAATACATGAACCTCTTTAGAATATTGTTATCAAATTACATGTTATATCAAGGTTTGACATTGACATTTATAGAAATCATATCCCTTTGATTGGTCACAACTAAGGAACCTCAATGAGAATCAGAATCCATTTGAATAGGATTAAGTGGCATATGTTAGATAGATAAAACAAAATATTATAAATGTAAATACATAATAAATTGGTAGAATCATGTGCATCACATGAATCAATAAATGATTTTCAAATCGTAAATGGATTTTGCAAATCACATGACCCCTAGAGGTCTCTCAAGTCACATAAACTCACAGGGAATCACGCATTCTCATGACCCATTAAAGACTCATGATTGAGTGACCTTGACATGGTCACATGATCCATATGATAGCCAAAGGATCATATGATCAGGCTAGTAGACCCATTGGAACCCTCAAGGCAATTTCATCCCCATGGATGAAGTTCATGAAATTAACAAAATATAGTTCGTAGTTGGTTTGGTAGGGAACCTAACCAGAGATGGTATTGCAAAATAGTTCTCTTGAATGCAGGCACATGGTGAGTTCTTATGATTGGGACTTGCATAATGTTCTTATGTTGAGGTAATAGGAAATAATCAAGGAAATAGATCTCTAGGAATTATTAGTTACTAAAATAAGTCACTCTATGCCCCCTATTTATAGGTAATCTCACGAAATACGAAGCATCTCCTGACATACCAAATATCACCAAAGACATCAATTCATGACAACTCCAAAGTCTTAGGAAGATACATGCTTTCCTTATCAATAATTCCTTGTTCCTACAAACATTGATCATAAGGGGGTAAATGTTTTTATTCCCTCCAAATGAGCATTTAAAAAGTTACAGAGGATAAAATATCTAGATATGGGTATTATTTTCTTGGAAATAAAAGAAAGAAGAAGGTGTCCAACGCCTATGGATCACATGAGCCTCCACGGGATAGGCGATTGCATGACCATAGTAAGTTCATGTGAAGGTACCATGTGTAGCACATAACCTGTAGTGGATCCCATAAAGCCCCTCTTGAAAATCCCTTCTACTCTTGCGAAGGATCCCCAGACAACCAATGGTCATTAATAGGTATCCATATAATCTGCCCAAGGCCATGTGTATCATAAACTAGTGGATACCTGAAAAACCATCCATAAGTCCTTCTAAAATAGGAGGAAATTATCCAAAAGGTGGGAGCCTATTGCAATCGAGAAACATACGTTATGGATCACTGACAGATAGATTTATTTTCCTTGAAAATATCTAATCAAACTCGTGAGACCCCTACTCCTTTTTAAAATAAAACAAATGAAGTAAAGGTAGGATATGTGGGATCCTATCATGGTCATAAATGTCACTTGATGCTCCCCTGGAGACCTGTAAGTCACTGTGACACACCGGTGACATGTATGCCTCATATTGTGAAGGCCCATTGACATGTTATCCTCATCACGCAAAGCGCATCAGACATGTTCAATCAACACCACACTCCCCCTTCATCTCCCTAAATAAAATTATGTGGAATTATCCATGAAATTATAGTCAATCTCTACAAGACCCCCTTTTGGTCATGCAACCAATCACCAAGCAGAAGATTGATTTTCCTTGAAAAAATTTGAGAAATCTTACATGATTCTTGATCTTTTTAAAATCAAAAAAGGATATAAAAAGTGTAATGAGGAAAGATCCCTTCATGGTCGTAAAACTCTTATGGCATGACAAATCTACATGAATCATGATCTTATGAAAGCCCCTAGACAAGGCTTAGAGCATTATTATATTTCCAATCAATAGAAATTCTAGTCTCGTGAAGTCTCTTAGAAATTCCAATATGAAAATATTGAATCAATTCAACATACCTATATGATTTAAAAATTCCCCATTAATTAGAAATAATCTAAAAATGGAGGTGTTAATAAGAGGGACTCATAGTTGCTGAAAATCATGTGATTCCCTTGTAGTGATCAATGATAGAGACTAAGGAAAACACTTGACGTCAAATCCCTTAACTAACTCCAACCTGGATTTTCATGGGAAAAATTGAGAAATGTGGTTAAGAACTAGGGTGGTGAGGCCTATAAATCATGTACCCCAGTATGAAAAATACATCGCTATTGCTAGCACATTACCATGATGATCTAGATGAAAGTTTGGCCTCATTGCATCCTGACACATCAATGCTAGAGAATATTTATTAGAGTAACTAATATTGTGACCGGAAATCTTCCCATCAGGTAAGGTACTGGTGGATAGAAGGACGAATCATGTAATATTCATAATTACTTCACGTGATCACCCCATAGATCATGTGAATGGCTTCTGGAAGGACAT
Organism: Viscum album; assembly: GCA_963277665.1. Lineage (NCBI taxonomy): Eukaryota > Viridiplantae > Streptophyta > Magnoliopsida > Santalales > Viscaceae > Viscum > Viscum album. The sequence goes on from OY728125.1 coordinate 151,721,382, forward strand.
GTGATGAGAATCATGCACTTCTTTCATATCACATGAGACATAAAATAAGATAACATTGAATAAATATAAGTAATTTTCAATATAATGGAGAGAAAAAACACTAAATAAAAGATACTTATGCAAATAACATATATCTTGATCCTCATACGATTCGCATGAACCACCAAGGTCATACAACAACACCAGGACTTGTCACCCAGATCACAAAACACTACTTTGTCATAATATGCAGATCTTATAAAGTCATATGTACATGTTAAAGAAAGTCAAATGGATCCCCATTAGCTCACCTTCTGAGTCTCATGAATCCCTCTAGTCTTGTCATCCTATCCTTGTGATGCTTTTTATACATGCCATCTGACCCACATGGAGGCACTAGTTCATGTTAGTTGAGTCTCATGGTAGCACCCGATCATGTTAACTAACTCTTGTGATGCCCTCTGGGCATGCGATTCGGGTATCGCAATACCATCTATACATGTCAGCTGGGACATGCGATACCCTCTAATACATGAAACATTAACTCTCATGATGCCCTCCATATGTTTTTGTCTACTATTGTGATGACACATGGGTGAGTCCACTAGATCATGTGACACCCTATAGACAGGTTATTCGGGTCATGCAATGGATTTTCATACCAACTATCCTGGTCTTGTGACTTCCTTTAAGAAAATAGGTTAGATCAATTGGAAATCCCAAGATTTGATAACTTTTTTGATCATCAGTGTGTAATCCCTAATTAAAGGGAAACATCAGTGTGTAAGCCCGAATCAAGAAATTATAAGGAATCTAATTCATGTCATAACTAGGATATGTAGGATGCCTCTTTGAGACTTGAGCACTATATTTACCATCCAAAGGGTTGTCTCAGTATATAAGTCCCACATCCACAAGCAATGAGACTGGTCATTTCTCATTCCTTGTTTCTCACACCGAGCATTGACCATGTGATCTTAGGGACCTTCAATAATCATATCATTTGCATCATAATATTCTAAAATTATCAAGTCATCCTCAGACTGTAAGCATCGATCATCAGAATAATAGGATATATATCGCATATAGGTTAATGTCAGAGTGTAAGCCCTAAAAAGGGAAATGTTATTGTGTAATCCCTGATCAACAGAACTATGAAGAATCTAATTCCTTATATTATTAGGATATGTAGGATGCCTATTTGAGTTCCAAGATATATATTAACCATCCCAAGGGATTTCTCAGTACATAATTCCTCCATCTATATGCAATAAGGTTGATCATTTTCTACCCCTTTTTCTCGTACTGAGCATAGCTCACGTGGTCATAGGAAGCCACAATGAACACCTCATTAGAATAATGAAATCTCCACTAGCCAGGTAATTTTTAGTATGTATGCTTTGATGAGTGGTACGATATAAACACCCCTACAAATATGGTAATCTATCGTGGGTCATGTCCCAAGGGTGTGAATGAGCTATAAATACTTTGATTCTCACTATAACTGAGATAAGTAAGATGTATCTCTAGGACTCGATACTGAATAACTTGTTCCTTAGAGCACTCATTTATGTCATTTTCTTATAATGTTAACTGTATAGGTTTGAAAAACTATGTGGGTTTTGATTCCTTACATAACAGGATACGTAGGACACCTTATAATGGCTCACTCCACTTATCAGCATATCAGCCGCCTCCTTTTATGGAAGAAAATATCGATGTACCTAGTTATATGGATTCATCTTATAAAACAATCATCTACCACTCATAAATGGATGAATAACCTCATAAACAAATATATAGATTTTCTAAAGAGTTCCCCTTCCCCATGTTTGTTAATGAGATCATGTTTCTTTTGTATTCAAAGAGAATTAACCTATAATCACTTTATTAGAAAAAAAGGTCCCTTACTGGGATTATGAAGAGATTCTCAAACATATATTAAATCTATAATAGAGTCCTTGAGCATCAAAAATTCCCCCCAAAAGGGTGTGATGAGACCATCCTCCCATCCTCTCAACCAATGTGATCCCCTAAGAATCATTGGATCGAAAAACCCAACTAAACACCTGCCTTTGGAACATAGGTTTGTATCCAGTTATTTATGAGGGAACCATTGGGAGTTTCCCTTAAAAATTAAAATGGTGACCTGGTATTAATGATTATTCAAGAGATAAAACCACCTATAATAACCCATCAGGTCAAATCGAACCCACCTTAATGAGGCTTCCTTAGTTATCTCTTCTCCATCGAAATAGAAACATTATTTAGGCTTGTATAAACACAAAATGCATAATATAATCCCTTTATTACAATATCCCTTAACAATAAGGTTTCATACTGGCATCATCATCCTATGTGCTCGAGGTATATTTCTTTGGATTTCTAAAATTCAACATATATAGAACATACCATGGCCATGGATTTATTTAGGTTGTTTCATTCCCATTAAATGGACTAATATATAATCTTATATTAAATAATATAAGATGAAAATATTTTTTGACTTTATTCATTAATGCAGTATCACTCTTGACACACCCATCGTATCATACTCTACATCAAATATATGTCATCATGATTTTCATCAATACATCAAAGTACATGAATAATGACATCAGTTAAAAATATTATTAAATTATAAGGATCAATACACACATTTGTAGATATGAGCATCCAATAAAACATATGAATGTTGATTTCCTACTAGTGGGATGTGTTCTTATAATCTCTTGCACTAGAAATTAGCAAGGGCATACACTATGATAAAGTTCTTAAAATTTCTATGAGTCTCCACCCTTGGTAGCCTATATCATTTTCATCTCATCAAATGATATCATCCGACTATAGAACATATACATACTAATAATATACTGGAACTTCTAGGTTCTCATCATAGAAGGTAAATGTCATGACTATTGTTATAGTTACTCGTTAGAAATTATCACATCTATTTAATGAAAAATAATAATCATTAGGTGCTAATAATTTTGTTAATATTCAATATAATTAATATAAGTAATCCTAATTTACACATAATTTGGTTCTTGGTCACCAACACTAATAGTCACCCACTTTCACTAGAGACAACTACTAAAAACCTTCAATCTTCAAGCCCTCACAAGATTCCCAATATTATAATGTAGGTAGGATTTAGTAAAGTGAGTTTCCATATTTTCTTATATGGAAAATTATCTCCCTAAAAATTCACCCATTTGAGAAAAATATCTCAATAAATGGTACTTCTAGATTATGTGATTTCACTATTGTTGTGACATTGGCTCCTTTACGGGAGCCACTACTATAGTATTTTCCTAGTATGATGTGACATGGTCTATACATATAAGAACCACATAAAGATCTAGGAAAAATTTTCTATATCCAAATACATTCTTTCTCAACATATGAAGCTATTATATACCTGGGTTGCATTGTACTGTCAGAAAAAAACTATCTGCTTTTAACTCTTCTGAATCATTTCTCCACTATTTGTAACGACCCAAAATTTCATTAATGGAAAATCCCTCTTGATCCAGTTAAATGTTTCTTTATGTTTTTATATGATGTCAACTTCTTTAGTTTAACGTCAAGATTTGTGACCGTTACTTTTATAGCCGTTGAACAGTGATCATCTGGGTAGTTTAAATATAAGGATTTAACGAACCAATTTTCTACTCAGACAAAGGAAGCGATGGCCTCATCCAGTAGAATTGCCCCTTACGAAGCCCATTTGTCGGAGCTCAGAAAGGAGGTGGCGTCTTTGGGATTTGCCCTTGACCAAGCCCAAGCTGAGCTTCATCAAGTCAAGCTCGAACGTGATCGTCTACGGGAAAAATGGAAGTTGATAGAGATTACCACTCGAGCGATGTTATCCGAGCAACCCCAAGAGTCTGTCACCATCGCACACCTTACCCTTAGGTCTTATGCGGCTATTTTAAGGGGTTATGTAACAAATAAGTAGCACCATGTTCATGTACATTATTTTTTTGTATATAATAATGAATATAATTTCTAGTCATTTTTGATGCATTGTAATTAGTTTTTAAAGTACAAATGATGTTTTTAGTTATTATTTAATTAAGAATTATATTTTATTAAATTAAAGGATTTTTGAATTAAATAATATTTTAATAAAATATTATTATTAATATTAAATTAATTTTTATTAAATATAAATGATCTTATAATTTTATGAATGCAATTAAAATTTTTATTAAGGTTTGAAAGCCATTTCTGTCAAAACCCGTGAATTTTTATAAATGTCGGTTTTTATTTTAAAAGTGAAAATTCACATATTTAGAAAATTATGTAGATAAAATAAATATTATTTTTGGAATCAGGACGTCGAAATTATCCAACGGTGAATTTTTCATAATTTTCTGAGACAGTCAAATTTTTGGGTAAAAATTAAATACCATTTAAATATATAATGTGTTTTATGACATCATAATGACCCAATGGTGATGTAATAAAATACCATAATCCTTATGTTCGGCCAATATGTGTTTTATCAATAAAATAATGAGGTTTTGGGTTTGTTTGACTCACTTTTCAAAGCATTAATGGAGCCCTCAAGACTTATTCAACACTTTGCCTTTTTAAATTAATTTCCATGGGAGTGTGACTCACCTCCACATAAGCAACCCTATTTTTTTAATAAGTTCGGACCTTGGCCTTGTAAAATATTGTTTTCCTCTCTCCTTTTCCAGAAACCATGGGCAAATACCATGGGATGGTTTGTGGTTTGGATTATTTTAATATAAGGGGTCCCAAACCTAAATAATAAAGAATTCTCTCACTTTTCCTATATAAACCCACCCAAGCTCCCACTTTCTCCTCACTCAAAGCCCTTGAAGTTCGTCCAACCTCTGCCCTACTCTCTCTAGAATCCTCTCAAGGTGCCCCAAGCTCCCAAGAAGCCTCTCACAAGCCTCTCTCTAGCCTTTGGATGCACACTTCCAAGTAAGGGTTTTTTCTTCCTTTCTCATTTTTGTCAATTTTCTTTAAGTTGTATTGCCCTTTTAATTTCATTTATGAATGTTGGGGTATGGTTTCGCACCTCTCCCATACTGCCCTTTTATAGTTTGAATGATGGGAGACCCCTTTCTCTCTCATTAAATGCCTCCCATGTACACCCGTTACTATGCCGAAATTCCGAAAGGAACCTTTTTCTCCTCTTTTATATTCAAGCAATACTTTTGTATCATGAATCTAAATTCCATTTCTATTGTTGGGACATGTATATATATGATCTCATTACTGTCCATTACATGTAAATATGATGAGGAACCCCTTTATCTCTCATCAACCTTTTTTATGGATTCTTATGTCACGCCGTTATGATGCCGAAATCGCACCAAATTTCTAAACCAATGTCTTTGTGTAGTGAATACCATGCCCATTTCTCCATCAAGGGTATTCACCATTATGCACATATACATATTGATTTTAAAGTTTCATGTATGAATTCCACATTCCTTTATCATGGAAGAAATGATTATGTTTTATGAATCCATGTTTTATGATCCATGTGGCACACTTATGCATGAAATGAAATGTTTAAGAAGGGTGCGCCCTGATAGCGCTCCAATGCATTGGGTAAAGTATAGTATCATGATACGTCATGTGCAATGAGTGTTGACTCATGCTAATTCAAGTGCAACGAGGGTTTACTCGTGCTTCAAGTGCAATGAGGGTTTACTCATGCTCCATGTGCAATGAGCCTTGGCTCATGCTAATTCAATGTTAAGTGTTGTTGCCACATTTCCATGTTATGATTATCATGCTTTATCATGCCTTTATGTTCATGTCTCTCTTATGCTCTATTGATATGCCTATTGCCTAACATGTATTGTACTCCTCATGTTATTCATTATGTACTCCCTTACTGGGCTTTATAGCTCACCCTTTTCTTATGCATGTCCTCAGGTTATCCCATGCAATGCTAAGTACGAAGGAATGTAGTGGTCATGTAAAGGAAGTTTTCAATAAGGATGTTGTATTTCAAGTTTAAAGTTTTTATGTAATGATCCTAAGCCCCAAAGACACTAAACCTCTCGATCTTCTTTGTTGTATCAAGTGAAGTTTTATGTAATAAAGCATGTTTAAGTTGTAATAAAAAGCAGGGTTGTCATAGTTGGTAGCAGAGGATAGGTTTAGTTATTTTTGGGATTAGGAAACCCTAGTAAAGCCTTAGATACAAGACTAAGCATAATAAAAACATCCCTAAATTTTGGTAAATACTAAGTAAGTGGTTTATCAAACAAATACATCCCTGTCTGGATACGAGCAGGTAGAGGCGGCTCTGGCACAGATGTATCCTAGGGGTAAAACCCGAAAACACCGCTTTGAGCTAGACTCGAACGGGAACTGGTGCACGACAACGGGCCTTGCTGCACTCTTGGTTACGACACTCCCGGGGGATATGTTTTGATAAATTCACAATCTTAGTATGAACCCTTATTAAGGGAAAAATGCCCCTAAGAATATATGTTAGAAGGTAGATCATGAAAAGCCTAGGTTGAATCCTATAGACTCATGAGTTAAAGAGATTAAAGTTTATTTATAAGTCATCAACTTTTGTCTTTGGATTACCCTTTATGTGTTACCCCTAACTTTCCTTTTATTCCAGCCAATGGCCGGTAATAGGAGAACTCGGGCTAACAACCGTTGTGAAGATCAGTGTGACGATTGTACCAATGAGATGCCCAATCCAATGGGAGCGGGAATCGCGAACTTTGTCACGCTCCTCTCTCAGCTAACTCAAGTTTTGAATAGAAACACTGGTCAAGAGGAACGTTCAACCCCCCCTAAGAAAGAACAAGTCGCTATTGAAAGCTTCATGAGACAAAGGCCTCCTACTTTTAGTGGATCATCTGATCCCACGATTGCTGAACAATGGATCAACTCCATTGAAAAGATATTCTCCATACTCCAATGCTCTGAAAAAGAGAAGGTTCTCCTGGCGGCTTATCGTATGGAGGGTGAAGCTGATCAATGGTGGACGTTGATCAAAAATACGAAGCCTGAGGAGGAGATCGAGGCTTTGGAATGGAAGGTATTCCGGAAGATGTTTTTCGATAAATATTTTCCACGCACCCTCCGTCTTAAGATGGAAAGGGACTTCCTTTCCCTCAAGCAGAAAGATGAGGAATCTGTGGGAGCGTACGAGGCAAACTTCACAAGGCTTGCACGATACGCTTCTGGCTTTGTCGTTACCCCCGAATGCAAGGTTGACCGCTTCTTTGGTGGGCTGAAGCCTAGCTTACGGAAAGCATTAGCGATCCGTGACTTCGACAGCTATGAGGAAATTGTCCGATGTGCCCTTAAGGTTGAAATGGAGATCGGAGAATCACAGGGGTATCATGGGGACAAGAAGCGGAAGGTGGACTTCAATGCTGGTGGTCCGATGGATAAATCCAACGGCGCTAAGAAATTCCAGCACCCCACTTGCCAAAAGTGTGGAAAGAAGCACCCTGGAAATTGCCTTAGGGGGACAAGAAAATGCTTCAAGTGTGGAAGAGAAGGGCACCTAGCTGTTAACTGTCAGCAAGAAGGACCCGCGGCTGCGACGGAGGGGAGGAACGCTCCGTTCGAACCTCAACGCGTTGTTCAATGCTTCAAATGCAAAGAACCGGGTCATTTTGCGAATCAGTGCCCTAATCCAAGGGTTATCGGAGGCAATCAACAACCTCCAAGACAGCAAGGAAGAGCTTTTGCCATCACTTCTGCCGAAGTGAACCCCGACAACGAAGTGGTGACAGGTACGCTAGTTATTCATTCAAGAATAGCGAACGTACTTTTTGATTCAGGTTCTACGCATTCTTTTATATCTCAAAAGTTTAGTAGAATAATCCCTGCACCACCACAAGTCATGGAAGTAAAGATGTCGGTGAGTACGGAAAATGGGGCAATCATTGCATCCCATGAGTATAAGTCCTCCCCTGTTATAATCTGTGGATTGAATTTCCCGGCGAACCTCGTCATACTCCCTTTGGTGTAATTTGATGCAATTCTTGGCATGGATTGGCTTTCCTTATATAGAGCCAACATAAATTGTCGGGAGAGGGAAATCACACTCCATATGGAGAATCGACCCCCGATTCTTTACAAGTGTCAGGAGGAAGATGAATCTCTTTTAGCTCCATCATCTCAAGCATAGATATTACTGCCTTATGAGCACGCATATCTGGCTCAGATGATTGAGTCCAAGGAAGAAACCACCCTTGAAGAAATGCCTATTGTGAGGGAATTCGCTGAAGTATTTCCCGAGGAACTTCCTGGTCTTCCTCCAAGAAGAGATGTTGAGTTCTCAATTGAACTTATACCTGGGGCACTACCAATATCCAAGACTCCATATAGAATGGCTGTGGTTGAGCTTGAAGAACTGAAGAAACAACTACAGGAGAATCTGGATAAAGGGTTTATACGCCCAAGTGCATCACCATGGGGTGCACCAGTCCTCTTCGTCAAGAAGAAGGATGGGTCAATGCGGCTTTGCATCGATTATCGTGAACTTAACAAAATCACGATAAAGAACAAGTATCCTCTCCCAAGAATCGATGACTTGTTTGATCAGCTGCGTGGAGCTCAATACTTCTCCAAGGTCGACTTGCGGTCGGGATATTATCAAGTAAGGGTGAAGAAGGAAGATATCCCCAAGACTGCTTTTCGTACAAGGTACGGGCACTATGAATTCATAGTAATGCCTTTTGGACTCACCAATGCTCCAGCAATATTCATGGATTTGATGAATAGAGTCTTTAGAGATTACCTAGATAAATTTGTGGTAGTCTTTATAGATGATATTCTGATATACTCCAAAACCAAGGAGGACCATGAGGAGCATTTAAGAACTGTACTGGAGACTTTGCGCAAGGAGAAGCTCTATGCCAAGTACAGCAAGTGTGAGTTCTGGTTGAAGGAGGTCTCATTCTTGGGCCATATCATCACAAGCAATGGGATATCTGTGGACCCCTCCAAAACAGATGCAATTGAGGGATGGCCGAGGCCAACATCGGTAACTGATATCCGTAGCTTCTTGGGGTTAGCTGGATATTATCGACGATTTGTGAGAAACTTCTCACGATTGTCCAACCCTCTTACCAAGCTAACTCGAAAGGGAGTAAAGTTTACTTGGAGTGATGAATGCGAAGAAAGATTCAAGGAGTTGAAAAGGAGGCTTATCACTGCACCTGTGCTCACTTTACCCACAAGTGGGGAGCTTTTTGTGGTATTCAGTGATGCTTCGAAGAAGGGCTTAGGATGTGTGCTGATGCAGAATGATAAAGTGATATCCTATGCCTCAAGGCAGTTGAAAATCCATGAGCGAAACTATCCAACGCATGATCTGGAGTTGGCGGCGGTGATCTTCGCCTTGAAAATCTGGCGGCATTATCTCTATGGGGAGAAATGTGAGATATATACTGACCACAAGAGTCTTAAATATATATTCACACAGAAAGAGCTTAATATGCGCCAGAGAAGATGGATAGAGCTCATCAAGGATTATGACTGTTCAATACATTACCACCCTGGGAAGGCGAACAAGGTGGCGGATGCCCTAAGTAGAAAGGATCCAGCAATTCTATCAATGATGAGAATTGAGAAGGATCCAATCTTCTTAGACTTGATGAAGATGGACGTGGGAATCATAAAGAAGGGAACATCATCAATCCTTTCACAAATGATTGCTCAACCATCTCTTTTGGAAAGGTTAAAGGATGCTCAAAAGGATGATGCGAGAATCCAAGAAAAAGTGGAAGCTATCAAAAAGGGAAAATCCTCAGAGTTTAATGTTAATGAAGAAGGAATTGTGCGGTTTGGGAAAAGACTATGTGTCCCATCAAGTTCGGAGATGAAGAAGGAACTTTTGGATGATGCACATAGTTCAAATTTCTCTATTCACCCAGGGAGCACAAAGATGTATCGAGATCTCCGAGAAAACTTTTGGTGGGATAATATGAAGAAGGAGATCGCCGAATATACATCAAAGTGCCTGGTGTGTCAGCAAGTGAAGGCAGAGAGGCAGAAGTCTAAGGGGATGATGCAACCATTGCCCATACCAGAATGGAAATGGGAGAACATCACCATGGACTTCGTCACTGGACTTCCAAGGACATCCAAAAGCAACAACGCAATCTGGGTTATTGTGGATCGTCTTACAAAGACTGCACACTTCATTGCTATTCGAGAGGATTTCTCTTTGGATCAACTAGCACGGATATATATCAGGGAAGTGGTACGGTTGCATGGAGTACCACTATCTATTGTGTCGGACCGAGATCCAAGATTTACCTCTAAGTTTTGGAAGAGTCTTCAACATGCTCTGAATACTGAACTGAACTTCAGTACGGCCTATCATCCTCAAACTGATGGCCAATCCGAGCGGACTATCCAAACACTTGAGGATATGTTGAGAGCGTGCTCAATGGACTTTAAAGGAGGATGGGATCAGCATCTTCCTCTGGTTGAGTTCTCTTATAATAATAGTTTCCACTCAAGCATCCAAATGGCACCATATGAAGCCCTGTATGGGAAAAGGTGTAGAACACCGGCATGTTGGGATGAGGTCGGTGAACGTAAGCTGCTTGGACCAGAAATGGTCGAAGAAATGGTGGAGAAGGTGAAAACCATTCAGCAGCATATCAAGGCAGCCCAAAGTCGACAGAAGAGTTATGCAGATAATCGTCGACGAGACCTTGAGTTAAAAGTCGGAGACATGGTGTTTTTACGCATATCTCCGTGGAAGAAGGTCATGAGGTTTGGAAAGAAAGGGAAGTTAAGTCCAAGGTACATCGGCCCATTCGAGATTCTTGATCATGTTGGGGCTGTGGCCTATCGACTAGCACTTCCACCTACTATGGCCAAGGTGCATGATGTCTTCCATGTATCCCTCTTAAGGAAGTACATACCAGACCCTTCACATGTACTCTCTTCCGAGGTGGTACAATTAGAAGACGATCTTTCTTATGAGGAGCAACCAGTGAAGATCTTAGATCGTAGAGAAAAAGTTCTACGAAATAAGACAATGCCCCTCGTCAAGGTGTTGTGGAGAAACCACAAGTTTGAAGAAGCAACTTGGGAGTCGGAGGATATGATGAAGCTAAGTTACGCACATTTGTTTTAGTGTGGGAAAAGGAAAATTTCGAGGGCGAAATTTCTTAAGGGGGGAATGTTGTAACGACCCAAAATTTCATTAATGGAAAATCCCTCTTGATCCAGTTAAATGTTTCTTTATGTTTTTATATGATGTCAACTTCTTTAGTTTAACGTCAAGATTTGTGACCGTTACTTTTATAGCCGTTGAACAGTGATCATCTGGGTAGTTTAAATATAAGGATTTAACGAACCAATTTTCTACTCAGACAAAGGAAGCGATGGCCTCATCCAGTAGAATTGCCCCTTACGAAGCCCATTTGTCGGAGCTCGGAAAGGAGGTGGCGTCTTTGGGCTTTGCCCTTGACCAAGCCCAAGCTGAGCTTCATCAAGTCAAGCTCGAACGTGATCGTCTACGGGAAAAATGGAAGTTGATAGAGATTACCACTCGAGCGATGTTATCCGAGCAACCCCAAGAGTCTGTCACCATCGCACACCTTACCCTTAGGTCTTATGCGGCTATTTTAAGGGGTTATGTAACAAATAAGTAGCACCATGTTCATGTACATTATTTTTTTGTATATAATAATGAATATAATTTCTAGTCATTTTTGATGCATTGTAATTAGTTTTTAAAGTACAAATGATGTTTTTAGTTATTATTTAATTAAGAATTATATTTTATTAAATTAAAGGATTTTTGAATTAAATAATATTTTAATAAAATATTATTATTAATATTAAATTAATTTTTATTAAATATAAATGATCTTATAATTTTATGAATGCAATTAAAATTTTTATTAAGGTTTGAAAGCCATTTCTGTCAAAACCCGTGAATTTTTATAAATGTCGGTTTTTATTTTAAAAGTGAAAATTCACATATTTAGAAAATTATGTAGATAAAATAAATATTATTTTTGGAATCAGGACGTCGAAATTATCCAATGGTGAATTTTTCATAATTTTCTGAGACAGTCAAATTTTTGGGTAAAAATTAAATACCATTTAAATATATAATGTGTTTTATGACATCATAATGACCCAATGGTGATGTAATAAAATACCATAATCCTTATGTTCGGCCAATATGTGTTTTATCAATAAAATAATGAGGTTTTGGGTTTGTTTGACTCACTTTTCAAAGCATTAATGGAGCCCTCAAGACTTATTCAACACTTTGCCTTTTTAAATTAATTTCCATGGGAGTGTGACTCACCTCCACATAAGCAACCCTATTTTTTTAATAAGTTCGGACCTTGGCCTTGTAAAATATTGTTTTCCTCTCTCCTTTTCCAGAAACCATGGGCAAATACCATGGGATGGTTTGTGGTTTGGATTATTTTAATATAAGGGGTCCCAAACCTAAATAATAAAGAATTCTCTCACCTTTCCTATATAAACCCACCCAAGCTCCCACTTTCTCCTCACTCAAAGCCCTTGAAGTTCGTCCAACCTCTGCCCTACTCTCTCTAGAATCCTCTCAAGGTGCCCCAAGCTCCCAAGAAGCCTCTCACAAGCCTCTCTCTAGCCTTTGGAAGCACACTTCCAAGTAAGGGTTTTTTCTTCCTTTCTCATTTTTGTCAATTTTCTTTAAGTTGTATTGCCCTTTTAATTTCATTTATGAATGTTGGGGTATGGTTTCGCACCTCTCCCATACTGCCCTTTTATAGTTTGAATGATGGGAGACCCCTTTCTCTCTCATTAAATGCCTCCCATGTACACCCGTTACTATGCCGAAATTCCGAAAGGAACCTTTTTCTCCTCTTTTATATTCAAGCAATACTTTTGTATCATGAATCTAAATTCCATTTCTATTGTTGGGACATGTATATATATGATCTCATTACTGTCCATTACATGTAAATATGATGAGGAACCCCTTTCTATCTCATCAACCTTTTTTATGGATTCTTATGTCACGCCGTTATGATGCCGAAATCGCACCAAATTTCTAAACCAATGTCTTTGTGTAGTGAATACCATGCCCATTTCTCCATCAAGGGTATTCACCATTATGCACATATACATATTGATTTTAAAGTTTCATGTATGAATTCCACATTCCTTTATCGTGGAAGAAATGATTATGTTTTATGAATCCATGTTTTATGATCCATGTGGCACACTTATGCATGAAATGAAATGTTTAAGAAGGGTGCGCCCTGATAGCGCTCCAATGCATTGGGTAAAGTATAGTATCATGATACGTCATGTGCAATGAGTGTTGACTCATGCTAATTCAAGTGCAACGAGGGTTTACTCGTGCTTCAAGTGCAATGAGGGTTTACTCATGCTCCATGTGCAATGAGCCTTGGCTCATGCTAATTCAATGTTAAGTGTTGTTGCCACATTTCCATGTTATGATTATCATGCTTTATCATGCCTTTATGTTCATGTCTCTCTTATGCTCTATTGATATGCCTATTGCCTAACATGTATTGTACTCCTCGTGTTATTCATTATGTACTCCCTTACTGGGCTTTATAGCTCACCCTTTTCTTATGCATGTCCTCAGGTTATCCCATGCAATGCTAAGTACGAAGGAATGTAGTGGTCATGTAAAGGAAGTTTTCAATAAGGATGTTGTATTTCAAGTTTAAAGTTTTTATGTAATGATCCTAAGCCCCAAAGACACTAAACCTCTCGATCTTCTTTGTTGTATCAAGTGAAGTTTTATGTAATAAAGCATGTTTAAGTTGTAATAAAAAGCAGGGTTGTCATACTATTGATACTGAATACATATCATGATTTTGAATTCATATCATTCTAATCTTATCTAAAGGCTATCATTTTTATAACCCCATATGACCATCTCCACATCTACCCCAAATACTAGGTAAAGATCCTCAGTTCACCTCAGATACTTATGGATGTCCTTAAAAGAAGACTAATGTTGTTCACTTAGATCATCTTAATATTTGAATACCATGCTCAATTAATAATAAACATGAATCCCGGTATATAAAATAGAATAGAAGATTGATATTATCATAGAATAATATAGGATATTACTCATTATATCTTTTTATTTTTGTGTCTGAGGATACATTGTCATTGAAATATGTATACCAAGTGATACTAGAACCAATACCCTCTTTGATTATTCCAAACTAATTCTCTTAAGTATCTATTAAATGTACAAAATTTTACCTATTCCAATAGTTTTCTTGGATCTATACTGAATGATCTTAATGCCAAGTATTTTTTCTACTTCACATAAATATTTCATGGATTTTAACTTGTCAACCATTAATTAACTAAATATAAGATGGGTATATTACTCCCGATAAGTAATATGTCATAGATATATACTACTAGGATAGAAAACTCAATATTGATGAACCACTTATAAAAACAAGGATCAAATTTGTTCTTAATGAAACCAAATTATTCAATAGATTATTTGAATTGAATGTTTCGTGAAATGGGTTCTTGCTTCAATCAATAAATGTATCTATAAAATATTTTTACCCTTTCGGAATTACTTGAAGTCACAAACCCTTATGGTTTCTTCATATATAAATATTCATGTGTTTTCACTTTAAATAATTCTATTTTGACATCTATTTATCAACTCTCATAGTCATTGAAAATTGATATATTAAGAAGAATTATGATGGATTAAAACACGGATACTAGAGAAAAGGTTTCATTATCATCACTACCTTGACATTTTTAAACCCTTTATCCAAAAAAGTTTCTTAATATATAAAAAAGGCGGATTATAATATAAGGATATTACAAATTTTTAGATAAATATTAATTCAATTATAAAAACGCATACCTTAAGTCTGTAATAGTTTAGTTATTTTGGAAACTTGGAACACAATCTTCTAATCCAGTGAATGATCATCAATGTTTTCCACAAAGATCATCCCATTGACTAATCTTTATATAAATAACCTTCATAAAACCATTATTAATAACCTAGGGAATTGAAACATTATAAAGGGTTATCTCAGATACTCAGTAAGGGTACATGAAAGTGATATCAATCTATTCTAATATAAAATCATAAGATAAGTATAATTTTAAATGATAATGATCATAGCTTATGAAGTTCATAATCAACCTATAATAGATCATAAACATCTATCATGGCATAAATATTGGTAGTTCATAATACATGAATTATAACGATATAAGTGAACATGATCCCTGAGATCATAACATTGGTATAAGAAATTGATTTGTGATATACACATAGGCATAGAAAATCATATATCAGGGATACCCACCAAGACATTGATAAAACGTTAGGCTTGGGATATCCACCCATGTACCTATTTAATGCATGGGATGACCTCCCATGTACCCACTTCCAAGATTACTATGACCACCTATGTAAACTTATTTTAGGAGGATTCACCTCGTGGGTAGGACACACTACCATCCCTAGTGGAATCCCTTTCCTCAAAGTGGAATGGGTTTACTCCCCAAACCATCATAGTGTAATAAGTCCCTTACTGAACTGAGTTCACTTCTCTTTCCACACCTGTCTTACTAATCTGAGTTCACTTACCATTCCAATCCAGACTATATCATGAGATATAAATCATTACCCAATTCATTAGAGGGATATATAGTACCACCTATCTTTGGATAAAACATAACCACCATCTTTGGTTATAAAGAAACCACCATCAAAAAATGAAAATCATATATATATGCACCATAAGATCATAAATAATTCAGCATATAACAACTAATGAAGTGAAATGGGTTTATAAACCTTTCACTATATCAAAACCTATAGAAAATAGAATAGTTTATTAATAATTTACTTATTTTATCATATTATAACCCTAGGTAATAAGTTGGATTCATAAGATTTATATAATTGTATAACCCATAGAAGAGAAATGAGTTTTATAAACATTACGTCATCATAAATATAGACCATTCATATAAATAATAGGAACGATATTTTTGGATATTATCCTAATTTATTCATAGGTAACACTAATAGATGTTATTGTAGATGGAAAATTATTTTGAAATATCATTTAAAATATTTCTTTAGGAAAATACCTTTTCTTATTTGAAAAATAATTTGTAAAACATAAAATATTTTAAAAACCTTTTTTTTTGAAGAAAACCATTAAAAAGTATAATGAAATATTTGTAAATAATTTAAAAAGTTATTGAGGAAAATTTACTTACCTATTTAAAAATAATTAAAACATTTTTTAATTAATTTTAGAAAACATTGTTTTGGAAGAAAATAGATTTCCAACTGAAGAGATAAATAAAGTAGTATTTTCTTAGAAACATTTTATTAATAATTTTTAAGTACTAAATAGTGGGAAAATGGTAACATTACATGAATATATTATGAATAAAAATAGGATAAGAAAATTTTTAAGAATTATTGAGAGGGAGATCATGTTATTTCAATATTTTATACTTAACCATAATCAATCTTAATAAAGTATGGGACTATAACATAAAATATTAAGCACTTTGGTAACATTGATTTATAATCCCTATAAAGGAATATAATAAAATGAAACTCTAAATATCCTGAAAATAAATATATTCATGATATAGTAGGTAAATGGGGAATTATATACACATCATAAATAATATAGGTTCATAACATAACTAATTTCCCAAAGAAGGTAAATTGAGGCAAAAACCCTTACTGATTTTTTAACTTTTGAACCATAAACCCCATTAAAGAGTGATCTTAAAAGGGATTTATAAATAAAAAACTAATTATATTAATAATAAAATAAATTAATGGGAATTATATACATCAAATAAAAGTAATAGGTTGTGAATATGAAATTTGTCTCACTCAAAATAAAAGCGAGAAAGAAATCCCTTACCTTTAGTCTTTGCTTCCAATAAACTTCTTAAAACCTATTGTATAATAAATATAAGTATATTATAAATTTATTAAATATTAATAATTATATATATCATACCATGTATGATTTTATTATTCCACTTTATTACCCTTTTATTAACAATTCCATGTTAAAATTAAATTTAAGGTAATAACCATTTTATTTTTTTGTATATGTTTTGACATATAATTTTTGGGTCCTATTGCTCAGATCATGGTTTCATCGTATCAAGAATTTAAATTAGTATATAAGTGTCATATTTATTTATTATATATGTATTTATATTATTCCATAATAATTATTGGTATGAATTTAAATACACCATTAATGGAGACAGTAGGTTATACGTATGCTTGAACGTTGTTTCTATTTTCTTATCAAATTTAATGAAATTAAATTAAATGATTTATATATATATATATTATCATTATATTATTATTATTATGTCATATATATCAAATATTTTTATTCAACCTATCCTTAATACATTCTATGTAAAGCATTAATGAATCACATCACTTTGTATGGTCCTAGTATGTTGTACGCACAAACGACATTATTATATTCCCACAAAATGGAAAACATGAAGGTATGTGTGATATAATAATTAAAGAATAATTATAACATCATAAATATAATATTCATAATTTATATCATATATATCATATATAAACAATAAATCCATCATTATACTAGACCTTGAAATGTGGTAATGGACAAACGAATTACAACGGTTTGTGAGGCGGTAGTCCGCTGTGCACATGAACGATGATTTTATAACCCATTTGATGGAATTGTGTGTATTATTAGGTAATAAACATAACATAATTGAAACAAATTACTTTTATTATACTTAAATTATTATATTATAATGGTGTAGTATGAATTTAAGGGTGTGGTGGAAGATAAAAAATGAACATGCTCGTTGATGAATGTTACATCTTCATCGGGCATCCTCCTTAGGTTTTCACTAAATCCTCGATTGGTTATATATATATATCAAACATAAGGATTATAGGGTGATTTTAGTGAATTTTATAAGTTATTTGGGTGGATAATGGTTGATAAAAATGGATTGAGAGGTGTGAATAAGTGGGGAGACTGAGTTTCCTATTATAGTTGAGCAGGAGTGGAATTAAAGTAAATACTCAAATGTATTAACTATTGGGAGGTCAATATTTTACCATGTAGCTCAAAATATGATAATTTAAGGTTAAGATGTATGATATTGTTGATCCATAACTCCAAAACACATTTTAACACATGTTTCAAATATTTTTTTAATAACTTCTAAGTTTCCCAACTTTTACCATTCTGGGTTTTCACTGCGATAACTAGTTTTTCTAACCTAGGTAACTTATCCTTTATGAATAAATTAAATTTATAAATATTAGATAATTTTTACCCACTGATTATAAATATTAAATAAAATTTATCAAATAAAAATTCGATGTTTTTTGGAAATTAATTTTAACGCAAGCGCTTGTAATGTGTAAAAACGCTACTTCAACCTTAACCACACTAACTATGTTTTTATAATTTAATGGTCAATATAGTTATTATAATAGACTAATTGGTACATGAATTGACTATATTTTATATTTATTAATATTTAAAAACAATTGGTATAATATATGATTTTTATTAATTTAGAATCATTTAATAAAATAACATTAATTATAAAACAACGTTCATATAAATTTTGACATTATTCATTTAATTACAATTTTAAAAATATTAATGCAATGATTTTATTCAAATATATTATTTCAAAAACTTTTTATAATGATATATTCATCTAAAAAATAATGGAACATAACAATTCATTCAATTTACATAACTCTTAATATTTTTAGTATTATTTATTTTATTTTATTGTTAACTACATAATTATTATGTCAACATTTCTTAAGAATTTAATATAATAATTTAAAAGAAATAAAACTAAAATAAATTATCATGATAAAAAATCATTTATATTTGAAAATTATATATATAACTAAACATGTGTTTTTTATTTCCTTATCCCAAGGGTTTATAGATATTAAAAGTAAGAAAGGTATATTTTTTATATTTTTCATTACTTAACTCATTATATGGTTAATATTCAAAGGAAATTGGAAGTAAATTTCCATATTTTTGGGAATAAAATATCCAATTTAAAAATAAACATATTAAATAAAATTTAGATAATACTTTAGTTTATTTAATTCTTATCATTCTAGTTTAACCCCCCCTCCACGGTCAATCAATTTTAACCTTAATTGTGAAAAATATTTTATAATGTTTTATCTATTTAATTTGGAAAAATATTGTTTGTAATTATTATAAATTATAAATAATTATGATTTCAAAATTTTAATACATTTATCTGAAATCCATTCGCATAAGTGTAAAATATTAATTTAATATTAATCCCACATTTGTGATGAGGAAGCAGGTTTTTATAGAACAAATTATCAAAAGTTTACAATGTTTTTATATCCAATTTCAAAATGAAATTGATTCAAATGACCTAAATTGGATTATTATATGTATAATTGAACTATTTATACTTTTAATAAAATTTAAAAAATAATTAAACTTTATTAATATACTAAATGAAAATACGACTTTTAATTAAAATTCTGTTTTTTTTTCTATTAATAAAAAAATGAAACTTTTCAGAAAAATCTTGAAATTTAACCCTAAGATGATTTGACATTATGAATTAAAAAATGAAATTTATTTTATAAAACAAGTTTTCTAAATATGTTAAAAATTAATTTTATTAATGTTCATAAAAAGAAATAAAAAGAACAGTTTTGAGAAAATAAAATTTTCGAAACATATGAAGATTTATTGAAAAATTTATTATTTTTCTATCAATATGTTTCATTTATATAAAAACATTATAAAAATATTTAAAAATTATATATTACATTCTGTATCACTATTATTATCAGATAAGTTATAAAGGTTGAGTTCAAATAAATATATTAATAATATTTCATGGTTTTGTTATAACTCAATGTTGCATGTAATACAAGCTAAGAGAATGTTTTGTGTAGTATAATATTAACTTGGTGTTTGATATATAAAAATCCATCAAATAAATTTATACTATTGAAAAATAATAATTTATAGGAACTTGAGGTGATACATTAAATTTATTCACTTTATCATCCATTTCATCTTTTCTCTTTAATATCTATTTTCACCCAACGGTCTTTTTATTAACTAGAATATTGACCGGAACTCAAACATGGTTTTAATACATCAATTCAATCTCATAATTTAAATATTTTTCTATATTTTAGATTCTAATGTCTATACTTAATCCTTGTATGAAATGGGATCATTATTGTTAGTCAATAATGAGTAAATATCATTAGTGACTAGAAAATCATATCCCTCTAGTTCCCTAACCTCTCTCATGATCCTACGTAGTTATTGTGTTTTGGGAATAAAATTTTCCATAGGGACATGTGGAATGTGTTCTTATAACAAATATTGTATCTCCTGAGCATCAGCATCATCAAATTAAATCATTCTCCCACTATCCTTCTTGAGGATGTTCTCCCTCTCAAGAAAAATGTCTTGTCTTACGCAAACATTGGCTTGTCTGAGGGGTTTTATAGAAATTATCCCCTTATTTCCTTAAGATACTCTACAAAGATACACTTTTTTCCTCAAGGTGACAGTTTTTTTATGTGTGGGCTTTAAAAACACCTTGCATCCCTAACTATGATTATTTGACAAAACAGGTTTATTTCCACTCCATAACTCAAATGGAATTTTGTTTTCCTCTTTTCCCTACTCGGTTAAGTATGTTTGATAGAGTGTGTATTGCATATCTAAAAATAGATAATAGAATATCGGAAAGAATCACCATCAACCTCACCATTTAATGGAACATATTTTTTCTCCTTTTGATAACACCATTCCAATATGGTTAATGAGGTGGAGTGATTTGAGATGGAATCTCATACTATCATAGAATGGTTATAAATCCTTTTTAATATGTTCACTTTCTTTAAAATATCGAATATTATTTTTCATATTTCCATGTTGACTCTCTACTTAATTATTAAATTATTTTAATTTCTAAAATTACTCTAACTTATACCTCATTATGTAAATGAAAATATATTTACTCACTAAACCACTAAAATTTATGAAATAATAATTCAATCCACTAGCTTATATTGGAAAAGGTCTACACAGCATTGTGTACCAATTAAATAATCTCAATAGATATTTTACCATGTTCACAAAATGGTGTTTTTCTTATATTTATTACTAAAAAATGTTGACATATTTCAAGTATTTTTAGCTCAAAATAATATAAATAATCATCTTGATGGATCTTTCTCAGACAATTCTCATTTACATGACCAATACAGTGACACCATCACTCGGTGTTAAATGGGTCATTTAAATTTGATTCGTTGTCACTTTATAATATTTGGTTTTCATAATTTTACATGCAAAGACCATTATTTAGCTCGTACATACCCTAAAAATTCCATTTTTGTAAAAGTGACATTCTTTATTTCCAAATTTTAAAATAAATTCATCCATTTCATGGAAAGAAATAAATATTATGTTCTTAGCAACACTACATACTCGATAATAGTTCCTTAAATCCAAAATCATGTTGGTTGGAAATTTAAGGTGGTATTCCCATATATACAAAGAATAAATACATGATATATTGGATTCTAAAAGTGTAAAACCCTGATATTTTAAAAAATAAAACATTGTTCGAAAGTATATATGGCACACAACATTGAAACTAAACTAACCATGAAATATTATTCATTAAATATGATTTTTATAACATAACCACTAGATTTTTGGGTATGAATAGTATTAACTACATTAATAAATGTATATAAAAATATCACACTCAATAAAAACGTATTAATTAATATTTAGAAAATATGTGCTATGTTTATCTTAGAGTTATTGTTCACTTCAGAAATATATTTTTCTTCAAAAATGTTTTTTATTTCACTTCATGAGAAAATATTATAATTAATTAATAAAAAAATTATAAATATTATTATATAAAAAAGATATCATTATTTAAGAATTCATATCAAATTTATATTATGGTGAAATTTTTATATTTTCCTGAAAAGTTTGATTTTTCAATGAATAGTGAGGAATAATATTTTTTATTAAATACATTATTTAAATTTAATGTAATTAAAAAGTAAAAATATATTTCATCTTATTTTTTAAATTTAATTATTTTCTTTCTATTCAAAATAGTCAAATTATATTATTTTGGATAAATTTTTTACAGGAATTTGGTATAAAATCATTTTTTACTTAAAAAGGTTTTTCTTCTAAAAAACTTTTTTCATTGAATTTTGTGTTTTAATATGGAATTAATTTATTACACTAATGGAAATTTATTCTTCAAAATATATTACATATTTATAAAAAGGAGGTCTAAATTTGATAAATATTTCCCTTTTATTTTTTTGTCATTATGAATACTAACTATATTAAATAATTATCAACAATGTAATTGGAAATTTGGTAATTAAGGTTTAAAATAATTTGACAATGACTAAAAAATGACCCTAACACTTTAATATATTATGTTGTATTATTATATTTTGGTCATTTCCATCCAATATTTAAAAATATGGAAAATTGGTTCCATATTTCTTTGATTTTTACATTTAAAATATTTTATTTCAAGAAAAGTAAAAAATTACATGCTATTTATTTTATAATATCTAAATTTTGTTAAATTGGGATAAAGATAGGATATTTTCTGTTATAAAATTTTAATTTTAAATATAAATTATATTTTATCATGATAACTTGTTTTTAAATTTTTATTGATGAAATAATTACAAAAATTCCTTACAGAGCATCGACATAATATTTATTCAATTAATATAAAAATAAATTAAATGATTTTAAAAATGGTAAATGTAATATAATTTGAATGAATTATTATTTTCAAAGATTTTTTAGATAAAAATAATATATTATATATTTTTTATGGATTATATTTATATTCTTCTATTTTCATGTTGTTTCCATGATCAAATTAATTGAATAGTTCAAAAAATGAAAATACTGTTATTTTATAATTAATAATATTTTATTAAATGATTTAAAATTAATAAAAATACTATCTTCATCCCATTGATTGGTATATATTTAAAAATAACATATATGGTTTATTTATGGACCAATTATTCTTTTATGGTAACTATATTGATCCATAAAGAGTAAAAACTTTGTTATCATTGTAATTGTCAAAAAGGGTTAACACAGGTTAAAACAAAAAGATGTGGATAAAAAAATTATCTAAACTTGTAAAAAAATTATTTTATTATATTATCAAAACCCATAATCTTCATATCTATAAATTTTATCAGTTTTTATCCTTTTTTTAAAGAAACGTATTTCAAAATAATGTAATATTTTATTAAATTCCAAGAGAGCCCCTCCCAGCACTTTTAAATGAGAATCATATCTCCTCTTTTATGAACACATAAAAATACTTTTTTTCAAAATAAATTCCCAAATAACTTCCATACTTCCCTAATAATATTTTATAGGCCTTTATTTGATCATAAAATGAAGATATGAATTGTTTTGGTGTAAGTCTTAAGAGGTTTACTAAAGAAGAGGTGTAGTTCTTAACCGAGCTTTTTGATTTTATCTATTATCATAACTCCATGAAATATTATTAACCAATTATTAAATGATTAAAATGGTATATTACATAAAATAATATGTTATTGTGTTAATGGTTTATCCTTCAATCACCGCCAACCACTATCAAATAGGAAATGAATCTATCATTTGTCTGTACAACTGATAATTGCCTCATAGACTAATGTAATTTGATTTCCATCACCGCCACTCATGGATTTTTATAATGAATGATTTAATGTATATATATTATATTCATGATATATTTATCATTATTTAATAATAATATATCACTAATTTTATTATCTTTCCATTCACTCAAAATTGATATGTTGTTCGTACATACCTGCAGACCACCACCTCCACAAAGCACTGTGATTTTTTGTCATCACTGTATCCCATCAATGGTATATATAAATTTATTTAAATAATTAATATATTATCTATTATATAATGGTAATTTTTGAGATATAAAATAATAATTATGTTCTTTCTATCATGATTATTGAAAGATGGAAACATTACTCATGCATAGGTACGACTACAGTCTCCATGATTGTAACATTGTTCATTTTTCAAAAACATATTTAAATTATTTTTAAAGTGTAATTTATTATAAAAAATATAATTTTATAATTATTTTTATTCTATATATGATGAAGTAATAAAATCTTTGACCGTAGTCAATATACCAAAGTAATTTTAGAATTATGATCCAAATATCATCAAAAAGTACGACATGAAATTTATTTATTAAGTATTTTTATATAACATGTTATTAAATAATATAAAATGAAAAGTTAACATTAAAATTTTTATTAAGAAATTAAATAATTAACATATTTATATTATTCAGGAGTTATGTAATGTATGTGATGAGTCGGGCTCAAGGTAAGATATTTCATCTCAATTTCCCTTCATTGGGAAATATTTTAATATTATACACAAAATTTATTTTATATGTTGTATATACTTCCCTATTTATATATAATATAATTATATCTTCATAAATAATGTTATTTTATGTTATATTTCATTTTACTTCATCCATGGGTATTTGTTTTAAAAGTTACCAAGTGGTAAGTTTTTTATTAACTCAATTTCAATTCAATAGATAATAATTCTACATTGTTATCTTTTTTATTCCATCATTATGTGTGAAAAGATACATAATTTTTTTATTTTTTATTTATACATCTATTTTTGTATTTAAATATTCACGCATAATCAATTCATGGATTAATTATCACTTCAAAATTTATGATCTTTGCAAGTGTTTTCTTTGTCTCAATCTCTTTTTCTTAAGACTTATTTCATTTCATGCACCATGATCTCCTTATACGGTGTACTTAATACCTAATAAATTAATTTTTAAATATTAGTTAATTTAATTCATGGGATTTATAGATCCATATAATACTCTTTATTCTAATGATTTTAGATTTGAAAGTTACCAATGCGGTAAAGTATTTTTGTTAGAATCTTATTTATTTTAGAGATTGTTTATGTTAAAGGATCCTATGGGGGAAATCATGTACTATTATTTTATTTAACCACATCCATTTAATTATTCTCAAGTAATTAATGTGTTTTACATATTTGGTTTCAATTTCCTATTTTATTGAATAATGAAACATCAAGAATGTTATTGTAAGTGATATTGATCTTGTATCTTCTTTTAGATCTAGAATATTTCTCTTACGTGTCTATATTTTCCTTAAAACATTATACATAATGTTTTAACTAATCTATAATGATTTATTAAAGTTTTTTATCCATGTGTTAATTTTTTAAAAATGTTTTTAAATGAATCTTTCTATCTTTTTTTCATGAGGTAATTTTTTAATTTTTTTTGAATTGTAAAAGGAATTTTTTCTTTTAACATGTATGAAATTAATTGAATTTCCCACTATCTTAACCACTTGATGAAATAAAGTTTCCATTAAAATTTACCACAGTTATTTTCAAAGAAAATTTTTTCTATAATATTTTAGAAATTTTTTACATTTTAAGGAAGTGATTTAAAATTGAAATGGGTATTTTCCTCAAGAAATATCACATATAATCTTTTAAATACATTTTCATTAATGGAGACAAACTTTTATGTTATTTATTTTTTCTAAA
This sequence comes from Viscum album, assembly GCA_963277665.1. Taxonomy (NCBI): domain Eukaryota; kingdom Viridiplantae; phylum Streptophyta; class Magnoliopsida; order Santalales; family Viscaceae; genus Viscum; species Viscum album. The sequence continues at coordinate 151,747,106 of OY728125.1, forward strand.
TTCTATATATATTCTACTTACATTTATACCTAGATTATTCTGACTTCCCTTGATGGTATAATATATTCCCTAAGATGATTTATCAAATGCATTATTTATGAAATATATTTTGATTACAACATAAGGAAAGATTATGAAACCCATTTCATTATATGGATAGTTCTTATATTTATTCCTTATGACTATTTTCATTTATATGGAAAAAAATAATCTACATGTTATGATGGGTTCACTGAGATATCGCTCCAATGTATTGGGTAATATTTTTTTCTCATGGGACATTTTGTTTGGGATTAGGGAGTAAAGATATTCCATTATGGGAATTTGTCCACTATGTGATGTTGTCTTGAAAGTTATAATTGACTTCTCGTTATGCCATGTTATATGTTCATGATAATTTTCTATGTTTCCATGATCTTATTATACCATGTTCATTATGTTATGATTATATGTAATTATTCATGAGCCTTTTCTTGTGTGATTTCATGTTATGCCTCTTTATCATGTTTACTATCTTTCTTGTATTTATATCTCGCACCTTAATTTTATCAATTTTCAAGGTTATTCATTCTATTTTTAGTATCTCAAATGGATTTAGGATCTTAATATGTGGAATAAAAAAACAAGATGTTATGATTTAGTTTTTTTTATGTTTTATGTACCTTGTCTTCCAAATACACTAGGCCTCGTGATCTTTTGGTTGTAATTTTTGGATGTTTATGTTAAAAATCATGTATTAATATGTGTAAAAGGCTTGGATCACTATAGTTGGTATCAAAGTAAGTTATCATAATTTTTAGGGATTAGTATTAGATAACATTAGGGAAAACCCAATGGATAAGTTTATGTATAGGATAACATCCAATAGTTTTGGAAAGGAATATATTATGTAGTCTTCCAAGAAATGAAACCTAGTCTGATTCTAAAAATAGACCTGGTTTTGGCACAGATTCATCTTAGGATAAAAAACCTAAAAAAATTTGGATTAATTTATCTCAACTATTATTCTTATTCATGGTGAGTGTGACATTACTATGTGTAATGTTTGACACTCATGGGGGATATGTTTGGGTTAATTCACATTTTCTTTATGAACTTTTAGGATGAATGAGAGAATAACACCTATAGAAACCTATTATATTCCATAGTAATATGGGATACACATAATTTTTCTTAGGTTGATAATGTTTTATCATATATTTAAATACATAGGTTCTCATTTTTAGGTTTAAAGTTATGGATGTCTAATATGATTAAGAGTATTTTGGGGGAATTTTATTGTAATATGGCCTTTGGGATTATTATTGGATTTAGTAAAAAAATGAGGGATAATTCCTTTACATAATATATAAATAAGTTTAATTTTATTGGTAAACATTTAGGATTTATCTTATATTTGATACTAAGATAATAATAGTTAATTTAGATTATTTTATTTTATTTAAAACATGTTGTATAGAAATCCTTTGTGGTTAGATTTTAATTTTATGATTAATGTTATTTTTCAGGATTTTAATAATATTTTTGTAAATTTTATTGTAATTATATTTATATTTTTTTATAAAAAAGGTACCACGCAGTTCGGGTGACAACCTGTCGCATCCGGCAAGGCTGTGGGACATAAACCCACAACCTAAGGGTGAGAAGGGTGCATCACCTACCACTAGAATATGTGATGTCCTTGTTAGTATGAATTTTTTTTACATAAAATATTTGATGGATAATAATTAATTTGATTTTATAAAGCGTACTGTAGGATAAAATTATTTGGTATTTTGGGATTTTTATGTTATTAATGATATTTTAGAAGACATTGTATTGGGTTGAGATATACATAACCTTTAAATTTAACATAAATGGTCATTTGAGAAGAAAAAAATTAAATTTTTGGGATGTAATATGAATTGTATGAGATCATATTTGAAGTTAAAATATTATTTTATATTTAGTTTATTTATTTAATTGGGGATATAGGTTTATGGAATGATCTGTGTTGAACATTTGGTGTTATCATGGAAATTTTGAAGTAAAATATATTATTAATTTTGGATATTATCTTACCTTGGGCTAACCATTTTGGATAATGTTTAAGGATTTTAAGAATACATTCTTATCCTTTTTATGTAATTTTTGGTCCCATTACATTTTAATTTTAGTTCTTAAAGAAGGAAAATTTCACCTTGAATACTAATCATTTGGGGGAAAAGATGAGATTTTGTTGAAAGTTGATTAATGGAAAAAATTATAATTTTCAAGTAAGTGGTTTTCCATATTTTATTCTTATATATGGTAATATATTGTCGTAAAACTAGTAAAAGGATCTTGAAATAAATAAAAAATTTATCCTATTACATTCATTTTTTATGAATTGATGGTCTTTTCACCCATCACATATTTATGGGTTGTGGTCATTAAATTTAACATGACCATATTATCCATCACTCACTATTAGTACTTAGGAATTATTTTTCTCCTCCAATTCTTTATTTTCACTAACCACATATTTTATCCTTTTAGGAATCCTAGGTTTTTTAAGACCTTCATATTTCTTTTTCCCTCTCTTTAAGAGGAATTTTTATTGACCGTTTTTACAATGTAGGATTTTAATAAAGGTCTTTTCAAAATTCAAACACTTAAGAGATCAAGTTAAAATTATGATAACACAATTTATTAAGGGGTTGGTAGAGAATGTAAAACCAATATACCTTAAAAATAAAACTAGGTTTGATAGTTTATATAACACGCAACACCAAGCCTAAATGAACAATGAAATATTTTTTTTAAATAAGACTATTGTAACTTAGCTGTTAAATTGGTGGGTCTAAATTATATTGACAACATTATGAAAGATATATTTAAAATTATTATACTAAACAAAAATTTATTACTTAATTATTAGGCAATAAGAACCCAATTTTATTAAAATTGTTTTTTTTTCTTCAAAAATAAGTTTCTTCATAAATAATTTTTATTAGTTTTTTAGAAGATATAATAAATAATTTTTATAAAATTAGAAATTTTATTTCATATAATGGATATAATTTTTTATATCATCATATAAAAAATATCTTGTGGTAAAATGTTGAGTTTTTTCAAAAAAAATTGATTTTTAGATGAATAGTTATAACTAATGATGTTTATTGAAAAAATATATTTTCTTTTAAATTATTCACAGAGTAAAGTTATATTTTGGATTAGTTTTAAAATTTAATTAGTTAATTTTTATTAAAAATAAATTATTTATACTATTTGAAATGAATTTTATTCTTTAATTTTGTATAAAATATTTTTATACTTAAACAACATTTTTCAGAAAAATTGTTTTTCTTTGTGTTTTAGGTTTTAATATTCAATTAATTCCATCCAATTATTGAAATTTAATCATGAAAAATAAATTCCATCTTTATAATAAATTGGTAAAAAATGGGTCTCTCTTATTTTTCTTGTTTATTATTAATAGTAACTGAAATAAATAAGTGTCTTTATGGTAATGGTAAATTAGGTAATTGTGGTTAATGACTAAAAATGACTGTAAAAACTTATTTATCCTATTGTATAATTGTATTTCAAACATATCCATAAATATTTTAAAAATATGTAAATAGGGTTCCATATTTCATTGATTTTGACTTTTATAATATTTTAGGTAAAGACAAGTAAAAAATTCCATTTTCTTAGTTTTAATAACTATACAATTTTTATATAGGGAAAAAAGTGGATATATTCAGTTATAAAATATTTATTTTAAATATAAATGATTTTTAATGATATAAAATTATTTTTAGTTTTTAGCATTTAAATAATTATCTTAAAAACTAATGCAACACTGATGAAGTTTTTAATAAATTAATAGAAAAATTAATTAAAATGTTTTAAAAATGTTAAATGTAATATAATCTTAATGAATTGTTATCCTCCAATAATTGTTCATATAATAAATTGTATAGGTTTTAATGTTTTGGATTCGAATTCCATAATTATCATGTTGTTTTCAAGGTCTAATTAAATGAATATTTACAAAAATGACATTAATGTTATTTTATAATAAACAATATTTTATTAAATATTTTAAAATTACTAAAATTATAATATTTATACAATTTATTGGTATATGTTTTAAAATATAAAATATGGTTTATTTATGGACTAAGTTTCCATTTATGGTAACTGTATTGACCCCTAAAGAGTAAAAATAATATTATCATCATAATTATCAAAATTGTTAACACATGTTAAAAAAATGATAAGCATAAAAACCATATTTAAGTGTGTCCAAAATTTTATTTTATGATATTATTTACGTCAGTATTCATCATATATTTTAATTATATCATTTAGATCCTTTTTTCCATGAAAATTAATTTATATTAATTTAATATTTTTTGAAATTCCAAGAGTTCCTCTTCGCTCACTTATGAAAGGGTACCACTTATCATTTTTATTCTCACCTAAAAATCATTTTATATTTTCCATTTCCTACCCAAATAACTTCCTTATATCCCAAACCAAATCATTCATTCCTTTTTTACCATAAAATCAAACTAGGAAATCTTTTTGTGTAAACCTTAAGATGTTTTCCAAAGAAGAGTTAATCTTTTTAACTAAGATTTTTCATTTTATCCCTTATTCTAACAAATTAAAATATTTTTAAAAAATAATTAAATTATATAAAATATATATTCCATATACTAATATGTTATATTGGTAATGGTATAACCTACAGTCATCTCCAACCTCCATCAAATGGTAAATGAATTAATCATTTTTGTGTACAGTGAACTACCGCCTCTCAAATTTAGTTATAATGAATAATTTAAAGTATATATATATTATTAATTGAATATTTAAAATTATTTAAAGATAATTTTTCACCAATTATCTTATCTTTCTATTCACTAAAAATGATAATTTTGTTCGTGCATATGTGTGGAATACCACCTCCATGAAGCAATGTGATTCATTTTTCATCACTGTATCACATGGGTGGTATATGTAAGTTTATTTAAAGATAGAATATGGTATTTATGATATAAATATCAATATATATTTATAATAATAATTACTTTATTTCCAACATGGTCGTCGAAAAATGGAAATGTTTTATTTGTGTACGTACAACCAATTGTCTATATGATTGTAACATAGTAAATTTTTTATAACCACATTTCAAAGTTGTTTATAAAAGTGTAGTTGATGTATTAAAATGATAATTATTTATTTATTATTATTCAATAGATGATTTAGTAATAACCACTTTGATTTTATTCAACTTACCAAATTCATTTTAGACTTATGATACAAATATGATCAAAAAGTTCAATGTTAACCTAATTGACTAAGTAACTATATACATCATGGTATTAAAAGAAACAAATATAGTAATGAAATTATTAATGGTTATTAAGAAATTAAATAATTAAAATAATTTTATTATTTATTATTTAAGTCATGTATGTGATGATTTATACTTGAGGTAATGTATTTCGACTGAATTTACCATTGTTGAGGCAATTTTTCTTATTATGCACCTAAATTATTTTTTATGGCGTATATAATTCCCATTTTACATATTATATAACACATAATTCATAATTAATGGTATTTTAAGTTGTTATTCATTTTGATTCATCCAATGGGAATTTATTTGAATATTACCAAGTTGTAAGGTGATTCCATTCTTCCAGTTATACTTATACTTCACCATACTTATTATGCTATAATTATGTGTGAATGGGTCAATAAATTGTTTTATTCTATATTTAAACTTTTTTGTGGATATACATATATTAAAATAATCACATCAATTACTAATTATCACTTTAAAATAAATGATCTTTTCAAGTGTTTTCTTTATCTTGGTCTCTTTTTCATGAGGCATGTTTCATATCTTGCATCAGCATTTCCTTATATGGTGTACTTAATACCTAATAAATTAAATTTTAAATATAACATAATTTAACTCATAGGATTTATATATCCATATCATACTCCTTCCAATTACTTTTGATTCTAAGGATTCCAATGTGGTAAAGGCTTTATGTTATAGTCTTCTTTCTTTTTTAGATAGTTAATGTTCAGGGTTCTTCTAGAGGGAAATCATAAACTCTTATTTTCTTGAACAAAAACCATTTTATTATTCTTTGGATATTAATTTTTTTTAAACTTGGTTTCCATTTTCTCCTTTATTTAATAATTAAACATCAAGAAATTGTTTTGTATGTGATACCAATATTGTATCTTCTTTTAGGTCTGGAATATTTCTCTTCCATGTCTATATTTTTCATAAAATATTTTAAATTATGTTTTTACTATTATCCAATTATTTATTAAATACTTTTTTAAACATGTTTTTATTTTTATATAATGATTTAAAAGGAATCTTTTTTTCTATTTCTGAATGTTGAACTTCTTGACTTCTTTATGTGTGGAAGGAATGTTTTATTTCAAATTATACAACATAAATGGGATTTCTCACCATTATAACTACTCAATGATTTGGATATTCCTTCATAATTTTATATGGTTATTTTCAATGAAAATATTTCTATAATGTTTTAGATTTTTAAGAAATGATTTAAAAATGAAAGGGGTGTTTTCTTTAAGAAATATTCCATGTGATATTTTAAATACATTTTCATCATTGAATAAAGTAATTTATGTTTTGGATTTATTTTAAATTTTATTTATATGTCTATTAAAAATATACCTAGATCATTCTCCCTTTATTTGATGAGTTAATATATTTCTTAAGATCATTTATTAAATGACTTCTTTATGAAATCTATTTTGACTATAACATGAGGAAAGATTATGAAACCCATTTCTTTTAATGGGTAATTATTATGTTTATTCCTTATATTTGATATCCTTCTTTGGCACAAATAATCATGTATATGTTATTATGGTTGTTTCAAGATAGATCTCTATTGCATTGGGTAATGTTTTTGTCTCTTGAGAAGTTATTTATGGTATTAAAGAGTCAACCAAATCCATTATGGGACTCATTCCACCATGTAATATTGTCTTTCATGTTTTCTTTGACTTATGCTTATGTAATGTTATATTTTTATTCCACTTTCCTTTGTTTCCATTATCTTATGATACCATTTTCATTGTTTTATTCTCCAATGTGATTATTCATGAGCATTTGCTTTTTTTATATCATGTTATGCCTTATTATCTCTTTTACTCCCTTACAGGGCTTTATTGCTCACTCTTTTCTTTTTATATTCCCTAGGATATTATATAGACTTTTAGGACCTAAAATTAATTGAGGATCTCATTGAGGAGAATAAAAATAATGATGTTATGTTTTTTTATTGTTTTATGAACATATTATTCCCAATACACTAGGTATATTAATCTTTGGGATGTAATTATTCAAAGTTTATTTTAAAAATAATGTATTCATAAGTTTAAATGGATTGGGTCACTATATTAAGATCCACATATCCTATGGAAATATTTCATAACATACTTGGTTCCTACATGTGGATATTATGTGTGCATCAAAATCTATATCTAATTCTCAATGTATAGACATAGAAAGATTTTACTTGATAATGGACACACCTTGAACTGCCCCTTTCTTCTTTAAATGGGTGAAATTTCTCTTCTAATATCCTATCATGACACATTTAATTTATACTGTATTTTTTCCTTTGTTTTATATTTTTTTTCTTAGAAGGATGGTTATTATAAGCCTTATACTTGTACTGAGTCTTGGTTCCCTTTCCTTACTATTCCTTTTCTTATTCACCATAAAGACCATTTGTTTTCACACCCCATGTCCTTATCAACTTATCATATTCAACAAATAATTTTTGGAAGAGTATTCCCACTATTGTTAATGTTATAATTCATAATGAAACTAGAGAAAACTTTATACAGAAAGGATATAATGAGATATGTTCACAACTCATAGTGGATATTAATTCCCAATATTTATAAGAGTTCTTTGTATCCAATAATCTTTACTACATGTGTCTTATCTAGTTATGACTCTCCATGCATAAATGTGACTAGTGTATTAGAGGGATCATATTTATCTTGTGTCATGTTTCCTTGATAAAGATCATGGAGGTGATACATGGTGTTATATGCATCTATAACCATGTGTTTCTTTATAATCTCACTACACAAGGAGTATAGAATGTAACATTGGATATCAATGGGATTGTCTACATGTTTCAGGAAAAGATATAATTCTTACTCATTAACCTCATTATCAAGAGACTCAACAAGTAGAGTTTCCATCATGTATAATTTTCAATCATGGTTCAGTATAATGTATAGATGCCAATACCATTCCTGAAAATTTATTCTGGTGAAAATGTTATCCTTATTTAATCTAGATCTTAGTGGTATGGTTATATTCATGTGAATTTATATTTAAATAATATTTAAGAACAAATTTTAGTACATTATCTTGATTACAAAACAACCTAAATAAAATTTTAATGTTGATTAATCTTACATTGTTTTTCCAAAACCCAATACCCCCATTATTTGTTTCAGAATATCCTTTAAAATATATTTTCATGTGGAAAGGATCTATATTCCTCTTATAATAACCCATACTTGGGAATGATAAGTTTTTCAAATGGTTTTAGGGTTGTGTAACTTAAAAAAACATTAAATCAAAGCTATTTGTATTATTGAGTGGACTCCCCAATCCTAAAATCGAGGAAAAGTATTTCCTTAAATCATGCTTATTAGATACATAGAATTATTCTTGGGTAGTTAACCATTGATATGAACTAAGATTAATTTATCCTAAAACCCGAGCTAAAATTCCCTGATAATTGAATGTAACTATACATGGGTTAGTCAAGCACTTTGAACTATTGGTTCAATTTTAACTTAATTATTAGAAGTCTATAACAACATAATATAATGATTTGATGAATTTTTTATTGATAAAGAATTTCCCATTTTGTCATCATTAAATTCTTATAATATTAATTGGATTTACTTAAGTGATTATCCATGTATTGATAAAATTACAAATAATCCAATTTTTTAATTTTATATTTCAATCTTTTTTAATTGATTTATTTATTATGAATGTCATCCATTCAAATAAATAAATAACCATGAAATTGAAATGTATAAACAAATAAATTTGTTTTATAATGGGTTTTATCTAATATTTAGTTTATCTAGATGATGATAAACCAACTCTGACCCTAGGAGAATAACTCCTTAAACGTACAATTGTTTGAGATATATTATTCCCCTTGCAATCATGTGAACCTCCTAGATTAGTTTCACCTCAACTCTAAACTAGAACTGACTATACTCATCTAAGATATCTATTTTTTACATATTATTTACTCACACACAAGTGAGTTTAACAAAAGGATTTTTTTTATGGTTTTTACATAAAATAAAATGTGGGAACACATTACCCTACATAATAAGAGGAGGGGATGACACAGGAACCATCAATTTAATTTGATGATAATAAATTAAAAAAATAAATCACATACATAGGTCTGGTACAGTATCATGATCACCCATAAACAAGAAACAAATATACATTTGGAATCTAGCTATAAATTATTTCAATTAGTTCTTTAAGTAAGATAAATATATTTAATTAATCCAATTAATTACATAACTAATTAATTAATTCAATTTATCTAAATTTAATCCAATCCATCCTAAAATTTCTATAATTCATAAAATTAAATAAATAAAATAAATAAATTTTATGTACCATTTGAAAAGTGCACAAGTGTAATTGGTGGAAATGATGTGCGCCCATACAAATTACTCAATATTATCCATATACTATGTATTCACATGAAATCCATAATATATGTAAAGTCCCATAATTACAAGGAATTGATTTATCAATAAATATTGTATGATCATATGTAAATTATATAGAATGTGATGTTATTAATGAAAATAGAGTACACTACATGTAGAGACCATACACAACTTTTAGTTCATAATGAAATAGAGAAATTAATTTAATATATAATTAATAATCTTATCTAGTGGAATATATTATCATGTAAATGAGAAATGGAACAAATTTAAATATGTTTAATTATATCATTAATTTTTATATTCATTTTAAATTAATTAAATGATATATAATATATTGTGTTATGTGTAATGGAGATAAATGTTGTCTAACCTCTTCTTCCCATGTCTGCAATACACTCTTAGGGAGTGGGTGTATTTTTTAGTGAAAAGTATATACGAGGTTCACAAAGTCTATGCTAGTTATATGTCCTATTTCTTCATACTTTTATAGTTTTTCATTCCCCATTTCATGTAGTAAATACATGACATGGCTAGGACCCCCTGTGTTTTCTTCTATGAAAACACATGTACTATACGGTGTGCAATCGAGTTACTTGATTTAGAGTCTCATAAAAATACATGTCGGCCTAGCTTGATCAACACATGGTGTTCATTATATGAATTCCATGTGTAGTTAATGGAGTAAAATCCTCTTTTAACATGAGTCGTCCAAATTCATTGAACACAGGTACACAACATATACCTTTGGGCTACACGTAATGTACGCTTTGGTTATTTTGATGGAATCCCCTACATCTCCTGGTGGATTTTTTATATGTTCATTATGATAACTTAAAATTTTATTTTTTATATGTGTGTGAATGAATATTTGTGGAGAATAAATTGATTTTTTGAATTAAATAATGAATAGTCCATAAATAAAACTAGAAAAAATAGATATGATCAAAAAAATATAAATTAATATAAATTAATTTTGTGACTAATATGTTGTCACTTGAAGGTTTCAAGTATAACATAAGTGCCTATTATACATCACCAAATTGGGTTTTTTGTATAATTGAAAAATAATAGAAGATGTTCATGATGAAGAATATCATGACCAACAATATTAGATCAAATATGAATTAATTTTTGAATGTCAGGACGAGAAGATAGGATCATCACATATAGATTATAATTAATTGATATATAGATTTAGAATTACTGTTTTATTAATTAATTATTCTTTGATGATGTGTTTGACTACTCTTATTGTACTATAATTATGCCTTATGATCTAAGGTCATAATCCCTCTAGTGGTGATCAACACATGCTCCCAAATCTTGAAACATCACTATAGAATCATTGGGTGCCATCATGGTCGATTCTAATCACTTTCATCGTTCATTGTTGAAGGAAAAAAGAAAATCTTTATAGATGAAGGATTCTTAAGGATCTCTAAATGTCTTGATAAGTTGGAGGAGGATCGATTATCTTGTTCTTTAGTACATTATTGAGAGGGTTTCCCTAGATATTTAAATAATTCTATCTTCATTTGTTGTTCACGCTAAGAAACTAAACCTAGAAAATGATATAACCTACAATTTATAAAGTTGGGATAGGGTTATTAATTGCACATATACCATTATCCAATTCCATATTCCTTAGGGAATCCAATTTAAAATAATAATTCAAATAATTTTATTGTTTGCTTGACAATTGAAACACCTATGAATAAATAAATACCATTTGTTAAATAAATAAATTAATATTTATTTAAATTATATTTAATATATCATTTCTATAAGGACTATTAAACTTGGTATGTAACTTTCATCAACATTAATCAGGGATTTAATTATAACTATTTATTTAATAAATAAATACAACTTCATTATTTTAAGATAAATAAAATTATTATCATATCCATTAAATATTTTGAATAAATATATATTAATATTTAACTCACACATTTATTCTTCTGAATAACTCGTTATTATATCTTAGAAATAAAACAATCCATAATAATTATTGAACAAAAAAGAGAGAATAATATTTATTCTAATTTTTTTAATTCAAATAGTATTTAATAGATATTTTGGATACAAATAGCATATAATCCTTTAGGCCCCATTCTCATTGGAATTGGGGGTAACCATATAATGTCCAAGTTTATAATCTAAAAATACTCCAATACACCTTTATATAAAGTGGTTGATATCAGAATGACATAAAACCTCATACAAACTCTCACTATATAACTTAATCTCTATATCATGCTATCAAAATTCAAGGGAAGAACCATGGCTTGGAAATTGAATATGACTAAGGTTGAGGTTAGTTATTTTTTCTTTTCTCTCCCCCTTTATTTTTTTTCATCATCATTGGGTCCTCATAGTCAAGGCTCGACATTGTTAGGTGGATCTGAATGCAATCGGACCCTCGAATTGAAAGAGAATCATCAACAGAGGTTGGGTCTATGTAGATCAGGACCATAGGAGATCGGATCTATGATCCTTTCTATATTTAGACATAGGATAAAAAATGAAGGCTCATGGAAATAGGGGCATTGTCATCAGGTGTAGGCGGTATCATACGGAAACCGGTATCATGGGCGGTGGAGCAGTTTGGAACGTGGTGAGTGGCTACATATGGCACGGCCGACAGCACTGTGGATTGGAGACTGCATAAGGCAGCCCAGGTGGTTCATGTGTGAGTGGTCCAAGCTATGAGAGAATGTCTGGTCTAAAAGATATGGGTTGATTCCGGTGGGTGGTCCCAGGTGGGTCGGACCCAGGGTGACTGAGGTAGAGCCGCTCTATGGTTGACGGTGATTGTAAACTGTGAGCTGTAGCAGCTCTAGTGGCTATGCAGCCACGACCGCGATAGGTGAAAAAATAACCACGGTCATTCCATAGGTTTTCGGTATAGGTGGTCAACCACCACCGTCATTGGATCGACCGTGCAGTTGGTCCACTGGCCTAGTGACCCCCTTTTGAATTTTGAACTGTCATAACTTTCAAATGGTATGTCTATTTGATGAGTTTTCTGCAGTGTTGAGACCCTAGTGATGAGGCTAGTGTTTTGATATAAATGGTGGGTTTTTAATTTATACCATTTAATTTTGAGAGAGTTTCACTTGGTCCTTTTCTTGATGGTTTGGTATGATATTACATCCACATAACTGAATTGTAATCCACTCTAGAGGTTGAGTCTCAGATAGAACATGGTATCCCTCCACGAGACTAGAGTGTGATCCTCTATCACCCATAGTAGAGTTGTGGAATTGAAGTAACCTCTGAGATTAGGGAATTGGTCCTCCACTAACTGGGCCTCATCATTTGGGTACGTGGTATCCCCCAGTCAGTTCTGGGTATGATCTGTGGAATCCCTCAGTCAGTTCTGGGCGTGATCCCCTACATAGTGGGTTAATCCATATTGGGTATGTGGTATCCCCCATTCAATTTTGGGTGTGATCTGTGGTTTCCCCCGGTCAGTTATGGGTGTGACCCCCTCTCTGTGTATTATAGTCTTCCTTGACCAATAGATTCTCATTTGAGCAGGGGCCAAATGACCTAGACCTCTTCGTGACTGTCTATGTTGATATCATGGCTCAAGGATTCGGTTCTCTCGGAAGGATTGTTCTTCGAGTAGAATCATGTGGTTGGTAATTGGTTGTGTCTTAGCTCTAGGCTGCGAGTCTTCAATTGAGTATACCTCAATATTCTTTCTACATGTTTTATAGAAATATACCTATGTGGATATGACTATACTTTGATTTTTGGTATTCCTTTGTGGTATTCCTCTATTGTATTCTTTTTTAGTATTTATTTGTGGTATTGCTTTGTGGTTTTTGGGTTTCCTACTGGGTATTTTTATACTCACCCTTGCACGAGATTTTTCCACACTCGTTGTGTCATATGCAAATGATAGACACTTTGAAGAAGTGTCAGCAGACTAGGAACGGGCGGTGCTTAGTGAGGCCATACAGATCGAGGTGTGCTCCTACGGTTCAGACAGCAGTCCCAATACCTTTTTTCTTATAGGCTAGACTTTTGTTATACTCTTTTTTGTATGATTTTATTCTAGCCCAATTTACTTTACAGTACTTTTACAGTCGTAATCTGTTGTGAAATCTTAGTGGTATGAATGAATTGTTTACTTAGTGGATTTTACATTTTATTATTTTGTGGATTGGAGATGTGTGTATGTGTTCAGGTACTAAGGATAATGCCTCTAAGTTTTGGTATACACCTACTCTGTGCTATGTTAGGTTAGAATAAACAAATATACACAAGAGGGGTGTAAATTGTGGCTTTTTAAAATCTTTCGCAATTCTACCTCTTAATGGTGATTGATGATTATGTGGGTAAGTAGTGTTTATATTCTATATAAATTTATTAGTAGTAGATAAAAACAAAAATATATAACACGGGTGTTTATAGTGGTTCTAGGCATAAAGATCCCCTAGTCCACTCCACCAATTACTCTCTCTGTGAGTTTGGTAAATCTCACTAGTCAAGTCCTCGTATCATAAGACCAATCCAAAACTGAGTGCAGGAAGTTGAAACCTATACAAATAAGTATAAAAATAGAGCCTTTTAGTTCTTTACTAGAGAACTAAAAAACTACATCTTAGATCGAGAAGTTGATTCTCCACCACAACTGAGTATGATCAGTTGAAACACACAATAAAAATGTATTGATTAAAAAAGGTTTCAATTTAACTCCACATTTGAAACAATAACTGATGGTACATAGATATTCTTCTTCAGAAAATATTTTCTTTAGGAAATAGATGTTCTGAAGAAATCCAATTTCAAAAGATCTTTAAAATAAAATAAATGAATAGAATCAGTAAATTTACATAAAAAAATTAGAACACGTATATATCCACTAAATCATCTTCTGTAGAAAATAGAGTTTAGTCGATTGTTGTAGTAGATCTATAAAATACCTTCACAAGAATGGAGTTTCAATTGAGAATATGTGTTTCAATATATGTCTCAATATATATATTAATCAGTTTCTTCTTTGAACCATACACACGTATATAGAACAAATACACTGATAGAATAAATAAAACATAGATCTTGTTTTTCAATTCCAGATCAAAGAAAATCGCCTGATAAATCGTAAGAATTCAAATTCCTAAGATAGCTCAGAGTAGTCGTAACTTCACTTAAGAGTAGAAGAGAATTACTCTACTTAATATGATTCTTTGAATCAATCATAATGAGATTTTAATCATTAAAAAACAATCTTTAAATCATATTGACATTCCGTGAAGAACATTTCATGAAACTCAGATAAAAACATATATTTAAATCTCTGATGATGAAAATTCAAATGTACGGTTCCTTCACAAAAGGATAAATTTCCAAATGTAGGGTTCAACTATGTAGTGTTCATTCTCTGAACTTAAGGTTGAAAACGTAAGTTTTATCACAAAATTTGGATTGATGATCTATACATTTTCTTCTAAAATATAATGATCCATACTTATGTAGGGTTATTTTACCATACTTTTTCTCTTTGACAAACATAAGGTTTCATCCCAATGTATGGTTCCTTATCCATACATTTCTATAAATATAGGGTTGAATAACCATAGACGCTAATCTTTCATCATAAGTTTTATTACAAATGTGGGGTTTGTTCCGTACATTATGTTTTTCAATGTATTGTATGAACAGTGTTTCCAGAACATAATTAAAAGCATTTCAAACACTTTCATGAATATTCTGCAGGAATAATAATATTGAATATAATTCCAAAATAAGGAATATAAAGAATATTAATTTCCTGAAATGTACTTAAACTAATATCATTAGTAAAACAAATAAGGTTATTTGTGATCATCAAAATCAATAATATTTATATAGTATTGTTGAGAAAATACATGACCAACAATATACCCCTTTTTAATGATCACAAAACTCATGAAACTAAAAACATAATTTATAATTTAGTAAATAATTAAATGAAAATAATGTAAAATTTGATTTTACAAAATTATTTATATAAAAATAAATTTTGTTTTTATCCAAATTTATCCCCCTTTTATGAGATCAAAACGAATGTATAAAAAATGAATAAAACACGTGTAATTGTATATAGATATATAAGTTAATGTTATAATAATAAATTTAAATAAATAAGACATGATTTTTCGCTTGAGATATAAACATAAAACAATATTAAATAAATCACAAAAAAATAAAAATAATGATATTTTATTGTTCAAAAAAATTGTAAAAATACAAAAAAATGACTAGGAAAAGATTTATTCAACTGAAATGGTTAGGGTATAAAAGATTGGGTAGGAGTTGGCTCGGTTAGGGTTCTAAGGATTTGGAGTAGCTTCAAACATGTCTTTAAAATCTTTCATCTGCAACATCAACTTATTCATTAGACTATCCCCCGATTGCATAAGCAAAACTCTAGAATCTTGACTGATATGAAAATTATCAACAAGATTGACTTCCAAAAATCCATAAAAACTCTCCTCTAGCTGCATAAACTGATCTAACTTTTCTGTGAATTTGTTCATCAGAAATATAATACCTAGTTTATTCTATGTCAATTGGTCAACTAGAAATTTCTAATTGTCTAGTAGAACTGACATATGATCACTATTTCACTGGATATTTTGAAGAAGATCGTTCATATCTACCATGATAGAGGTAATTTCCTGAAATTTGTGAATCATATCTAGACTAGTAGGAGGAGCAGATGTAGATTTACTGGTCTAACCAATAGTACTCTTGATTGATTCAAATTGACTCCCCAAATAACACTTGAGATTAGAGAATTATGACTTATAAACAACTTCAGACTTTATCTTTTCAACTTCATTCAGCATCTCTCTCTTGAGGGCATCAAATTAATTATTGGAAACAGAATTTTCTTTCAGATCCTGTAACATTTTATTCTCAAATTCTAGATCTTTATGAATATTTACATTATCTTACTACGAATTATTAAACTTAATTACAATATCCTCAACCTGATTTGTCAGGGAATCAGATTTCCCTTCATCTGGATGTTGTGACTGATCAATTTTCACAATTACTAAATATTTTGAAAGAGAATTTTCCGCAGACTTCTCCACTAGGTTTTCAATTGACTTTTCACTCAAACAAGACAAACTTTCTGGAACTTCTATTTTTTCAACTGCATATTGATGTCTTTCATCCACATGGTCAAAAATAGAGAAAATTAAATTCTCAGCAATTTTATTTGGCACATTTTCAGATCTGATCAAATGTTTCTCTTTCTGAACAGCTTCTTATTCCTCCTAAACAAATGGTAAATCAAAATTTTATAGGTCTTTTATCTGCATTTCAACCTGTTGATCTTCATCAAGAAAAGTTTCATCCAAATGTATAGACCTGGTAGCCTCACCTGAACCCAACACTGATTCTTCAGTAGGTGGATCTACTCTTTTATGTGGTTTTACAACCAATTCTTTTTTCATAGCCTCTTTTTCCTCTTCTTCTCCAACAAATATCAATTTTCTTTTGGTTAGTTTGTAAGGTCCATCACTATGGGTTTTACCAATTCTTTTATTACCAATTTCACTTTTCTCCCCCTAAGAAAAATATCTTAATCTCTATCGGTCATCTTTACCAACCGGAAAAGGTTTTCCTTTGATTGTACTCCAGTAAAAACCTAAATTACTCAAAGTTCCCGCATAGAGTACATAGATGTGATGAAATTTGATTCTAGAATCTAATAAACTAATTGTTCCTTTATTAAAAAAAATTGTGATATCATCATTCCCTAAGGATAAAAATTCATCCTAGCATCTGGTTGATATAAGTACTGAAACAATCTGAACATATACCTCGGAAAATTCAGTTGTATTTCACTAAAAAATAGGAAAATGTTATACATGTATGGATATATAATCTTATCCATCTCATACGTTCTAGGATCAATTCCTTTTTTAATAAACATAACCAAGATTTTCTGGTCTTCCTTGAGATTCTTAAAAAACATTTTACTAATTTTTGTTGAACCAAACAAAAAATACATAATGTCTTCAAACTTATGATCCTTATTTTAGATATACCATTGATTGAAATGAAAAAAATCTCTCATGAGGATAGTTCAAAATTTGAGAACATTCAGTCAAAGAAACTGAAAAGACCGTATCTTCTATTCTTGCCAAAAATGTATCATCATAATCACTAAAACTAAACTGAACAATGTTATATAAATATTTCATTTCTACCTCATAAGGGAACATTGAGTTAGCCTCATTGAATGCAGATTCCAATCCTTGAAAAGATAAATCTTTCTTTAGGAGCATATTTGTCTGATAAATCCATTCAGAATCAACTACTTTTCCCTGCAAAATATTTCTTCTAGAAACTTTCGGGCTCTTGGAGTCATTGGGTTCACCTTCTTTGGTTCTATTAGTTTTCATTATTTCTGATAAATAAAATCTTTGAGGTTTTGGGGTTCTATGGTTTCAAAAAAAATAGAGATAAACGAAGGTAGATAATGTTAAACGAGGGTTTTGGTATTTGAAAAGGGTTTGAGAGACGAAAAGGTTAGGTATTTGAAATGTTTCTGATAGTGCCTTTTTTCTCATGTCATTAAGTAAGATAATTGTGAAAATTTTGAAAATACACAATTTAAATAATTTTAAGATAAAATAAATTAACTAAAATATATAGCATAAAAATATTAAAATGAACCAAATTTAAAGAAATCTGTAAATAATTTTAACATAAATGAACTGGAATAAATGAATAAATAAAAAAACAAAAATTTAAAAACAAAAAAGATTAAAAAGATTAAAATTTATTTAAAAATTAAATAAACCAAACTCCCCCTTAATAAAACCAAAACTTACAATAGGAAGTATTTTAGTAAAAATATTAGTTAGTTGATATTCAGTATTTACAAATTTTAAAGATATATCATTTTTAAGAATATGGTCTCTTAGAAAATGATTCCAAATATCAATATGCTTAATTCTTGAATATTATATCACTTGTATTATCATATAAAAAAGTGTACTATTAAAATTTAATCCAAAGTCCATTAGTGTATTTTTAGTCCACAATAATTGTGCACAACAACTACCTGTAAATACATATTATGCCCTAGCTATTGACAAGGCAGCTGAGTGTTGTTTCTTACTTGACCATGATACTAAAGATTTTCCTAAAAAGTGACTGGTTCTTGAGGTAATTTTTTTATCTAATCTGCAACATCTAAAATCAGCATTTGAATAGGATATTAAATTAAAATCAGAAGTTTTTGGATAAATAATAAATTAAAAAAAAAAGTTCCCTTTAAGTATCTAAAAATCATTTTGATATAATAAGATGAGATTCATTAGGATTTGTTTGAAATCTTGCACATAAACATACAGAACACATAATATCAGATCTCCCAACAGTGAGATATAATAAACTATCAATCGTGCCTCTATATAACATTTTGTCCATTGGTTTTCTATCTTCATCCAAATCTAGTTTTATATTGGTACACATGGGAGTTGTATATATCTTTTTGTTCTCAATACCAAACTTTTCCAATAAATCATTAATATATTTACTTTGGATTAAAATATTTCCATAATATTTTGGATAAATTTGAAGTCCTAAAAATAAATTCAATTATACCATCATACTCATTTGAAATTTGTTTTGTATAAGTTCTGAAAAATCATTACAATGTTTTTTTATTGGTTGAACCAAAAAAACACCATCAACATAGATTTGAACTAATAATATATTAGAACAAATGGTTTTCTTAAAAATAGTTGGATCTTCCATTTCAAAAGAAAATCCATTTTTTAAAGAAAATAACTTAACATTTCTTACCAATCTATAGGTACTTGTTTAAGTCCATAGAGATCATTAATAAGTTTAAAAATAGAATTAGGTTTTTAAGTGTTTTCAAAACCAGGAGGTTGTTCAACATAAACTTCCTCCAATAATTTCCATTTAAAATATCAGATTTAATATTCATCTGATATAATTTAATGTTTATATGAGATTCATAAGCTAAAATAATTATAATTTCTTCTAATATAGATATGGGGGAAAAGATTTCATTATAATACATACCTTATTTATAATTGTATCATTTAGCTACTAATCAATATTTTTCTATAGTTATAATCTCTTGATCATCTTGTTTATTTCTAAAGACCCACTTAGTTCCTATAACTAGATAATTTTATGTTCTTTTAAATAATTCCCAAACTTCATTCCTTTTGAATTGGATTAGTTCATCTTGCATTCCTAAAATCCAACTCTCATATTCTAAGGATTCTTCAAAATATTTAGGTTTTAATTGAGATAATAAGGCATAGAATTCAACTAGGTTTCCTGTATTTCTTCTAGTTTTTTATTCATATGTCTTGGTCTCCTGTAACGATTTCTAAAGAATGATTATTTAGGGTTCTAGAATATCTTGGTAAAACACTTTTAGGGTCATTAGTATCATGTTCTTATGAACTTGATAGAAATTTATTTATGTTATTTTTCAAATCATTTTTCAGGTTTTCAAGTCTCATGTTGTTAGAAGAGTCAGTAATTTAATTAGTTTGATCTTAATCTTTAATAAAAGGGTCAGTTTCATCAAAATTCACATGAATGGATTCTTCAACAACCCTAAAAATTATATTAAACACTCTATAGGATTTAGAGGTAGTATAATATCCTAAAAATATTCCTTTATCATCTTTTGGATCAAACATACCAAGATTATCCTTGGTGTTCAGGATATACACCTTACATCCAAAAACATTAAAGTAATTTACCTTATGTTTTCTATTATTCTAAAGTTCACAATGCGCCTTTTTGAAAATAGGCCAAATTAAAACTCTATTCCTAATATAGCACTTTGTGTTTAAATCTTTTTCCCATAATTAGGTAGGTAGACTGTATTCATTTAGCAAAGTCTTATCCATTTCTTTAATAGTTCTGTTTCTTCTTTCAACAATTCCATTTTGTTGAGGTGTTCTTGGTGCAGAAAAGGTATGCTTAATACACAAATTTGAAAAAAACAAGTGAATTCCTGATTCTCAAATTCTCAACCATGATCACTTCTTAATGAAATTATCATAATACCTTTTTCATTTTAAACAAATTTACAGAAACTTTCAAAAAAAGTAAACCTTCACTTTTATGTTTTACAAAATAAACACATGTAAATCTAGAATAATAATCAACTAAAACATATACATATAAATTTTCATCCAAACTTGTTACTCTTGATGGTATTAATAGATATATGTGGATAATATCTAGAGGTTTTGATGTAGCAATTTTGTTAATAGATTTGAAGGAAGATTTGTGTTGCTTGCCAATTTTGCATGCATCACAAAACCTGTCACTGTAAAACTTATGACTAGGTAATTTATAAACCAACTGTTTCTTAGATATTTTATTTAAATCATAAATATTACAATGAACAAGCCTCTTATTCCATATCCAAGACTTATTTATCTTAGCAGTTAAACAATTCACATTTTTTTACACAAGGAATTTAAATCAAAAGTATAAACATTATCAGTTCCATGTGCTCTAAACTTAAGTAGTTTATCTTTAAATATTGATCATTAATTATTATAAAGATCAAAATAAAATCCATTATCATAGATTTGAGAGATAATTATCAGGTTATGCTCCATCCCTTGTATATATAGTACTTTGTTGATGGAGACTATTTTTGGATCTCCAACAGTTCCAAATCCAATTGTCTTTATTTTGGAATTGTCACCAAAGGTGACTAAACTCCATCTATTTGAGTCAGTCTATTGTATTTTGATGAGTTTCCACTAATATTAATATACTATCCACTATCCATATTCCATATTTCTTTTATTCTTCTGTGAACTATTTCCTACAAAGGTAATTTAAACAAGAGCTTGTTTTGGTACACATATTCTCTTGGGTCTAGCAGTGTTAGCTAGCAACAATTTGGGAATCCATATCTTCTTTGTTTTTATATAACGCATATAATTTTCTTCAGACAATATATTTTAAATAAAAACCTTTTTACATCCACTTATTTGAGTATTTCTTAAATAACATTTTTTTTATATGTCCTTCTGTTCCACAAAAATGACAAGTAATAGTTTTTGAGTTGGGAACAAAATAATTGTTATATTGTTTATTTTTTTCACTCTTACTTACTAAACATAATATTTTCTTTCTAATGAAATTTTTAGAAATAATTTCATTCAAAATATTTTCTCCTTTTGTAAAAAAGAGAGAATCACTTTTATAAGTTTCTACTTCATCTTTTAATGCTTTGATCTTATTTTCATGATCAGCACAATTTTCAGTAGATGATATAAATTTTTCAATAAACTCTTGATGTTGTTTAAGTAATTCATCTCTTTCTCTTAAAATAGAATTTTGAATATTCTTTAAATATTTGTGTTTCTTAAATAAGGATTCATATTTTCCTTCTAGCATTTTTCAGTAGGAAACCAAATTATTTTTTGAATAATTTGAATCAGAATCAGAATTATAATTATATGAATAATAGGTCTATACATTATCTTATTATTCTATGAAGCATATATTTTATTTCATATTTGATTATTAATTTTCTCAATCATATTTTGATGAGATGCTTGAGACTTTAGAAACACTCCAAGTAGTCTTCATTTCCCTTCTTCTTTTATGTTCATAATCGGCATTTTTCAAATATGTCTTTTATGTATTTCTATTTTCATCATTTAACTGGGGAAAATTAGGTATTCTATTACTTAATTTCTTGAATTCATAACATCTAACTTCCCTAGAGTCTTTCTCATCCCTTCTGAAGAGTTTTTTGAATCCTCTTTTCTTATTATAAAACTTGATAAGCTTTCTAGCTAATTGATCCAATTCCATTTCAGAATCAGATGTATCTAAATTCCTTTCTTCTCTAAATTCTCTATTTATTCTTTTTCTTTTTTTATGAGATATTATCTTTAGAACAGTATTATCCTTTTTCACTTAGACTTTATGATCTTCAACTTCATCATGAATTTTATCTTCATACATCATTATTGTCCTAATATATTCTCTCATTTTTAGATTTTTTATAGGAGATGACTGTCGAATTGAAGCTGATATACCATTCCATTTATTATTTAGTACTCTTAGTACTTTTAAAACATGATATTCATGTTTTATAGGATCACATAAGGCTGTAATATTATTAATAATCATTGTGAGCCTTCCATTCATCTGAGATATATTTTCTCCAAAAAAACATTATGAATGTATCAAATTTTAGTTTTGTTGTTGCATACCTCATTTGTATTACATTGTTACTTCCTTCATAGGAAAATTCAATGGTTTTCCACGTTTCATAATCAATAGGATATTTTGAGACATTGTGGAATTCATCGGGTCCAATACCATAGATAATAGCATTTATAGATTTATAATTCGTTTTATACTCAGCCTCTATAGCGGCAGTCTAAGTTGTAGGGGTTTTTAGTAATTATATAAGGAGTAATGATCTTAGAGTAGACTTTGAATCACAAATTATTCAAATATATAATCATCTGTGATTTCAAGCATCCATAGTTTTCACCATTGAAATAAAGAGCATGAACCATTTTCATTTCATCTCTTTGATAAGTCATTTCCATCATTTTAGATACCTTATACTTTTATCTTGGTATAGCTTTTTTCAAAAGTTCTCCTCTGATACCAATTGTTAGGAAAGAATATACAGATATGCATAAGAAGGGGGTAAATTTTTTCTTTTCAAAATCATTCAAAATTCTTTCTTTTGATGTTGGTTGATGATTATGCTGGTAAACAATGTTTATCTTCTGCATGAGTTTATGAGTAGTGGATAAAAACAAAAATATAGAACACGACAGTTTATATTGGTTAGGGGCATAAAGATCCCCTTGTTCACTCCACCATTTACTACCTACAATTTTGGTGAATTTCACTAGTCAAGTCCTCATATCATAAGACCAATCCACTTTTGAGTACTGGCAGTTGAAGCCTTTACAAATAAGGCTAAAAATAGATCCTTGTGGTTCTTTAACAGAGAACTGAAAAACCACAGCATAGATTGAGAATATAATACTCCACCACAACTGAGTATGAGTAGTTGAAACTATTAAAAAAAAGATATTGATTAAAAAATGTTTCGGTTAAACTTTACAATTGAAACAGAAACTGATGGTAGATGGATCTTCTTCTTTAAAAAATAGTTTCTTCAAGAAAGAGAAGTTCTTAAGTCATCCAGTTGCAATAGATCTTTGAAATAAAAATAAAAAAGAATTTTAGCAGCATAATTAGAGAAAAAAATTAGAACACATATATCTTCATTCTAGCCTCTTTTGTAGAAAACAGATTTTGTTTGATTATTACAGTAGATATGTAAAAGATCTTCACAAAAATGTTCTTTCATTAATGAATATATGTCGCAATATATTGATTAATATATATCTTAATCTATTTATTCTTTGAATCATACACATGTATATAGAACAAAAAAGTGATAGAATAAATAAATCATAGAACATGTTTTCTAATTCCAGATCCAAGAAAATCGTCTGATAAATCGTAAGAATTAAAATTCCTGAGATATCTCAGAGTAGTCATAACTTCACTTAATAATTGGAGAGAACTTATCTACATAATATGATTCTTTAAATCAATCATAATCATTCAAAAAACATTAAATCATCCGGATATTCTATAAAGATGGTTGCATTAAACCCTGATAAAAATGTAAATTCAAATATTTGATGATGAAAAGTAAAACATAAGGTTCCATCACAAAATGAAAAAATATCAAACGTAGGATTCAACAATGTAGCATCCATTTTACAAATGTAAGGTTGATCATAAAATTAAGGTTGATGATCCATAAATTTTCTTCTCAAATTTAAGGTGTCATACTTATGTAGGGTTCTTCCAACGTAATTTTTCTCTTGTTCAAACATAAGGTTTCATCCAAATGTAGGGTTCTTTATCCATACATTTCTTTCAACAAAGGGTTTATTAACCATATGTGCTAATCTTTCAGCATAAGGTTCAATACAAAAATAGTTTTTGTTCCTTACATTACATTTTTCAACGTATGGTATGAACAATGTTTCTAGAAAACGGTTAAGAATGTTTCAAACACTTCAATGAATATTCCACGTGAATAATAAGCTTGAATATATTTCTAAAATAATGAATATAAAGAATATTAATTTCCTGAAATTTACTTAAATTACTATCATTTTAAAAAAAACAATGATATTTGTGAGCATCAAAATCAATAATATTTATCGATTATTGTTGAGAAAATACATTCCCAACAATGCCCCCCTTTTTTATGATCACAAAACCCATAAAATTAAGAAGAGAATTTAGAATTTTGTAAATAATTAAAATAAAATAATTCAAAATTTGGTTTTATAGAATTATATTGATAAAAAATAATTTTTGTGATTATCCAAATCTCTCTCCCTTTTTTTGAGATCAAAAATAAAATATATAAAATGAATAAAACACGTTTAATTTTTCACATATCTATAAGTGAATGTTATGATAATATATTTAAATAAATAAAACTGGATTTTTGGCTTGAGAGATAAATATAAAATAATTTTAAATAAATCAAACAAAAATATAAAATAAGGGTATTTTATTGATAAAAAAATTGTATAAATACAATAATCAGTATAACTAAGAAACATGGTTTGTCTACTGAAATGTTTAGCGTATAAAATATTGGTTTGGAGTTGGCTCGGTTAAGGTTCTAAGGATTTTGAGTAGCTTCAAACATATCTTTAAACTATGCCATCTATAACTGAAACTTCTTCATTAGACTATCCCCCAATTTCATAATCAAAACTCTAGAATCTTGAATGATATGAAAATTCTAAACAAGATTGACTTTCAAAAATTCTTGAAAACTATCCTCTAGTTGCATAAACCGATTTAACATTTCTATGAATTTTTTCAATAGAAATCTAATACCTAGTTCATTCTGTGTCAATTGGTCAACTAGAAATTTCTGATTTTCCAATATAACTGACATAGGAGCACTATTTCACTGAATATTTTAAAGACAACCATTCATATATACCATAATAGAGATGATTTCCTAAAATCTTCAAATCATATCTGGACTGGTAGTAGGAGTAGAGGTAGATGTATTGGTCTAACCAACAGTACTCTAGATTGATTCATATTGACTCCCCAAATACCACTTCAGATCAGAAAATTCTGACTTAGAAACAACTTCAGACTTTATCTTTCTAACTTCATTCAGCATCTCTCTCTTGAAGGCTTCAAATTCCTTCTTGGAAATAGAATTTTCTTTAAGATCTTATAACGTTTTCTTTTCAACTTATATCTCTTTACAAATATTTACATTTTCTTTATAGTACTTATTAAACATAATTTAAATATCCTCAACCTCATTTTCCAGGGAATCAAATTTCCCTTCATCAGGATGTTGTGACTAACCAATTTCCACAATTTCTAATGATTTTTAAAGAGACTTTACCTCATACATCTCTACTAGTTTTTCAATTGAATTTCCACTCGAACAATAAAAAATTTCAAGAACTTATTTTTTGTTTTCAATTTCAGATTGATGTCCTCCAACCACATGATCAAAAATAGAGAAAAATAAATTCTCAACAATTTTAGTTTCCATATTTTCAGATTTGATCAATAGTTTCTCTTCTTGAATATATGGTTCTTCCTCCTAAACAACTAGTAAATCAATATTATATTGGTATTTTTTCATTATTTAAACCTGTTGATCTTCCTCAAGAAAAGTTTCCTCCTAATGTACTGACCTGGTAGCCTCACCTGAACCCAAAAATGGTTCTTCTATAGGTGGATCTACTCTTTTCCATGGTTTTACAACCAATTATGTTTGCACAACCACTTTCTTACCTTCTTATTCAAAAAATATAAATTTTATTTGGGTTGTTTTTGAAAGTCCTTAACCTTGGGTTTCACCAATTCCTTCATTACCAATTCCCCCCCCCCCCCAGAGCAAATGATCGTGATCATTTTTGGTCATCTGCACCAACTGGAAATAGTTTACCTTTGACTGTACTCTGGTAAAAACCTAACTTCCTCAAAGTTCCCGCATTGAGTACATTTTTATGATGACAATCGATTCGAGAATCTTTTAAATGGATCATTCCTTTCTTAAACAAAATTCATGATGTTATCCTTCTATAAGGATAAAAAGTCATCCTAGAATTTGGTTGATAGCAGTAGTTAAAATATCTGAATATATACCTTGAATGTTTCAGCTTTACTTAACTCAAAAAAAGAAACTTGATATACATGTCTGGATATATAATCTTCTCCAACTCATTCATTCTAGGATCAATTCCTATTTGAATAAAGTGAACCAAGATTTTATGGTCTACCTCTAGATCATCAAAAAACATTTTCTTAATGTTTGTTGAACCAAACAAAAAATACATAATAACTTCATAATTATGATCCTTATCTCTGATAGAACATAGATTGAAATTAAAGGGGCCCTTATGAGGATGGTTTAAAATTTTAGAAATTTCAGTCGAAGAAACTAAAAAGTCCTTATCTTCTATTCTTGAAAACATTGTATCTTTGGAATCACAAAAACTAAACTAAACACTATTATATAAATATTTTACTTCTACCTCATAAAGGAACTCTGAGTTAGCCTCATTGAAAATAGATTCCAATCCTTGAAAACATAACTTTTTCTTCAGAATCATATTAGTCTGATAAAGTCATTTGAAATAAACTGCTTTTCCATGCAGAATCTTTCTTCTGGAAACTTTTTGACGCATTGGTTCATTGGCTTCACCATCTTTGGTTCCCTTAGTTTTTGTTGTTTCTATGAAATGAGAGCTATAAGGTTTTCAAGTTCTAGGGTTTCGAAAAAAACAGAGATAAACGAAGGTATATGAAGGTAAATGAGGGTTTCGGTATTTGAAAAGGGATTGAAAGATGAGAAGGTTATGTATTTGAAACGTTTTTGAGAGTTCCTTGTTTCCCATGTCATTACATAATATAATTATGAAAATTTTTAAAATATGTGGTGCGAAAAAGTTTTAGATAAAATAAATTAACTAAAATATACAGTAGAAAAAAATATTAAAACAAATAAAATTTAAAGTAGTCGGTAAATAATTTATCATAAATAAACTGGAAAAAATGAATAAATAAAATAAAATAAAAATTTAAAGATTAAAAAGATTAAAATTTATTTAAAAATTAAATAAACCTAACTCCTCCATAATAAAATCAAAACTTACAGTGGGAAGTGTTTTAGTAAAAATATCAGCTAGTTGATATTTAATATTTACAAATTCTAAAGATATATCCTTTTTAAGAATATGATCTCTTAGAAAATGATGTCTAATATCAATATGCTTAGATCGTGAATGACTTATTGGATTTTTTGAAATATTTATAGCACTTTTATTATCACATAAAATAAGTGTACTATTAAAATTTAATGCAAAGTCAATTAGTGTGTTTTTCATCCACAATACTTGTTCACAAAAATTTCCTGTAGATACATATTCTATCTCGGCCATTGATAGGGAAACTGAGTGTTGTTTCTTACTTGAAAATGATATTAAATATTTTCATAAAAAGTGATAGGTTCCTAACGTAATTTTTCAATGTAATATAAAACCACCAAAATCAGCATCTTAATATGTTATTAAATTAAAATCAAGAGTTTTTTTATAAATAAGAGATTGAAAACCAGTTCCCTTTAAGTATCTAGACAACAATAAGATGATATTCTTTAGGATTTGTTTGAAATCTTGCACATAAACATAGAGAAAACATAATATCATGTATTCTATTAGTGAGATATAATAAACTACCAATCATACCTCTATATAACTTATTGTCCACTAGTTTTCCAGCTTCATCCAAATCAAGTTTTATATTAGGAAACATGGGAGTTATATATGTCTTTTTGTTCTCAAGAACAAAATTTTTCAATAAATTTGTAATATATTTACTTTGATTTAAAATATTTTCACAATATTTTGGATAAATTTGAATTCCTAAAAAGAAGTTCAATTCTCCAATCATACTCATTTCAAATTTTTTTTCATAAGTTCTAAAAAATCATTTCAAAGTTTTTTATTGGTTAAAATAAAAATAACATCATAAAAATATATTTGAAATAATAATATATTAAAACAAATGTTTTTATTAAAAAGATTTGGATCTTACATTACAATAGTAAATCAGTTTTTCAAAATAATAGAACTTAATCTTTTATACCAAGCTTTAGGTGCTTGTTTAAGTCCATATAGAGCTTTAGTAAGTTTAAAAATATAATCTGGTTTCTGAGAGTTTTCAAAACCAGGAGGTTGTTCAATATAAGCTTACTCTAATAAATAGCCATTTAAAAAGACATATTTAACATCCATCAGATAAAATTTAATTTTCATATGATATGAATAAGCTAAAATAATTCTAATTGCTTCTAATATAGCTATAGGGGAAAAGTTTTCATCATAATATATACCTTCTTCCTGATTATATCCTTTAGCTACTAATCTAGCATTGTCTCTAGTTATAATCCCTTGATCATCTTATTTATTTTTAAAGACCCATTTAGTTCCTATAACTGGATAATTTGATGGTCTTTCAACTAATTCCCAAACATCATTTATTTTTAATTGGTTTAGCTCTTCTTGTATAAATCTATAGAATTCAACTAGGTTTCCTGTATTTCTTCTAGTTCTTATTCCTATGTCAAGGTCACCAATTACGGTTTCTAAAGGATGATTCTTTAGGATTCTAGACTTTCTAGGTAAAACACTTTTAGGTTCATCAATATCATGTTCTTATGAACTAGACTGAGTTTTGTTTATGTTATTTTCATAATTGTTTTTCAGGTTCACATGTCTCATGTTGTCAGAAGAGTCAGTAATTTCATCAGTTTGATCTTTCTGTTTAATAAAAGGGTTAGTTTCATAAAACTTCACATGAAATGATTCTTGAACAATACTTGAATTTTTATTAAACACTTTCTAGGGTTTAGAGGTAGAAGAATATCCTAAAAAATTCCTTCATCATATTTTAGATCAAACTTACCAAGATTATCATTAGTGTTCAGGATATACACCTTACATCTAAAAACATTAAATTAATTTAACTTAGGTTTTCTATTATTCAAAAGTTAATAAGGTTCCTTTTTGAAAATATGCTGAATTGAAACTCTATTTATGATATAGTAGGTTGTGAATATAGCTTCTTCCCATAAATAGGTAGGTAGACTTTATTCATTTAGTATAGTCCTAGACATTTCTTGAATAGTTCTGTTTCTTCTTTTAACAATTCCATTTTTTTGAGGTGTTCTTAGTTTAGAAAAGGTGTGTTTAATGCCCATATTTGAACAAAAAGAATTAAATTATTGCTTATAATATTCTCCACCATGATCACTTATTAATGAAATTATCTTAAAACCTTTTTCATTTTGAAAAAATTTACAGAAACTTTCAAAAACAGTAAAATCTTCACTTTTAAGTTTAATAAAATAAACCCATTTAAATCTAAAATAATCATCAACTAAAACATATACATATAATTTTCAATTCATACTTGCTAATATTGATGGTTCAAAAAGATCTGTGTTGATAAGTTCTTGAGGTTTTGATGTAGCAATTTGGTTAATAGATTTGAAGGAAGATTTTTGTTTCTTTCCAATTTGGCATTCTTCCCAAAATCGGTCACTATCAAACTTAAGACTAGGTAAATCAGAAACTAATTTTTTCTTACATAATTTATGTAAAGCATAAATATTGTAATGATCAAGCCTCTTATTCCATATCTAAGACTCATTTATCTTAGCAATTAAATAATTCTCTTTTTGTTTACATAAGGAATTTAAAACCAAATTATAACCATTATCAGTTATAGGTGCTCAAAACATAAGCAGTTTATCTTTAAATACAGAGAAAGAATTATTAGAAAAATCAACATAATATCCATTGTCACAGAGTTTAGAGATACTTATCAAGTTATGCTTCAGCTCGTGTACATATAGTACTTTGTTGATTGAGACTATTTTTGGATCTCCCATAGTTCAAATTCCAATTATTTTTCCTTTGGAATTGTCACAAAGGTGACTAGATCTCCATTTATTTGAGTCAGTGTATTGAAGTTTGATAAGATTCTACTCATGTGTCTGGATCATCCACTATCCATATACCATATATCTTTTCTTTTTTTGTGACTCTTTTCCTACAAAATCAATTTAAAAAAGAGTTTGTTTTGGTTCCCATATTCACTTGGGTGCAGCAATGTTATCGAGAAAAGATATGAAAATCCAGATCTACATTGTTTTTCCATAACCCTTATCATTTGCTTCAGATAAGCTATTTGAAATAAAAGCCTTTTAAATTTCAATTATTTGATGATTTTATAAATAAAATTTTTTTTATATGTCTTTCTATTCAACAAAAATGAAAAGTAATATTTTTTGAGTTAGGAACAAAATAATTCTTATATAGTTTAGATTTTTCACCCCTACTTCATATACTGAATCATTTATTCCTAATGAAATTTTTACCAAGAATTTCATTTAGAATATTTTCTATTTTTTTAAAGAAGAGATTATCACTTTAATAATTTTCTACTTCATCTTGTAATTCTTTAATCTTATTTTCATCATCAACACAGTTTGTGGTAGATAATTTAAATTTTTCAATTAACACTTGGTGTTGTTTTATTAAGGCATCTCTTTCTCATAAAATATCATTGTGAATATTATTTAATGATTTTTTTCTTCAATAAGGAGTCATATTTTCCTTCTAGCATTTTGTAGTAGGAATCCAATTTATTATTTGAATAATTTGAATCAGAATTATAATTATAATTAGATAAATAATAGGTTTATACCTTATCTTCTTATTATAAGGACTCAGACTTATTACATACATAATCTTGAATTTAGTAAAGAAAAAACTTCCTTTACATTGAGTATATTTTCATGTTTAAAGATTTAGATAATTAGGACATAATACATTCATAACATTACACATTGTTACAGAGTGGATACCATAAAAACAGTTTCTATTTTTTCTAAATTATAAAACATTAAAACATAAAACATGAATCCTTAACAATTATTCAAAATTTAACATGGATGCATTCTTTGTCTTACACATCCATTAACCTATTAAAATCATTTAAAACTTGGGATAAGCACAAAAACTCAGTAAGGGATATAAAAAGAAGGGAAGAACACATTAGTTGTATGAAATCATTTTTCAAAAGACATACTTATCACCTATATATATATATAATTACTTTGTGAAACATGAGATTTCCACAATACATAAGAACATAAGTAAAACCATAAAGTTATCTTGGGGAATTACTTACATAATATTGCAACCCTCTCAGCTACCTTAAAATTTTTAACCCTCATGGCTACTTAACAATTTGTGTAACAATCATAGTTACACTTGGAGTAACCATACGGATGACCTAAAACATACACATACCCAATGAATTGGAGGGAGATATAGGTCCCACCCTTCATATTAAACAATTCCTATGATCCATAACATAATCATACAACATAAATATTAGCATAAAACATTGCTTTTGAATTTTGAAAAACAGAATTTTAAAAGAGGACTTTAACAGGAAATCCCCTTATAAATATCATACAACTGAAGGGAGAATTAATATAGTGGATGTAATATGTATCTAAACTTTAAATAGACATAATTAAACATAATATAAGAAAAACACATCACACAATCAATTTTAAATACCACATTAATAATGAAGAATAAGGTTAACCCAAAGGATGGAAATCAGGTTAAGAATTCCCTTACCTCAGGTTTGTCTTACTTCTAACTTGTTTAAAACTCCTGTATAATGGTTAAAATAGTGTTAATAATATTTTATAGAAACATTTTCATGTTTATAAAATATTATATTATCATTTAATAACTTCATTTTACCCTTTAATTGTTAGTATTTTTTTCCTTGCATTGTTTAGGGCGAGTTCTTTAAATGATTTTCATGATCTGTTCTTGGTAGATGTTCTTGTTGATTGGAAGTAAAACTCCAAAATTGTAATGGAAAGGTATTTACATATTTCTAGTACCATAATTTATACCATTTATTAATTTTTTGTTATATATGAGGATGATTCATAAGTTAAAACATTAATGATGTTCATTTAGATCATTTTGGTTGTTCTTTGATAATAACAACCTCATTTTTTCTTATAAATTTAAACCATGATTAAAAAACAACAATTCAAGAACCATGGATGAGAAATAATAAATATATTATAACTTGGTTCAACCATAAAAATGGTTTCATAACCATAATTGAAATACTTAATGAAAATTGACATCACATCATCCACGATGTCGGTAATTCGACACATCACGGACAATGTTTTTATTCCTTGAATAAGTGGGGGAGGAGAAAAATAATGATGATGAATTTTCCATGAACATGATAAAATATATAATATACATGATTTATGTAGATTTAATTCCTCTTGGTTAATAGTATATGAAGAAAGAATGAGAAAGGAACTCAAAATAAAAGAATAAGCGAGAAATCCCTTACAAATATTCGGCAGCCCAACGGCTATGCAACAGGGTTTTAGAAAGAATTAAAAAGAGAGGGTAAAATGGTAACCCATCCAGAAATAAATCATAATATAGAATAGATCAATAATAAAAAGGAAATAAAAACATGTTATGGAAACTTTGAAAGTTATACTATAAAAAAGAGAACTTGAATGGAAAAAGAAAGAAATTGAGATTTTTCTTACCTTGTAGAGTAACCCCTAGAACTTGAAGGTTGGGACCTTGGGGGCTTGAGGAAACCTTTGGAGGAATACTATGTAGTTAAGGACGCCAGATCCTCATTGAGCATGAATTGGGAATTAATTTAATGAAGGAATGGGTTGGTATTTATAGGAAAAGTAAAAGAATATTTTAATAATTTCCAAGGGACACCTCATGAGTGGTATTTGCAAAACCACGGGCTTGACCATGGTATTTGCCCATGTTATAAGACACTTGGAACACCTCAAATATCATTTAACTGTACACGAGTCTACTGGATTTATGACATCATTATTACATCATTAAGGATGTCATTAACACACCGAAACAAAAAACTGTATTTTTTACTATTCACCAAAAAATCTACTCTTTCAGAAAAATTCCAAAAATTCACCCCAACCATTTATTGACGTGTAGAATTAAAAAATAAATTCAATTTTTTTGAAAATAATTTTCTAAATATTTTTAATTTAATTTTTAAATAAAATCTCACTTAATTCATAAATTAATTATTTAAAAAATATAAATGCTTTTATATCATATTGAAAAATTAATCAAGTTGTCATTATCTTAAATCCTTATGAAAATAAAATAATAATAAATTTTACCATTCATTAGGGTCATATTACTATTCATATTACTATTCATAAGGGTATGTTACTATTCACCCAAAAAAAGTTGGTTCCAATAGACTCCAAATAACATACTGAACACAATTATAGATGCCCATTTTTCGAAATTCAAAACATATAGGCAGTAAAATTATGTTTAAAGCCTACTTATAAATATCTACTTTAAAAAAATTCCAAGCATTTCAATTTACTTTTAGAAAACCTTGTTGTGTTATACTTATTCCATGAAGAACATATTTTCTTTCATATTCGATTCTTCCTTTTCTGAATTAGATGTTGATGAGATGGTGGATTCTTCAGAAACACTCCAGGTAGCCTTTATTTCTCTTCTGCTTTTATGTTCATAATCAACATTTTTTTGATAGGTATTTTATGTCCTTTTATTTTCACCTTTTAGTTGGGGATAATCAGGTCTTATATGTCCTAATTTCTTTTATTCATAGCATATGACTTCCCTAGAGTCTTTCTCACTACTTTTCAAGGGTTTTCTGAATCCAATTTTCATATTATAAAACATGCTAATCTTTCTGGATAATTGAGAAAATTCTATTTCAGAATAAGATGTATTTGAATTCATTTCTTCACTGAATTATTTCTTTATTGTTTTTCTTTTCTTTTACGATGTTACCTTTAGAACAGTATTATTATTTTTCTCTAATACTTTATGATCTTCATATTCATCTTGAATTTTATCTTCACACATCATCAATGTCCCTGTTAATTCTCTCATTCTTAGATTTATGATAGGTGATTATTGACGAATTTCTGCTGATATACTGCTCCATTTAGTATGTAGTACTCTTAGTACTTTCAAATCATGATTTTTTGTTTAATCGGATCACCTAAGGTTGTAATATTATTAATAATCTCTATAAGACTTCTATTCATCTGAGTGATATTTTCTCCATAAAACATTCTGAATATATCAAATTTCAGTTTTGTTGTTTCATACCTCATTTGTCTTATATTGTTAGTTCCTTCATAGGCAACTGTAATGGTTTCCCACATTTCATAAGAAATGGTACATTTTGAGACATGATTAAATTCATCGGGTATAAAACCATAGATAATAGCATTCGTATATTTAGAATTTGTGTCATACTCAGCCTCTATAGCAGTAGTCCAAGTTTCAAGATTTTTAAGAATTATATATGGATTAATTATCTTATAGTAGACTTTGAATGTCAGATTCTTCAAATATATAATCATATGTCATTTCCAGTATCTATATTTTTCATCATTAAAATAAAGAGCATAAACCATTGACATTCCTTCTCTCTAATCAGTCATTTCCATATTTGTATAGACCTTATACTTTTAGCTTCTTATAGAGTTTTTCAAAATCTCTCCTATGATACTAATTTTTAGGATGTAATATACAAATATACATAAGAAGGGGTTGAATTTTTTCCTTTTCAAAATATTTCACAATTATGCCTCTTGATGTCGACTGATAATTATGTGGGTAAGTAGTGTTTATCTTATGTATTAATTTATGATTAGTGGATAAAAAAATATATAACTCTACTCTTTATAGTGGTTTGGGTCATAAAGATCCCATAGTCCACTCCACCAATTACTCTCTCTGTGAGTTGGGTGAATTTCACTAGTTAGGTCCTCATATCATAAGACCAATCCACAACTGAGTGCAGGTAGTTGACACCTTTACAAATAAGGATAAAAACAGAGTCATCCAGTTTTTTAACAGAGAACCAAAAAAACCATAGCATAGATCAATAATATGATACTCCAAAACAACTGAGTATGAGAAGTTGAAACTCTCATTAAAAATATGTCGATTAAAAAGGTTCTGGTTTAACTTCAAAGTTGAAACAACAACTGACGGTAGATGGATCTTCTTCATCAAAAAATATTTTCTTCAGGAAAGAGAAGTTCTGAAGTGATCTAGTAGTAATAGATCATTAAAATAAAAACAACAACAAATAGTAGTAACAGACTTACAACAAAAAAATCATAACATGTATATCTCCATTATAGACTCTTGTGTAAAAAATAGAGACTGATCAATTGTTGTTATAGATCTATAAAATATCTTCAGAAGAATGCAGTTTCAATCGAAAATATGTGTCATAATATATGGATAAATATATATATCTTAATTTTTTTCTTCTTTGAATCATACACACATATATAAAAAAATACCCTGATAGAATAAAGAAAGTAGAGAGCCTGTTTTTCAATTCTAGATCCATGAAAATTGCCTAATAAATCGTAAGAATTCAAATTCCTGTGACAGATCAGAGTAGTCATAACTTCCCTTAATAATATGATAGAATTTATCTACTTAATATGATTATTTGAATAAAACATAACAAGCTTTGAATCATTTGAAAACAAGATTTAATTCGTCCATATATTCCATAAATATCATTGCACAAAACTTGGATAAAAACAAAAAATCAAATCTCCGATGGTGAAAAATCAAATGTAAGGTTCCTTCACAAAACGAAGAAATACCAAATGTAGGGTTAAACTAAAGATCATTAATTCTCCTAATTTAAGGTTGATAATGTATGGTTGATCATAAAATTAAGGTTGGTGATCCATACGTTTTCTTCTCAAATGTATGGTTCCATACTTACGTTGGGTTCTTTAACCATAATTTTTCTCTTTGTTAAACAAAAGGTTTCATCAAAATATATGGTTCTTTATCTATCTATTTCTGTCAATATATGTTTGATTAACCATTTGAACTTATCTTTAGGCATAAGGTTTAATACAAATGTAGGGTTTGTTCTTCAGGTTACATTTTTCAACGTACATTATGAACAGTGTTTCCAGAACATGCTTAAGAGTGTTTCAGACACTTTAATGAATATTCCACGCAAATAATAAGATTTAATATAATTCAAAAATAAGTAATATAAAGAATATTAATTTCCTAAAATGTACATAAATTAATATTATTATAAAAATAAACAAGGGTATTTGTGACCATCAAAATCAATAATATTTATAGAGTATTGTTGAGACAATACTTGCCTAACATGCTAGTCACCATCCCCTGGTCTATTAAAGGTGGGAATGGGTAGTCATGGCATGAGACCCTCTCGGACGGGTCGTGATACAACTTATAAAATGATATAATACATCTATAAAACCTATACTTCAGAATAATGTTGTGAAACATTTAAGTTCTCATCGTAGCGGGGAACTTCTATGACCTTCAAGTGAGATAGTTACTATTAAGACATTATAAGATATAAAGTCATGTTGAATAAAAATAATGATGTAATAATAAGTTTATTAATATTAAACACAATAAATACAAGTATAAAAAAAGTACATTGAAGTTGGTTATATTGAACCAACTCTAATATAGATTAACCACACATCAATACAACACACAGTATGTTATATATGATCGAAAGTGTGTGTTTTAATTTAAAAGTGAAAATTTAGTTTAATACATATATAAAATAATAAAAATCATGAAAAAAACTCTAATTGTTTTAATAAATTATGAAAATTATTAGCTATTAATTTGTGATATGTAGGAATTAACCGCATGTCAGTTTGACATACGATGTGATTGGTATAACTGAAAGTGATCATTTTCAATTTAAAAGTGGAATTATAGTTCAAAATGAGATTCACATACTCAAGACATAAAAAATACACTTAGATATTATATTAAATTTTTGAAAAATATCGACATATCCTTTTTTAGATGTATAATTTAACTGAATGTTAATCTGACATGTAATTTGACTAGAATGACTTAAAGTGCATCACAAACTCAAAATAGGAAAAATTATCTTACAGTGTTGCATTACTCTGTAATATGTTTCATTTATGTATCATGTTGTCCTTTTTGTTTATATATTATGTTTTATAATTAATGTTGTATTTCTTTTTGAATTATTGTATCATATTAATGTTTTATTTATTTCTTTATAGTATTACTAAAATATACACTGTTTTTCAATATAGGTACATGATTATTTTCATCGAGTTGGGGGTGATGTATTCAAAAACTAGTACTTTGATTGGGAATTATTTGATGAGGGACTCAATGGAAGTGGAATAAATATACTTAGTCTCCTATGGGTCGGATTATTTTTAAGTTGGTTAAAATTTATAAATGTTTGTAATCAATTGTACAAATCAATGTAACTATAATTAATTGAAATATTTATAATCAAAATATATTTAAAATTTAAATTTATTATGAAGTAAATTTATTTGTAATTTATTTATATTTTATTTATTTGGTTGTTGTATTATGTTGTTCGTTTAGCCCCACATTGCATCAGTTGAGAACTTTTATCAGTGATAACTATAGCTCTCATAAAACTTAGGGTTTTATCATCTCTAACAACATTAGCACTTTTTTTAACACTAATAAATCCAAAGTCACGAACTCTTGAAACCATGATCTATAATAGTGATATATATACTTATATTTATATGTATGTATGTTTTTCGTATGTTTATAATGTATAGATAATAATATTGAGATATATGTATGTCTATATAATAAAATATACTTATAAATATTTATATTTGTATATACCTATATATATATATATATGTATGTATGTATGTATACATGAATTTACATATATTTTTATGTTCTTATGTACTCCAAATATATAAATATTATATATATATATATATATTAATTGTTATGATATATGTGTGTGTGTGTGTACTTATTATTTTTTAAAAATATATTTATCAATTTATAGAAATAAAAACCATAATTAGTATATATTTTGTATAGTCATGGATCACTTACACCAGAACTCACTGTCAGTTGGGATATTCATTACTGGTTGGATAAAAGGTCATGACTCAGTATTTTCAATCACAACCTATTCAACTAAACATGAACAGAGATTCTTGGCCACTGCATCATTCCTTCTTATTGTGGATGTGGCACAACCCTTAAAATGTAACATGTACTAAAACAAAAAAAATGATAAGAAAATGTAACGAGAAAAAATAAGGCTTCAAAAAATAGTAGAAATATTTTAAAAAATATTTTCATAACTAAATATTATAATATATGTAATTTTTTTATATTTTCATAATAAATTAAAAATAAATGCATCAAAATGTATTTAAATAATAATGTTTAAAGTAAAAAGTGGGTTTTGGACAATTTCAATTAAATTTTAAAAAATATAATTTCTCTTATTGAATTCCAAATTTATGTTGAATAATGCAATTATTCAAAAAACATATATTTTTAACAAAATGTGGTAAATGGGATAAATTATGAAATTAATGGAGATTAATTATATTGAATTACAAAATAAAAATATGCAATTATTTTTTTATAAAAAGAAACCATGTATTCAATATCTTAGGGTGTTTACAAGTTATATTATAATCAATAAGAAAGGTTAATTCATGGTAAGTTAGGTGAATGAGTAGATAAAGGCATATTATTTGGATATCCTCCTAACATAAGATGTTTCCATTTTTATAATAAAATAATCATTAAAATTTTAGGCACTTATAATATTAAAATCATTGAAAATACTTTCGATATAGAAAAAAAAGTGATTAGTGAATAATTTAAAGGAAATATTGTTAAAAAATTGATTGTATTTAGTGTACATAAGTTAATTAATAATTAATAAGATGATAGTGGTGATAAAAAGTTGATTTATAGATTTATAGTGTTGAGGAAGGTTATGAACAATGATGAGTCTTAATTTATATCTGATTATGAGTTGAGATTTAATTAAAATATGACCAATTCACCGTTGATCTTGATATTTGGAAAATATTTCAATAAAATTCATGATAATTGATCACATTAAGAGTTTTAAATAAAATAAGTAAAAAAGTAGTTCCATCTTGAGCTAAAGAGAAGAAAAATACAAATATTGAAATTTTTAAGAAATTCATGTTTTGTACTACCATAATCACATCACATGTACAAAGGTGAACACATGACCATGCTCAGGGAGACTACACACTAACAACTCTAAAGTACATGCCATAATTCAAGTAGTACACACATTATGTACCTTCCTACCACTTTATGGATTGTGTCCAATACCCACACTAGACACCATGCAGGATGGTCTATATTCCTTATACCAGCATCCCTACCAAGTGATGATGGCCAAAAGTCAATGATGGATGAACAAATGTGTGAAAAACCTGAAAATGTTGTCATTGACAAACTAAACATTTTGTAATTATGTACATTAAATTTTGGAATCATAAAAAAATTTACAAATAGAGGCATTAGGTGATTAATCCTAAAGAGAAGAGAATCCTAAGAGAATATCTAATTTTTTGTATATAGTCTAGTTTTATTTTAGTGAATTTTATTTTCCATTTAGTTTTATTTTCATATCCTCTTATGTCATACTTTTAATACTCTTGTACACATGAAAATGAGTTGTTCATTAGTCTTATTATTCATAATTCTTATGCTAATGCGAGGTTAATAAGTTAACAATACTGATGATATAATTGTTAAGTTATTTAATATGTGGATTTTCTTCCTTTGTAGAATTATTTTTAATTATTCATTATTGGATTTTTGTTATACCATTTTAAAAAATCGATGTAATAGTTTTTTTATTTCAAGGTATGGATTCATTTAAAATTTCATAAAACTTCATGGATTTTAATGGTTTTTGGTTGTTGGAGGTATTGACAGAGGCTTGGGGTTATGTTTTACGGATTTGATCTCAATACTAGGAGATCATTATTCAAGACATATTACACTAGGTATTTGGTGGCCCACTTTCTAGTGCTCAGTGAAAGAATACATAGAGTGGGAATCCCCTGGTGAGACACTAGGTTATGGATGACCCTCATATGGGTACCTGGTGAGGTTTCACATTCCCAATGAATGCTGAATGAGTACCTAGAGAATTTTAAATAGGTACCCAGTGAAATTTGAACCAATACCTAGTAGGCTATGTGATGTTTTTCATTTTAATTTATTAATTTAATTTTTTATAAAAAATGAAAATAGAGTTCATCCTCATTTCACCCCCAACCATCTACTCAGCTGAAACCTCTCCTCTCCCTCCCACTATTCTTATCAAGCTTGATTCTCTCCAGTTTATGACCCTATATTTATGTCATTGGTCTAAGGGGATATCTTAAGTTATATCTAATTATCTTATTTATTTTAATGTATTATTCTTTTATTTTATCTTCATTATTCATAGGATATCCCTAATTATAGGGTTTTTGCAAGGCTTTATAATTTCTTCCATCTAAGTCGGAATCATGTGATTATTTTCAATGGATCAAGTTCATATAAACTGAAGTAGGTGGTCCCAAATCTTTCCCATCAATTTATACAAGATTAAATTATTTCATGTGACGTAAAGGAAGATTCATACATGCGTTAATTCCCAAAAATTGTTTTTATAAATTTTTTCAAGGTTTCTTATAATTCAAGATTAAATAAGACCTTGATTGGTACTTTTTGAGTTGTTCCTTAAGGTCATTATTGTCTATGCACATGAAAAAAATATGGAGTGTTATGGAAATGTGACCTAGAACTTGCGAGAGTTATAATCACATAAGGTGAGACCATATGAACCCGATGGGGTGTCTTATATTATTCCTTGATAGAGTGATTATTGAAAGTGGAATTCATTTATAGTGTGTCATCCTTAACATATGTTTTTCCTTGTGATGTATAATTCACTTATATGGCTTATTTAATGATGTATTATTCTCTTCCTCTTATTGAATTATTGTGATGTTTTGTTCATCATGAGGGTAATCATTATTCCACATCATAACCTTTGGGATTTTGATTTGATGATGGGTTATTCACCTTATGGAATTGATGTGGTAGATGATCATCCAACAAGAGGAATTGTGATTCAGATTTAACAATCCACCTATTCAGAGTCATAAATTTGTTTAAATATTTTCCAACCAATGTGCATTTTATAGTTAAGAACTTTTAAAGGAGTTGGTTGAGATTAGGGATCATTTTTTGTGACGTAGGACACGGTACATGATGTTTATAAATTCAAAAAAAAAATAAGATTGGGTACCTAATCGGACGTATTGGGTACTTGATGTACCTGGAATAAGGGATGTATACCATAGGGGGACACTAAGTAGCCTATAAACCCAATTAGGGGTACCCAATAAGGAATGAGTACCTAGTGATATGTGAATGGGTCCCCTGAGGTTCTCCAGACCTACACTCTTAGTTCCAGTGATAAAAAAACATACTTTTGTGATTAAACTTTGATACCAAGTGAGATGATACAATATAAACTTAAACAAACTTCACGTTACTATTACTTCTCCAAATAATATCACACAACTCATAGATCCTTTTAGTTTAGTGTCTTTGATGACCATATATTTTGGAAATATATTTTATTAAACATGTGAACGTTTCTCCATATTTGAACCATACTAGATATCCTTCTAGTCTAGACATATGTTTCACTCATCTTCATAACCTATGAAAAAGAAAACATAATAAATGGGTGAGATCAGATGCTAATAAATGGTAAACACATGTGATAACAATAAAATATCATAAATGATAATAATATGGGAATATGGGTATAATTAGGATGCACAAGAAATTCATATCAAAAAAAATAAATCATCATAAATAAATAAATAAGGAAAAATTCATGAATCAAAAGATTATGGAAACATGATCCATGAGAGTATAACATCATGATATATTAGAAATATAGAACACAAATAATCATAGAAATCATAACATAGTGGATCGTGTAACACAACCTATTTCCCTTAGTGGATTAGGATTCACTCACCTATTTCCCTTGGTGTATCAGGCATGAATCACCTATTTCATATATAGAATCAAGAATCACAACCTTATTCCCATAGAGGATTGAGCATCATTACTAGTTTCTTAATTATCTCATTAGATGAAAAAATTTAACAATGCATTAGAGAGTTATATAAGGCCCACCCATCAATTAAATGTTAACTATACACATGCTTACTATATAAAATCATAAAATAAAGAACCCATGGAAATGAAATGGGTTCCATATAACACATCATATAGAACCTGTGGAATGAAAGAGGATAACCAATGATATCAAGTAAATTTTGAGGTAAATACCATTAAATCAAGAGAATAAAAAATTTGGTATTTACATCATATAGAAAAAGGGTATACGGTTAATAAAATATTTTCCCAAATCAATCGATATATGTAATTTAGGTGAACACCCTTCAATAAAAGGAATAAAATAAAGAATATTCCCCAAGGAAAGGGATTGGAAGAAAAAATATTACTACTATACACTTAATATGATTAGGAAAGATAAATGAAGTGATGGATCATTCTTCCAAAAGAGAAGTGAATTCAATAATCTATACATATATAGAAGTTGGATAGTTGTAAAAGAATTTATCCCTAATGTTTCAAAGGAAACTCATAAGTATTTTAAAATATATGAAAAACATCCATGCAAAATAATGCTTCAAATTCTATCACCCCAGAAGGGATCATGAATTAAATTATTTGATTCCATGAGTTCAATCCCTAAAATTATATATATATATATATATATTATAGAATAAAACATGTAAGATAAATATGTTGAGTGTAAATTTTTTTGAATATGAAAATAAAAATGTAGTTGAAAACTTAAAAGATATTTTAGAAATAATTTTTAACATTGATGTAAAATAAAAAATTTCATGTAACTTTCAAAAATATGTTTTGAAAAGTTGAAGTGAAATATTTGAAAGTATTTTATTTTTTAAAAATAATCTCTAATAATGGTTCCTAGAAAATTAAAATAAATTTTTCTATTTGAATTGTGTATCCAAATATAAAACATTTTATAATGAAAAGAAATAAACCTTTTTAATACATTGAAAATTTCATTTTGAAAAAAGAAATTTTAAAAAGAGTAATACAAAAATATTTTTACTAAAAATTAATTCTCCCAAATATGATTATAAAATTCTATATGATAGAATTTTTGGGTTTTTTAACCCAACCATAGATGAAAAAGTATAATATAAAACTTTATAACTCAAATAATGGAAATTTAAGCTACCAATATCACTTACAAGAAACATACACCATCTACTAAGAAATATTTGAAAAGGATTATGGAAGGAAAGTAAATCCTTATAAATCAATGATATAATGCCTCATCATGCAATTAAGGGTATAATGTACCAAATATATATGAAATAATTTCATGATAATGATCATAAATTAATGAATAAAAGATGAGTTACCTAAAATCATGGGAAACCATTAAAACAATGGCCAATTGAAGAAGGAAATATGATTTGTCTTAGTATATCCCATTAAATACAATATTTTATGATAAAAATACATCCATGGGTAGTAAATACACTATATAAATAGAACATGGTTCATAAAATGTATTATCTATCAAAGAATCATAATTGTGTCCTGGAAAACCCTTACAACATTAAAAGCATTTGAATCAAAACCCCATTAAAGGATAAAATTTCAAAAGAAACATTAAATATCATGAATAAATATAAAATCATGATAAAATGTTTATTTGTAAATAGATACATCATTACACATAAAACATGGTTTATAATAAGAATTTTGTCTTAAGGGGTGAACATTGAGATGAGAAACCCTTACCTTAATTCCTTCTTAGTAAAAGTGTTATCTTACATCCTGTATAACACACATATCTATATTGATGACTTATTTTAGGACCATAATCATATCTATTCCATTTATAATATTTAG
Source organism: Viscum album (assembly GCA_963277665.1). NCBI lineage: Eukaryota > Viridiplantae > Streptophyta > Magnoliopsida > Santalales > Viscaceae > Viscum > Viscum album. The sequence goes on from OY728125.1 coordinate 151,792,009, forward strand.
TTAAAATCGATCTCTATATGAATTATAGTTTTTGATTACCTATTTTCAATACTTGTTGTAAGAAATCTTGAATGTTTTGAACTACTTTCATAAAAACCATATTGGTATTTATTCTTGCTTAAATTTTAATCATTACCATATCATTAAATATACTATAATTGTAAAATTATAATGGTTTATTATTTTTTAAATTCTTTTCATGAATGTTTCATTCATTATTCGTGAAGATGAAATAAACAACAAGAATATTTCAGTGATTGTTAACCAACAAAGGGCGTTTTCTTAATTAATGAGTTAAATATTGATATAAAAATTATAGAAAAAAATATTTACATATTTATATCATTTTATACCCATAATTAAGTTCACATAGTCATCCATGATATAAATTCAAGGCATTGTTCTAGTAGGTGGTTAAAAAAACCCAAGCAAGGACATACCATAATTAATTGATGATTATAAAGTTGTTTAACTGAAATATCCTTAAGCCATAATAATAATGACCATATTTATTTTTTATTGGTGTTTTATATCAAAATTTAAAATAATTTTAATTATAAAATAACCTATATGAGGTTATTTCATAATATAAATAAATCATTTTTTTCTCTTAGAACTTTCTTTTGGATAGATGAATCTTCCTGAATTTTTATTTCTTGTTTTTTAATAGGTTATCCAATTTGTCATTAAAACCATAATAATTTCATAAAAACATATTTAATCACTAAAACCATTCTCATGACCATAAATTTAATATTATTAAGAAAATAAAATAGGAAATGGATCATTTAATTGAGGCGCTAGTCCACACATACACAAGGATAATGATTTCATTTTCCATAGAATGGGGAAAGGGAGTAATACGGTTTACCATTACATAATATAAAATATTTTTTAAATATCATAATTATATAAATTAAATTCCCTATTAGTAATATAAATTTAAGTAGGTAAAGTAAAATAAACCATGTTGCATCTTGAAGGTGGTAGTCCGTACAATACACAAATGATAGTTTCGTTTTTCGTAATTGAAAAGGGAAAGGTGATTAATGATTATACCATTATTATAATAACATAGAAAAATAATAATAATAATCATGATATAATTTTAATATGGTTTAATCATATTTAATGTATAATATATAAACATAAATAAATAAAAATGAGAAAGTAGCACTTAGAAATTGAAACCTCACTTCTTGAATTATCTCCTTTTCAATGGAGTTAAGGATTTGAGAGATAATATTTTGAGAAGATCGAAAATTCTTGGAGGTGGATAAGAATGTGGGGGAGAGTTTTGGGAAGATTTTTGAGAAAAATAATGGGGTTATAGGGTAAGGGAGGTGAGGATAAGAGTTCCCCTTTTATAATTTAAAAGGGATAACATTTTTAAAAATATCCAAAACATTTTAATAATGTGAAGAAAAAAATCGATGAAAAAAGATTCAAAACTGATAAATAATTGAGTGTGGAATGGATAAGGTTAATAAATTTTACAAACAAATATTTCCACAAATGTTTTAAACATGTTTATAGTCTCTATCTCTTGGTCAAACCTTTTTTATCCCTATTGATTTTTATAGAGGTAACTAGTTTTTACCAGAGTAATTTATCTTTTTTCTTAAAAAAGGGTTATTATTTCATAATCTAGACCTTATGACTCCAAAATTTAATCCGATTTTATTATATTAATTTGATAAAAGTGAAAAAAATTAATTTTAAAATAATAAATTTAAAATGTATTAAAAACAATCCTTTTGGAAAATATAAGTTTAGTTCTAAAATTACAGATATGAGTAATTAAATTAAAACAAAAATAAGTTATAAAGTAAATTAAAAAACAAATATTTTTTTAAAAAAAATATTCATGAATTTAAAATTCATATTTATATACTAATAATTTCATAAAATTCATGATATTTTTAAAACTGGTATTTTTGACCATTCTCCTAAAAATATAAATTTTAAAAAATATCATAAAAATTGATCCAAAGATAATATAAAAATATTTAATACAAATATAAAGTTATTTTTCTCAAATTAAAAGTAAAAAATTTATTATTATATTTTAAATAAAATTAAAATAAATAATGAAACCCGTTTTTATTTAAAAATAACATTTTTAATCTTCAAGTGATTTTAACATTATTTCATATAATTTTATAAAAAATTTAATATTGATGTTTTATTTTATAAATATAAATATTAACAATTATAATAAACTTTTAACTATGGATAATTTAATGAATTAATTTATAATAAAATACCCTTTTAAAAATTATTCTTCAATAGACATCCTTTTTAAAATATTAATCAAAGAGAATTCAAATAAATATTTATTTTTATTAGTAATTATTCTTTTATCTACTAATGATTATATTATTCTACTAAATTTAATATGATTCATATATTTTTAGTTGGGTGTTGTATTACTTTAGTCACTATAAAAAAATAGTCAGTTAGCGGTGGTTTATTTTTAGTGGTTCTATTAACCACAGTGAAATAAATCCGGTAAAAAATATATATAATATAGTGGCGGTTTCATAAAACTATTGTGATTTTTTGTTCAATTATATGAATTTTAAATTAAACCACCGCTAATTTTTTTTTAAAAAACCCTAAACCCTCCCCTTCCCTCACTCCGTCTGTGTGACCCCGACCTCCCCCCCCCCCACCTCCACCGACCTCCTCTCCTCTCCCAACGGTGACCCTAAGCTCGCGACCCCCTTTACCCCCACCCCTCCTTTCCTCTCCTTGGTGGTTAACCTGATCTCTTGAACCCATTTCCCACACCCCTCCTTGTATCCTCTCCCTGGTGGAGACCCCAAGCCCGTGACCCCCGACCCCCCTCACTCGGTTCAGTACCCCTCCTCGGTGGAAAATTTATACTAAAGTGGTATCAATTCATTTCTAAAGTATATTATATCCAGTAATGTTTTATTATCCATATATATTTCCCTTTGGTGGTTTAATACATGTCATTATATTCATTAATTATTTTTTTCATGCATAAATTTGTTATACAATTGGTTACCTATTTATTGATAGTGGTTGTTGATTATGTATTGTGGAGTTTTGTTTCTTATCATTTATATATTCTTATAGGTTAGGGAATATTATATATTGTTTCCTTCTTGGTGAAAGTCATTATCTCGTATCCTATTTTAGCCAGGCTTGGGCTAGAACACTCAGCACGCCACTATCCCAGAAGTGGAACCAGTGATATGGGTTTCATTCCAATTGCATTAGATAGCTTCAGTAGCTACAAAAATATATGAATCACATTCTTTATTTTTCATTAATTTCTTAAATAACATTTCTTGAGAGATAAATCTAATTTTTAGTTACCTAAATATGTGGATGTTTTTATAAAATATTTTATAAACATTATTATGATTATATAATTATTATCAATTATTATATGAATCATTGTATTGATTAATATTGGAATAATAACTAATATAGGAATATGAAATGAAACATTATATTACATAAACTAGATTATAGATCTATTATATGATATGATACAAGAGTATGATAGATACCCTAGGATTCAGTTATGATTATAATGTTGTGTTCGATATATTTAATATTCAAATAATATAATAAAATATAATAGTGATTCATACTATATGATTCACCCATTTTATTTAATATTTATCAGTTCCACACAAGAAATAAATTCCTTTAAATATTATTTGTTATGCTTCACAACTCTATAATAATCCATCAAAAATACATTAAAATGGTTTATAAAAAACATTCATTTTTTGAAAAAAAAATCCAATCATTTTAATCAATTTTCTAAAACAAAACCTAGAATTATTACAATCCTTAATCATTTGAAATGTATGAGTGTGGAGAAACAAATCAAGATCCTATCTGATCAGCATCTCGGAGCATGCCACCACTACTATCATCTTCTATGTATACTATCGATTATTTTGTAACCTATACTACTAGTGAGACATCATTTTCCCCATATTTCATTGGTATCCCACTTCCTAATTCACCTCTGGTGATGGAGCAGTTCGTCACCCCTCCATCTGGAGGATATTGATGAGTTACCATTATTGTTATGTATGTCATTTTTTCAAAAAAAACTTTATATTTTATTAATTGTTTAATGAATTTGTCAAAAATATAAATACAACCATATAAGGGATAAGAATATGAACACAAAATATATATAATACCTATAAGAATTCAATATTATCATTCTATTTGATGAGTTTGGGGTGCATACGAGTGACGCTGCCAAAATCTATGGGAATATTCTTAGGAAGCTTGCTTGTGAGACTATGATATTTCCCATTAATTATAAATATTGGAGCCATATTCCAACATCTTGGAAAACTGAGGTATTCTATACTCAAGTAAAGGTGATATTAATTTAATATTCCTTAAAAACTAATTTAAAATACAAGAGTAAAAAAATTTCATATACAGATAAAGTGTTATGTTTTTTATTTCTTGATGTTTTTTCATTTTGATGTCTCTGGCTCCATTTCATGCTCATGGACTTTGAAAATTTTGGTCAATAAATGGGTAGATTTTAAATAGAGATTATGGAATTAGTTTAATGACTCTTCTCGGAGATAACGACAAATGTATGAGAAAGTTCCTGAAGGAATTTCCCATGAGCAATGGAAGCTCTTTGTCGATATCAATAGAGATTCATCTCATGAGTTAATTGACTATTTTCTAGTATATTAATAACATAAACACAATAAAATTATAATTTTTATTAATGTCTCTATTTTTTATATGAATTTTCAAAAAAATATTCTTTGAACCGTGAGAAACAAGTCATTCCTCACATTACAGGGTCTCAAAGTTTTTTAAGAAAAATAAAAATTTGGGTTTTTATTCTATTCAATATTGTTTATATCATTTTATTATAACTCAAGGTTTTTTATAACTTGTTTATATTTTTTTATAAAGTATAATCAATTAGGCTACTCTGTTGGCTGAACAAAGATGTGGTTTAAAGTGCATAGGAAACTAAATAATAGTTTTGTAAATGACCCTAATATAGACGTTGGAGTAATTAAATTTCATTAACATTTCATATTATTTCATTACCATAAAAATATAATAATAAAAAATAAATTATAAAAACTAACAAGACTTAAACCCAATAAAATGGGGCCAACAACATGGATTAAACGATGTCAATTTGGCATCGTTTGATACATCGTGTCCACCCCAAATAATTGGGTTTAATAATTGTTTTTTATTATAATATAATTTTTAGTATTCTGTTTTTATAGTTTGGAAATAACAATAAATACTAATGAAAAATTTATTAATTAAATAAAATAAGGAATTTAATATATTTTAAAAAATAATTTTTAATATTTTTGTATTTACATTTTAAAATTCAAGAATTCTGGAATGCAAACCCTTCACAGTCAGCAATGTTTTCCCTAAATGATGTAGTTAGAATATTTTTATTGAAGGATTATCCAGGACTTGTATGGGGATGGGTTCAAGGCATACTCCTTTAGTTTTCTTTGTTAGGGTGGCATCATATGTTACTATTACACCTGGTGGGGGTTCTAGTAGTGTTGTTGATCATGAATCACAAAGATAAATTGAAAGATTGAATGAAGAAGTGCAAGAACAAGATTGTTATATGAAAACATAGGATCAGTGGAGATCAAAAATAGAAAATTATTTAGTTTTTTTATTTCAATGGATGGTCTACATAATCCCTAAAGAAATATCTATCCTTATAGATCTTCTTGAGAAGGTAAATTCTAAATTCAATAGATTATTCACATATTTCCAAAGAAAACATACAACATCCATAATCTCTATAGTTGTAATTTATGATAACCATCACTAAAGAAATTTATTTTTTCTATTTAGTGATGGTTCTTGATAATCACTGCTAAATAATTTAGCAATGGTTATATTAACGTTTCTCATGTTATCTTTTTGTTTTTTTTGTTAAAAAAACTATCTCCGACTGGATAAAAACCCACCGCTAAGTACCCAAAAAACAATACATATAAAAACTATCACTCAACTATAAAATTCATTTCTAAATGGTTGTTGACCATGAAATACATGGTGTTCTAAAAATTAAAATTATCTTTCATCAAGAAAGTTCTAGCACTGAAAGATATAAAATAACCAATCTACATTTTTGTAATTAATTAAATTAATATTTGAAATAGTGATAGATCATTCATTTTATTACTAATATATTATTTATACAACTATAATTTTTAAAAAATAATGATTAAAAAAGTTATCATAGAACAACAACCATGTATTTATTTTTGAAATATAGGAATCAATGCCAAATCAATCCGAGTTATGGTTTACTTATGATGATTATAAATATGTTTTTAGTGTTTTAAAACACTAAATTGCACATTTAATGATCAAAACAATAAAAATGATCTTCTGTTGACATAAAATCATGTGAAAAACACCATTGAATTATTTATGACATGTAAAAGAAAAAAACACATCCATTCAACATGTGGTGTCCTATGAATGATTCAATGAGAAATTTTAAAAGATATTAATTTTTTATAAACATGCATCAAGGGATCAAAACAAATAAAAGGATGTCATATTTCCTTGAAATCATAGGACAATGACCATATATTTAATTGTGAAATGTAGGAATCGATGACACTTCATTCTGAATGTTGGTTTTCCCGTTATGGTTGTAAACACTTTTTTAGTGTTTTAAAGCACTAAAACAAGCATGGAATGGTCCAAACCATCCAAATGGTGTCATAATGTACTAAAATAATAGGGAGATGATTGTAGATTTAATTTTGAAATTTAGTAACCGATGACATGTCATTCCAAATGATGGTTTTCTTGTTATGGACATAAACACATTTTTAGTGTTTTAAAGCACTAAAACGTGTGTGGAATGGTCAAAAACAGAAAAGTGAAGTTGTATTGTCTTTAAATCATAATAAAATCACTTCATATTTTAGTTGTGAAATGTAGGAACTGATGTCACTCCATTCTAAATAATGGTTTTCAAGTTATGGTTGTAAACACATTTTTATTGTTTTAAAACACTAAAACTTGTGTGGAATGGTAAAAAACATGAAAATTGAATCTTATTGTCTTGAAATTAGAGAAAAAGAACATAGATTTAATTTTTAAATGTGTGAACCAATGGTACGTCATTTGGAATGACATTTTTCATGTTATCGCTATAAACACATTTTTAGTGGTTTAAAATAATAAAACATGCGTGGAGCGGTAAAAACCATGAAAAAGATACCATATTGTCCTAAACTAATGAAAAAACAACCATAGATTTAATTTTTAACTATTGTAACTAATGACATGTCATTCCAAATAATAGTTTCCCATTATGGTCATAAATGTGTTTTTAGTGTTTTAAAACACTAAAACGTGCATGGAATGGTCCAAACCAAAAAAAGATGTTAGATTGTCCTAAAATTAGGTTAAAACCACCTTATATTTAATTTTAAAATATAGGAACTGACAAAAAATCATTCTGAATGACGAATTTTCCATTATGGAATTAAACAAATGTTTCATGTTTTAAAACACAAATGTGTGTGGAATGGTCAAACCCATGAAAATGATGTCGGATTGTCTTGGAATCATTGGAAAATGACCATAGATTTAATTTTAAAATTTAGGAATTGAAGAATCTTCATTCCAAATGTAGGGTTTTCAATTATGGTCATAAACATATTTTTAGTGTTTTAAAACACTAAAACATGCATGCAACGGTCAAAACTAGACAAAAGATGCTAGATTGTCCTAAAATTAGTGGAAACCACTATAGATTTAATTTTGAAATGTAGGGACTGGCATAACATTATTCTGAATGATGGTTTTCCCATTATGTCCATAATAACATTTTTAGTGTTTCAAAGCACTAAAACATGTGGGGAATGGTCAAAAGTAAACAAACAACATTGGATTTTCTGAAGATCATGATTAAACCACTGCATATTTAATTGTGAAATATAGGAACTGAAAAATCATAATTCTGAATAAGGGTTTTCCCATTATGACTATAAACACGTTTTTAGTGTTTTAAAACACCATACAAATCAAATTTTTATTCAAATAAAGAAGATAACAAGGAAAACCTGGCTTAGGGAGGTATAAAATACTGCATACCAAGGGAATCACCTATGATCAAATTGACACCTTCTGGTTTCAAGCAGTTAATAGAAAGAATACAAGTGTTGATGGAACTTTGGTCGGCAAAAGAGGACATGTAATTTGCAACCTTATTCCCCTCACACCATGTGTAATTCACTTGGATGTTGTGATGAAGGATGCCTCTATATTTTCTAAAATTGTAGGTTATGTACCAAGGGATAGATCCTTTACCATGAAAGGAGTCATGAAGGATCAAGTAGTTGGTCTCCACTTGTGAAATAACCTGATTCTCCTGGATGCAGATAGAGCCCAGTGAGTAGATCTTTGGCCTCAGCCAAGACAGAGGTGTCGTTACCATATGATGAAGTGAAGTCCATCACCACATATCCCCTAGTGCCTTGAACGACACCCCCTCCAAAAATCACATCCATATAGTAATCCCCATCCATATTCAATTTGTAGGTGATAGTAGGAGGATGCCAACTAACCTATTTTCCTTCAATTCTGTCTAGGGAAGGATGAGACAAAGATGCCCTGCCCTGCAGGAACTATAAGGAAGGAGCCTCCTGTCACTTTTTGTTGAGAAAAACCATATCGATCAGCAAGAACCAGGTACTCACAATGATGGACCTCACTGTGGGAGATGCTCTTTCGAATCGTTCCTGATTTCTGGCTTTCCATAGGCACCATCACCCATCATTGAAGATCATAGCTCAATCTATCTAATCCTTCTCTACACCCAACATACCATGGAACCATCTCTCCAAGAAAGGTAAATCAACCTTCTCATGAGAGGAGAAATCCACGTGGCCTCCTAAGAAAGACCAAACTGCATGGGCCCAATCTCCCTCGAAGAACAAGTGAACGGAACTCTTCTAACGCCTCTTGAAGCAATAGTGACAAACTGAGGCCATGCTAATCCCCAATTTCTTAATGATCTCGTCCATCGCAAGGGCAAGGTTCCTGATACACCAAGTAATAAAATTGAACTTCATATGGATCTTGTGACACCAGACCGCTTCATTCCACCGATCCTGAATAGTCAAAACCATACAAACAATGTCGTATTACCATAAAATCAAGGGGAAAAGACCGTATATTTAATTTTGAAATATAGGAACCAACTTTATTTCATTCTTAATGATGGTATTCCCATTATGGCTGTAAATGAATTCTTAGTGTTTTAAAACACTAAAATGTGCATGGAACGGTCAAAACCAAACAAACGATGCCAGATTGTCATGAAATCAGGGGAAAACCACCAAAGATTTAATTGTGAAATGTACGAATCGAAAGAATGTCATTATGAATGATATTTTTTCCATTGTGTCTGTAAATTTGTTTTTATTATTTTAAAACACTAAAACATGCGTTGAACGGTCAAAATAAAGAAAAAAATGTCGAATTATCCTAAAATCAATGGATAACCACCATAGATTTAATTATAAAATGTAGGAACTAAAGGCTCATCATTCTGAATGACAGTTTTCCCTTTATGTTAGTAAATGAGTTTTTAGTGTTCTAAAACACTAAAACATTCATGGAACTGGAAAAAACATGAAAACGATGTTGAATTTTCCTGAAATCAGGGGAAAACCTCAAATTAGTTTTTTTAATGTTTATACATGTACAACACATCCATCTAACATGTGAAGTGGCCGTAATTACTTGGTAAACACTTATGGAAGGTATAAAAGCCTTTAAAACAAGTTTCAGGGGGGTCTAAACCATCCAATGACTTCATATTTCCCTAAAATCAAGGTACAATAATGATAGATTTAATTTTGAAATTTAAGAACCAATGTCATGTCATTCTGAATTTCGGTTTTCCCGTTATGGTCATAAACACGTTTTTAGTGTTTTAAAACACTCAAATGTGCATGGAATGGTCAAAAACAAACTAATAAATTTGAATTGTCCTTAAATCAAGGGAAAACACTATAGATTTAGTTTTGAAATGTAGAAATTAATAGAATATCATTCCAAATGGCAGGTTTCATGTTATGGCCGTAAATACATTTTTAGTGTTTTAAAACACTAAAGCATACATGGAACGATCAAAACTAGGAAAATGATGTTCTATTATCTTAAAAATATGGTCCAAAAAATGCATATTTAATTGTGAAATATAGGAACCAATGACATGTCATTCCGAATGGGGTTTTCCTGTTATTGCGTAAACGTGTTTTTAGTGTTTTAAAACACTAAAACGTGTGTGGAACAGTCAAAACCACCGAAAGATGTCAAATTGTTCTAAAATTAGAGGAAATCCACTATATATTTAATTGTGAAATGTAGTAACTAATGATACATCATTCCAAATGACGATTTTTCTATTATGGCTGTAAATGCATTTTCAGTGTTTTAAAACATTAAAACGTGTGTAGAACGGTGAAAACCATATCAAATGACCTCAGATTGATGTGAAATCATTGGAAAACCACTTCTTAGTTATTTTTGAAATATAGTACATGATGTTATATTAAAATATTTAAAAAATTATTAAATAAATTTTAAGCACACCGCACATCGCTTTAAAAATAAATTATAATATTTACTTATCCCTTTTTATTTTCAAGTGCTAAATATTATCTTAAGTAGGTCTATTTCTATTTTTAAAGTGTCTTACATTATTTATTATCTTTATTATGTAAAAATTTATTCTATTTAATTAAAAAATAACAAATTTTATGTGCAACGTTATGAATATATTTTGTGTCTTTTATCTTTCGCGTTTCTTTTCATAAATGTTCTAGTTTTCATTGTAGGAGGTAGATTCCAGTAGTATGAAAGAGTTTGATCATTTATATCCATGAAATTATTCAAAATCCAGTTATTATGGTTCTTATATTCTGTGTTAAGTTAAAATTTTATCAATTATTCTACTATAATTGTGATTTATTATATGTAGTTTTAATTTTTGTTTAGTTTTTTGTTACAGTTGATGAGATAAGGTGGACAGTTTTAGTTTATAGCATGATGTGGAGGCAGACATATGTGGTGGAGGTTGTGAAATGGATTTATATTAGGCCTTGGTTGTTTTTGGACATATTTTATATGTATATTGATAGATGTATGGGTTGACTTAGATTGAGGTTATGATGATTGGATGATTGTATATGACTGTGGATGTATGATGAGTTTATTATATATTTATGTTTTTTTATTATATTTCATTTTTTTATATTTATAGTTTATTATTTATTTATTTTCAAATAAATATTATTTTTTGGATATTTTATATAACCACCACTTAATACATTAAGGAAAAACAATTAGTGGCGGTTACATGCCACAGCCGCTAATATGTGCATAGTGGTTTGTTTATTTTATTTATATTTCCCCCAAATACTATTTCAAATAAAAAAACACAGATAAATAAAAAAGGTAACCTTCACTAAATTATAAAAAAACTTAAAAAGTCGCCATTAAATAATAAAAAATAACTCTAAATGACTAGTGACCATGGAATATGTAACAGTTTTTATAACTGCCACTAAACCTAATGGAGGCGGTTTAAACCACAGCTAGATCATGAAAAAATTGATGATACTTACTATTTTTTTAGTGAGTGATGTGTGTGGTATATGATATTGAATATTATATTACTTTAAAGGGTTCAAATATATCATGTCATTATATTCTACTCCCAAAATAAATTACATGCTTTCAATTTTAATTATTACTCACTAATGATGGTAGGTGAGGGTATTTTTAATGTAATGATAAGCTGAAATAGTATAGACATTTCATAATCATTTAATTAAGTATTATTCATGTTTTACTTGATAATTCATTAGGTATGTGTTGATTATTGAAAGAAATAAGTATTCAATACACTATAGAGAAAACTAGACAAAAATGATCATTACACATCATGAAGTTCATTTACACGATGTGTAGGCATCATTCACAGCGTGTTAGAATCCCTAAATCAAGTCATGAAGTAATTAAAATACATCAAATTATTTCATGATTTTAATATCTAATACACATAATGTAACGTCTGAAATTCAATTTCTACTTTAAAGATCCAACCGAAAGAAGAAACATGTTGTGAAGTCCAGTTACACATCATGAGAAGAGTCAATCTTCCAAATCATGAATATTTAGGCTGAAATTAGTTCCAGATCAAAATCTTGTAGAGAAAATCTTATATCATAATTACATTCAGTGACATGTTTAAACATCATGCAATATCTTGAGAATTTTCATCTCATCCACACACATCATTGAGATAATGCTATAGACTCTTTTGATTTTCATTTTCTCTCCCTCTCTTTCTTCTCCCTCTATTATTCCTTCTCTATCAACTCAAACTTCATCAATTAATCTTATTGTTTTACATATATTAATGCATCATGGATCAATTGGACAGTTACTTTCCGCTTATTCGGACATGGAAACTCCGGAATGATATCCAAAATTTTGCTCAAACTGATAGAGAATTGACAAGAGAATCATGGGATATATTTAAGGAACTCACCTTGATGTTCCCACAACATGGGCTTGGATATAACCCCAGACATTCTATCAATGTCTCCAACCAGATGCTCCCATTGTTTTTTGTGCTTCCACTGACGGATGGTTGATGTTCAATGTCACACCCAGAGATTTTTGGAATTTTTTTTACAAATTGATTTAATATTTTTGATATTTTTTACTTCACGTAACACTAAATATATATTTCTTATGTTATATAAAATAAATAGGTTTGGATTAATTTATACGCAACACCAATTTATACTTTCACTTCATGTAACACTGACTTGTCCTGTATTACACGGAACACAAAGTTTCTGTGAAACAACACTTTATTATTATAATTATTTAAATGAAATAGTTATAACCTAGCCATTAAACATAGTATTATGAATAGTAATAAATAATTTTTAAATTTTATTTATAGTTTTTTCACATAAATAGAACATATTTATAATTAAATATATAATTTTTGGTAAAGTCTTTATTTGCTTAGAAATACTATTTACATAAAGAAACTTCTTTTTATGTTCTTCTATGAACAAAAATAAAATTAATTATAAACAATCTTAAGAATTTAATTTGGTAAAATAAACATCATTTTTGAATTTGTAATTTCAAAACTAACTTAGGGTAATTTTTTAGTATTTTTATGAGGAGTTTCATTTTTTGATGAATAGTGAAAAAATACTACATTGTAGTTAAAATTTTCATTTTTCATTTAAATTATTTTTAACTTTAAAATTGATTTTAAAGTCACAATAGATCGATTATACATATATTAATCTAATTTAGGTAATTTTATTCATTTTTATATTAAAAATGGATATAAAAACTTATAGAACTTTTGAAATTTCTTTTTACCTCCTTGTCGTTACTTTTGTTGGATTAGCATTGTAGTTAATTTTATCACTTCTGTGAATTGGATTTAAAAAAAGGATATAAAAATTTGTAATTAGTATTATATTTACAGTCTAATAGGATTAACTTAATTTTTTTATGAATAGTAACTTTAGTATTTTTTCCCCCACGGTTAAGTGTAAATCGTGTAATTAATGGAAAAAATAATATTATAATCTTATAAAATTACCCTAACACTTGTCCTAATTTAATTGGATAAGTGTTATTTGACTAAAAACAACCTTAGGTCAAAATAAAAACCTTTTTAAGCTAATTTGGTAATAATAGGATATTTATTATATTTTGTTTAATGATAAGTTAAAAATGTCATACTCATATTTTTAATAACTATAATATTTTTTATATAGGGTTATAAAAAAGATAAATTCAAATATAAATACCATTTTAAATCTATTAAATTTAAATTCATCATGATATTTTATTTTTTATTTTTATAGAAGAATTAATTTAATTTATTTATTTCATAATGATGATGCAGTAATTGTTTAATAAATAGAAATATTAAATAAATGATAATAAAAAAATTAAAATAAATATAATTTAAAATAATTAATTAAATACACTAATTTTATAGATAAATTTGTCATATTAGTGAGATATTAGAATTGTTTTTTTGAAGTAATATTGTTTTTTTGATATTTTTAAAAAGACATATATTAAATAGAACCAAAAATGACATAAAATACTTTAAAATAAATAATATTTTTTTAAATAATATAAAATTTTAAAAAATATAAAATTTATAAAAAAAATAACTATAATAAGTCTTAAAATGTCATAAATGATCCATTTTGGGTTCATTTGGCATTTTATAGTAATTATATTACCCCTAAAGTGTAAAAATCTAAGTTGTCACGGTAAAAGTTAAAGGGTTTATCTAAGGGTTAAAGATAAAATATAAGGTTAATATTGTGACCTAAATATGTTTAAAAATCATTATTTTAGAGTATTTAGACCCATAATCATCTTATATAATAAATAACTCACTTTGGAGATTTTTAAAATCGAAAATAAATTTATATTAATTTAATATGTTAAGAGTTTCCTAAAGTTCCCCTAACCTCTATTATAAAAGGGAACTTCATCCCTCACTTTCTCACACCAAATTGAGCCTTCTATCTTTACTCACCCCGAACCATTTCCATTCTCAACCTCCCTAGTTACATTATAGAGGTGTTTTTCATCTCAAAAGACCAACTCTAGTGTCCCTAATAAGATATCTAGTGGGAGATCATCGAAGAAGAGGTAATCTCCTTACCGAATCATTCAAAATTGTTTCTTCTTCTACTTTATATTCATGTGTTGATTCTACTCTAAAGTAATAAATATAGTATCACCTATATTATGGGATTTTATTATGATTATGGAACAACTATATTCCACCTTTTATTCATCCTATGAAAAACAAAAGTACTACGCGTGTGTACATATGACTTACTATCTCCATGTCGTTGTGTAATTTGTTTTTCATCACTACATTATTTTTATGGGTTTAATGATAAATATAATGAATATAAATAATAGTTATTAAATTTTATTGATTTTTTATAATTAATAAACCATCTAATTTCTCACCCTTTTACCATTAAGATAACGATATCATTGCTTGTGTGTACGTATGACCTACTGCCTCCACGACACGCTAAGATTCATCTACCACATTAAGAGTTTCAATAATGATTATAAAAAACTATATAATGAATAAATATGAAATATATGACTTGATAATTCTAATATAATATATATATATATATATATCATTTACTTTCTTCCATTCAGTATGATAAGAAAATAGAAACAACATTTATGTGTACATACGGCTTACCGTCTCTATAAACGGTGTATTTTCTTCAACAATTTTTTTATTTTATTAAGAGGGAAAGTATAAAGATTACAATGATAGATAAATGGATAACCCATTGAACTAGGGAAAATATCATAATATTAGGGAGTTCTGAAGTAATAGATCTCAAGGGAGTCGCATCTAATAATATGCACACACTCTGAGGGTAAGGACTCCAAGATGGAGAAGGAAATAAAATCAGTATCATGAGTGTACCTTGAAGCAATGCAGTCATACACCTTATTGACCTCTCTATGGGTGTGATTTAAGATACTCTTATAGTATATGATAGGCATCCACCTCTGGATATGATAAGATATGCTCCATGGAGTGATTCTTTGGTATTTTAGAGAGTTGTAGACAATATTTAAATCAATTTCATTGATATAGAGGGAGATATATGGAAAAACAAAACTGAAGGCCTTTGAGTAAGTCCCAATACTATTCCTGTAAGGAGACTCCTCTACTAAATTTTTCACTTAATTATTCAACAACATTACCTCTTGGGTTCCGAACCCCCCCCCCCCCCCCTCATAGTTCCATTTACAAAAGATCCATCGGTGTTTAATTTAAACCCATCTGTAATGGGTTCCAATAGATCCACTGACCCTAGGTATGATCTATACAGCCTGCATGATTATTAATATACCTCAAAACCTATCTCAATAAGGGGGCCCATTCCCACTTTTTTAGAACACCCAATTCGGAGATCATACACCTATTCTGAGAAACTAAGGACACATTGGAGTAAGCATGACTTATGTGCCTCACATTGTTCCTCGCTTCCCAAATGCACTAAAAACCTGATGAAAGGATGATGGAACATTCCTTATTCTAATTGGTATTTATACCCACTCCTTGTAACCATCTCTAAATAAATTTATCTCCAAGATGATCTCGGGAAGTCAATCGTGTGAAATCTCCCACTGCTACCCAGACCATGTTTTCCCAATCACTATCAAAGAATAAATGGGATGTCATATCAACACTCAGATGAAGATAATAGTATAATTTAGAAAAAATATGGACCTATTTCCAATACACCTACTCAACAGTGGTTGTATCATGGTTACAGATACTCCAAATGAGAAAATTATATTTCAGTGATAGCTCTTTGCACCATAGAAGTTGGCCCCATAAATCCTAGATGTGATAATCTCGAATAAACAATCTATAAGCCTTGATAGAAAATTATCTAGAAGTATAAGGATTTAAAACGGACCTATCTTGCTCTTTCTCAAGATTAATGAGTTGATATACATCGTTTTTCTCCTTAGTTAAACTACTGGAATAAATGCTGGATGTTTGATAGCCTATTTGAAATTAATTTCAGTGGCGGGGAATCTAGGAAAGCCAAGAGTTCTGCCCAACTAATTATTATACCAAAAGTTGATTTCTATAAGGATGATGATCCATCTCTCATGGAATTGGATATGAGATATGTGATGTTGAATTGTTTTCTATAAATGAGAAGAGTTGTTTTTCAGAGTTCTGATATTGTTATTATACTTTTCCTTGATGACCTTTTCCCATAGAGTGTGACCCTCCAAAAGCTCCCGATCCAACCTTGCATGCAGTAAGTGCATATTTTTCGAGACACTTAATAGCCTTATACCACACTTTTCCATATGAAGAGACAATCTCAACTATGAGGCCCAATGGTACCTTCCCTCTGAATGGGAGTCACAATCAAATGTAGTCATGAGCTTTTAAATATTTCTGATAATAGATTTTGAAACCTGAAGGGCCAAAATAACATGTATGGTGATATAGGTTAACATTCTATTTATAGGAGTGATCCTCCCTCTGAATGAGAGGAATTGTTTTTTCCAATTATTGATGCGAGAAGAGATCCTTCCCACCACTTTTTCCAGATGATTTATATAAAGCCACGGCGATGTGATAGGAGAACCTAAGTAGTCCATTGGGAGGCTCATAATATGAATTCCAATACTAATTTCAATTTTATTATCATTTTGATCTGATAAAATCCTTGATATGTAAATACTACTCTTTTCTCTATTTATAATTTTCCCACTCCACTTGAAGTATTCATTAAGAATATTGTTAATTAATTGAATAAAGTTTGAGCTCCCATTGATAAAAATAACCATGTCATCAATGAACATGAGAAGAGACAAATTATGGAAATGATATCTACAATGGAAAGGAAGAATGTAACCTTCTTTAATTTTGGATTTGATGGGTCTACTCATAGCATCCTATGTCAAGATGAACAGGATCAACAATAAGGGGTCGCCTTATCAAAGATCGCATATCTATTTGAAGAAACCCCTTATTCTACCCATAAAACAAATTGAGAACCACAGTGAGATTACACATCTAAACATGAGGTCCATAACCCAAGAGAAAAAAACCATGAAGTTTAATACATTAATGATAAATCCCCACTCAAGCTTGTCGTAAGATTTCTCTATATCTACATTAATGGTAATGTTAGAGCCTTGACATTTTCTATTATTGTATTCAATTATCTCTTGTTCTAGTCTAATATCACACTAAATGGGCCTCTCAAAAAAATTGTGCAACTCCTAGGAGACCCAGGCTGGGAGACGGTGATTAATTCTCCTATTGAGAACACTTTCAATAACTTTATAGGAAAAGTTACACATACTTATTGGTATGAACCGCTTAATCGAATATGGGTCCTTTACTTTAGGGATGAGAACCAGGATAGATTCAATTTTCACCCAAGGGAGGATTACTCCATGAAATAAATCTTGTACCACCTCTAGTAGATCATTCTTCACAATACTCCAGTAGGCCACATAGAAGGAAGCTGGAAAAACATTCGGTCCAGGTGAACTCTCTATATTGAAGCCTTGAACTGCTTTCCATATCTCATTTTCCTTGGGAATGGTTTCTAAATTTGGATTGGTGAACTTTGATGCCAACTTGGTAATGTTATAAAATATGGGGGAATGAATTCTAGGAAACCCATTCTGCATAGAAGGGTTAGGTCCAACAAGAAGAGATTTGAAAAGATCTTCAGCCATACCTCCTGCAACTTCAAGGTCATTTGTAAATGTTCTGTATTTGAGAATAATGTTAGGATTACTAATACATATCTTTTATTTTATACACACATGAAAATAACATGAGTTCCAATGACCTTATTTAATCCATAAAGTTTTGGATAGCTCCCTTGAAATCTATTCTTGAGAAAGAATTAGTTCTTCCAGAATGATCTTCATATAATGAAGGGAACTAATTATATATCTATCTTTTATATATATTTATATAATATATTTATATAATATATATATATATATGATATATAAATAATTTTTTACACTATAGAAGTAATCACATCATTATCTAAGTAATAGGATCAACAATAACAAGTCAAAACATGTACGATAACCAAAGCAGTTATTAATCAAAACATTGATTTAACTTGCAATTATTAATAAATGGGTAATATAAATTCATATATGTTATCATAAATAATATTTTCATTATGTTATAATTTATTATTATTTTTAAAACAATTATTTAGGAGTTCGGGACACATATGAAGGGAATTAGACATAAGGTAAGGGTTTTTTTCTCACCTTTACTTCTATGAGACAAATGCCTTATACACTACTCATTTATTTTGTGTGGTGTATATACTTCTCATGAATTATTTTTATGATAATTATCCATAAATATTTATAGGTATTTATATATACATTTTATGATCTCTCTTTCATGGGGTTTATGGTTCAAAAGTTACCAAATCAGTAAGGTAATTTTGTCTCAATTTTCCTTCTTTAAGACACATGTCATATTATGAACCTATATTGTTTTATGAGGTATATATACTACCCTTTTAAATGTCTATAATTAATATCATTATTTTTATGATATTATAATTTTCATGTAATGTTATTCTCTCTTTGTTCAGAAATATTTATTCCACTAAACGATGTTTTCTAAAAATGTTTCTAAATGATCTTTTAATAATTTTCAAAGAAAATAATTTTCAAATATGTTTAAAATGGTTTAAAAAGTATCCTTTATATATTTTCATGTTTATTTTAAATATAAAGGGTGTGATATATGTTTTATGAGTTAAAAATAATTTTTCAAAATAGAACGGATATTTTCTTCAAGAATTGTTTTCAAGTGATCTCTCAAAATTATTTTCTATCTAAGATAACATCTTTTGATGATACTTATGTTTTACTAGGGATATGATTCAATGTTACCATTAATACTCTTTCTATTAAAGTGTTATTTTTATTTGTAAATGATATTTATGATACCCATTTCTTTTATGTGGGTTATGTTATAATTAAATGATGTTTATGAAATCCATTTCATTCCAAGGGATTCTGATATGATACATGATTTATGTTCTTGTGGAACATATATTTATGATTTAATTATGAGATGGGTGGGACCTATATCTCCCTATAATTTATTGGGTAATGATTTATATCTCATGATATGTACTAAGATGGTCTTGGGAGTGAACATTGACTACTAAGATGGCCATTAGAGTAAACCATGACTACCAAGATGGTATGGGGAGTGAACCTATATTAATAATATGTCCAAGAGAGTGACCCATGACTACCAATATGTTATAGGGAGTGTAATTATACTAATAATATGGAATTTGAAAAAATGAATTGACTACTATAGAAATCATTTTTATATTATTTTGTTTCTACAACAAATTCCATGTCATATTATTATGTTATGATTTCATGGATTATGTTCTTTATTTGATTATGATTCATGAATTATGAACTTATAATATTTATTACATGATTCATATTTATGATCATAGATATATATATGGTATGATATTCTATTTTCATGATCATGTTCCCAAACCCTTATGATCGTGATTATGTTTACATGTCTCCCTTGTTTACCTTTACTAAGCATCTAAGCTCACCTTTTTTCTTATGTTTTCCTTTCCCCAAGTTATAAAGAAAGGTTTTAGTTAGAGGTAAAAAAGGCAAAGATATTTATGATATATTTTGAATAACTTTCACCAAATTATAGGAATGTTTTCCAAGTTTCAAAAGTCACTATACTAATATGGTCTTTGAGAAATTGTTTTTGTAATGAATTGTGTATTCCATAAAAGTGATGTAATGTCTATGTACATTAAGACCGGGTCACTATAGTTGGTATCATATCAACATTTTAGTTAAAAATTGGAAACTATGATGATAAAACCTTAGTGATAACCCTAAGGAAATGTATATGGATAAGTCTAAGGATATGTAAAATTATGGTAAAATGTCTTGGAATTTTGGGAAAGGATAGAGTGAGTGGTTTCCTATAAATACATCCTTGTATGGATAATACAAGTGGATGTGATTTTGACATAGATGTACCTTGGGATAAAAAATCTGACAATGTGTATCGGGCATGACTCAATCATAACCTGGCAAATGAAAATGGGTCTTGCTGCACACTTGGTTTGACACTCCCATGGGATGAGACTACAGATGAAATATAAAAAAATAGGTACTAAGTAATAAGATAAGGTAGTATTATTAATGTCTTATGGATGAAGTAGAATAATTAAATTGTTTATGTATTTGGATTTCATAATTAGGAATGGTGAACAATATAAGGATTGTCCAATTTATATTTTGTTAAGTATTTACAATAAAATGTTCAATGGTTCCGACAAAATAGAATGGTGATTTCATGAAAGGTGATATTTTGATTAAGGGAGGGTAACCCTTAGTTTATTCCTGAAATTAAGATAACGATAATTGGATAAGGATATATTGGACATGAATAAGTAAATTGAATGATATTAATTTACTTGGAACTGATTTAGGATTTTTTTGAAAATGGATTTATGCTATCGTGGATGAAGTTTACAACTTTATGGACTTAAGGAATATATCCAATAAATATTGGAATAAGGAAACATGTGTGTTTTTAATAAGGATGTATGGTAAATCAGGTTATTACCATTTTTCAAGAGAATACATAATGAAGTCATTCACATTATTTGAATATTAAAACCAAGAGCTACATTATGATATATGGGAGATAAATGTTAAGCTGGTTTAGTGAAATTCTTTCTAAAGTTTTGTATTTTCATCTTTCAGAAGGATTTTAGGCTTATCCATTTATGTAAATTTTATGTTACACTTCATATGTGTTTTTGATATTAAATTATTAGCTCACCATATGTGGATTTATGAATATTCGATAACTTGTGATAACCTTTTGTTGTAATAATGAAAAATGGAATGAACAATCATTCTATTTATGATCTACTAATGTTTCTAGATTGAAAATATCAAATTAATTTATTGGAATAAGAAACTAAGTGGGAATTAATCAATGCACTACATAGTGTTATATTATATTTAAATCAAGTAATTATATATTCTCTTGAAAAATATTCAACTTTAGGAAATGAATTGTGATGTAAAATGTTGTCATATAATCCTCATTTTTTATGATTTAAATGAACCTTTCATGTTTCTTTAGTTTATAGTTTTTTTATTTTTAACTTTCTATAGATAACTAACTTTATTTTAATAATTGATATTTATCAGTCTCTATAATTATTTACACTTTTACTACATTCCCAAATCTTCACTTATGTTCTCTTATGTAAAGACCTAGTTGTGATTTACTTTGGGTAACTGTTATTTTCCATCTTTTCCTTCTTAAAAGGAAGTTTTAGGATTCATTTTTTATGTGGTTTTCTTTGAGAGAAACATTCGAGTATTAAACCTTTTATAATCCAAATTAATTTCAGGTGAGAAATTCATTTTAAGTGGGTAGAATGCAACACCCCTATATTTTTTGAATTGTTTTTTTTGTTTTACAAATTGATTAAATCTTTTTGATATTTTTCACATCACATAACACTGCATATATATTTGTTATATAATATAAAATTACTAAGTTTGGATTACATTATATGTAACATCAAGTTATTCTTGTGCTTCATGTAACACCAACTTGACTTACATTATATGCAATATGGGGTTTCTACGAAACAACACTTTATTATAATAATTATTTAAATGATATAGTTATAAATTAGCTGTTAAAAATAGTAATATTAATAGTAATAACGAATTTGTAAATTTTATTTATAATGTTTTCAAATAAATAGAACATATTTACAATGAAATGTATAATTTTTGGTAAAGTCTTTATATGTTTAAAAATACTATTTTCTTAAAGTAACTATTTTTTAAGTCCTTTTGTAAACAATAATAAAATTAATTTTAGACACTCATAGAAATTTAATTTGGTAAAATAAAAAAAAATTGAATTTTAACTGTCAAAACTTACTTAGGGTAAATCTTTAGTATTTTTATGTGAAGTTTTATTTTTTGATGAATAGTAAAAAAATACCGCTTTGTAGTTAAAAACTTTTTTTCATTTAAATATTTTTTTATTTAAAATTTATTTTAAAGTTACAATAGATTAATTATATATATATTAATACAATTTAGGTTATTGGAATCATTTTTATATTAAAATTAGATATAAAAACTTATTGAACATTTGAACATTCTTTTTACACGCCTTCTCGTTACATCTGCATGATTATCATTAAATGTAATTTTGTCACTTTTGTGAATTAAATTTTGAAAAATAGACAGAAATGTTTTTAATAAGTATGATATTTACCATCTAATAGGATCAACTTAATTTTTGTGAATAGTAAATTTAGTATTTTTTACCATGGTTAAGGCTAAATCAGTAATTAAAGGTAAAAATATTATTATAAAATTATAAAATTACCCTAAAAATTGTCTTATTCATATTGTATAAGTGGGATATGAGTAAAATAATCTTTAGGCCAAAATCATAACCTTTTTAATCCACGTGGGTAATAATATGACATATATTATATTTTATTTAATGATAGGTTAAAAATGTCATACTCATATTTTTAATAAGTATAAAATTTTTAATATAGGGTTATAAAAAATAAAAATTCGACTATAAATATTCATATGAAATATAATACATTTATCTTTATCATGATAGTTTATTTTTAATTTTTAGAGAATAACTAATTTAATTAATGGCTTCTATAATGATGACGTAGTAATTGTTTAATTAGTGGAAATATCAAATAAATGATATTAAAAATATTAAAATAAATATAATATAAAATAATTAATGACATATACTAATTTTATTGATTAGTTTTACATATTACTTAAATATTAGAAGTTTTTTTCTAAGTTATCATGTTGTTAGGAAATTTTTAAAAAGAAGAATATTGAAGAGTATCAAAATTGACATAAAGGAAACTTTAAAATAAATAATATTTTATTAAATGATATTAAATTAATAAAAATATAAAATCCATCCCAATAAATATAATAAGGTTAAAAATTTGATCAATGATACATTTGGGGTTTTTTAAACCTTTTATAGTTACTATATTAACCCTAAAGATTAAAAATCCAAGATATCATGGAAAACGTTAAAAGGTTTAACTAAGCATTAAAGCCAAAAGATGAGGTTAATATTGTGACCTAAACATGTATAAAAATCATTGGTTGAAATTATTTAGACCCATAATCATATTATATTCTAAAAAAATTACTTTTTATCTATTTGAAATAAAAAATAAAATTATATTAATTTAATATTTAAGAGTTTCCTAAAGTGCCCCTCACCTCAATTATAAAAGGGCACCACCTTTCTCACTTCCTACCACCACATTGAGCCTTATAGATAAACCAAACCCTGATAATTTCCATTATCAACTTCCCTAATAATATTCTATAGGTTATTTTCTTATCAAAATACCAACTCTATTGTCCCTAAGAGGAGATATAGAGGGTGATCGTCGAAGAAGAGGTAATCTCTTTACTGACTCTTTCAAAATTGTTTCTTCTTCTAATTCCTATTTAGGTGTTTATTACATTATAAATTAATAAATAAAGTATAAAATATATTCTTAGATTTTATTATGATCATGTAACAACCTTATTACACCTTTTATTCATCCTATAAAAAATGAAAGTACCATGTGTGCATATGTATGGCTTACCGTCTCCACATCGTGGTGTAATCTTTTTTTCATCACTACATTATTTGGATGGGTATAATTATAGATATAATAGATATAAATAATTAATAAAAAAATGATATTGATTATTTATAATTAATATACCATTTAATTACTCACCATTTTACCATTAAGATAATGATATCATCGCTCGTGCGTATGTACGGCCTATCGTCTCCACGACGCAGTGAGATTCATCTTCCATTTTAACCATTTCAAGAAAGATTATAAAATGGTATATAATGAATAAATATAAAATATATTACATAATAATTATAATATAATATATATATATCTCATTTACTTTCTTTCATTCAGTATGACAAGAAAATGAAAACAGTGTCCATGCGTACATACGACTTACCGTCTCCATGAACGGTGTATTTCATTTCATATATCAAACTTTTATATATATTTATATACTAAATATATATTTTATTAGAATCATGTTTATAAATATTGAATTAATTAAATCAATATCTAAATAATAGGATCAAGAATAACAAGTTAAAACACATACGACAAACAAAGAGGTTATTACCCGAAACGTTGCTTTAACATGAAATTGTTAATAAAATAGTAATATAAAGTCATAAATGAATCATATATGATATAATAAATATTATTTTTATTTATTTATAAGTTATAAATATGTTTAAACCCACTATATAGGATTTTTAGACACATACGGAGGGAATCAGGCCTATGTTAAGGGATGTTTTCTCACCTTTACTTTTGTGAGACACATGACTTATAAAGTGCTTGTTTCTTTTATGTGGTGTATATACTTTCAATGGATGTATTTTATGAGTATTATTCTGAAATTTTATGGTAACTTACATATCAATTTTATTATTTCTCTTTCATGGGGTTTACTGTTCAAAAGTTTCCAAATCGGTATGGTAATTTTGTATCAATTTTCCTTCTTTGAGACACATGTTATATTATGAACCTATATTATTTTATAAGGTGTGTATACCACCATTTGAAATGTTGTATCATTAATATACTTCTTTTCATGATATTATAACTTTCATGTAATGTTATTTTCTCTTTGGTTGTAATTTTTTGTTCCATCAAAACAATGTTTTCTAAAACGTTTTAAAAATGTTTTTAAATGATCTTATAAAAAAATTCAAGGAAGAGAATTTTCAAAAATGATTAAAAAAATTTTAAAATTATATTTTATATGTTTTAAAGGTTATTTCCAATACAAATGATTTGATAAATTTTTTGTTATTTAAAAATAATTTGTCAAAGTAGAAAAGATATTTTCCTCAAGAATTGTTTTCAAGTGATATCTAAAAATTATTTTCCATCTAAGATAACATTATTTGATGTTACTTATGTTTTATAGGGGATATTATTTAATGTTTCCATTATAATTATTTCTATTAATTTTTTATGTTTATGATGAAAGGATATTTATGACATCCATTTTTTCGTGGGTTTTGTTATGATTGAATGATATTTATGAAACCCATTTCATTTAATGGGATTATCATATAATGCATGATTTATGTTCTTATGGAACATATATGTATGATTTAATTATGAGATGAGTGGGAACTTTATCACCCTCCAATGCATTGGGTAATGATTTATATCTCATGAGATACACTAAGATGGTCTTGGAAGTGAACCTTGACTACTAAGATGCACATTAGAGTAAACCATGACTACCAAGATGGTATGGGGAGCGAACCAATATTAATAAGATGTCCATGGGAGTGAACCATAACTATCAAGATGGTGTATAGAGTGAACCTATACTACTTATATATCCTTGGAATTAATTCCTTGACTACTATGGAAATAATTTGTATATGCTTATGTGACTTCCACAAATTTCATGTCTTATTCTTATGTTATTATTTCATGGATTATGTTCTTTATTTACTTAGTATTCATGTCTTATGAACTACCTATCTTTATTCCATGATTCTTTTTTATGATCATTGATACTCAGGATATGATATTCTATTTTCATGATCATGTTCTCATACCCTTATCATTGTGATTATGTTTAAATGTCTCCTTTGTTTACCCTTACTAGGAATCTAAGCTCACCCATTTTCTTTATGTTTTATTTTCCCTGGGTTATAATGAAAGGTTTTAGTTTAGGATACAAAAATAGAAGATATTTATAGGATAGTTTGAATATCTTTCACCAAACTAGAAGAATGTATTCTGAGTTTCCAAAGGAACTAAACTAATATGGTATTTGGGCGTCTTTTTGTGTAATGTATTATGTATTATGAAAAAGTGATGTAAATTATATGTACATTAATACTTTTTCATTATATTCAAAAAACCTGAGGATGGATGAACAATTTTGAATGAATTATCTCATTATTCTAGTCTATGGAAGAGTGATCATAGACCGCCACAGGATTGAATCCACTAAGTTGAAGAAAATAATCAACCTGCTACACAAGTAGAGGCCTTATCCAAAAATCTATAATCCTTTAAGCTACCTACTGCATCACCTCCCCCTCATACTCATTTAATAGAGATCCAATATTGTGAAATGTGTGTTAGCGTACACCTATAACAAGACTAAATGTTAGGTCTTAAGGAACAACATATCCATGATTTTTATTATTTTAATTACAATTAGAAAAATCAACAATTTCAGCAACCACGGTAGTATTATCAACAGAGTCTGGTTCAATAGTTGCACTGAAATAATCAAGGGTACTACCATAAAAGAAGTTTACAGACACCATTCAGGAACTAATGACAACTAGGATATCCACCAATGAATAATGTACCTAGAACACCGTAATAAGTAACACAACAACCCTTCCCTCCTAGGGCACAACAAAAATTTCAACCAGCTCCACCAAGACTTATACAACCATCCATTCTTATTCAATAAAATTTAGATAATCAACTCTCAATATTTGTTAAAAATATAGATCAGAGGATGACCACAAAATATAATGGATGAATAATTAAAGGGTGGATATTCATAATATTGAGCATCAAATGGGTTAGATTATGAAGATATTTTTAGAGAGATTACCAAGTACCCTACCTAGTAATATGGAGACATACCCAAGGGAAGAGCCAAAGGTTGTGGTTCTAAGGATTGGGAAAGTGCTGGACTTTTAGAAACCATGCGGAGGAGAAGAAAAAAAATATAAGGAACCCAAAAAGCATACAACAGTCATAGAATAAGATTATGAGGGAAAAATGAAACTTCTCAAAAGATAAATCAGAAGGTACCACCTTCCAAAAAAGCCCCAAAAAAGGAGAAACCCAATGAAGATACCTATATTGCACCACCATCTTATAAACCACCTCTTCCTTTTCTGAAAATAATGAGGCAAGTAAGGATATAATGGAAATATAATAAATTTTTAGAGTTATTCAAACAATTTCACATCAACATTCCATATTTTGTTTAAATATACCAAGTGCCTGATGTACGGCATTTCTCAAGGAACTACTATCCAATAAAATAAAAATGGAAGACCTAGGAGTGATCTCTCTAAGTTAAGAATGTTATAATATTGTTTGGAAGAAATTTACACTAAAAATGAGATAACTTAGAAGTTTCTCAATCCCATTCCTCATAGGAGAATGTAACATCGAAAGAGAATTATGCAATTTAGGATCCAACATCAACCTCGTTTCGATGAGTGTATTCCGTAAACAGGTACTTGAGGAACTCAAACATACCATAGTATCACTCTAATTAGATGATCTATTAGTAAAGTATCCCCAAGTTCTTCTCGAGGATGTCTTAGTCAAAATAGGTAAATTCATTTTTTCAATAAACTTACTCATTTTGTACATGGAAGAGGAAGGATACATTTAAATCACCCTAGAAAAACCATTCCTAGCCACTGGGAAGGCACTAATTGACACGAATAAGACGAGAATCATATTTTGAGTAGGTTAGTAACAAGTTTTATTCCACCTGTCAAAAGCAGAAAAACAAATAGATATTCTTTTTACTGCCAAGCTATCTATATCATGGATGAAAGAGATAATTACTTGACCATTGATGATGATAGTTAGGAGCTATCTTTTTCTAAAGGATAGGAGTATTACTTTGAGTAATTAAACTACATAGAACCTCTTAAAAGGGAAAAATCCCACCATTCATACCCTTGGTCATTCAACCACAAAAATTAGAAATGAAACCCCTCCCAAGTATAGTAAAGTATAATTTCTTTGAGACAACTGATGCACTGATAGTCATCATTAACTCAGAACTGATATAGTCAAAAGAGTAAAAATTGATCAAAGTCCTACAAATACATAAGCAGTAAATTTATAGGGGTGGATGACATCAATGGGATTAATCTCTCTTTGTGCCCCCATAATATTTTACTAGAAGAAGGTAAAAAACCCAAAACAGCAACCCCATAGGAGAATCAACTACCAATGAAGGGGGAAGTTAAGAAGGAATTACTAAAACTTCTTAATGTTGGAATTTTTTTATATATATGATAAAGAGTGGGTGAGCCTACTATAGGTATTTCTAAAGAAAGGTGGTCTCACAGTTGAAAGAAATGATGAAGATTAAATTATCTTGACTCACACCATCACTGGATGGAAAGTATATGTGGATTACAGAAACCTAAATGAGGAAACCTGGAAAGATATTTTCTCCCTATAATTCATGGATAAAATGTTGGAGATAATCACATGACATGAATCCTAATATTTTCTTAATACATTTTTAGGATTAAATCAGACTTCATTCAACCTAGATAATTACTCTACAACAACATTTATGTGTCCATTTGGTTCCTTTATCTAAATACACATGTCATTTGGTATGTGAAATAAACCAGTGAATTTTCAAAGTTTCATTACACATGTATTCTATGATATGGATAAGGAATTATTATAAATTTTCATGGATGAATTTTTAATTTATGGAAGATCTTTTGTGGTCTACCTAATCAATCTTTAGTTACTCCAAAAAACACTGTGAATAAAAGTTCCTAGTTTAAATTGTGAAAATCTCCACTTCATGGTCCAAGGATGTATAGTCCCTGGAAAAAAAATCTCCAAGGAAGGTATGAACTTTGATCCTCCTATGATCAATATGATGAAATATTTACCCGATCCCTCCATGGTTAAAGGCTTGTAGAGATTTCTGGGTAATGAAAGTTTTTTATCGTCACTTTTTAAAGGATTTTGAGAAAAAAAATCCCTCAGACACACCTGTTATCAAAAGAAAATCTATTTGAATTGACTGAAGAATGTCGACGCGTATTCAAAAGTTTAAAGAAATGTCTGTTAGTCGCTTCTGTTATCATTTCACCATATTGGGAAAACTAATTTGATTTGATGTGTGATTCCAACGACTTCACTATTGAATATGTTTTAGGATATCAAGTCAATCATAAATTCTTCCCCATATATTATACCAGTCACATGATGAATGAAGCTTAGGTGAACTATTCAACTACATAGAAGGAGCACTTACTAGTTGTATTTGATTTCAAAAAAAATATCTCCTATCTAGTTTTGTCAAATGTAATTGGGTACACTGACCAAGATTCCCTGTGATATTTTATGAATAAAAAATATTCCAAACCAGTACTGATATAGTGAATCCTATTGCTACAAGAATTCGACGTCATCATCAAGGATACCAATGGAATGAAAAATTTTGTTGTTGGCCATTTATCCCGAATTCCACTACCCCTTATAAAGGTTGATGATGATCTATACATTTAAGTATACTTCCCTAATGAAACTCTATTAATCATAAATATGAAGTCACACTAGTGGTTTATAGACATTTCAAGTTATCTCTCAATGGGATCCTTCTTACCAGACCTTCCTTATAAACAATAGATGAGTTTTTTAATATAAGTTTCACACTATAACTGGGATGAACCTCTCCTTTTTAAGTGTTGTTATGTTGGGTTATAATGACATTGTATCCCATATGATGAGATCCAAAGATTGTTATACATGTGTCATATGTCACCAAATGAAGGAAATCATGGACCAGAATGCACCATAGTAAAGATTCTATAGAGTAGATTTTTCTGGCCCACACTCCACCAAGATGAAATATATAATTGTCAAATATACAATCGATGCCAATGAACTGGAACCATTAGAAAAAGGAATTAAATTCCCCAAAACCCAATAATATAAGTCGAAATATTTGATGTGTGGGGAATATATTTCAAGGGACATTTTATAACTCACATAGAAAATTCTATATCCTTGTAGATATGGACTATGTTTCAAAATTTGTAGATTCTCAAGCTAAAACTCATGAAATAAACAAATTGGTTATGAATTTATTAAAGAAAAATGTTTTTTTGAGATTCATATTTCCCAGAAAACTCATTAGTGATCCGGGAACACATTTAGCAGTCAATCTGTTAAATATTTTCTAGAGAAATATGAAATATGATATAACACAGGCACTCACTACCACCCACAAATAAGAGGGAAAGTTGAATTTTCAAATAGTGAAATTAAAAAATCCTTGAAAAGTTTTTAAAAACATATCAGATGGATTTTATTCTGATGTTAGATGACGCACTATGGGTGTACTGCACTGCAAACAAAACACTCATTGGTACCACCCCCTTCTGATTAGTGTATGGGAAGTCATGTAATTTTCTAATAGAACTAGAGCATCGCCCATATTGGGTAATTAATAATCACAATCTCAATTATCAAAAAATATAGGGAAGATAGTATGTTGGATTTTGATGAATTGGAAGAGATAAGAAATGATTCTTATAAAAATTCTAAGATCTATAAATAGAAACCCAAGAAATGGAATGATCAACACATCGAAAGATTCTTTTTTTCCTAGGGAATAAGGTTTTGTTATTAAACTCCCATTTAAAATTGTTCCCTGGTAGGCTCACATCCAAGTGGTCATGAACCTTTTTGGTTATAAAAGTATTCCCTTATGAGACCATAATGATTTCAAAATAACAAGAACCATAATTCAAAGTCAATGGTGAAATGTTGAAAGTATATCAATAACCCTTTCATGAGGGGTGTGTCATCACCTTGAAATCTATCTAAGAACCAAATATTCAAGATATCAATGTTAAATGAAGAGTTGAATGGCAGGCAACCCATGTTATGTAACCTTAGGAAAGATTATGTTAGAATAAGTGTTATGATATCTTGGGGAATTCCCAGAGAAAAGGACCAGAATCTGGTTACAAATTGTTAAAAAAACACAAATTACATGTCTTGTAATCAAATACACAAGGTGTACTTTTCACTACATGAATTTATTAAAATAAAAAATTAAAAAACACAAATCTAATTGCATGTCATTTAATTTCATAATTGTTTTTATGTTGTGAACCTAGGGCTCACGAAACACACAACTCCCAACTCCTCTCTCCCATTGATTGTAACAAAACCCCCTCCTACCTCCTCTACCTCATACCTCCACCTCACCCATCCATCTTTGTTTGAATGTATCTGTAGCTGACCCTGCTCCTATAGTGGCACACATGAAGAATGTGAAAACTCCTCCTACCAATCTCACACCTAAGCATGGTGATCCACTAATGGTCAACCGTCGAAGATGTTCCACACCTCCATCACCTCATGCATCTTAATTTTCCACCTCTGTTGTGATTTATACAGCACTAGTTATCACAGAGGACTCCCACTCGACCTCCAGTGGGTCATATGAGGATATTCATCCCAACCTGCACCCCATCCTGCATTTTTTAGACCCCCAGCACTACGTTTCACTTAAATGGCTGTAGGAAAAAACCAATGAGGACCAAAAAATACTAGAAATGCTTGTCCTTTCATGCTTTAACCTCAGTAAGGAGGTCCTCCAACTCTTAGACTACTTGAATATCTCCTCCATTTTCGATGTGTGCAAGAATACCTAACGAGAATTATTTTTGGAGTTCCTATCCACCTTTGAGGTTGGTGTCAATATATTTCACTTAAAATTAGGTGGATGACCTCATGATATATCTTTCACATATTTCATCATAGGGATCTAGATTTATATTGAAAAATTCCAAACATCAGAGGTATTCCCCACCTTATAGATTGAACCATGAAATTTTTATTCCCAATGGCTCTAGAGGATGATTTCTTGAGACACTCACACTGATCATGATCCTAGGATTAAAATGTACACACAAATTTGACGTGAAGTGCTCTATATTATTAATAGGTCATTGAAGCATGATTGGTTTTCCCATGTCGAGTCTCATGGAAGTGTTATCCATCTAGACATCATAATCCTTATTACTACCATGGGTGGCCCTTCCATTAACATGTCATTGAATTTTTCCTTCTAATATAGAGCACATGGGAAACAGATGTGAGGAACACTTATGGGTGGATCTTTCACCATCCATTTATCCCATCATCTTAGAGTTTTTGGAACCACCCTTCAAATAAACTCCCTAAATCTCATGGATTCCATTGAATTCCTTTTGTTGCACAAGATGTAGTTACTGACCAAGGATGGTGACATATATTGATGTGTGCTAGGATTATTTGAGGCTGCTAATGAGGCACCAAAAGACCATGAAACTGGCCCTGCCCCATCTCTTACCACATCAACTATAGCCACCACCTTTGGACTATCCCCTACATCATCCATACCCACCATTGACCCCACCCATATTTTGTCCTCTACCACCACCACCTACCCTACTAATCCACCAACCACAAAGAATCCAACAGATCTATAGGTTATGCGCCATTTCATTCTAGAGAATTTTTGGCAGATTACCCAACATATTCACATACCATTTACAAAGATCTACCAGTTCACTACACCTCCACCACCATCATCCTATACAGACTCTCATTCTTCATCGGCATATTCCATCCCTTCACCATACACCACTCTTGTACTATCCACCATCTTGGGTAGTATTCAATATGAGGTGATAGACCTTGTGGGCCAGTAGAAGTTTCTAGCAGAGCAGGCTCGGAGGGGAAAGAACAAGTAGCCACCCCATCTACTGAGGTTCCTTTAATTGATCTAGATACGAGTTCCATGGACACACTCTAGATCCACACATCTTTTCCACCATCCATTGAGATAACTTCTAGCACCACGACACCACCTTCATCAGTTGACCCACCAACCCCTTCTTCCATTGAAACTATTGACCATTCGGTCTAGCTGTAGCCACCCTCTATTCAAGAGTGGACTGTAGATGATCCACTTGATGATTTTTATTACTCTTAGTCTACCCTAATCAACTCTCCCATTTTTCACACATCCTAGGTGCTCATTTTTTGTATTGTTTGTATTCTCTTTCATGTATGTATCATTACAATTTACATATATTTGTGGTTACTATTTTATTTTATTTTACCTGAAATATTTTTGAATTCATTATATGATTATAGTAGCCTTGTATATCTCTTCTTCCTCTTCTATGGACATCGATGTGCCCAATCCATCACCATCTTCCCTTGTTCTACGAGTGACTCAACATCTGGTAGATTTCGAGTTCCAGCATGAGGAGATATCATTACAGGTCCATTCTCAACACCCATCACCATTAAAATTATCATATATACCTGTAGAGGCCCGAAGCTTGACGCACATGGACATTACATTACTTTTTCATAATACTTAATACATAACAAAAACCAACACTCAAGGACCGTAATAGTTTAGTGTCTTTGGAAACTTGGAACATAATCTTCTAATCATGGTGAAAGATCTTCAACATCTCCCATAAAGATATTCCCCTTTTTTTTCTTACCTAAAACCTTTCTTTATATCCTGGGGAAAAGAAAACATATAAAGGGTGAGCTCAAATGCTCAGTAAGGGTAAGCATGGAGAAAATAAAACCAAACATATACATTTGAACTTAAAAACATGAATATAATGTTTAAACTTCAAAATAATGAGCAATGAAATAAAACATGGCAGTACATAAGGCATAGATCATAATGGAACATAAATCATGATAAAATAGCATGGGAATAAAACTTGTAATTTTGGAAAAACATTATGCACATGATATGATTTCTATAGTAGCCAAGGCATTGCTGCTAAGACCATCTTAGTGGACAAAGTCCCTTACTGAACCGGGTTTACTTGTCATTCCAGCCCTGTATTAATGAACCGGATTTACTTGTCGTTCAATCCATGTCTATCTCATGAGATATAAATCTTTACCCAATGAATTTGAGGGAGATATAGGTCCCACCCATATCATAATGAAATCATTATTACTTGTGACATAAAATAAGCACACATCATTCGTAATAACCCAACGAATAGAATGGGTTTCAAAAACATCATCCCATCATAACATAATCTATATAAAAGAAATGGATAAAATTTCATAATAAGAAAATTAAAACCATGTAACTCATAGAGACATTATACTTGAAACATACACATATTAAATAATGTCATCTTAGATGGAAAATGGTTTTGATAAAACACTTGAAATGAATTCTTGAGGAAAATATCCTTTCTTATTAAAAATCAATATTTTTTCACAAAACGTCATGCAATTTTAAAAGAAAGATATTTTGTTGAAAATAGTCATGAAATATTTTTTAGGAAGCTTCTTGAAAATAAGGCTTTATAAAACCGTAAAATCCTTTCATGATGTATAAGTTAAAAAAAACATTTTTCTCATACTTTTGCTGGAAAAGTCAAAAAAGTACCTCGTAACATAAACAAAAGAAATATTCCTTACATACCATGTAGTAAAAGTCAAAAATGGGTAAAAAGGACTTTAAACATACATGAAAACATTTTTATAAAACAGTTATATGGATGATAAATATAACCCCAGTGAATACTTACGAATAAACAATCTCAGATAAAAATGGGATTGGAGAAGTTATCCCTTACCTTAGGTCTGATATGCTTCGTACGTATCCAAACCTCCTGTATAATGATTTAAATAATGTCATTGACTTATTACAGAATCATATTCATTGTTATGATATCATATATGGTTCACTTAGGACTTTATATTACCCGTTCTTTTGTAAATCCATGTTAAAGCAGCGTTTTGGGTAAAATCATGCGTGTTTCGACTTGTTGTTCTTGATATTGTTACTTATATCCTGATTTCCATGATTTAAGAATGTAAAACATGATTTATATACAATAAATATTCATAATATACATATATATGATATATTGATAAATGTAATGAAATACACCGTTCATGGAGACGGTAGGTTGTACGTACGCATGAACGCTATTTTCGTTTCCTTATTGAATTGAATGGAATTAAGTAGATGACATACATATATACATAAAAAAATACAGTATAATTATTATTTCATATATTTCATTATTATTAATTATATATACTTTATAATCATTCATGAATGGTTAACATGGAGAATGAATCTCATCGCGTCGTGGAGACGGTAGTCCGTACGTACGCACGAGCGATGATATCATTCCCATGATCGTGGAATTGTATTGAAGTGTATGTATAATATTTAAGAATCAATATCACTTTAAAATAATAATATATAGTTATTTATTTACACCATTATACCCATCCAAGTAAGGTGGTGGTCAAAAACAGATTACACTACGGCGTGGAGACGGTATTACGTACGTACGAACGCGCGGTGATTTCATTTTCCGTAGAATGGATAGAAGGTGAAATAAGGTTGTTTAATATTTATAATAACATATTAGTATATAAGTAATACTGATGTTATTACTTTATAATGAGACAACTAAAGAAGAATAAGTAGAAGAAGGAAGAAACTTGAGAGAATCGGAAGAAGAGATTACCTCTTCTTCGACGCACCTCCTTTAAGACTTCTCTTAAGGAAGTAGAGTTGGTCTTTTGAGAAGGCCAGAACCTCCAGAATGTTTCTACGGAAGTGGATAAGAGGAATGGTCAGGGTTTGGTAGAGCTTCAAGGCTCAAAAGGGTGTGAAGAGAAGTGGGAAGGGGTTCCCTTTTTATAAGGGAGGAGAAGGGCACTTTTGGAAATCTTAAAAATATTAATTTATAATAAATCTAACCCCACTTAAAAACCTCCAAAAATGACTCATATTATAATATTAGATGGTATAGGGTTGTAATATTATCAACCAATAAAATTTAGACATTTAGGGAATTTATTTTAAACATTATCAACTTGATTTATCCTTATTTAATCTACTAGATTTTATTTGTTGTAATATGATTCTAAATTTTAGATTGTTATAAATAATTACTTTTTCACTGTGAATTATCCATAATTAGATAAATTATAAAATTTTAGACTATATAAATTTTAATTTATAATTTTTAAATATTTTTAGGTTTTTAAACAATTTAATAATATGTTATTTTTATAAAATAACGATAGTGTCAATTTTGACACTATTCATTTATTTAAATTTAACTAAAATCCACATAGAGGATATATTCAAACTAAAGTATGTAAAAGGTTCCTAAAATGTCATAGTAATCTTGAAAATTAGTGGAGCACATTAAATAGTTTATATAATATTTATTTTACTATTTCTAAAACCATTTATTTGATATTTCTCTTAATAAAATAATTACTACAACATTTTTGTATAATTATTAAATATAATTATTTGTTGAATAACATTAAAAATAAAATACTAAGATGAAGATAAATATTATATATTTCATAATAATAAATTTAGTCAGATTTAGCTTCTAAAACACCCAACTTTTAAAATGTTATATTTATTAAATTATGAAGGTGACAACTTTGACATTATTTAAAATAAAATAATATAAGTGTCATAATCACTTTTATAAGACTCCAAACGGTTATATATTAGGTCATTGTATTCTTATGGTGTATATATACACTACCAATAAGTTTTAGTCAGGTTTTTGGGGCTTTTAATGGGTATTATTATTTCAATAAAAACTATATTACTGATTTTTCACTTAATAAATAATTTCTGCATCATTAATGTATCACCATTAATGACAATTATTTAATCCCTAAAAATTATAAATAAATTATCATGATGTAGATAATTTTATTATATTTCTGGAAACCATTCATGTTTGACGTTTTATGAAGTTTGTCACTAAATTAAAATTATTATACGTATAAGATTTAAGAGAGTGACATGTTGTCACTTTCTTTGGTTTTAATAATAATTAAATTATTTTCAT
The DNA here is from genome assembly GCA_963277665.1 of Viscum album. NCBI lineage: Eukaryota > Viridiplantae > Streptophyta > Magnoliopsida > Santalales > Viscaceae > Viscum > Viscum album. Next base: position 151,829,516 of record OY728125.1, read on the forward strand.
GGTGAAAAGTCCATAAAATGAATCTAATCCGACCCTTAGGTTATATGGGTCAATGTTTATCCATCCAATAGAATTTTTGAATGTGTTAGGGTATTTTTATAATATTATATTTACCCTTAATTACCCGATTTACCTTTAACTATGGTAAATAAAATTTACCGTTGTTACTATTCATAATTCCCAAAAATAAAAAGTATCCTATTAACATACTATGAACCCACTTATACCAAATATGGAATCCATTTTTTCAAATTCAATACACAGAAGTTGTATAAATTAAATTAAAATTAATCTCATTGTCGAATGAAAACGGGTTTTTGTTTAAACATTGCAAAAGATTGAATTGATTTAACCTACGAATTCAATGTAAAATCAATGATAATGACATAAATTATATTATATGGTAAAAATATATACTATTTATACTTTAAAACCATTCAATATTGTAATTTAACCATATAAATTATTACAATGAAAAAAAAATTAATTAAAATATAGCTTGTTTTTACTATTCATTAAAATATGAAAGTTATCAGAAAAATATCAAAACTTTATCCAATTTAAATTTTTATATCCTGATTCAAAATAATAAGTTTATTTTGTAAAATTTAACTTATAAAATTTTCAAAAATTATATTTAAAATGGGTGCACCATCAAAAGGCAGCAAAACTACATTTTTTGAAAAATACTTATTTTAACCGAAAAAATTTATTTTATTCTCATACCATGTTCTAGAAAATGTGTAAGATGAATAATAATGTTATAAAATTAAAAATTTAGTTAATACTATTCATAACGGAAAGTTTATAATAATATTATAACCATATGTCGTTGTTTAGTGAAACCTGGTATTGTGTACAACACACGCTATCGAAGAAGGTCATGATTGCGTGTAATGAAAGCCAAGTCAGGGTTACGTGTAGTGAAAAACTCCTTTATTGTCTCGTATAACAGAATCCAACCATATTTCATTTATTCATTGAATATATATATATATACACTCAATGTTGCGTAGAATAACTATTATCAAACGAACTTGAAATTGTGTGTAACATGATCCAAAAATAGTATTGCGTATACTTTAATCTCATACGGTGTTGCGTATAGCGCAAGATAATCTTGGTGTAGTGTAAAACAGAAGACATCAATTAAATTAAAAGAATATTTTTCATAAAATCTCGGGGTGTTACATTCTACCCCCTTTAAAATGAATTTCTCTCTCAAAATTCTTCGGGGTTATAAATGGTTTACTACTTGAAAGATTCTTTCATAGAAACCCACATCGTAAAAAGGAATGCTAAAACTTAATTTTAAAATTGAATGTTAGAAACAAAATGGATACCCAAAGTAACTCATCACTTGGGTTCCCACATAGGATAACATAGGTAAAAATATGGATATGGAAGAGAAATATAACCATCAAGTTCTGATGGAGAGTGGTAGAGAACTTGGCTATGAAAAAGCCATAAATCACAAAGCCATAAATTTGTGATGATTTAAGGTACCATCTAATTCATCAGATATGAGGACATTAAGACAACATTTTTGGTTTTCAAGATCATTCCCCTAAAGTTGAAGAATAATTAAAAGAAATGCTTACTTTATTTTGGTACAATCTCACTGTTGTTTGTGCCTTGAACAATTTCCACATAATCTATTAAATAAATGAAGTTGAATTTGTCTTCTGTGAAGTGTTAGCATATCATGCGATAGAATGATGGGTCATTCCATCTGTCTCAAACAAAAGGTTGGAAAAAGTTATCAAATATACATAAGTCCATATATGGTGAGGTTAATCGTACATGGTTCCAAAAATGGACTTATACTTCATCTATCGTACCACGTAATAAAATAAAACTAATTTCTACAAACCAGGGACTTCATGTAGGACAGTGTTAGGCGATGAAGGCATGTCGTACTTCGGTTGTGGGTTCGATTCCCGCAACCTTGTCTGACGCGACGGGTTGTTGCCCGTCCTGTAGGTTTTCCTTTTTTCTAAAACTATACTATTATAATATCAAAAATCTCCATCCTTAAACAATACTATCTGATATCCAACTTAATCCATTCCAAACTTTAGGCTTTCTGAAAATACTTCTGTCTATTCTTATAGTATAAAGAGAATGATTACTAAAAAGGTCATATAACAAGCATGTGAATACCATCATTTATCCCTCATATATCACAAGATATATCTTTTTGATCGCATTCCAAATATGTGAATACCTTAATCTTGTATTCTCGGGAAAAATGAATACTCATTGAACCTTACTGAAAACATGGATGCTGTCAAAAGTTAACTCTTTCCACATACCAAAATCCCAAAATTTCGATATACTCAAACCATGGTATCACTTTGTCCTTATATCAGTTATGAGCTCATGAATACTATGCAAATTTTCATTTTCTCCTTATCCCTTAATTATGCGCATATCATCTGCTTTCCAAAATATTTGAATCACTTTTCATGGTTACCGGTACCATAAAATTATTGAAAACCACAATAGACTAGTACAAAAAATATTCCAATACACCATAAAAGTACCTCAACAACATTATTCTTGAATATCAATACATAAACACTTCAATCCATCCTCTTCAATGATTATCATAGAATAAGTCCTTCCTTGATTTAAAAGTAACCTCTTAGGTCAGGGCATTGAGTTGGGTAATGCCCATGTTCTCCACAAATATGACATTGAACTCCATAATAGTCTGTCACTCTATGACCCTTTTCTCCACACAGATAACATCTTTCCCTCCATTTGAGTTATTCCTCAAGGTTCTTCTTTCCTTCTTTAGAAATCTCAATCTTCCTCTCTTTATGATCCTCAACATACGAACATGCAAAAAAGTATATATTCCTCTTATTTGATGAATTAGGAATTCCACTAAATTTCACCTTGTTAGTCATATATCGTGATGACTGATTCAGCATAATCACAATATCTTTCTCTCTAGGAATTATGCTATTTCGTTTCCCATAGTCACCAGTTTGTCTATTGGATTCAATATTAACCGAAATCCTTCTGGTTCCCTCCATTGACTAAAACACAAAAAGAATTTTGTGAGAGGAAAAAATCATACAAGGAAAATAACATAATCAAGGGGGAGTACCTTTGACATCTAACATATTAGGTTTAATTCTAATATCGTTAACGTAATTCTAGGACTATAACATATACTTATACTTAACCTTAGGGACATCCCTAGACATACCTTAGAAATATTTCTAGGGATCTCACTAAAGTTTTTGCATCCTAGTTTCCAAAGTTTAACTAAACCTTTCCTCTAATACCAACTGTAGAGGCCCGAAGCTTGACATACAGGGATATTACATTACTTTTGTGGAATACTTAATACATAACAAAAACCAACACTCAAGGACCGTAATATTTTAGTGTCTTTGGAAACATGGAACATAATCTTATAATCATGGTGAAAGATCTTCAACATCTCCCATAAAGATCTTCCCCTTTTTTTCGTACCTAAAACCTTTCTTTATATCCTGGGGAAAAGAAAACATATAAAGGGTGATATAAAATGATTAGTAAGGGTAAGCATGGAGAAAATAAAACCAACCATATACATTTGAACTTAAAAACACGAACATAACATTTAAACTTCGAAATCATGAGAAATGAAATAAAACATGGCAGTATGTATAGAATAGATCATAATGGAACATAAATCATGATAAAATAGCATGGGAATAAAACTTTTAATTGTGGAAAAACATTAAGCACATGATATGATTTCCATAGTAGCCAAGGCATTGCTTCCAAGACCATCTTAGTGGACAAAGTCCCTTACTGAACCGGGTTTACTTGTCATTCCAGCCCTATATTACTGAACCAGATTTACTTGTCATTCCAGCCATGTTTATCTCATGAGATATAAATCTTTACCCAATGCATTATAGGGAGATATAGGTCACACCCATCTCATAATGAAATCATTCTTACTTGTTCCACAAAATAAACATACATCATTCATAATAACCCAACGAATAAAATGGGTTTCAAAAACATCATCCCATCATCACATAATCCATATAAAAGAAATGGATATCATTTCATAATAAGAAAAGTGAAACCATGTAAATCATAGACACATTATACTTGAAACATACACATATGAAATAATGTCATCTTAGATGGAAAATGGTTTTGATAAAACACTTGAAATGAATTCTTGAGGAAAATATCCTTTCTTCTTAAAAATCAATTTCTTTTCACAAAATGTCATGAAATTTTAAAAGAAATAGATTTTTTTGAAAATAGTCATGAAATATTTTGGAGGAAGCTTCAAGAAAATAAGGCTTTATAAAACCGTAAAAATCCTTTCATGCCATATAAGTTAAAAAAACATTCTTCTCATACTTTTGCTGGAAAAGTCAAAAAAGTACCTCGTAACATAAACAAAAGAAATATTCCTTACATACCATGTAGTAAAAGTCAAAAATGGGTAAAAAGGACTTTAAACATACATGAAACCATTTTTAGAAAATAGGGACATGGATGATAAATATAATCCTAGTGAATACCTACATATAAACAATCTTGGATAAAAACGAGATTGGAGAAGTTATCCCTTACCTTAGGTATGATATGCTTCATACGTATCCAAACATCCTGTATAATGATTTAAATAATGTCATTTACTTATTACATAATCATATTCATTGTTATGATATCATATATGGTTCACTTATGACTTTATATTACTCGTTCTTTTGTAAATCCATGTTAAAGCAGCGTTTTGGGTAAAATCGTATGTGTTTTGACTTGTTGTTCTTGATATTATTACTTATATCCTGATTTCCATGATTTAAGAATGTAAAAAATTATTTATATACAATAAATATTCAGCATATACCTATATATGATAGATTGATAAATGGAATGAAATACACCGTTCATGGAGACGGTAGGTTGTACGTACGCATGAACGCTGTTTTCGTTTCCTTATTGAATTGAATGAAATTAAGTAGATGACATACATATATACATACATAAATACAGTATCATTATTATGTCATATATCTCATTAGTATTCATTATATATACTTTATAATCATTCATGAATGGTTAACATGGATAATGAATCTCATCGCGTCGTGGAGATGGTAGTCCGTACGTACGCACGAGCGATGATATCATTCCCATGATCTTGGAATTGTATTGAAGTGTATGTATATTATTTCAGAATCAATATCACTTTACAATAATCATATATAGTTATTTATTTACACCATTATACCCATCCAAGTAAGGTGGTGATCGAAAACAGATTACACCATGGCGTGGAGACGGTATTTCGTACGTACGCACGCGCGGTGATTTCATTTTCTATAGGATGGATAAAAGGTGAAATAAGGTTGTTTCATATTTATAATAACATATCAGTATATAATTAATACTGATGTTATTACTTTATAATGAGACAAGTAAAGAAGAAGAAGTATAAGAAGGAATAAACTTGAGAGAATCGGAAGAAGAGATTACCTCTTCTTCGACGCACCTCCTTTAAGACTTCTCTTAAGGAAGTACAGTTGGTCTTTTGAGAAGACCAGAACCTCCAAAATGTTTCTAGGGAAGTTGATAAGAGTAATGGTCAGGTTTTGGCCTAGATTCAAGGCTCAAAAGGGTGTGAAGAGAAGTGGGAAGGTGTTCCCTTTTTATAAGGTAGGAGAGGGGCACTTTTGGAAATCTTAAAAATATTAATTTATAATAAATCTAACCCCACTTAAAAACCTCCAAAAATTACTCATATACTAATATTAGATGATATAGTGTTGTAATCTCATCAACCAATAAAATTTAGAAATGTAGTAAATTTATTTTAAACATTATCAACTTGATTTATCCTTATTTAATCTATTAAATGTTATTTGTTGTAATAAGATTCTAAATTTTAGATTGTTATAAATAATTACTTATGTTCTATGAATTATCCATAATTAGATAATTTGTTAAATTTTAGACTATATAAATTTCAATTTATAATTTTTAAATATTTTTGTGATTTTTAAACAATTTAATAATATGTTATTTTTATAAAATAACAATAGTGTCAATTTTGAAACTATTAATTTATTTGAATTTAAATAAAATCCACACAGAGGATATATTCAAAATAAAATATTTAATAGGTTTCTAACATGTCATATTAATATATAAAATTATTGAAGAACATTAAATAGTTTATATAATATTTATTTTACTATTTCTAAAACCATTTATTTGATATTGCTCTTAATAAAATAATTAATACAACATTTTTGTATAATTATTAAATATTGTTATTTGTTGCATAAAAATTAAAAATAAAATACTAGGATGAATATAAATATTATATATTTCATAATAATACATTTAGTCAGATTTATCTTCTAAAACACCCAACTTTTAAAATGTTATATTTATTAAATTATGAAGGTGACAACTTTGACATTATTTAAAATAAAATAATATAAGTGTCATAATCACTTTTATAAGACTCAAAACGGTTATATATTAGTTCATTGGATTCTTATGGTGTAGATATATACAACCAATAAGTTTTGGTCAGGTTTGTGGGCCTTTTAATGGGTATTATTATTTCAATAAAAACTGTATTACAGATTTTTCACTTAATAAATAATTTCTGCATCATTAATGTATCACCATTAATGGAAATTATTTAATCCCTAAAAATTCTAAATAAATTATCATGATGTATATAATTTTATTAAATTTCTGGATACTATTCATGTTCTATGTTTTATGAAGTTTATCACTAAATTAAAATTATTATACTTATAAGATTTAAGAGAGTGACATGTTGTCACTTTCTTTGGTTTTAATAATAATTAAATTATTTTCATAGTCAAAAGTCCATAAAATGAATCTAATCTGACCCTTAGGTGATATGGGTCAACTTTTATCCATCCAATAGAATTTTTTCATGTGTTAGGGTATTTTTGTAATATTATATTTTCCCTTAATTACCCGATTGACCTTTAACTATCATAAATAAAATTTACCGTAGTTACTATTCATAATTCAAAAAAATAAAAAGTAGCCTATTAACATAATTTGGACCCGCTGATTCCAAATATGGAATCCATTTTTTTAAATTCAATACATAGAAGTTTCAAAAATTAAATTAAAATTAATCCCGTTGTCGAATGAAAATGGGTTTTTGTTTAAAACATTGCAAAAGATTGAATTGATTTAACCTACGAATTCAATGTAAAATAAATGATAATGACATACATTATATTATATGGTAAAAATATATTCTATTTATACTTTAAAATCATTCAATATTATAATTTAACCATATAAATTATTACAATGAAAAAAGTTGTTTTAATTAAAATATAGCGTGTTTTTAGTATTCATTAAAATATGAAAGTTATCATAAAAATATCAAAACTTTATCCAATGTAAATTTTTATATCGTAATTCAAAAGAAGAAGTTTATTTTGTAAAATTTTACTTATAAACTTTTCAAAAATTATATTTAAAATGGGTGCGCCATCAAAAGACTGCAAAACTGCATTTTTTGAAAAATACTTATTTTACCCAAAAAAATTTATTTTGTTCTCATACGATGTTCTAGAAAATGTGTAAGATGAATAATAATGTTATAAAATTAAAAATATAGTTAATAATATTCATAAAGGCTAGTTTATAATAATATTATAACCATATATCGTTGTTTAGTGAAACCCGGTATTACGTACAACACACGCTATCGAAGAAGGTCGTGATTGCGTGTAATGAAAGTCAAGTCAGGGTTGTGTGTAGTGCAAAACACCTTTTTTGTATCGTATAACAGAATCCAACCATATTTCATTTATACATTGACTATATATATATATACACTCAATGTTGCGTAGAATAACTATTATCAAACGAAATTGAAATTGTGTGTAACACGATCCACAAATAGTATTGCGTATACTGCAAGCTAATATGGTGTTGCATATAGTGAAAAATAATCATGGTGTAGCGTACACTAGAAGACATCAATGAAATTAAAAGAATATTTTTCATAAAATCTCGGGGTGTTACAATACCATTCCTTACACACCAAGTTTATGTTAAGTTCACTCTGGAGGTGGTTAATCTTTCCAAGAAAAAATGAGATCTCAATGACACATCTACTATTTCTTATAGAATATAGAATACTTATGAGAAAATGGATATATTTATACTGATTCTTTTTTCCGTCCATCTGGTTGAGAATATAATTGTTATAACTTTATGAGAGTCAACCCAAATTTCATTTGTTTTCCTCATTATTTGTACTTATGATTTTTCATTTTTTATTTTGTAGATTTCTATTTTTTTATTATAGGACACTTTGAAATTTATTGTACAATACACATATTCATTTATATAAGATATCTTTAACTGCAATTCATTGTGTTCACATGCCCATATTACCAATTTCAAAATGTTTAAACCCTATGGACTAATGTTTTATCTATTACATGATTTTTCTTTCTAACTACTGATATAGATAACCCAATTAAAACATCAAGATTGATCAAGTTTTTCTATGGCATGCCACTCATTATAAGGATCTCTTAATTCCTTATAATATCATTTAAAAATTTCTTTTTCCATGGTACCTTCATGGAAAATGTGGAAATTATCTCATTTTTGTGTGGGGGATTATTTCTTGAGATTCAATATTAATACACTTGGATTATTTATTATTTTCATTTATCAAGGTGTAATTTTTCATTGGAAGCTTGATTTAAACCTGAAAACTCATTTAACCCATTTTAATAAAAGAAAAAATAAGTTTGAAATTATTAGAAATCCATGTTTTCCTCCTATTTAGATTTTTATAATTGTTGATGAGTTTAGTAATTTAATTCAAATTTATTATTTTTTTAAAATTTCTCTTGATTGACTTATTACTAGATTTTATACCACGAGTGATTTCCAGTTTTTCTTATTTACTCTCATTCCTAAGAGGATTTTGAGCCTTCAAATTCATATTCTTTTCTAATAATATTTATTGAGTGACACCTAGGACATGTAAACATATCTAAACATACATTGAGATCTTATTAAGTCTATAAATGAACAAATACAATGAATGAAAAATTTAGGATATAGTTATTCCAAGCCAATTATTTATTCATACCCTGCTCTTGGTTTTATGTAGATTATACTTATAACAAGTGTAGAGGATACTTTAATCCAATAAGCATAGGATTTTTTATTGATTATATGTATTGTGTTTATTACCAAACTAATGAATTATGTTCCATGTGTAATTTTTGTCATTTCATGCTTATCTTGTTCCTTTAAAAAATAAAAAATAAAGGAAAAAACTGATTGGGGTCTATATTTGGAAGGTAAAAAATCACCATTTCTAGACCGATTAATCCCATGAAGGATCATATGTGATTAGGGTATGAATGTGATATTTTACCTAAACATGATTTTTGAAAAATAATTTAAAAAAAAATTGAAAAAAAATTATGGAACAAGGTACCTCTATGAAACATACTTAATACACTTATGGATCCAGTTTGAGCTGATTGGAGCATGTATATAGTTTGATCTTGAAGGAACCACATCACTACACTATTTTTTCTTATCATTTATTAAACTTTAGAGAATACCTTCGTTTTGATTTTGATTTTTTAGTTCCTACCCACCTTCACTAATCCTCTGAGTCATTTGTACCCTTCTTGCTAAATCCCTCATGATTAATTTTGTAGTCATATTTACGAAGTGGATATAAAAGAACTAATGGAAGATTATAGTTAGGAACATGAATTACGGGTATTATCAGAATTCTAGTTTCATTTTACCCTGAGTGGTGAGAGAAAAGTCATTGTGAGGTAAATTGAAAAACAGGACTAGAATTTAAGTAACCATTAAGAAATTTTAATGAATATATTAATGATTTTTTTAAAGAACTAAACTATGAGGAACGACTGAATTTATATGTAGGATTGATTCTAGAGACTGAATTTTTCTATATACACATGGTTTTATTTTTCTAGAAATAATGAATGTTTCATGTTTAAAAAAATCTTACCTTTGGCCATCATGTTGAGATTCTTTTTTCATGAGGACAAGAAATAGTTCATGCATGGGAGAATTTGGTAAGCTGAAATAGTATATAGATTTCAAAATCATTTAATTATAGAATATTTATGTTTTACTCAATAATTCACTAGGTATGTGTTGATTATTTCAAGAAATAGTTTTTCAAGATGCTAAAGGAAAAACTGAGGAAACTGGACAAAAATGATCATTAAAAATCATGAAATTCATTTACATGGCATGTATGAATCATTCAAAATGTGTTACATTCCATGAAAAAATTCATGATGGAATTAAAATCCATTAAATTATTAAACTATGTGAATCTCCGATACACGTCATGTAATGTTCAAAATTCAATTCTATCTTTAATGATCTAATCAAAGGAAGAAACATGTCATAAAGGATAGTTACACGTTATTGAGAAGAGTCAAATAGCCAAATATAAAATATTTAGGATGATATTAATGTCATATCCAAATCCTGTGGAAAAAATCTTGGATCTAAATTATATGATGTGATAATTTTACACATCATGTAATACCCTGACTATTTACATATGAGCCACACACAGTCTCTTTTCATTTTCTTTTTATCTCCTGTTATTTCTTATCCCTCTATAATACCATCTATCTCAACTCAACTTTCATAAATTACTCGTATTTATTACATCTATTAAAGCATTGTGTATCAACTTTCAAAGCATTCTTTGTTATTTTACATTTCCAGAACCAATTTACATGTGTTTTCTGTTCAATCATTGTTTGACAATGAACCCTTGTTGTGTTCCTTCATCTTCCTTGTTTCAACTAAGTGTTTAGTTGAAGTTATAATTGATTATATTTAAAAACTTATTGTTCATTAAGGCATGATACTTAACTTCTTGATCTCAATTATTATTGTTAAGATAAACATGTTTTCAATTCTTAAACCTTTGTTAATCATTTCTACCATGAGTGGCTAGACCACTTCGGGTAGGGATCGAGAGTAGGGGTGTCTGAACTTAATGAATATTTAATTTTAAACTTGGTAACCCTAAGGTTAGTAATAATTTTAAACAAAAATTGTTTATCTAATTCTTTTAGGCAACCCTGATCATGTTGATTTTGAATTAACTACCCTAAATTGATTGGAGTGTAATATGCTATGACTAATAGCCTATGATACTTTATGCCTTATAATCTAGTATTAATGCATATAGGTTATTAGCTATCTCCACACCAAGAAATATTTTCCTCTTAGATAGATCTAGTCAGTTTGACCATAGTCAACTACTGACCTTTGTTGCTTTTTAGCTTAAACCTTAGGACTATTCCAAGTTATGAATTAGATTATCTTTCTACCTGAACACTGAAATTGATCCTGATCACTTTTATCTCTCTTATATTAACCCCAAATTCCTTATCATTAGTTTACTCACAAACTCAACTAATTTGTGAGGAATCCTACATATAGTGTTCAAAGGATTGGTTCCTATCATCCATTTCAATCCCCATGGGATCGACCCCACACTATCACTATACTACGCCTTAGTAGAAAGTGTATTTTGGGAAAAATAATATAATATGATTACATACCACAAGAATTAAATTAAATTGTGGACACATCATATATCTATCATTCATGATATAACATCTAATATGACATATACCTTAATCTCATAGTCTATATAAAGTTTCTTATCATTCCTAAAACAACATTGATCATTCATACAATCCTATACCCGATTATTTATATACCTTAATCATATATTATCCATTACATATTTTTTTTTAAACCATTTGAATCCCCAAGACATTAAATCATAGTGAAATCATATATTCCTTAAAAATTTAACTCTTATATTCAACCACTTAATAATAAAGTCACACACTATTCTATATATATCATTATCCCAAAAATGAGATAAACTTAACTATAAATTTCAGGGATAAATTTTTCATTAAATAAATAATAAATAACAAGGATACAAATACTATCTAAATCACTTTTCTGAAAATCAATCAACCCTTTATTATCTCAATATGAATCATATATTAAACTTAAGAGTTATCCATACCTTGATCGTCTGTTCTCTAATAGTTATACCACAAAAATAAAACATTTCCATAAAATTGCTCTTAATGGTTATTAATACCATTTAATATATGGTTCCATACCCTTAAACATATTAAGTAAAAGTACTTATATGTTTAACATAATCCCCAGGACTTTTATCATATACAAAAATATCATTGATAATTATAAATCACTAATGAAAATAGCAAAGAGTGTGATGGGCTTCCATGAATAGTAAGAGGTCATGATCTTATCTGGGTGATTAGAGACTGACTTTCCAAGTCATAACACTTTTTTCTCATCAGGTAATAGAGTTTGGTTGAGAGTTTGGGGTGGTTTTACATGCATGAGATCATCTATCTTCAAGGGGAACCCATGAAGATCATTTTCGTCTATGATGCATGATTCATTTCATGGTTGTCGAATGGTTTACTGGAGGCTTTTGGGACCCACTTATGGATAGAATTATATTCCACAACTATGATGTGAACGGAGTATCAGAGACCAAGATGATATTCATGGGTACCACATGAAGACAGATGATCTTATGCAAGTAAAACCACCCCAAACACTTAACCAAACTTTGTTCCCTAATAGAAAAAAAGTGTGCCTACTTGGTAAGTCGGTCTCCAATCACCCAGATAAAATTGTGAAGGTACTGGGTTCCTTGTGGAAGCCCCCAAACTTGGAATTTTAAAATTTTCCCACAAACTATCAATATGACTACGTTGTTTATAGTGAATCTCTACCCGATATTAGCTCGTGGATCATTGCATGAATAAATTAAGCAAAAAACAAACTGTAGAAGTACCTAGTTTGATCAAAATCCATGATTGATGTCTACTCATCACCATTGATTTTTTCTTGAAGGATCCGAATAAAAATCCTTCGAGATCATCCACACGTGATTCAAAATTCTATGGGAACATCGATTATCTGAATTTGAGTGCTAGTGGGGAGTTCTGATGACTCCTTTAGTGTCCCAACAATCACTACTGCTTTATTCCATCGATCCATGAATAACCAATGTGGTCAAGCACTTAGAACCAGAGAATTTCTCTCTTGAAACTAGAAGATAATAGAATATATAGAAGTCCTCACCTTTGAGATATGAATATTATATAGCATGAGAGCTCTCTCCTCTATGTATAGTGAATCCATAAATATCTGAAATATACTCCTGATTCCTGAATAATTATTTCTCACCAAATAATTGAGATATTATGACTACTGAATAAAATCATAAATATCATTTATATTTTTATCAATTTATTGTAATATAATAAATATATTATGTGATAAAACTTGAGCTATTAAATCGACTCTTCATTCCCAAAAATATTAACTAAACCTTGAATATTTTAAAATAATATGAATTCAAATAATATATTTCATAATAAATAAATTCAATACCAATTAATCTTAACAAGAATAATATGAATTTATTTATTCTTTTTGTGATCGTATATCCTTGGAGAAAATTTTGTGCCCCAATGGTGGGGCCCACCATGTCCAAAATTCTTATTTCCCATAATAGGGAAGACTTTTCAATACGCTATTATGTGTGACCCTCTAGGAACTTATCTCGATAGTAGTGAATACTATCCATAGAATAAGAGCGGGATATAGAAACCCATCATGGCCCCTAAAGAGATAAGGATAGTTATAGCAATGATAAAAACCCTATGAACATGCACTGTGTAATATAATCTCTTTTCCTTTAGATATCTCATAAAACAGGACTTACACCCTTGTCATTTTCTATTTTCTTGCTTTATTATTTTTTGATATAACTATACATATTTACCCTAGACTACCATGGCCATGGATTTATAAAGGTACTACCATCTTGACCAATGTGGCTCAAGATATATTACTTCCTTAACATATATGAAACAAATACTTTTTTCCCATTCAACCAATGTTGTACCACCAATGACGCACCCAATAAAAGATACCTCACTATGATTTCATTATCATGGTTTTTTCCTTGCATAAAAGTATGCAATGAAATGGCACACATTGGTAATGATCTCAAATCAAGAGACCATTACACATTTCCATATATATGAACACCCGAAACATGTGGTGTTCCTATTTGTGGGTCTGTCCTCATGATCTCAATACTAGAGATCACCAAGTGTGAACTTCATTAGAAGAAGTCTCAATACTTATTATCCCCCATCACCTGATTGTCAAACATCTATTGTGTCTAGTTAATAAGATGCATCTACAACATAGGACCTTTGTTAAGATTAATTTCATAGTATCTAGAGGTTCTCATTATAGCTTGGGATCTGATATAACCTTTTGATATAGAACTCAATCTATGTACATTACCATTAAATAGTAGACACAAAAATATATACACTATAATGGTAAGAATGCATCATGTATATCTAATTGTATACATGATATGGTAATCAAAAGTACTATATAACTGGTTCTAAGTAACCCACTATTAAAACACTACTAATTTCACTAGAGACAAATTGATAATTAAACTTGTTATCTCTCACATGATTAAGATCATGTTTATGTTCAGTCAAGACTTTAGCTGCAGGTCCTTCCATAATTCCACTGTGGGGAATTTCTGTTATATGCAACCTCAAATACTTGATAAAAACTTCTCAAGTGATAATAACTCTGAGTATATCCCTTTTTACATTGTCATAACTTGAAATCTTGGACAGTAATAATACTAAAATTTACATTATGATAACACTTTACTTACTAGGTTCAGTTCTAATAACTAAAATAAATCGTTGCATTTAACCACTTCTTAGCTGCCATAGAAGCTGCAACGTACTCGGTATTTGTTGGTATGGATACCACTAGATTATATGAACTTGTCCCACTCATCTCCTTATCAAAACTATGATATCAGATCACTTAGATCTAATAAATACTAGTTTTTGTACCATCATGAACTAATAACCTTTTTTCTCCACACCCTATGTATATATCTTATTTACTTGCAAAAGTACAATCAGATAGTTCTAACTTCTTCACTTAGAGTTCTCCTAGATATAAATGATGTTTTCCTACAATAAATATATCCTAAAAATATCATTTCTTGTACATATCATGGCATACATGATTTATCCATCACTTAAGTGTATAGATTTCAACTCACCAAGTTAATCTCCTCCCATTTCTCAGGCATGTCTACCTAGAGAGATAATGCCACGTGACATTGGTAACAATTCTTTCTTGAATTATTACAAATTTTATTTTTCAATACCATGTAAATATATTAATGATTGAATAGGTCCAAGAAACCATTAGATCTACCTCAGTAGATCCTATTCCCTAGAAATTAAGTTGATACTTTAAGTTAATCATTGGATAATAGATTCTTTCATTCTGGTCTTATCTATCTTGAAGACCAATATCTATTTTCTATATGTTGCCAAAAATATTTTACTTGGAAAATAATGTCTCTCCCACTAACCTCTAGTCGGCACATGAAAAACATTCATTCCAAATGAATATTCTATGATCCATTTTCATACTTCAATCCTAAACTGGATTTTTGTAGCTTGCAACCTTTATTAGCATTATGTGGCGTGGCCATTTCTTTCTGGTTATGTTGTATACACACCTTCCATGATTTATGGTTATGACATGTAATGATTAATAAATCATAATAGAAAGTATCTATGACAAATAAAATTCTAATTTATTTTAGGTATACCGACTTGGTATAACTAATCGAGCCTTATTGGTACAATGCTTGTACCATCCATGTATCATCTCGTTTTAAAACCCACCATAGTATTCAAAAAATATAAGCCCCTTTTTCACTTTGATAAATGGAATCCATTATTAAATTTTATTTGGTCATGCCAATATTATATAGTTTCCATATACTTCTTACTTATATGAAATATTATTCTAATTTAATATGTTATCACCGACTGCAATGAAACCATCACTCTGGTTTTAATCCTTCCTATGTAGTATGTGTCTTTGGAACATTACTATTCCACAAGCACTTGTAGAACTTGTTCCTATGCCAATTACGTGTACATATTAAGCATTGACTAAACCAAATTCAATCTAGATCCAACTATATCAAAAAATATGTTCACCTTTATATAGAAATATAGTCTATAACTTGACTATATCTTTTCTTTCATAGAGATTTATGTATTATCCTAAACATCCGTTAGGATAATTACTTTAGATGAATATTGTGTTTTACTTGATGGATGTTTGTTTATTACCTTAAAACTATTTTTTTATGATATTCATTAGTCATTATAATTGGCATGTGGTTATGATATGTCTTTATTATTTTTGATGTACATCATCTAATATAATAGAAGTTTCTACAATTTCCAACATTGATTCTTCATACATCATAACTCGAATGTATAAAAAGTGCATTTAAGAATTTATCCATGCTAAATTTTTTTGATCAATTTTGATATGTAAGACTTCATCATTGATCCTCCTCATTAAAATCAATGTCGTTATATAGATAAGGTAATGTGAATTTAGGAATTTCTCCATGGTACAATATATTGATCGATGAATGCTTAGTCAAGATATTCTTCGACATGTCATCCCGAAGCAACTCATAACTTCTAACAATAAATATACATCATTTTACTATTCCATAATTACTTAAAGGAATCTTATGATTTATATATACCTCTATATTACCCTTGGAATAGTTCACTCTCTCTATATAAACTAATTCTGAAAGGTTTGTGGCATGCCTTTAATTTTTTAGGTTTTTTTGTCCAAACTAAATACATCATTAATACCAATGGTGTTTAACTTTATCGGGCATAAATAAAAAAACTAGGTATATCCTGGAAATCTAATTTTATTTTTTCTTGAAAAATATTATCTTTCCACAACTAGGTATATAAAATTATTACATTTTATATTCATCTAGTTTTGCCTGTGATTCACGTATCACTGAACTATTGGTTGAGTTTTAAACATCACAAATGACATTCATTCATAAAAATGGATTAATGTCTCCCATTTTCAAGGACACATGAGATAATTTTTTTTTCTATACTCCATAATAGTTTTACAAGAATCATTCACTTGGAAATTATATGTTATGTGTTTCTCATAGCTGACTTAGGAATCACCCTTTCTCAAATGCTTGGAGAATACACCTTAATTCTAATAATATTTATATACTTACTTGGTTAACATATTTCAATAAATATATGTGATAGGAATATTTTATTTAATACCCAAGTAGTAGGATTAAAAAATTACTTTTATATTGATGAATATTCTTGAATAATAAGCTGGTACTTTCTTCGTTGATTGAGTTTATTGTGATTAAACTTCCATAATATTATTTCATGATATGTAATAAAAATAACATCATGTTAATACCTATTTTATTGAAGGATGTTTTGAATGTGCTTTTGGTGTAACTTTACATTATACTTTTAATATTTTCTTTAAAAAATTTCTCTATAAAAATAATATATTAAAATGTATTTTGTATTCTTATTGCTTGGCGAACCTTACTTGAATATGTACTGAAGTGTTTACTCAATAATTTTCTTTTTGTAACCTAAAAAAAGGCATCAGTAAATGGGTGAGAATAGTATTAGAATAGGGTGTATTAGAAGTTCTTAATTCACCTTTTAATTTATATAGATCTAGTGTAATCATTTCGTATTTATAACAACGCTTCACCTTCTCTTGGAAAACCACTAGGAGATAAGACTTAATGTTATGTCACCCATGTCCTAATGTAATGACTGCAACTAACATTAGATGTTGGTGAAAAAATAATTTTATAAACATCATATTCTAGACACATGAGTCTCTTGTAAGCATATTTCCCACCCTCACTTCATGAGGTAGGTTAACATGTATTGGGGTCACTAGCACCTTGAATTTCTCGTACTGTAGTATTGCGCACAAGCCCCTATACTACAATTGGAAACTCATGAAAGTGTGGAAATTTACATTGTTCCTTATTTATCACAGTAATACTTGGGTATAACATTCCATTTTTCTATAAAATTAAAATTCTAACAGAATAGTACTCTTTATCATGATTACAAATTTAGACATTTTGATTAATTAATCAAATCATTAAATGTATCCCACTATTTTATAGAATTATAGAAACCCTCTTTGATAAAATTAGAATAATTTATTTCTTGATTATACTAGTTAAAATTATCCCTTAACCTTCCATTATAGTATAAAAGCATCGACTACACCACTACTTATAGGTTTCAAGGTAGGCATTTGACTGGGTAACCGCATTAACTCACGGTTCCTTGATTTGTTCAGTGAAGTACCAAATTCTAAAAACATAACTTTATTTAATAAATTATTTCCTCTAAAATGATAGTAAGTTATATTTGGATAATCCATAATACCAATTTATTTAATTCAACCCGCCACTCTCATAAGAAATCCCTGGTAGTAAGATTCACCATCAACTTTGGCATGAAAAGTACCCCAAACACCCAGTTTTGATAGAATTTGAATGATGGAAGGTGGCTATAGTATTTGTGATCTGTCCCAGTAGTGAAGGGATATAGTAGAGGTGGATGGCTTGGAAGTGAGTGGATAAGGGTATGGACCAAGGAGGAGGGGCACTGGGTGAGGGGAAGCTGGGGTGTTATGGCCTAGGAGAATGTACAGGAGGGTCTGGTCGGTGATGGCTGACAGAAGAGGTGTGGCAAGCTGATGGGGCCTCATGAGGTGAGGCATAGGGGAGGCCCATGAAGAGAGCTACTAGTGGGTCCTCTTAATGTATAAATACTATCATCTAGTTCACTCGGGGGAGGCGGTCTGAGCAGGGAGGGGACCAGGGGGTCCTCCCATTTTTCTTCTAGAAGAACCTTTTTTTATTTTCCTTATTTACAAAAAATCAAATCCCCTAAAAATTCCACACCACCCATAGAAAAAAAAAATGTTTTCCAACTTATTTACAAAAGGTCCTCCCCCACCCCTTTATATTTTGTCTTGTTATTATTTTCTTAAGCCTAATTTATAGACTCAATAATTTTTTTTATTAAAACCAATTCCATAAAGTTGTGGAATAAAATTTATTGGTCAGAATTACAATTTTGACCAATGGAATTCCAGTCAGTGAAAGTGTTATTCAATTAAAAACCTACAAAATTTTGATTCAATCTAAATTCAAAACATTATATGGACACATAATGGCCATCAAGGGTTATATTTAAAAACTGTCTATGGTTTTGGGACTATAATGAAACCCTCTTCAAAGGTAAAATAAAATTTAATTTTTCTATTTACTTAAACTTTTCACGCATCACTCTGATATCGATTGCAGGTACTGGGTGTGTATAGGAATACCCAAAACACGGGATTTTAAAATTTTACCACTGAATATTGACATGACTACATCTTCAATGGTGAATCCATGCTCGGTATTATCCTATGGATCATTGTGTTAATCATTTAAGCACAAAAATAAACTATATAAGTACCTGGTTTGATCTGAAATTGTTCTCACTGTCTTCTCATCATTGATGATCATTTATTAAAGGATCCAAATATAAATCCCTCTAGATCATCCAAATTCACTTTGAAAGTCTTTGGGAACATCGATCATCTGAATCCAAGTGATAGCACGGAGTTCTAATGACTCATTCGATGTCCCGGTGATCATTGCTACTTTGTTCCGTCGATCTGTGAATAATTTCCATGATCAAGCACTTGGAACCATATCATCTCTCTAGGAACCTTGAGAGAGAGAAAATAGAGAAATTATCACCTTTGAGAAATTAATATTATCTGGCATTATATCTCCCTCCTCTATTTATGGTGAATCAATAAATATCCTAAATATACTACTGATACCTAAATAATTATTTCTCACTAAATAAATGATATATTATGACAACTAAACTGAATCATAAATATCATTTATATTTTTATCACTTTATTTTAATATAATAAATATATTTCATTATAAAACCCAAGACATTAACTCGACTCATCATTCATGAAAATATTAAATGAGCCTTGAATATTTTAAACTAATATTCATTAAAATAATATATTTCATAATAAATAAATTCAATACCAATTATTCTTAACTTCAATAATATGAATTTATTTATTTCTTTGGTGATTTTATATCCTTATACAAAATCCTAGATCCCATTTGTGGGGCCCACCATGTCTAAAATTCATATTCCCTAGAATATGGCAGACTTTTGAATACACTATTATGTGTGACCCTATAGGCACTTATCTCGATAGTAGTGAATACTATTCACAGACCAAGATTGGGATCTGGAAACTTGTCATGTCTCCTAAATAGATGAGGATAGTTATATTAATGACAACCAACCTACGAACAAACATTGTTTAATATAATCGCTTTGTCTTTAGATATCTCATAAAGCAGGATGCACACCCATGCCATCTTCATTTTTTTGCTTTATTATATAACATGACCATGGATTTATGAAGTACTACCATCCTGATCAATGTGTATTGATATATATTACATCCTTAAACTTGAAGTGACAAATCCTTTCTTCACCATTCAACCAATTTCATACCACCAAAGACACACCCAACACAGGATACCTCGCTATGATTTCATTATCATGGGTTTTTCCTTGCAAAAAAATACGTAATGAAATGGAACACATTGGTAATGATATCAAGTTAGGATACCATTACACTTGACCATAGATATGAATAACCAATGACACCCAAAACATGTGGTGTTCCGATTGGGGGTTCTGTCCTTATGAACTCACTGCTAGAGATCACTAAGTGAAAACTTCATGAGAATAAGTCTCAGTGATTATGATCCCCTAGCACCTGATAGTCAAACATCTACTATGTAAATTCAGTAAGATGTATCTAGACAATAATCACTTTGTTTAAGATCAATGTCATAGTATCTTAAGGTTCTTATTATAGTCTGTAGTCAACTATAACATTTTGATATGACAATTAATCTAGGGATATTACCATTAAATAGTGGAAATAGAAATATCTACACTATAATGGTAATAATAAATCATGTATATATAACCATACACATGATATGGTAATAAAAATTATTGCATAGTTGGGTCTAGGGAATCTGCTATTACAACACATTGTGACATCTTGTTATCCATGGTTACTTATTAAGTCGGTATTCAATGATCAGAAATCCTTTTTCGAGGTGATTACCCCTAGGTGAATCTATTCCAAAACCACATCCACTTTCAAGTATCCAGATATTGATTTTTGTCACCAAATATTATTTCTACATGATATTTTGATGATATAATATGTGTTTTGAGGTGATTTGTGGTCAAAACATGAAACAAAATATGACATAGGGCCTAGATTTATGAAGTTCAATAACCTTACTAAATCCATCCATTCACAAAAGGCATGGGTTGGAAGGGAGGATGATGTGGTAACCTTTATGAAGTATATTTTCACTTTCTGAATGTCATAGAGGTGGAGGCAGTAACCTTCGCATAGTGCATGTGTCCTTCATAGAACTCCCTGGACCTCATGAAAGTCGTAATTCATAAAAAATATCATATCTTTCATAAAACAAAACTCCACTCCTTCATTAGGAATATTAATACCACCCTCCATCTGAAGTTTAAGGGGACATGACCTTTGGAATTCTAGCCAAATATTTAAATTTTTAGAACTCTAACCTTCACATGAAAACCTAAGATGGATTTCCCCAGGTAATAATATTTTCCAAAATACCTCATATTACTACCCAAGAACCTCGGACCATGGTTGAGATTCCTTTTCTGAATGTTTGTGGCCTTCACATAAGAAGACATTACCATGTTACAATTGGGGTTTCATGAGATAATATCCTTTGAAAAACTATTTATATGGGAACCACAACAATACCCCAAGACAGTTTCAGCCCATTTAATGGAAGATATTCCTAAGTGAGACCCTATCCATCAAAAAAACCTCGACCTTCACAAAGCTCCAACCTTCACAAAACCCATCCAATAGGCCTCTATATGGAGCCTCCTTTATGTAGAAGAACCTTATTGAATGTTTATTACCCAGGTCTCATGTGTCCCTCCAAACCTGGTCCACCCATTCCCCAATCTTCTGTATGATCGGTTTTGATAGAACTCATGTCTAGCCATTTTTTCCATGGTATATCCTAGATAGTTGTATTTAATTTTTCTACTAATCATAAACACCCTAATTATTCCTTCTTCTAATCATAGGCACCCTAATTCCATGACCCCTGATTGAAAATCCTCCATAGTAGTGTTTATGCCATGATCAACCCAGAGGCACCTGAGTAGTGTGAATATAAGTCCAAAAGATGAATTCATTTCCAAGAACCACCCATGTGTCTTGGTAGAGGGGTCTTATACTAGATATTTTTCTCCTATATTTATTTGGTATCCTTGGGTGTAGACAACCCCATAGTCTAATATGTAAGTCTTTAAACTGTATAGCCCAATTTCTTAGTTAAATGATGTTAAACTTTAGGAAAAATTCCTCAAAACATGATGTTAAAATGTATCTTTACCCTATATGATGAACATAGGGTCCCCATGAATGATCATCATGGGATGAATCCACCTATAACTCCATAGTATGTGACCCCAATTCTGAGAATCCTTTATGTATAAGCCCTATAACGACACAAAGTTTTATCAATGGAATTCCCTTATTATAATTATGCCTTATAGTATAATCACATTAGGAGGCACAATGAAATATAATGATAAAAAATAATATGTTACCATTAGACATAATTTTTCCACTTCTATGGTTTAAATTTCAAAAATCTAACATACACGGTTGTATTCAGGGTGATTTTTGGAGTCTAATAGAACAAACTTAATTTTTGGTGAATAGTAACATACCCTTATGAATAGTAATGTTACCCTTATGAATAGAGATATACCCTTATGAATAGTGATATACCCTTATGAATAGTAACCTCGCCTATGATAGTATATATGTAGGATTTAAGTGAAAGAATGATGTTCCTATGTTTTGGAATAAGTAAACAACTATTTTAAAAATTGTATTTTCCAAGTAAATTATGATTTTAAATAAAAATAAAATTAATAATATTTAGAAAATTATTTTTGAAAAATGGATTTCATTTTTAGATTCTACACATCGAAAAATGGTTAGGGTGAAGTTTTGGTATTTTTCTGAAATACTTGAATTTTTTATGAATAGTGAAATATCATAATTTACAAAATAAGCTAAATACACTAATTATAGAGTCATGTATGATGTTCTGCGGATGTAAGACCAATTAATTATGATTCACATGATAATATTACTATAACTTGTCATGGAAAACTCACTATTACTTATCATGTGGAGAAATAATAAATTAATGAATATTATATTGAGAAAACCCCTCTCCCCTCCACTATAAATACCACCTTTCACACCCTCATTTCCTCACACCTATAAATCTTAAATACTTGTCTAAAATCTTCCCAAAAATCATCCCTATCCCCTCCCCCTCATTAAAGAGCTTCTGTTCTCATCAAAAAACCAATCCTGGGTTTTTTAAGGAGGATCTCAAGAGGAGGATTCAAGAGGTAATTTCCCTCTCTCTATCTTTTCCTTTAATTTCCTTTCAATTTCATGTTATTTTCTTAATATATCCCCACATGTTATGGTAACTCTATAATCTCACATTTAATGGAATATTTTTATACTAATGGAGTAATATATCATCCAACCCCCTTACCCTCTTCTTTTTATTTTAGAAAAGAAACTATTGTTCGTGATGTGTTAATTTATCACCTTCAGGAACGATATGTTTACTTTTTTTCTTTACCACCTTCAGATATGGTCAGGAAACCATTTTTATGGTTGAACCAGATTATTTTATATGTATTTTATCCTATTTAATGTTTTTTAACTAACTTATGTACATATTATTAAATTATTAAACAAAAAAAGTTCATTGTGGTAGAACTGCCTGAATTAACCCAAACAATCATCATTAAATTCTTAACTAATGATTCATCCTCATGGTATATAACATAATTCATAATAATATCATTTAAACTCCTTTAATATAATTAATAACATGTAATATCAGTTCAGTTTGTCTATCCATGTTCTACACAAACTTCCATTCATGAATGCAAGTGAATCGTTCAAGAAAACCATAAAAACGAACATTCCCGAACAATAGATTCAAACTCTATAACTCATCCAAAAGACCATAAAATAACTTAATGAAACCATAATTAACCATATTAATGCAAAAAAGGTTTTTTAATTGTTAATTAATTAATATAATGTGATTATATAAGACATTAAAGTGACAGAATGGTTCAGATACAAGGTAAGGGGAAATTCTTGAACCCAACTTTCTTTCTTCGGGTTCTCCCTCTTTAACTCCGTGTTCGGTATGGGTTCTCCTTAAAAATAGTTTATTAAAAATTATCATATATTTTCTTGGATATAAATGTTTTCCACTATATTTTATACCAAACAAATTTATCCCAAAATAACTCTTCTGTCAAAAACACACCTTTTATTTCTCACTCAAGGTTGACAATTCTTGTATCAAGTGTGTTGTTCCCTCTTTCTTTTGGGAACCAAAAGTTTATGAATGTTTTCTTATGAGTTGAAACCCATTAATTTATATGGTTATATATATTCATGATTGATATATTTTTTATTTTTCATTCATGATAAATAAAATGTTAGGGTGTGACTGGTGCTCCCAGAATTATATAGTGCAATATGAATGTTTGAATGTGACGGGTACGCACAAAATTATACAGCGCTCTAATGAATTGGGTAAAGTGATGAAACTCAAGAGTAAAAGGTAAATTATGCATGAACATGATTCTATCAATGTTCACAAATATGTGTGTTAGTTGACCACTAAGACATGCTATTTCATTTTTATGCATTCCCACATTTCAAGTCTTTTATTAATGTTTCCTCTCATGTTTTTTTATGATGATGTTATGAATATTCTCACCCCATGATATATTTTTCTTATCTATCCTCTTACTGGGATTTTATCTCACCCCCTTTTGATGTATATCCTCAGGTTACTACATCTACTAAGGAGAGTTTATGTTCCAATAAGAATCTAGAGAAGAAGGAATTAAATAAATGTTTATGCTTGGTGTTGAAAATGTAATGTTTGGTCCTAGTTTTCCCAAGACACTAAACCTATGGATCCTCGTGGTGTAATACTATTATGTTGTTAATATTCATAATGATTTAATATTAATTTAATATAATTCTGGGTCTCTATAGTTGGTATCATAGGTAAGGTTTAGTTAATTTGGGAATTATGATTAGTAAACCCTAGAGAAAACCTCGAGTATGAGATTAAGTACAAATATGCACACAAGAATCATTAGATTGGTATCCCATAATTTATGATTTTATAATTCATAAAAATGAATATGTTATTAACGAATTGTTGATTTATGTTTTGTTCTAACCTTTTCTATTTTATAAAATAGTGGGAACCAGGAGAAACCAGGCCAACAACTCATGCGAGGGCCTATGCAACGATTGCTCGAATGACATCCCCAATGATTTGGGAGGTGGAGTTCAAAACTTCATGGAGATTATTACCCAACTATCTCAGGTTATAAACAATAACCAAAATAATGGGGAACGTACTCCTTCACCAAAGAGGGAGTAATTGGCTATCGATTTTTTATGTGGAAATGACCACCAATGTTTAGTGGATCTTCCAATCCACTGGTTGTGGAACAGTGGGTCAACTCCATGGAGAAGATATGTTTTGTGATCCACTATTCTGAGATGGAAAAGGTGACATTATCCATTTATCATCTAGATGGAGAGGCCGATCAATGGTGGGATTTGACTAAGAACACCAAGAAAAGGGAGGAAATTGAAGAGATGGAAAGGAAGACATTAAGATCATTTTTTAATAAGTATTTCCCATGAACTCTTTGTACAAATATAGATAGAGAATTCATTGATCTCATGAAAAAATAATGATAATCTACCACAACCTACAAAGATAATTTCACAAGGATTTAAAGGTATGATTTGGGTTTTATTATCAACAATTAAAGAAAAATTTATAGATTCTTTAGTGGATTAAAACCTCACCTTTAAAAGGTTATTACAATTTGAGACTTTTGGAGTTATTTAGAAGTTATTCGGTGTGCTCTAAAAGTATAGATGAAGTCTGGAGAATCTTCCCATGGCTATGGTAGTAAGAAACATAATATGGAGTTTCAAGATGGAGAATCTAATGGTAAAGGTGGGAAGAAAACTCAACGACCCACATGCCAAAAATGTGGGAAGTTGCATCATGGGAACTACCTCAAAGGGATGGGGAAATACTTCAAATGTGGTAAATAAGGACACCATTATCAGGAATGTTGAAAAGACATGAGAAGGAATGAGAATGTGGTGGAAGAAAGGAGAGAAACACCCATGGTTCAATGCTATAACAGTAGGGAGAAAGGGAACTATGCAATCCAGTGAACTAAACCTCAATTCCATGAGGGTAATTAACATCAGCATCCACCAAAGCCAAAGGAACAAGGGAAGGCTTATGCCATCCCTACTACATAATTAGAGAAAGATAATGAAGTCGTACAAGATGCAATTATTATTCGATCAAGAATGGAAAAAGTCTTATTTGATTCTGGTTCTATGCATTCCTTTATATCTTGCAAGTTTTCTAGAACTATATAATTGAATCCCCAAAACCATGAAGTAGAGATATGTGTAAAATCACCAAGTTGTGAAATCATTGTAACCCAAGTGTTTTACTCTTATCCTATTAGCGTATGTGGGAAGATTCTTCCAGCGAATCTCATAATACTTCCCTTGGTGGAATTCAATGCTATAATGGGAATGGATTAGATCTCTTTATATAGAAAACATATCAACTGTCAGGAAAAAGAAATATCTTTTCATATTCTGAACCATCCAATTCTCCTCTACAAATTCAAAGAAGATCATGAATCTCTTTTTAAAAATCCTTCAATGGTGTGGGTGTCGATACCCTATGAAGAAGAATACCTCGCCCAAATGGTTGAGTCAAAGGAAATTTACTACCTTTTAGAAATTCCAATCGTGTGGGAATACAATAATATTTTTTCCAAAGAGTTACTCAGACTTCCCCCAGATCATGAGGTAGAGTTATCAATAGAACTCATACCCGGAGATACTCCTATCTCAAACTGTCACTATAGGATGGCTACTATTTAACTGAAGGAGTTGAATAATCAGTTGTAAGAGAATTTTGAAAAAGGTTTCATACGCCCTAGTGCATCACTGTGGGGTGAACCAGTGCTCTTTGTGAAGAATAAGGATGGAACAATGTGGTTGCGTATCAATTATCAGGAACTCAACAAGATCATCATAAAGAAAAAGTATCCTCTTCCAAGTATAGATGAATTTTTTGATCAATTAAGAGGATCTAAATACTTATAGAAGGTGGATATTAATTCTGAATATCATTAGTTAAAGGTGAATAAGAAATATATTCATAAGATGGCCTTTCGTACAAGGTATGGGAACTATGATTTTCTGGTGATTCCCTTTGGACTTACTAATTCCCCTGAAATCTTTTTGGATTTAATGAATAAAGCCTTTAGACAATACCTAGACAAATTTTTGGTAGTGTTTATTGATGATATTATCATATACTCTAAGATAAAGGAGGAACATTAAGAACATCTAAGACTTGTGTTGGTGACATTGATAAAGGCGACGTTGTATGCCAAGTGCAAAAAGTGTGACTTTTGGATGAAGCAAGTCACGTTCTTGGAACATGTGATCACCACTGAGGAAATTTTTGGGGACCCTTCAAAAAAAAGGTGATTGAGGAATGGCCCAGGCCCTCTAGTGTCATAGAAATCAATAGTTTTCTTGGATTAGAAGGGTATTACTGACGTTTTGTGATAAATTTCTCACGATTGTCAATCCCACTAACTAAGTTAACAAAGAAAGGGGTAAAGTATGTCTAGATAGAAGAATGTGAGGGAAGCTTCAATGAGCTAAAGAGAAGGTTGTTCACTGCACCTGTACTCACATTACCGAAAATTAGAGAAAGTTTTGTGATATACAGCGATGATTCAAATAAATTCTTGGGTTGTGTACTCATGAAACAAGATAATGTGATTGCCTACACCTCACGATTGTTGAAGATCTATGAGTAGAACTACCCGATGCATGATCTAGAGATGGAATCCATGATTTTTCCTTGAAAATCTGGCGACACTACCTTTACGGTGGGAAGTGTGACATATACACTGGCCACAAGAGTCTAAAGTATATATTCACACAAAATGAGCTCAATATGCATCAAACAAGATGTTTAGAGCTAATCAAGGATTACGATTGATCTATTTACTATCATCCTGAAAAGGAGAACAAGGTAGTTGATGCTCTAAGCAGAAAAGAACGTACTACTCTATCCATGTTATGGATTTAGAAAGACTTTATCTTCTTGGATATGAAAAGGATGGATTTGGAAATCATAAGGGTAGGGGATGCATCCTATCTTTCCCAAATGATTGCACAACCATCTATCCAAGAGAATATTAAGAAGCCACAAAGGTATGATCTAGAGTTACAGAAGAAGGTGAATGTAGTAAAAGAAGAGAAGATGCACGAGTTCTATATCGACAATGATGGTGTGATTTGGTTTGGAACACGGATTTTTGTGCCTTCATCACCCAGGATAAATAAGGATATATTATACAATGCACATAGCTCAACTTTATATATTCATCCTGGTAGCACCCAGATGTATTGTGATCTCTGAGAACACTTCTGGTGGGATAACATGAAGAAGGATATTGAGGAATATATCTCAAGGTTCTTGGTATGTCAGAAAGTTAAAGCAGAGTAACAAAAGTACAAAGGGTTGATGCATCCATTGCCTATACCCATGTGGAAATGGGAGAATGTTAATATGGACTTTTTCATGGCTCTCCCAAATATTTCAAAGGTAAATAATGTGATATGGGTTGTGGTTGACCGACTCACCTAGTCTTTCCATTTTATCATTATTCAGGAAGATATCTCATTTGAACAACTTTCAAAGATATATGTGAAGGAAGTGGTGATACTGCATGGTGTTCCACTCTCGATTGTCTCTAATCGTGATCTAAGGTTCACATCTAAATTCTGGAGGAGCCTTCAACATGCTTTGAGTACTGAATTAAATTCCATCACGTTCTATCACCCCCAAACTGATAGTCAATTTGAGATAATTATTCAGATTCTTGAAGACATGCTAAGAGCCTTCTCTTTATAATTAAAAGGTGGATGGAATTAGCATATCCCATTAGTTGAGTTCTCATACAACAATATATTACACTCGAGTATTCAGATGGCTCTATATGAATCTTTGTATGGAAAGTGATGTAGAACTCCAACCTCTTGGGATGAAGTTGGTGAAAGAAAACTACTTGGACCCAATCTTGTGCAAGATATGACAAAGAAGGTTCAAGTCATCCAGAAACACATCAAAGTTGCTTAGAGTTGAAAAAAGAGCTATGATAACAACCATCGAAGGGACTTGGATTTTGACATTGGAGATAAAGTATTCCTTCGAATATCACCATGGAAGAGAGTCGTGTTGTTTGGAATGAAAGGGAAGTTAAGCCCAAGGTACATTGGCCCCTTTGAGATCATTGAACTCATAGGAATCATGGCATATCATCTTGAAATTCCACCGAATATGGATCAAGTTCATGATGTGCTTCACGTATCACTCCTGAGGAATTACATACCAGATCTCTCACATTTACTGAACCCAGAGGTGGTACATCTGGAAGATTATCTCTCCTATGAGGAGTAGCCAGTAAAGATTCTGGACCGGAGAGATAAGGTTCTACGTAACAAGACAACCCACCTTTTCAAAGTGTTGTGGAGGAACCATAAGATTGAATAAGCTACTTGGGAACCAGAAGAGGTGATGAAGGATAAATACCCTCACCTGTTTATGTAAAACAAAATTTTGAAGGCGAAATTTCATAAGGGGGGAAAAATGTAACAACCCAAAGTTTTATGAATGGAATTCCCTTATTATAATTATTCCTTATAGTATAATCACATTTGGAAGAACAATGACATATAATGATACTAAATACTATGTAACCATTAAATATAATTTCTCCACTTCTATGGTTTGAATTTCAAAAATCTAACATACACGGTTGTGTTTAGGGTGATTTTTTGAGTCTAATAGAACAAACTTAATTTTTTTAGTGAATAGTAACAAACCCTTATAAATAGAAATGTTACCCTTATGAATAGTGATATATCCTTATGAATAGTAACCTCGCCTCTGATATTATATGTGTAGAATTTAATTAAAAGCATGATGTGCCTGTGTTTTGGAATAAGTAAACAAATGTTTTAAAAACTGTATTTTTCAAGAAAATTGTAATTTTAATTAAAAATTAAATTAATAATATTTAGAAATTTATTTTTGAAAAATGGATTTAATTTTTTTATTCTACAATCAAAAACTGGTTAGGATGAATTTTTGGTATTTTTCTGAAATACTTGAATTTTTTATGAATAGTGAAATATCATAATTTATAAAATAAGCTAAATACACTAATTATAGAGTCGTGTATGATGTTATGCTGATGTAATCCCAATTGCTTCAGATTCACATGATAAAATTACTATAATTAGTCATGGAAGAATCACTATTACTTGTCTTGGGGATAAATAATAAATTATGGAATATTATATTGGGAAAACCCCTCTCTCATCCACTATAAATACCACCCTTCACATCCTAATTTTCTCACACCTTTGAGGATTCAATAATTTTATAAAATCTTCCCAAACATCTTCTCTAGCCCCTCCCCTACTTCCAAGAGCTTCTGGTATAATCAAAATACCGAGACTAGGTTCATTAAGGAGGATCTCAAGAGGAGGATTCAAGAGGTAATTTCCCTCTCTCTCTTTTCCTTAATTTCCTTTCAATTTCATGTTCTTTTCTTAATCTCTCCCCATATGGTATGGTAACTATAGTATCTCATATATAATTTAATGTTATTATACTAATGTGGTAATATATCATCCAACCCCCTTCTCTTCTTCTTTTTATTTTAGAAAATAAATTTTTGTTCGTGAGGTGTTAATTTATCACCTTCAAGAAGGACATGTTTTCCTTTTTTTATTTACCGCATTCAGATCTAGTCATGAAGCCATTTTTATGGTTGAAACAGATTATTTTATATTTATTTTATCATATTTAATGTTCTATAACTAACTTATGTAAATATTTTTAAATGACAAAACAAAACAATTTTGTTGTGGTCGAAAAACCGCCTGAATTAACCCAAATGATCATCCTCAAATTCTTAATTAATGATTCATCCACATGGTATATAACATAATTAATTATAATATCATTTAAAATTATTTAATACAATTAATAAAATATAATATCATTTTTTTATGTCTATTCATGTTTTACATGAACTTCCATTCATGAATACAAGTGAATCGTTCAAGAAAACCATAAAAACGAACATTCCCGAACAATGGATTTAAACTCTATAACTCATCCAAAGGCCCATAAAATAAATTAATGAAACCATAATGAAACATATTTATGTACACAAGGTTATTTAATTGTTAATTAATGGATATAATGTGATTATACAAGACATTAAAGTGACGGAAGCGTTTGGATACAAGGTAAGGGGAAATTCTAGAACCCAACTTTATTTCTTCAGGTTCTCCCTCTTTAAATCCATGTTCGGTATGGTTTCTCCTTAAAAATAATTTATTCATAATTATATTACCTTTTATGGGATATATATGTTTTCCACTAGATTTTATGTCAAACAAATTTTTTCCAAAATAACTCTTCTTTCAAAAACACACCTTTTATTTCTCACTCAAGGTTGATAGTTCTTTTATCAAGTATGTTATTCCATATTTATTTTGGGAAACCAAAGTTTATGAATGTTTTCTTATGATTTTAAACCCATTACTTTCCATGTTTATTTATGTTCATGATTTATATATGTTCTATGTGGCATGCATGATAATGAAAATGTTATGATGTGATGGGTGTGCCTAGAATTATATAGTGAAATATGAATGTTTGAATATGACGGGTGCTCTTAGAATTATACAGAGCTCTAATGAATTGGATAAAGTTATGAATCTCATGATTAAAATGGAAATGATGCATTAACATGATGCTATAAATGTTCTCAACTATTTTTGGAAGTTTACCACTAATACATTATGTTTCACTTTTATGCATTTTCACATTTCAAGTATTTTATTAATGTTTCATCTCATGTTTTTTATGATGATGTTATGAATATTATCACCCCATGCTATATTGTTATCATCTATCCTCTTTCTAGGCTTTTAGATCACCCCCTTTTGATGTATATCCCCAGGTGACTACATGTACTAAGGAGAGGTCAGGTGCCAATAAGAAGCTAGAGAAGAAGTAATTAAATAAATGTTTATGCTTGATGTTTTAAATGTATTGTTTGGTCCTAGTTTTCCCATGACACTAAACCTTTGGATCCTTGTGGTGTAATAGTATTATGTTTGTTATATTCATAGTGTTGTAATGGTAAGGTAAGAAAATGTTGGGTCACTATAAGCCCCACACCATCTTCCACCACTATATAATGTGACACCCATCCTAGGTAGCCCATATGCATAACCCCCACACCATCCCTAATTAATGATCCTTCTATGACATGAGCATCCTTATCGTACGACGTAAAACTACATGGATCGGTCTTGTCACATGAAATTAATTAGAAATGATGAATTATATGGGTTTTGATCCCTTTTTACTAATAGGGTATGTATAATTCCAACCTATGGTAAGTTAATTACTTCCTGAAACATCTAGGACACATCCTTAAGGTTAAATCCCTACACCCCAACCGCACTAAACACTTGAGTGTGAACATATTCACTCATGTGGACACACATAACCAAACATCCAAGTGTGATCATCTTCCCCCTTGGTGACAAACTTAATAAAACCTCTTAGTGTGATCATATTCCCCCATGAGGATGCACATAACCTCTTACCACCCAAGACCAACCTATCCACACAAGATGTTAAAACTATGACCAACCTTTCCTCGTAAGATGTTAAGCTTGTGACCAACTTGTCCCAATACAATGCTAAAAATATGACCAACCGATCCCCATAAGACTATAAGCTCGGGACCCCATCTAACGCCCCAAAATTAATACCTCATGTGATGAACATGGGATGGCTAGAGAAATTCACTTCAAATTCCTCATACCCTTGTTGCAAACTACCCCATGGTTGACACTGGATGCCTTAGGATTTTTTCCTATGATGCCCTACTCCCCTAGTGAAAATTACTTTATAATTGACATGGGATTCCATATATTCCAATCTAAAGATACCTTATTCAAGGTATTACCTCAATAAAAAAGAGGAATAACTTACAGGTTCCCAATATACCTAACATCCCAAGATACCCAGACATTACCAATGTTACTATCTACTCTAACTGAGGATGGATTCCCTATTGAGATAGAAGAAACATAATTAACCAGTATCCACCATGAAATTCCACTAGGAATGAGTTTCATGAACATGAATCAAATCTATGAGGGATTATTGGACTAGATGAAGAGATCTAATGAGAAATCCATGAAGGTATTAACTGATATACCATCATCCCATTTCAATAAAGGATCCAACATCGCTAGCCACAGTGATGGAATCCACCCTCCTTTGGAAATCAAGAATATAAGGAAATAGTAATCTGCATCTCAAACCCAATGGTGTGAAACCATGGTGAAAATAATCTGAAATAATAATGATAAACCCAACACAAAACTCTTATCCTTCATCCATGGAGATTAGTTGAACTGGGGAACCATCGTATTTTCATCTCATCGGATCCAAAAATCTAGTGTCAGTCCCAACCGAATGCGGCGATGGGCCCCCCAGGGAAATTTCCTGCAACATGGGAAAAATAGCAATGGGTATCCTCAGTCTATGAAATCAAAAATGTGGATCCTTACTCCACATTATAAAGGACGGAAAACATTGGGGAATTAAACATCAATTTCTTCTAATTTTTACAAACAACAAGTTCTATGTATCAAATAGAACTTAGACCATAGGAGATCGGTGACCCAACACCTTAATGCATGGGTGTAGAAGGAACGTTTGTGTGGAAATCCCACTCAACTAAACCCTTTCCATTAAATCCACTATGTCCATAGTTTCTAGGTTCACATTCCCAATCTCGTCTTTTGAGATCATCTAGAGAAGTGTGATCAATGACCTCATTCACCACTATGAAGAAGAAGGGGTTATCCTGATTAGGGATATGGATTTATAGGACCTCAGGGTGTAATCACCTCATAAACACCACCATTGAGAGACATGTATGGAGATTCCTCCATCCATACCAATAACCAAACACATTGGGAGCATCTTTTCTTAGCACTCTGATAGCTCACTCCCCTATGCTAAGGAGGTGGGGGACAATCATGCCAGGCACCCCGTGACCACTACTTAGGAGCCACCCAGAAGGTATCCTACCCACCCACACCAATGGAAACACCAACCAACCCCCAATCTAGTAAACATGTGGGTCCACTATTGTTCCAACAATTCCAGTATGGAATACCCAATGCCAACACCAAGGTAAATCCGTAAACCCTCATCTATTGGAGGCCTCTTCTTTTTCCCTAGTGTCTCTTCCACCACTAAAGCATCTCAACCCATACCTTCAACTTCTATATGGGGATATTTCTTCTCTCTCTTTGGATCAATACCCCATCCACCTTCCAAGAAGGTTGGATTGACACTCTTGATCATGGGTTCCACCAAAATCTATAACGGGCAATCCTATGATGAGGAATCTTAGAAAGGAGGTCCTCCCCACACTACCACTAACCAACATGGTGGTCCTACCAGTGTTGATTGTATCAAATTTACTAAATATACATCCCAATAAAGGAGGATGAACAACTATATTAGGGTCATTCCCTTGGTGTAAACCATATCACACGAGGGAAAAATTGTTGCAACCCTTGGGGACTTGATCTTGGAGATATACTGCATCTACTAAGTCATGTAGGAGTAAAAATTCATGGCAACATCAACCTTTCAGACTATGTGGAAGTACTTTCACCCCCATCACTAAAACTAAGGGAAGATTCCCCACGAATAAGTATTTCCATCCATGAATCAAAGGTCCAAAAGGTTCCTTGATCACTTTAGAGATATCTACACAGGGAGAATGTCATAAATGATTTCTAATAGTCTGTAGTGATGTAATCCCCACTGCAATTATCTTCCCTCCTCTAGAAATCCATTGTAGAATTTAGTGAGATATTAGGATCAGGCTTGATTCTTTTAGATGATGGATAAAAATCCACTGATCCCTATATGGTTTATGCCACTCTAGAGAATCAGAAATCCATACATAAATTTTCCTATATAGATACGGTTTTGAAGTTTGGACCACCTATGAAATATTTCCCAATATTCCAAGGGAGGTTGTCCCACGTGATGCCCCTCTACATAAAATCCCATAAAAGAATAGGTTTATGTCAGTATCGCCTCCAATTTCCTATTTATCACCAATCATATAATAGGAAAAACATGAACCAAATTACGTTCTAGGTGATAAAAAAGTGTACTTCATGTGGTTAATCTTGGACACTGATAAATTATTGATCATGTTTTTAAACCCTTAACCACAGGCTTCTCCATCCAAGAATTCCTCAAAGAGGGCCATGTAGCATGCTTATACCATAGCATATGAGAGATGTGAAACCACATTTAGTGTACCCAAATAAAATATTAAAGGATCCAATATCACTTTGAGGCTATATAAAAATAGTGCATAAGGGTTTACATTTCATCACTCCCATTAGCACAACTCCCAAACTCGTATGGGTATAACTAGAATTTTTAGTAGACCTACGTTAGGAGCCTCACTATGATCTAGTGAATCATGCTTTAGGAATTACTAAACTTGTAGACAAGAGGATGGGGATAGCACGAAGCCCTCTACTTTATCAACATTAAAAAGTAATGGCAGGATCATCAACTTGGTTCTCCCACTAATGGTGAAAACTCCTCTCCTATAACTGCTGATATGAATGTAGTCATAATAGATCCTCTAGTAGGATATGGAGTGAACGATGGGGAGAACCCAACATGATTAGAGGCACAACATCAGGAAGAACCACCGGTTGGTACTCATACTTGACAGTAGAGGCAGATAATGGGCATTGTAATTCCGTAGAACAAGATGTTTCCAATTATCCTTCAACATCTTGGAAAAGGAAAGGGGCACCATGAACCTATGCCCCATCTGAACCTACTCTAGGAATGGAATCAGACCCCCAAATGGATACCCTGCTTCAAGATCTTGATGATTACAAGTGGTTTTCTGCTGAAATGATCATTGAGTGGAATATAGGTTGGGGAAATGCCAAAGGGGGCATCTCTCCTCAATTGGGGAATTCAACTCTCCCTGTTCAACCTCTTAGAGTCAATTTTATTAGTCCCATATACCCATCCAATGGAATATGGAGGTTATGGTAAATGAACAATATATTAATTTCCTATTCCACCTGAGTAATATGACAACTTGCCTCATGAATGGGTCTGTTTCACCCCTCAAGATCAAAATCTAGTAAATTCCATGGTAACTGTCACCCCTCAATAGGATGATTTGATTGATGCTCTGGTTTCTCACCTCGAGGTATTGGAAACACAATAGGTGGAGATCCCACAAGAAAGGAAGTTGTATCAATCATGAGTAGACCATATACACCCACCGCTAGAACTTGTCAACCCAAACTTCACACCATTCAATATTATGGGTGATCCATTAAAACACCTAGCTCACTTTGACTCACAGTGTAGCTTGATGCTCAGAACTCCTAAGTAATAGGAGGCCGCCAAACTTCGGTGTTTCATCTTGAATCTAGAGGGACCCGATTTCATGTGGTATAGTTAGATGGCCCTAGGTAATATTAATATTTGGTAGGATCTACACAGGTAGTTCCTCTGTAATTTCATCTCTATATTGAGAAATCCTAGCATGGATGACCTCTCCAAATGCAAGCATATGTCTGATAAGGTATTTTATGAATTTATTTCTAGATGGAAGGGGATCATGTACTCACTCAATATGAATATGTTCCATGAAAAACTCTTGATTATGTGTATATATAATTCCAAAGATGATTTTTCCCAATCCACATCATCACATCATCCCTCCATGTCTTGGAAGAATAGGTATCGACGATATAAGGGAAATAAAAGTCCCCCATAAATTCCAAAACATGTTTGTACCCTTGGTCATTTCATGACTCCTGAGATGGGAGAGCCCTATAGAGTTCACCCCATCCATGAAAACCCCGTTGATAAATAACAAGAGTATGCCTCTATAAACTTTGTTAGGATGGTTGACCCCTTCATGACATCTAGTAATGAGGAACAACATGTGGCCCCCTTGGGATCCTATGGAAAACACCATCAAAGGATAAGAAGGTGATGCACTGAATGGAAGGACATCTAATTAAGTGATACATAATGGAATGTTCATTCCACTGAGAGAGAAAAATAAGTCTTGCATAGGGTTCAACAAGAACAACCCTCTTAAAATGATTTGTTAAGTAAAAATCCATAGTTAAATATATTAGTTGACTTTGTGACTTAGTTGCGACAAAACATTTCTTAGAAACGACTAGTCGAGGCTCAACCCAAGCCATCCAATTCTCATACTAATCCATCTAGTCAGCAGCGGAACCTATCTAGCACCATTTTGGCCACAACACCTCAAACAACTACGACTAATGCACTCCCTTCCAGAGAGTGATCTATATCAGGATAAAATATAAAACTTTACTGATAATATAATATGTTTAAGTGCCTTTACTGAATACTATATAGGATCTATATCCTTTATTCACTTCAACTCTTGACGGAAATTCATGAGGTCCTCATCGAGGACCTAAAACCCCCTCTTTGGTTTGAATCTGAAGTAGCTACTACTGAAGCCTACCATGAGGAGATGGATGGATGGGATGAATTTTAGGTAGTAATTTCCTTCTTTGAGGGGGATGAGGGTGCTACCATTCAGGGGAACATCCTCCCACTGTACATCATATTCCAGTTTAATGGTGTGTAAATATTTCATTACCTTATAGACACTGTCTCTGGGACCAATCCCATCCAAACCCAAATGCTCCACATGTTGGGTCTCATAGAAGTGGATCTGAATCCTTCCAACCTAAAAATTTAGGGGTATGATAAGAGTGAAAACAAGGCACAAGGTAAGATACTTTTGAAGACCCATTTTGTTTTTCTAGTAGAAACCACCGAAATAATGATGTTCTTGCAAGATATATGCCACAAAACCCTATTGGGAAGGCCCTGGATCCTTGTCCATGTGGTGGTTCCCTATTTGTATCATTTGTGCCTCAAATTCTCGCTCGATGGTTGAGTAGTTGTTATCTAAAGTGACACTTCTCCCTTTAAATCATGTGAAGCCTGATATTTAGATGCTAGATTCTACAAAAGGGTTGGAAATAAACTCCACACATATGAGGCTCATCATATCAATGCACAAAATGATCTGAAATCCACCTTAGTCAATCCCTGGATAGATATTAAATATAACTTCAATATGTTAATCTATCGATTAGATCCCACAACCCCATAATTGTGAAAAAAAATTATAGTACCCAAGAAAAATGAGTACTCACATATCACCTCATACTCTTATATGAGATAGTCCTGACTGGTATTCAAGAAACCCACTCCTATGGTGTAATAGGGTTTTATGCTTAGGGAGACTAATCTATAACACTCCCACATGTTTTAGAATTAAGGATTTACTCATGGGAAGCCAATCTACCATAACTTCTTTGACATCAAGGGTGGGTCTAGCTATTGGAAGCTAGGTGTACTTGCCTTATTATCTCATTTCAGTGGGATATCCACCAAGTATGAGGCCCATATTGATAATTTCACCTACCATAGTAGATAATAGTTTCACTCCCAAATTTTCAGTTCCAGTGGGGTCGCATCCTCCCACTAAACCCTATGCCTCATTCAATGAAGATGATTTGGAAGATTCCCCTCCTTCCATTAAGGACAATGTCATCACCACCTTCGACGATTTGAAACAGGTGAACCTTAGAACTGAGGAAAATCTAAGGCCAATACTGATTTTTGCATCTATGTATCCATAGGTGAAGCATAAACACATGGATTTTTTGAAACAACACTGAGATATTTTTTTCTTAGATCCATATATAAATATAAGGGCTCAATCCTCAAGTAGTTTTTAAACATTTAACATTACCACTAGGTCACTGTGGATTCATATAGCCTCCTAATAAAATTCACCCTTCTCACGATTCCATGGTTGAGGAATAATTTGATAATCTCATCAAAGGAAACTTTCTCAGGGAGGTCCAATACCCCAGGGGGTTAGCCAATATAATTCTATCTAGAATGAATAATGGATAGATCATAGTATTTATTGAATTTTGGGATCCCAACCTCCATTAAAAGAAATATTATTTTCCCATTA
This sequence comes from Viscum album, assembly GCA_963277665.1. NCBI lineage: Eukaryota > Viridiplantae > Streptophyta > Magnoliopsida > Santalales > Viscaceae > Viscum > Viscum album. Next base: position 151,869,187 of record OY728125.1, read on the forward strand.
TAGTGATAGAGATGTTGATTGATAATACTTCTAGTTTCTAGGACCTCTCCCTTATGGATAGATAATTTGGGTATAATCATATTTGGATGGTCCCCATGGATGTGGAATATACCACCTTCATATAACCCTAATAAACCTTCTTCTACTGGATAATTGCATTCGATTTGAAGAGTCTCAGGGCTAACTATTGTTGTTCCATTCACCATATCTTTAAGATACTCCTTGGTATGTTACATGAATGTTATGTAGATAATTTTGTGGTTAAATACCACTAATTATAGGACCACTTAAAAGGTCTTGAGAAAGTGTTTGTCTTCCACCACACCCATCATCTAAAGATGAACCCCCTAAAGTGTGAATTAAGGGTTACCTATGGAATGATGCTCGGTTTTATTGATATATACATTTTAATCGAGATTGATCTAGAGAAGATCAAGGATATCAATCAGATGACTCCTCTAAGAAACCTTAGGGAGTTGTGAGGCCTCAAGGGACACCTATCATACATTCAATGGTTTTTTTTAATATTTTCATAAAATTAAATCCATTTAGAATGATCATGAAGAAAGGTTCCACCTACCACTATGATGAGGACTAAAATAATACTTTTGAGGATATCAAGAAATATCTTCTAAGGTCTCCGGTCTTGATTCCACCCATACCATGGAAACCTATATTCCTTTACATGAATTCCCTAGAATACTTTCTTTCCACCCTGATATCCCAGAAGACAAATAAGGGAATGTAAAATAGCCTTTATTATCTCAGCAGCATGATACTTGACACAGGGAATAGATATTCTCCCATCGAGAAGAGTAACCCAACTCTGGTATTTTCAGTGAAACATTTATGACAATACATGTAACACCGGGAGATATAGATATTGTCTTATGTTAACTCACTAAAATACATTATCAACTACCCCATAATGACAGGATTATTGGCATATTATGAAGTGATTCTATAGTAGTATGAAATTAGTTATGTTCCCTATAAATCAGTTATGGGAAAAGAACTGACATAATTTTTTCCCACACATCCGACCCCAGAGGAATTTCCCCTAGATATTGATTTTCTAGATTAGGTAATCCTCTCTATTGATCATTTCATTATTTGATGGTAGATTCACTTCAATGGTGCCTCCCGTATTTTAATCGAGAGAAGTCTGAATGACCCTAATCTCAATAGAGTAGGTTTGGGGGTCATCTTCATAACTCCTATATAGGACATCATGTTGTACTCTTTCTTATTGTTAGAGGACTGCACCAACAAATAATTTCATTACCATTCACTTATCACTAGACTCATATTGGACATCACGAAAGATTTCCCCCAATTAAATTTGAAGGGAGACTCTGATATTCTTATCAAGCATATCAATGGTGACTATATTGTTATAAAGAAGGTATATATCCCCTTATTGAAGCAGACTCATGAGTTGATGGCCCAGTTACCTTCCCAACTGAAGGTAACTCATGTTCCTCGATAATAGAATGGCTAATATGATGCCCTATAAATTCTAGCTACATCTACTACAGAGCCTGACTAGGAGGTCCTCATTATCCATGTAGCAAACCAAATGGTCATTTCTCCCATCCCTTATGACAATGATCGATAGGTAAATTAGCTATCTATCAGAACCGATGTTCTAGGGCCCTAGATTTCCCCAATAGTAGAAGAAGTTCCCAATTGGATGGATCCATTTATTTAGTATCTCCATCATCACTCTCTCCTATATGATTAATCCTTTCATCTGAAAATATTATGACATAAAGAACAGTTTACCATTTGGTGTGGCCCCAGTCTCAATCATACTCTCCAAAAATTCTAGTTTGATGAAATACACTTCTGTTTCATATTGGGGGGAGGAGATACCTTGGTTTCTATAGGATGTCCACACCCAGCCTTGAGGATCCCATCAGGTAGGGTTGAATCTATCCTATTAGATTTTATTGTTTGGAAACATCTATCCCACCATGGTTGGTGACTACATTGAATTCACCATGAAGTTTCATGAATGTTAGATCCATTCTAACTTCATACATAAGTATCCAAATATTATCCACATAGTATTTTACTCTGGTCCCTTTACAGTATAGTGACTCGATATTTTAAGCCTATATCCCCTATTGAAATCTTAACAGTGTAGGTTCATTGTGACTTCCACAGACTTCTTCTCTAAGTGGTTGAAATCTATTCCCATCAAGGAAGTCAAGGATTGATCCATTATTGAGTTCATGGAATCCCACATCATTCATCGATTCAAGATCACTCACATTATTCTCATAAAAATAGTACTAATTTCTGAGTCATTGAGATAAAGAAATTTTTTTTCAAGTACAACATCCAATACAACTATACTTCCCACTACCACACTCAAGGGAATAGAAATATTGAGGATTTCAATAATACCATCTCTAATATCTAGCATAATATGGTTGGGAAGAACAAGAATAATTGTCTTCAAAATAATCTCTTCAACACCCTTTGGGTCTATCAGATGAAAATAGAAATACCACCCCGAAAACTTGATACTCTCTAGTATATAGGAAAGAGGTGGTTATACATGTAGAGGTTCAACTCCCTTACTTAGAACAACCTTATATGATCAAAAAATATGAAAAAGATAGCATAATTCTATTTGAATGAGTTTGAATCCATCTATGAAAATAGGTTCCAGGTGCTACATAACCTAGAAAGGAATCATAATCACTACTACAACCTTCCCCTTTATCAGCGCTAAAAACCAGCATTAACAGTGCTAGAAAAGCGCTGTTAATTCCAGGGTAGATAAAGGGGGGGTCCCCTATATCAGCGCTTCTCGGAGCGCTGATAAAGGGACCCTTTATCAGCGCGTCGTGGAGCGCTGATAAAGGTCACCTATATCAGCGCTTCTCGGAGCGCTGTTAAAGGTGTCCATTATCAGCGCTAAAAAAGCACTGATAAAGGCCCCAGTGCCTGCACCTAAAAAATAGTACCTGCACACCTGTACACCAGAATACATGCACAAAGTAGCACATGCACACCTGCACACCATAGCACCCGCACCCAATATTTTGACTGACAACGGTATATACATTTACTTAACATCATGAATACAAAAAAAACGCATTGCTATATACATTTCAAACATTTTTTTACATGGTTACATTTACAATTATTCAACAACAGTTATAAACATTCATGTTTCATCCTTTGATATCCATGATCCGCTCTTGATGGTATTTGTTGCCGAACAAAGCATCCGAACTCAAGGAAAAAAATTCACCTATATAAGAAAACAAATATTATGTTAGTAATGCAATAATGAAAGAAATTAAAACAGCAATATGAAAGAATACATTAATATGGAAATGTGAAACTAAAATATTAAATTTTAAACTCAAAAGTTTTCATTTTCATAACAATGAAAGGGAATAATGTAAAATCAATATGTTTTTGATTGATTTATCTCATTTAATAAATACTGATTCTTTATCTAATGAAAATCTTTACCGGTCACACTATGCATCAGATTGAAATGTGGTCGATTCATACACATCACAAATGATTTGTGGATCATTTTCCTAAAGTATCAAAACAATCCGAACGCGTTTGCTCGGTTTGGCGTATGTCATTGGTGTTGTTTTCCAAAGTTTATGTCATTTTCAAACTGATATCAGACAATTTTAGCCATACCGGTCGCACCGTGCATAGGATTTAGGTTCGGTTGATTTTTACACATCACAAATGACTCGTGGATCGTTGTCCTAAAGTATCAAAACAATACGAACGCGTTTGCTCGGTTTGGCGTATGTCATTGGTGTTGTTTTCCAAAGTTTATCTCAATTTGAAAATGATATCAGACACTTTTAGCCATACCGGTCACACTGTGTGTCGGATTGAGGTGCGGTCGATTCGTACACGTCACAAATGACTCGTGGATCGTTTTCCTAAAGTATCAAAACTATACGAAGGCGTTTTCTCAGTTTTGCGTATGTCATTGGTGTTGTTTTCCAAAGTTTATGTCATTTTCAAACTGATATCAGACAATTTTAGCCATACCGGTCACACCGTGCATCATATTGAGGTGTGGTCAATTCGTACACGTCACAAATGACTCGTGGATCGTTTTCCTAAAGTATCAAAACAATCCGAAGGCATTTTCTCGGTTTGTCGTGTGTCATTGGTGTTGTTTTCCAAAGTTTATGTCATTTTCAAACTGATATCAGACAATTTTAGCCATACCGGTCACACCATGTGTCGGATTGAGGTACGGTCGATTCGTACACATCACAAATGACTCATGGATCGTTTTCCTAAATTATCCAAACAATCCGAACGTGTTTGCTCCGTTTGGAGTATGTCATTGGTGTTGTTTTCCAAAGTTTATCTCAATTTGAAACTGATATCAGACACTTTTAGCCATACCGGCCACACCGTGCATCAGATTGTGGTACGGTCGATTCGTACACATCACAAATGACTCTTGGATCATTGTCCTAATGTATCAAAACAATCCGAAGGCATTTGCTCAGTTTTTCGTGTGTCATTGGTGTTGTTTTCCAAAGTTTATGTCATTTTCGAACTGATATCAGACAATTTTAGCCATACCGGTCACACCGTGCGTCGGATTGAGGTGCGGTCGATTCGTACATGTCACAAATAACTAGTGGATCGTTTTCCTAATGTATCAAAACAATCAGAATGCGTTTTCTCAGTTTTCCGTGTGTCATTGGTGTTGTTTTCCAAAGTTTATGTCATTTTCAAACTGATATCAGACAATTTTAGCCATACCGGTCACACCGTGCGTCGGATTGAGGTGCGGTTGATTCTTACACGTCACAAATGACTCGTGGATCGTTGTCCTAAAGTATAAAAACAATCCAAACGCATTTTCTCGGTTTGGCGTATGTCATTGGTGTTGTTTTCCAAAGTTTATCTCAATTTGAAACTGATATCAGACACTTTTAGCCATACCGGTCACACCGTGCGTCGGATTGAGGTGTGGTCAATTCTTACACGTCACAAATGACTCGTGGATCATTTTCCTAAAGTATCAAAACAATCCGAAGCCTTTTTCTCGGTTTGGAGTATGTCATTGGTGTTGTTTTCCAAAGTTTATCTCAATTTGAAACTGATATCAGACACTTTTAGCCATACCGGTCACACCGTGTGTCGGATTGAGGTGCGGTCAATTTTTACATGTCACAAATGACTCGTGGATCGTTTTCCTAAAGTATCAAAACAATCCGAAGGCGTTTGCTCAGTTTGTCGTGTGTCATTGGTGTTGTTTTCCAAAGTTTATGTCATTTTCAAACTGATATCAGACAATTTTAGCCATATCGATCACACCGTGCGTCGGATTGAGGTTCGGTTGATTTGTACACGTCAAAAATGACTCGTGGATCTTTTTCCTAAAGTATCAAAACAATCCGAACGCGTTTTCTCGGTTTGGCGTATGTCATTGGTGTTGTTTTCCAAAGTTTATCTCAATTTGAAACTGATATCAGACACTTTTAGCCATACCGGTCACACCGTGCGTCGGATTGAGGTGAGGTCGATTCGTACACATCACAAATGACTCGTGGATCATTATACTAAAGTATCAAAACAATCCGAAGCCGTTTTCTCAGTTTGGCGTATGTCATTGGTGTTGTTTTCCAAAGTTTATCTCAATTTGAAACTGATATCAGACACTTTTAGCCATACCGGTCACACCATGCGTCGGATTGAGGTGCGATCGATTCTTACACGTCAAAAATGACTCGTGGATCATTTTCCTAAAGTATCAAAACAATCCGAACGCGTTTGCTCCGTTTGGAGTATGTCATTGGTGTTGTTTTCCAAAGTTTATCTCAATTTGAAACTGATATCAGACACTTTTAGCCATACCAGCCACACCGTGCATCAAATTGTGGTACGGTCGATTCGTACACATCACAAATGACTCGTTGATCGTTTTCCTAAAGTATCAAAACAATCCAAAGGCATTTGCTCAGTTTTTCGTGTGTCATTGGTGTTGTTTTCCAAAGTTTATGTCATTTTCAAACTGATATCAGACAATTTTAGCCATACCGGTCACACCGTGCGTCGGATTGAGGTGCGGTCGATTCGTACACGTCACAAATAACTCGTGGATCGTTTTCATAAAGTATCAAAACAATCCGAAGGCATTTTCTCGGTTTTCCGTGTGTCATTGGTGTTGTTTTCCAAAGTTTATGTCATTTTCAAACTGATATCAGACAATTTTAGCCATACCGGTCACACCGTGCGTCGGATTGAGGTGCGGTCAATTCGTACACGTCAAAAATGACTCGTGGATCGTTGTCCTAAAGTTTAAAAACAATCCAAACACGTTTTCTCAGTTTGGCGTATGTCATTGGTGTTGTTTTCCAAAGTTTATCTCAATTTGAAACTGATATCAGACACTTTTAGCCATACCGGTCACACCGTGCGTCGGATTGAGGTGAGGTCGATTCGTACACATCAAAAATGACTCTTGGATCGTTGTCCTAAAGTATCAAAACAATCTGAATGCGTTTGCTCAGTTTTCCATATGTCATTGGTGTTGTTTTCCAAAGTTTATCTCAATTTGAAACTGATATCAGACACTTTTAGCCATACCGGTCACACCGTGCGTCGGATTGAGGTGCGGTCGATTTGTACACATCACAAATGACTCGTGGATCATTTTACTAAAGTATAAAACAATCCGAACGCATTTTCTTAGTTTGGCGTATGACATTGGTGTTGTTTTCCAAAGTTTATCTCAATTTGAAACTGATATCAGACACTTTTAGCCATACCGGTCACATCGTGCGTCGGATTGAGGTGTGGTCAATTCATACACGTCAAAAATGAATCGTGGATCATTTTCCTAAAGTATAAAAACAATACAAACGCGTTTTCTCAGTTTGGCGTATGTCATTGGTGTTGTTTTCCAAAGTTTATCTCAATTTGAAACTGATATCAGACACTTTTAGCCATACTGGTCACACCGTGCGTCGGATTGAGGTGCGGTCGATTCATACACGTCACAAATGACTCTTGGATCGTTTTCCTAAGGTATCAAAACAATAAGAAGGAGTTTTCTTAGTTTTCCATGTGTCATTGGTGTTGTTTTCCAAATTTTATGTCATTTTCAAACTGATATCAGACAATTTTAGCCATACCGGTCACACCGTGCATCGGATTGAGGTGCGGTCGATTTGTACACATCACAAATGACTCGTGGATTGTTTTCCTAAAGTATCAAAACAATCTGAATGCGTTTTTTCAGTTTGGAGTATGTCATTGGTGTTGTTTTCCAAAGTTTATGTCATTTTCAAACTGATATCAGACAATTTTAGCCATACTGGTCACATCGTGTGTCGGATTGAGGTGTGGTCGATTCGTACACGTCACAAATGACTTGTGGATCGTTTTCCTAAAGTATCAAAACAATAAGAAATAATTTTCTTGGTTTTCCATGTGTCATTAGTGTTATTTTCCAAATTTTATGTCATTTTCAAACTGATATCAGACAATTTTAGCCATACCGCTCACACCGTGCGTCAGATTGAGGTGCGGTCGATTCGTACACATCAAAAATGACTCGTGGATTGTTTTCCTAAAGTATCAAAACAATCCGAAGGCGTTTTCTCGGTTTGTCGTGTGTCATTGGTGTTGTTTTCCAAAGTTTGTCATTTTCAAACTGATATCAAACAATTTTAGCCATACTGGTCACACCGTGCGTCGGATTGAGGTGCGGTCGATTCGTACACGTCACAAATGACTCTTGGATCGTTGTCCTAAAGTATCAAAACAATCCAAACGCGTTTTCTCGGTTTTCTGTGTGTCATTGGTGTTGTTTTCCAAAGTTTATGTCATTTTCAAAATGATATCAGACAATTTTATCCATACCGTTCACACCGTGCGTCGGATTGAGGTGAGGTTGATTCGTACACGTCAAAAATGACTCGTGGATCGTTTTCCTAAAGTATCAAAACAATCTGAACGTGTTTTCTCGGTTTGTCGTATGACATTGGTGTTGTTTTCTAAAGTTTATGTCATTTTCAAACTAAGTAGTAGGAATTCGCTAATCTAAGGATATGAAACATAAGAAAGAGAGATCATAGATGCTAAATAAGTGTAAAGGTAGATATCAATGACCATATAAAGATAACATAAGTATTAGGAATTCACCATCATTGTATTATTTGTTTACATTCTTCGATCAGGTACGCTGCCCATTCGTTTCTAAAGACATTTATATCATCTTTTGAATATGAGTTTTTGAAACAGTCATAGTAGTACTGAAAAAATATAAATACACAAATGATTAATATTAATTTTAAATAAAGTAGTAATTATTTTCAAAAATACCTCTTCAGGGATGATAGTTTGTTCATGAAATATGATCTCTTTCATAAATTTACAAACATATTAACCGCAGTCCTTGTCATTTGTTTGTTTCAGACACTGCAAAAACATCGAGAAAAATAAGTAATTTTTTTTATATGTATTTGGATAGTGAAATATAATTATATATACCCAGATACTTCTCCATTTGTAGATCTTGTGGGAATTGTCGTCCTTATGCCCTGGATTCATTCGAGCCTTTAGATGATATTCATACACTTCCCTATCATAACAAAATCCTCATTAAAAGATAATATAAATTATATAACTAGATATTTAGTTCTAAAATGTTGGATCTAGTGTATTAAAAATTGAAAATCTCCATCATGTGTGGTCGGTTAGTTGGATATCCATGCAGTGAATCCAGAAAATAAATCTTTGGAGTATCCAAATTGACTGCAATGAGCATCCAATGTTCCCTAAAAACACAAAAAGAAATAAGTACTGATAGAAATGAAAATATAATTGATATGATTAAAATGTAGAGTTTTACCCTTGCATCGTTGGTATTAAAAAGAGCTTGTCAGTCGTAATTCTTCTTTGAAACGTTCTGAGCAGATTTGACATCAATTCAGCCTGAAAATTAGAATCTATTTCTGTTCGTTGTGTAGAAATGGTGTGAGGACTAACGATTCCAAATTTATATTCATTGGAAAATCCCTTCAATTTTTTGTCATATATACGCCTGTGAAAAATATGAGATGTATTTATCCATAATTATCAAAGTATATCAGCTTCTATAAAATCAAATCATGAAAACATACCTCATGTATACATTTATAACTGAGGCGTCTATCCAGTCGTATGTGATGATCTCAGAAACAGCGTCTGCACTAAGGAAATCTTTTTCTTCCTCTCCATACATATCTTTTTCACAAACAATTGTATGACTCTTTCCGTCTTTCATTTTCGTATCCACAGGAGCTTGTAATGATATTAAATGTTGATATAGAACGGGCGGGGTGAACGCGCTCTCAGTAGATCATTTTGATCGGTTGGTTGATCCAATCTTGGAGTCACTCTTTCGTTTTATCTTCTCTATTTTATCCTTCTGTAATAACATTCATCGGTTCAGCCATTTTCTAATTTAATGTTAAAGGTTATTCTTGAAAAATGAACTGGAAATGAATATCTCCTGCTCGACGTGTTTTTTTACAAGATTCGACGGCCATGCAACGAATGTTCCAATAGCTTTTTCCACCGTATGAATGTCTTCGTCGTCATTTGGAACGGGTAGCTCGGTGCTCGGCTCATGAGCTATGTTAATCGACACTTTGACATGACCGGTTGGAAGTGGTCTGGAGTGTAGCGTGTCATTCTGCATATTGAACACCGTATCCCTCGCTACAAGGTGATGGGTGGGAGTTGACAGATATAAATCACAATCATTTTCACCCTGCAGAATATCATTAAATGAAAGGTATCAGTGTCTATGTGATTCACATCTGACAAAAACGAATATTATAACATTGATTACCTCGGTTAAGTCAGGTCTTTGAGGGGAATGGCTCGCCTCAAAGCTGGTGAGGGGTGGATCTTCTTGTGGGGGTTGTTCTTGAGTTGTTTGTTCTCTTCTCCTCTCCTCCATCAAACTCTTTAGCATCTCTCCCTGATTTTGGATTAGTTCTTCAAGGGTAGCTACTCTATCTCTCATTACATGCAATTATTTAGTTTGTTCATCCTCTTGTTTTTTTTCTTATAATATGTCTTGGCTGACACCCCAAAACCCACACCTCTGACGCGGCCATACTGTTCTGGCTGTTTCAAGGCCGTTGAAAGTATGTCTGCATCCGGTGCGGGTGTTGTTGATTCCTGTGACTATGTAAAATAGAAAATATGAAAAAATAAGTAAGCATCGTTATGTAATAGTGATTTAAAGCAAAACAAGTTTATATTATGTCATACTTACACATGTTTCCCACACTTTTTGTGTGTTTTCATCTATCAGTTTCCCCTCTTTATTAACATGAGCCTCCTTCCATAGCACATGGCGTGGAATGGAAGTGACTTGAGATTTTGCTTCATCAATCTGCATATAAACAGAGAAACATGGTTACAGTGTTGTTTTATGTCACATAAAATTATTACAGTACTTTTAAAATACATACCAATTGTTTTTCAATTGAAGTGTACCCCAACCTTGCTTTACGGTAGGGGTACGCTGGTTTTGCTGCCCGTTCTTTATTTTCAGCACTCAGTTGCTGTTTCATAAATAAAAACCTATCAATCAATGTGATGAATACAAGAAATGTTACACAACGTGTAACCAAACACAATGTACCTAAAAATTATTTTCCGCACGACGGTTGCAAAATGCATCCCACGTACCTTGGGATATAAAGTGTGCATAAAGAGGAGCTGGGTGCGGCTTGATTTTCCCTTCGGCATCTTTCAGATGATTTTTCGTTAAAATGGTGCGAAAGCCTCTATGAATCCTTCCTGCCAGTCTGAAAAAATATTCTTTGTGCGAAACATCTACTATAAATGCACTCTGTAAGAGATGATGAAGAGTTAGTCAATATTTCAATATTTTATTTTATTTTAATAAATTAAATAGATGATATCGTAATGTTACCGTAATCTCTTCCCACATTAATGTTTTCAACCCACTGACAACATGGTGCCACGACTCTATGTCAATCGGCACGCGTTGTCGAGTGACGATTCCAATGTAGCTACTAAACATGGATTTGTTGGGGTTTACATGCTGGCCTAGCTTATTCCATCCCACCTCATATTTGATGCCTTTTGCTTTTGCCTTAAGGGTTTTTGTTAAAACTGTCAAACTACGACGCACCTGTTTTTTTTTGTGTCGTTGGGGTTTCATCGCCTACCATTTCCTCAGTTTCTGCATCATCATTATGTTTCTCCGAAGCGCTAGCTTCGGCACTGACACCAGCTGCAATAGGTTGAGAGACCTGTTGTACGTCAGCAGTGGGACCAGCTGCAACAGGTTGAGAGACCTGTTGTCTCTCAGCAGTGGGACCAGCTGCAACAGGTTGAGAGACCTATTGTACGTCAGCAGTGGGACCAGCTGCAACAGGTTGGGAGACCTGTTGTCTCTCAGCAGTGGGACCAGCTGCAACAGGTTGAGAGACGTGTTTTGTCTCGGGATTGGGCACATCAGCAGGTGAAGAAGTCATTATCTGCAGAACTGGTTTAAATTTTAAGTTAGATCACATAAAAGAAGCAGCGAACAGATGATAACATAATGTAACACAATCTATATTACAATAAAAATAAATAACCTGATTATTGAACTCCCTTTTTTTTAAAGGATGAAGGTATTTGACCCCTCTATCAACTATCCATATCCATTCATTGTAGTCTCCTCTGACATACAAAACATCGTCTACATTGGGACCACTGCGAAATGATTGCGAAATCCCAATGAAAGGGTCATCTTCCGTTGAATTTTCATCTGACCCTTCAGCTGTTTTGGTCGATAACAGAACAATTGACCAGTTTCGGTTTGCGGGATCGGGAACATAAAATACTTGCACTACCTGTGATGCCATTATAAATGGTTCGTCTTTCTCCCCTTCCTTACTGAAATCAACTTTCACAAATCCCAAATAATCTATTTTAACAGCACTCCTGTTATCAACCCACTTGCATTGAAATATCGGAACTTGAAATTCCGTATAATCCAACTCCCATATTTGTTTGATGATGCCAAAGTATGACATATTCACATAAATTGGATTTCTTTCCTTAGCACCGGAAACATGCATCACTTCAGCCACAAGTGTAACCCCACTATTCTGCATGGTACTATCTTCATCATGTTCATTAGTATAAAATGTATAACCATTAACTACATAAGCATTGTAAGATAATGCATACACACTTGGTCCTCCAGCTAGCCATCGAAGTCGTTCCGAAATAGACTTTGGATTTTCATCTGACTTCTTAAAAATATGATCTCGAAACCATCCTATAAACTGTCGATTATGTGTATCTGATATCCATTTTTCAGCCCTTGATGGATTCAATTGCCTAAGAATTTCTTTGTGTATTTCAACATATGGGTCAACGTCCAAACTGTTATGCAAAACATAATGTTGGGCCTGCTCCCGATCTGTAATATTGATTGTGACAACCTTTCTTCCAGAAATTCATTCACCCTCTAGCCGCCCAGTGTGACGAGATTTTGGTAAGACAATGCTTTCCACACCAGACAAGTATTTGGTACAAAATTCAACGGCTTCCTCAACAATATATCGCTCTACAATACAACCCTCTGGCCGACTTCGATTTTTGACATACCCTTTCAAAATCTTCATATACTGTTCAATGGGGTACATCCATCTGTAATGTACAGGACCACATAGACGAATCTCTCTCACCAAGTGGACCATCAAATGAACCATCATATCAAAAAATGAAGGCGGGAAGAACATTTCTAATTCACATAATATGACGGAAATTTCTTTTTCTATAGCTGGCAATTTCGTCGAGTCTATAACATTGCTACATATAGCTTTGAAGAAGAAACACAGTTTCGTTAATGTATAGCGGACATTCTTGGGAAAAATGCAACGTAAAGCAATTGGAATGAGATTTTGCATCAAAAAATGACAGTCATGTGATTTCATACCTTTTAACTTCAAGTCGCTCATTGACACGAGGTTACTGATATTTGACGAATACCCCTCTGGAACCTTTACGTCATTCAAGAAGTTTCAAAACTGATATCTCTCCTTCCTGGAAAGAGTGTAAGCAGCAGGAGGAAGACATGTTCGTTTTTCACCCTTTACTGGTGCCAACTCTTCTCGTATTCCCATCTCAACCATGTCCAACCTAGCCTTAATTCCATCTTTTGTTTTGCTAGATGTATTTAGAAACGTGCTGATAACACTGTCAAATACATTTTTTTCTACATGCATAACATCAATAAAATGTCTTACATACAGACAATTCTAGTATTGTAATTCAAAAAAAATTGATCTCTTTTTCCAACCGATTTTCGTAAGTTTTTTCGAAGCCGGTTTACCAAAAGTAGTGTCCAAATTTTTAACTTTCTCAAACAATTGATCGCCTGTTAGTGCAGACGGTGTTGTACGTTCTTCTGAACTTCCATCGAATGATGTCTTCCAAGAACGGTACTTATGTCGTCGTGGTAGAAATCTGTGATGTCTTAGAAACACGGTTTTCGATGAATGTTTCAACCTAATTGATTGTGTACCTTCTTCGCAAACGGGACAGCCTTGAGTTCCTTTAATTCTATATCCTGAAAAATTTCCATAAGCTGGGAAGTCATTTATTGTCCCATACAACATGACTCTCAAAGTGAAATCTTCCTTTCTGTAATCATCATACAATGTAACACCCGAATCCCACAATAATTTCAAATCTTCGATCAATGGAGCTAAATAAACATCAATATCATTATCCGGTTGTTTTGGTCCTGATATAAGCATAGATAACATGATGTATTTTTGTTTTATGTATAACCACGGTGGTAAGTTATAATTTATCAACATAACCGGCCATGTACTGTGACTGTTGCTTTGAAAACCAAAAGGATTCACTCCATCTGTAGATAACGCATGATGAAGGTTTCTCGACTCGTTTCCAAGTTCAGGATACTCATGATCGATTCTCTTCCACTGAGGAGAGTCTACCGGGTGACATAGTATCTCATCTTTAATTCGTGTATCTGCATGCCATGTTAATTGTTCTGCAGTCTCCTCACTTCCATATAGGCTTCTAAACCTTGTAATGATTGGAAAGTACCATACAACTTTAGTAGGACTGGATTCATCTTTCTTGTATCGAGAAGCACCACACTTTGGGCATTCTTTAAGTGATTTGTGGTCCTTGCGAAATAGTATACAGTCATTCGGGCAGGCGTGTATTCTTTCAGAGATCATACCCATAGAGCGTAGCATTCGTTTGGCATCGTATGTTCGGATTGGGAGCTCATTTTCTTCTAGGAGCATGTCATTCAAGAGGGCAAGTAGTTTTATAAAACTGTCGTCACTCCACCCGTTATCTGCTTTCAAATTATACAGCTTCAGTACGGCTAACAATGCTGTATATTTAGTGCAACCAGCATACAATGGCGTCTTTGCACAACTTTTTAACTTCTCAAACAATTTTGGGCAATCACGAAGTTCATCTTCGAAGGTCCTTGTCATTTTTTCAATACGATCTTCATCATCATTCACATCTATAATCACATCCTCCATACGGTCATCTTCATTGTTCATGTTTGTAATCATATCAGATGATCCATAAAACGCAGTGTCACCCCAGTCACTACCTACATTCGTTGCTTCCCCGTGTTTATTCTAACATGTATAACTTTGATTGATTCTGTGACAGATCAAGTGTTCTTCCAACTCATCTGGACTAATTTGTTTTTAATAACAATAGCGTAAACACGGACAAAGGATTTGAGAAGAGTCACATGCATGATCTTTTGCAAACTTGATAAATTCTTTCACGCCTTCTTCATACTCTTTTGTCAACTGATTGGCATTCATCCATTCTTTATTTATATTCATCCTATTTAAAATCCATAGGATAAGTATATAGGTTAAAGGAGAAGGAATATGAGTATAATTTAGATAAAAAACAAGATACTTCAAGGAAATAAAGGAATAAATAAATACCAAAATAAAAAATATATTGGGAACCACTACAATCCCCAAGCCTCACATCATCTAGATCTCTAAAACCCATCAAAGTTACTCCAACTCAATCTAGAAACACTGGGACCCAATTCTACCTGACCTTCAATACATGAGGATTTCTTGGGTACTCAGTAGGGAACCACCAATGTGGTTTCATAAATTCTAATTTTTAGTTATATGTGCATGTTTCATGCTCTGAATAAATAAATAATATCTAAAAAATAAATAAATAAATCATCATTGATCCTCAGGTTCGTAGCCTTGATCATCCATACCAACTTTGTCTAGTGCCAAAGTGTATTTGAGAACATTGTGATGACTATACCAACCATAACAATAATCATGAGGTCTTTCACCCTAGTATACATTGATAATTACCCTAGATATAAACTCACCCTGGTGAATATGATAATAAAATGGAAAACCTCCATCCCATTATCACAACTTGAGTAGTATCCATACTAGTATAAAATTGTTCCCAAAAACTTAACCCCAGTAGTGCAGGACACTCAACCAAACAGGCCAAATACACAATAAGGACTAAAATCTCTCACCTATCCACTTTTCATAACAAATATAATCACTACTCAAAATCAATGGAATCCCTATTAGTAGTATCATAGACCTCACTACTATGTAATTTTTTCCATTTTAATAAAATACCACCTCAAGGTCATTTTTTTAATAAAAGTGGTGACATGAATTGGTCACCTAATTCATGCCCCAAAGGACTCAATTAAAAAAAGTATAAGTACAAACACAAGGTGAAAATAACTTACACCAGTAGGGATTGAGAGAAGTATAAACCAAAAACACCAAGGAAAATATGGAAAAAAATCTAGAAGCAATGAATGATCCAAACAACCTATTATCAACTATTCCATGATCTCCAAAAGGGGTTTTACTATCCATGGGGATAGCACTAATCCATCTGGCTCGAAGGAAATCCAATGCCTTCATAAATTTTCTTCTCTATCAACTTGAGTTATGTTATTCATGTTGTTATATAGTTGTTATTTTAAAATGAAGGGCTGAAATGAAACCTGATAAAGACCTTAATACATTAAAACCAATGTTTATAAAGGAAAACCATTAAAGGTTTGGATCAATAAGCTGTTAAGAATGAAGACCATCATTGCAACGTCACCATCCAACAGAAGCACATGATGTAGTGAAACACTCATCGCATGAGAGAATCATATTATTTATCAGTGTCTTACATGGTATAGCATCATAATATTTACATGGTAATATTCCATACTATAAATAGTCTCAAGAGATGGCTCATGTCCCATTTCAATATATAGGTTTGTTCTGGGTTAGTCTACACATCCAGCCTATCAACAACCTTACAAAGTTATACCCACCCAAGTAGTCACATCCCCAAGGGGGATGTTCACACACTTTAGGTTCAATTAAATAAGGCCAAGGGCTCTGATGTATCACTAGTTCCATGTGTGGCCTATGGGAACAAATACATAAAAGTCACAGAATGTATTCCAAGAGGTCTCCGGGTTCCCCCTAACAAGGTCCTCTAAGTCACACTCACTCTAATAACACCCATTAAGGAATTTATAAATCCATAAAGAAATTACCAGGACCACATACCTATTTTATATGTTTCTACTATTTTAATTCCAAATTGAAAACTTTTCTTAGGCTTGCTAAGCCTCGTCCAATGTCTACCCCAAGATAAACTCATCAATATAGCTCCTTCCTCTCTCCAAAAAACCAAAATTATTAAATTATAACATTTATAATTAATTATCCAAATCAATTTAAACTAGTTATATTCACTAGAAACACATCTTGTGGACTTTTCATGTTAGAACCAAGACCAAAAATCCATATAAGATCTGAAGTGGGATCTTAGTGCCATCTTAGGAAAAATACCCAACCATCAGTACCAAATCCATAGACAACATTATATAATTTGATCCAATATCCATGAAAACTACAAAAGGAAAAACAAATCCTTCATAATGATTGGTGACTTGAAGATACCATCAGGATGCCTCTTATACATGAGGTAGGAAAACACCCCCATCAAATCAATATGATACCACCGTGCTCCAGTTGAATCACCCATAAAACCTAATCTAGATAAATCAAATATCAATAGAAACTAAATATAAAGAATAAAATGGTAAGGAAGATGGTGAAATCACTTAGAATTGTTGAATAAATCCACTAAAAAACTCCCCATGGAAAGGGGAATCAAATAGGAATAAGGGGGTGGGTCGATTGGGCATTGTATAAGAGGGAGGATGAGAAATGGGGGCTTCCCCTATTGGAATTTCAGAGGGAAAAAGATGAAAATATAATTTTAATGTTCTACACAATTTTCCAAACCATATATTAATAATGTGGTGGCACTGTACAAGAAAACCCCTTCAAATATTTGGTCAACATAGTTTACCAAACTATGCATTAATTATGTAAATTGGAACTACCTTAGTCTACAAAATTTCACATGTTTTGTATGAAATCGTGAAAAAATGGTATGTTAATCCCTAACTAAAATCCACCTCACATGGTTTCCTCTAAGATATCCCATGGTTATCCTTCACTAAACATGAAAGTCAACTATGTGATTTAGAAAGAGGACTGAAAACCTCCTCATGCTCAAGGTTCTATATTGTTTCTCAAAAAATATGAACACAAAACCATGTTTCATTTGAAAAATCTCCAAAAAAAATCATATAAAACTAAAATAAAGCTTGTGAGACTCACCTGAGTACTTGAGGCACCTCTCAAACTGCTGTGGAGGAGGAGGCAGCAGAGTAGGTAGAGGAGGAGGAGGAGGAGGCGCCGGTGGAGGAGGAGGATGAGGCAACGGACTAGGAGGAGGAGGAGGAAGCGCCGGTGGTGGAGGAGGAGGACGAGGCTGCGGTGGAGGAGGAGGAGGAGGAGGAGGAGGAGGAGAAGAGGAGGAGGAGGAGGAGGAGGCGGATGGAGGAGGAGAAGAAGGAGGAGGCGGTGGCCGGAGGAGGAGGTGGCGGCCAGAGGAGGAGGAGAAGGAGGAGGCGGCGGCCGGAGGAGGAGCAGGAGGAGGCGGCGGCTGCGGCGGAGGAGGAGGAGGCGGCGGCAGTGGTGCAGAGAAGGGCTTCCGCAAGAGCTTGACCGGGTGCAGGGAGGAGGAAGAGGACCCGCGGGTTTTTAACAAATCCGTGTGAGCCTTTATCAGCGCTAGTAAAAAGTGCTGATAAAGGATGTATTTATCAGCGCTAAAATGAAAAGCGCTGATAAATACAACCTTTATCAGCGCTAACAAAAGTGCTGATAAAGGTCCACTTTATCAGCGCTTTTCCGTTAGCGCTGATAAAGGAAGGTGCATGCCTTGCCCATTTTTGTGGTAGTGAATGAGGTAGCGTGATCATTTAACAAGAATTTTTTCCTTCACTCCTTTCTATAGGATGATATGGTCCTGGATCCACAAACAACAATGATACCTAGAAAGAAGCCACCAAAACTGGAACCCAAATGTGAAGTGCCTTATATCGTACAGAAGGTATATTTCAATGATGAATATCCACTATTCACTATGGATGGGGAGTGTATCACACCTCCCACAAATGGAAATTTCCACATGTGATGCTTCATTTAAGTAACCTAAAACTATGGGTTGAGCTCTGCAACCTTAAACTAATAGTGAACATGGTTCAAGATCTACAACTTTAAACTAATAGAATCCCTAAGTATGAGTTGTATGACTTTAAACTAAAAAGACCAACGTCAAGGCCACATGATGTTAAACTATACTACCTCATCATAACTACGAGATGTTAAATTATAGAACACCCAATAAAAAATGGTGTATTACCTATGTAATAATATGGGATTCCTCATATAAAAAGATGATATACCCCGTGTAATGGGAGTGATATTCCTAAAATAATTAGGAAGAGGTACCTCATGTGAAAATCATGAGATTATGTCTCCCCACCACATATGTGGCAATGAATATACCTATCACATGATATAAAAATGAAAAATACCTTGATTCTTCAATATAGAGGACACTTCTAATTTCGACATCATTCATCCATCATGCCCCACTCTAGAACTACATGTGGCTTTATTCCCCATGGGATATGTAATGATTCCTAAACTCCCTATATTTGGCCCCAATTGCATGTTCATCACTAATACCACCCTGATTGGAGTTATCTTCATCATCATTTGGCCCATTATCCCTATCTATGGTTCAAGCATCATGACCTTAAAACATGATTATTTGATTTTTGGAAATTACATTACACTAGGATTTATCAACCCTCCATTCACATCGGGTTATTAAATTTTCTATATCATGAAAAATTATCCAAAACCAAAACCTTTTCAAAAAAATTTCAAAGAATAACACAATGGTCCAAGAATAAATAACTAAAACTATTTTCCAATCCCCTTCTACCTCACCTAAGAGGAAAACCTCCACCCCACTTTCGTTATTGGTTTCCCACTATGTCATATTCTAGAACTATGAGTGGCTTGATTCCTAGTTTCATGTGATAGGTTGTGATGCCTCAACCTTATATATTTGGGCCCAGCCAAAAATCTTTCACAAAGTGTCCCTCTCAACCATCCCATGGTGGTAAACTATAGCCATACCTTATTCAACAATTATAGGATGCCTTATGTGTCAAGAATAAGATGTATCATATGATGACTGTGATAAGACTGATTCCTTGGTCAACAGAAAAAAATTATACCCTAACCTACTAATAGGCATGGACATCCTCCTAATTTAATATGGGGATAAATACCAATGGGACTCCATAGAGTGAGATCCCCATATTTTCCTTTTCATTATCATAAAAAATTACTTTAGGTCAAATTCTCTAGTGTAATCCCTAATTATATTCCCCAACCAACCAGTGGGTCGAGATGCCCTCATGTCCTGATGTGAGGATTTAAGAATGGGTATCCTAGTGTATAATCCCCATACCCCATTGTCCTATATGGATGACACTAAACTATGGTATACCACACACAAAAAACCAGTGGTTCCTCATGTGATGAACGTGGTATGCCATATATAACAAAAACAGGTACCTCATGTGAAAATCATGAGAAGATGCCTCCATCCTTTAGATAATTGTTAATTTCATTATATTATTAATCTAAAATGTGGGTTCAACATCCTTAACACATGATTTTAAATTATAAGGTTTGAATCACCATCGCATAACATGAAACTATGAGATACCTATATCCCTCACTTGAGAGTACACCCCCCATTTTTTTATTTATGTTGGTCATCTGCTGCATTGTGTAACAAAACTATATATGGATTGATTCCCAATATCCTAGGATAAGTAAAAACACCTAGAAATCATGTCTAGGTTTATCCTAACCACTAATCTCTATCGATTATAGTCCTCCTATAAACATGTTTAGAACTACCACTCTCTAATGCGCCCATTTAGAATGATTGAGTGTATGAAATGATGCTTCCCAGGGAACCAAGCTCTACCCCAGACCACCTTTCACACACATATTCATACATTGAGACTTCCCTGATCTGGGTCATCATCACATTCTTAATCCAGACTGGCTTCCAAATGACAAAGTTTCCTAGCCAAAATGGCTCACCTACCACCCCAAATACACTCCTGAAAAGGATATCTGGTAATGAATAATGAATCTTATGTTTTGATCACTATCAATGGTCAATACTACATTATATCACCCCATATTCAATTGATGTGGCTATGGTACATGTGTTTCAAACATGGTCAATATACCATTACCACCCATAAATCACCCCTCTTTTATGTTCTATATTTGATAAGTTTCGACTTAACTTCATTCTCCCCGTCCCCTCTGATCAGGGGAAGCACTGTCACCCCTAGTGTTATCCTCTTCGTGTATTAATACATGAAAACCAAAAAAGATGTCACTATCAGAATCATATTTATTAAGATACTTTCTCCTCTATTGTTCCATCTCTTATGGTGAGGGTTAATTTCATCCTCTCTTTTTTTTCTCACACTGATCATGGATCATGTAGGCTTCGGAGTTATGGTAAAATTTCCCCCCAATCATGGTTGAGGTTCACAGGCACTCCCAAGTAGAATACTATAACTATGGTCCAAAATCTATGACCATAAACTAGGACTCCTAGTAAAAAATCTATGAAATTAAACAAGGATCCCTCATCCAAGTATCACAATCTTAAACTATATACTACTTGTTTTGGATACTCACACGACACCGGGTGTAACGCCCCGACCCCTCTAAATCGGAGCCAGTGCATTACTTGTTATATTGGAATGGTTATAAGGAATGAAAATCAATAAGGAATGATCAGTTTAGTAGTCTTTATGGAACTAGTTACATAGATATAAGTAAAATTACTTTGGAAAGGGTTACAAAATACAATACATAACAAAAATTAAAAATTGCAACCACATGAACTCAATAAATGATCTCCTATTCATCACCTGTTGAAGGTAAACAATGAAAGGGGTGAGATCAAACACTCAATTAGGGTTACAAATAGTGGAAACATGAATTCAATAATAAGTGAATCATAAAAAAATTTACATAATCAATATGGCATGGTGAATAAAAGAAAAACTCACGCCATTAATAAAATGAGAATGAAACTGCATCCATAGATTTTGTCATAGTGAAAACCTCATGGATAGTAATAAATGATAATGAATAAAGAGAATGATTATTAATTAGACATCATGTATATGGCACATGATACTGTAATACCATAAAAATTGTTTAGTTCTATGGGTAGAAACCCGTCTGATTTTTGGAAACAAACTTGAAGGGTTTGTTTCCAATTGATTTGTCTCATGAGACCTACTGATGCATCGAGGGGATATAGCGGGCCCCACCCAATGCTTCATGTAAAAAACATTATTTATACATATATTTAACACAAGATAAATATGAATTTACATTATTCTTATAAAATATAGGATATGGATTCATCAATATTTCCACAGTCAAAACAACATTCAAAATAAATATCGTATGTAAAATTGTATATGACTTAGACAATAATCATATCCATGATATGAGAATGTGGAAATTTAAATGGAATATAATTTCAATTTAAAATTGATCTCAAATGGGCAGTAGGTACACCACATAAGAAAGAGTAGGTGCACAATACTAAGCAAGTCACAACGAAATGGAAATTGAGACAAAGTTCATTACCACGTTGTAATCAATTGAGTCGTATGACCAAAAGTTAATAACCACCAAATGAATCATAGAATACCAATAATATAAATAGAATCATTATAATATATATAAAATGGCAGTAAACCTATACCACATATAATAAATAAGAGGTGAACAATGGAAATCCCACAGAATTGAAAGTGAGATGAGAAAACCCCTTACAATAATTTCGGCATGGTAACGAGTGTTCTTGCAAGGGATTAATGAGAGGTAAATGGGTATCCCATTATTTATATATCATAAGGGTAGTATGGGGGAGGTTAAAAAACATACCCCATTATTAGGTATTAGAAATAAAAGGGCACAACATAGGGGAGATTCTTGAACAAAAGTGAGAGAGAGGATCCCTTACCTTATGCTTGAAGGTGTTCTTGATTGTTTTGAACAACCTGAATAATAAAATTTAGCTTCATTAATTAATAAGTCCTGAACCTCATAAATATTTAATTGATATTTTATAACCTTATTATGTTCATTAATTTCCTTTTTGATGGGTTTAATAGATTCAATTTTATTATTTTCGTAGCATTTTCTTCTTTGGTTTTCATGATCAGTTTACTTGTATTCATGAATGGATGTTTGTTTGAAATGTGGTTAAACATACAGAATTTTTAATATACATTATTAGTGAAATTAAATAGATATAAATTATCTTATAATGATTCTGGTTATATGCTATAAGTATGAATCATTCGATGAGTTAATAAATTCTTGGATTTGGCTTCGTGGTTTTGTGCACAATAAACTTGTTTTGTATTATTATTCCATATTATGAGTGTGTAAGGATTTCAGAATATTAAACAAGATAAAATACATATATTATTATCTGGTTCAACCATTGAAAAATTTTCATGACCAATATTGAAGATAGTAATGAAAATTGAAAACCTGTCTTCCTTGAGTGTGATAAATTAACACATCTCGAACAATGTTTGCATTTATTGTATAAAAGGAGGGAAAAAAGATAGGTTATGATGAAATATTCTATTAGCATAATGAAAAACCATTAAATGTAAGTTACTGGAATTATCATGGAATTTTGATGAGGTGAGGTGAGAATAGAGCAACAAAATAATAAAACTTGTAAAATAATTTGAAAGAAAAGAGAATAGAGGTTCACCTCCTGAGTACTCATCCTTGAGAAATTCTTTAAGACCTTTGTTTTTGGAATTTTGGTGAGACCAGTAGGTCTTGGACGTGGGTAGAATTCTTGGGAAGACTATTTGGTAGAATTTGGGAAATTATTGAAGCTTGATTAGTGTGGGAGGAAGTGGGGGTAAGTGGTGGTTTATATAGTGGAGGGGAGAGGGGATTTCTCTATATTATAATCATTAATTTATTATTTCTCCACAAGAGAAGGAATAGTGAGTCTTACATGACGAATAATAGTAATTTTATCATGTGAATACGAATAAATTGGGTTTACATCATCATAACATCATACATGACTCTATAATTAGTGTATTTATCTTATTTTGTAAATTATGGTATTTCACTATTCATCAAAAATTAAAGTATTTCAGAAAAATACAAAAACTTTACACTAACCATTTTTTTACAAGTATAATCCAAAAATAAAGTCAATTTTTAAAAAAAATTATAAACATGATTAATTAAATCATTAATTAAAATCATTATTTAATCAATAAATATAAACACTTAAAATATCCATCTTTATTTTAAATGTGCCTAAATTTATTTATAAATTCATGGGTATGGATACCATTCATAAGAGTCATGTTAATATTCATAAGGGTGATTTACTATTCATAAGTGTATGTTAATATTCACCAAAAATTAAGTTAACTCTATCAGACTCTAAATATTATCATGAACACAATAGTGTATGTCAGATTTTTAAAATTCCAAACACACAAGTGGAAAATTTAAGTTTAATGGATAGGATATGTCTATCTTCTAAATAACCAAGTGTTGTTTCAAAGAAACTCAGTGCTTTATGAAATATAGTCTATGACTTGAATTATTTTTAAGAAAAACATACCATAAAATGTTTGGGGTGCTACACCGGGCCATCATCACCCTCCTTTCATGTCAGGTCTTCCCCTTTTCATGCCATGAAAATATCTTTGAATTCAAACCTTTCACTTTCATCCTAGAATTATGAAATTAAAAAATTTAACATTCATGGGTCAGAGATATATGATCTTAAACTAGCATTCTTCCCTAATCCAGGCATCATGACCATAAAATATGTGCCTTTTATTTTGGAGAGTCGCATGGAACAAGGACTTTTTTCCTAACTTTCATGTAGAATATTCCCTTTTTATGACCCAAAAATGACTTCAAATTCATGAATTTCTATTGCATACAAGAATTATTACTTTAAATTGTTTTAACATTCAAATTTCCAAGCTATATGACATTAAAATATCTGTAAAACCTTTCATTTTTTTGAATTATTATTTTTTAAAATTAATTAATATTATTTTGATGTCTTATGGTGCATGATACTACAAGTAAATAATTATTTATACAAAATATTATTCTACATGAATCACTGTGTTTGGATTATGTTACACACAACACTAATTTTTTCTTTTTTATACAAAATAATGAGTTCCTTTGATAGCTTGTGTTACATGCAAGACCGAGTTTTACTAAACAATAGCATACTACTTATTATGATAGTTATCACCTAGTCGTTGGGATGGTGGTATTGAATAGGATTAACTAGATAATGAAATAAATTCTTGGGTTACCAATTAATTTTAAATGAAGATAAATACCAATTAAAAATAAAGGATGTATTTTTAAGAATTTTTTTATTCCCAAAAAGGTATTTTTATTAAAAAAGTTAATTAATAACTATTATTGAATGATATTAATGGAATTTATATTTTTTCTATTCAATTATTTTATTAATTCATCCAATAAGTTTTATAGGCATTAAATAATAATAAATTTATTTTCAAGCATAAAATCTTTATTATTATAAAAGGTAGTTTTGTCACATTTTAATAGCAGAGCTGTTTTAAAACTAAATTTTAACACTCTTGTGGATTTTATTTTAAAAAATAACACTCTTTATTGAAATAATAATATCAAAATTATCATATGTTTAATATTTGGTATTTTTCTGTAAATATTCATTTTTTATGAATAGTGAATAAATATTGAATTTTAATTGAAAACTGTATTTTCCTCGAAAAAATATATAATGTTAAATTATATTTTTAATTATTTTGAAAGTAAAAATAGTTTAATTATATATACATTAATCCAATTTATGTCATTTTGATCAATTTTATATTAAAATTGGACATAAAAACTTATAAACTTTTGAACATTTTAACTTTAACCCCCCCCCCCCCCCCCCTCTCACCTTGTCTATGGGATTAATTTTAAATTAATTTTAGCCACTTCTGTGTTTTGAATTTTGAAAAATGGATTCTATATACATAATTAGATGATAAAATTTATAAAATATTTATCATTTATTTTTGTACAATATCAATAGTAAACTTATGAATTTTATTAACACGGTTAAGGGTAAATCTGGTAATTAAGGGTAAAAAATAATATTATAAATATTATATAATTTCCTTAAAACTTGTAACACCACAACCCCATTTACCCAGAGTCGGTGCATTATTACATAATATTGGCATGATCACAAAATATCAAGTCTCAAAAGACCGATTAGTTTAGTAGCCTTGGAATAACTAGATACATTCATAAAGTTTACATTACATCATAAAGTGAAAAATACTACAATAACATCTTGTCTTCATATCCCCTCATACTATCCCTGTAGGTCATTCATAAATTACTTATTCACATCCTGAGAAAAATAAAACATTGAAATGGGTGAGCTCAGATGCTCAGTAAGAATAGAAATATAGCGGAAACTTTCATAAATAAGCATAAATATTTAAGGAAATGTATAACTAAAACAAAATCCTTTTAAACTTGAACTTCAGCATAATATGGAAAAGATAAAATGAAATAATTCCATTTACTTATTCACATGGATATTCTAATATTCTAATAGTCACATGCAATATCAATAACCACTTTTATAATGATGGAATGCATAATGTCAGACTATCATAACCACATAGCCAAGGCCTCATGTCAAGACTACAAATAATATTTTGTCAAGGCCTTGTGCCAAGATACTAGTTTGTCTTATGAGACCTACTGATGCATCGAGGAGTTATATCGGGCTCCACCTGTCACTTATTAAGTCCAATGCATTCCTCAAATGAATATATTTAAACATAACATAAAAATTCGTATTAAAACTAGCATACGAAATGTCAATACTTTCTCCATAAACCATGAATGGTATAAAAATAACACATTCTTAGTAAAACATATAACAAAACCTTTAATACAATATGGAAGTTTTGTATCATAATAAATAAACTTCAAATAAGCTTAAAATCCATCAAAGGAGGCTGACATAGATGAAATCAAAACTATTTGAGAGAAATATCTCTTATTTTTTAAATCATTTAAAAGTTACATAATTATAAAAGAAAAAATTTACTTTGAAAATATTCTTATAATCTTTTAAGGGAATCTTCTATGATTTTATAATGGTGGAAAATAGCTGCACCGGCCGTATAAGTTAAAAAAAGACATTCTTACCTTAATTTTGTCGAAAAGGTTAAAAAGGACCTTGTTTGGAAAACAACAGAAAGATTCCTTTATAAACGTATTATAAAAAGTCAACAAGGGTATAAATTTATTTAACCCATAGTCTGTAAAATAGTAATAATTATTTGAAATACATTTTTAAGAAACATGTATGTGGATGATAAAGAGGTCCCAGTAGATAATTATGTATAAACAACCTCGGATAATGAAGAGATTGTGAAATAAACCCTTACCTTGTACTTTTCCTTAGTTGATGGTATGTTAACCTCCTGTATAATAGTTAAAACATTTTTATTAAATTATACAAGAACCATATACATAGTTATTATATCATATATGATCTTCTAATAATTCATTGTTAATAATATTTTAGTATTATCGTCGTTTCGGGTGTTAACTTACTCGTTTTCTTTTATATGTTTTGTTACATAAGTCATGTTTGTTATGGATAGGTTGTATCTTATTCATATCCAGAATGATATAAAGTTCTTAAACATTACTTTTAATCATCAAATGAGATTTAGTCTTGAATGGATACGATGGGGAATGAATCTTATCGCGTTCGTGGAGACGGTAGTCCGTACATACGCACGAGCGAAAATATCATTCTTTTGATATTAAAATAATATATAGTTGGATGGTATATCATATATAAAGAATAATTATCATGTTATATTTATTATTTACATGAATTACACATCATTATTATACCCATCCAAATAATAATATATTGAATAACAATTACACCACGACGTGGAGACGGTAAGCCGTACGTACGCACGTATGGTGACATGTCATTCAAATGATGTATAGAATACTGAATATGGTTGTATCATATTTATAATAACATCACAGTATATATAACATACTGGATTTATTATTTTATAATGGAAATAACAAAGAAAGAAGAAGTTGAATAAGAAAGAAACTTGAAAGAGGGTGGTGAAAACATTACCTCTTCTTCATGTTCTTCCTTTTTATTTGATCAAAAGGTCTCCATAGGTTGGATTTCTGACTAAAACAAGGCCTCTAGGATGAAGGGAGGATATTTTAGAGGGTATTTGGGAAGTTTTTGGCCGAGCCCAAAGGCTTTGAAGGTGTGAAATTGAGAGAAGGGGGAGTGCCCTTTTATAAGAGGGGTGAGGGGCACCTTTGGAAAAGCTAGAAATGTTAATTTATAATAAATTCATATTCGGTTTCTAATGGCTCCAAAGTGGATTAGTTAATTTTTAATGTGGTTATAGGTCAAAAACCACTCAACCAATGGGTTTTATACAGGTTTGGGTTACTTTATTAACCTTATCTTTTAGTTCTAACTCATAGTTAATTAGTTTGACACATACCATGTCTCTTTGTATTTTTATATTATATAGTCAATAAACTTACTATAAACTTCCAAAAGACCCCCAAGTGGTCCATTAATGATACACCTATAATTATTTAAGTCTATTAGATGAACCTTAGATTTTCAGTAATAGAATATAAATTAATAATATAATATTTTTTTAAAAACTCTTTTATGTCAATTTTGAAACTATTGGGTATTTTGTTTTTAATAATTTCATAACAACATTATTACTTAGAAAAAAATTTATATAACCAGTAATAATATGTCATATTAACCTATAAAATTAGTTTAATTCATAAAAAGTCTCAAATTACATTTATTTTGATATTTATAATATCAATTATTTTAATATTTCATTAATTAGGTAATTACTGCATCACAATTGTGTCATAAATAAATTAAATTATTTAGTGTCTAAAAATTATAAATAAAATACCATTATGTATGAAATTATTTTATCTTTCTAATTAATATTTATAATCGAATTTATCTTATTTATAACCCTGTATTAAAAATGTTTTAGTTATTAAACATTGATTTTAACTCTTTTAACTCTTCATTGAATTAAATAATAATAAATGTCCTAATCTAATCCAAGTGAACCTAAATGATAATATTTTATTCCTAAGGATTTTTTTGGTCGAGATACACTTATCCAATAAAATTAGGATATGTGTTAGGGTAATATTAATATCATTTTTACCCTTAATTGCCCTATTTACTTTTAACCATGGTAAATAAAAGTAAAAAGTTACTATTAACCAAAAAAATATTGTTATCTTATTGAACCACATTTTACTCCTTGATGTTAACCGTGTCTATCGTATTTTAAAAATTCCACTCACAGAAGAGGTAAAATTATGTTTTATGTGAATTTGCAAATTCTCCTAGGAGGTGGGTAAAAGACGGTGAAAAATTCAATAAACTTTATATATACCTAAAATTATTCTAAACTAAATCCAATTAATTACATTGAATTTATATAGGTATTATGTATCTATTTTGACCTTAATTAAATTTAAATAAAATAAATAATTATTTAAATAAAAATTCGGTTTTAGACTATAACTCAGTGTTTTTTCACTATTCATCAAAAATTGAATGTTTTCATAAAAATACCAAAAATTCACCCTAAGCTAATTTTGATATTATGAATCCAAAAATGAAGTCCATTTTGAGAGATAAAATTTATAAAATTTCAAAAATTGGGTATTACTATTCATAATGGCTAGTTTGATTGGTTGTGGTGTGTGTTAGATCTCGAAGTTGTGTACAACACACACTACTGTATTATTAAAAGGGAAGTGTACCGTGGAAGTTTGGGGTGTTACATTCTACCCTCCTTCAAATAATTTCGTCCAAAAAATTTCTATAATATCACTGCATAAAAAGACTTGGGTGGTTCTTCATCATATGTTCCTCAGGTTCCCAAGTTGCTTCTTCCATCTTATGATTTCTCCATAAAACTTTCACCAGACGAGTCATCCGGTTTCTCAGTAATTGTTCTCTCATATCAAGAATCCTGATGGGCTCTTCGTAATAAGACAGATCGGGTTCCAGTTCTAATTCCTCATAGGTGAGTACATGCGTTGGGTCAGGCATGTATTTCCTCAACAGTGATATGTGGAACACATCGTGAACTTTGGAGAGACTTGGCGGCATTTCCAAATAGAAATCTACCACCCCAATTCATTCTAGAATTTAGAAAGTTATGATGTACCTAGAACTCAATTTACCCTTCTTACTGAAACTTATAACTCCCTTCCATGGAGATACCTTCAAGAAAACATGATCTCCTACCTAAAATTCCAAGTCCTTCCTTCGGTTATCGGCATAGCTCTTCTGCCTACTTTGAGCTGCTTTGATATGGTTTTGGATTACCTTTACCTTTTCCATTGTTTCCTCCACCAGTTCTGGGGCTACAAGTTTTCTGTCACCAACGTCATCCCAACAAGTTGGTGTGCGACATCTCTTTCCATATAACACTGCATATGGTGCCATCTGAATACTCGAATGAAAGCTATTGTTATAGGAAAATTCCACCAAAGGTAAATATTGATCCCGCATACCCTGAAAGTCAAGTGATCATGATCTCAACATGTCTTCTAAGGTTTGAATGGTCCGTTCTGATTTTCCATCTGTTTGAGGGTGGTAGGCAGTGCTCAAACGAAGTTTAGTATCTGGGGCTTTCTGAAGACTTTCCCAGAATCTTGAAGTAAAATGGGGATCACAATCAGAAACAATCGATAGGGGTACTCCATGATGTCTCACAACTTCATTAATATATATCCTTTCTAGACGTTCAAGTGGTAAATCTTCCCTTATAGTAAGAAAATGTGCTGACTTGGTAAGATGATCAATAATGACCCATATTGCATCGTTCCTTCTAGGAGTCTTTGGTAGTCCCATGAAAAAGTCCATTGTGATATTATCCCATTTCCACTCAGGTATGGGAAGAGGTTGCATGACTCCTCCAGGCTATTGCCTTCCAGATTTCACTTGTTTAAAAACCATACATCTTGACACAAAATCAGCAATCCCCCTCCTCATGTTGTCCCACCAAAAATGTTCCTTCAAATCTCTATACATTTTGGTGCTCCCATGGTGTATAGAGAAATTGGAACTATGAGCATCGTCCAACAATTCCCTTTTTAGATCAGGTATATTGGGAACACAAAGTCTCTTCCCAAATTTCAAAATTCCATCTTTATACATAAATTCACTCAATCTCCCATCATTCATAGCTTTAATCTTCTTTTGAAATTCTTCATCATTGTTATGAGAACTCTTAATCCTTTCTGGTAAATATGGTTTGGCAACCATTTGAAAAAGAATTGATGTTTGACCTTCCATGGTTATTCCCATGTCCATCATCACTAGATCCATGAAAATAGGATCCCTTTCAATTCTCATATTGTTCAAAAATCCATGATCTTTTCTGCTCAAAGCATCTACCACCTTGTTTTCCTTCCCCAGGTGGTAATGTATCGTGAAATCATAATCCTTGAGTAATTCAAGCCATCTCCTTTGCCTCATGTTGAGTTATTTTTGTGAGAAAATATACTTCAAACTCTTGTGATCAGTATAAATCTCACATTTTTCACCATAGAGGTAGTGTCTCCATATCTTCAAAGCAAAGATCACGGTTTCTAACTCGAGATCATGAGTAGGATAGTTTTTCTCATGAATTTTCAACTGTCATGATGCATAGGCAATAACCCTATCATTCTGCATAAGGACACAACCAAGTCCTTTCTTCGATGCATCACTATAAATAACGAACCCATCATTCCCCGATGGTAGAATCAATATAGGAGTATTGACTAATATTCTCTTTAGTTATTCAAAAAATTCTTCACACTCTTTTGTCTAAACAAATTTAACCCCTTTACGTGTGAGCTTTGTTAATGGGTTATCCAACCGGGAAAAATTCTGGATGAAACATCAATAATAACCTGCTAAACCAACAAAACTGCGTACCTCAGTTATACTCTTCAGTGCAGGACATTCTTGAATTGCCTTGGTCTTAGAAGGATCAACAGAGATTCCATCTTTGGAGACAATATGTCCAAGAAAAGAAATCTCTTGAAGCCATAATTCACACTTGCTAAACTTCCCATATAATTCATGCCTTCTAAGAGTCTTCAGTATAATGCGCAAGTGATTTTCATGATCTTCGTAGCTTTTGGAATATACCAAGATATCATCAATAAATACC
This sequence comes from Viscum album, assembly GCA_963277665.1. Classification (NCBI taxonomy): domain Eukaryota; kingdom Viridiplantae; phylum Streptophyta; class Magnoliopsida; order Santalales; family Viscaceae; genus Viscum; species Viscum album. The sequence goes on from OY728125.1 coordinate 151,901,105, forward strand.
ACCAAAAAATCATCGAGATATTCCTTGAAAACTCTATTCATTAGATCCATGAATACATAGGGTGCATTAGTCAATCCAAAAGGAATTACTGTAAAGTCATAATGCCCACACCTGGTTCGAAATGCTGTCTTCAGAATGTATTCCTTCTTCACACACAACTGATGGTTTCCAGATCAAAGGTCAATCTTTGAAAAGTATTGACCTCCATGCAGTTGGTCAAATAAATCATCAATGCGAGGTAGGAGATACTTGTTCTTTATTGTTATAGCATTGATCTCCCTATAGTCGATACATAACCTCATAGATCCATATTTCTTTTTAACAAAAAGAACAGGGTCTCCCCATGGAGAAACACTAGGGAGAATAAATCCCTTATTACTCAATTCCTCTAGTTGTTTATTTAGTTCAACTAATTCCACAGTGGCCATTCTATAAGGGGTCTTCGATATAGGCCTTGATCCAGGAATTAAATCAATGGAAAACTCAACTTCTTGTTCTAGAGGATGTCCAGGTAAATATTCCGGAAACACATCTATATATTCTTTCACAATAGGTACATCCTCTATTTGAACATTCTTTCCTCACCCACAGTCATTTCATTCTCTTCCTCCCCAATAATTGAATTTAGTTGAGCTGTTGGGGGTGGATCTAGGTAAGAATTAGGTGGTGATGATTCCGCTCTAAAGATAAGGTGTTCCTTATCATCATCATCAAAAATAGTAACCTCCTTCTTCTTACAATAAATTTTTGCATCATGGTCCAAAAGCCAATCCATACAGAGGATTATATCAAATTCAATTATAGTTATGACGATGATATCAGCGGATAAAGAACATTTATGTGATCTAATGGGGACTAATTCACAAAAATTTGTTGCAATGATAATTCCCTTAGGAGTTTTAACTGACAACTCCCTTGTTAAATAAAATTGGAAATATCTAATTTTCTTAGCAAACTGGGAAGATATGAAACAATGCGATGATCCAGACTCAAATAATGCATTTGCTAAACTTGAGTAAACCATTAAATTACCTACCACCACGTCTTTTGGAGCTTCTACCTCAGCAGTAGTGATAGCATAATCTTGGCCTTGATCTCTTGGAATTTTCTGAGGTAAGTTCCCCTGATGCTTAGGACATTCATTTTCACAATGTCCCATCTCCTTGCAATTGTAGCATTGGACATCGGTATCTTCCTTATTCCCCTTGCAATCACGAGCTTGGTGGACTTTTTCACCACACTTGTAACAGACTCTCATTCCTTTTAAGCAAATACTGGGGTGTTTCTTCCCATATTTACTACAGGATGGATATTCAAATTTTCCCTTCTTCCCCTTATTTTCATTCCCAGAGTGATAAACGGATCTCTTCTTCTCCTACTTTGATTTAAAGTCATACGACTTAGAGAATTCCTTTTCTGTCTTGATAGCACATGAGACAATATCTTCGTACAACAAGAAGGTTTGTGAGACTAATGCTCGATGGAGAAACGGTTATAACCCATCAAAGAAATGATCAATCTTACTTCTTTGGTTACGTATATAATCTCCAGCATACCTTGATAACCTTGTAAAGTTAGCCTCATACTTTGTGACATTCTCATCCTTCTTTTGTCTCAGACTCAGAAATTGACTTTCCATATCTGCTCGATGGTCATGAGGAAAGTATTTTTCTATGAAAAGTTCTTTGAACTCCCTAAATTCCATATTTGATACTTACTCGCCATCCTTTGTGTTTTTAATCAAGGACCACCATTGATCAGCATCTCCAGTGAGGCGTTAAACTGTCATGATAACTTTTTCCTTTTCACTACTCCCCAAATCCTGAAATATTTTCTCTATGGAATTTATCCATTGCTCAGCTACTAAGAGATTTTTACTCCCATTGAACATTGGTGGTTGTTTCCTCATGAAGCGATATAACATTAATCCTTCACACTGCAGATCATGGTGCTCCATACGGGTAAGGTTATTATTCATAACCTGAGTGAGTTGTCCCAGTACGGTGATTAACTGATCAGCACCAGTTGCATCACTAGCTCCACTATAATTATCTTGAGCAGGAGGGAAATCCCTATATGGAGTGCATTCATCGATACGGTTTCCATTTCTTCCACTAGGCTCCATTTCTAAACAATTTCATAAACTATATCAGTTTATGAATCAAAATACATAATTCTATACTTGTAAAACACATAATAGAAATTGAACTATTTATGGATATAATCCATAATCATAAAAATATTTTCTTTGAGAAAGTATATACTCATAAACCCTTCATAATGGGTTTTAAAGAAAATGAGAATTATCCTAAGCATATCCCCCGGGAGTGTCGTAACCAAGAGTGCTGCAAGCCCCATTGTCGTGCACCAGTTCCTGTTCGAGTCTAGCTCAATGCGGTGTTTTCAGGTTTTACCCCTAGGTACATCTGTGCCAGAGCTGCCTCTACCTTCTTGTATCTAGACAGGTATGTATTGCTCGTAAAACTCACAAAATATCTACAATACCAAAATTCTAGGAAGTTATTCTATACTAATCCTCAAAGTCTATCTTAGGGCTATGTGCTCTAATCAGAGTTTATCTAAATCTAGCTTCCAAGGTTTGTACTAAACTTCCTCTGATACCAACTGTAACGCCCCGACCCCATTTACCCAGAGTCGGTGCATTATTACATAATATTGGCATGATCACAAAAGATCAAGTCTTGAAAGACCTATTAGTTTAGTAGCCTTGGAATAACTAGATAAATTCATAAATTTTACATTACATCATAAATTGAAAAATACTACAACAACATCTTGTCTTCATATCCCCTCATACTATCCCTGCAGGTCATTCATAAATTACTTCGTCACATCCGGGTAAAAATAAAACATTGAAAGTTGTAACACCCCAAGCTTCCACGGTACGTTTCCCTTTGAATAATGCAATGGCGTGCATTGTACGCAACTTCGAGATTCTAACACACCACAACTAGTCAAACTAGCTGTTATGAATAGTAATACCTGCTTTTTGAAATTTTATAAATTTTATCTTTTGAAATGGACTTCATTTTTTGATTTGTAATACCGAAATTATCTTAGGGTGAAATTTTGGTACTTTTCGGATAACTTTCATCTTTTGATGAGTAGTGAAAATTACTACATTTTAATTAAAAACAACTTTTTTAATAGAAATAACTAATAGTGATAAATTATTAATTTGAGTGGTTTTAAAGTATATTTAAAATATATTTTTACCATTTAATACAATGTTGGTCATTAGATGTAATTTCACATTTAAACCAGATATAAACATGTGTCAATCTTTTGATAGTTATTATCTCTTAAAAACACGCTATTTGTTTTGACGATGAGAATTAATTTTTAAATTAATTAATTCAACTTATATGTTTTTAATTTGGTAAAATAGACATCATTTTTTAATTCATAATATCAAATATAGCTTAGGCCTAATTTTTGGTATTTTTCTGGAAACTTTCATTTTTTGATGAATAGTGAAACCACTAAGTGGTAGTAAAAAACTGAATTTTTCATAAAACATAATTTTACCTCTTCTGTGAGTGGAAATTCGAAAATCAGAGAGTCACGGTTAATATCAAGGAGTAAAATGTGGTTGAATGAGATAAAAATAATTTTTGGTGAATAGTAACTTTTTTACTTTTATTTACCACGGTTAAAAGTAAATAGGGTAATTGAGGGTAAAAATGATATTAATATTACCCTAACACATGTCCTAATTCTATTGGATAATATTAATTCGACCAAAATTATCCTTAGGAATAAAATATTATCATTTAGGTCCACTTGTATTAGATTAGGACATTTATTATTATTTAATTCAAAGAAGAGTTAAAAGAGTTAAAATCAAAGTTTATTTACTAAAACATTTTTAATATAGGGTTATACAAAAGATAAATTAGATTGTAAATATTAATTAGAAATATAAAAAGATTTCCTAAATAATTATATTTTATTTATAAATTTTTAGACATTAAATAATTTAATTTTGTTATGACACAATGATGATGCAGTAATTGCCATAATAGTGAAAAATTAAAATAATTGATATTATAAATACCCAAATAAATATAATTAGAGACTTTTTATGAATTAAACTAATTTTATAGGTTAATATGACATGTTAGGATTTATTTAATTAACGTTTTTCTAAGTAATCATTCTGTTATGATTTTCACAAAAATCAATTTTCCAAATAGTGTCAAAATTGACCGAAAAGAGTTTTTAAAACAAATATTATATTATTAATTGATATTAAATTCCTAAAAATCTAAGGTTAGTCCAAGAGACTTATATCATGATATGTGTGTCATTAATGGACCACTTGGGGGTCTCTTGGATGTATATAGTATGTTTATTAACTATATAATATAAAAATACAAAGTGACATGGTAAGTGTCAAACTAATTAACTAAGAGTTAAAACTAAAAGATAAGGTTAATATAATAACTCAAACCTGTCTAAATTCTATTGGTTGAGTGGTTTTCGACCCATCTCCACCTTAAACTTTAAATAATCCACTTTGGAGCCATTAGAACCCGAATATGAATTTATTATAAAATAATATTTCTAGCTTTTCCAAAGGTTCCCCTCACCCCTCTTATAAAAGGGAACTCCCCCTTCTCATTAATTCACACCTTCAAAGCCTTTTGGTTCGGCCAAACCATGACCAAATAATATCTAAACTTCACTCACTTTATCCTTGAGGCATTACTTTAGTCATAAAGCCAACCTAAGGATCCCTTTTGATCAAATCAAAAGGAAGAACCAGAAGAAGAGGTAATGATTTCACTACCCCTTTTCAAGTTCCTTTCTTCTTCCACTTCTTTTTTCTTTGTTATTACCATTCTAAAATAATGAATCCAGTATCTATTATATACTGTAATATTATTATAAATATGGTACAACCATATTCAGCATTCTATCCATTCTTTGAATGACATGTCACCATACTTGCGTACGTACGGCTTACCGTCTCCACGTCGTGGTGTAATTGTTATTCAATATATTATTATTTGGATGGGTATAATAATGATTTGTAATTCATGTAAATAATAAATATAACATGATAATTATTCTTTATATATGATATAACATCCAATTATATATTATTTTAACATCAAAAGAATGATATTGTCGCTCGTGCGTACGTACGGACTACCGTCTCCACGAACGCGATGAGATTCATTCTCCATCGTATCCATTCAAGTATAATTCTCATTTGATGATTAAAAATAATGTTTAAGGAATTCATATAATTCTGGATATTAATAAGATAAAACCTATCCATAACAAACACATCTTATGTAACAAAGAATATAAAGGAAAATGAGTAAGTTAACACCCGAAATGACGATAATACTAAGATATTATTAACAAATCAATGTTAAAAGATCATATATGATATCATATTAATGTAAATGATTCTTGTATAATTAAATAACAATTATTTCCCATTATATAGGAGGTTAACCTACCATCAACCAAGGAAAAAGTACAAAGTAAGGGGTTTCTTATCTCACTTTTAATTCCGTGAGATTTCCATTGTTCACCACTTATTTATTACATGTGGTGTGTGTATTACCCATGTTTGTATTCATTGTGTAATATACCTTAATTCATGTATATTTACATCATCATTGTATGATCCTTCTTTCATGGGTGTATGTTTTGTATGTTACCAAATCAATAAGGGAATTTGAAATTTCAATTTCCACTCATTCGGCTTTACGCATACTTCATTGATTATTTTACTCCACGATTATGTATAGAATCACTATTCATTTGATTATGTCATAAATCCCACTCCCCTTTCTGTGTATATACTTTTGATACACATAATCACTCCATTGATAAATTATCAGGTAATCGGTATGAACTTGATAAGAGTAATTTTTACTCAATCTCGATTTATTGAGTGAAACATCCAATTCATTGGTGTTGTTTTTAAAAGAATATGTGTGAATGTACTTTTATTTTTTTACACTGAATATCCAATAATATTGAGTGTATTTATATTTTTCACTCATCATTATGTCGTTGATTTATCCTTAACCTAAGGATACAGCCTTTATGGGAGATTTCATCTCAATTTACATTCCATTGAGACTCCGTTATTGTTATACACCAAATCAATTTTATATGGTGTATATAATGTACTTTGACATAATATATCATGAATCCCTTTATTCTCATGATATTACAAAGTTTTTATTTCCTCAATTATTTTTATTCAAGTGTCTCTCTTTTGGTTAGGAACTCTAACTAAAATGACATTTTAAAATGTTTTAAAGATTGATTATTCTAAATCTTTCTCATTAATGTCCATGTTTTAAAAATGGTTTTAAGGATTTATTTATATGGACATTAAAGTTTTCAAATCAAAATTCTTTTTAAAAAGTTTCAAAGTGGTATGGGACACTTTTATTCTAAAATCTATTTTAAATGGATTCTTGACAAATAGTGTGAATTTTAAATGATTTCAAGAAAAAGGGGGATATTTCACTCTAATTGTTTTGATGATTATTTTCATCTATGTCAATATACTTCATCATTCTCGATTAAGGTTAATCTGATACAATAAAATCTTCCATATTGTATCTAATGAGTTATGTTTGACTGAGGATGTGATATTTTTATACCATTCAGGGTTTGTGGATCAAGTATTGACATTTTGTATGCTAGTTTTAATACGAATGTTTATGTTATGTTTAAACCTGTTCATATGAGGAATGCATTGGACTTAGTAAGTGATGGGTGGAGCCCTCTATAGCTCCTCGATGCATTGGTAGGTCTCATGAGACAAAATAGAGTCTTGTCATGAGGCATTGACAAAATCTTAACTGTAGTCTTGGCACGAGGCCTTGGCTACGTGGTTATGATAGTCTGGCATTATGCATTCCATCTTTATGAAAGTGGTTATTGATATTTCATGTGATTATTCGACTAGTAGAATATGCATGTGAGTATGTAAATGGAATGATTTCATTTTATCATTGCCATATTATTCTTCAGTTCAAGTTTAAAAGTCTTTTGTTTTAGTCATACATTGCCTTAAGTGTTTATGCTTATCTATGAAAGCTTCTGCTATTTTTTTTATCCTTACTGAGCATCTGAGCTCACCCCTTTCAAAGTTTTATTTTTTCCAGGATGTGAAGAAGTATTTTATAAATGACCTGCAGGGATAGTATGAGAGGATATGAATACAATATGTTTTTGTAGTTTTTCACTTATTGATGTAATGTAAACTTTATGAATATATCTAGTGTTTACAAGGCTACTAAACTAATCGGTCTTTTGAGACTTGATATTTCTTGTGATCATGCCAATGTTATGTAATAATGCACCAACTCTGGGTATCTAGGGTCGGGGCGTTACAGTTGGTATCAGAGGAAGTTTAGTAAAAACCTTGGAAGCTAGATTTAGATAAACTCTGATTAGAGAACATAGACCTAAGATGGATTTTGAGGATTAGTATAGAAGAACTTACTAGAATTTTGGTATTGTATAGATTTTGTGAGTTTTCTGAGCAATACATCCCTGTCTGGATACGAGCAGGTAGAGGCGGCTCTGGCACATATGTACCTAGGGGTAAAACCCGAAAACACCGCTTTGAGCTAGACTCGAACGGGAACTGGTGCATGACAACGGGCCTTGCCGCACTCTTGGTTACGACACTCCCGGGGGATATGCTTAGAATAATTTACATTTTCTTTACAACCAGATTTGAAGTATTATATATATAAGATGACAGTAAATGACCTTGGTTAATCCTAATATATTTCAAATTGAGAATATGGTGACATGTTAATCTCTAATTTATTTTATGACTACTGTTACTCACACAATGCTTTCTGGTTTTACTCAATGGCTGGATTCCAAGGAAGTCATAGTGACTTTGAGAATTATGTACAAGGTGGGAACGGTGGTGGAAATGAGCAAAAAAATGGAATGTTGATAGGCGTAAAAGATATCGTCTTTTTTCCAAATCAATTTTCCAAAAATATGATCAACAATATATATATTAACCAATTCCCAAACTCAACAAAGAAGAGAAATGTGATGAATGATAAGAGCTCCAGTAGTGGAGACCATGGAGAAAAGAATCCTAAATTTCCATCATGCAGGAAATGTGGAAGGAAACACCCAGGAAAGTGTTTCAATGGGACGAAGAAATGCTTTACGTGCGGGAAGGAAGGACATAAAGTGAATAATTTCCAAAAAAAAATGAAGAGTACTATGGAAGAAGATAAAAATGGTCCCAAGAATCCATTTACAGTCATTTTCCGTAAATGTAGGGGACCTGGCCATTACCTGAGTGAATTCCCTATTCTATAGGATATTTTCTTGGTCAAAGAAGAAGCTATGTGGAAATAAATGGTTAGAGAAATGTTTAAAAAGTATTAGTGCTCCTTGTTGATGGGTTTACTTTGGAATAATTTTCTCTTGTATTTTTAACCCTGCAGTTTTCCATGTGAGAATGATATTTGAGGAAGAATTATCTTTTCTATTTTGGATATAGTTATAAATAACCATTTGGTTTTATATAATCATTGGGTTTGAGGCAATTATAATTTATTATAATTTGGGATGAAAATGCAAGGTATGAGATAATATTTGTGGTTAAATTATTTTATGGTTATTTTGAGGAATTTATCTCATTTTGGTAATGTTATAAAATATAGTTTTTGAAAAAGGACAACACGCAGACCGTGTGACAACCCGTCGCATCGGACAAAGCTATGGGAATCAAACCCACAACCAAAGTGCGATTGGGATTTATCGACTACCACTGGACTACGTGAAGTCCCTGGTTAGTGTGACTATTATTTTTAGTTAAATGATTTTATTGATCAATAATAATTTGATTTTGTATCTTATGTCTTATCAAATGAATACCCTTAGTATAGGAAAATGATTTGGTGATTAAGTGATAAATTTTATTTTGGAAGTTGTTCGCTTTGTTGTGAAAACTATATGCCCAAGGAAAATAGAATAGTATGGGATTTCATTTGAGGAGTAATGGTGGATTTTTATCTATGTTTTTTTGTGGATTTATAGTGATTTGGGATATTTATCGAAATGATTAGGTTAATTACATTTAAGTATGTGACTTTAAGTGTAATTAATGTCATTTGGAGATACAATTTAATGTGGAAGACTACATTCTTATATGTTTTGGGATTCAATATTAGTTTGGATTATATTGAAGGATTTTAAGGACAATTGATTATTTAATGGTATTTATTTAACTTTGGGGTATTGATGGTTTAATTTTAGAAATTAAGATTAGTGTTTTTTTCTCTAATGGAATATCCATTTGGGGGATCATCAGATATTATACTAACCATTTTGGTTTTGATTAATCTCTAAAGACAAGGTAAATATATATTTTATCCTACGTGGATCATTTATTTCTATAGAAGTTTATTCTAGCTCTTCCATTGTGACCAAGTCTTCTTGAATACTCATTGTTCAAAAAAAAATGAGTTAGTGGTAAAAATTTATTAAAGAATGAAACTATACTTAAAAAGTAATTATATCTCTTTATGTTCTTATTCAATATCATAAATGAATTCCTCGTCCTTATGTAATGTAACTTAAAACAAAAAATGTTGTCCGTTTACTTTTCCTACTGGGAGACTAATGACCGTTTGTCCCAACACAAGTTTGAGATTTTCTTATTGTTAACTTTCTCCTGATCATGTTTTCTATCCCTCTCCATCAGAACTTAACACTTAGTTTATTGTCTATATCCATGTTTTCCTACATGGAATCGTAGTATGGGTTATCTTCGGTGACCTTTATACCTCTCTTCCTTTCTTTTAAAGTGATAGTTTTATTGACTCCTTCTCCGATGTGGGACTTTCCATTATATTCTCAAGCCCAATTTTAAAAAATTACGAGGACGCAATTTATTGAAGGAGAGTAGAATGTAACACCCCAAGCTTCCATGGTACGTTTCCCTTTGAATAATGCAATGGCGTGCATTGTACGCAACTTCGAGATTCTAACACACCACAACCAGTCAAACTAGCCGTTATGAATAGTAATACTTACTTTTTAAATTTTTTTAAATTTTATCTTTCTAAATGGACTTCATTTTTGGATTCGTAATATCTAAATTAGCTTAGGGTGAAATTTTGGTACTTTTCGGATAACTTTCATATTTTGATGAATAGTGAAAATTACTAAATTTTAATTAAAAACAACTTTTTTAATCGAAATAATTAATAGTGATAAATTATTAATTTGAGTGGTATTAAATTATATTTAAAATATATTTTTACCATTTAATACAATGTTTGTCATTGGATGTAATTTCACATTTAAACCAGACATAAACAAGTGTCAATATTTTGATAGTTATTATCTCTTAAAAATACGCTATTTGTTTTGACGACGGGAATTAATTTTTAAATTAATTAATGAAACTTATATGATTTTAATTTGGTAAAATATACATCATTTTTGAATTCATAATATCAAATATATCTTAGACCTAATTTTTGGTATTTTTCTGGAAACTTTCATTTTTTGATGAATAGTGAAACCACTAAGTGGTAGTTAAAAAACTGAATTTTTCATAAAACTTAATTTTACCGCTTCTGTGAGTGGAATTTCGAAAATCCGAGAGACATGGTTAATATCAAGGAGTAAAATGTGGTTCAATGAGATAAAAATAATTTTTGGTGAATAGTAACTTTTTACTTTTATTTACCACGGTTAAAAGTAAATAGGGTAATTAAGGGTAAAAATGATATTAATATTACCCTAAAACATGTCCTAATTCTATTGGATAAGCTTAATTCGACAAAAAACATCCTTAGGAATAAAATATTATCATTTAGGTTCACTTGTATTAGATTAGGACATTTATTATTATTTAATTCAAAGAAGAGTTAAAAGAGTTAAAATCAAAGTTTATTTACTAAAACATTTTTAATATAGGGTTATACAAACGATAAATTAGATTGTAAATATTCATTAGAAAGCTAAAAAGATTTCCTAAATAATTATATTTTATTTATAATTTTTTAGACATTAAATAATTTAATTTAGTTATGACACAATGATGATGTAGTAATTACCATAATAGTGAAAAATTAAAATAATTGATATTATAAATGCCCAAATAAATATAATTAGAGCCTTTTTATGAATTAAACTAATTTTATAGGTCAATATGACATGTTAGGATTGATTTAATTAACTTTTTTCTAAGTAATCATTCTTTTATTATTTTTACAAAAATCAATTTTCCAAATAGTGTCAAAATTGACAGAAAAGAGTTTTTAAAAACAATATTATATTATTAATTGATATTAAATTCCTAAAAATATAAGGTTCGTCCAAGAGACTTATATCATTATATTTGTATCATTAATGGACCACTTGGGGGTCTCTTGGATGTATATACTAAGTTTATTAACTATATAATATAAAAATACAAAGTGACATGGTAAGTGTCAAACTAATTAACTAAGAGTTAAAACTAAAAGATAAGGTTAATATAATAACCCAAACCTATCTAAATTCTATTGGTTGAGTGGTTTTCGACCCCTCCCCACCTTAACATTTAAATAATCAACTTTTGAGCCATTAGAAACCGGATATTAATTTATTATAAAATAATATTTCTAGCTTTTCCAAAGGTGTCCCTCACCCCTCTTATAAAAGGGCACTCCTCCTTCTCATTAATTCACACCTTCAAATCCTTTTGGTTCGGCCAACCCCTGCCCAAATACGCTCTCAACTTCCCTCACTTCATCCTAGAGGCATTACTTTAGTCATAAATCCAACCTAAGGATCCCTTTTGATAAAATCAAAAGGAAGAACCCGAAGAAGAGGTAATGATTTCACCACCCCTTTTCAAGTTCCTTTCTTCTTCCACTTCTTCTTTCTTTGTTATTCCCATTCTAAAATAATGAATCCATTATCTCCTATATACTGTAATGTTATTATAAATATGGTACAACCATATTCAGTATTCTATCCATCCTTTGAATGACATGTCACCATACGTGTGTACGTACGGCTTACCGTCTCCACGTCGTGGTGTAATTGTTATTCAATATATTATTATTTGGATGGGTATAATAATGATTTTTAATTCATTTAAATAATAAATATAACATTATAAGTATTCTGTATATATGATATACCATCCAATTATATATTATTTTAACATCAAAAGAATGATATTGGTCCTCGTGCGTACGTACAGACTACCCTCTCCACGAATGTGATGAGATTCATTCTCCATCGTATCCATTCAAGTATAATTCTCATCTGATGATTAAAAATAATGTTTAAGGACTTGATATAATTATGTATATGAATAATATACAACCTATCCATAACAAACACGGCTTACGTAACAAATAATATAAAGGAAAACGAGTAAGTTAACACATGAAATGACGATAATACTAAGATATTATTAACAAATCAATGTTAAAAGATCATATATGATATCATATTAATGTAAATGATTCTTGTATAATTAAATATCAATTATTTTACCATTATACAGGAGTTTAACCTACCGTCGACCAAGGAAAAAGTACAAAGTAAGGGGTTTCTTATCTCACTTTTAATTCCGTGAGATTTCCATTGTTCACCACTTATTTATTACATGTGGTGTGTGTACTGCCCATGTTTGTATTCATTGTGTAATATACTTTAATTCATGTATATTTATATCATCATTTTATGATCATTCTTTCATGGGTGTATGTTTTGTATGTTACCAAATCAATAAGGGAATTTTAAATTTCAATTTCCACTCATTCGGCTTTACGCATACTTCATTGATTATTTTACTCCAAGATTATGTGTATAATCACTATTCATTTGATTCTGTCATAAATTAAACTCCCCTTTCTGTGGATATACTTTTGATACACATAATTACTCCATTGATAAATTATCAGGTCATCGGTATGAACTTGATAAGAGTAATTTTTACTCAATCTCGATTTGTTGAGTGAGACATCCAATTCATTGGTGTTGTTTTTACAAGAATTTGTGTGAATGACATTTGATTTTTTTACACTGAATATCCAATAATATTTAGTGTATTTATATTTTTCACTCATCATTATGTCGTTGATTTATCTTTAACCTAATGATACAGCCTTTATGAGAGATTTCATCTCAATTTACATTCCATTGAGACTCTATTATTGTTATACACCAAATCACTTTTATATGGTGTATATAATGTACTTTGACATAATATATCATGAATACCTTTATTCTAATGATATTAAAAAGTTTTTATTTCCTCAATTATTTTTATTCAAGTGTCTCTCTTTTGGTTAGGAACTCTAACTAAAATGACATTTTAAAATGTTTTAAAGATTGATTATTCTAAATCTTTCTCATTAATGTCCATGTTTTAAAAATGGTTTTAAGGATTTATTTATATGGAAATTAATGTTTTCAAATCAAAATTATTTTTAAAAATTTTCAAAGTGGTATAGGACACTTTGATTCTAAAATCTATTTTAAATGGATTCTTGACAAATAGTGTGACTTTTAAATGATTTCAAGAAAAAGGGGGATATTTCACTCTAATTGTTTTGATGATTATTTTCATCTATGTCAATATCCTTCATCATTCTCGATTGAGGTTAATCGGATACAATACAATCCTCCATATTGTATCGAATGAGTTATATTTGACTGTGGATGTGATATTTTTATACCATTCATGGTTTTTGGATCAAGTATTGACACTTCGTACGCTAGGTTTAATATGAATGTTTATGTTATGTTTAAACCTGTTCACATGAGGAATGCATTGGACTTAGTAAGTGACGGGTGGAGCCCGCTATAGCTCCTCGATGCATCAGTAGGTCTCATGAGACAAACTAGAGTCTTGGCACGAGGCCTTGACAAAATCTTAATTGTAGTCTTGGCACGAGGCCTTGGCTACGGTGTTATGATAGTCTGGCATTATGCATTCCATCTTTATGAAAGTGGTTATTCATATTGCATGTGATTATTAGACTAGTAGAATATCCATGTGAGTAAGTAAATGGCATTATTTCATTTTATCATTTCCATATTATTCTGAAGTTCAAGTTTAAAATGCCTTTGTTTTATTCATACATTTCCTTAAGTGTTTATGCTTATCTATGAAAGCTTCTGCTATATTGTTATCCTTGCTGAGAATCTGAGCTCACCCCTTTCAATGTTTTATTTTTTCCAAGATGTGAAGAAGTATTTTATGAATGAACTACAGGGATATTATGAGAGGATATGAAGACAATATGTTGTTGTTGTTTTTCACTTATTGATGTAATGTAAACTTTATGAATATATCTAGTGTTTCCAAGGATACTAAACTAATCGGTCTTTTGAGACTCGATCTTTATTGTGATCATGCCAATGTTATGTAATAATGCACCGACTCTGGGTATCTCGGGTCGGGGTGTTACAAAAGGTGTGATCTCAGATGCTCTGTAAGGATAACAATATAGCGGAAACTTTCATAAATAATCATAAACATTTAAGGCAATGTATAACTAAAACAAAATCCTTTTAAACTTGAACTTCAGCATAATATGGCAAAGATAAAATGAAATAATTCTGTTTACTTATTCACATGGATATTCTACTAGTCGAATAATCACTTGCAATATCAATAACCACTTTCATAATGATGGAATGCATAATTCCAGACTATCATAACCACATAGCCAGGGCCTCGTACCAAGACTACAAATAAGATTTTGTCAAGGCCTTGTGCCAAGACACTATTTTGTCTCATGAGACCTACCGATGCATCGAGAAGCTATAGTGGGCTCCACCCATCACTTATTAAGTCCAATGCATTCCTCATATGCTGAAAATCATTTTTTTCATTCCTCATATGAATAGGTTTAAACATAACATAAAAATTCGTATTAAAACTAGCATACGAAATGTCAATACTTTCTCCATAAACCCTGAAAGGTATAAAAATAACAAATCCACAGTCAAACATATAAAAAAACCTTTAATACAATATGGAAGTTTTGTATCATAATAAATAAACTTCAAATAAGCTTAAAATCCATCAAAGGATGTTGACATAGATGAAATCAAAACGCTTTGAGAGAAATATCTCTTTTTTTAATCATTTAAAAGTCTCCTAATTATAAAAGAAAAAAATTTACTTTGTAAATATTCTTATAATCTTGTAAGGGAAGCTTCGATGATTTTATAATGGTGGAAAATATCCGCACCCTCCGTATAAGTTAAAAAAAGTCATTCTTACCTTAATTTTGTCGAAAAGGTTAAAAAGGAACTTGTTTGGAAAACGATAGAAATATTCCTTTATAAACGTCTTATAAAAAGTAAAATAGGGTATAAATGACTTTAAACCATAGTTTTTAAAATATTAAGAATGATTTTAAATAAATTTTTAAGAAACGTGGATGTGGATGATAAAGAGGTCCCTGTAGATAATTACGTATAAACAACCTCGGATAATGAAGAGAGTATGAAATAAACTCTTACCTTGTACTTTTCCTTATTCGATGGTATGTTAAACTTCTGTATAATAGTTAAAACATTGTTAATAAATTATACAAGAAACATATACATAATTATGATATCATATATGATCTTCTAATAATGCTTTGTTAATAATATTTTAGTATTAGCATCATTTCGGGTATTAACTTACTCATTTTCTTTTATAAGTTTTGTTACATAAGTCATGTTTGTTATGGATAGTTTATATCTTATTCATATTCAGAATGATATAAAGTTCTTAAACATTACTTTTAATCATCAAATGAGAATTAGTTTTGAATGGATACGATGGGGAATGAATCTCATCGCGTTCGTGGAGACGGTAGTCCGTACGTACGTACGAGCGATAATATCGTTCTTTTGATATTAAAATAATATATAATTGGATGTTATATCATATATACAGAATCATTATCATTTTATATTTATTATTTACATGAATTACACATCATTATTATACCCATCCAAATAATAATATATTGAATAACAATTACCCCACGACGTGGAGATGGTAAGTCGTACGTACGCACGTATGGTGACATGTCATTCAAAGGATGGATAGAATACAGAATTTGGTTGTACCATATTTATAATAACATCCCATTATATATAATATACTGGAGTTATTATTTTATAATCGAAAAACAAATAAAGAAGAAGTTTAATAAGAAAGGAACTTGAAAGAGGGTGGTGAAAACATTACCTCTTCTTCGTGTTCTTCCTTTTGATTTGATCAAAAGGGCTCCTTAGGTTGGCTTTATAACTAAAGGAAGGACTCTGGGATGAAGGGAGTATATTTTAGAAGGTATTTGGGCAGAGTTTGGCCGATCCCAAAGGCTTTGAAGGTGTGAAATTGAGAGAAGGGGTAGTTCCCTTTTATAAGAGGGGTGAGGGTCACCTTTGGAAAAGCTAGAAATATTATTTTATAATAAATTCATATTCGGTTTATAATGGATCCAAAGTGGATTATTTAAATTTTAAGGTTGTTATAGGTCGAAAACCACTCAACCAATAGGTTTTAGACAGGTTTGGGTCACTTTATTAACCTTATCGTTTAGTTTTAACTCTTAGTTAATTAGTTTGACCTTACCATGTCTCTTTGTATTTTTATATTATATAGTCAATAAACCTACTATAAACTTCCAAGAGACCCCCAAGTGGTCTATTACTGATACACCTATCATTATTTAAGTCTCTTGGCCGAACCTTAGATTTTTAGGAATAGAATATAAATTAATAATATAATATTTGTTTTAAAAACTCTTTTATGTCAATTTTGACACTATTGGGTATTTTGTTTTTGATAATTTCATAACAGCATTATTAATTATAAAAAAAATTATATAATCAGTCCTAATATGTCATATTAACCTAGAAAATTATTTTAATTCATAAAAAGTCTCAAATTACATTTATTTTGATATTTATAATATCAATTATTTTAATATATCATTAATTAGGTAATTACTACATCACCATTGTATCATAAATAAATGAAATTATTTAGTGTCTAAAATTTATAAATAAATAACCATTATTTAGGAAATATTTTTATATTTATAATTAGTTTTTATAATCGAATTTATCTTATGTATAACCCTATATTAAAAATGTTTTAGTAATAAACTTTGATTTTAACTCTTTTAACTCTTCTTTGAATTAAATAATAATAAATGTCCTAATCTAATCCAAGTGGACCTAAATGATAATATTTTATTCCTAAGGTTTTTTTGGTCTATATACACTTGAACAATAGAATTAGGACATGTGTTAGGGTATATTAATATCATTTTTAACTTTAATTACCCTATTTACTTTAAAATGTGGTAAATAAAAGTAAAAAGTTACTATTCACCAAAAATTATTTTTATCTTATTGAATCACATTTTACTCCTTGTTTTTAACCGTGTCTCTTAGATTTTATAAATTCGACTCACAGAAGCGGTAAAATTAAGTTTTATGTGAATTTGCAAATTCTCCTAGGATGTGGGTAAAAGACATTGAAAAGTTCAATAAACTTTTTATATACCTACAATTATTCTAAACTAACTCCAATGAATTACATTGAACTTATATAGGTATTATGTATCTAATTTGTCCTTAATTAAATTTAAATAAAATAAATAATTATTTAAATAAAAATTCGGTTTTAAACTATAACTCAGTGTTTTTTCACTATTCATCAAAAATTGAATGTTTTCAGAAAAATACCAAAAATTCACCCTGAGCTAATTTTGATATTCCGAATCAGAAAATAAAATCCATTTTGAAAGATAAAATTTATAAAATTTCAAAAATTGGGTATTACTATTCATAACGGCTAGTTTGATTGGTTGTGGTGTGTGTTAGAACTCGAAGTTGCGTACAACACACACTACTTTATTATTCAAAGGGAAGCATACCGTGGAATCTTGGGGTGTTAAAAAACTTGTCCAAATTTTATTAGATGATTAATGTTTCATGAAAATCAGTCATGTGTTGATTTTATGACCTCTTGGACCCCCCCTGTATGACTTTAATCCCCCTATAGTATTTTATTTTAAGAAAAGTCAAACTTATCACAGTAATGTTTTCAATAAGTATAACATTTTTAATATGTGGTCAATAGTATTGGTATATATAAAATATTTATCTTAATTTTGGTAATTTATTTTTAAAATTTAGGGATGATATAATTACCTTAAAGGTTTTCACAAAGATGATGATGTAATTATTTAATTAATAAAAATATCAAATAAATGACGATAAGAATATTTTGATAAACATAAATTAAATTAATTATTGTTATTGACAACTTTTATAGATTATTACGATATATTATCAGTCTATTAAAATATATTTTTCATATATATCTTATTTTCTTGATTCTCATTAGTCAAAGTAACGAATAGTGTCCAAATTAACACTAATGATATCTTATGAAAATAATTTTATATTAAATTATTTCAAAATATTAAAAAATATTAAGTAAAGAAAAATTTGAGTTTAAATGGTATAAAATATAATAAATTGTACATTTATGGTCTAATTGACACTTTATATGTAAAAATTAAAACCTTTTAATATTGAAAAAGGTGTTACCATAGTTATAATTAAAATAGGTTAAAAAAGGGTTAATCAAAATGATAAGGTTTAAAATTACACAAAAACATTTCTAAAATATATTTTATAATTATATTAAAATATTATTTTATATTATTTTAAAATTCATGTCCATTTGGTGGAATTTTTATTGATATTTTATTTATTATAAATTAATCTTTTGAGAAATTCCAAAAGTTCCCCACACCTCAATTATAAAAGGGTACCTCTTCTTATTTTTTATTCACACTTAAAAACCTATTTGGTTCAAAAAAATACTATCCAAATCACCTCTATACATACCTACTTTAATTTTATAATCCTTAATTTTGGTAAGAATCCAACCAAGGATGTCCTTTGGTGCAAACCAAAAGGGGATACCTGAAGAAGAGGTAATGTTCATCAATGAACACTTTTCTTGTATTTCATCATTAAACACCATGATTTTTTTTGTCATGTTTCTGTAAAAAATACTTAACTCCAATATGATGATATATTTTTATATTAATTCTATGACCTAAAACTTCTCATACATCCATCAAATGGGATATGCAATCATCATTTGTGTGTACGATGGACTATCGACACATGAACTGATGTCATTTGTTCTTCCATTATCACCTTTAAAGGCTGGGAATAATGATTTATTTATACTTTATATATGATATATATTATTTTAATTTTTTTATTATTATTATTTAATTTTTATATCACACTTACCTTTATGATTTCCAATTTTTGGGAATATGATAACATCATTTGTGTACAGGGAAGACTACTACCTCTCGAAGCAATGTGATTCGTTCAAGCTTTACATGGAATGTATTAAGGATGTATTAATAAAAACATGTAATATATATTAAATAAAAGTATTATGGAATTATAATATATCATATAATTTTATTTCTTTTAATCTGATAAGAAAATGAAAGCAAAGTTCATGCGTATGTACGACCTAGCGTCTCCATGAATGGTGTATTTTATTTTATACCTATATATTTTATGAATCAACATAAATACATATATAATGAATATATATGATCTTTATATAATTTTTATCATTATTTATATGATTAAATCATGATATATGTAAAATTACCAAGAATAATGGGTCAAAACATGTATGAAAAAAAGCAGTAATTACTCGAAACATACCTTTAACATGGAATCGTTAATAAATGAGTAATATAAAGTCATAATTAAATCATATATGGTATTATATATATGAATTTGGTTATTTTGTATATTTATAACAAAAATATATTTATTATACATAGCATTTTAATGTGTATGAAGGATGTTATGACTTAAGGTGTGATGCTTTCTCATATGAATTTTATTTTTATGAGATATATGTTATATTCACCCTTTATTTTTATTATGTGGTGGATATACCTTCTATTAATGTATTAAATGATTCATACCCTAAAATATAGAGGTATTTAAATATCTATTTTATAATATCTATTTCATGGGGTGTACGGTTCAAGAGTTACCAAATCTATAATGTAATTTTGTCTCGATTTGTCTTCTTTGAGACACATGTTATGTTATGCACCTATATTCTTCTACGAGTTGTATAAAATTACCATTTAACATGTTATATCATGAATATAATTATTATAATGATATTATAATATTCATTTATTTTATTCTTTCATGATGATTTTGATTCAATGTCGCCAATGTGGTTAGAGTTTATTTCTACAATCTTGCCATTTATTGGGATTGTTTATGATTATTCTTACATTGATGAAATTGTATAATATATCTCTCAAGAACTCTCATTAGTTTTCTTATCCTCTGGTTATTAATGATATATTCATGTAAAGTTTCCATTTTCTCACTCTTTGGTACTTAATATAGTTAAGAAATGTTTTTAAGAAACCCGGATTTTATTTCTCTCTTCGGTTAGAAACCTATTTTATTCAAAAGCTATGTTTTCAAAAAATGTTTTCAAAAATGTTTTTAAATAATATTTTATGCTAATTTTCATCGAAAAGGATTATAATTTTTTTGGATTTAAAATGTGTTTAATGTAGTTTTCAAATCTTCCTTTATAAGTTTTCTCTGTTATTTTCAAGGAAGAAGGTTTTCAAAATGATTTATATTTAAAAAGTATTTTTCAATGAGGAAAGGATGTTTTTATAAAGAAATGTTTTTAAAAGATCTTTAAAAATTATTTTCAATCTAAGAAGACATCTGTTGGTGTTAGATATTCCTTACCGGGGATATGATCTAATAATACCATTCATATTATTTATATTAATGGTTTATGATTTGATGGAATGATGTTTATAAAACCCATTTCTCTTATGCAGGTTATACCATGATAAAACACCTATGAGACCCACTTATTTTCATGGGTTGTTCTATTATTATGAGACCTATCTCTTTTCCATAGGTTATCATATGATGACATATTTATGATACCCATTTCATTTCATGGGTTATGATATAATGAATGTTTATGATCTTGTGGAATTTGTATGTATGATTTCATTATGTGGTAGGTGGGACCTATATCTCCCTCTATTACAATAGGTAATGATTTATATCTCATGAGATAAACATGGATATAATGGGGAGTGAACTCTATTTAGTAGGGGACTTTGTTTTCTAAGATGGTCTTATGAGTGAACTTTGACTACTAAGATAGTCATGGGAATGAATCTTGACTACTAAGAATATATTGTGAGGGAACCTTGACTATTAATATGGACTTTGGAGTGAACCTTGAATACTAATATGGTTTGGGGAGTAAATCCATTCCACTAAGATATCCTTGTCAATGATCCTTGACTACTATAGAAATAATTTTATATGTTTTTGTTTCTACAAAAAATCAATGTCTTATACCATTGTTATTCTCTGATTACTCATGTTTATTTTCTTGGTGATTCATGTCTTATGAAAAACCAATCATTATTTCATGACTCATGATTAAAATATTTTATTTGATGGGTATGATCTTCAAATGTTATGATCATGTTTTCATACCCTTAAGTTTATGTTATGCTTGTATATGTCTTATGTTTACCCTTACTGATAATCTAAGCTTGCCCTTTTTTATGTTTACTTCCCTTGGTTATGAAGAAAGTTTTAGGTAGGACATGCCTATGAGGCATACTAAATGGGAATATCATTGTGGGAGACATTGAATATCTCTCAGTAAGTTAGAAGATTGTGTTTCATGTTTCCAAAGACACTAAACTATTACAGTCCTCAGGTATTTACTTTTGGGATGTGTTGAATACTCATATAAAAATGATAAAATATCCATGTATGTTATGTTTGGGATTATATAGTTGGTATCAAAGGAAATGTATTTTAAACCTTTGGAAACTTGGATGATAAAAGTTATGTGAGATCCCTATGGATATATCAAAGGATATTTCTAGGGATGTCTCTAAGGATAAGTCTAAGGATGAGTTAAAGTATAGGAAAATGTCTTGGAAGTTTGTTAAAGGATAAAGTGATTGTTTTCTATGAACTTAAATCTCTTTATAGATACTAAATGTGGATGTGGATCTAGAACAGATTTATATAAGGTTAAAAACC
This sequence comes from Viscum album, assembly GCA_963277665.1. Taxonomy (NCBI): domain Eukaryota; kingdom Viridiplantae; phylum Streptophyta; class Magnoliopsida; order Santalales; family Viscaceae; genus Viscum; species Viscum album. The sequence continues at coordinate 151,923,293 of OY728125.1, forward strand.
ACAAAAAATGGATTGAGCTAGACTCGATAAAGAATTGGTGTATGAAAAAGGCCTTGATACACACTTGGTTTTACACTCCTAGTGGATATGCTTTGGAAATTCACAAAATATTTTAAAACCATCAGTAATGAATTAATATAATATGGATATGAATGACCTACGATAAACCTAAGGTTTTATTCATTAAAGAATAAGGTGTCATGATTTAGACTTCCTATAAGTTATTTTTCATGATTATGTGGTTTTCTACTATGATGTATGTTTCTCACACTATTCTTTTTGGTTTTAGTAAAAGGTGGGAAATATAAGGAACTGATTTAATATTTAATGTGATGGAAAATTTTCTAATGAGAAGTAAAATGATATGATAATTGGAGTAAAATCCATTGTAATTATGCCTAATCAGTTTTCAAAGAACATGATTAACAATGTGTCCTTAATAAACTTTCAGACTCACCAAAGAAGAGAAGGAAAGATTCTACTAAGAGATCGGGTTTTGGAGACCATGGGGGAAGAAGATTTAGTTTTCTATGTGTTAATAAAATGGGATGAAACACTCAATTTAATGTCTTAGAGGAATAGGAATATGTTTTGGATATGGAAAATAAGGACATAAAGAAAATAACTATATAAAGAAAATGAAAAGTCCAGTTAACATAATGGATGATAATATTTCTCTCTCAAAGATATCATCAACTGTTGAATTATTTATATTTGGAATATATAGGAATTATGAAAATCAATGTCCTAAAGGGGAATCTCATGAAGAAAATCAGCAAGGTGGTGAAAGTAATGGTTATATCACTGATGATGAAGAGCCAAAAAATAACATGTGAAAGGAAAGAAGTGTTAAAGAATAATATGATTACGCTTAGATGATTGTTTTAAATTGAAATGGGATAAAGTAATTATTTATGTATTTGGATTCAATAATTGTGAATTTTGAAATATATAAGTAGTGTTTAGTATGTGTTTTGCGACAAGGATTTGAAATAATATTTTGAATAGTACTGATCACCTATAAAAGTGATTTAATGGAAAAGATATATTTTATGAAAAAATATGATTAAGGGAAGGTAACCCTTAACATGTTTTTGATGTTGACAAAATGGTGTTTATTTGAAAAATAGATGTTGGATAAGAATAAAGTAAATTGGATAGTATTTATGACCTCAGAACTGATAATGGAAAAGTTGAAAAAGTGGTTTATTCTTTTATGGATGGAGTTTACAGCATTTTTGGATTTAAGGAATATATCCAATAATCTACATAAATAATGAAGAATCATGCATGTTTTAAATAATTATTTATGGTAATTAAGAATATTACCTTGTTTCAAGAGAATAAGTGATGAAGGTATTAACATGTTTTCTAAGTCACAATGAACTGGTACTTTTTAATATATGGGGATTAATGTTAAGATGATTTTGAGATATTTAGTGATCTTCTTTCTAAAATATTGTATTTTCATATTTTAGAATGTTCATAATGTTAAACATTTATAAAAAGGTTTATGTTGACCATTGAATGAGGTTTTAGAGATTATTGTTTCATAATATGATGATTTATTCATATTGGATAACCTGTGCTAACCATTTTTTTGTGATGATAACTAAATATAGACATAATGATTTATCATTCTATTTGTGGACCTTATGATACATTAGTGAATCAAAAAAACAAATTCATCATTATTTCATGGAGTAAGAGATAAATCTAAAATGGATCAAGTCACAACTGATAGATTAAATTGTTCTTTTAAAATGGAATGAAATAAAGTAATTATATCTTATTATGAAAAAATTTAAACATTAGGAAAAATATATTAAAACAAAATTGATGTCCTAGAACCTTCATTTATAATGAATCAAATGGTACCTTATATCATCATAGATTTATGGTTTTTGTGATGGTTAAATTTATAATGACTATGTTTTCTATCACTCTTCATCAAAACATGAAAATTAGTTTTCTCTTATGTGTCCGTGTTTTCAATTTCCACCTATGTTATCCTATGTGGAGACCTAGTTATGAGTTACTTTGGTTAACCATTAAGAAAAAAACATTCCCTTTTTAAAGTAATTTTTAGTATTCATTTTTAAGATGTGGTTTTCTATGAAAGTGACTCCCATATATTAAAATATTGATGACTCAGATAAATTTTGAGGGTGAATTCATTTTAATGAGAGTAGAATGTAGCACCCTGAGTTTTTATAAATTGTTTATTTCAAAAAAATTAATATTATTTGATGTATTGTGGTTAAAATTACACCAATTAAATCTTTATTTTTACAAAATCTTTCACTATATGAAACAGTTTGGATTGTGGGACATGCAGAACTAATTTTGACTTATGTTACACACAACAATAAATTCCATCAATAGCTTGTATTACACACAAGACCAAGTTTTTCCAAATAGTAATATACAACTTATTATTATAGTTATCATCTATCCATTTTAATTATGGGAATTAATATTATTAAATTAATTATGAAATTTATTCTTGGTTTAACAATTAATTATAAATGATGATAAAAACCAATTAAAATAAAGGATGTGTTTTTATGAAAACTATTTTTATTCCCACAAATACATTTTATCTTAACAATTTAAATTAATAAATATTATTGAATGATCTTAATGAAATTTATATTTTATATATTCAATTAAATGTTTTCAAATTCATCCAATATGTTTTATAGGATTAAAATAATAACAACTCCGTTTTTAAGTATAAAAAGTTGTATTTTTCTAAAAGGTAGTTTTTCCATCTTTTAATGGAAGACTTGTTTTAAAACTAAATGTTTACACTTTTATTAATATTATGTGAAAAATTAAACTTCTTTTTTGAAATAATAATATCAAAATTTTCTTAGGGTGAATATTTGGTATTTTCTAAGAATATTCATTTTTTGATTAATAGTGAAAAAATACTAGATTTTAATTGAAAACTACCTTTTCAGCTAAATGATATATAATATGAAATTATATTTTTAATTGGTTTTAAAGTCACTATAGTTCAATATTAAATCCATTAATCCAATTTAGGTTATTGGTATCAATTTCATATTAAAATTTTATATCAAAACCTAGTAATCTTTTGAACGTTTTAACTTTAAAAACTCTCCTTATCACCCTATCAGCAAGATTAATATTAAATTAGTTTTATCCTTTTTTGATTTCTTTAAAATTTATTCAATATTTGGAATCATAAGTTCCAGATTTATTAAATAGGTTCCTTTTATTTTTAGGCAATATGAATAGTAAACTTTGTAATTTTATGACCACCTTAAAGGGTAAATCACGTAATTAAGGGTTATAAATAATATTATAAATATTATCCAATTTCCATAACACTTTCCCCAATTTTTTTAGATGAGTATTTTTCAACAAAAATAATCCATGGTTCTAATTTATGAAATCTTGGAGCCACTTGTATGACTTTAATCCACTTATAGTATTTTATTTTAAGAAAAGTCAAACTTCTCACACAAATGTTTTTAATATGTTTAACATATCTAATAAGTGGTCATCTAGAAGATATATTCAACCATATAAAGTCTATTGAAATATAAAATATTTATCTTAATCATTTAAATTTATTTTTAATTTTTTTGGAATAAATAATTACCATAAATGCTTTCATAACAATGATGTAGTAATTATTCAATTAATGAAAATAAAAAATCATTGATACTAAAAATATTAAAATAAATATAATTTGAATTAATTATGTTGATACACAAATTTTATAGGTTATTATGACATATTATGGGTCTATTAAGATATTTTTTTGAATATATCGTGTTTTCATGGTTTTCTTAAAGTCAATGTAATGAATAGTGTTGAAATTGACATTGATGAAATTTTATGAGAATAATATTATATTAAATTATTGTAAAATCATAAAAATATTAAATATGAAAAAAGGGGATTATATATTATCTAATTAATAATAAAGAATCTATTTATCGTCTAATTGAAACTTTAGATGTAAAAATTACAACATTTTAATATTGAAAAAGGTGTTACCATAGTTAAAAATAAAATAGGGTTAATAAAAATGACAAGCTTTAAAATAATAATAAAACTGGTCTAAAAACTATATTTTTATTATATTACAGCATTATCATACCTTATATTATAATAAATGTATATTTTCTGGTATTTATATTGATATTGAATCTATAATAAATTAATCGTTTGAGAAATTAAAAAAGTGCTTGTTGCCTCAATTATTAAAGGTAACCTCTTATTCTTTTTTATTTAAACATAAAAACCTATTTCATTTTTCCAAAACCTATCCAAATATCTTCCCAACATCCTTAACTTTATACTATAACCCTTATTTCGGTCAGAAATCTAACCAAGGAAGTCCTTTCTTTCAAACCAAAAGGGGGTACCTGATGAAGTGGTAACGTTCATCAATGAATGTTTTTTTATTTCTTCTGTAAACCCATTAAACTATTTTAATATCATGTTTATATAAAAAAATTAGTATCTTAAGTATACTTATATATTTTTCTGTTAATTTTTCTACCTAAAAATTCACACACTTTAATCAAATGGGATACATAATCATTGTTCATGTGTATGGCGAACTACAGCCTCGTAGACTGGTGTCATTCATTCTTCCATTATCACCATTAAAGGTTGGTAATAATGATGGATTTTTTAGTTTATATATGATATATATTATTTTATTATTTTATTATTATTCTTTAATTTTTATATCACACATACTTTCATGCTTTCCATTTAGTGGGAATACGATAACTTCATTCATGTGTACGATAGAATACCGCCTCGTGAAGCGATGTGATTCATTCACATTTTACATAGAAAATATTAAGGATGGATTTAATAAAAATAAGTGATATATAATAAATAAAAATTATTCTTGAATTATAATATATCATATAAATTTCTTTCTTTTAATCCAAAAATAAAATGAAAAAAATGTTCATGCATATGTACGGCCGTCTCCATGAATAGTGTATTTTATTTCCTACCTATAACTTTTATGAATAACCATAAATAAATATATCCATAATATATATGATATTAATATAATTTTTTCATTATTTATATGATGAAATCATAATTGATTTAAGAGTACTGATAATAAAAAAACTCAAGACGTGTATGGAAAACAAAGTGATTATTACCTAAAACATAACTTTAACATGAAATTGTTAATACATGAGTAATATGAACTCATAAGTAAATCATATATAGTGTTATATATATGAATATTGTTATTGGGTATATTTATAATAAAATTATATTAATTATATAGGATGTTTTAATGTGTATGAAGGAATTCAAGACTTTTGGTAAGGGGATTTCTCATCTCACTTTTATTTCTCTGAAATATATGTTATATTTAGCCCTTATTTTTGTTGTATGGTGTATATAATTCCCATGAATGTATTCTGTTATTATTATACTATAATTAATTATTATTTAAATATACATTTTATGATCTATATTTCATGGGGTTTATGGTTCAAGAGTTACCAAATCGGTAAGGTAATTTTTCATTAATTTCCCTTCTTTGAGACACATGTTATGTTATGAACCTATATTATTTTACAAGGTGTATAGATTTCCCATTTTAATTTTTATATATTGAATATAATTCATATCATGATATTATAATATTAATTTAATATTATTATTTCTTGTAGATATTTATTTCAATGATACCAAAGTGGTAAGAGTTTATTGCTATAATCTCATCATTTATCGAGATTATTTAGGATTATGATTCCATTGACAATATCTTATGATAAATTTATCAATAACACTCTTGAATTATATTATAATATATTTATTCATGATATATTCATTTAAACCGTCCATTTTCCCACTCTTTGGTACTTCTTCTAATTAAGAAAATGTTTTAAATAAAATATGACTTTATTTCTCTCTTCGTTCAGAAATCTGTTTTATTCAAAAACCATGTTTTCTAAAAATATTTGAAAAATATTTTTAAATTATATTTTAAGATCATTTTCAATTAAAAGTATTTTAAAAATATTTTACATTTTAAAGTGTTTAAATTTTTTTCCAATGATTCCTTTATAATTTTTCAAGGTTATTTTCAAATAAAATGTTTTTCAAAATGATTTATGATTTTTAAAAAAATCAAAGTGTAAAGGATATTTTCCTAAATAAATGATTTTAAAAGATATTTAAAAATTATTTTCCATCTAAGATGAAATCCTTTGGTGTTACCTATTCTTTACTGGGGATATAATCCAAGAATACCATTCATATTATTTCTCTGGATGGTTTATGTTTTGATAGCATGATGTTTATGACACCCATTTCCCTTACATAGGTTATACCATGATAAAATGATTATAAAACCCAATTATTTTCATGGTTTATGATATTCTTATTAAACGTCTATCTTTTCCACTAGTTATGATATGATGACATGTTTATGATACCCATTTAATTTCATGGCTCGTGATATGATGAATGTTTATGATCATGTGTCACATGTATGTATGATTTAATTATGTGATGGGTGGGATATATATCTCCCTCCAATGTACTATGTAATGATTTATATCTCATGATATATACATGTCTAGATTTGGGAGTGAACCTAGTTCAGTAAGGGACTTTGTCCTCTAAGATAGTCTTGGGAGTGAACATTAACTACGAAGATAGTCTTGGGAGTGAACCTTGACTACTAATATCGTCTTGGGAGTGAACTATGACTACTAAGATGGTATAAGGAGTGAACCATGACTACTAATATGGCTTGTATAGTGAAACCATTTGACTAAGATAACCTTTTCTGTGAGCCTTGACTACTATAGAAATCATTTCATATTTTTATGTGTTTTCCACAAATCAATGTCTTATGCTATTTTTATTTTGTTATGTATAATGTTATTTAATTTACTTATGATTCATGTCTTATGAATATCCAATATTTATTCCATAAATCTAGATTATGATCTTTCATATGTATGGTTTGATATTCAAATTTTATTCTCATGTTCACATACACTTATGTTCATGATATGCTTGTATATGTCTCTTGTTTACCCTTAATGATAATCTGAGGTCACCCTTTCTTATGCTTACTTCCTCAGGTTATAAAGAATGTTTTAGGTAGGATATTCCTATCAGGAGTACAAATGGGAATATATTTTTGGGAAATATTGAAGAACTCTCACCAACTTATAATATTGTGTTTCCAAGTTTCCAAAGATACTAAACTATTATTTTCCTTGGGCATGTACTTATTTAATGTGTTTAATGTTCATATAAAATTATAAAATATCCATATATGTTAAGTATAGGTCACTATAATAGTATCCTTTCCTGATCTAAATATCACAACCATAAATTGTATTATTCTTGTTTTGGAGACTTGCATGGTGTTAGGATTTATTCTCCCTCCATTCACATCTGGTTATACCTCTTTCATGCCAAAACATTTCTTCAAAGATACCAATACATACCTAGTCTAAGAATCATGACCTCTATATGTGTGTATCCTTCCTTATAGATTTATGAATTTTCGGGTCTCCTCCTCCACCATGCTGGGGGATATTAGGCATAAAATTCCTCATGGTCTAACCATTATGAGCTTAAACTATCTAAGAACTACATTTCAAACTCTGTAACCTAAACTATGATACCTATTCCAAGAACCATGACATTTAACTGTGTTATGTTACCTATACATATTCCCCTAAAATATGTGAATGTTCATTCCAACATGAATGACCTTAAATTGCCCTAGGAAACAAGGAATAGATGTATTTTAGGTTAAAACCCATAGGGATAGTTTGATTAAAATTAACACTCTCACCCACTAGATCACCCTTGAGATTTGGGAAAAAGTAAGGACATGAATGTAAGAGTTATAAAGTTTGCAAGACTTTCCCTGGAGTCCCAGAAAAAACTCATCGATTCTCACTAGACCTACTAGTTTAATTAAAAGTAAGATCCAAGCATGACCCTAAAAACTCTCCTCAATAGGTCCTCCATGAGGTAACACCCTTTTTTTCACCTTATTATACATCCCACTACCCCAATGAGGAGGATTACATTAAAGATGGTTTAAACATCTTGGTCACATGATGTAAAACATTACAACACATCAATTAAAGCTATATGACCTTTAGTTGTAGCAATAATCCCATCCTCACCATATGATGTTAAACACTACATCTAATGTCCTCACCACATGATGTTAAGTTGTATGCCTTTCATCCAAATTGCATTATGTGAAACATTGAGATATTTAAGTCTTTTTACTATGAAGGTATTTCCCCCATTTGGTGTCCTTAACTTACCGGACTATGTGAGTTCCTCAATCATCTCTTGGAAACCAAGATGTTGTTTCTCCGAGATAGTGATTAGGCCCTTGTTTAGACTGATATTCCCACCCAATGTTCTTAGAACCACAATGGAATAATCCTTATAGTTTTTGACTCCATCCAAACATTCCTCAAATCCACCTCCATGTTTCTTATTATGATTGATTTGGATCCCCATCATCCTCTATATTTCAATAGACCCCTTACCGGTGATAGTTTCTGGCCAAAATGGAATGCCTCTTTTCCTAGGAACATACCTCAAAGAAATTTTTAAGACAATTTGATATTCCTCTTGTTTCAAATATAGTCAATGAATGACCCTCATTTGTATTTTTCCCATTTATAATAGTGTGATTGTGGAGCCTATGTTTATAATATGGTCACCAGTTATCTTCATTAAATCATTCACCCCTACTTGTGTTTTATAAATTAGGTGTCTTGATTAACTTCCTCCATCATCCCATTTGTTCGGGGATAATTCAATGGACCTAGTTTTACCATATTTGGGAACTTATGCATGTTAAGAAGGAATATCATATTTGTGTAGTTTCCACTCTCCAACTATTCTTTTCATGCAAGGACACTTCTGATGGCCTATGGGTCATTTTGATTCCAATTTTTTGGTCCTTGGATAGTACTCTCATAGAAATGGGTGATATTATGGTTTCCCCTTGTTTCTCACCCCAAGTGTGACTCATGTGGTCATAGGGATCTGTGGTTAGTTAACTTATGAATATGATAGAGATGTAGTGAACTAATAAAAACATGGGATTAATAGGTTCTCCAAGACCATGACAAGGAGGTATATCCATATGACATGACCTCTCCTTTATTTAAAACAAATGGAATGGAAAACTCCCTATTTCTCAATATCATCATTTCAACATCCCAGCTCAGCCATCCTTTTTTGAGTAGCTTTCAGATCCTTCCATAATTTGATCAGGTTTGTTGCCACCTCTTTAGAAATGGAAAAGACTTCGTCATCATGGAACATCACCTAACACTACTCTTCCTGACACTTCTCCACAAAGGATATTTTTTTGGCTATTTTATCTTCAATTTCTTCAAATCGCATACTCGTTTGATTAGATATTTCCCTATTAGAATTGATAACTACCTCATACTACCACATCTCCACTTCCAGCTGGTCAAATTCTAGTTCTACAACTTAAATCACCTTTGTATCTGTGAATTTATCCTCATACCAAGTAGCATCAAACTCCTTCTATTCTACCCATTCCCTCTTGGTGATGAAGTCCCACGCTAGGTCATGGAGACCATGGGGGTCCACCCTAACCAGCCAAGGTGTATTCGAAAATGGTATAGGGAAACCAATAGATTTGTAAAATCATTCAATGAAATGAGGGTAATGAAATTACACACACCCCACCTAGCCCTTCGCCAGATGACCTGGTTCTCCTTACCTACATGAAAGCTGAAATCCTCAATGTTTTCAGGTGGTGTGGGATTGTACTCAAGAAAATCCACCAATACCATGGTAGTGTGGGTATCCATTGGAATCTACTCATACATGATAGGATCCATTTCCATAAGAAAGATTCCTTTTTCTATCCCTTCTCCCATTATGGGGAATTCACCAGATCCCTCAAGTGTATCTGGAATGAGTCCCTTAGGCTCTACATCCACAAACTCTTAGGTTTCCACAAATGGGACCAAATATTCAGCTACAAACACCTATGGAACCTCTAGGGTTGGATTGGCCACCAAAATGACCCCTGTTAGGATTATAACATCATCCACCACTGCCTTAGCCATAAGGTCTACTAGGTTAGGCATCACCACTAACAAAGGACCCCTAAAACTATTTGTACTTATGTTAAATACAAAAGTGTAGAATAAAATAACTTGTGGGTGGAATAAAAAAGGTGTGGGTAATGAGGAGTAAAAGGCTTATAGGAGTCATGGAGACTGGCCAACAGTTTGTAAAGGTTCACTAATAGCCCACCTTCTGACAACATCTTCATAGTGATTGATATATCAGTCGTAGCAAGGTCCTTTGTAGTTTATCATATGTGATATATTTATAAGAAAATAGAAAAGTCAATACAAGAGTAATAAAAAAATACTTGAGCTTAATAGGGAAAATTATGTTTTTGAAGCTACCTAAAAACACTTGATCCTACGGAGTTTATGCCTCATTCATAGGTTCTATCTCAATAGAAGAAGGATCTCCGCCTATGAAAACAACATTTGGGGATTTCTATACCTCAAATGGAAGTTTTTCATGAACCTCCCCTTCCTTGGTGCTCACTAATATTTATACAGGGAAAAAAGAGTCAAACACAAATCCTGAATGGGTAGGTAATTAGAAAACACCCAAAAATAAAGGAGCTTTACCTCATCGACAATATAGTCCACTCTTTCATGGGATTCCAGATAATAATATCTCCTCTAGGTCTCCTTGGTTGATCCCTCTTCAATGGTTACCCCTACAACTAGTTGATCCATTAGGATATCAATAGGGGAGGGAATCCAATAGTACCCTCACCCGGTCTATCAAGGTTTGTGTAATTCCATGAGATTGGGCCATTTCTTATAGCTCCATGAGTAATTTCACAACCTCTATTCAAGGGGCCTAGAATCCTTCTATTTCATGGACCAATCTAGGAATTCTAATCTTCTCATCATGAAGGAAAAAACACTGCTCACAGAGAGATTTAATCTACCTGTAGTTTCCCTAATTCTCCCAAACATCATGGAAGATGATATCATTAGGTATATCTAAATGATGCAACCAATTCCTTGGATACTTGACTCATGCCCTTAGTGTAACTCCCCAACCCCAGTTACCCAGATTCAGTGCATTATTACATAACATTGGCATGATCACAAGAAAGATCAAATCTCGAAAGACCGATTGGTTTAGTAGCCTTGGAAACACTAGATATATTCATAAGTCTTACATTACATCATAAAAATGAAAACTACAATAACATCTTTTATTCATACTCCACACTCATATCCCCACATACTATCCCTGCAGGTCATTCATAAATTACTTCTTCACATCCTGGGAAAAATAAAACATTGAAAGGGGTGAGCTCAAATGCCCAGTAAGGATAACAATATAGCAGAAACTTTAATAAATAAGAATAAACATTTAAGGCAATGTATAACTAAAAAAAGCCTTTTAAACTTGAACTTCAACATAGTATGGAAAAAATAAAATGAAATAATGCCATTTACTTATTCACAAGGATATTCTACAAATCTAATAATCAAATGCAATATCAATAACCACTTTCATAATGATGAAATGCATAATTCTAGACTATCATAACCACATAGCCAAGGCCTCGTGCCAAGACTAAAAATAATATTTTGTTAAGGCCTTGTGCCAAGACACTAGTTTGTATCATGAGACCTACCAATGCATCGAGGAGCTATAGCGGGCTCCACCCGTCACATATTAAGTCCAATGCATTCCCATATGAAAAGGTTTAAACATAACATAAACATTCATATTAAAACTAGCATACGAAATTTCAATACTTTCACCATAAACCATGAAGGGTATAAAAATAACATATCCATAGTCAAACATATCACAAAACCTTCAATACAATATGGAATTTTTGTTTCATAATAAATCAGCTTCAAATAAGCTTAAAATCCATCAAAGGATGTTGAGATAGATGAAATCAAAACTCTTTTTAGAGAAATATATCTTTTTATTTTGAAATAATTTAAGAGTCATATAAAATAAAACATTTTCTTTCAAAATATTCTTATAATCTTGTAAGGGAAGCTTCGATGATTTTATAATGGCGGAAGATATCTGCACCAGTCGTATAAGTTAAAAAAAACATTCTTACCTTAATTCTGTCGAAAAGGTTAAAAATCACCTTGTTTTGAAAACGACGGAAAGATTCCTTTATAAACCTCTTATAAAAATTCAAACAAGGGTATAAATGACTTTAAACCATATTCTAGTAAATAGTAAAAATGTTTTGAAATACATTTTTAATAAACATGGATGTGGATGATAAAGAAGTCCTAGTAGATTATTACGTATAAATAACCTCGGATAATGAAGAGATTTAGAAATAAACCCTTACCTTATACTTTTCCTTGGTTGAGGGTAGGTTAACCTCCTGTATAATGGTGAAATAATTGTTATTAAATTATTCAAGAATCATATACATTAATATGATGTCATATATGATCTTTTAACATTGATTTGTTAATAATATCTTAGAATTATCGTCGTTTCGGGTGTTAACTTACTCGTTTTCTTTTATATGTTTTGTTATATAAGCTGTGTTTGTTATGGATAGGTTGTATATTATTCATATACAGAATGATATCAAGTCCTTAAATACTATTATTAATCATCAAATGATAATTATACTTGAATGAATACGATGGAGAATGAATCTCATCGCGTTCGTGGAGACGGTAGTCCGTACGTACGCACGAGCGACAATATCATTATTTTGATATTAAAATAATATATAATTGGATGGTATATCTTCTATACAGAATCATTATCATGTTATACTTATTATTTACATGAATTAAACATCATTATTATACCCATCTAAATAATAATTTATTGAATAACAATTACACCACGACGTGGAGACGGTAAGCCGTACGTACGCACATATGGTGACATGTCATTCAAAGGATAGATATAATACTGAATATGGTTGTACCATATTTATAATAATATTACAGTATATGGGAGATACTATATTCATTATTTTATAATGGGAATAACAAATAAAGAAGAAGTGGAAGAAGAAAGGAACTTGAAAAAGGGTGGTGAAAACATTACCTCTTCTTCGAGTTCTTCCTTTTGATTTGATCAAAAGGGATCCTTCGGTTGGCTTTCTGACTAAAGGAAGGCCTCTAGGATGAATTGAGGTACTTTTAGAGAGTATTTGGGCAGAGGTTGGCCGAACCAAAAGGCTTTTAAGTTGTGAGTTAATGAGAAGGGAGAGTGCCATTTTATAAGAGGGGTGAGGGGCACCTTTGGAAAAGCTAGAAATGTTATTTTATAATAAATTCATATTCTGATTCTAATGGCTCCAAAGTAGATTATTTAAAGGTTAAGGTGGGGATGGGTCGAAAACCAATGAACTAATATAATTTAGATAGGTTTGGATTACTATATTAACCTTATCTTTAAGTATTAACTCTTAGTTACTTCGTTTCACTTTTACAATGTCTCTTTGTATTTTTATATTATATGGTTAATAAACTTACTATATACATCCAAGAGACCCCCAAGTGGTCCATTAATGATACACCTATCATGATATAATTCTCTTGGCCGAACCTTATATTTTTAGGAATTTAATATCAATTAATAATATAATATTTGTTTTAAAAACTCTTTTATGTCAATTTTGACACTATTCAATAATTGATTTTTTTTTAAAATCATAACAGAATGATTACTTCGAAAAAAGTTAATTAACTCAATACTAACATGTCATATTAACCTAGAAAATTAGTTTAATTCATAAAAAGTCTCAAATTATATTTATTTGGGTATTTATAAATCAAATATTTTAATTTTTCACTATTATATTAATTACCGCATCATCATTATGTCATAAATAAATTAAATTATTTAATGTCTAAAAATTATAAATAAAACATCCTTATGTATTAAATCTTTTTATATTTATAATTAATATTTACAATCGAATTTATCTTATGTATAACCCTATATTAAAAATGTTTTAGTAAATAAACTTTGATTTTAACTCTTTTAACTCTTCTTTGAATTAAATAATAATAAATGTCCTAATCTAATCCAAGTGGACCTAAATGATAATATTTTATTCCTAAGGTTGTTTTTGGTCGAGATACACTTGTCCAATAGAATTAGGACATGTGTTAGGGTAATATTAATATCATTTTTACCCTTAATTACCCTATTTACTTTTAACCGTGGTAAATAAAAGTAAAAAGTTACTATTCACCAAAAATTATTTTCATCTCATTGAACCACATTTGACTACTTGATATTAACCGTGTCTCTCGGATTTTCAAAATTCCATTCACAGAAGCGGTAAAATTAAGTTTTATGAAAAATTCAGTTTTTTAACTACCACTTAGTGGTTTCACTATTCATCAAAAATTGAAGTTTTTCAGAATAATGCCATAATTTCACCCTAAGCTATAATTGATATTCCAAATTCAAAAATGATGTCTATTTTAAAAAATTAAAAACATAAAAGTTTCATTAATTAATTTTATAATTAATTCCCGCTGTCACAACAAATAGCGTGTTTTTAAGAAACAATATATATCAAAAGATTGACAATTGTTTATGTCCAATTTCAAAGTGAAATTAATTCTAATGAACACCATTGGATAAAATGCTAAAAATATATTCTAATTATACTTTAAAACCACTCAAATTAATAATTTATTACTATTAATTATTTTTATTTAAAAAGTTGTTTTTAATTAAAATTTAGTAATTTTCACTATTCATCAAAATATTAAAGTTATCCAAAAAGTACCAAAATTTTACCTTAGGCTAAATTCGATACTCCGAATCCAAAGATGAAGTCCATTTTGAGAGATAAAATTTATAAAATTTCAAAATATAGGTATTACTATTTATAACGGCTAGTTTGATTGGTTGTGGTGTGTGTTAGAACTTGATGTTGCGTACAACACACGCTATTGCATTATTCAAAGAGAAGAGTACCGTAGAAGCTTGGGGTGTTACACTTAGAGCCACTCTTTATGGTCATAATTACTCTTCAATCTACTTTCCTGAGATAATCAAGCATATCGTAGCTCCCATGCCTAGATATTGCTTCTATGTGGGACCAGGGATTTTTGAAGTTGTATTCATCACTTTAAATCTTGGTCTATCTTTTCCTCCTTAATGATTAGTGCTCTCCATTCTACCCTTATCCCAAGGTTGTGGGCCCCTTATTCCTTCTCAGCTCTAATGGTCCTATATATCAGTATATCCCCCATATATTCACTCTCCCTACTTAGAAAATATTTTCTAATGATCCCATAAGATGTAGTGAGTGATGATAGATCATTTTTCCCTCTACCATATTTGTGCATGAACATCCTCCAGATATAAAAATGAATGGAGGGGTGTCACTAAATGAGTACCCTAGTGTACACATTTGAGGTAAGTTATTGGAGTCCTCAAAACTTCCTCACAAACTAATGTGAGGTGTATGGCTCACAGACCACCTTGTACTACCCTGTGTACACTAATAAACCTCCATAAAAGGATAAGTGGTATGACCACTAATCCATGGACCCTATTCCATCATCGGTCACTATTTCCATTAAAAGGGGGAACTGGTGAAAGTTGAAGTGATCCAACTTTCTAATCCTCATAAATAAATTAGTCGAACATGGGTAGAGGAATTAACTATCTATGATGTTGAGGATCAGCAACTGATAATTTGTGCTTGGAGGTGAGATCATATTCAGGTATTCATATCCCACATGAGTGTGGTAACCCAGTAATATAGGAATTAGAAGAATTTTCATACACATATAAGGTGATTTCCCTAGATGGTGTGGTGAAACATCATGTATAACTTCACCAACACTAGGCAAAGTATGTTGATTCATTTCTCCATCATGATCATATCTTCCATGATAAGGGTACTCAATCGAATTCCCATACGAGCATCTCAAAATGGGAACATGAACCTGAAGAAAAGTGCAGTATTTAATCCCATAAAACTAACTGTGGGAGAATTAGGCATCATAATATATCCTCATATCTACCACTCTCTTTCCACTAGGATCCTCCAATAAGTTTTCTTCTTAGGCCTATTGACACTGATGAGGCCTCTTGGGTATCCAGTTTATAGGATTATTCAAAAAGATCCAAAAAAAATCTTGAATGGAATTTGCTTCATCCATGGATTGTGTTCAAGTGTTCCCTACACTAGATATAGAAGGACCTTTTTTATTTTGGAATATTTCCCTAATTATCCTAGCCATTATCAATGGGAATAAACTCTCCATACATATCACCCTGAATGGGGATCCCCATGATCTTTTGAATGTCCCATAGGACAATGCCAACCTCTCCATGGTGAAGATGGAATGTGTTGGTCCAAGGTGACCACCTACTTAGTTTTTATAGTATTAGGTATTTTTGGTGGTAGACATTGAATTACAGTTCCCATGCTTCCACATAGAGCCTAACCCACTTTAACATTTCCTCAATCACATTGTAGGACTGGCATACCCAGTATGTCTAGTCCCATTCAACTATGAAATTTTCACCCTGGTACAGATCCCACGCTTCCATGCTCCTTTTGAGATTTTCATCCTGGTATACCCTGATAATGGTATCACACTAAGGAGGGTACATCTTCTCATTGAGCTCCTATCTATTGGAATTTTTCACATGATTCCATAAGGTTTGATAAGTAACTGATGCATGTCCTTTCATATAGTGACCCATGATGTCCCTATACCATTGCTACATCCAAAGTGAGCCTCTAAAACAATATGAAAGATCTTATTGATTGGTACTGGGGATAAACACATCATCCATCATCCAAAAACCATATAGTGGTATCCTATCTCATAGAGGATATTTCAATTATCCCTCTATCAAAAATTTGTGAGGGTATCATAACTCAACACCATCCTGAAGCTCTCCTTGAATATAAGGTTCTCATACATCTACCTTCATTGGTCATCCATGGATTCCATACTTTAATCATCCATCTATGGGAATTTGAAAAAAAATTAGTTCTTCATTTTCACAATTATTTTCACTGAGGTCTTGTTCTTGAAGTTATTGACTTGTGAAATAGTACTATCTCACAAAAGTATGATGATGAAAGATTATAGTGTGGCGGGAATTTTTTTTTGAGAATTAAGGATATATATCAGAGAATTATTGTGAATTTCATGATCTTTTTGAAAATAGAGAAACATCATTTCTTACATTAAGAGCTTATTGTCCCCCTAGGCCCTCTATCCCTTTTTATAGGCATCATGAGGGGCCATGTTTTATGAAACCATCTCTCAAATTTCTAATTTTTATTGGTTTTCCCTCTAAATCCAACCCTCCTATCCCATGTTCCTTCCATTCTAAGGGGGTAATTAATTTACTCTTAAAATGAGTGTTATGGGAGTTGTTGAGGAATTCATGGGATTTTTTAGGAAAAATTATTGTTAAAATGAGAGAAAAATCCATCAAAGGTCATGTGCTCATGAAGTTAAATAACCCTCATGACTCCCACCCATCACGAAAGTCACGGGAAAATGTATAGGTTGATGAGAAAACCTCCAAAAACATATGTTCACTTAGCGAACATCACGAAGGTGGAGGCGGTAACCTCTAGGTAGCATATGTGACCTTCAGAAAACTCACCGACCCTCATGAAAGAAATATTACTCAGTTAAAGATGTTATCCTTAACCAAATATAACTCCTCACCTACTCTAGGCCTATAAATTACTCCCCTCATGTGATGTTTAAGGGGAATTGGCCTTTGTAATTCTAGACAAAGCTCTAAATTCATGAAACTATAACCTTGATGAGTAAACCTAATATGAATTTCCCAAGGTATCTATATTTTTTGAAATACCTCCCAATGGTTCATGAGCTCCTTATACCATGGTTGAATTGCCTTTCATAGAGGTCTCTTACCTTCTCATAAAAATAAAGTACCTAGATGAATGTGGGGTCTTGTGAGATAATTATCCTTTATAAAACCATCAACATGGGAACCCAGAATCTACCTTGAGACAGGGTCACCCTATTTTAAAAAATATATTCCTTCAGGATACCCATATCCTTTTTGGAACCCTTTACCTTTATGAAACCCATCCAACAGGCCTATCCGTGGAGTCGCCTTTTGTAGAAGCAACTTCATAAAATTCGAGTGCCCATCTCTCATATATCCCTCAAAACCTGATCCACATGTTCCTCGATCTTCTACATGACCGGCGTCGACTTCCCTCAAGTCTGTCCCTTTTTCACATTGAACAACCTGGAATGATGTAGTACCTTTTTCTCCTAATCATAGGTACCATAATTCATATTTATCCTAAAAATATGCACCCTAACATTGGGACCCCATATTTCCACTCCTCTACAAAAGTATTTATTCCATTCGCTACCCAAAGGTACCTTATTAGTATGCTTGTTATCCCTAAAGGTAGTCATGTTATTATGGAACCACCCATATATCATGTTAGAGGGGCCTTATTCTAGATCTTCATATCCTACCTTGATATGGTCTCATTGGGTGTAGATTACCCCATAGTCTAATCCTTAAGATTTAAAATTGAATAGCCCAAAACCTTAGTCTTACTATGTTAAAATTCATTACAAATCCCTCGACACACAACATTAAACTATAGCCTTACCATGTGTGACAATCATAGGATTCCCCATTTATGATCATCATGGGATGAAATCACCTCCCCCTCAATAGGATGTTCCCCCATTTTGGGAAGCCTTTATGTGTAATCCCCATACCACCATAGGATGTTAATCCCATCCTAGGAATCCCATATGTGTAATCATTGCACCATCCCTCATTTATTATCCTTATAAGACACAAGAATCATTACTAAAAATGTTAAATTTCATGTACAAGTTTGATCATATGACCTTAAACTGTGGCAATGGACTATGTGGGTTTTAATCCTTGTTTCCCAATGAGGTGCATATGATGACTCCCAATGGTTCAATCCTGACTTCTAAACGTATCTAGGATATCTCCCTGAGGTTCAATATTGAAACCCCAACACCACCTCCTGAGTGTGATAATATTCCCCCATGGGGACACACATATCCAAACCTTCAAGTGATATCATCTCCCCCCTAGGGACATACATAACCATACCTTCAAGTGTGACCATCTTCCCATGTTGGGGATTCACTTAATCACTTACCACCCAAGACCTACCTTTCCCAATAATACATTAAACCTATGACCAACCTATCTCTACAAGACTTTAAAATATTGAATAACCTATCCCAACAAGACATTAAACCTTTTACCAACCTTTCCTTTCAAGAATCTAAACCTGTGACCCCATAACCCCCCCCCCCCCCAAAAATTAATACGTCATGTTATGAACATGGGACTCCTAGAGCAATGTGATTCAGATGCCTAAACCCCTAGAACAAACAACAATGTGGTTGACATGGAATTCCTTAGGCTACATGCCTAAGATGCATTATTCCATTAGAAAATATTACCCTATAATTGACATGGGATGCCTTAGGTTCCACTCCTAAGATGCCTCATTCATGAGATGAAATCACTCAAAAAGAGGAATAACTTACAGGTTCCCAACATACCCAATGTACCAAGATTCCAAGAAATGTACAATGTTACTATCTACTCCCACCAAAGGTGGCTACTATATTGAGATGGAAGAATCATAATTAAGTGTCATCCACCTTGAGATGGTTTCATGAATGAGTTTCATGAACATGACTCTAATCTATTAGGGAGACCTGGACAAGGTGATGATCTCCAAGGAGGAATCCAGAGAGGGAGGAACCAACATCCCATCCCCCCATTTGGATTAAGTATCCTACATCACCAACCATAGTGATGGAAGCCTCCCTCCATTGGAAAGTATAAATAAAGGGCAAAAGAAGTGTGCGTCTACAAACCAATGATGTGTGACCCTAATTGTCACATCCGTGATTTTCTTTTCAGATATTTTTATACTTTATTTTGGTCTATCTTTTTCCTTGGGCTTCTATTTGTAATTTTGGAAGGAAATGGATGTTTTTGGGAGGAAAGATCCATGCGCGCACTTTGCGCATGGTTGGTAGTAACTGTGCACAAACCCGGGAAACCGTGTGGTAGGAGACAGTAACTACCACATGGCTTCTGCACGGATGTTCTCTATGGCCCCGGTAATCGTGCGAGTTCTTCTATTCGGACAGAACTGTCTGCACAATTACCACACAGCTTCCCAAACCATGTGGACTAACCGTGTGGATCAGCCAACACATTAAAATTTTCCCCTCTTTTCCTCACTCCTCTTGGGTTTCACCCATTTTCCCCACATTTTGGCACCCCACTTAGGTTTTCCTCTGCTAGTTTCACCTCAACCTCCTTCCACCTCCCTTGGATCTTCAATTTTGGTGCCGGATTTGGTTTAGAACTCCCTCTAATATTCAAGTAACTGTCTCCTCCTCTCATCTCCTTATCTAATCTAGGGTATCTTCCCCTCTATTTGGGGTTTTCGTCTTCTCCAGCACTAGCTTTGAGTTTTTTAGGGTTCTTTCTTTACATATATGGCTCGATCTCTTCATTTAGGGTTCATTATTATCCTTATTTGTGTGGATAAGGTGTGGTGAGGGTTTCACACCAGATTTTTAGGGCTTCTCCACAAACGGTATGTTTTTCCATGTTACTTGATGAGTTTATTTGGCATGCTTGTGTTCATTAAATTGTTTAATAAATTATTAATGTTATGTGAATCTATTTTTTAAAGAGTTTTATTATGAAATTGTGTTTTAAATAGGAATTTCATATGTAATTGGAAAAATCTTGAGGTGTGGCTTTGTTGTGTGAATTTAAAATGCCTTATAAATGGAGGAAATGTTTTCATAAATTGTATAGGAGGTTAGAACTATATTTTTGAAAGGTTTTGGTGTGTGTTTGGTTTTAAAAAAGGTTTTGGGTAAGAAAATAGTTACTTTGGTGTGTTTTGCCTTATTAGTTTTGGAATATAATGGGTTATCTTCAATATTGTGTAAAAACTTCTTTGAGCACTCAACGGGAAGCCCAGGTAGCTATGAGGGCGGACTAGGACTAGCGCGCTAGTGATTCGTAAGTGGCTATGGCCTGGATTCACTTAGAAGGATTGACATTGACAACACTAACTATACTTATTTATGAATGGATGCCACAAGAATATTTTATGCTTCTCCTATATAGTGGCTCATGCATGATAAAATGGA
Source organism: Viscum album (assembly GCA_963277665.1). Classification (NCBI taxonomy): domain Eukaryota; kingdom Viridiplantae; phylum Streptophyta; class Magnoliopsida; order Santalales; family Viscaceae; genus Viscum; species Viscum album. The sequence goes on from OY728125.1 coordinate 151,944,574, forward strand.
TGATTGTGATTCCTATAGCACCTTACATTGAGATGTGAGGTTCTAGGGTCCCTATAGCTAGCTAACCCACATAGGGTCTCTCCTATGTTTTGTGCTCCTTGACTATCACATGCTCACCATCGGCGTATGGTGGGGCATTTGGGATAATCCAAATGAAAATGTGTTTTTAGTTGAATTTTCATTCCTTTAGAATCCTTTTTACGAAAGTTTCTTCTTTAAATCATTTTTTCACACCTTTTCTTTTTTAATCCTATAAATTTATTTTTCATTCTAATTTTTTGAGCATGGAATCTCTTGTGGTGTAAATATACTAGGAAATAGCTCACACCCTTATTAGACCATATGGTGTAAGTATGATTTGTCATGTTTGATGTTGTAAAGGGTAAAATCTTTGGTTAATAGGGATCAAGATGATAGTGATATTCATGGTTAGTTTTGTGGATATATCTTTATGGAGATGTTCCCCTTGTTGTTGGTCATTTGTGGCTCTTAGTACTTTCATTTTCTTGTATTATCCCCCTTTTTCTGTTTTTTTTACTTATAATCTTATATTTGAAACAATGTAAGGTATTTTTTTATTGTAATTTCCATTTTTGGTTTATTTTATGTGGTTTTTTGTGCTTGAATTTTCGGGTGAAATCATTCCCACTTTCTTGTATGGATACCCATGAATTTATGCCAGCCCATGGGAATCGGGAATACCCCTCAGTCCTTTCCATGGATCAGGTCAGGCACCAGGTTGGATGAAAACCCAAATTGGTTTGTGACCAAATGGTATTAGAGGAGGTTTTACCTCTTGGGTAATGTTATTGGGATGAGTCTGGACAGACAATAGCTAGGAATTACAGGGATTAGAGTTTTGGTTGTGAGTAGGGTGCCTATCCAACACACCTTATGACGTACCTTGAGTCTCCATGGGATATTGGGATGCTTGTTCGGATTCTCCTCTACGTGGGATGTTCATGATGAAGACTGTATGTGGACATTGGGTGGGGGTGAAGTGGTTTGGACATTGTGTTGCCTTGGCATGTTTGATTTTTTTTTGATGTTTCTGTTATTTTATTGGACTTGACACATGGATGATTTTCTGATGTGAATATTTCTTATTGTAGTAGAATACCTCTCTAGAAATTTCCCTCACAACTAAGGTAATAATCCAGAGAGAGTTATCCCTTTCCAATTGATCGGAGGCTAGTAGAAGTGGTGGTTTTATTAGTTCATGATCTAAGACAGGGAGCGGGTCCTGCTTCTATTCTATTCAGGGAAGATGATCCTGGCTCATGAAAGGATATGAACCATGAATTCTTGAAGAATAATACTCCTATATTTTGAGGTATCTCAGAACCTCAAGAAGTGGAGGAATGGATCGACAATATTGAGATCATGTTCAAGTTCCTAGACACCCCTGAAGAGGTTAGGGTGAAAGGTGCTTCCTTTCTGTTGGAGGGTCCTAGTCGGAGGTGGTGGTACTCTATGATTCAGGTAGGTAAGCATGAGCATATGTCTTGGAAATACTTCAAGGCAGTCATCAATGATCAACACTACCCTAAGGTCTTAGAATATTCTTGATCTTGAGAGTTATTAGATCTTGTTTAAGGGGACCTGACGATGATGGAGTATGAAAACTATTTCACTGAGCTAGTTTGGTATGCTCTTGAGATGGTCTCCAGTGAACAAATAAAATCTCAAAGGTTTTATAAAGTCTTGTGGCCAGAGATCTATTCTCAGGTCTTCTAGTTTAAACTGTAGACTTGTGGTGAAGTGGTTGACTAGGCTTGTATGGTGGAGATTGGATGCAAGGGAAGGTGAGGTGCCTATGGGGCCATTTCAGTAATGGGAAGCGGTATTTCATCATAACAGAAGAGGAAGCATGAGGAGCAAAGAAAGAAGGGAGGCAGAAACTCATAGCAACATTCCAGGAATCCTTCCTCTATGGATTTTAATGCAGGTTCTGTGGTGTTCCACCAGTGTGGGAAGGTGGGACACAATAGACCAGTTTGTTTGGACCCTCCCAAATCCTTTCATCGGTCTGGAGCGTTGGGGAACTTGTAGAAATTTGGTAGAGATACACACTTGTATCAGGGAGGTGCAGGGACAGTAGATTCTAGGGTAATGTCAGATCATTTAGAACCATTTAGGATGATGTGATCCTGATTTGGAGATCGATATGGTAGGACCAGATCTTCTTCTGTCTAGAGTTAGCTCATAGTAGAGCCACAGTCCAATGGCCATGGTTAGGTCCAGACCAATACCAGTCACCTACATGTTGTGGAGAAGGCACTAGTGGGACAGGATACAGGGCCCTCAACTGTTCAAGGTACTATTCTGATTACATATTCTATATATGTCATTCTTTTTTATACTGTTTCATATGTATATTTTATATCTTCTCGTCCTGTGAATCTGTTGAATCTTCCAACTGATATTTTATTTTTTTCAATAGAGTTGGTGACGTAGTTGGGTAAGAGGAAGGAGAAATGCCTTAGGTGTCCATTGTGTGTGCTTTCTGTGTCAGGGGTGGAAATGAAGTGGAATTTCTTGGTCATGAATATGTACTTTTTTTACATGATCCTTGGCATGGACGAGATGGTGCGTTTCTAGGCGCACATTGACTATTATCAATGACGAGTTCATTTTATGGAACCTGATAGAAGTGCTCAGGTTTTTCTTGTAGAATGGGATCCTCTGTCAGGTCGAGCTGGACCTCCACTCTCGGATTTGGGTAGTATTTCTTTTCATTTATCATCACTCATTCTATAGAAAAATGGTAGTGATCCTAGGTATGGGTTACCTCACATAGTGTATGAGTTCCCAGAGGTATTTCCGGATGAATTTTTAGGCTTACCCCTAGAACGGGATGTGGAGTTCGTAATTGAGTTGGCACCAGGAACATAGATGATATATATTCCATCATATTTCATTTCCCCCACCTAATTGATGTAAATAAATATATATCTAGATGATTTAGAATTAAAAGGGTTCGTTTTCCTGAGCATCTCTCCTTAGTCTACTCCCATTTTTTCACGAAGAAGGCAGATGGATCTCTATGGCTGTGTGTCGACTACTGAAACCTTAATAAGGTAACCATTATGAACAAATACCTATTTCCATGGATTGATGATTTGTTCGACAAGCTAAAAGGGGAAAAGTGGCTTTCTAATATCGACTTGTGCCCGGGTTACAACCAAGTCAGGGTGAAAGAGGAAAATATACCGAAGAAGGATTTCCAAAGAAGGTATGGCCACTTTGAGAACTTCATCATTCCCTTCAGATTGATGAATGCTCCAATGGTCTTTATGGAACTCATGAATAGGGTGTTCCACCAGTACCTAGACTCATTCATAATGGTATTTTTTGGATGATATCCTAGTCTATTCTAGATCTGAGGGGGAACATGAGCATCATCTACAGATTGTGCTTGGTACCCTATGGGATCATCGTCTTTATGATAAGATATCAAAATGAACTTTCTGGATTAAGGAAGTGAAGTTTATGGGCCATGTTGTCTCAGAGAGAGGGGTTTTAGTGGACCCCAAGAAGATCAGTGTGGTTATGTTGTGGGAACTATTGAATAACATGTTTTAGATTAGGATTTTTCTCATCCTAACGGGGTATTACAGTCAGTTCATTTAGGATTTATCACGTCTATATTCTCCTATGACCTCACTCACCCAGAAGGGGGTGAAGTTTGAATGGATCCTAGAATTTCAGGTGTCTTTTGAGGAGCTAAAGCGATGGTTGACCACTTAACCCATGTTTATCTTTCTAGAGTCAGGAAAGGGGTATGTGGTTTGTTAATATTCTTCAGGTATGGGACTCAAGTGTGTTCTTATAAAGGATGATCATTTGGTTGTGTATGGATGACACCAACTCCGACCACATGAGATGAATTACCCGACTCATGACTTGGAGCTAGTAGTGGTGATTCATGCCTTAAATAGAGTCATCACTACCTATCTGGGGAGAAGTTTTTGCTCTATTCAGATCATAAGATCTTGGACTACATCTTCTATCATAAGGATATCAATTTGTGGAAACATCGCTGGATCAAATATCTATAGGGGTTTGACTTTGATATTTTATATACCTCAGGCAGGGGAAATGTGGTGGTTGATGCATTGAGTAGTAAGGTGATAGTGCAGGTGTTGAGAAAGTATGGCGATGAGTGGACTCTGATGGGGCTTTTTTCCTAGATGCATGTGGAGACTAGGGAGAACAGTGGAGGTACATTTCTAGAAAGTGTGCAGTTGGATCGGTCTCTTATGGAATTGGTAGAGTGGGATCATCCTGGTGATGAGTTATACCAGTGACCCTTGAAGCTTCTTCATGGTAGGGAGATGTCCTCTGATTAGTCATTGTCTCCCAACGGAACTGTTTGTTTCAAGGTTCGGTTCGTGGTTCCATTGGATCTGAGGAAGGTAGTGATGCAGGAAAGCCACCAGTCTCAATGGGATATTCATCCTAGTACTACCAAGATTCTTTATGATGTGTGTCGGTAGTTCAAGTGTCTAGGTATGAGATGGTACATAACTGAATTCATTTCAAGATTCTATACTTGTATGTAGGTGAAAGCAGAGCATTAAAGGCCCCCTTATTTACTCCATCCATTACCCATTCCTACCAGAAAGTGGGATGATTTATCCATGTATTTCATTATTTTCTTTCCTCTTACACCTCAAGGGAAGAATTCTATTTTGGTAGGGATTGATCACTTGAATAAATCATCTCACTTCATCCTAATCAGGGATTTAGTGAAGGTGTGTGAGATGGGCCGGTTGTATATTCATGAAGTGGTTGGGATTATTAGTGTTCCATCTTATATTGTTTCTGAAAGAGACCCTCATTTTACCTCTCGGTTCTGGTAAGGACTTCCTAAGGCATTGGGTTTGGAGGTAAAACTATGCACAACATACCATCCTAAAATGGATGGAAAAATGGAGGGAACAAATCAGGTTTTGTAAGACATGCTTTGTGCTTGTGTTTTGGACTTCAGAGGTTCATGGGATATCCATTTGGTATTGGTTGAATTTTCATATAACAACAGTTACCAATCCTCTATTCGAATGGCTCCCTTTGAGGAAATATATAATTGGCCTTGTCAATTTCCATTATATTGGAATAAGGTAGGTGAGACCTCACTTCTGGGACTGAAGCTTGTGCAAGAGACATATAATAAGGTCAATCTGATCAGGAAGTGGTTGTTGATATCTTAGAGTCTCTAAAAGTCATATGTCGACTAGAGGAATTGGGATCTGGATTTTTCTATGAGTGATAGGGTGTTCTTGAATGTGACACCCCATTTGGGTCATCATCACTTGGGAAAGTAGGGTAAGCTAACATCGAGGTATGTTAGACCCTTAGAAATCACCGAGCAGGTTGGAAGGGTGGATTATTGGTTGTCTTTGACCTATCATTTGATGTCGATTCATAATGTGTTTCATGTATCCCAACTGAAGAGGTATAACCCAGACCCATCACATGTGCTGAATTGGGAAGTGTTGGAGTTAGAGCCTGACTTGTCTGTGTTTAAACGGCCAGTGCGGATAGTGGCCTCCCAAGAGAGGGTGATTCATGTGAAATATATCCCATTGGTTCACATCCTCTAATATCATTAAAATTCTATGCATGAGATGTGGTAAACAAAGTCTTGGTTTGAGTTATAGTACTCATTTTTATTTTATGATCAAGTTTTGAGTTGAATTTTCGAGGGAAGAAAGTTTCCATGGTGGGGAGAATTGTCACATACATGATTCCGTTTTTGGGTATTTTTCTATTTTATTTTGTTATATCTTTTTCCTTGGGATTCCATTTGAAATTTTGGAAGGAAGTGTAAGTTTTGGGGAGGATAGATCCCTACGCACGGTTTTCTCATGGTCAGTAATAACTGTGCACAAACCCAGGAAACTGTGCGGTAGGAGATAGTACCGATCGTAAAGCTTCCACACAGTTGTTCCATATGGCCCAAGTAACCATGTGAGTTCTTTGGTTCATACAAAACTATCCCCACATTTACAGCATGGTTTCCCAAACCATGAGGATCTTCCATCACATAAAAATTTTCCCTCTTTTTCTCTCTCCTCTTGGGTTTAACCCCTCCCCCCCCCCCCATTTTGGCACCCCACTCAGATTTTCCTCTCCTAGCCATGCCTCACCCTCCTTTCACCTCCCTTGGATCTTCAATTTTGGTGTTGTATTTGGTGTGGAACTCCCTAGAATCTTAAAGTAAGTCTCATCCTCTCATCTCCTTCTCTAATCTAGGGTTTCTTCTCTTATATTTGGGGTTTTTTTCTTCTCCAACCCTGGGGTTGAGTTTTTTAGGTTTCTTCATTAACATTGATGGGTCTATCTCTTGATTTAGGGTTCGATCTTACTCCTTCTTGGAGAGGATAAGGTGTGGTGAGGGTTTTGCACTGGATTTTTGGGGATTCTCCACAAACTGTAGGTGGTTCCGTGATTAAACATTACTTGATGAGTTTATCTAGAATGCTTTTGTTCATTAAATTTTTTAATAAACTATAAATTTTATGCGGATTTTATTATTGAAGAGTTTGATTATGCAATTTTTTATAACATAGGAATTGCATGTGTAATTGTAAAAATATTGCGGTGTGTCTTTGTTATGTGCCTTTAAAATGCCTTATAAATGTAGGAAATGTTTTTATAAACTGTATAGGAGGTACGAACTATATTTTTGAAAGGTTTTGGTGTGAATTTGGTTTTAAAAAGGATTTTGGGTAAGAAAATAGTGACTTTGGTCTATTGTGCCTTTTTTGTTGTGGAATATAATGGTTTATCTTGAGTATTGTGTGAAAACTTGTTTAAGAACTCAATGAGAAGCCTGAGTAGCTAGGAGGCTAGACTAGGACTAGCACGCTAGTGATTCAGAAGTGGAAACGGCCTAGGTTCACTTAGAAGGATTGACGTTAAAAACACTAACTAAACATATTGATGAATGTAGACCACATGAATATTGGATGCTTCTCCTCTCTAGTGTATCATGCACGAGAACATGGATGATTGTGGTTCATATACCACCTTACACCGTGACATGAGGTTCTAGGGTCCCTATAGCTAGCTAACCCCAATAGGGCCTCTCCCATGTTTGGTGCTCCTTGACCGTCACATACTCACCGTCAGCATATGGTGGGGAATTTATGATACTCCAAAGGAAAAGTTGTTTTTAGTCTAATTTTCATTCCATTAAAATCCTTTTTACTAAATTTGTTTTCTTTAAATCGTTTTTCACACCTTTTATTTTGTTTAAGCCTACAAATTTATTTTTCATTATAATGTTTAGAGCATGGAATCTCTTTTGGGTGATAATCTACTAGTTTATGGCTCACACCGTTCTTACACCTTGGGGTGCAAGAAAACTTGTTCATGTTTGATGCAAGAAAGGGTAAATTCATGCACAAGAGCCTCAGCTCAGTTGGTGACGGCTCACTAGGTTCATCCAAGAGACCCGAGATCAAATCCAGGTAGAGGCATATTTCCGGGTACTGTAGAATCATTGTAGCAGGAACTATAGAAGCACTGTAGCAGGCACTGTTCGGTACTATAGCAGCTGTAACTATTCATCCATTTGGGCCTTCGGGCCACCGGTTTAGTCCTCGGGTCCTGCAAGGCTTTCGGGCCACCCAAGGCCTTTGGTCCAGTTGATTCTCAAGGCCTTCAGGACACCTTAAGGCCTTAGGGCCACCCCAGGGCCTTCGGGCCACATGAATGCAGGCCCCAAACACACTAAATAAAAGGAGCAGCCCCAGAAGAGGATTCAGAGCAGGTGCACTCACCAGAGCAGAGCCAAATGGATTGTCAGAATGAGAGGGTATGGCTATGCCATCAGTACCAGCCTATGCTTGCATGGGAAACCTAGCCAGATGGTCATGCAAAGGTGGAGAGCTAATATTAGGATGCAGATACTGGGGAGGGGTAGTTCCTTGTAGATAGTCTGGTTGAATTCCCTAAGACCTTCGGGTCATCCTACGGGCCATGTAATCTCGGAGCCTGCGGGCCTTGTAAGGGTTCCCCTTCATCCCTTGAAAGGGGGGCTATCAAAAATCAATGAAAATGAAGGCCTTCAGTCCATTCAGGAAGGGTAAATTCATTGGTAAATATGGAACAGGATGCTAGTGAGCTTCTTGGGAGGTGTTGTGGAGACAGCTTGAGGGAGATTCTCCCCTTACTGGTGGTGGTTTTTGGCTCTTAGTCTTTGGTTTTTTTATAATAGCCCTCTTTTTTTAGATTTTATTTTAAATTTGTAAACATAGATTTTGAAACCATGTAAGGGATTTTTTCTTTACTTTCCAATTTTTGTTTGTTTTATGTGGTTGTGTTTTGCTGGTATCATCAGGTGAAATCATTCCAACTTGCTTGTATGTATACCTGAGCACTTTTGCCAGCCTGTGAGGATTGAGAACACCTCCTGGGCCTTACTGCAGATTGGTTTGGGCACCAGGTTGGATGGAAACCCGGCTTGGTTTGTAACACTAATGAAAATCATTAGAAATAAGAATGGTGAAGTGATGTGAAACAATTATCATTTAACCATGAAGACAAGTATTTTTTGGTCACATTTAGATTTTCATGTCACCAGATCCAGCTATCTAACACAAGTCTCTACTGAATGTGGTAGTGGGACCAACATGGAACTCTCCTATGACTTGGGGAAGATAATGTTGGGTATCCTTGGTCTGTGACATCATCAATGTGGATCCTTTACATCAGAAATGATAGACATTTTTGGGGCATTAGGAATCACTTTCATAAAATTTGTACTGATAGCACTCATTCCATGAATCAAACAGGACTTAGAACATAGTAGAATGGTGACCCAAATACATCAGGCATGGGTTCATGAAGAATGTTGGTGCAACAATTTCACATGATATTTTATGATTTTATTTAAATGTTAAATTTATCAATTTTAGGATGAAATTTTGAAAATAATTAACAACATTTTTGGATTTATCATGGTCATATTAGCTTGAGATTAATTTTCATAAATTTTATTAAATAATTTCATGTCAAGATAATAAATAATAAATATAGTTTTTCACCAAAAAAATTGCTTTTATAACATTATCAGTATATGTTCAAGGTCTAAAATTTTATAAAATATTTTAATTGATAAAATATATATTTAACGAATATAATTATGAAATATAAAAATATATAAACCCCGTTATATTTAGTATTAAATAAATTTAATGCATTATTAATATTAATTAATTATATTTCATAGAGTTACATCCATTATGAGAATATTAAATAATTTTTCAATCAAAAGGAATAAAGCTTTATTCCTAACCAAATTGAGTTTTCATGCATTATATTAGTTTATTTAAAAATATAATTCATAAATTTTAAAAAAATTATTTTATAAAAAGGATATCATTTTTGAATTCAAAATATCCCAATTATATTATGGTGAAATTTTGGAATTTTTCTTAGAAGATTGATTTTTCAATGAATAGTAAAAAATTATGATTTTTTTAAAACTATCATTTATTTTAATTAAATAAAGTAATTTAAAAGACCAATTTTTTCATAAAATAAAATAAGAGTCCTTAAATTTTAAATAATATAATTAATCATATAGGTTTCATCATTATACCTGATTATCATACAAGTTCATTTTTAGACTTCAAAAAACATTTTTCTAAAAAAACTACTTTTTTGTTGTGGTTTTTGTTTTTATCTAAAATTAATTTCTAAAACTTATAGAGATTGAATATTTAAAAAAAATATTATACATTTGGAATATAAAGGCTCAAATTTTTTAAATATTTCCTTTTAATTTTTGTTCATTATGAATAATAACTATGGTAAATATATATAACCACAATAAATGGTAAATTGGGTAATTAAGGTTAAAAATAATGTTATAATGACTAAAAATATAAAGACCCAGCCTTATTACATACATAATCTTGAATTTAGTCAATAAATCACTTCCTTTACATTGAGGATCTTTTTAAGTTTGGAGCTTCAGAGAATTGGGACAAAATACATTCATAACATTACACATTGTTACAAAGTGGATACCATAAAAACAGTTTCCATTTTTTTCAAATTATAAAAAATTAAAACTTAAAACATGACTCCTAAAAAATTCTCCAATGTTTAACATGGATTAATTATTTTTATTACACGTCCATTAACCTATTAAAATCATTTAAAATTTGTGATGAGCATAAAAACTCAGTAAGGGATATAAAAAGAAGGGAAGAACACATTAGTCGTATTAAATCATTTTCAAAAGACACACTTATCACGTGTATATATATATAAATACTTTGTGAAACATGAGATTTACACAATTCATAAGTACATAAGTATAACCAAAAAGGTATTTTTGGGCATTACTTATATAATCTTATAACCCTCTCATCTACCTTATAATTTGTAACCCTTGCGACTACCTTACAATTTGTGTAACCATCGCAGTTACACTTGGAGTAACCATACGGCCGACCTCTAACTTACACATACCCAATGCATTGGAGGTAGATAAATGTCCCAAAATTAATAATAAAAAATTCACAAGAACCAAAACAAAATCATATAACATTAATAATAGCATAAAAACATTGCTTTAGAATTTTGTAAAATATAATTTTAAAATAGAATTTTAAAAGAAAAGCCCCTTATAAATATCATACAATTGAATAAAGACTTAATAGAGTGGATGGAATATGAATATAAAATATAATTAGATATAATTTAACATAATATAATCAAAACTCATCACACAATTAATTTTAATACCACATAAATAACAAAGTAGAATGTTAACCCAAAGAATGGAAATCAGGTTACGAAGTCCCTTACCTTAGGTTTTTCTTAATTACAACTTGTTTAAACCTCCTTTATAGTGGTTAAAAAATTGTTATTAATATTTTATAGAAACAATTTCATGTTTATAACATCTTATATGATCATTTCATAACTTCATTTCACCCTTTAATTGTTAGCATTTTGTTCCTTGCATTGTTTATGGTGAGTTCTTTAAATGATTTTCATGATCGGTTCATGATAGATGTTCTTGTTGATTGGAAGTGAAACTCCAAAATTGTAATGGAAAGGTATTTACATATTTCCAGTACCATAATTTATAACATTTATCAATTTGATGTTTTATATGAGGATGATTCATAAGTTAAAACATTAATGATGTTTGTTTAGATCATTTTGGTGGTTCTTTGATAATAACAACCTCATTTTGTCTTATAAATTAAAACCATGAGTAAAAAAAGAATTCCAGAACCATGTATAAGACATAATAAATATATTATAACTTTTTTCAATCATAAAAATGGTATCATAACCAGACTTTAAATAGTTAATGAAAACTGAAATCACATCCTCAACGATGTCGGTAATTCGACACATCACAGACAATGTTTTTATTCCTTGAATAAGTGGCAGAAGAGAAACATAATGATGATAAATTTTCCATGAACATGAGAAAATACATAATATACATTATTTTTTTTGAGATTTCATGCCTCTTTGGTAAGAATATATGAATAAATAATAATAAAGTAACTCAAAATAAAAGAATAAGTGAGAAATCCCTTACAAAAATTCAGCAGCCCAACGGCTATGCAACATGGTTTTAGAAAACATTAAAAAGATAGGGGACAAGGGTAAACCATCCAGAAATAAATCATAATATTTATTATATCAATAATAATAAGTAAATAAGAAAATTTTATGGAAACGTGAAAGTTATACCACATAAAAGAGAACTTGAATGGAAAAAGAAAGAAATTGGGAATTTTCTTACTTTGTAGAGTAACCCTTAGAACTTGAATGTTGGGACCTTGGGGGCTTGATTAATCCTTGTGAGGACTAATAGGAAGGTAAGGAGGCCAGATATTTGTTGATGGGGAATTTTTTATGATGTTAATGAAGGAATGGGTTGGTATTTATAGGAAAAGAGAATATTTTAATAATTTCCAAGGGACACCTCATGAGTGGTATTTGCAAAACCATGGGCTTGCCCCTGGTATTTGCCCATGTTATAAGCCACTTGGGACACCTCACATCTTATTTAACTATAAAAAATTATACCAGATTTATGACATCATTATTACATCATTAATGATGTCATTAACACACCGAAACTAAAAACTGTATTTTTTACTATTCACCGAAAAATCAACTATTTCAGAAAAATTACCAAAATTCACCCTAACCATTTATCGACGTGTAGAATTCAAAAATGAATTCCATTTTTTGAAAATAATTTTCTAAATATTTTTAATTTAATTTTTAAATAAAATCATACTTAATTCAAAAATTAATTATTTAAAAACTATAACTGCTTTTATATCATATTGAAATATTAGTCAATATGTCATTATCTTAAAGCCTTAAGAAAATAAAATAATAATACATTTTACCATTCAATTGGGTCATATTACTATTCATTTTACTATTCATATTACTATTCATAAGGGTGTGTTACTATTCACAAAAAAACAAGTTGGTTCCAATAAACTCCAAATAACATACTGAACACAATTATAGATGGCCATTTTTTGAAATTTAAAACATATAAGTAGTAAAATTATGTTTAAAGGATACTTATAAATATCTAATTTAAATAAAATTTCAAGCATTTTAATTTATTTTTAGAAAACCTTGGGGTGTTACATTATCCCCACCTTCTGGAAATTGCATCCTCGCAATTTTATTTACTTATCAAATAAGTGAGGGTACCTTTCCCTTATAGCATTTTCAGACTCCCATGTTGCTTCTTCAACCATGTGGTTTCTCAAAAAAAAACCTTTACCTAGTGGATTACCTTATTCAGCAATACATATTCCCTTCGATCAAGAATCTAAACTGGTTTATCTTCATAAGAAAGGTTATCTTCCAGCTGAACTGCTTTTGGGCTCAAAACATGTGATGAATCTGGCACTTACTTTCTCAACATCAAAACATGAAAAACATTGTGTACCTGAGAAAAACTTGGAGGCAGATCTACTCGGTATGCAATTGGTCCAACTTTCTCTAGGATTTCAAAAGGACCGATGAACCGTGGACTTAGCTTTCATTTCTTACCAAAAAGCGTCACACTTTTCCAGGGAGATATTTTAAGGAAAATATGGTCACCTACCTCGAAAGAGAATTATTTCCTTCTGTCATCTGCATAACTTTTTTGTCTGCTCTGAGTTGTCCTCATGTGATGTTGGATCATCTTCACTCTCTCATCCACTTCTTCTACTAATTCTGGCCCCATCAACTTTCTTTTAACAACTTTATCCAAAAATGATGGAGTCTGACACTACTTCCCATACAAATCCTCAAAAGGTGTCATTTAAATACTGGAATTAAAACTATTATTATAAGAAAACTCAACTAAAGAAATATGTAGATCCCAACTTCCTTGGTAGTCCATTTAAAAAGCTCTAAGCATACCATCCAAAGTCTGAATTGTTCGTTCTAACTGCCCATCTGATTGAGGATGAAAAGTTGTACTGAAATTTAATTCTGTGCCCAACGACTTATGAAGTCCATTCCAAAAGTTAGAAGTGAACCTGGTATCCCAGTAAAATACAATGGAAAATGGAACTTCATATAACCAAACAATATCCTTGAGGTACAGTCGATAAAGCTGATCCAAATACATTGTATCTCTAATAGAAAGAAAATGTGCAGATTTTGTTAGCCGATAAACAATAACCCAAATCACATTGTTACCACGAGAAGTATTTGGTTATCCCACCACAAAGTCCATGTATACATTCTCTCATTTCCACTCTAGCACTAGCAAAGGATGAAGCATCCCCTTCAGTAATTTCTGCTCTATTTTAACTTGTTGACATGTCAAACATTTCATGGTAAAATCAGCAATATCTCTTTTCATTTCATCCCACCAATAATACTCCCGAAGGTCTCTATACATCTAAGTACTTCCAGGTTGAACAGAAAATGGAGAACTATGATCTTTACACAACAATTATTTCATTAATTATTAATCACAAGGCACACACAACCTTTTACCAAATATCAAAACACAATCTTTGTCAAGATTAAATTCTGGAAACTTAACCATTTTAACCAATTCTACCTTTTTCTATAGCTCATGGTCTTCTTTCTGTGCTTGCTTAATTCTGTCTGACAATGAAGGCTACACTGAAACTTGAAAAAAATAGATGTATTCCCTATAACAACAACTTCTAAGCCAAAATTCATCAAATCAATAATCAAGGGATCATGTTCCAAAAGTTACATGGTTAATGATGCATGATGTTTCCGACTCAAGGAATCCACCACTTTTTTTGATTTTAGGGGATGGTAATTGATCATGCAGTCATAATCCTTTATTAGTTCTATACATCTTCTCTACCTCATGTTTAATTCCTTCTGAGTGAATATATACTTCATACTTTTATGGTCAGTATATATTTGACATTTGGTTCCGTATAAATGATGCCTCCAAATTTTCAAAGCAAAAACCACAGATTCCAATTCCAAATCATGTGTGGGATAATTTATCTCATGAGGTTTAATTTTTCTCAAAGCATAATAAATTACTTGATCATTATGAATCAAAACACAACCAAGTACCTTCAAAGAAGCATCATTGTAGATGAAAAACTCACCATTTCAGGAATGTAAGGACAAAACTGGAGCATTCACAAATCTCTTATTCAGTTCCTAAAAACAAACATCACATTCCTCTATCCAAAAAAATTTAACCCCTTTCCATGTTAACATAGTTATCGGGCTAGATTACCATGAAAAGTTCTTAACAACCCGTCGGTAATAACCTGATAACCCAAGAAAAATACGAATCTCTTTAACATTTGTGGGTCTAGGACATTCATCAACTACTTTTGATTTGGTAGGATCAACTATTATTTGATACTTATTTAAAATGTTCCCAAGAAAAAAAATATGTTGCAACCAAAAATCACACTTTCTGAATTTTCCATACAGTTTCTTTTCTTTTAAGTTTTGTAAAACAACCCTTATATGTTTTTCATACTCCTATTTATTTTTATACAATACCAGAATATCATCAATAAATACAACCAAAAACTTATCCAAGAACTCATGAAATACTTTATTCATAAGATTTATGAATACATCAGGTTCATTAGTTAACCCAAAGGACATAACAACAAATTCATAATGCCCATATCTAGTACGAAAGGCTATTTTTGGGATATCATCCTCATTCACCTTTAGCTGATGGTATCTGGATCTCAATTCAATCTTGGAAAAGTTCTGAGCTACCTGGAGCTAATCAAACAAGTCATCAATATGAGGTAAAGGATACTTTTTTTTAACCGTGATGTTATTAAAATCTCTATAATCAATGCAAAGTCTCATGGAACCATCTTTCTTTTTAAAAAACAAAACAGGAACTCCCCTTGGTGAAGCGCTAGGATGAATGAAGCCTTTATCAAGAAAATCATGCAAATAATTTTTCAATTAAAGAAGTTCTATTTGAGCCATATGATAAAGGGGGTTTTGAAATTGGATTAGCATCAAGAACTAAGTCAATTGTGAATTAGACATCCCGATCAGGTATGACACTGGGTAACTCATCAGGAAAAACATAAAGGTATTCATTTACCACTGGCATATCATTAATCTGAATAGTTCCCTTGTTTTCAACAATATGATCAAGATAAATTTCATTTCCATATTTCAATAGTTTCTCAGCTTCCTAATATGTTATCAATTGTATGGGTTCTTTCTTGTATATAAACTGAAACTCTTTCTGAAAAACAACTTCTTTAGATCAACAGTCGATCTTTGCATGATAAACAGAAAGCCAATCCATTCTTATAATAACATCAAAATCAACCAAGGGTAAAATGACAAGGTTTTCAGGTAAAGTCTTTCCAGAGACCACAATATAAAAATTCATATAATTTCTATTTTCTTTAATATTTTCCCTTGGTATTTTAACAATATGTTTTGGTCTCATTTGTTGAGGTGATATTTCCAATTTACCAAAAAATTTATCAGAGATGAAAGAATGTGTAGACCCCATATAAAACAAAACTTTAGAAAAATCTAAGTGAACAAACACAGTACCTGATACAAATTCATTGAATGGACCAACATCTACTGACGTAGTCACAAAGGATCTCACTACACATTTCTACTTATAGTCTAGTTTCTTTGCATCATTCGGATCTCTCTTTGGGAAGGAATTTTCATAATGAACCATCTCACCACATTTAAAACACTTTATAGTTTTCATATCAGGATTAGTCTTAGGATCATTTTCATTTCAATCTCGGTCCATATGTCAAAACTTTCCACATTTAAAACACTTCCCAGTTTTTCTAAGTCATTCCCCAGGGTGTTTCTTGCCACAATTTTCACATATTGGAAATTGGATTTTCTTACCATCATATTTCTTTGGTTGATTCTTACCCATCACTTTCCACCTATACCTCTTCTTCTCCTTATTACCAAAATGAATATGATCATCAGAAAACTCCATCTCTACCCTCTCAGCACATCGGACAAGTTTCTCATAACTTTTGAATTCATGGGAGGCCAACACCCTTTGATGACTTAGATTCAATCTTGAGTAAAAGCGGTTTATTTTGCTATCAGGATCCAGAATAAGATTTAGATCATACCTTGCCAGCTGGGTGAAGTTCGCTTCATACATAGCCACTGAATCCTCCTCCCTTTTCTTCAATTCAAGGAATTTCTTCTCCATCCTAAGTCGCACCACCTTAGGAAAATATTTTTCAAGGAAAATACTTTTAAATTCAACCCACTCTAAGGAATCAAAATCTTATCTACCACTGATATTCCTTACCATTGACTACTACTGATCAGCTTCCCCTTCAAAACGATAAATGGCAAGACTTACCTTTTGATTTTCTAAACATCCCATAACATCGAATATCCTTTCAAGGGATTTAATCCATCCTTCAGCTGCTACTCGGTCAGAAGATCCATTGAAAGTAGGAGGGTGTTGTCTCACAAAATGTTCCACTACTGTCATGTTCCATTTTGGTACCTCCATTGGTTCTCTTGCATGGATTCCACCACCATTTATTGCCTGCTTTAGCTGAGCCATTACTATTACAAACTGATCGGTTCCAATCCCTACCATTCCCGGTTGTAGATTCGAAAGGATGTTGTTCTGTCGGTGCCTATCCTATTCAACTTGCCTGTTTCTTCTATAGACAACCATTCTGAACAAAAATATCTTAGATGAAGCAACATGGAAATATTTAAATGCTATAACATTTCAAATTAATCATAGAGTATAAATCATTTACAGTATTCCTTTAACATCATCCTAACCCCTAAAGTTATCTAAACCATTCTCTAATACCAACTATAAGGACCCATCCTTATTACATACATAATCTTGAATTTATTCAAGAAAACAATTCCTTTACATTGAGGATATTTTCAAGTTTTGAGTTTTAGATAATTGGGACATATACATTCATAACATTACACATTGTTATAGAGTGTATACCATAAAAACAATTTCCATTTTTTCAAATTATAAAACATTAAAAATTAAAACATGACTCCTAGAAAATTATTCGACATTTAACATGGATTCATTATTTGTCTTACACATCCATTAACCTGTGAAAATCATTTAAAACTTGGTAAGAGCATAAAAACTCAGTAAGGGATATAAAAAGAAGGGAAGAACACATTAGTCGTATGAAATCATTTTCAAAAGACATACTTATCACCTGTATATATATATACCTACTTTGTGAACCATGAGATTTCCAAAATACATAAGAACATAAGTATAACCATAAATTTATCTTGGGGAATTACTTACATAATATTGTAACCCTCTCGGCTACCTTATGATTTGTAACCCTCATGGCTACCTTACAATTTGTGTAACCATCGTAGTTACACTTGGAGTAACCATACGACCGACCTCCAACTTACACATACCCAATGCATTGGAGGGAGATATAGGTCCCACCCTTCATCATAAAAAATTCCCAATAATCAGAATGAAATCATACAACATGAATAATAGCCTAAAAACATTACTTTTGAATTCTGTAAAATATAATTTTAAAAGAGTATTTTAAAGGAAAAGCCCCTTATAAATATCATACAATTTATGAGAGACTTAATATAGTGGATGGAATATGTATATACACTGTAATTAGACATAATTTGACATAATATATGCAAAACCAATCACACAATCAATTTTAATACCACATAAATAACGAAGTAGAATGTTAACCCAAAGAATGGAAATCGGGTTAGGAATTCTCTTACCTCAGGTTTGTCTTACATCCAACTTGTTTAAAACTCTTGTATAATGGTTAAAAGAGTTTTATTAGTATTTTAAAGAAACATTTTCATGTTTATAACATCTTATATGATCATTTCATAACTTTATTTCACCCTTTAATTTTTAGTATTTTGTTCCTTGCATTGTTTAGGGTGAGTTCTTTAAATGATTTTCATGATCGGTTCATGATAGATGTTCTTGTGGATTGGAAGTAAAACTCCAGAATTGTAATGGAAAGGTATTTACATATTTCCAGTACCATAATTTATAACATTTATCAATTTGATGTTTTATATGAGGATGATTCATAAGTTAAAACATTAATGATGTTCGTTTAGATCATTTTGGTGGTTCTTTGATAATAACAACCTCATTTTGTCTTATAAATTAAAACCATGAGTAAAAAAAAGAATCCCAGAACCATGGATGAGACATAATACATATATTATAACTTGGTTCAACCATAAAAATGGTTTCATAATAAGAATTTAAAGAGTTGATGAAAATTGAAATCACATCGTCCACGATGTTAGTAATTCGACACATCACGGACAATGTTTTTATTCCTTGAATAAGTGGGAGAGGATAAAAATAATGATGATGAATTTTCCATGAACATTAGAAAATCCATAATATACATGATTTATGGATATTTCATGCCTATTGTGTAAGAAGAGATGAATAAATAATGATAAAGTAACTCAAAATAAAATGATAAGTGAGAAATCCCTTACAAAAATTCGGCAGCCCAACGACTATGAAACAGGATTTTAGAAAACATTAAAAATAGAAGGAAAAAGGGTCACCCATCCAAAAATGAATCATAATATATATTATATCAATAATAATAAGGAATTAAGAACATGTTATGGAAACTTGAAAGTTATACCACATAAAAGAGAACTTGAATGGAAAAAGAAAGAAATTGAGAATTTTCTTACCATGTAGAGTAACCCTTAGAACTTGAATGTTGGGACCATGGGGGATTGAGGAAACCATGGTAGGACTATTATTAAGGTAATTAGGCCATATCTTCATTGATTAGGAATTTGGAATGAAGTAAATGATATAATGGGTTGGTATTTATAGGAAATGTAAGGGAATAATTTAATAATTTCCAAGGGGCACCTCATGAGTGGTATTTGCAAAACCATGGGATTTACCATGGTATTTTCCCATAGTATAATCCACTTGGAACACCTCACATCTTATTTAACTTTACAAAAGTCGAACAGATTTATGACATCATTATTACATCATTAATGATGTCATTAACACACCGAAACTAAAAATTGTATTTACTATTCACCAAAAAATCAACTGTTTCAGAAAAATTACCAAAATTCACCCTAACCATTTATCAACATGTAGAATTTAAAAATGAAGTCCATTTTTTGAAAATAATTTTCCAAATATTTTTAATTTAATTTTTAAATAAAATCATACTTAATTTAAAAATTAATTATTTAAAAACTATAACCACTTTTATATCATATTGAAAAATTAATCAAGATGTCATTATCTTAAAACATTAGGAAAATAAAATAATAATACCCTTTACCATTCATTATGGTCATATTACTATTCATATTACTATTCATATTAATATTCATATTACTACTCATAAGGGTATGTTACTATTCACCAAAAAAACAGGTTGGTTCTAATAGAATCAAAATAACATACTGAACACAATTGTAGATGACCATTTTTCGAAATTCAAAACATATAAGCAGTAAAATTATGTTAAAATGGTACTTATAAATATCGAATTTAAAAAAAAAATCAAGCATTTCAATTTATTTTTTTAAAACCTTGGGGTGTTACAAAAAATATTTCTGAAAGTTTCCTTTAAAAAACTTTATGAGGTTTTTTATTCCATCATCATCCCATATTCTAATATATAAAAATTTTGTGCCATTTTTCATTGAAAATGACTTATATATTATTTTAAGTAATGAAAAATACAAAATGAAACTATCTTGTTTCAAAATTTATCTTATATGTTAACATAGGGAAAAAATAAGTTTTCAATGTACATTAAAGTTTAATTTTAGTATAATTAATTTTTTTGTGGTGATTTGTTTTAAATTTTTAGTGATGAAATTATTACTTTAAATTCATACGCAACATGGACATAGTGCTTGTGTGTATGTCATAGAAAAATCAATTAAATGGTTTTAGAACTCTATATGTAATTTTTTTGGGAAATTTATAGTGTCGTAGAAATTTTATAGATAGATATAATTTATTACGGATATTATAAATGTCCACATTATAATTCAATTGTGATATTTATAACATTAAGGTCAATGTAAATGAAATGTTCCAAAAATCACATTGATGATATATTATAATAACCAATATTTTATTTAAATATTTAAAATCCATAAAAAACCTATCTTCATCCAAGTGAATGGTATATTTTAAAATAACAATCATTTTTCTATTATGGGCCATTAATCCTTTTATAATAACTTCCATTAACCCTAATGAGTAAAAAGCATTAATATAGTGGTAATCATTAAAAGGGTTAATGGGGGTTAAAACAAAGAGATAAGAGTGAAAATATCACCTAAAATTGTCCAAAATTTATTTGATGAGAATATATATTCTCATCATAATCCTATATTCTAAATATTTCAATGTATTCACACTTTTCCAGAAAAATTAATTTGTATTAATTTAATACCTTAAGTAATTCCTAGTGTGCCCCTCCCCTCACTTATAAAAGGGAACCACTTCTACTCTCTTCATTAAACCATTTGATAACTTTATATATGAAAATAACAACCCAAATACCTTCCCACCATCCCTACCATTTCATATATATCTTAGTTTGAACAAAATTGCAAGTTTATAGGGGTGAAAGTATAAATCAAACGAAGTTGTCTAAAGAAGAGGTGCAAATTTTAACCGAATTGTTTATTTTAAATTTTAATCTAACTCATTCTAAACTATTATAACAATTTTTATATAAAAATAGTCTATAAAATAAAATTATATTTTATTATATTTAATTTATAACCCTTATCTATCTCCTCTTCTATTAAATGGGAAATGAAACCATTATTCATGTGTACGGCGGACTACCGCATCACGAACTGATGTAATTTGTTTCCCATCACTACCTTTCATGGATGGTTATAATGATAAATTTAATGTATATATATGATATTAATGAAATAATTATAATTCATGAAAGATAATATATCATATATTTTCTTACATTTTCATCCATTGAAAAATGATAATGTCATTCATGCATGCCTGTGGATTACCACCTCCACGAAGTGATGTAATTATTTTTTCATCACTACCTCAAATGGATGGTGTATATAAGTGTATTTAAAGATATAATATGATATTTATTATATAATAACTATTATTTAATGATAATATAATAATTACCTTCTCTCCCTCATGTTTGTTGTAAAATTTAAATGTTACACATGCGTACGTACGACCTACCGTCTCCATGGTTGTAACATAATTCATTTTCATAAAAATCATACATAGTTGGTTCTAAAATTATAATTAATATAAATAATGATAATTATTTAAATATTATTATTCTAAATATTATGTAAAGTAATACCTATGGCCATGGTCAACACATCAAATACATTTTGAAGTTATGAACCGAACATCCTCAAAATACCCGATGTAGACTTAACTAATTATGTAATTAAATATTTCATTAAAATAAATAAAATAAATGGTTTATGGATTAGATATTAATCCTGTAAAATTTTATTAATAAGTTTATTACACATGTTAAAGTACATACATAGCAAGTTCAAACTTAATGTAAGGTATTTTGTATCAATTTTCTTTCATTGGGGAAAGTTTTAATGTTATACATGTAATTTCATTTATATTGTATATATAATGCCCCTTTAATATTATATACTATTAATCCTTCATAATTTATGGTATTTTAAGTTAAAATTACTATTATTTTATCTAATTATATTTTACTAGAAAGTTTCCAAGTGGTAAGGGGTTTCTTAACACAATTTCCTTTCATTGGGATATATCCCTTCTTCATTGATTATATTATTCCACAATTATGTATGAAATGAATTTTTTTTATGTTGTATATTAAATTTATTTTTATGGGTTAAATTTTTAAAAAATTATTTATCCATATATTAATCCTCAATTCAATGATATGACCTTGTAGGGGTTATTCGTCTCAAATTTTCCTCCTTTTAGAATTATGATTATATTTAGAACCTATATTATTTTATGAGGTGTATATAATTCCTTTTGACATGATATGTTATGAATATAATTATATTCATGATGTTTAAAGTATTATTTAATTTCATTTATTTCATATGATTAATATTCAAATGTTACCATAAAGGTTATGATTTTTTTGAAAAAGTCTCATCTTATTTTAGGATTATCTTTGTTAAACATTCCCTTGGGAGGAATCACATGATCTTATTTTATTGAAAGAAATATATTTTATTCTCCTCAGTATATGACTATTTTTTATGTTTTTATTTTTCATTTTCTCCCATATTAGTTAAATTTACATCAAGAATGTTGTTTGTAATTGATACTAATCCGGTATTTTCTTTTAGACCGAGAATATTTCTCTTACATATCCATGATTTCAAAATTGTATTCAAGAATTATCTTTTATAATAATAAATTATTTTCTAAATTTATTTTACATGATATTTTATGGTCTTTTAAATGGTTTTTAAAATTAAATTTCTTATTGTTATCCAAATTGGTCATTTTTTACTCTCTTTAAAAAAAATTGAAAAGAATTTTTTCAATGTTTATGACATGAACATATTTTCCCACCATCAAGGAAATTATTTTATTTAAATATTTATTTAAATGTTTCCATCTAAATTTTTTGTATAATAGGATTTTCAAAATATTTTGGTAATTTGAATTTTTCAAATGTTATTTTTAAAGTGGAAAGGGTATTTTTTCAAGAATTTTTTAATGATATTTTAATGGTATTTCTAATCACTAGTGACAAAAAACCATTATGTTAATTATAATCTAATAGGTGTATGTTGTAATTATAATATCCTAATTCTATTGATATGGATTATGATTTTTTCAAATATATTTTCATAGAACTCGTTTATTTTCCACAAATAAATCAAGTTATGAAATAATAGTGGTTGTTGTTTTATTGAAAAGTGCAAGATTATAATTATTTTTCTCATGATATGGAACTTGTAATATATTAATAAAATACGGATTGGGTAGTGAACCAAAATCTTTAATGTATTTTGTCAAATATGTGATTATTGGGTCCGTTATAGCACAAAAATGAATTGGTTAATGATTATAGAGCTAAATGAATATAAGTAACTCCTAATAAATGAGAAAGTTAACCAGTTAGCAGGATAATCCTAAGATATTATGGTAATTAACCAAGTATGGTTATCCCAAATATAAGGTTAGTTTTAAGGGTTCTATGATGATAAATTTCTAAGATACCAACATGTTTTCTCTGTGATTTCTATGATTTTATAATGGATCGTTTTCTCAAGGATTTTTTTCACATGGATCAATATTATTGACATATATAACTCTTATCTTATATAAAATATATATTGCATGGCCTATGTTTTTATGTGCCTGAATTCTCTTATGTTATGTTCATTCACTTTGATTATTTCATCATAACCTTATGGTCATATTATACTCACCATTGGTATTCAATTGTTAATAATTATTTTACCCTTATTGAGCCTTTGTGCTCACCCTTATTATTTTTCCTTTTACATGGGTTTTGAAGAATGTTTTTAAGTATGTAATACCTAAGTAGGTTTATAGATAATAAAAATATAGTGTGACATGGTGTATATTTTTATGAACTAGTTATTTAAGTATCTATGTTTCCATGTAAGATTTTATATTATTTATCTAATATTATAAACAAAAAATTCCTTGGGTATTTAAGTGATCCAATTTTTTGGTTTGATTTTATTTGTTTTTAAAGGATAAAATGGTTCCATGTTTATTGTCATCAAAACCTTAAATGTAAATATTGTATTTTATCACTGAATCTAAGATAATTGTTTCAGGTCTACTATAGTTGTTATTAGAGTAAGGGTTTAGTTGAATTTGGATATTAAGATGTTTTCAAGTGAAGGTCACTTAAGAGTTATGGATACCATCATGGGTTTATAAGATTATTGTTATAAATAAGTTCAATGGAATAAAAATCCATTTTTAGGTTTTATGTGATATTATTTTAAGGTGATTAATAATGTTTTGGGAGACATTTTATTGTATTAAGGTACATGTAACTCTTAGGTTTAACATGATGAATTATTTTAGAATAATGTTATTACTTTTTTGGGGATGTATGATTAAAGGTATGAGACAACTTTTTAGGTTAAGAAATTATTTAATATTGAGGTTATTAAGTTTAATTAAAATATAGGTCTTCTTAATTTTGGAATGATTTAATTTTAACATTGGGTGTTATTGTTGTATTTTTAAGATTAATGTATTATTTATTCATATGATGTTTTATTCATTTTGGGTATGATCTTATCATGTGCTAACCGTTTTGGTTTTGTTAAATAAAGGAAGAATAGATTTTTATCCTTTTATGAACCTCATGGTGAATCAATTGTTGATTATAGTGCTTTAATAATTAAATATTCATACACACCATTTTTAGTAAATGATGAGATAAAGGTGGAAAAATATTTGAAATAATCAATAAAAGGATGAAATTTCATTTATGGATTTGAAGAAAATAATGTAATTGTATTTCTTTATTTTATTAGTCTAGATGGTAAAGGAATTACTCAACTTTAAGAAAAGTATCTTGAAATAACAAATTTTATCCTATTTTTGTAATAGTGGGTTACCTATACCCAACTTGAATAGTACTTTTGATTACCATATCATGTATATAGTTAGATATACATGATGTACGCTTACCATTATAGTGTAGATATTTCTTCATCCGCTATTTAATGGTAATCTCCATAGATTAATTGTCGTATTAAAGGGTTATAAAAGATTCAATGATATAATGAGAAACTCAAGATACTATGATATTATTCTTAAACAAAGGTCATATGGTCTATAAATATCTTACTGATTAGACATAGTAGTTTTTTTCTATTAGGTGTTGGGGGATCATAAGAATTGATAATTATTCTCATGAAGTTCCAATTGGTGATTTATAGTAGTGAGACCATGAGGATAGACCTTCCAATAGGAACACCACATGTTTTGGTTGTCATTCATTGTTCCTATGTATATACATGTGTATTGTTCTCCTAACTTGAGATAATTACCAGTGTGTGTCATTTAATTGCATACTTTGATGCAAGTAAAAACCCATGATAATTAAATCGTGGTGAGGTAACTTGGGTTGGATGCATCATTGGTGGTATGACATTGGTTGAATGTTCAAGAAAGGATTTTTCACTTCCAAGTTTAAGGAAGTTATATATCTCAGGCCTGGATGATCAAGATGGTACTACCTTTATAAGTATTTGGACAAAGCAGTCGAAAGGTAAATTCATATCATTAGATCAACAAATAATAAATCAAGAAAAGGGTGATGACACAAGTCTGTTTCCTGCTTTATGAAATATTTAAAGATAGAGATTATATTATACAATGCATGTTCGTAGGTTGGTTTTCATTGCTATGAAATTACTTATTTCATTAGGGGCCTTGATAGGTGGTTAGAATCCACTCTTGGTCTGTGGATTTCATTCACTACTATCGAGATAAGGGCCCAGATGGTCACACACACAAAAGCATATTCAAGAATCTGTCATATCTAGTTGAATAGGTATATTGGACATAGTATATAAGGACCCGACCTTATTACATACATAATCTTGAATTTAGTCAAGAAAATACTTCATTTACATTAAGGATCTTTTCAAGTTTATATCTTTATATAATTGGGACATAATACATTCATAACATTACACATTGTTACAGAGTGGATACCATAAAAACAGTTTCCATTTCTTTTAAATTATAAAACATTAAAACTTAAAACATGACTCCTTGAAAATTCTTCAAAATTTAACATGGATTACATCTTTGTATTACTCATCCATTAACCTGTGAAAATAATTTAAAACTTGGGATGAGCACAAAATATCAGTAATGGATATAAAAAGAAGGGAAGAACACATTAGTCATATGAAATCATTTTCAAAAGACATACTTATCACCTGTATATATATATACTTACTTTGTGAAACATGAGATTTCCAAAATACATAAGAACATAAGTATCAAAATAAAGGTATCTTGGGGAATTACATACATAATATTGTAACCCTCTCGTCAACCTTATAATTTATAACCCTCACAGATACCTTATTATTTGTGTAACCATCGCAGTTACACTTGGAGTACCCATACGGCCGACCTCCAACTTACACATACCCAATGCATTGGATGGAGATATAGGTCCTACCATTCATTATAAAAAATTCCCAAGAACCAGAACATAATCATACAACATGAATAATTTCATAAAAACATTGCTTTTTAATTTTTTAAAATAGATTTGTAAAAGAGGATTTTAAAAGAAAATCCCCTTATAAATATCATAAAATTGAAGAGAGACATAATAGAGTAGATGGAGTATTATATATACTGTAAATAGACATAATTAAATATAATACAAGTTAAACCCATCACACAATCAATTTTAAATACCACATAAATAACATAGTAGAAGGTCAACCCAAAGAATGGAAATCGGGTTAGGAATTCCCTTACCTCAGGCTTGTCTTACTTCAAACTTGTTCAAACTTCCTATATAATGGTTAAAAGAGTGTTATTATTATTTTAAAAAAACATGTTCATGTTTATAACATCTTATATGATCATTAAATAACCTCATTTCACCCCTTAATTGTTAGTATTTTGTTCCTTACACTATTTTGGATGAGTTCCTTACATGATTTCCATGATTGGTTCATGGTTGATATTCTTGTCGATTGGAATTGAAACTATAGAATTGGAATGGACAGGTATTTAAAAAAATTCAGTATCATAATTTTTACCATTTATCAATTTGATGTTTTATATGAGGATGATTCATAAGTTAAAACATTAATGATGTTCGTTTAGATCATTTTAGTGGTTCTTTGATAATAACAACCTCATTTGGTCTTTATAAATTAAACCATGAGTAAAAAATAATTACAGAACCATGGATGAGACATAATAAATATATTATTACGTTTTTATACCATAAAAATGGTTTCATGACAAGACTTGATGGATTTAAAGAAAAATGAAATCACATCGTCCACGATGTTGGTAATTCGACACATCATGGAAAATGTTTTTAATTCCTTGAATAAGTGTGAGAGGAGAAGAAGAATGATGATGAATTTTCTATGAAAATGAGAACATCCAAGATATAAATTATTCCTAGATCTTTTATGCATATTGGTTAAGAGCATGTGAGGAAAAAAGAATAAAATAAAGGAATCTTGAAATAAAAGAAAACTTGAAAAATTTCTCACGAAAATTCAGCACCCTAATGGTGTCTCTTAAAAATTCATAAAAATAGTTTGATGAGAGAAGGGGAATATATCATCACCCTTACATAATATGGAATATAATGGGGAATATTAAATGAAATATCCCAACATAATCCAAAGTGAAAGGAAGAGAATTGCATAAAATGAAAGAAAAGAAAGAAAATAAAAGAGGATGTTTACCTCTTGATCTTTTCTCCTTGAGATCCTTCTTGAGGGATTTGGTTTTGGTCTTTTGGTGAGACTAGAAGCTATAGGACGTGGGAAAGATTCTTGGGTGGAGTATTGGGCAGAACTTAGGCATGTCTCAAGGCTTGAGAGGTGCGGTAAGAAGAGGAGAGTGTGGGTGGTATTTATAGTGGAGGAGAGGGGTTATTTTTCATTATTTTAATCATTATTATAATATTTTTGCCCAAGAATATGAATAATCTTAGTTCATGTGACCTAAAATAGTAATAATGTCATGTGAGTTCGAACGAAGTGGCCTTATATCACTTATGATGTCATAAATAGTGTTTTTTTACTGATAATTTGATTATACAGTATTTTATCGGATTTTACTATTCATAAAAAATTCAATAATTTCAGAAAAATCACAAAAATTTACCCTAACCATTTTCCAACATGTAGAATTCAAAAATAAAGTCCATTTTTTGAAAATAATTTTCTAAATATTATTAATTTAATTTTTAAATAAAATCATACTTAATTCAAAAATTAACCAATTCTAATTCTATAACTACTTCTATTTCACGATGAAAAATTAACCAAGATGTTATTATCTTAAATCCTTAAGAAAATAAAATAATAATAAAATTTACTATTCATTAGTGTCATATTACTATTAATATTACTATTCATAATGGTATGTTACTATTCACCAAAAAAACAAGTTGGTTCCAATAGACTCCAAATAATATACTGAACACAATAGTAGATTACAGTTTCTTGAAATTAAAAACATAGAAGTGGAAAAATTATGTTTTAAAGGCTAGTTATAATTATCTACTTAAAACAATTTCCATGAATTTCTATTTATTTTTAGAAAAACATGGGGTGTTACATAGTGGGCCCCACCAATGCGGTCTTAGTGTTGTCCAAGTTATTAATCATCGATAAATAAATAAATTGATATTATTCAAGTGAAGAATAATTATTATTGAATTTATTTAAAAAATATATTCATAAGTTAAGTAAATACGAGAAAATATTATTCGAACAAATATTATTTAACTATTCCAGGTTTGTTTAATATGAGCGGGAATTTTGATTCAAGATACATGACTCGGGTTTATCACGTGATATATATTTTATCTATTATAGGTATATGATAAAATAATAAATAATATTCTCATAGTTTAGTTCGTCATAATAATTTATTTTTGTGTATATTTATTAAATAGGGGTCGGGGAACCCTACCGGGTATTTTGAACATCCACTATAAATAGAGAGAGTGGATCTCACACAATAGACTATTCATTTATTTTTGAATGAGAGCCTCTCTATCCACCCACTTTCTAGAGAGAGAGTCTCTCTCTCCAAGTGATGATCCAAGAATGTTTTCAAGCATCGAAGGCAGAGTATCATGGTGATAGTCAAGATGTTGAAGGTGTCATCAAATCTCTGTGCTAGCATCTGGAATTTGATGATCAACGTTCTAGTGTATGTTTGAAGCATGTGTGGATGATCTAGAGAGATTATGATTCAAATACTTCATGAAATGATCACCGGCGACAAGCAGATGCCAACCACAACTTCAAATATGGAAAGGTATGTTTCCAGTTTACATTTTTATGCTTTAAATTATTTTCATGAGATCCTCAGGCCATACCAAGGCTCGAATCATCAGAGACGGCAAGCCACGTCATCTCTATGATGATAATTTTTAAAATCCCTGACCCACTGGCTTCCACTGCCACCCCAGTACCTCAATTGGTATCATAGAAATCATGTAAATTTTCTGTTCCTAGAAAATTAAATTTCTTTAAACTTAAGTAGAGCGTTTAATTTTGGTCCTAATGGTTCTAACCAAGAGTCGATCTGAGGTCGGATGACCAAGTTATGGTAATCTGAAAACAAATTTATGGATCATTTGTGGTTTGTTCACCGGCATTATTTTTGAAGAACTTCTATGGTTTTCTCCATTCCACCGGTTATTGTAGATTTTTTATATTAATAATTATTATAATTGTCATTTTATTATTTATTATAATAATTGATAATCATTATAATTTTATTATAATGAGAATAATTATTTTATTATTATAATAATAATAAATTAAAATTCTTAGTTCAATAGCCTTAGAAATTTTTATGAAACAAACCAAAGGGGTGGGGATGCTATGAAATTATCCACATAGTCAATTTTGAGTTAATTTGGCAGTTATTTTTCTTCTCTACACAAAAATAAAACCCATAATTCAAAGGGGTTTGGTCAACTTTCAAAAAAATGGCCCATATATTTTTTCAAAGGGGGTAGCCCGACCCCGTGAACCACTATGTGGACCCAAAATGGGTCTGGGTGGGTGTGTCCAATCAGGTACAGATTTGGGTGCACCTGCCAAGCCCGGAATAGCTATACATGGGCTTTTCATGGCCCGCTATAGGTCTGAACGAGTTCAGTGCGACCTATAATGAGTCATTATGGGTGTTTCAGGGCCCGAGTTAATTAAATTAAATTAATTAATTAATTTCATTTCATAATTAAATTAAACTAATTAAAATGTTGATTTTTATTTAAAATAATAATTTTAATACCCAGGTAATAACTAATTTAATTTTGGAATTAAATTAAATTAATTAGTTGATTTAATTTTTGGAATTAAAAATAAATTAACTTCTGGACAAATATAATTAAATTATTTTAATTTAATAAATTCAATTAATTTAAATAAAATACCCACATACTTTAATTTATTGCAATTTAATTTTATCGCGCTTTTACTTTACCCGCCAACTGGTATTGAGCACTGACTTGTGTATGTATGCTTTATTTTATTTAATTAATTATTTTAATTACATGTGATGATTTAAAATAATTAATTAATTTATATGGTATGTGTGTCGCCTTTTTTAGTCAATATGTTTAAGGGTTTGTGTGTCCATCATGGTTTGTGTGTAAAGTGCACCCCTAGTCCCCCTTGCATACAAGCGAGTATTCTTGTACATTGACAAAGACAATGTATAGCGTAGACCCCTCCAAGACAAGGTGGTATTCCATGGCGAGGATGGTGTAAGATATTGGAAATTCTGAGTCGTGGCAGTACTCTAGACAAGACTTGGACCCCAACAAGAAGAGGCGGTAATCCATACATGACGTAGAACTTTCCAAGTTGAAGCGGTACTCTAGACGATCAGTGGACATACTGAATAGGGGACGATATGCATCAAGAGTCAATCTAAGACTCTAGTATGATACTCCTTAGTTGTTTATAGATACTCAAGACCAGTTGGGCAGTTGTTTACCTTTATAAATTTAATTATTATTTTATACATTTTATGAAAGCAGGAAAATATATAAAATAATAAATAATAAAATTCATAAATAAGTGATGTATTTTTTCTATTAATGTTCAGTTGTGAGCGTGACAATATAGATGAACAAGATTAATAGAAATGGATTATGTTTATTTCGAGAAAAATACAAAAACCCTCAAAGAAATATTAAGTCATTACAGCCTTCCATCATTCAAATTTGAGAAAAATCGAGTGTTTGGGGTGGTCGTCATGCCAAAGATGAGAGAACCTATTACTATCTAGGAGTTCTTATGTGAGTGGTGGGTTGGATTGGCTAAAGATGTAGTAAGGATTAGACATAGATAACTTTCTATGATTTTAGAGTCAATCATTGAGTAAATCAAATTATGATTTTAGAAGATAAGAATTCACTCAACAGATCAAAGAATCACGATTTAATGTGGTTGGATAGTTAAACGTCTACCATAAACCCTATGAGTAATGGCATATCCATTACTTATTGACTATGAGGGGAGGCTCAATATATTCTGTCGACTAGAATACTCAAGTGATAGGGTATTCTGAATATAGTATAGATAGTTCCTAGAATTTGATAAAATAGTGGGAGACATTTAATGATTTAATAATTAATCAATAATGTCTAAATTCGTAATCAGGAAAAAAATACCATCTTCTAGAAATTTATTTTTTGTTGAAAATGGAATTTAATTCAACAAAATACACTATGATTATAATTATAAGAATTTAATGTCCTATCAAGCATGAATTTCTAAGTGTAGTACATGTGCTTGTGTATAATACTACTATATCGAAAATTCATGATGTTGGTATCCTTATACCTATTAAGCCACCTTAGGAAGCAGGGGTATAAAGTTTCTTTACATGAGACACATGTATGATCAATATTGTGGATATGTCATAATGCTTTCACCAAAATCTGATTCTAGTTGTAGGAACATCATTAGGAATAGAGGATAATTACACATGTAGTCTCATCTCTACGAAGTTTATGAGGAGAAAGTGAAGCACGATATGAATGTGATCATCACACTGGTTATTTTTAAATTGGAAGGAATATTATTATCTTTCACATAATCCCATTATTACACCCAATTACTCCAGTTTCATTTAAGATTAATGAACATGATGGATAAAATGATTTATTACCTTTTAGGTAAGGTTCTCTAAGAAAATAATAACTAAATACATTTTAATCTTTAATTACTATGGTAAAAAAGTTAAAAGGAAAGGTGAAAAGGGCCAATTAAAAGTTCAATTCAAAAATCACATTTTCAACTCCCTTCAATGAAATTATGTTGGTTATTAAACAGGGGGTTACTTGCATCACATAACTTGAAATAAATTTTATAGAAGTTTAATCGCAATAATCTTAATTAAAGGAGCATGTTACCTGCTTCTTCTTTAGTGAATATTATTAAATTAAATGTAATGTTTCGGTCATACATGGGTATTTAAAAAAATATTCCTTTCACATATGTGTATGGAAATACAATAACCAAGTAATTAATAGAAATATTAAAAGAAGTAAGATGTATTCTCTAAGCAGGTGAGAAAGGGTGATTCTTAAGTCAGTAGTGAGAAACACATAACTTATAATTTCCTAGTTGATGATTTATGTCAATATATTATTGAGTATAAACAAAAAAAATATCTCATGTGTCCATTGAACACTAGGAGATGTTATTTTAGGTTTAGAAATAAATTTTTTTTGTGGTTTCTCATACTCAATTAATTTTTCAGTGATACTTGATTCATAGGAAATAAGTGATGAATATAAATTGTAATACTAATACCCAGTTGTGGAAAGATAATTCTTTGTCAATAAAAATTAAAAGAGTATGTTAAAGATATACCCAGCTTAGTATTTATACTTAGTATAGATGAACACCTTTGGTATTATCAAAATATTTATTTTTGGAAAAATAAACCTTTAAAAAATAAAGGTACACCACAAAGTTTTAAAAATTAGTTCAGAAAGAGAGCTTGAACTATTCCAAGGGTAAGATAGTGGTAAAGATACTTCATACAATTTCTTTAAGTTATATAATGAATTTGATAGTGAAGTATAAGAATGGTCAGAATATATTATTTTCTTTGGGTCGGCATGCCAAAGAATATCTTGACCAAGCATTCATCGATCAAAATAATATTTCATAGAGTAATTCCAAAATGCACATTACCTTACCTGTATCATGACATTAATGTTAATAAAGAGGATCGATGATAAATATTACATGTTAACATTGATAAAAAAATGTAGCATGGACAAATTACTAAAAGCGCATTTTATACACCAGTATCGTGTGGTAAGTATTATCAATGTTTCCACTTACAAGAACTTCAATTATATTTTAATATGTTCTTTTCAAATAATAGTGATATCCCATAACTGTTGGATTTGGTTCCCTAGAACTATCTTATTTTTACTTTATGATAAACATGTATTCATTGTTTTTAATTTTAGTAAACTACTTATCACATCATGATCATTCTTATGTGTGACATAGTATGTGATAATGTCCTAAGAGTATCTTTTTCACAAAAGGTCATAGTAGTTACTCACTATGATGGGAACTCAGAAGTGCTATGACACTATTCTTGAATATATTTATAAGAGTTGGTGCCCTATAACCAACTGGTTTTACTTTGATTACATGGATATTTAATGTATTATTACATATTGTTCATTGTTCTGCATGATTATGATGTAATAATGTCCTAAAGTATTTGTTGCATTGATAAGGTCATGGAAGTTCCCCACTATGATGAGAACCTTGAAATTCTATAACAATATTCTTAAATATAGTTCTACGTTTGGATGACATGCTATGATGGGACACATAGAATGCATACCATTAATTGTGAGTACCCATAAGCAGATGAGAATTCTTCTCATGAAGTTCTCACTTGGTAATCTCCAAGATAAGAGATTATGAGAACAGACTCTCTAATAGGAATTCCACATGTTTTGGTGTCAACAGATATTTCTATCTGCAAGTGTGTGTAATGATCCTTAGACTTTAATATTATCATTAATACTTGTCACGACTTACGCACTTTGATTTACTGATGAAAACCACCAAGTAAACAGTTGGTGAGAAGTTGGGTACGTTGGATGCATCATGAGTGGCATGTTATTAATGGATAATTCGAGGAAGAATTGGTCCCTTCCATTTATGGAAGTTGATATCTCTACCCTTTTATTGAAATAGAACCATCGCGCGAAATTCCATGGCCATGGTGTAATGACGAGTTTATTTCAGGTAATCAAAGAACTATGTATCAAGCATAAAATTTGATGACATAGTCATGAAACATGCTTGATGAGATATTACGAAAAATGGATTATATTACATAGTGAGCATTCATATGTGTATGTCATTGTTGCGACTTTACGTTCTTTCTCTTGGGTGCCTTGACTCATTGCTAGATAGTACTCTTGGACTTTAGGCAAGCCTGCCTAATGCCAATGAAAAAGAATCCTAGAGGGTCACACACTAAGTGTTTTTTGTGGTCTTAGTTAAATTCTATTTGAATTTGATGAATGAAATAAATATTATTCTCAACACTGTGGAATAATTTTATTCAAGTTAAAATGATCGCATAAATTAAATTAAATTAAATTATTTATTTTATTGAACATTTAATAAATATTTATTTACTATTTTGTAGATAAAATATTTATTTAAGAGAATAAATTATTTATTTATTTATTCAGGTGTTCAATAAATGGAAGTGGAGTTCGATCGGACCAATGTTGGTCTGATAGTAAAATAATTATTTGCGAGATGGTAAATAATTATTTAACTATTTGGCACAAATTAAAATAATGCTGCTATTATTTTGTGATACGGAATTTTATTTATAATTTTGTTTTGCGTAATTCGACACACCATAAATAATGACACAGTATTATTATTAAATGCATGGGTTTTCTCTAAATTAATGAATGTATTTAATTGTTGTTATTCAGTTAAATATTGTAACTAAAATTCCATGTATATAAATAGGAAAGTATGCTGATTATGCTATACACCACACCACACGCCTGATGAATTGAAAATTGTTGAGCCAAACAATTTCTCTCTCGAATCCTCTTCTCTCCCCTATCAAGAATGAGAGATGTTCTTCAAGGCTGAAGAACATGCGATCAAGAACGACTGACACAAGACACTCGATTTCTTGTGCTAGCACCCGGAGAACGAGTGGTGTCGATCAGAGGCCATAAGAGCACATGTGGATCACCGATAGAGGGATTCTAGTTTGTATCCTTACAAGTGCAACGAGATAATCCGGAAGGGTCATTCTGGATGATCAACGTCATCAATAAAGAAAAATACCAAATATCCAGGTATTATTTTTTCTTTAGGAAATTAATTAAATTAATTATAAACATTATGTGCAAGATCCTCTCTAAAGGTTTCTGGCCTCTTTCTTCTTTATCTAAATATTTGATTATATTCCGTGGAGATTGGCGCTCATCATCGTATTGATCCCAAAATAATCATTGATCATGGAAAAAATCAAAATTGGGTGTCGTCCCAACCACGCTTCTGCTGCACTCGAAACCTTAAAGTGGTATCAGAGGGGTTATATCGTAGTTTATAATTATTTAATTATTCCGTTGATGAATTACACATTTAATAATTTAGTTGTTTCAATTCAAGTTAATCATTCTGGAAATCTAAATCTCGAGATCTATTCCTCCTCTTTCATTTTTTGTTCACCTTACAGAAATGATATTTTATTTTAATTTTGAATAAAATAAAATAGAGGATCTCATCTAGAGGTGCCAAAGCTTCTTGTCCATACAACACCAGAACACACGACGTGTATTCGGCAGTACACGCCCTGTAGTCAACATTCAATGCATCAGACTGGTCCACCAAACCAATCCGTGTGTTAGAGTCTTTCTAAGTCTTAAATGACTCCATGTGTTGACCATGAAAAGGTGGAATGCGGTTTCCGGATTACACACCATTTGGTCTAATGGACACGGCATGTATTCCCTTCGGGTTAGGGTTGGACTGTATACCCTGTACACGGCTTGCCCGGCTGAAGACTGTGTAACAAAGAACTACACGGCGTGTGGCCCACTAGTCACACCCTGTACTCCGAAGATTTCTGAAGTATACTCACATGTCGTTTCCCTATGTGTTTAATTCGGATAGACGGTGAAAAATAGTACATGCCATGTAGTTAGAACTATACGTCATGTACTCATCCAAATTACACAGATTTATTAAAACTTATTATTATATTATACAAACCCTTGAGACGTGTACCATCGTGTAGGCGTAATGATGAGGCACAACACGTGATAGCTGTTTTATATATATGTGTTTAATTTAACATCTGCGTAATGTTCATTTCTAATAATTGGGTAGTTATGAATAGGAATTCACCAGGTTGCCTCTAAGGTACAAGTTACGTACAAAGATAATTTTAAATGAATTTATTTGTTTAAAATTATGATGATAATCTCAAGGAAATTCAGAAAAGGGTTTAAGATAAAAGAAATGATTAATTAAAGATGATAATTAATTGATTCGAGCATGATTTATCTTAAACAAAAACCATTAAATAATTGATTGCTAGTTTTATTTATGCGTAAATATCATTTCATGTAGGGATGA
The DNA here is from genome assembly GCA_963277665.1 of Viscum album. Lineage (NCBI taxonomy): Eukaryota > Viridiplantae > Streptophyta > Magnoliopsida > Santalales > Viscaceae > Viscum > Viscum album. Next base: position 151,981,516 of record OY728125.1, read on the forward strand.
TCATGATATAGACCAAGACCTTTGTATGTGGATGGTTTCTTGTAATTTATTTATTTGAATTAAATTTGTTGGTATGCGATCCTTCTCCTCATTAATATGCAGGGCATGCGTGCCCAAGGTTTCTTTTATATAAAACCCCTTTTTACCCCTCACCTACATGTGACTTAAAAAGGGAATATGTAATGGATAGAACTCCCAAGCTAGTGTAGGTGGTTCAAGATGGAGTTGTGGTGAAACCAATCCCAGGAGATACAGAGGTGGACAGGAGGAAGTTGTAAACATGAACCCAAAAGGTTCAAGGTGTTTCTCCCCAAGGTCAGGGTTAGTTTATCAACATCATCTTTCATGGAAGGTGTCTATATGATGCAACCAGAAAGGGATGATGATTCCATAGGATGCTAATAAGGGTTTTAAGTTACTAAAATACAGTTCGGGATTAAAGTAATAAGCAAGATCTTAGAACATCAATTTGGAATGAATCTTTTCCATGTGTCTACTAGAGGTTAGTGGGAGCACCTTTTCTTTCCAACTGAAATATGCTCAGCAGCATATGGAAAACATATATTTTTCTTACAAGTAGTTAAGACTGGGATGAATGTAATTCCTTAACGATTGACTTAAATTAGAAACCTAAGTTATAGGGAATAGGGTCTAACAAGGTATATCTAATGGTTTCTTAGACCTAGTCAATCATATATATAGTGACACAGCACTGAAAAATAAAAGTTGAAACAATTCTAGAGAGAATTTTTGCTAGTGAAACATGTCATAAATCCCTCGAAGAAGACATTAATGGGCATAGGAGGAGATCGGGGTGATGAATTGAGTTCCATACACTTTAGTGATGGATAAATAATAAATGTCTTAATATGTACAAGATATGATATATCCAACATATAATTTATGGTAGGAAAATATAATTTATATCTAGGATAACTACAAGTAGAGAAGTCAGTATTATCGAATTGTACTTAGGAAAGTACAAAACATATATATACCTGTTAAGTGGATAAGAAAGGATACTAGATTTGGGGGGGTTATTCTTCCTTTAGATCAATTTTATCGAGTATTGCATTTAGGCTAAGGTGATGAGAGATAAAAGATCATAAAATCTAGTTTTATCCATACCTACAAAACTGAGTACGTTGCATCTTCTAAGGAAACTAAGAAGAGATTATAAAATTCAATGATTTGTTCTAGTTCTTGGAATCTCACTTACCAATTAAAGCATTATCATTTTGATAATTATATTACTGGTACTATCCAAGTTGTCATGTTTTGACAGTTGACAAAAGGGATACACTTGGGGTTTACCATCTCTTGAGAAGTTTTACTCAATGATATGAGGTCGCAAATAGAAGAGTACCCACGTAGTGGAAACATGGTAGACCCATCAACTAAAGTCATAACTCAGAATAATCATGATCTTTATCATGTGAGATCTAATAAGGTTTGTTAGCAAGTTGGCTCTAACACATGGGGGAGTGTTGTAATAGTGGGTTCCCTATGCCCAACTTGAATAGTACTTTTGATTACTTTGTCATGTATACAGTTAGATATACATTATGTACACTTACCATTATAGTGTAGATATTTCTTCATCCACTATTTAATGGTAATGTCCATAGATTAATTATCATATCAAAATGTTATCGAAGATCCCATACTATAATGAAAACCATACTATGACATTATTCATAAACAAAGGTCCTATGGTCTAAATACATTACACTGACTATACATAGTAGATGTTTTAATATCAGGTGTTGGGTGCTCATAAGCACTGATACTTCTTCTCATGAAGTTTTCACTTGGTGATATCTAGTAGTGAGATCATGGAGACAGACCCGCCAATAGGAACACCACATGTTTTGGGTGTAATTGGTTGTTCCTATCCACAAACATGTGTATTGGTATCCTGACATGAGATCATTTCTAGTGTGTTTCATTTGATCACGTACTTTTATGAAAGTAAAAAATCTTGATAATGAAATCATGGTGAGGTCGATTATGTTGGGTGCATCATTAGTGGTACGACATTGGTTGAATGGTCAAGAAATGATTGGTCGCTTCCAAGTTAAGGAAGTAATATATCTCAGTCTAGGTTGATTAGGATAGTACTAAAATTATAAGTCTTTGGACAAAGAAGTTGAAAGGTAAATTCATCTGGGAATATCGTCTAATAATAAATCAAGAAAAGGGTGATGACACAAGTGTGTGTCCTACTTTATAAGATATTTAAAAACAAAGAGATTATATTACACAGTGATTGTTCATAGGTTGTTTGGAATTACTATGAATTTCCTTATTTATTTAGGGTCTTGATGTGTTGCTAGACTCCACTCTTAGTCTATGGATTTTATTCACTACTATCAAGATAAGGGCTTAGAGGGTTACACACAATAGAGTATTCAATAATACACCCTATTCAGTTGAATAGGTATATTGGACAAAGTGGGTCTCACCACAGGGGTCCGAGTATTTCCCAAGTGATCGATCACTAATAAATAAATAAATTCGTATTATTCAAGTTAAGAATAATTTTTTTGAATTTATTTATTAAAATTATTTACAAGTTAAGTAAATATGAGAAAATATTATTTGAAAAAATATTATTTTTATATTCGAGGTTTTTTAATATTAGCTGGAATTTCAAGTCAAGTTAAATGACTTGGGTTTATCATGTAATATATATTTTATATATTGTAGGTATGTGATAAAATAATAATCAATATGGATGCAGTCTAGTTCATCATAATTATTAATTTAGAGTATGTTTATTAAATGTGGGTCGGGGAACCCTACCTGGTATTTTGAACATCCACTATAAATATAGAGAGTGGCTCTCACACAATGAAATATTCATTCGTTTTTGAATGGGAGCCATGCTCTCCTCCTGCTTTCTAGAGAGGGTCTCTCTCTCTCTCTCTGAGCGATGGTCCAAAAATTTCTTCAAGCATTGAAGGCATGGGATCATGGGGATCATCGGGATGTTGAAGGTGTCATCAGATCCCCACGCTAGCACCTATAATTCAATGATCGATGTTTTAATAGATTTTGAAGTGTCTGTGGATGCTCTAGATAGATTCATATTCAGATCCTTCATACAATGATCATCGGTGACAAGTAGATATTGACCACATATTTAGATCTGAAAATGTATGTTTTCAATTTACATTATCTGGATTTTAATAATTTACAAGAGATCCTCAAACCGCACCGGGGCTCAAATCATTGTAAATGAAAAGTATCGTCATCTCGATGATGAAAATTTTTAAAACTCCTATCCCAATGACTTCCACTGCAACCCTGTTACCTTCACATATTACCTTAATTTGTGATTAATTTATCATATTTTTCACACCACATTGGTTTATGGTTTTTTGTTCATCGACTTTCTCATGACCATTCACATTCTTTTGACCAATGTTCTCTTTCACTCTCTATTTTTTTGAAATGGTTGAGGGTTAAGAGTTGTTTCATGATGAAAAAACAAAACATGGTAGATTACTCCACCAACACACATTGTTATGTGGGAGTGGATTGGATGATAAGCTCCATCACACCTATCTCTCTTTTGAGATGCCCTCTCGATAGTGCATGCGAAGACACCTACACAGTCAACCTGATGTGAATCAAAACTATACAAAATTAATAGTGTAAAAGAATAGAAAGGTTCACATCCATCTAAATGAACATATGGATGATGATGGGTGTCATCACACCCATACCTCTTTCAAGGTCACCCACCCGAACTTAGTTTAAGGATGAAACAATGACATCGAGATGCAACGTGGTAGACTCTAGTGATCACATAGTCATCATCAACCAATCAAACAAACAAGATCAAAACACCTCTAGACATCTACTGTCTAATTATAAAACCCATCACTAACACCGATGAAAAAAAGAAAAACTAAATAAGAGTAACCACACCATCACCGTGCACTGCATCCATCAAAAATGATATCCCCACATCGGGAATCTACCTTTGAGCATCGTCACCAGAAGAACCAGAACAACACCCTCTAAGAGCCTACTGCCATGCTATCCGGTTGAAGCTCTATCTCTGATATGTAAACTCTGAAGTAGGTGAGAAGCGCATCACAGATCCAAATCTCCCTGGAGTTACTGATAAGAGCATCATAGAGGCCAATATCACAAAAGTAGAAACGAAGTACATCGTGAATCAAAATCACACCAGAGCAGCCGAAAAGTGCTTCATGAAGCCAAGTCTCACCGGAGCATCTGAGGAGCGCATCATAGTGCCAAAAGATCAGGGGGAGAGGAAAACAAACCAAGAAAACTATAGGAAAATGCCAATGGAAGCACTAGGAATAGGAAGTTTAAGAAGAAAATATCAGGGAGGGAGAAGAGAAATGTGATGGCATTGACATAAACAAAAGCACCTGTAAAGAAAAGCTACTCCACCACTAACAAAACCCCATAAAACAACTAGTCCCATCAACTCAACCAGAAAACTAAAACAATTCCCTAGATTAAAAATAAGATAGTAGCATCTCCCATTCTAGAAGAAGTCATTGAGAAACCTATCCCCCAACTCTAAAAATTACACTCCATCGATACCAGCATAAAGCCAACACTAACCCACCATCCATTGTGCACAATGTCATTGCCTCAAACTAGACAACTTTTTCATTATGTTTTGTGTTTTTATATAAAATTAATTTATTCCACTTATAGAGATTGAATATTTATAATTGGATTCAAAATTTGGAATCAAGAGGTTCACATTTTCAAAATATCTCCCTTTTATTTTTGTTCATTATTAATAGTAACTATGGTAAATATTTATAACCATAATAAAGGGGAAATTAGGTAATTAAGGTTATAAATAATGTGATAAAGGCTAGAAATAACCATAACATTTGAAATTAATTTATTTTATGAATGTTTTTAGAAAATAACCATCCAATATTATAATTTATGTATTTTTTTCATTGTTCTTTTAAAATGTATTATATATTATTTTAAGAAGATAAAAACACAAAATGTTACTCTATTTCTTTTAAATTTCTCTTATATTTTCACATAGGGATAAAAATAAGTTATGAATGAATATTAAAGTTTATTTTGAGAATAATTTTTTTTTTATGATAGTAATTTATTTTAAATTTTTAGTGATTAGATAACTCCCTTTAATGATTATGCAATTTCGATATAGTGCTTGTGAAATTAGTAGAAAAATAAAGTAAATGATTTTATGTACTCTATAAGTAATTTTTTTGGGTGAGTTATGGCGTACCATGAATTTTATAGATATATATAACATATTAAGGTTTTTTTAAAATTTTATATTTAAATTCCATTATTATGTTGATAACTTTAATGTCAATGTAAATGAATAGTTCCAAAATTTACATTAATGATATTTTATAAAAAAAATAATTTATTAATTGATTTAAAATTAAAAAAATACTATATTCAGATAATTGAATGAGGTATAGTTTAAAATATCAACCATTTCCATTCATGGGTCACTTTTTCTTTTATAGTATCTTTCATGAACCCTAAAGAGTAAAACACTTTGATATCATGATAATCATGAAAAGGGTTAATAGGGAGTCAAAACAAAGAGATAAGGGTGAAACATCACCTAAAATGTAAAACTTTTATTGGATGAGATTATCTAGACTCATACTCATCTTATAATATATATATAATTTTTTTTTACCAATTTCCCATTAATATTGATTTATATTAATTTAATAATTTATTTAATTCAAAGAGTGCCCCTTCCCTCACTTTTAAAATAGAACCTTCTCTCCTCTCGTACTCACACCATTTGAGCACTATATATCAAAAAATACCTACCAAAATGATTTCCCAAAATCCCTACCTATTTCATAGGGGTATTATTTTTAGAATAATTCTAACCTTATAGGGATTAATTTATAAAGAAAAGGTAATTTTTATAAAGAATATATATATCTTTTATCTAAATGTTTAATTTTTATATTATCTTATTCTTACTTCAAAACAATTATAACCATTTCTATATAAAAACATATACCATATATATATATATATATATATATTATTTTTATTTCATAGCCTTTATCCATCTCCTCTTCCATCAAATGGTAAATGAATCCATCATTCGTGTGTATGACAGACTACCGCCTTGATAACTGATGTAATTTATTTTCCTTCACCGTCTCTCATGGATTTTTATAATAATGGATTTAATGTATATATATGATATTAATTAAATAATTATAATTTATTCAATAACATATATCATCTATTTTATTATGTTTTTATCCATTGAAAATTGATAACATCGCTCATGCGTGTGTATGGATTACTTCCTCCATAAATTGATGTGATTCATTTTTTATCACCATCTCACATGGATGGTATATATAAATGTATTTAAATAGGTAATATGATATATATTATATAATCATAATTATGGAAAGATAAAATTATACTAACCTTATTTTCCTCATATTCTTTGGAAAATGGAAACGTTACTCATGTGTACGTATGACCCACCATCTCCATGATTGTAACAAGATTAATTTTTCGTAAACAATATAAATATTTTGTTATAAAATTATAATTAACATAAAATTGGTAATTATTTTATTATTATTATTTTGGATATTATGGAACATAGATAACTCCAACCATGGTCAACACACTAAAGTCATTTTGATCTTATGAACCAAATATCCTCAGAACACCCGATACAGATTTAACTAATTAAGTAATTAAATATGTAATTAAAAGAAATGAAATAAATGGTTTTATGATAAGATATTAATCATGTAAATGGTTATTAATAAATAAAAAATTGATATACTTTTACTATACATCTATTAAAGGACATACATAGCATATATGGACTTGAGGTAAGGGATTTCGTCTCAATTTCCCTTCATTGAGGAATGTTTTAATTTTACACACATAATTCATTTTATAGGGAGTATATAATTACCCCTTAACATGTTATATTATGAATCATTCATACATAACATTATTTTAAGTTATAATTCAAAATATTTTGTCAAACTGGATTAGACTTGAATATTACCAAGTGTTAAGGGGTTTTTTAACTCAATTTCCTTTCATTGGGATATATCACTTATTCATTGATTATATATTATTCCAATATTAGGTTTAAAATGAAATGTTATTGAAAAAAATTTATTTAAACTTTTTTTGTTTAAATATTTTACACATAATCACTCTATTGATTGATTCTCTATTTAATGATTTGATCCGGTAAGGGTTGTTCATCTCAAATTTTCTTTCTTTGGGACTCATGTTTATTTTTTGAACCTATTATATTTTTTGAGGTTTATATACTTCCCTTTTAAATTTTATATCATGGATATCATTATATTCATGGTATTTAAATTTTTATTAGAATTAATTTCTTCCATGGTCTTAAGATTAAAAATTTACCAAAACGATAATAATTTTTATGATATAATCTCATTTTATTTTTTGATTTTCTATGTTAAAAGTTCATTGAGTAATATATAATGTTCTTATTTTATTGGAAAAAAATATCTTATTTTATGTTATGGTAATAAATTTGGTTTACATCTTTAGTTTTCATTTCCTCCCATTAATGATTAAAATAACATCAAGAAATTTGTTTGTAAGTGATACTGATCTTGTATCTTCTTTTAGAGGGGACATTTTTCTCTTATATATCCTTATTTTTTAAAATATTTTCAAGTGTTTTATTTTATAATAATAAATTATTAACTAAATTTATTTTACATGATCATTAACCTTCTTTTAATATGTTTTAAAAGGAAATTTCTAAATGTTTTGTATATGGGTAACTTTTGGATTTCTTTAAAAAAGTTTAAAAAGAATGTTTTTAATGTTTAGGACATGAATGGATTTTCCCACCATCATGACCATTAATTGATTTGAATATTATTTTATATTTTTCAAAGGATACTTTAAAATAAAATTACATTCACAATTTTTTTGTAATTTTTATTTTTTAAAATTTATTTTATAAATAAAAAATGTATTTTCCTCAAGAATATTTTTAATTATATCTTAATGGTATTTATATTAATTAATGACAAAAACCCTTGAAGTTACTTATGATTCAGTTGGTATATATTTTAATGATACCATCCTATCTCTTTATCTAGATTGATTATGATTTTTTTTTCAAATAGATTTTCTTGAAACCTGTTTCTTTTCCCAGGGTAATTCAAGCTATGAAAGAACAATGGTTATTCTTTTATTGAAATGTGAAATATTATAATAATTTTATCTTGATATGGTACTTGTATATTTTTTATAAAAGTAATATTGGGGAGTAAACCTAAATTCTTAAGGGAAATTGTCCACTATGTTATTGGTGGGTCTGTTATAACCCTCCAATGCACTGGGTAGTGATGAAAGAGTTAAATGAATTGAAGTATATCATAAGAGAAATTGGAGATAACCTATTAAAAAGACATTTCTAAGATATTATGCCCATTAACAAAGTATGGTTATCCCATCTATAAGATATCTTGTAAGTTTTGCATGAATATGATGTTCCAAGATAAAAAATTGGTTTATCTTACCTTTTTATATGTTTCTATTAGATCATTTTCTCAATGATTGTTTTTACATGGCTCATCATTATTGACTTATATGAATCTTGTATTATGTTAAGGATTTATTAAATGATCTATTTTTTATGGGTATTAATTCTATTATGTTATTCTCATGTACTTTTATTATGTCATCATACTTGTATGGTCATCCTATACTCACTAATGAAATTCAATTATTAATGCTTATGTTTACCCTTAAGGAAATTTTGATCTCACCCTTCTTATGGATACTTTTACCAATGTTGTGAAGAAATATTTTTTAAGTATGTTATTCCTAAGAAGGTTACTATATGTGAAGAACCTAGTGATAGATGATGTATATTTTATGAACTTTGTATTTATGTATCTAAGTTTCTATGTAAGATTTTTTCAAAATTATCCAAAAAAACCTAACTTAAACAGTCCTTGGGAATGTAAGTGATCTAATTTTTCAGTTTAATGTTATATGTTTTGAAGGGTTAAAATTGGGTCATGTTTATTGGTATAAATCCTAAAATTTAAATATTATGTTTTAAAACAATATTTGAGATCATGGTTTTGGAGATGTTATAAAAACATTATTTTGAACTCATAAATTCTATTTGTTAATATTTTAGTACTTAAGAAATATTTTATTAGAATTTAAAAACTTATTTCATTTGTTTATTTTAATTAAATATTTACATGGTGAAATTTGATTTTGGATTGATTATAAATCAACATAAAATTTATTTTTTTATAATAAATTAATTAATATCCTAAAAATAAGTAACCATCAAAAATTTATATTAAACATAAATTTAAAGCTTTAAAACATTAATTTAATTGAAATTAATTTTATTTATTATGTGTGTTTAATTCAAAGTTAAATTTTATAATATTTATAAAATTAATTAGGATAAATGGACACCAAATTCAGAATCATCATGTCATAATTTGGTATTAAGGGTTTACTTATATATCTTGTAATAAAAAATTGACATGATTAATATTTAATTAAGAGTTATAAGGGTTTTAACGAATAATCTAACATATATATATATATTCTAAATTATAATGAAAAATAAAATTTATATAAAAAAATTAGGTTTTAATTTATTAACTAAATGTCTTAACAACATTTCCTTACTTAACTAACCTAACGTTTATGATTTTTCATGAAAAGGTCCCTATTCTTCACTTATAAAAGGGGGATCACTTACTCCCTTTCAATACTCCACTAATATTTAAGAATTTCCATAAAACACAACCAAACTATCCTCTAATAATATTCATTTAAATACCCTAATTAACCTGGTCACCACATATCATTCTAATACTGTCAAATCTAAGGCCTTTATCATAAGAAAGTACAAGGTCTCAATATAGGTATCACATCTTTCTCAATGTTTATTTGTTATTATTTAATTTCTAAAACAACCATAAACATATTATAATAACAACATAATAACCATTATTTTATTTAAATGTTATTATAATAATCATATAACTTTCATTTTTTCAATCACATTTATAATAAAAAGTAAGAATCATTGTTAGTACATGTGCACGGATTATCGCCCCCATGAAGTGACACTTTCAGGTTTTTCATCAACAACCCTTATGGATGGTATTAATAATTGTATTAATAAATAAATATTATTTATATAATGTATTTATGATTTTGAAATGATCACTTACTATCCAAATTCACCCCTATCATTCACGGAGTAACGAAAATACCAATCATGTGTTCTCTAGGATATAACCTTCACACAACGACATGTTTTTTTCATGACCACCCATCATTGATGAATTTAAAATTTGATTTATTAGATAAAAAAAATTATGCTATTAATATTATTTAATTGTAATATATGACAATATTTAGGTAATAAAAATAATGAAAATGATAAATTATTATAGCAACTTTAACCTCCTTAAATGGACTTAATATGAAACTGCTATTAATTTAGATATTTTTGGGATAATATTTGAAATTATATAAGTATTTTTATAATGGAATAATAAACGAAATAATACTCCAAAATTTTGGATATCCTGAAGTTATTTTACACTTCATTTGACCATGGTCAACAAACTATAAATATTATGTAGAAATTAACCGAACAACACCGAGTAACTGACGTAGGTGAAAACTATATTAAAAATAAGTACTAATACATCATAAATATACATTATAAAATTAAAAATGGATGAATAATATTCTTGGTTTTAAATATAATGAATTTAAATTAATTATTATGGAGGTTAAGATAAATTTTATAATTATTTCAGACACAATTAATTGGTTCATCTCAAAACTTCCCTCTTTGAGACACAATTTATTTTATGCACCAAACTTTATATAAATAATGTGTATACTACCAATTTAATATGTAATATCATGAATTATATTTAATCATGATATTTAAACTTCAATTTTGATATTTTTATCTTTAGAGTGGTTTTATTATAATGTATCTTAAGCTCTAAGGGTTTTTATTCACGCTCAAGTTTACCCAAAAGAAGAAGGTAGGACGGTCCTTGTAGTCTAGCTTGGGTTGTCGAACCCTTAGAGACCTAAAAAGTAACCTACATACACGTACATTATATGGATTATTTTTTGATATTAAGTGGCCAAATTGGGTTTATTTAATATGTTTTTAAATGATCACTAATATATTTCAATTAATTCAAATTAAGGTAATGAGTTTATCCTAGGTTCTCGCTCAGGGTGGAGTGGATGAATTTATTTTTTAATGATTTCAATTTCTTATATTTGAGATGGTTTCATTTAAGAAGATCAAACAAAATCATCACTTACTGGTTTAATTCCTACACACCCTAATAATAATCACCTATACACTTGAAGGATCAAAGTTTTGAGCACTCCAAGGTAAAGGTTCGTATTTGCACTTGAAATGGGGGACCTTAAATTCAATAAGGATGAAGAGGTTTTAAAAATCATCAAATAAAAATCTCATTTAAAAGAAGTGATTAGTCATTATTGGAGTGAGAAATAACATCCAATCTAGACCCTTTTTACTCCCTTGGATCAACTCATGAAAGATTTAGCCTTCCAATGATGACATGTCTTCAATGGAAGCAGGAAGTAGATTTACGAGTGTGGAATTGAAGAAGTAAAAACAACAACAAAAATCGATCACTCCACCGTTGTGTGATAAATATCACAAAGTATAGTGTGAATAAATTCACACCTTGAACCAACAGTATCAACGTGATGTGTAAAATAATACAATAAGAGTAGAGGATGAACTTTTATTAAGAAACTAAGGTGAATTAAATAACTTACATGAGGAAAAATGTGATTACAAACACAAATAGGCAGCATAACACTACAATGAAACCAAGCACCAAAGATGAAAAAATACTCCATCACCACTACCTTAAAAAGGAATTTTGGGAGTCTTTGGTCGATCCTCCAAAATTAAAAATCACCCCACTTGATTATAATAGGCCTAGGGTGGTGGAAAGCTTGTGGAACTTGGACTTTTCCACTCTTGATCCGTGGTGGAAGCCAGATTGAAACCACCGAACAGATTCACTTGTACAACCTTCTATATGGACGAATTAAAGTGTCTCATAGAATAATAAAATGGATATCCTGATGTCTCCTAACCTCCTGTAAAATTTTGTCCCATTTTAAGTTGTTGATTCTGAGATATGATTAGATTCGTCGGATGTTTTCTGGGCCATAGAATCTGGCCCATAGTTTTATCTCTAAATTGGGCCTCCTTAATAACCACCATGGAGGCCGAATTATCACTGGATCCTGAAGAATTATTTGTTCCTATACATTTCTTCTATAATACCATGAAATTTTGGCTTCATTGAGCCTTTATGTTGGGTCCCACATTCTCATTGATGGGCTGGTTTCTAATCTAACTTCTCCAGAATTGTTTGCATGAAATCCCATTTTGGTGGTCTTCCAATGTGGATCTTCCAACACTACACAAATATGAATTGTTCCCAATATAATTGGAAACATTAAAATTAAATATAAAAATAAAATCAAGATCATTGGGTACTTTAAATGATGTTCAAAAATGTACCACATAATAGTGCATTTTAAGAAGGAATTACAATCATAATGTGAAATGATGTTCAAAGTGTAAAATGCACTAAAATGGTGTTTATGAATAATAAAGAACATGAATATTATATATATTAAAAATGAATATTAGCCTCATTTAGTGGATAATAACACCCCCCAACTTGAGTTTTTCTAGTCCCGAGTAAAATATATCTCAACAATATGAAATTTGAATTCCCTTTTCCAAAAACATTTTAATACACAATGATCACCAAAAACCCTTATACCAAAAAATCATGAAACTCATCAAAATATTTTAATACATGATATTTTCATAAGCATATCCTAATCCCAAGCTCATTCCTTTGTTCAAATTCATCTCCATATTTCATCTAACATCATTTAAGAGTGATGATGTGTTGTGCATCACATTGGACATGGGGGTTCATCTTTATTCAAGGGAGAAATAATGGAAGCGCTAGGTGGAATCACATTTCAATATTAAGATAAGTATTAAAAAAAATTATTGTTTTTTTTTGCAATTTTTCCATGGTAATTGAAATTGCACTCAAAAGAGTCAACCCCTGTAGTGAGACTTTGTCGATGACTCCCAGGCTCAAAGACCTTAGGGAACCAAGTGAAGCCCACATACTCAGGCATCATCTCGAGTTAACTCAGTCAAAAACAAATTCAAATTACCAAAAATAGTGATAAAATTACTAACTCTAGGCCAGACAACTATGGAGTCACGATCCCCAAGTGTCGAAAGCCACGCATTATTTCATTTCATTGCTCTATGTGCAAATTTATTGTTTTTTTTTTGTTTTTTTATTGAATACTCATATTAAAAATAAAATGATCATCAAACATATGCTATTTATTTGGGGGACCCCATGAAATAAAACTAATACCCCACTATCCAAAGGACATGCATTGTGATCTTTTTTTTATTTGGTTGAAAATATAAATGATGAAATATCACATTGGACAACCACACTTTCCAAAATCTATACTTGTGAAATTATGCAAGGATTAAAATCAGAATCAGGGCATGATAAAGTATTTGATATTCAGTTTCAAATTGTGCTATGTGTATTACCATGTTCAAGGTTAAATAAATTTTCCCTTCCATTTACACACATTTTTTTCAAATCATTCATTTTTTTGACACAAAAGCATTTTTTATTTTATCTCCCCCTCAACTTAAAATAAAAATGTCCCCAGTGTTTAAAGAAAAGAAAATTTAGAAGGGGTTATAGGCCTAGAATGGGAGTTCAAAAAGGAAATTGAAAACTAGGATCATGGAATGAAGTCTCCTAGTGGTTGAAGTTGAAATTCTTGTTTCTCTCTTTTAATCCCTTGATCTCGATGTCACTCGGCGAATTCCCTAGTGGAAAAAAACAAACAAAAAAACAAAAAAAACTATATATATATATATATAAATTTATATAATAAAGAAAGTAAAATATAAGTATATATAATAAAATTATAGAATAAGGAAGCACAAAAAGTCGTAGGTCAGTGGTAAGCGTGTTCCCCTGTCTCCCTTCGGTCCCGGGTTCGAGTCCTCGCATCTTCGCCGGTTGTGACGGGGTTTGCCCCACAACCTATGATGTGGCCTTTTTTATTATTATTATATTTTTATTTATTTTTTTTATTTTTTTAACCTAAAAACACATAAAAATAAAATAAAATAAACTGACGATACATTGTCTTGTTTTAAAATTTTTGGGTAAGGTATTACTCAAGGATCACACCACGTGACACTGATGAATATGGCGCTCCCCTTTCGTACCCATCCATACTCCTAATAGAAGAACAGGTCAACAGTAAATTTTTTTATTTTTAAATATCAAAATGATTCATTAATCCTATTTAAAATATAAATTTTATTAAAAAAACAAAATGATTGGAAACTTGAAAATCATGGGTTTCCTCCCATACAGTGCTTTGTTTAATGTCGTTAGCTCGAATTAGACCCCTAATTGATTAATTATTTTTTTCATCTAAGGTATTTCCACACAATTCTTCATCAAATTCATGTTTTTGGAATGGTTTTATGAATGGTTTGACTCTATGTCCACTAACTTTAAAGGTTTGACCATTGGTGGGATCTTGAATTTTTACAGCCCCATGGGGGTACACCTTATGCACTATGTATGGACCTGAACATCTAGACCTCAACTTTCCCGGGTGTAAATGAAGTTTAGAACTATAAAAAAGAATAGGTTTACCTGGTACAATGTGTTTGGTTTTATAATTTCGAGACTGGTAGGCTTTTACTTTAGCTTTATTGATCCTTGAATTTTCATAAGCCTCCATCCTAAGTTCATCAAGTTCATTGAAATCTAATTTTCTTTTTGTTTTGTCCAATGAGAGGTCATAATTCATTTTCTTAATTTCCCAAAAGTCCTTATGTTAAATCTCCACTAGAAAATGGAATTCTTTACCATAAACCAACCTATATGGGGACATTCCTAAAATGGTTTTATATGCGGTTTGATAAGACCAAAGAGCATCCAAGAGTTTCTCGGACCAATCTTTTCTAAAAGGATTGACAGTTTTTTCAAGAATATTCTTAATCTCCCTATTTTCTAACTCATCTTGACCATTGGTTTGAGGATGGTACGCAGTGGAAACTTTATGAGAAATCCCATAATTATACATGAGTGAAGATAATGGACGGTTGCAGAAATGGGTTCCTCGATCACTGATTATAGCCTTAGGAATTCCAAATCGAGAAAATATGTGCTCTTTCAGAAATCGGATCACAACATGATGGTCATTAGACTTGGTGGGGATGGCTCTAACCCATTTTGAGACATAATCAACAGCTAAGAGTATGTAGAGGTATCCTCTAGATTTTGGGAAGGGACCCATGAAATCGATTCCCCAACAGTCAAAGATTTCAATCACTAAGATGGGAGTGAGTGTAATTTGATTCCTTTTTGTGATTGACCCTACTTGTTGACAATTAGGATAGCCTTGAAAAATGTGTAGGAGTCCCTTGAGATGGTGGTCCAGAAGATACCACACTGAATAGTCTTAGAAGTTGTTTTATTAGAGGAAAAGTGACCTCCACATGCCTCACGATGACAGAATTTAAGGATGGACTCTTGTTCAGATTCTAGGACACACCTCCTAATGAATTGGTCAGGGTAGAACTTATAGAGGTATGGATCATCAAACACATAGTATCTAACATCAGAAATTAATTTCCTTCGATCTTGAGTCCCTAATAATTTTGGAATGACTCATGTAACTAAGAAATTGGCTATGTCGGCATACCAAGGGTAGTCACTCACAGAGTATAGGTGTTCATCAGGAAATGAATTAGACATAGAATGTTGATTTGAGTTATCTTTGAATTATATCCTAGAGAGGTGATCAGCTACAACATTTTTAACACCCTCTTTATCCTTGATTGTGAGGTCAAAATCTTATAAGAGAAGGATCCACCTAATCAGTCTAGCCTTGGCATCTTGTTTTTGGAAGAGGTATTTTAGTGCAGAATGGTCAGTGAATGCAGTGATGGGGGATCCTAAGAGGTAGGAACTAAACTTATCTAAGGAAAACACAATAGAAATTAACTCCTTTTTAGTAGTGGTGTAGTTGATTTGGGAATCATTTAAAGATTTTCTTGCATAAGCAATGACATAAGGAGTTTTATCACAACGTTGTCCTAACACAACTCCTACTGTAAAGTCACTAGCATCACACATAAGTTCGAAAGGAAGGTTCCAATTTGGAGATTTCATAATAGGAGGATAGATGATAGAGGATTTGAGGGTTGAGAATGAACCCTCACATCTTTCTGTCCAACCAAATGGAGCATCCTTTACTCGGAGAGCACAAAGGGGATGGGAGATTGAACTAAATTCCTTGATGAATCTTCTATAGAAACTAGCATGTCCTAAGAAAGACCTCATTTCCTTGACAGTTTTGGGTGATGGAAGGTGACGAATGATGTCAACCTTGGATTTATCAACTTCAATCCCCTTAACTAATACTAGATGGCCTAGAACTAGTCCCTCCTTAACCATGAAATGGAATTTTTCCTAGTTTAGGACCAGATTCTTTTCTTCACATCTTGAAAATACTCTCTCTATATTCCTCAGACATCCCTCAAATGTATCCCCAAACACAGAGAATTAATCCATGAAAACCTCAAGAAAATCCCCTACCATGTCTGAGAATATTCCCACCATGCACCGCTAGAAGGTTACAGGGGCATTTCATAACCCGAAGGGCATGCATTTGAAAGCAAAGGTGTCGAATGGACATGTAAATGTAGTCTTCCCTTGATCCTATAGGGAGACTTCAATTTGATTATACCTCGAGTACCCATCTAAAAAATAGTAGAAGGCATGACCTGCCACTCTCTCAAGGACTTGGTCAATGAATGGTAGGGGGAAATGGTCCTTATTGGTGAATGAGTTTAGCTTCCTATAGTCAATGTAGACCCTCCATCCACTACTCACCCTGGTTGGAAGAATCTCTCCATCCTTATTGGTTATCACTATGATTCCTACCTTCTTGGGAACCGCTTGGATTGGGCTGACCCACTCACTCTCATCTATGGGATATATAATACCAGCTTTTAACAATTTTAAGAGTTATTTTCTCACTACTTCCATGATATTAGGATTGATTTACTGTTGAGGTTGACGACATGGCTATGAATCAGATTCCAAAACAATCCTATGAGTCCCGATAAGTGGGATAATCCTAGGAATATCAGATAGGGTCCAACCAATGGCTTTCTTATGTTTCCTAAGTACATCTAGAATCATCCTCTCATGATTGGTTTCAAGAGAAGAAGAAATGACAATAGGATGTGTTTGATTGTCCCCTAAGAAGGCATACTTGAGTGCAGTGGGAAGTTCCTTCAATTCAATATCAGGTTGGTTCAAAATTTCAACAGAAGATTGGGGCATTGGATCAAGATCACTTTTATTTCCTAGAGTTTTAGATAGGATTGATTCCCCGCATGTAGAAGTTTCAGCTACTAGATTGGCTTGATCAGATTTAGGGAAGGAAGTTGGAGTGGTCTCTATGAAAGTGGTTTCCTGAAAGGTTTCATTGATTGTTGGACTTATGACTTCATCATAAGAGCAATTTGAAAACAATTCAAGCCAAGGAGATAAAATTCCTTCATGTGAAAAAAGGAAATCAATCTCATCCTTACTTAAACATCCATCAAATATTCCTTGATGTTCTATGGATTCCTTATTAATACTTCCTATCATTTTTACTTCATGAATGTCCTCTTCATCCTCTATTTGTGAGCTTGCATTATAGATGTTCAAGTCTAGACTCATGTTCCCAAAGATTATGGTCATGTTCCCATTTTAGACTTGGATAACAGAGTTGATTGTTGCAAGGAAGGGACGACCAAGGATAACTGGGGTTTGTTTCTTATTTCCTAAGTTTGGATGGTTGTCAAGGACAATGAAGTCAGCAGGGTAGATGAAGTTTTTAAACTTTACCAGAACGTCCTTTAAAATCCCCTTTGGAACCCTAATGCTATGATCAGCAAGTTTAAGTGTGACAGATGTGAGTTAGAGATCTTCTAGGCCTAACTAGAAATACATAGCATAGGGGAAGAGATTGGCACTAGCACCTAGGTCACACAAGGACTTGACAACTTTGCTCTCTCCTAGTTCAACATTGATGTAAGGGAAACCCGAGTCTTTCAACTTAGGAGGGATGGTCCCTTGAATGGTGGTACTCACATTATTAGCCAAAAGGACTTGGTTTTTATGTGAAAATTTTCTTTTAAAAGTGCACAAGTCCTTAAGGTACTTTGAATAGGCAGGTATTGTTTGGATTTCATTGAGAAGGGGAATGTTCAACTTTACTTGTGAGAAGATTTCCCTCAATGTTTCACTCAATTCAGGCTTGGTTTTCCCCCTCATGCTTTGAGGAAATGGTGCAGGTTGTGGGGTTGTTTTTTGAAGAGTTTTTTCTTTCACATTGTTATCATTTTCCTTAGTTTTATTTTGTGGTTCATTTGAATTTTCATTAGAGTTTGAAGCTTCACATGGTTTCTGACTTATTTTTCAGGTTTCTCAATTGATTTCCCACTTCTTAAAATAGTCACAGCCTTTAGTTGTTCATGAGTTGTTTGAGTACAACTTGACTCTCCCCTTGAAGTTGAGGATGGTGTCTCCTGAGTAGGCTTGGGTGCCTTTCTAGTTTTGATGGTTTGAAGTTCTTGTTTTAGGTAAGATACTTACGAGTTCATCCTTTCCATTTGTTTTCACAGTTGTTCTAGTAGGATTTGTGGAACAGTTTGGGTTAGTGCTTGAGAACATTGGTTTATCCCAGGGGGATATTTTATAGGTGGGATGGTTTGTTGAAAATGGATCGGTGGTTGTTGGTATTGGATAGGTTGGGTTTGGAACTAGTTATGGGTTTGGTAGTTCTAATGGGGGTAAGGATTTTGTCCATGTGGTTGGCTAGGTTGCTAGTTATCTTTCTAATGGAATCCTGGGTGGTCATTATACCTTGGGTTGAAGGATGTAATGGTTGGGAAGTTGTCTATCTTATGGTCATGTTTGTCACAAATTCTGCAAACAGGGTCTGCAGTTTGGATTTCATGGACTTTCCTAAGGTCTATCTCTTCAACCTTCCTAGAGAGTGTTGCGAGTTTAGCCCTAAGGATTTACTCTTCTCTAAGTGTATGAATTCGAGTAGTTCTTTGTGCCTTTTCAGAATAAGGTGAAGTTACCCATGTTTGGTTTTGTTCACCAAGGGTTTCTATATACTCGTAAGCATCATTTGGGGCTTTGTTTTTAAAGGTTACATTACACATCATGTTAATGAATTGTTTGTTCCTCGGACCCATCCCTTCATAGAAAATTCTCACTTGTTTAGGAATAGAAAAACCATGGTGTGGAACCATGTTTAGGGTGTCTTTGAACCTATCCCATGTTTCATAGAATGACTCTCCCTCTTTTTCAAAAATGTTTTGGATGCTCCTTTTAAGTGAAGTTGTTTTGTGGTGGGGAAAGTATTTTTTGTAGAATTCTCTTTGTAGTTGGTCCCAAGAGTTGATGGATGATGGTATCAAATTGTTTAGCCATTTGTTCGCTCAATACTTTAAATAAAAAGTAAATAGCCTCATCTTAGCTGATTCTAGTTGATGTGGGGGACACATGGTTTCTACAATGTAATGGAATTCCTTAACGTGAAGGTAGGGCATCTCAGACTCCATTCCATGGAATGTGGGAAGGTGGTTTAGGACATGGGGTTTAAAGATGTATTTGGAATCTCCTAGGTAATTGTGTATAATGCATGAGGGGGCATTGGTCCAGGAATGTGTGAGGTAGTCATTCATGGTTTGATCGACCGCATTCCCCAAGTTTGGGGCTGCCTCATTTGGATTTCCATTTTGGTTTCCACCCGGGTTTATGAGTTGGTTTATTTGAAGTCCTTACATTGAAATGGGATCAATTTTGGACTCTATAATATCAATATGATTATTATCTAATAGAAATAATCCCCTAGGTTCACTTGACTCCCCAACCCTAGGACTTTCCACCCTAATTAGACAGTTTGATTGATCGCAGGTGTAGGCGTACATGCGCCAAAAGAAAATAAAAACGAGAAAGGGACAGGATCAGAGATCTTGGATGAGAATAGAAGAAATGGGGGAGAATATAATGTGTGTTGATATGACTTACTTGGGTCCCTAGAAACGGTGCCAAAATTTTATTCACGCTCAAAATTACCCAAAAGAAGAAGGTAGGACAGTCCTTGTAGTCTAGCTTGGATTGTCGAATCCTCAGAGACCTAAGAAGTAACCTAAAAAAATGTATATTCAATAGATTGTTTTTGGCTATGAATTAAAAAAACTTGGGTTGATTTAATATGGTTTTAAAATATCACTAAAAGATTTAAGTTAATTCAAATTAAGGTAATTAGTTGATCCTAGGTTATCGCTCGGGGTGGATTGGATGGATTCTTTTTGTAATGATTTCAATTTCTTATATTTGAGATGGGTTCATTTAAGAAGATCAAAAAAATCATAACTTACTGGTTTAATGCCTACACACTCTAATACTAATCACCTATACACTTGAAGGATCAAAGTTTTGAGCACTCCAAGGTAAAGGTTCGTATTAGTACTTGAAATGTGTGACCTTAAATTCAATAAGTATAAAGAGGTTTTAAAAATCATCAAATAAAAATCTCATTTAAAAGAAGTGATTAGCCATTAATGGAGTGAGAAATAAAATCCAATCTATACCCTTTATACTCCCTTGGATAAACCCATAAAATATTTATCCCTCTATTGATGACATGTCTTCAACGGAAGTGGGAAGTAGACTTACAAGGGTGGAATTGAAGAAGTAAAAACAACAACAAAAATTGATCACTCCACCATTGTGTGATAAATATCACAAATTATGGTGTGAATAAATTCACACCTTGAACCAATGGTATAAAAATGATATTTAGAAGAACAGAATAAGAGTAAATGAAGAAATTTTATTAAGAAACTAAGGTGAATTAAACAACTTACATGAGAAAGAAATGCGATTATAAACACAAAGTGGCAGCATAACACTGCAATGAAACCAAGCACCAAAGATGAAAAACTCCTCAATCACCACTACCTTAAATAGGAATTTTGGGAGCCTTGGTTCTATCCTCCAACATTACAAATCATCCCACTTGATTATGGTAGGGCTAGGGTGGTGATAATCTTGTGGAACTTGGACCTTTCCACTCTTGACCCAACGTGACAGCCATCTTGCAACCACCGAATAGATGCACTTAGAAGACATTCTTTATGGACGAATTAGAGTGGTCTATATAAGAATAAAATTTATCCGTGGATGTATCCTAACCTCTGTAAAGGTTGGGCCCATTTTGAGTTGTGGATGCCGAGATATGATTAGATTGGTAGGATGTTTTCTAGGCCATAGAATCTGGCCCATAATTTTATCTCCAAATTGGGCCGCCTTAATAACCACCATGGAGGCATAATTTTCACTGGATCCTGAAGAATTATTTGTTCCTATACATGTCTTCTATCATCCCACGAAATGTGTGCTTTATTGGTAATTTATGTTGGGCCCCACATTCTCATCAGTGGGATGGTGTCCAATCTGACTTCTCCAAAATTGTTTGCATGAAATACCATTTTGGTGGTCTTCTAATGTGGATCTTCCAACACTCCACAAATATGAATTGTTACCAATATAATTAGAAACCTGAAAATTAAATATGAAAATAAAATCAAGATCATTGGGTACTTTAAATGATGTTAAAAAATGTACCACATAATAGTGCATTTTAAGAAGGAATTACAATCATAATGTGAAATGATGTTCAAAGTGTAAAATGCACTAAAATGGTGTTTGTTAATAATAAAGCACAAGAATATTATATATATTAAAAATGAATATTATCCTTATTTAGTGTCTAATCAGGTTTCTTTTTCTTGAATTTTAAATCCTTGAGACATATTTAATCTATACACCATGTTTACTTTTAAATGGTGTACATACTACCCTATTGTCAGTTTTTATCATGAAACTATAATATATCATGATATTCAGTGATTTATTTAATGTTATAACTCTCATGGAATTTTGATTCAAAATTTACAAAGGCCTCAATGGATTTTCATGACTCAAATATTTTCCTTCGATCATAATCACTATTCTTTGACTATATTCTTTCAAATTTTTTACAATATAACATATGATGATGTAATGTTGTATTTACAATTTCTGTTTTGGGGAATTCATGTTTCACACCAAATTATTCTTCATTTATGATTATATTTTTTCATTAATGTATTTTTTTAAGAATAATTCCCATTTATTTTAACTGATTTTTATTTCATATCCATGTTTTTACTTTACACTAGTTTTTTCCTTTAACTAGTGGAAAATAAAATTGATTTTATCTCCAATGATCCATCCTCCCTCTTTATTAAATTTAAAACAATGGTTTATTTATAATTTTAATGATTTAGGATTTCAACAATGTTATTTCAACATGTTAAAAATCTTCTTCCATTTTTTCAAACTATAAAATTTTATGATCCACTTCACATTTTATTTTGGTAACCTTTATTTATTTTTCAAGGTTCCATTGTTAGGGATTAATTTAAAAGTAAAAGTATTCAATGTATTTTCACTTCCCCCTTTTGAAAAATTTATTTATTTTCATGTATCCATTCTTAAATATTCTTTTATGTAAAAAAAATTCAAATTATTTTGACATCCCGTTTTCTAATAGTTTGTCTTTTTCAATAATCCATTATTAAATATTTTTTTAAGGGTGAGTTTTTTTAATGTACTTTCAGTTCAACATTTTGAAGACATTATGTATTTTTCATGTATATATTATTAAAGATTCGTTTAAGGGTAAATTTTTTCAAAGTATTTTAACTTCCCCTTAACTTTATTTATTTTTCATTTCTCCATTTT
Organism: Viscum album; assembly: GCA_963277665.1. Taxonomy (NCBI): domain Eukaryota; kingdom Viridiplantae; phylum Streptophyta; class Magnoliopsida; order Santalales; family Viscaceae; genus Viscum; species Viscum album. The sequence continues at coordinate 152,004,585 of OY728125.1, forward strand.
AAAGATTATTTTATGGGTAAAATTATTAAAAGTATTTTCACTTTCAATTTTTAAAAAAATTATAAATTTTTCATGTCTTCGTTATTAAATATTCTTTTAAGAAAAAAAATTCTCAAATAAATTTAAAATATCCTTTAGAAACATCTGTTTTCTTTCAATGATATTTTCTTTGGAACTATTTATAATGTGTTTTTAAAATTTCCTTACTTTATCTCCACAAAAAAAATGTTTTTAATTTACACTTAATATTTTATAATAGTGTTTAAAAGGGGTTTTGTATACTACAATATCTCCACTTCCATTTTCCTCCAAGGATTATCTTTAATGAAGTGATTTTTTGATCATCCTCTATATATTATTATCATATGATGTCTTTTAGAAATGAAATTATTAGTATTTTATGACTTCATGAGTTTATGTTATGTGATGTTTTTGAAATGTTTAAGAAAATAACTCTTTTTTTCATTGGTTCTTTATGAGATGGTGAATGTTTAATTTTCAAGTGGCATAAAAATGTATGGATTTTGAGATTGGTAGGACCTATATCTCCATCCAATGAATTGATTAACTTATTATATCTGATGTCATAGAAATGTTATATGAATAGGTTATCAAGTTTATAGGTGAATAAAGTGTGAGTTTGATGGAATTTAGCACTTCTCACAATCATACATATGAACTGGTTTGGGGTTATCCAAGTTCATAATGATAAGAAATTTTATTTTTATTATTGTTCCACATTTTAAATTTCTTTATCACTTTTTTTCATGTTTTCATGGTTATTTCATTTTTAAAGTATTCTACACTTTTATGTACAAGTAAAATATTTTATGATTATTGAGATGTGTTTTGATCCATGTCATACCTTTTATAATTCCTCTATGATCTTTTTTATGATCTTATATTACTATAAAATGTTTTATGATAATAATCTATGGTCTTAAAATCTTTTTATTCTGATATTTAGGTCTCCCTTATATTATCCTTCATGTAGTGATATGTTATTTCCTTATTGATCATATGAACTCACCCATTTATTTTTTTTCATATCCCCAGGTTATGAAGATTATTATATTTTATAACATATATAGGAAAGGGTATAAAGGAGAATGATTATGGAGAAATGTTCATAATTTTCATAAAATAAGATGTTTATGTTGATAATATCCAAGACACTAAATATTTCAGTCTTTGGGTTATGTGACTCTTTCTGAAATATATTAATTAAACCATGGTATCAAGGTAATATTTATGTATGTTTAGATTTGGTTAATTTATTTGGTATCAGATCTAGGTTTAGTAATTTTTTGAGATTATTTTATTTATTTATTGAAATTAGTTAAAAAAAATTAGTGAAAACACTAAAGAATAGTCTAATAGATGAGTTTATGTATAGGATAAGATCATGATGTTTTGGTAAGTTAGGGATTGCGTGGTTATCTAAGAAATTATATCACTATGTGGATACTAAAAGTGGATATAGACTCTAGAAAAGTTATACCTAGAGGTAATAACCCTAAAGGGGATGTTGGGTATTAACTAAATCATCACCTAATGAAAGAAAAAGAGTCATAATTGTATACATGGTTTGAAACTATAAATTTATATGCTTTGGTTGGTCATATTCTATTTAAAAACCACTATGAAGGATTTATTTTTAGAAAATTTAAGGTATTCAGTTAATAATTAAAAAATACCCAAACTAAAAGTAACCTAGATCAAATTAAGATTGATATAGGATGAAATAAAGGAATAATGGGAAAATGTGAAAATGTAAAATAACAAGACTCTTTAAGTTTTAATTCCTTTTTATGATTATGATAATAGACCCATATTGTAAATGTTCCATCACTCATGTAAACCCATTTGGTTTTAGTAATGGATGGAACTAGAAGGAACTATTTTTGTGAGTTATAATACATATATTACATTAATGAAAAATCCATCAAAATAAGAGATGGAATGAGAAACCATTTAATTATGCCATACCAACTATCACAAAATATGTTCCACAATGTAAATATAGTCAAAGTCACAAACCAACCAAATAATATAAATACCGAGTCTCAAAAAATATTAAGTGAAGAAGATGATTAAATAAAAAAAATTCATTTTACTATAAATCAAAAAAAATTAAAGAAGCACCAAGGTAATTTCCTTAAGAGAACTAGAAGATACTTTACTTCTGGTAAAGGTGGTCATTGATCATCAAAAAATTTATGGAAATAAATTTTTCATTTGACATGATGAAATAAGTTGGAACTCATATAAGGTCCCCATAAACAATTCAATGTATTATGTATATAGAAATTGGGCCTTATACAAATCAGTGATCTAATATAGGGATTTATGAGGATGGTAGGAATCCATAACCTCATAGATCTAGGGATAAAGGAAGAACCTATGTAATGAATATTGAGGGATAGGATAATGGTAATTATTTTTCACTTTCCCTCCACCTTGAATTAGTGAATGTATTCTAGTTATATCAAACCTATTATATCTAGGGTGTTTTTTAAGAACATAAAGTCCCCAACAATAGGGATTTATATTTAAAGGAAAACATTTATTGGTATTTTTATTATGTTTGTGGAAATAAACATTGAGAAAATCATAATAGCATCCTCTAAAAAACTAAACTGGTTTTGAAAACAGAAACAATATTTTCACTTTAACTCCATGTTAATTTATAAAATAGGGAAAAACATTCTAAATCATTTGTGACAAAAAAAATAGTACAATAAAAACTATGAGTTATCTAAGAAGAAAACAAATTCCTTAACATGGGTCTTAATACCAAGTTAATAGAAACATTTCCATGAAATCCTTAGGGGAAATAAGTGTTTTTATAGTCTCCCGTATGATGTTGAGGATCATATTTCCTTAGAGATAATTTCTTGAGTCATTTTCACCTTTATCTCTTCCTATAAGTAAATTATAATTAAATTTTGAGGAAAAAATTCTTTTAATGGGGGAAGAATAAAATTATTTGAGATTTCACTATATATTTTCCTTAAATAAATAATATGCTCTATGATTTTATTCACATGAAACACACAAAACAAAACAAATATAGACCATCATAATGTATCCATAGAATTATAAGGTATAAAAATTTGTAACATAATTATGTAATATATATATGTGTGTGTGTGTGTGTGTGTGTGTTTGTTTATATATAAATGAACAAAATTAAATAAATTTTTCCTTAAACATTGAACTCAATTAATACAACTAAGAAAATAATAAAATAAAATTCTAGGATTACAATTTATTTAATAAAATGGATATTTTCCCTATGTTTTCTATATTTTTTATTAGCTGTAATTTTAGAAGAATAATTAATTTACTAAAAAATTATTCCTTATAAAAAACTTTTTTTTTTGATATTTTATTATTTTATTTTAAATTATAAATTATTAATTTAGGATGTGAATTTGAAAAAATTAATATAATTTTTAAATTTATTGTGTTCATATTATCTTAAGATTATTTTTCAAAATTTTTCTAAAATAATTTCATTTTAGGTAAATAGTAAAAATATATAATTTTTTCCAAAACGGTTACTTAAAAGTTTTTAAAATATTTTAATTTATAAAATATATATTTTGAGGTTATAATTATGAAATAAAAAAATATTATTTTGAACTTAGAAATTCTATTTTTAATATTTTAGGACATAAGAAACATTTTATTAGGATTTAAAAATTATTTTGATAAGTTTCATCTAATTAAATATGTTCACGGTGAAATTAGATTTTAAATTTATTTTAAATTCAAATACCATTTATCTATTTTATTATAAATTAATTACAATCATAGAAATCAATAATCATAAAAAATTTATCTTATACATTAGTTAAAAGAATAAGAACTCTTATTTAATTAAAATGAATTTTTATTTTCTATTTTTGTTTAATTTGACATCATCATTATCTATATTTATAAAATGAATTAAGTTAAATGGATCATAAATTTGGAATCAAGGTGAAAAAAATTGGTAATAATGGAATACTTATATTTTTAGTAATAAAATAATTGACATGATTAATATTTAATTAAGAGTAATAAGGGTTTAGTGATTAATCTAAGGTGGATCTATTTTAAAAACAATTATCAGGAAATTTAGACCTTCTAGAAAAAAAATTGGTTTTATATTCTTACATATATTTATTACCAACCATTCTTCACCCAACTAACCTAAAATTCACACCTTTTCATCCTTACCCCTTATTTACCATTCCTTTCTTTGGAAAAGCCTCTAATCTTCACTTATAACTGGAGGATCACTTACAACCTTTCAATAATCCACTCATATTTCTAAATTTTATTTAATCCTACCAAAATTTTATCTACTTTAATTCATTAAAACTCCTTAATTCCCCTGGTCACCAAAAATTATCCCAATCCCCTAAAATTTAAGGCCTTCATCTAGAGGAAGTTCAAGGTCCCAATATAGTTATCACATTTTTCTTAACATTTATTTCTTATTATTTACTTTCTAAACCAACTGTAACCATAGGATAATAATAATATAAACATCATAATTTTGTTGAGAAGTTATTATAATAATGGTATAACCATTTTGTAATGACTCAGAATTTTATAAATGGAATTTCCTTTTTAAATGAATAAATGCATTATTAAGTAGCATAGTAATACAAAACACATGCACTACTTCTATTATTTTGAGCCATTATATAGTCTATTATATTTAAAATACCATTAATCATCATAACTATATATAGTATAGATATTTTTATAGTGATCATATGATTTATATATATATATGTGTGTGGTTATGAAAATTCCAATTCACAGAGATAAAAGGAGTAATGGCCTCGACCAGTAGATCACAACGTATGAATATTACTTATCAGAGCTTCGGAGGGATATAACATCAACTAGAATTTACAATTAAAAATACCAAGATAAAATTAAATAACTTAAGCATGAGTGAAACCATTTATGTAATAAGTTCATGATCATTGAGATTATGGCCCAAACCATCATAGTCAAACCTCCCTATGAAAATCTCACTATAGCACGCCTTATGCTTATGGAATTAACTGGTTTAATAAAGGTATATCTATCTAGAAAAAATAGGATGAATTTATATACTTTAATTTTTAATAGAAAAAAATTATACTTATCTTTTTATTATTACTTTATAAATGATTAAATAATGGGTTTGAAAAAAAAATTATATTTTGATTCGATGAAACAAAAAACATATTTTTGGAAAATATATAGTTTGAATCAAGGAAATCTTTTTGATAAACTAAAAAAAATTAAATATATTTTATTTTAATAAAATATTCTTATTAAATAGTATTTATTTAAATATAGATGATAATATAATTTTATGAAGCCAAATATAATTTTTATAAGGGTTAGAAAATTATTACTATAAAACCCCAATATTTTAAAATAAATGGAGATTTCATATTTAAATATATAAATTCTCATATTAAGATATTTATTTTCTTAAAATAAATTTTATTTTTAAATCATCACATCAAAATTATCCAATGGTTAATTTTTAGTAATTTTCTGAGATAGTATAATATTTGGGTAAAAATTCAATATGATATAATTATACATTATGAATTATGACAATGTAAAAGCCTGAAGATGATGAAATAAATACTCTAGACTGTATCCCCAAACAAAATTATGTTTTCCATTTAAAATAATATTTAAGTTATTTTTTAACTTTATAAACCCTTAAGGAATCCTGTGAAACCTATATTATATTTTAAGGTTTTAAAATTAATTCTTTATAAACATGAATCACTTTTACATCACCAATGGTGTTAATTTAATTATTTTAGTTATTAGCATTATAAAATATTTTATCCACCCTTTTTTGGAATAAAACATTATAAAAACCCAATTTTATGGTTTGTGGTTTAGATTAATTTATTATATAGAGTCTAAAACCTATATTTAGAAATTAATAAATAATTACCCTCTATTTTTTTATATTAACCCACCAAACCTCTTATTAATATTCACTAAAAACCCTTTGATATTTAATTTACTCTTACTTTTCCTCTATAGAGCCCTCACAAGGTTCCCACATGTTCTTAAGAAGCTCCTCCCTGGATTTTAGAGGCACCCTCTGAAGGTAAGGGATCATCTTCTTCTCCTCATTTCTCAAGAACCTCCTTTATATTATTCCTTTTATTTTTCAATTTTTCATGTTAGGATATATTTTAAAACATCCCTATCATTTACCTTATGATTTAAAAGTGATGATATACCTCTTTTACTCTGATCAATCCCTCCCATTAATGTTTATTTACCCCCATTGTACTACTAAAATTATTCTACGATTTTCCATGAATTTTTTTATAGTGAATACCCATACCCATTTCCACTAAAGGGTATTAAAATATATATTAATATCCTTAATTTATTTGGTAATTCCATGTATATAACCCAAACTCGTAATTTTTTGTATTAAAATAGATAAAATACACCCTTGTATTGCACGCTCTATGTGACACACTTATGCATGTACATGATATGAATGAGACGGGTGGGCCCAAAATTATATAGCCCTCCAATTAAAAAGTTAATGGTTTTATATCATGATATTACATGTATGGTTAATGATAGGTTATCTTAATAACACTATTTTATGATTCCCTTTCTTTTATCCTTGACATATGTTTATGATCTCATGTTTTGTGTTTTTTCCACATTCCCTTATTTCTTTTATGTTATCATGTGGTATCATGCTTTGATGATCATGTTTATAATTATAATCCATTTTATATCACCATGATATTCCTATTTCCCAACATGTATTAGTTTAATTGTGTTAATATTTGATTATTCCCTTACTGGTCTCTATAGCTCACCAATTTCTTATATATTTCCCCAGTTTATCCCATGCAATTTTAGAAGGTTGATTAATTTTAAGAGCATAATAAAAGAGTTTTAAACAATGTCATTGTATCCTTGTTCAAGTTTTTATTTTATGTACCTAATTTCCCAAAGACACTTGGCCTCATTATCTCCTGGTATTTTATTATGTGTACCTTTGGGTAATAAATCATGAATTAAGGTGAATTAATGATATGGGTAATCATAGTTAGTATATGAGGAAAGTATTTTTTTTAGGGGGATTAATATTGGAAAACCTTATTGAAAGACTTAATGAATAATACTAAACATATGAAAACATAAAAAAAATTTAAACTATAGAATAAGTGGTTTCTAAGTAAATATATTGTTTTTTGGATACACTAAATGGATATGGATCGAGAACAGTTTTACCTAGGGGTAATAACCCTGAAAATGGTGCATTGGTCTTGACCCAATCACCACCTGGAGAATGAAAAATATGCCCAGCCACACTCCTAGTTTGAAAATCTTAACAGATATGATTTGGTAAATTCACATGATCGTTGTGAATCATTATTAGGAAACAAAAATTCCCATGAAATGTTGTGTTTGGAAATAGGCCATGGATAACTTATATTAAATCCTAGAAATTAATTATTTAAGGAATATACATCATTTATGTGTTATTCCTATAATATTCATGGTTTTTTTTATGTTTTTAATATTTTAAAAATTATCATTCATAGTTTTCACTTTATTATAGTAAATGGATGGAAATAGGATAAATTGGGCCAATAACTAATGTCAATAGCAATGTGATGACTACCCAAATGAGATACCCAACCCAATGAGAGCTGTAATTGGGAACATCATAAAAATACTTTCTCAATTAACTCAAGTTATGAATAGAAACATAAATCAAGGAGAAAAAACACATTTCCCTAAAAATAGAATATTTTAATTGATACCTTTATGTGAAAAGGCCTACAAATTTCAATGGATCATATAATCATTTAATCATCTAATAATAGATCAATTATAATGAAAATATATTCTCCATATTTTAACTATGAGAAATAGAAGATCTTGAGGGATGTTTATTGTATATAGGGAGAATCTGGTCAATGTTGGGCATTGATCAAAATATACAAAGCTCGATGAAGAGATTCAAGATATGGAGTGGAAAAAGTTCTAGAATATATTTTTTGATAAATATTTTTCTCTCACTCTTCAACTTAAAATGGAGAGGGATTTATTTGGACATAAGAATAAAGATGATGAATCCATTAGGGTGTATGAGTAAAAATTCATAAAACTTAAATGATATGTCACTTTTCATTTCCACCAAACCTCTCTCAAGTTCCTAATGTGTTTCATGTATGTCTCATAAGGAAGTAAAAACCTAATCCTTCACATGTACTAAACTCAGAGTTTATATCGCTGGAGTAATATATTTATTATGAGGAATAACCGATGAAGAATCTAGATCACACAAATAAAGTTCTATGAAACAAGACCACTCACCTGGTCAAAGTTTTGTGGAAAACCCACTAGTTTGAGGAATCTACATGGGAACTTGAGGATATGATGAGGTAGAAGTATCTTTTTTTGTTTGTATTAGAGTGATGAATTTTGAGGTAGAAATAAATTTAAATGGGGGTATAATGTAACACCCTATACTTTTATGATTTTTTTCAAATAAATTAAATTTCTCTGATAGCCTGCATTACCCACATCTCTAAGTTTTAAACTGTAGTATATTATTAATATTGTTCTTTAAATTATATCATTATAAATTAGACATTAAAAATAGTGATATGAACAGTAATAACTACTTTTAAAATATTCTTCATAACTAATTTATATAAAGAGAACATATTGATAATAAAACACATAATTTTCAGTAAATCCTTTATATGCTTCAAAAATACTATTTTCTCAAAAAAAATTATGTCCTTTTTTGAACAATATTAGAATTAAATTTTGAAACTTTGAGAATATTAATTTGATAAAATAAATTTCTTTTTTTAAATCATCATGTCAAAATTATCTTAGAGTAAATATTTGTGATTTTTCAGAAAAGTTTCATTTTTTTGGTGAATAGTGATAAATGCGGAATTTTAATTGAAAACTACTTTTTCATTTAATTTATTTATAATGTTAAATTTTATTATAAATTAGGTTTAAAGTGAAATTAGATAAAATTTACATCCATTAATATATTTTATTTCATTTGAATCAATTTCTTTTTTAATTAAGATGTAAAAACTTTATAAACTTTTGAACATTTTCTCTTTAAAAATCCTCTTTCTCATCACGTCCGTAGGATTAATATTAAATTAAAATTTTCTAATTATGTGAATTTAATTTATAAATATTGATTCCATATTTTTAATAATAATTATATATATTATATAATAAGTTTAACATAATTTTTTACCAATATGAATAGTGAAAATAATAAAAATTATTTACCACAGTTAAGGTAAAAATAAGTTTACAGGGGGGTTAAACTAAAAATAAAAGGGTTAAGTTTACCTATAAACTTGTATAAAATATATTTTATGTCTATATTTAAACCTTATAGTGTATAATTTTTTTAATTTTATCCATTTTTTACCCTTTTGGCATTGGAAAACGTGGGTACACATTCTTTTTAAAAAATTACAAGTGTGTCACTCGCCTCACTTATAAAAGGTCACCCATTATCCTCTATTATTAACACATTAAAACAATTTTGTTTCATCCAATACCAACCCAAATCAGTTTTTTACTCCCCTACTCTCATTCTATAAGCATTATTTTTCTTATAAATCCAAACTAGCAAGGCTTTTGATGCAAATCTAAAGAGGTTACCTGAAGAAGAGGTAAAGTTAATAAAATAGAATTTTGGTTTTATTTATTCCTAAAAAAATTCAATTATTATTATAAAATACTGATATAATAACCTTAGTATCATACATATTTTAATATTTTGTTATTTTAATAGTATGAACTATAACTATCTCCACTTCCATCAAATGGGGTATCGAATCATCGTTCGTGTGTATGACGGACTACCGTCTCACGAACCAATGTCATTCATTTTTCCATTACCACATATCAAGGATAAACATAATGAAGGATTTATTATATATTTTATATATTTATTATTTTATTATTATTCTATAATTATTATATCACACACACCTTCATACTCTCCATTTTTTGGGAATATGATAACGTCGCTCATGTGCACGGCAGACCACCACCTCACGAAGTGATATGATTTATTCACACATTACATAGAATGTATTAAGGATGGGTTTAATAAAAATATGTGATATATATAAAATAAAATTTATTCTATAATGATAATATATCATTTAATTTTTCTTCTCTCGATTCTAAAAGAAAATGAAAACGTCATTCATGCGTACGTATTACCTATCGTCTCCATGAACGGTGAATTTCATTTTCTATTTATAAATATTATGGATAACTTTAAATAAATATATACTGAATATATATGATATTTATATCATGGATAATATTATTTAAATTATGAAACCATGATCAAATTAATAGGATTAAAAAAATAACCAATCAATACATACATGAAAAACAAAGTAGTTATTGCCCGAAACGAGACTTTAACATGAAATTATTAATAAATGTGTAATAAAAGGTTATAAAAATAATATATGGTATTATATATATTAATATGGTTCTATAATATATGTATAATAAAATTATATTTATTATAAAACAGGTTTGAATATGTATGATAAAAGTTAAGTCTTAAGGTAAGAGATCTCTGGTCTCTCTTTTATTTATGGGAGACATATGAAAATTCCCCACTCATTTATTTTTTGTGGTGCATATAATACCTATTTGAAATTTTATATCATTAATCCCATTATTTTAAATATATTTAATGTTTTATTTGATGTTATTCTTTATTAGGTATTATTATTCCAAATATTACTAAAATGGTAAGGGATTTTTGTCTCAATTTTCCTTCTTTAAGACATATGTTATGTTATGAACCTATATTCTTTAATGGGGTGAATATACAACACCTTTGACATGTAATATCATGAATTTATTTATCCTCATAATATTTTATGTTCCATTTTATGTAATTCCTTCATTGGGTTTATGATTCATAGTTACCAAAGTGGTAAGGATTTCATATTACAATATCATCCTTAATGAGGATTGTTTATGATTATGTTTTCGATGATAAAATATTATGATAAAACTCTTAGGAAAATAAAAAAAAATTCTTATAATCTAATTACTAATTATTTTTTCAGTTGATAATACCATTTTCCAATCTTTTTTACTTCAGATAATTTAAAAAAATATTTTTATGAAAATCTGACTTTATTTCTCTCTTCATTCAAAAATCTGTTTTCTTCCAAAATCATGTTTTATAAAAAAAATTCAAAATGTTTTTATTATTGTATTATTTTTTTAAAATAAATTTTTATCCATGTTTTACTTTATACAAAAAAAATGAAAGAAATTTTCATGTTTTTTCTATGCAATTCATGTTTTTCTTTTATCAAAATTATGAAAGAAATCTTTGTCTTAATGTGTACGACATGAACAAAACTTCCTGTTATTTTCTTCAAAAATTCCTTTATAAGTTTTAAAGGTTATTTTCAAAGAAAATTATATTCAAAATTGTTTATGTTTTAAAAAATATTTTTCAAAAATAAAATGATATTTTTCTCAAGAAATGTTCTAAATGATTTTTAATTCTTCCTTTATATGTTTTCAAGGATATTTTCAAAGAAAAATATTTTCAAAAATATTTATGTTTTAATTTTTTTTTCAAAGAAATATGATATTTTCCTCATGAAATATTTTAAATGATAAAAAAAATTCATATAAGATTAAATCTGTTGATGTTACATATTTTATACTAGGGATATAATCCAAGGATACCATTCTTATTATTTATCTGAATGGTATTATGTTTATGATGAAATGATATTTATGAAACCCATTTATATTCTATGGGTTATAACATGATAAAAATATTATAAAACCCACTTACTCTCACATGTTATGCTATTATGAAATGATTAAAGGATTATGAAACTTGTTTCTTTTCCACATGGTATGATGTGATGAAATGTTTATGAAACTCATTTGATTTTATGGGATATGATATGATGAAAGTTTTATGATCTTGTGGAACAAATAAATATGGTTTTAATTATGAGAGAGATGGGACCTATATCTCCTTCTAATTAATTGGATAAATATTTATATCTCATGAGATAAATAGGACTCGAATGGGGAGTGAACCTGATTTAGTAAGGTACATTGTTCATTATGATGGTCTTGAGAGTGAAACATGACTATTATGATGGTTTGGAGAGTGAACTCATTCCAATATGTTATCCTTGTTCATGAACCTTGACTAATATGGAAATGATTTTTTATGCCTATGTGTATGAAACAAATCTAATGTATCATTCCAGTTTTATTCTCTCATGTCTCATGTTCTTTGATTTTCTTATGATTCTTGTCTTATAAACTTCCAATATTTATGTCATCATTCAATATTATGATCTTTGATATGAAGGGTATGGTTTTTAAATGTTATGATCATGTTCTAATATCCTTATGAAAACATTATGCTTACGTATATCCCTTGTTTACCCTTAATGAGCATATGATCACACCCTTTATTATTTTTCCCTTCCCATAGATATGATGAAATATATTATGTATGATACACCTAAGAAGGGTTCATGTTATGAAGATTATAGTGGGAGATGATATAGTTTACCTATAGACTAGTTTTTTGTGTTTCGAAGTTTCCAACGTCACTAAACTATTATATTACCCAGGAATGTGTTTCTATGATGTAATGAATATTCATAAAAAAATAATGAAATATCTATGTATGATAATCTTAGGTTTCTATATTTAAATTGAATCTTCTTCTTCTTCTTAGAAGGATGGTGCTCTAGATCCTTAGACTTGGAATGTGTCTTCGGACACTTTTACTTTTTCTTCCTTTTCTTATTTAGCATAAGTAATATAGGTTTATCACTCTTTATGTCATTATCAACTTGTAAAATAATAGTAAGAAGTTCTATAAGTTCCTTCTCACTATTTCTCATATTCCAACTCGTAAAAAATTAGAGAAGGTTTTAGGTAGTAAAGAGAGAATGAGATATGTAAATAACTCAATAGGGATGTTAAATGCCAAGATGTATAAGTATTTTATCTATCCAATCATCTTGAATGCATTATATTTAAATGAAACTAACTCTCCATAATTGTATGTGAATAGAGGATTGGAGATCTCATGTCTCACTTGTCTCGCCTTCTCCTAATAAAGATCATGAAGGTGAGGTATGATTCTATATTCATATGAATCGTCATATTTCTTTATAATCACATTGTACATAGAGGATAACATGAAACATTATACACCCATTGTTTTATCCACATGTTTCAGGTAGAAAGATCTTCCTCTTTACTATCTTATTTAGGTAGCGACTTGGGAAGTGGGGTTTCCACCATGAATAATTTCTATTCAAGGAAGAGCATAATGCATATACTCCTATACCATTCCTATAAGTTTGAGTATGTGAGAAGGATTTTCTTCTCTAATATTGGTCATAGTGATATGGTTGAGGTCCTATGGTTTTTCATTTCTAAAAAATTTAATAGAAGATTATTATTACTTCCCTGATTAAATATTAGATTAATAAATTTTTTAAAATTCAATTTTTATTAATCTCCCTCTATTTTTTCAAAACCAAATATCTCTCATCATTAGATGCAGAATATCTAATTTTATAGATATTCCAGTGGAAAGGACTCATATTCTCCTTCTAATAACCAAGACATAGGACTGACAAGTTAATTGAAGGGTTTTAAGTAGGCATAACTCATCAACTACATTAACTCACAGTTCCTTGATCTGTTGGGTGAACTCACCAATCTTTAATTCCTAAATAATGATTTCCTCAACCCTTGCCTCTCAATTACACTAAGTCCTTTTTGGGAAGTCAACCCTTGATAGTAACCATGTCATGTAACCCTAAAACTTAAAGATAAAAGTACCCTAATAATTCAAAATCACCCCGACATGGGCAGATCAAAAACATTGAACTATGTGTTTGATTCTAAGTTAAGTAGTGGAAGGCTATACCAACTTAATATTTTATTTGATTGATTTTTACCCTTATTCATAAAATCATAATTTTATCTTATCACATGTTTTATTAATATTAATTTAATTTTACTTAAGTGATTAACCATGTCTAATAAATTTTATGCATAATCCAGTTTCTTATTCCATATTACATGCTTGTTAATTAATTGATTTAAAAATCATATAGAATCTACAAACATAAATAATAAACTATGAAACTGAAGAAAAAAATATTAACAGCATGATCATGAGATTCTATAATGGTTATTTTTCTACTAGATTATTAAAAAACCCTTGACCCTTGGTGAAAAAAACTTAAACCATAGCTTAGTTCATATTACAATATTCTACCTTTGCTCTAATGTATCACCTCGATTGGTTTAATCTTGACTTCAGGACTTGGACCACCTTCTTTTTCTCAATATTTCCATCCTTACATAATATTTGACTCACATGTTTGTGAGGGAATCCAAAGTATTGGATAAATGGGGTTTACATAAAAGAAACTGTGGAAATGCATGACCTTACATAATAAAGAGGAGGGGATTAAACGCATGAAATTATTTTAATTTAATGATAATAAATTAAAAGGAAACAATCATAGTTATAAGTCTAGTATAATCTCCTTATAATCCACATATCATGAAAGAAGCACACATTTTAAATCTAGTTATCAATTACTTTGATTCATTATTTAATTAAGATAAAATACCAAAAATTAGTCCAGTTAATTCAATTTTTATTAATACCATCTAGGAATCCTTAAATTCTATCATCCATATTTATTACAAAATTAAATTAAATATTTTTATTTAAAATTAGTAAAGTGCTTAAGTGTACTTAGAGGCAACATAATGTACTCATCCAAACTACCCAATATGACCTTTGTGCTTTTGGATTCCATTGGCATCCAACATACATTGTGTGGTAGGTAATAACATGGTGTGTACATCTGCACAAATGAAACATCGAACACATGCTAATTACACTACATGTGATTCTATTAATGTAAATATAGTACATTATAAGAAAATACCATACAGAACTTACCGATTTAAAATTTAACACATAAATTAATTTAACATATAATAAAATATCCTATGACTTGGAATGTGCTTTAAAAAAATACACACAATACACATGTGGATATGATTAATTATATAAATAATACTTCTCCCCACATTAAATGAATCACACTAGATGCAGCAGACTACATAACATGTGCTGGGTTATATGGAATGTGATCTCTTTTTCATGTGTCCGTGAAACATGCATAGGGACAATGCAAGTTTGTGTCATGACCCCCCTTCCCCAAATATACCCCTCCTAGGTTGTCAAATAAGAAAGAGAGATAATGACCCCCTGGGTCTTCCCTCGAGTAGGCTCTGGGTTGGAAACTATCACCAAGGGTGTACAAATATCACACTTTGGGATGCATTACCCTTTTTAAGAAAACAATATTAGGAGATATAATGGATCATCTACAAAGAAACTCCAATACATATATAAAATAAATCTAAAATCCATCCCACATGTTGGAACTAGGAGAGCAGTGGAAGCCACAAATAGTTGGGTTTAAAAAAAATCACCGACGATCAATGTAAACTTGTCGACGTCGGTGTACAGCAGCCCGGTCTTAGCCGAGGACCACGCGTGAAGGATTTTAAGCACAAAAATAAACCGTAAAATACCTAGTTTAATTATAAAGTTGCACACGACGTCTTCTCGTCATTAGCGATTGATTCTCAAAGAATTTGACATTAAACTCCTCTAGATCGTCCACACACACTTCAAGAAATTCACAGGAACGTCGTTCGTCATAATCCGGGTGCTAGCGCGGAATTGCGACGACGCCTTCGACGCTCCAACAATCACTGCATCGCTTCACTAACGATGCCTGAGAGTGTGCTTGATCTGATCCCCTTGGATCCAGATAATCTCTCTCTAAGTTATGGGGAGAGGATAGGAGAGAGAAGTTCCATGAATACTCATTGTCAATCTCCTCTCTTCTCATATTTATAGTGTCATTTAATTACTCATAAATTCTAACCCGGCCCCCGAATAATCAACGCACTATTAACAAAATATTATGACTACGAATCTGAGTCATAAATATTATTATCACTTACTTGTAAAATATTAAAATATATTACGTGATAATAATTGAGTCATTAACTTGACTCATCGCTCCCATAAATATTAATTGAACCTTGAATAATTTAATATTCGTAAATTAATATTTTTCATGTATTTACTTAAAACACGTAATTACATTTAATAAATAAATTCAATACTCATTATTCTAAACTCGAATAATATGAATTTATTTATTGCATTGGTGATCGTTTTTCCTTGGACAAACCCTAGACCCCTGTGGTGGGGCCCACCATGTCCAAAACTCATATTCAACTGAATAGAGAATATTCTTGAATACGATATTGTGTGTGACCCTCTAGGCCCTTATCTCGACAGGAGTGAATAATATTCATAGACCAAGAGTGGGATCTAGAAACCCATTATGGCCCCTGAAGAGATAAGGATTGTCACAGCAGTGACAACTGACCTACGAACATGCACTGTGTAATATAATCTTTTTGTGTGTAACATCTCATAAAGTAGGATGCACTCACGTGTCATCACCACTACTAGAAATCTGACCTATACCAATGGTTTGTAAAAAACATTGGTATAGGTCCCCTTTCCCAACGGTTTGGCCAAACTGTTGCGAAAGCCCACTTTGAGGTCACTTTTCTCAATAGTTTTCCAAAACCATTGGGAAAGGGTATGGATTTCCCAACGGTTTGGCCAAACCGTTGGGAAAATTCCACTTTGTGGCCACTTTTCCCAACGGTTTGTCCAAACCATTGGGAAAGGGTGGGTACCTATCCCAACGGTTCTCAAAATCGTTGGGATAGACCTTTACCAACGGTTTTGAGAACATTTGGGATAGGTGCCCTTATTTTTTATGAGTACATTTATTGAATATTGTTAAATAAATCAATATGTAAATTATATATATATATATATATATCCAAATATATTCAAAAAGGATACTAACATAAACTACCTCGTCATGGTGCACCCAACACAAACTACCTCGCCATGGCTTCATTGCCATGGTTTTTGTCTTGCATCAAAGTACACAATCAAATGACATACATTGGTAATGATCTCAAGTCAAGAGACCATTACACATGATCATAGATAGAAACATCCAATGACACCCGAGACATGTGGTGTTCATATTGGTGGGTCAGTCCTCATGATCTCACACCTAGAGATCACTAAGTGTGAACTTAATGAGAATAAGTCTCAATGCTTATGATCCCCCAGTACCAAGTGTCAACTTCATGAGAAGAGGGTATGGAACCTGTCATCGGGACAAGCATGTGCATGCACGGGATAGCCTAGCCGAACAGCCATGCGAAGGTGGAGAACTGATTTCACGATGAAGATGATGGGGAAGAGCAATTCCAAGTAGTTAGTCTGGGTTGTATGTAATGTTTGAATCCTATGGGTAATGAATTATTCTATGGCCTATGGGCCATATAATACTTGTGCCTACGAGCATTGTAAGGGTTCCACCTCACCCCTTGAAAGGTGGATTATCAAAATAAATAAAAAATAAAAGGCCTTTGGGCCATTGGATGGATGGATCTAGACTATAGAACATATATTTAAGATTAATGTCATAGTATCTAGAGGTTCTCATTATAGCCTGGAAACTACTATAACCTTTCGATACGATAATTAATCTTTGGACATTACCATTTCAATAGTGGAAGTAGAAAATTCTACACTATAATGGTAAGACGACATCATGTATATATAACTGGATACACAATATGGTAATCAAAAGCACTGAATAGTTGGGTCTAGGGAACCCACTATTTCAATACCACATGCATGTGAAAAGTAAAACTGATAAAAATAAAAAAATCTTCAAGTAAATACTAAAAGTAAAGCTAGGAGGCAACACAAAAATAGTCAAGATCTAAGCTAGTAAGGTCCATCACGGTCTACAAAATCCTCCTAGAGACCTGAAAGTAGTTTATATACATAGGGTGATCATACAACTATACTCAGTAGGAAAACCAAATTCTCTTGTGAACATGTGAAAGAATCATACGAACGCTCCTGTGAGAAAATAGTAGAACCAAAACAGCACCTAAATAGGTATACAAACCACCTAAGGGTGTAATTTTGGCCTGGACAGGGTCAGGCTGGGCCAGGCCTACCCTGCAAAAAATCGAGCCGCTAAACACTATTCGGGCAAGGCCAGGCCAGCCCGAATAACACCATGAGGTGGCTCGAGCCCGACCTCAGGCTGGCCCAAACCATCAGGGCGATTCGGGCTTTTTTGGGCCGGTCTGAGCTTTTTCAATTCGGGCCATGGTGGGATTTTATTATTTTAAAAATAAGTGTTTATTTTAAAACATTTTTTAAACATTTTTATTTAAATATTTTTTTAACATTTTTTTAAAACATTTTTTTTCATTTATTTTTAAATGTATGTTTTTTGTAAAAACGATTCTTTTATTTTTTTTATTAAGATTTTACAATGGGTTGATATGTTACTTTTTTGTGTAAATAGATTTATATATTGTTAATTTAAATATATTATGTGCAAATTGTAAAAAAAATAATGATGGGTTGGGGGGTGCGCAGTAGTGGGTGAGTTTAAAGCATTGTTATTTAAACATTTTTTAACATTTACTTACAACATTTTTTTACATTTATTTTTTTGATCTTATTTATATTTTTTAAAGTGTTTGTTAATTGTTTTTATTTAAAAATTTTTATTTAAAATATTTTTTAACATATGTTTCAAATATTTTTTTACATTTTCCTAAATTATTAATTTAAAAAGTTTTTTTATTTTTTTTAAATGCATACTTTTTACCAGTATTTTTTAAAAACATTTAACATTTTTTTCAAATTTTAATGTAAAAAGTTTTTTTAAGTGTTTGTTTTAAAAAAATTAATTTAAATGTTTATTTTAAAAACTTTCTTTAAAAAATTTTTTAAAGCATTTTTATTTAAACCTTTTTTAAAACCATTTTTTAACACTTATTTAAAATGTTTTTTTACATTTATTTTTAGATGTTTTTTTAACACGTGTTTTTTAAACATTTAACATGTTTTATGTAAAAATATTTTTTTATTAACATTTTACAGTGGGTGGATATGTTATTTTTTTCTAAATATATTTATATATGTCTACGAATTTATATATATTATGTGCAATTTAAAAAAAATTAATGAGCGATTGGGGGTGTGAAACGGTGGTTAGGTTAAAAGCATTGTTATTTAAAAAAATTATCATTTATTAAAAACAATTTTTTACATTTATTTTTTTAACTTTTTTATGAAAATTATTTGTAATCAGTTGTTAAATTTAAAACATTTTTTTAAACATTTTTTAAACACATGTTTTTTATATGTATTTTTATTAAATATTAAATATGTTTTTATAAAAACATTTATTTTCTATTTTATTTACATTTTACAGTGTGGATATATTATTTTTTTCTAAATAGATTTATATATGTGAATCTATATATATTATGTGAAAATAAATAATGAGAAGTTGGGGGATGCACAGTAGTTGGTGAGTTATTTTTTTCTAAAAGATTTATATATCTATATAGTGTATATATAATATATCCAAGTTTCATCAAATTAAAAAAAATTAATGAAGTTGGGGGGGGTGCGAACATCATTGGGTGAGTAGTTATTTTTTTGTTAATATATAATAAGTTATATATATATATATAATGTTAAATGACAGATATATATATATATAATAAGAGAAATTTTAAAAAAAAATAGAGGTTGGGGGGTGCGCCGCAGTGGGCACGTTAATGTTTTTTCTAAATAGATTTATATATAATATATGCAAGTTGTAACATACTTAGAAAATTAATGAGGTTGGGGGACGTGCATGAACATCATTGGGTGAGTGTGTTATTTTTTTGTTAATATAAAATAAGTTATTATATATATATATATTATTAATAGCTCTGTTTATATATATATTATATTAAATCATTTATATATATATACATACACACACATATATATATTAATGTAATTTTAAAAGCCGCACTTAATTGATATATATTATTAATGGATTTGTTTATATATATATATATTATCATGTCATTGATATATATATTATTAATAGATTTGTTTTTATATCTATATATACATATATATAATATGCAAGTTTTATTGTATTTAAAAAAATTAATGAGGTTGGGGAGTGTGCGTGAACATCATTGGGTGAGTGTATTGTTTTTTTGTTAATATATAATAATTTATTACATATATATATATATATATATATTTTTAAATGATTGATATATATATATATATATATAATATGAGAAAATTATAAAAATAATAATTAGGGGTTGGGGGTGTGTCGTAGTGGGTGGGTTGATTTTTTTCTAAATAGATTTATATATGTATAGTATATATAATATATGCAAGTTTCAACATACTTAAAAAAATTAAGAACCTTGAGAGACGTGCACGAACATCATTAGGTGAGTGTGTTTTTTTTATTAATATACAACAAGTTATTATATATATATAATATTAAATCATTGATATATTTATATATATTAATAGCTTTGTTTATATATATATTTTATTGAATCATTTATATATATATAATATTAATGGATTTTTAAAATCCACTCTTAATTGATATATATTATTAATGGTTTTATATATATATATATATATATATATATATATAATTATATATCGTTGTATATTATATATATATATACACACACACACAGAAAAACGCACATTATAATTATATATAATAATAATTATATGTATATATAGACATTATTATATATATATATATTATTTTCTGTTAATATATAATGACATATATATATATACACATATACATATATTGTTGATATATATATATATACAGTCTGGTGATAACATAACAGGTGCAGTCTTGGAAGCTTGAGGTAGGGGGATCAAATCTCCCTACCACCAGTTTCCCGTTATATTATTTTTATAGACAAGCTTCGCACGGGTTGGGGTTCACGGGGGCCTGTGGGCCGGGATTTTTTGGGTCGACCCGGCCTAGACTGCGGGCCTTCTTGAATAGGCTGAGGCCTGACCCGATGTACCTACAGCCTGATCCCGGCCTGGCCCGACACAGGCTTTGTCGGGCCATGCCTCTTGGGATTTCAGGCCGGGCGTGTCGGGCTTTTGGGCTGTCGGCCCAAAATTACACCCTTATAACCACCCCAACATCTTCAAGGCACACTCACCAAATGATGCAAGTCAAGTAATATAACATAAAGCACATCGATGATAGGGTACCCCGCACCACTTTCCCACTGATTAGACACTCTCACACCCTAACGACAAACGTCCTGGTGCTCCCACCTCTTTCGAACATACCACAATGCATCCCGACCGCACACACCTAGGCCCCATAACCACATCACATCCTATCCATAGACACTTGGGCCACAAACCACATCACATCCCACCCGCAGATACCTAGGCCATAATCCATATCACATCTTGATCACAGACACCTGGGCCACAAACCACGTCTCATCCCTAAGACACTTGGAAAAGCACAAAAACATATCATCCCTATGACACATGGGAAAACACAACTCTCCCACACACACCTGGGACTCACAAACCACAACATGCTCGAAGAAACTTGGGTTATCACCGCCTGGAAGAAGGAGCAGGGAAGAGCGGGTGGTTAGCCATCCATCCTCCCACCGGGATATTCGAGAAAATACCATGCACATCACACAACAAGCAACACAACAAAAAGTCAACCATGGAGAAACTCTAAGTGAAGCACCCGTACCAACCATCACCATCCTTCCTCAAGGTCATCCTTCCAAAACCATCCACACACAACCGCAACCAGTAACACATCACTGTATAACCCGATTGCAGCCCTACTACACAACACTTCTCATCCATCCCACAATCAATCAATCTCTAAACCTAGGATTCTATTTCACCACCCAAGACATCCCACAAAACACAATCATGCTAAAAATCACACCATATCACAATCCAAACAAAACACATTTTTCGATTTAGCAAGGCATCCCTTACTTAATCCCACTTGTTAATTCAGGGGTCATCACAAAAACTATATAATCTTAGAGAATCCATTCATTAGCCGAGTGTACATAATTAACCAATTTCTACATGTAAGTGCCCAACCAAAAACAAACACATGCATTCCATAAATTTATTAGTGTGCAAAAAAATCCATCAATGACCACAATTTTTAGCAGGGCATCGAGCCCAAACAAACATAGGCTCACAACAATATCAAATCTATAAGAAAAGCATGCGAAAAAAACTCCCATTACCCCTCAATTTCAATTAATTGATTCCTTATCTTCAATTAGGTTGGCACAACGATGATTCATAGGTAAACATAAGTAAAAACCCCTCCTGCATGATGCAAAACAAGGAGAAATGAAGGAAATCCTACCTTGAAGGGATGTTAACATTCCATGCATAAGAACAGATCGCGTGACGGACCTTAGATTACCACTTCTGCAAGATCTGTATCCATCTGAGGATGTTGTGGAACCACCACACCAGCAAAAACTGAAGGGAACCCCATTAGGAATATGGGTAAGAAAACTCCATATCATGATGAGAAGATATGGAAGAAAAAAGATCAAACTGAGAGAAATTTCTAGAAATTGAAAGGAAAACGTGCCTTGGTTCACCACGGATCACCAATGAGAAATCACCGAGATCAATGTATCAAAGAGGGAGTTAGAGAGATTGATGAACTCCTCAGGGTGGATAGGGTTATTTTGAAATGAGAGTAAGTAGAATTAATGGTTTAATGGAGGAAAATTCAGACGAAAAGAATTTTTTAAAAACAAAACTAGATTGGGGTATTACACAATGTGTAATACCATTTCACATCGCATAGTACCCAGGGTTTAGTTTCCACTGAAAAACATGTCTCCAATCGATTTATTTTATTTTTTAAAACCTAAAATATTAAATGCTGTGAAAATTCTAGGACAAGCCATGAAACTAGGTTTCATGTCATGTAACCCAGTTACACAACGTGTAATCCCCCTTCGTCCAGCCTTTAGAAACTTAACTTCTCCAAACTCTCTCTGAGCCTCCTCTGAACACTTCAACAAAAAAAACCAGTGAAGTAATGGATTGGTAGGACACAAACCGTTACATTAGATACCTCTCAAATGATTATCTCCCTTAAGATTCCAAAACCAGGTCCATAAAGGAGAAATAGAGGTCTGAACAACCACATCATGAGATACCTCTCAAGGATCCTTCTACACTTGAAACACCACCAGCAAAAAAACACATCAAGGTTCAATGATAAACCACCCTATGTTATTTGAATGTTAGAGCAAAAAAACTCTACATCCAAGAACACCTCCTCTGACATCTTCAACAAGGCCTTATCACATCAACCCAAATGACCACAAAATTCACCATACGAGCACAACATCTACACCATTTAAAACATAAAAATTAGTGAATTATGTCCTCCATTTAAATATATTATCCTCTCTAGGTGATACTAAATCACCCACATGGGTTTAATCTCATCACAATTAATGTGTCTTGATTTGGAATAAAATTCTCCCCTTTCCACACATTGAGAATTTTATCACACACCACACCACACACATCATAATCCAAGGTTAAAAACAACTCATATTATATAAAACAGGGTTCAAACGTCTCATTAAAAAGAAAAATAGTGTAAAAAAACTCAAAAAAACTTCAAGTAATGGGAACGCATCTGCGTCTCTCACTCCCAAGTACACTCTTCCTATCCCCCATTCATCCACAACACAAAACCCAAAGGAATGGTCCATCCACGTAGTAGCTTCTCTTGTTGATCCTGGATCTCTACTGGCCATTCCAAAAATGTTGATTCATTCTCGATATCCAACTCTCCTCATTCAATGACATGGGAGTCATCATGCTGATACTGATGAAGCTGGGAGGTGTGGAAGACATTGTGGATCCTCTCCAACCGCAGTGGCAATGCCAACCGATATGCCACCTCACAAACTCACCCCAACAACTCAAAGGGTCCAACGAACCTGGGAGAATGCTTACTACATCTGCCAAACCTTTACTACCCACATTGGGGAGAAACCTTTAAGAACATTTAGTCCCAAACCTCAAACTCCAAGGGCCTCCTCCCGCGATCTTCATAAGACTTATGTCGGTTCTGCACTGCTTTCATCCTATCACGAACAAGATGAAACTTCTCGATCGTGCACTACACCACATCCAGAACAAGAATAGTTACTTCCCCAATCTTCATCCAGTATAATGGGGAATGAAATGGCCTCCCATACAACAACTCAAATGGATTAATGCCAATATAATGGTGATATCTATTTTTATAAGAAAACTATACCAAGGTAAGGTGTTAAATCCAAGATCCACCAAAATCTAAGATGCATGCCCGCAACATATCCTCCAATGTATGGATAGTCTGATATGTCTTCCCATTGTTCTGAGGGTGGAAAGAATTGTTGAGCCATAACTAGGTGTCAAAATCATGTTGTAATCCCCTCTATACTTGTGAGGTAAACCGCATGTCCTGATCTAAGATGATATACCTCAGAACTCCATATAACTGCACCACCTCCTCCACATACCTCTTGGACAAGGCATCCATTACACCCGACTCCTTAATCTTTAGAAAGTGATCCAATTTCATCAACCGATCCAGAATCACCCAGATAGAATCATAACCTCCATGATCTCTGGGTAACCCTATGATGAAATCCATTGAGATGTCATCCCATTTACACTTGGGGAAATCCAAAAGCTGCAAAAAACTACCAGAGACATGGTGATCATATTTTACCTGCTAGAAAACCAATCATTTTGACACAAACTTTGCCATTTCCCATTTAATCCCAAGACATAAAAAATGCATCTTTAATCCATTATACATCTTGGAAAATCCTAGATGCACTACCAAGGGTGAGCTATGAAACTGATGAAGGACTCCACTATGCATCACCACTAGAACAAACAGATTTCCGTAGGAAAACATATGGTTCTGACTACCCTCCAACCATCCCTTTGGATCATCATCATGTCCTACATGATGGCGCATCACTTTTACCTCTGAGTCTCCCCACTAAGACTCCTCCACCTACTATATTAGAGAGGATTGCACCATTACCCGAAACAAACATCCCTTACCACCATTCACTCTTGCATCTAAGTGAAAGGCCACCAAATCCTCCATTTCTCTCCAAGCATCTGAAGATTCTTGAAAGACCTCATTCTATGACTTTATGCTCAAATCATTAGCCAAAAAATTTCCCTTCCCTACGGTGTAGGAGATATCAAAATCATAGTCTTGAAAAAAATCTATCCACCTTCATTGTCATAGATTCAGATCACACTAGGACAAGATATACCTCAAACTCTTATGATTCATGAATACCACAAAGCACCCCCCCCCCCAAATGATGTAATGTATCCACAACTTCAGAATGAAAAAAAAATACTACTAAATTCAGATTGTGGGTAGAATAGTTACGCTCATGAGTAAATAACTTCCTAGACCCATAATACATCACTGCTCACTATTGCATCAGCACACATCCCAAACCTAGATGATAAGCATCAAAAAACACCTCAAACATCACCCCTTCTTCTGGAAACCAGAGAACTGGAGAAATAACCAACTTCCCCTTCAGGTAACTAAATGCTATCTGGAACTGATCACTCCACACAAAATCTTGGTTTTTTCTAGTCAAAGCCATCAATGGAGCTGCAACTCGAGAGAAATCTGGTACAAACCACCTATAATAGCCTATAAGACCAAGTAAACTATGAACTTGTGTGATATTCTTGAGTGCTTCCCAAGATATAACTGCTTCAATATTTAATGGGTCTACTACTACAACCTATTGAGATACCACATTCCCAAGGAAACATACCTCTTGTGTCCAGAACTTACACTTGTACAAATATCTATAGAGTTGGTGGCCTCAAAGAGCCTATAAACAGTTCTAATATGTTCGGTATGATCCTCCTTTGACTTCGAGTAGATCAATATATTGTTGATGAATACGAAGACGAACCAATCTAGGAACTCAAGGAACACATAGTTTATAAGTCCCATAAACATAGTTGATGTGTTCATAACACTGAACAACATGAATATGAACTCTAAGTTCCCATACCTACATCTGGAAGCAGTCTTCAGGATATCACCCTCCTTCACCCTCAACTAGTGATATCTAGGCCACAGATCGATCTTAAAGAACCATATCACCCCTCTCAGTTGGTCAAAAATATCATTTATCCTTTGAAGAGGGTAACGATTATTAACCATTACTTGATTCAACCTCTGGTAGTCAATAAACAACCTCATACCACTATACGCCTTCTGGGTGAACAATACTGGAGCTCCCCACAGTGACACACTAGGCCGAATAAAACCCTTCTGTATTAGCTCATCAATCTGAATCCTCAGCACCCGCAACTCATAAGGTGTCATCTGATAAGGAGCCATCAAAATTGGAGAATCACCAGGTTGAAAGTATATCCTGAAATCGACATCACGTCAAGGGGGTAGCGTCACAACCTCCTCAGGGAAAAATCTAGGAACTTCCCAATGACACCGGGAACCTTCACCATCTTAGCATCCACTGACTCCACTAACATCTCATCCCATACGAAATGAATGGGTTCCACATGATAACATCCCACTTGACAACCCCACATTACAATAAAATCTACACGCTAACCATACACATATGAAAACACGACTCTCCTTTGAAAGTAGTCAATAACGGAATGCAAGGAATACAACCAGCTAATGTCGAGGATAAAATTGTATGGTTTCATCTTAAGTAAGAAAAGATCCCCATAGGACTGATGTGGTCCCATCATCAATCTAAAACCCCAACAAACATTAAACAAGATGGTATGACCTTCAACTGGTGTACTCAACACCAGGAACATGGGAAGCCTCTCTATTTCTAGTCCCAAATCATGGAATAGATCAAGTAAAACCAAGGAGTGTGAAGCTCCTGAATCAAAAAAATCACAATCAAGGGTACTGAAAAAACTGATTGTAACTTTAACGAACTTTGGCCTTACTAGAACTGCTACCTCTGCCACATGCAACTGACCACACCCAGCCCCTCTACCTCTCTGAAGAAGACCACCTCCATTATTATGCTAAGGTCGTGGTCCCTGAGCATGGGATACATCTTGGGGTCAACCTATACCGGCTCCATCTCCCCTCGACAGAGAAAAATCTTGTTGTCCCTGCTGCTGAAATTGTCTCACCGACAACTGCTACTAAGGCTGACGCTGAGCCTATCTGCCTCAACCAAAATGAGATTAAGTAGCCACTAGGTACTGATTTTGAATATTCCCATGAACCCAAAAAAACCATGTCGGCCCCAATCCCATAGGAAAGGAATGGGGACCGTTGGCACCAAAAGACCAGTAAGAAAGTTGTTGAGGTCATCTCCCTACTGGCCAAAACCTCAAAGGACTCGGTTCCTGAGAGCTTCCACTAAAAACTCTGCTTCTCTAAGAACTTTGTTGGCTCCCCTATCATAGTAGACCTCCTTGTGAGTACACTCTCTTGAACACCTTTGTCTTATTCTAAACCTACAAATATGTTGGAAATGTAAAAGGAGTAATTGCATACTGGAAGGAAGGGTGAAGCGCTTCCTTGAGACATCTCGCACAAGAATCCTCATCTAGAAAAAAATCTGAGGTAAAGGACATAAGGTCCTTGAAATTGATACCAAGATCCTGTGCAGACATACTAACCTACTAAATTGAGAGCATCTCTTTACTCTTATCATCCTTTATAGTCAACGAAAGGAACTCTGCCTAAAACGCCTTCTGAAAGTCGACCCACAACACATATGCCTCCTTTTTCTCTCCCAAAAATAGCATCCACCACTAACGTGCAACTCCCCACAACTGACTAACTGCCAAAGGGACCATGTACTCTATCGAGGCCCGAATCAGACTGAAGGAAATCTCTATCTCATTTATCCAACCTTCTATCTCTATATCAGAAACACTTCTGTCATACTTTCCCAAAGCCTATTATTGGAAATCACGGAACAACCTCTACCACTGACTATACTCATCTGTTGGATCAACCCTATGGTGATCAACTAGATCATCCTTACTGAATATCAACCAGCTGATCCATATATAGATGATGTGTAGGTGCCATAGATGAAAGGTAAAAAAATATTTCTTAAGCCCGAATAGTATGGAAGTTTACCAAAAAAAAATTTAATTCATTTTATTCATTTTAACCTTCCCAAAATAACCCAATTCAAATAAGAACACAAGTCATTATGATTCATGTACCTTTTCTAATTCTCTACCCTACAACCAGGTTTATCTCACTTGGTCATTCGATAAGCTCAGAGTTTGTGCAATGGATCATGGGGGCCCTAAAATCCCGTGTCCTAGCTAGTCTCCCTGGCCTATGTCACACACCAAGGTAAATTGGAACTTTTTTCAACCATACCCTGAAATCCTCACCATTCATATCTTCAAATTTCATCCTATCTCTCAATTGTTAGCCTCTGACACCACTCTATCATGCCCCCCCCCCCCCTCTCAAAGATACCCCTCCTAGGATGACAAAGAATAAAGGTAGATAATGACCCCAGAGTCCTGCCTCTAGTAGGCCCTGGGTTGGCGACTAGAACCAACGGTGTACAAATATCACACTATAGGAGGCATTACCCTTTTTATGAAAACAAAATTGGGAGATATGATGGATCATCCATAAAGAAAATCCAATACATATATAAAAGGAATCCAAAATACATTCCATGTGCATGTGAAAAGTAAAACTGATAAAAATAAAAATGTCTCTAAGAAAATACCAAAAGTAAAGCTAGGAAGTGACACATCAACTGTCAAGATCTGATCCAGTAAGGTCCAGTGTGGTCTGAAAAATCCTCATGGAGACCTTAAATTAGTTTATATAAGTAGGGAAATCATACAAGTATGCTTAGTAGTAAAACCAAAGTCTCTTGTGCACACATGAAAGATGAATATGAATGATCCGGTGAGATAACAGTAGAACCAAAATAGCACCTAAATAGGTATACTAACCACCCCAACTACTCCAAGGCACTCCCACCAAATAATTCAAGTCAAGTAATATAATATAAAGCACATCAATGGTAGGGTACCCTGCACCACTTTTCCACTGATTATCCGCACTCCCACCCTAACAAAAAATTTCAAGGTACACCCACCTCTTCCGAACATACCACACGACATCCTACCCGCACATGCATGGGCCCCACAACCACATCACATCCCACCCACAGACACCTGGGCCACAAACCACATCACATCCTGCCCATAGACACTTGGTCCAAAAACCACATTTCATCCCAAAGATGTCTAGGAAAGCACAACACATCTCATCCCGAATACACTTGGGAAAGTACAACTCACCCACACGCACTTGGGCATCACAAACCACAATCTACCTAAAGAAACTTGGGATATCACCACCAGGAAGAAGGAGCATGGAAGAGCGGTTCACCATCCATCCATCCTCTCACTGGGATGTTTGGGAAAGACCCCCTTCCCCATGTCAATGAGGGTGTTCAGAACATAGTGCTCGACTAGGGTGGGGTGCATATAGAAATCACAAGGGAAATAAAAGTATATACATATTAGATACCAAATAATCATACGCAACCTATGGGTTCTCAAAAAAACAAACCCTCCCACTTTTGTTGCTACCTCTAGATGCACAACACCACAAAAAATCCACAACTCAATTCATATTTCCAATCATTTTAATTTACTAAAATCATTCCATTAGACAAACCAACCCGTTCCATTCAGAGCCTTATTAATCAATCATTTATTTATTTATTTATTTATTTATTCCATCACTATCTGGGTAACTACCAAGAACAGCACACAACAATCAACACAACAAAATTCATTCATGGAGAAACTCTAAGTGAAGGACCCATACAAACCATCACCATAGTTCCTAAAATTCATCCTTCCAAAACCATCCATGCATAACCACAACTATCAACACATCACCTCATAACCTGATCAAAGCCCTGTTTCACAATACTTCTCATCTATCTCACAATCAATCAATATCTCAACTTGAGATTCCATTTCACCACCCAAGCCATCCCATAAAACATAACTGTGCTCACAACCGCACCACAACACAATCCAAACAAAATGAAATTTCTGATTTAGCAATGCATCCCTTACTTAATTCCACTTGTTAATTTAGGGGTTATCACATAAACTATATAATACAGGGGAATCCATTCATTAGACGAGTGTACATAATTAACCAATTTCCACATGTAATTTCCCAACAAAAAAAACACATGCATTCCATAAATTTATTAGTACACAAACAAAGACACCAAAGACCATAATTTTCAATGGGTCATCAAGTCCAAAAAATATAGGATCACAACAATATAAAATCTGTAAGAAAATAATGAGAACAAACTCCCATTTCTCCTCAATTTCAATTCACCAGATCCTTATCTTCAATTAGGTTGGGAAAACCATGATCCATAGGTAAACAGAAGTAAAAAACCCTCCCGCGTGATGCACAACATGGAGAAACAAAGGAAATACTACCTCAAAGGGATGTCAACATTCCTTGCATGAGAAAAAATCATGTGACAGGCCTCTGATTACCTATTCTATAAGATCTACATTCATTCGAGGATGTCATGACACTACCACACCAACAACAACCGAAGGGAACCCCATTAGGAATATGGGTAAGCAAACACCATAGCACGACGAGAAGATAAAGGAGAAAATAGATCAAATTGAGATAAATTTCTAAAAACTAAGGGATAACATACCTTTGTTCACCACAGATCACCAATGAGAAATCTATGAGAAAAAATGGATCGAAGAGGGGGGTAGAGGGTTCAAAGAACTCCTTGGGGTGCCTAGGGTTCATCTGAAATGAGAGGAAGTAGAGAGCATGGCTGAATGGAGGGAAATTCAACCAATTTTTTTTAAACATAACTGGATATGGTATTACATGACGTGTAATACCCTTTCACGTCATGCAGTACCCAGGGTTCAATTTCTGCCGAAAAACATGCCACCTATCGATTTATTTTATTTTTCAAACCATTAAATATTACACATTGTGAGACTTCCAGGACAAGCTGTGAAATGGGGTTTCACATCGTGTAACTCAGTTACACGATGTGTAATCCTCCTTCCATACTTTAACAACTGAACTTCACCAAACTCTCTTTGAGCCTCCCCCGAACACTCCAACAACCAAAAACCGGTGAATTAACGGACCAGGAGGACACATAATGTTACAATTAGTCTATTGTGAATGTGTGTGAGGTACCTGTTGTGCAATATTCCTATATAATGTGTGGACTTGAAGTTTCATAGTTTTTCAGTTCCCATGTTATATAGTAGATACACAACATTCTTGGACCCCCCATGTTCTTCGCTAGAAGAACACAAGGACTTCATATTGTATGCTTGAGTTACATGATGTGCAGTTATTAAAACAGAATGACCTCTAGTTTAGATCTTCATAGATACATTTTTATTGGATCTGATCTAATATATTTAAACTAATACGATAACCATGAAAGATACATGCCAGATATACAATTAAATGGTGTGTACTTTAGTACATGGTGTGTAGTATTGTGTTATACAACTGGAATGATTAACATCTCCATATAAAGTTTTTATATGGTTATTTTATTTTATTTAAAAATTTAATTATTTATTTGAGAAAGAACGAAGGAACAGAAGATAAAATGATGTTTTTATTCCAAGAATTAATAGATCTGGATTAAATTAAATTTCAAACACACACCATTCAATCAACGATTAGTAAATAATTATAATTTAACCATGTAACTCATTCGATACCACATGTAGGTTTCAGGCACAGTGGAAGCGCTTAATTGTGCATGGACAACTCATATTTTTTTCATAATCATTGAATAATCCAAAATGTGCACAACAAAAATGTTTTGAAAATAAAAATTAATTTGAGTGTTAATAGACATGAACACCAAAACAGGAAGAGGATGATCCTCACATGTAATTTATAATTAATTTATAAATAAATATAAAATTATATAAACATTTAGTTCATTATTTTTTGATGATATGGTTGAATCAATCTTTTCATATTTTTGTTTCAATGTGAGATCCAAATGTAGAATCCTTCTAGTGGTGATCCACACATGCATGAAAATCTCTGAACAATTTTAAAGAATCACCGGGTGATAGCACGGTTGATCCCAATTGCTTGTGTCATTCATGGTTGATCACATTATAATTGTATTCAGGGATCAATAATTCTTGGTTTTCATTTGATTTCTTGATAGAGAAGGAGGACTGAGCACAATATAAATCTCTATAACTCTCTCTAGGAATTTGGAGGACTTCTCTCTATATATTGGCACAACAGATCTCACATAAGAAAGAGATATAACTAGATATATATATTAAGGAATTTTTAAGGTTTCTTATTTTCATATAATACCCCCTTACTGATTCTTTAATTATTAGTGAACCCCATGTCTTAATAATTATATAATTATTATTAACTTGACATGTGAACCACGTAATAATAAATAAATATCATTTATATCTTGACCATTAATCACTACAAAAAAGTGACTTATACCAACATAAATTTAGTGACAAATAATATATTTGTTGGTATAAATCAGTAATTCCAATAGATACTAAGTTTTGTTGGTATTAATTTCATGTACCATCAATTTTTTTTACCAACACATATATTTGATGATATTAATTGTTTTATACCGACAAATCTTTTACTAACAATAAAATATGTTCCATTATCATACTAATAGTAAAAATTGTTTTACCAACAAATGAATATACTACTATTAATTATCCTCACTAAAAAATATTTACCATTATAAAAATATATTATAATAAATTATTCACTAATAATTATTATTTTAGAAAATTGAATAAATTTATTAACAATTTAATAAAAACACATCATTTTTCAATATTTTTTTATATCTTGTATTAAAATATGTTTAATTTAATAATATTTATATGTTTTTAGATAAATTATATATATATATATTAAAAAAATTAAAATTTTTGATAATTGAGAATTTTATTGAAACCCTAATCGTGATTAGTCTTTACGCCAATCCATCCACCTACATCAATCACCAACGAATTCTACAATCTCTCCCAAAGCTTCAACTACCAAGGCATGATCTTTCCTCGCCACAGTCGAGCACCCGCAGCCTTGAACGAGAGAAAGCCGATGACGACAATGGGAGATCGTCACCAAAGCAAATGTCAGGATGAATATTTCCAGATTCGTTCGTGAATGAGACGACCGAGGTTGGTTCCGATCCAAACCCTTCATTGTGGTGCCATCGAGGATAGGAAGGGGCCATTGAAATCCAATGAAGACATGCTGCTAATTAAGGGAAGCAGTTTGGGCCATGGTAAGATTCGGACGCTCACAGTCCCCTACTAGGGAGATCTTGTATCACCTGGGTAAATTTGATGGACAAGAAATACCACTGCCCTGCACTCATTGTACATGGACAAGAGATGAAACCTGCCACAAGGACCGGACCTGGGGATGAACATCATGGAACAGGGGTGTGACGACTTGATCAGATGCCAATACAACACCATGGGAGAAACACTAGATGCTGAAGCAGAAACAACTGTTGTTGAAGCCGAGCCAGAGAACCAAAAAAAGAACAGAGTTACAATCCTTCAGTTCACACATATTTATTGTATATGTTGTTTTTTAAATACTTTGAATTTGTAATTTTTTCTCTTGAGTTTCTGTTTATTACTTTTATTGTGTTGTTTTTTGTAGATTCTAGTGAAACACTGCATCCCTGAGACTGCTATTCTACAACGGTGGGACATTCTTTGGGGTTTTCTGCTAATGTAAGTGTTATTGCTTCCAATGAAAGTGTTCTTGCTGCATTTGTGAGTAGGAACACTTTGACAATATGTGAGTGTTCTTAGTGACTTTGTGAGTATGTGTTCTTGTTGCCTTTGCGAGTATGCATACTTCAATGTTCACAATTTAAGTGTTCTAAATTAATATACTTGCATGTGTGCTATCATCTATGAGTTTATTATTCACTTCTTGATTTTATTTATGGGATACTGCATAACCATTTCTCACCAAGAAAAATAGCAAAGGTTTATGATCTATTTATTTATTTACTAATTTGTATGGTAGGATCCAACTGATTCGGTTGGTAGTTTTGGACCATCTACCCTCCAACTCAAAGAATACAGCTTGTGATGAATATGTGGAGGTACCCAACTACTCTATCTCTCTCCCTCTCTATCTCATATATATAATCCCTATTTGGTTTGGATATTCATAGTTTATTTGGTAAATTTATGTAATAAAATTGATGTGTATAAGTATAGGTCAATTTTTTTACTATAGATTTATCACACCGAAATAGTTTGACATATCTTATTTATCATAAAAAAAATTCACACTACATCATTATGAAAACATTTAGAAATTTATATTTTTATTTAAATACATAATCAACGCTAGCAATCCTTTTTTGATGGTTTTATAAATCCAATGTGTCTTTGATTTTTTTTTTTGCTCTTTTGAATGAGAGTTTCCATGGAACATAAATCTGATATGAATTTTACATAATTAGATTCATAGAACATAAATATATGAATTGAAAACATAAATATATGATTTCAAACGTGTTCTCTAAAATGGGAAGAATAGTGTTAATAGTTTTGGTTTGAGATGATAGAAAATTATAGAGGACGTGAGTGGGTGGAGAAGAAATGAGGGAGTAAAATGGGTAGAGGAGTGCTACTTTATTTTTTTTGTGTTTAAGTTTTGGTTAATGATTTAGGCCTAATTTAGCATAACGATGAATGACTATCCAAATGTGTAAAGAGTTCCAAATTTTCAGATTCGGTTCCTTCATCATAAAGGTCACAGGCTTAAGTGTTATCTTTTTTCTTATTGATGTTATTATATTTTCATGTGTTAACGATGATGAGGATAAATGCTAATGTGGATTAAATGTTTTTTCAATTATAACAACATTCCCACACATTGATTTTCATTCTCTTTTCTTGAAATATGGAAACAAATCGTCATTGGAAACAGATTGGGAATCATATATCAAATACCGACTCTATTATCATTGGATAAAGATTGAGAATCCTAGGCAACTCATTTTTTTGTAGTGAACTATAAGGCAAGGAAACAATTATTGTTTTTTAATGTGTTGCACCCTTCCTAACTTGTTTAATGTCTTTTCCCCCCGGGGGTGTTTTGATTTAATTTTAATGGTTCTATTTTTGATTTTATAGGTAACATACATTGATGTGTCTGATGATACAAGCTATGCACTGCATGCAAGATATTTTCAAAGCAAAGCATTAGTTTGCAATGTTCCAGTCATAACAGTTGGTTGTGTTTATCCTGGATTGAGAAAAGGTTTGATTTTAGAGTATGCATTCCTTTTATTTTACATTTAACACAATTTGGGAGAATCAAGAGTTGTATATGTAGCACATGACCTCATTTTAGACATTTCACTTTCATTAAATATGTATTGTTTTCCACACAATTGTTGAATATTATTCAAAATTTTATTAAATGTTAGCACCCTCTCTGACAGATATTATATTTATGAACAGATGCACTTGTTCTATTAACTTTGGTCCTACAAATATGTTTCAATTCATGAACGTTATAATTGGTATTTTATAACCTAGAAT
This sequence comes from Viscum album, assembly GCA_963277665.1. NCBI lineage: Eukaryota > Viridiplantae > Streptophyta > Magnoliopsida > Santalales > Viscaceae > Viscum > Viscum album. Next base: position 152,040,460 of record OY728125.1, read on the forward strand.
TACTTTGATAATATGTGCCTTTTAATAAGAAACGGTCTGTAAGAATCTTGATTATCAATGACATGTCATAATTTTTATTATACTCTACACTGTGAAATCTGGAATCTCTATATGTGTAATAAAATTTCTTGTCTGTAAACTCAGTGTGCAATCTGTGTAAAAATCCATGTGTGCAATCTATGTAAAAATCTATGTGTGCAATCTATGTGAAAAAATCATGTGTATAGTCTGTGTTTAATCTATGTGTACAATTTGTGCCTGTAAACTCAATGTGTAATCTGTGTCTGTAAACTCGGTGTGTAATCTGTGTCTGTAAACTCGTTATGTAAACTCTGTGTAATCTCAGTGTGTAATGTGTGTGAAATTTGTGTCTGTGTGTGAAAACTGTGTGTAAACTTCAGTGTAAACTCAGTGTTTAACCTCACTGCATAATCTATGTGTGCAATATGTGTCTGTGTTTGGAAACTATGTGTAAAATCAGTGTCTAATCTGTGTGTGAAATCTGTGTCTGTCTGCACAAACTGTGTGTAAGCTCAGTGTAATCTGTGTCTGCAATATGTGTCTGTGTGTGCAATATGTGTGTGAAAACTCAGTGTGTAATCTTTTTTTGTAAACTCAGTGTGTGATATGTGTCTGTAAACTTAGTGTGTAATCTCATTGTGTGATATGGGTGAGAAATCTGCCTCTATATGTGCAAACTATGTGTAGGAAACCTAAGTCTCATAGCCCAACCACTATCCACTCTAAATGAATGTTCTTGCATCTATTTACGAGCAGTATTATCATTTACAACCAATATGTCAGCATTATCTGTAACATCCCAAGTAAGTAATGAATAATATATATTTTTATCTATGTCTATTAATGATTAAGATAGTGTTTTAGAGGCTTAAAATGAAAATAAATCCAATCTTAAGCATGGAATACACTAATATTCTTAAAAGATTGTTTTACTGCCTTATGATGGAAAACCATTTTTAAATCCGTCTTTTGAAAATTTTATAAACTATGTTTGTCAAAATAAACTTATTCTTTATGATTGGGAAATCAAAATTTACTTTGTGTGAATTTTTGGTATTTTTCTGACAATGTTCATTTTTTAATGAATAGTGAAAAATACTGCATTTTACATCAAAAATGCTTTTTAATCTAATTTATTTATATGATTAGATTATATTTTGAATTGGTATTAATGTGTAATATGAATATATTTTTACCATTTAATCCAATGGTGGTCATTGGAATCAATTTCACTTTGAAATTGGACTTAAACTAGTGTCAATCTTTTGATACTTATTATTTCATAAAAACACGCTATTTGCTCTGACAGCGGGAATTAATTATTAAATTAATTAATGTGACTTATATGTTTTGAATTTTGTAAAATAGACTTCATTTTTGAATTTTTAATATTAAATATAGCTTAGGGTGAATTTTTGGTAATTTTCTGAAAAACTTCAATTTTTGATGAATAGTGAAACCACTAAGTGGTACTTATAAAGACTGATTTTCCGTTTAAATGAAATTTTGCCATCATTGTGTTTTAAATTTCAAAAATCCAACATACATGGTTTTCATTAAGAAGTAAAATGTGGTTCAATGATATTATAATAATTTTTTGGTGAATAGTAACTTATTAAGTTCTTAATCGCGATTAGTGGTAATTAGTGTAGTTTAAGGTAAAAATAATGCTTTAATAAAATGAGATGAGTTTGACACATGTCCTACCATCATTGGTTGTGTCATGGCCGACCAAGACAATCCATGGGTCAACTTGGGGACCCCATGGATCCACTTTGGTTGGGAAATGACATAAATAACTTTTTATTTAATGTAAAAGTAAAAATGACACAAACATCATATGTTTTACGAAAACAATTTTTACATGGGGTTATAAAGATCAGCGTTTTGATTATAAATAGTCATTGGAAAGCTAAAACGATTTCCTACATAATATTATTTTTTTTATAATTTTTAGACTTTAAATAAATTAAATTATTTATGACATAATGATGATGCAGCGATGACCTCATTATTTAACGATTTAAATAAAATGGAAAGATAATGAAAAATCTAAAACCTACACATGGCCAAAACCAATTGGATGAGTGTATTTCGAAGCCTTATCACCTTATCCTCGAATTATAGAAATGTGGGACCTTTTGAATCCGAAACTCTTTTTAAAATAAAGTAACTTATCTTTACTTTCCAAAAGTGCCCCTCCTCTCCTCTTATAAAAGGCCCCCACCTCTACCTCTTTTCACACACTCTTCAAGCCTTTGGCTCGGCCAAACCCTACCCATTTAATCTCTTCACATCCCTCTCCTCATCCTAGATGACTCCCTTTGGGCAGAATCCTTTCAAAGGAATCATTTAGGCTCAAATCAAACGGAGTTACACTTTTAAAGGTAATTCATTCTCTCATGTTCATTTGTTTTATTTTGCTTCTCCAACCCCCTAAACTCTTTTTATTTACTTCTTTTGTAGCAACACCAGTATCTTAAATATACTAGGATGTTGTTATATGATTTATTTGAGCTACACTCTCACACAAAAACATCAAATGGTTAAAGAACATACGGTTTCCGTGGATGGCGAAATTATGCCTCCCGAAACGATGATTGTTCAATACTCATTTAACACCATCAAAGGTGGCCATTATGATGTCACTATTTTTATATATGATATATAATATGTTTATTTTTTCCTTAAGCTTATGTTTTTTTCATTTTGGGCATACCTTTATGGTTTCCATTATGGGTAAACACGATATCTTCATTTTAGGAAGTGCGGACTACCGCCCCCTGAAAGTGATTTGATTCGTTAATACCATATGTGGGATGTGTAAAGGATAAAGTTAATGATATTATATATGTTATTATACTGGAATTATAATATACTCTTATATCATTATGATTCCATTCCAGAAAATACGAAATAGAAATGGAAGTAGCGTTCATGCGTACGTACGGCTTACCGTCTCCATGAACGGTGCATTTCATTTCTTACCTCTAAATGTGATGTAATGTTATAAATACATGTATATGATGAATATATATGATATATATGTTATCCAAATCATTAATATCATTCTGGATATAATGAACCTTTGACCAAATTAACAACATGTACGTGTAAGAAGTATATTTTTGACTTAAGAACCAAATACCGACAAAATGAATACTATTAACTTAAATGATTACATGATGTTCATAACATGGTATAAAAGGAATAATGAACTTGAAAAAGGTTCATAAGAAAGTAGAGATTAACTCAAGTTTATTATTCAGGAGATTAAAGAACGGTCGGGTCAAGTCGGATACGAGGTATGGGACTTCGTCTCAATCTCCTTTCATTGAGGCATATTTTATTTTATACACAACTTTATTTTATACGGTGTATAAACCCCTTTGAATTTTATGTTTATTCAAAAGGAATCTTTTTTATACGAAGCGTTTACTAAACGACAAAAGGGAATGTTTTTTGTCGTACGTATGCGGCGACAATGACTTCTCCACCGTCGTGACCGTTATTTGAGTTTCGGCTTCCTCTACAAGCCATACCTTCTTTTTAAAAGAAAAATAAATACCATGTTTTACTTTTCTTTTATTTTGGTATTGAAAATGGTTTTCACAATGTTTTTTGTGTTGTATTGATATCTTGTGATTGAAATGTGGAAATGTTATATTTCCTTTACACATGTTTTATGTGATACGATTATGTTATGGTTCTTGGGCATTATTATGAAGATGAGTGGTTCCGTGATAAACTAAGGGCGGGTGAGCCCGATATAGATCTCCAATGCATTGGGTAACGCGAAGGAGTGAAACGTTAAGGTTTCTCCGAAGAGATTTAGGGAATATACTGTGATGGGTATTCCAAACGTAACCAAGAGGGTTACTCCCTACGTAAGAATGTTATGAATGCATCAAGTTACCTTTATGTCTTATGATTTCTATGATTTATTCATGATTTTATGAGGTATGTTAAAGTGCCTATGTTTTATGGGTAAAGTATGATTTCACTCTTATGTATATGTGTACCCATGTTTCCTTTCCATGTTTTTATAACCCATACTGAGATTTTTATGCTCATCCCAAGTTTTTTTGAAATGTTTTCACAGGTCAAGGGAAAGGTACATGATAAGATGATAGTGTAAAGGAAGTGTCAAGAAAGAATCCATGTTTTATTTTAAATATTTTCCCATTGATGGGAATGAAGAATACTATCTTTATGTAACCACTTTGTTTATATGTGGAATGTAATGCAAGTTTTATGATCTAATTCTCTAAAACTCTAAACCCGAAAAGATCCTCAATGTGTAATCTTGTAATAACTCAAGATTAAGTAAGGTTTAAGGCTGGGGCCTTATATTATCTTTTCCTTGATTTTTTATTATATTATTAGGCCTTTTATTCATCCTGTAATGTTAGTTAACTCTTTCTGTAGGAAACTTGAGTCTCTCATCATGTTTTCAATGATCCCTTGCAAGCATGTCGGCATCATGTTTAACCCAAACTGGAGTGGTTGTTTGCTGCAACAAGTTGTCTGGTCATGGCTGGTTCAAATTTCCTTGTTGATCATGCTGGATTGGGATGATCATCATTGAACTTGTGTTTGGCCAATGAAAATCTGGGTCATTCCACAATGATGGTGCATGTTTGGTGCCCGTCATCAATTAAAGCATGTGTCGAATGTCCAGATATGGAAGCTGATTCTGGGTTTGTTGGGTATGGCTACGAAGCTACTCCTCACATAAGCAGAAATGGAGGTTAGTGTTAGTGGGTGTGCTGCTGGTTGTGACTTGGGGTCAAGGTGACTTGAAGTTGGATTGTGTATATTTTATCCAAAAACCTGAGCTTGGTACGTTGTGGTTTTTTCCTATACAGGATTTCTAGTTCAGGTTGCCCAGGTGACATGATGAAGGGGTTCACATGGAAGAAAAGATAGATTAGTGTCTGACACTTCGCCAATCCCAACATGCCACACCCAAAACTTGAGTGCATGGAATCCACCTTGATTAATAATTGGCAGCAGCCGATCATGGGTTTACAGTTAAAAGTGGAGCAGACGACCTAGGTTGTTGCTGTTGGAGAATCAAACGGAAGCTTCCTCAAGCTATCGGGTTGTGCTAGGGACGGTTGTACAGGTATTGTATCGAGCTAAAGGTTTTGCGTGTGGCAGTCCGTTCTATTTTTTGTTTAAATGTTGCAAGTACAGGAATGAACAAAAAAGTATACAGCGCATGACGGTTGCCCTCGGCCCATTTTAGGGTTTTCTAGTGTAACATAAATTCAAACTCAGTTGATATTTCCCTTTTTTATGCATTTTTTGCTTATGTTTTTATTGAAAGGTGAATTCTAATTTTTCTTTAATGCATAAAATGTATCTGAAACTCTAAGATTATCCATTCTCATTAATTGGTCTCCATAAGGACTGTCACTCTCTTGTTGCTGCTTGTTAATAAAGAATGAATTTCTACTTCATAGACTGATCTTTTCATGCTTGAATTGAACTATTATTGTATGATGGATATTATTTATTTTTTCTTGAATAGTAATCAAGAAAATGATTGCATTTTAGGATTCAATATAATTATTTTTTAACCAATATTGGTCACATTGTTTCTTTGAGTTGGGGATTTCCCATGGAGCTACAACTATTAGTTTTGTATTCTGGCCCTTCATCTTGAATTTGGCACCCACATCAGTTGTTATGGATTCTTGCTGCTGGTTGAACAATCCAAATCCATTTTCATTTGGTGATCAAGATGGTCTTATACCTTTGAATACAGAAAGGTATAATGAGATGGGGGTATTTGGATGGACATTTTTAGATTTAAGTTTATAATATGAAGGTGACTTACTCCATACTACATTATCCATTTTCATTCTAATTTTATTATTTGTGTTGTGTTTATTTTCTAAGTAGGTGATTATGGTGATGGATTGTGAGTAATGGACTTTGGATGGTGGGCATTTTGCATGAAGGGGTCATGGTTCTGGAGATATGGATTGACTGGTGCTGGATATGATTTGTTGGCATGGATTGCTCGCTTGCATGTCATGGATGGTTTGTTGGTGGCACTCGCTAGTGTCTGGTGCGGGAGTTGGTTCGCTGGCATGGATGTTTGCTCACATGGATGGGATGCTCTTGTGGAGGCATGGATGGGTCGGGGGTGGTCTTGATGTTGTGTGGGTGGGGTGTGATGAATCTTTTTGTATTAAATTTCATTATTAATATAATTAATTAATTTTCTAAGATTGAACATTTGTTAAAATATTCTTTTGTTTAATAATTAATGTAGATGTATTATATATGATAAATTAATTAATATTTATAATATGAAACTTGTTTGAACATGTGTTAAAATCGTATTCGGTTTATTAAATAAAATCGATGTATTATATATGATAAAATAATAAATATGATATTTAATTTTATGAGCAATAAAATTTTATAAATTTTATTCAAATGTAATTTATAAATAAATATATATTATATGCTGGTAATATTATTACCAACAGATAAATTTGTCATCAAAACCTGTTGTTAAACACTTTAACCAACATATATATTATATGTTGGTAATATTATTACCAATAGAAAAAGTTGTCATCATAATCTGTTGCTAAACATTATAACCAACATATATATTATCTATTGGTATTATTATAATTGAAACAGAATGATTTTATCTGTCGCAAAAGAATTTAGCGACAGAGTTTTTACCAACAGTTTAGTGACAGGGACATATATGTTGGTAAAACGTTTTACCAACAGAAAATGCACTTTTACCGACAGATATGATCCTGTTGGAAAAAGTGAAATATTTTGTAGTGAATCTCGGTCTGCTTATCTTCCTCGATATTTAACGAACCTTGAAAACTATTTTATGATGGCTATTTATTTGAAAAATAAATATCATAGCATTATTCACTAATAAATATAATAAATATCATATTCTCTAAACCTTGAGTATAAATATTTATTATTATTTAACTCACATATTCTTTGGAATAACTTGTGATTAAATCTTGGCAATCAATCAAACCTGAATAATTATTAGAGTATAAGGAGGTAATAATATTTATTATAGATTGTTAAATTCGATATTTAATTTAACTGATATTAGGGATACCCTTAGTGTGTGACCCTCTAGGAATTTTTCTTAGTAAAAATAGGCGATGATGCTTAAAGTACAAAATTAGCATCTAGAAACAAGTCAAGACACACATAGAGAAAGAAGTTATTGTCACAATGACATCTAACCTCCTATAAATTCTTAATGTGAAATATAATCATTTTATTGTGATATCACTAATCAAGAGGGTTTCATGTCAGTGTCATCAACCTATGCACTTGACATATCATTCTTTGAATTTTCAAAAATGAACTTTCCCACAAAACACCAGGGACATGGATTTGTCTAGGTAGTTCCATTATCATTAGAGGGTCTAAGATATCAACTTCATTTAAGGGACATAATTGATAAATCCGTTCTCGAATTATATATTAATGCAATATCACTCATTATGCACCCAATGTATCCTACTTCACCACGGGTATATGTCATCAACATTTTCATCAATACATAAAAGTATACGACTCATGGTATTCATTAATGATAATAATGATGTCTAAGGATCAATACACAAATTCAAAGATATTATAGCATCCCGTCTTTTTATAACATAAACTTTCATTTCATTACACGGAACTGAGGATCTTTAAGGTTTAGTGTCTTGGAAACAAGGAACATAATACATGAAAACAACATAAAACATTCTTCTTAAACACTTGAAAGGCTTCTCCTTAAGTTCATCCTAGGTTCATTACTGCATCTCATAACCTGGGGACATACATCAAAAGAAAAGGGTGAGCAGAAGGCCCAGTAAGGGAAACAAGAGAAACATTTTACATGTGAACTTGAGATACTTCAATAAGGACATGAAAAGAACTTTAAGGCATGAGAAAGGAATCATGAGATACATCATAATAAAAAAATAACATTTTTCATAACTTGAAGATGTAGATGCAACATTTAATATTGACAATCATTTCGTTTCACCAAGGTCCATCCCCAAGGTGTCATTATAAATTACCAAGGTTATTCACCAAGGTATCAGTCTAAAAATCATCTCTAGAGATTAAGTCTTTACCCAATGCATTGGGGCGCTATCTGGGCGCACCCTTGACATGTCTTTATTATCATGTGAGTCACATATATCACCATCAATCATTTCATAAACAACCCATATAGCATAAAAGAAATGGGTTTCATTTCATAATCATAACGTTTTTATAAACTGCTTTAAAGACATGATCTTTATGTCACTTTAAACCCACGAAAAGGGAAAGCGGGTTTCATGTATGTAATTTCCAGAATTTAAAATAGAACATTTTGATATATATGTGAATACCCCTGTAGAAATAAAAGCTTTGAGTATTCAATTAATAACATAAAATAATTTTGAGATAAAGAGAGAGAGGCATTTTGAGACGAAAATTCTGCAGCATAACGGCTATGTTTCGGGGTTTTAGAAAACATTGAAAAGAGAGGGGACATGGGTCAAACATTCATAAATGACCCATAAAACAGTAGAGGAACAAAATAATAAGGATATATGAACATGGTAATGAAATTTGAAGGACATACCATTTGAAATGAAAAACATGGAAGGAAGACAAAAATTAGATTTCTCTTATGAAAATTCGGCAGCCTAACGGCGTCACTTAAACTTCAAAAAAATGAATTGAAAAGATCAAATAAGGTCCCTCATCATATGAACATAAGAGTTCAGTATGATAGATATAGAGATCATACCCCAAAATAAAAAAGGAACTTGAAAGACTTGACATGAAAGTTGAACTTTGAAAAGAATGAGAAGGGTGAAAGAATCCCCTTAAGATTTCGGCAGCCTAATGACGCCACTTAAACATTCTTAAAATGAATTGATGAGAGAAAGATGGGGTCTCTCATCATATGAACATGAAAAGGGAAGTAATATGAATATATAAGAACATCCTCCAACATAAGAACATGGAGTATAAAAGAAATGACATAAAAGAGATTACTTGAAAAGAAGAGAGAGGTCAGATCCCTTACCTTAAAACGTAACTCTTAAAACTCAAAGGTTTGGACCTTGAGGGATTGGGGGCACCTTGGGAGGACTCCTTGGGAGGTAAGGAGACCAGAACTTAGTTGAGTATGGTTTTTGAGTCGAAAGGATGAGAGGAGGGCTTGGTATTTATAGGGAAAGTGAGGGGACAAGACATTAATGGTCAAGGGACACCTCACAAGTGCTTTACACAAAACCATGTGCTCTCTCATGATATTTCCCATGAAGTTAGGCCACATGGGGCCCCCAAAACAATAATTCATCACCTAAGGTCGACCAACCCTTAAAATATCTCATGACATCACCATGACACAACTATGATGTCATTAGACATACCGAAACCCTAAAACTGCTTTTTTTACTATTCACTGAAAATTCATCTTTCTCAGAAAAATCCCAAAATTTTACCTTAACCAAATATCGACGCTCTGATTAAAAATATGTACTCCATTTTATAAAAATATTTTTCTAAATATTTTTAATTTAATTTTTAATTAAAAAACACTGTTCACCCCAAAAAACTAATACTTGATTAATAATTTATGAAACCGTTATTTACCCATTTTATTGAATCACATTACTTAATCTAGGTGTCTAAATTATATTAAAACTTTATTTGAGTGAAATTACTAATCCATTTGGTCACATTACTAATCCTAAGCGTAAAATCACTATTCATAATTTACTATTCATCAAAAATTAAGTTGATCGTATTAGACTCCAAATTCCTTACTGAACACTTTTGTAGAAGACCATTTTTTGAAAATCATTACACATCATTAACTATTTAGGGTTTACATAAATATTTTAAAATATCCCTTTTTCAAAATTCATCAATAAAATATATCCTAAAATTATTCGAACAATTGAAATTTCACAAACATCACCAAAGGAAGAAATCTCAATTTATTCATCCCAAAAGATCACACAAGGAAGCTAGGGTCTCGTCACATAGCCTCTTATAACACCGGCATATGACCTAAGTGTAAGGTGTGCTATGGTGAGAGAATCTGAGGGAGGCTCAGATAACATTGCCCTAGTAGTAATCTCTACTAACTTGAACTTCTCCCGTAGGCGTTTCCGTTCAAGCTTGACACGCTGGAGTTCGGCTTGGGTTTGGTCCAAAGCGAAGCCCAAAGATGCCACCTCCTTCCCAAGCTCTGATAAGTGGGTTTCATAAGGTTCGAGTCTACTGGATGAAGCCATCGACTCCTCTTTCTGCATTAACCAACAACATCTCTATTAAAACATTAAGAGTAAGTTAATATTCCACTCAAAAAGATTGGGTCGTTACAGATATGAACATTCAATGACACAAATAAATGTGGATTTCCTATTAGCGGATCTTGTTATTATAATCTCATGCTCTTTAAATTACCAAGGGCACACACCATGAGAGGGTGACTCGACTTCATATGAGTCTACACCTCTGATAACTTGTATCATTTTTGTCTCATCAAATGATATCATCCCGATATAGAACATATATTCAAGAAGAATGTACTGAAACCTCTAGGTTCTCATCATAGTGGGGAAATGCTGCGAGGTTTATGTATTCCATATATTCTTATGACATTACCACATATTATTTCATGTAAAGGAACAGTCAAGATGTGAAGAAAATTCATTAACATGTAAGACAATGAATAAATGTAATGATTAAGTACTTGGAAGATGGTTTTAGGGAGCCAACTCTAACAGTGTTACTATAGAAGAGGGACACCAGCTCATTAATCATTAGAATCATTTTACACTTGAGATTCTAGAAATTTTATAACTTCACCATCCTGAAGTTCCCACAAAATCTATAACCCAGTGGTGATACCAACTTTGTGGACATATATATTATCATAGTACATGCTCCTTCAAAGTATGAAGCCATCAAATCATTAAATGAGAGAAGAGAGTAATTAATAGGAAGGAAACCCTCTATTAGCGACTAAATATAAGACGCCCAGTCACCTTCCAAAAATAGTTGTTCCTTAGTCTTCATAGGTGATATTTTGATATTGGGAAGAAATGGTTCTCTCTGATCTCTTGTCTCTCTCCAAGAACGCTCCTTCCCTGTTTTTATACTTTTTCGAAAGAGAATGACAACCAGAGATAAAAAATGACCCCTAGGTAGTTTTATAAACAACACTGTTTGTTCATATAATTAAGGGGTTCTTAAATGGCATTAGGGTCCAGTTGTCATTCTCTCCTTTTTTGACTGCTGGCCCGTGCTTTCCCATCCCGGCGTAGGTGGATCCCCCTCACTCGTCTTCCTTCAGCGCTCGTCTCTCGTCGCCTGGTCCCCTGTCGAATGGGCTATCACATCGTCTAGCCGACAAATCTCCCTGTCTGTCCTCCGGGTTTGTACCAGCCAGATCCTCAATGAAAGATGCTCTCCTCAGAGTGTCTCAGATGGAGTCTCTTTTGGTGATCCCTGAAATCCCAATGGAGGTGTCCCGGCTATTCTTTGTGGAAGGTTCCGAAGTGCTTGAGTTTTCGGGTTCCGCCTTTGGATTTTCACCGATGTACATTGGTGGCTCTCTTTGGACTGGAACGTCCTTCTCTTTCGGAGTTCCCTTCCCGGGGCCGATTCTCTCCCGCAAGGGTATGTGTTCTCCATCGGAAGGGTTTCTGAGTGGTGCTTGGTTCTGGGGCCAATTTTGTGAACGCCTAGTGTTGATATCCTCGCATGCTAGGAAAGTTGCATTTCTCCCTCTCCAGGTGGTCATTGGAAATTCATTCTGGTCAGGACTATCCCCATGAAGCGGTTTGGATTAATCTCCCCAGTCCCCGTCTTCCGTTTCTCAACCTTCCCTTCCTTTGAGGATTTGGAGATGCTCTTGGATCTTTTTTTGTGCCGATGATCGCTATCTCAGCTTGATGGATTCTTCTATAGAATATGTTTTCATAGAGTTGGATATGTCCAAGCCCCTTCCACCTTCAAGGGTATACGTTGTCAGCCTGCAGGAGGATCTGTTTCAGCCTTAAGTTTCCTCACCCAGCGACTTCGCCTATCCCCGCCCCGGAGTCATCAGTGCTAAGGAGTGGCTTACAGGGCGTCCCAGCCTCGGTTGGTTCAGATTCGCTGGCTATTGTGTTCAGGCCAGTCTCTCCTCTGGCTCCTCCTCTGATGGTGCCTCCTCCTCTTGGGCTTCCTTCATTCCAACATCCTTCAACTCCGGTAAAGGCAGAGGTGTGCTTGGATTTGGTGGTGTTTAGGCCGAGGCGTGTTCGTATCTTCTCAGATTCCGGGGCCTCCTCTCCGACCGCTTTCCCCCACCTTCTAGCTCGAAGCTCTGATGCAACAACTCCATGTTTCATTACTTCCTTCCTTTGGCAGGAGCTAAAGGTCTACATCCTGGTTCTTCATACAATCCCCTTCTTCCCCTCAAAAACGCCTTGGTTGTGTTGTATGCCCCCGGCCTCTCTTAGTGGAATTGGCGGCTCCTATTACGGCTGTTAGTACGAGGTTTTCATCCTCTAATTGTGTATGCACTATATCCCAATTTTTTAAAAAATATGTCCAGCATTCATCTTAATTCAAGTGTCAACCTGATGCCAGGCTCCTACGCGAGGTATCTCCTAACTAAATGATTTCTTTCATCATTTTGAATTTTCGGGGTCTAGGGGCTCTGGGGAAGACTGTTTTCTTGCCACTGAGTTTCACCGAAATAAAATTTCTCTTACTGCGGTTCTGTAACATAAGCAAGACCCCTCCAAGATATTGGACTTTACTCATAGGATGGGTGCCCAGGATTTCCTGCATGGTGATCCTTTTAACCGCCACATTTGGGTGTTTTGGAAGATTTGTATTTCAATGGAGATGGTTGCTGCTTCAGAATAGTTTATCACCGTTAAGGTCAATTCTGGTTCATTGTCTAGCATCTTTACTTTTGTTTATGCCTAATGCGAGGCTTTGGAAAGGGAGACGTTGTGGCTCGAGCTTGGATCTTTTGACCCATAAAATTCACCTTGGCTCATTAGAGGTGACTTTAACGCCATATTGGATTCCTAGAAAAGGGAACGGGGAGAGTTGTATCCAATGAAGGCAAGACAGGATTTTCCAACTTTTTTTCTCACACAGGTCTTGTGGACATGGGTTTTACTGGTGACCAATTAACCTGGTGCAATAATCAAAAGGGGGACAGGCGGATATGGTGCCACATGGACATATGCTTCACTAATCTTCATGCTATCTAGAAGTATTAGAATGTGACTGTTTCTCATCTTCTCTAGGATCACTCCAACCATTACCGTCTTTTCATCAACCCAGCGGCACAGAGAGTTGGGTGTGGGTGTTTCTTATTCTCCAATCGATGGCCCTCAAATCCTAGATTCCTTTAAAAGGTGCAGGCATCCTAGGACCAATCCATGCAAGGTAGCTCTTGGTTTTGGCTACACAAAAAGCTTAGGCTCTTGAAGGGAAACTTATAGACATGGAATGATGGAAATCCTTCCCACTGGAAAGACCTGGAGTCTCTCTCAATGTACATTCTTCTCGTTGAGTCCCCGCTTGAGGATGGATGGGATGATGTTCTTTCTAAAGTTCTTGTGCACAAAAATACCCAGCTGTCAGAGATGTTGTTGGAGAAGGAGAGAGGCTTAGACTAGGGCTACGTGGCTCAAGGAGGGTGATCACAATACGACATATTTTCAAGCTTACATCAAGGAGAAGAGCACCATCAGTCTGAATATTCATCTGGAGGACAGCTCTTATACCAATGATCCTAAATTTGTTGGAGGTATGGCTGAGGCTTTCCTTAAATCGTTACTTGTTGAAGTTAATCTATGCATGAAGAGAGAATACACAAGGGGCCTTTCTGCCCTTTTTGATGCTATTCCCCACGTGGTGTATGATCTCAATAATACCATGTTTGGAGGTGTCCCCCAGGAAAGTGAGATATGGGAGGCTATAAAGTCCCTCAATCCAAAGATCTATGCTAGCTTGGGTGCTTCTCGAGCTCCTTCTACGTGGCCTCATGGGATCTGGCAAAGAAATATTTTATCGAGGCTATGATATAAGACTCCCTCGAGTGGATTGTGCCACTACAATGGTTCGCATTCCCAAAGTGAAAGATTCATGCAACCTCAGTCATTTTCAACCCATTAGTATGTGTAATTTTACATACAAAGTCTTGGAAAAAATTCTTAATAAAAGGTTGTCTACACTCCTGCCCAATTAGATTTTCGGGAGTAGTATGAGTTCATTAAGGGCCACTCTATTAAGGGTGTCATTGGTATTTCTCTAGAAATGACAAGGGACATCAACTTGAAGACTCCTGTTTCTAACATTATCATAAAAACCGATAAGGACAAAGCCTATGACAGGTGTGGGTGGAACTTCATTCTCTAAGTCATGAGCTTTAAGGGCTTTTACACATGGGTCTCTGACCTCCTATTCAGATGCTATAGCTCCACGTGGCTTGCCATTTCTTTCATGGGCAGGAACTATGGCTTCTTGAAGTCGGTTAGGGGTTGAGGCAAGGGGATTTGTTATCCCTCATCTTATTTATTTTGGTCCAAACGTCATCAGAAAATGTTTAGTTCATTGTCTCCACAATGGAGATATCTTTCATTTTCGAAGAATGGGTGTTTCCCCTACTGTTTCCCATCTCTTTTTTTTTCTTTTTTTGTAGAGGACATGGTCTTCTTTTCAAATGGAAATAGAAGACCCCTTTGGAGCATTAATAGGGTCATGGAGGAGTACTATAAATAGAGCGACCAAATTATTAACCAGGATAAGAGAAGTGTTTAACATATGCCGTCCTATTCGCCGAGGTGTGCTAAGCTAATTGAAGACACCTTGGGAATCCATAGGAGGTTCTTTCCCATGGAATATTTGGGAGATCCCATCTTGCCTGACAGGATATGAATTCATCACTTTTATGGGTTAGTCGACAAGATCTCCAATCGCATTAACTACTAGAAAAAATGATTTCTTTCTTTTGGTGGCATGATCACTATAGTTAATTGTGTTCTTACCTCCATCCTAATGCACGTTCTATCACTTTTCAAGGTTCCCAACTCAATTATAAGGGAGATTGAAAAACTCATGTTGTTTTTCATATAGGATTCCCACTCCGATGGGAGATGCATTGGGATTTTTGGGTAAGGTTGGCCAAGTCTTGGAATGATGGTGGCATCAAATTGAGGGATTTCTCCGATTCAATGCACAACATGAAAGCCAAGTTGTCTTGGGATGCTGTTGAACGTAAAACTCTTTGGGGAAGCTTCATTAAGATCAAATAAGGGAAGAGATTAAGGTATTTGAGGGGGAGGGTCTCCAGTTTTTGGAACGCTATCCAAGGGCACATCTCGGTTATTATGGATAATTCTCATTGGATCATTGCACATGGGGAGATCAGTTTATGGAGCCATAACTAGGTAGGAAATACACTTGGTTTTCTAAGTTTTCTGATCCTTTGACGTCTCGTTTAGGCGTACCAGTAATTACCCATTCATCAACATAATTATGAATCAATGGAAGTGCGTTTTTTTCCAAAGTATTCACATGAATTATGAGAGGTACTTCTATGTGTTCATGAGTTCCTCATCTTGCATTCTCAGTAAAAGCGTATTATCGGGTTCTGCATGACAATACAGTGCAAGATGCATGGGGTAGTATTTTATGGTCCAAAGATATTCCTTTGAAGTTCAATTTTCTTATATGGAGGATTCATAACCACGCTCTTCCCACAAATCAAGAGATCATGTGCAAGGGTGTTAGGTTAGGTTCGAGGTGCATATGTTGTAGGACCCCCCATGAGGATTCTACTACCTACCTTTTCTTTGAAGGCAACTGGGAAACTTCAGGGTGGCATGTGTTTGGTGAATTCACAGGTCTCGTGTCCCTCGATCTCATCAGTGGAGAGTTTCTCCATCTTTGATTCAATGGAGTTACATACGATATCCCTGAAAAGAAGTCAAGGGTGCTTCTAATGGTGGATGGTTGCTGGTGTATATAGGAAACAAGGAACAAAGCTCGTGGTGAGGGTGTCTTTAGCTCAAGTCTATACATGTGGCAATAAGTAGATGTACGGTGGTTGAGCTAGTGCCTCTTCTTATGTAGCGAGAGAGTGCTCCATCTCTTAGTAATATTATGCATGTTCGTGATCCCTCTCACTCCCAACAGCATACGCCTACCCAGGGACGCTGGATCCGTTGGGTCCCTCCGTTCAGTGGATTTAGGCTTAATCTTAATGAGTCCTACTGGTTAGGGTAAATGTGAGGAAGAGGTATTGTTTGTGACCCAGGTGGCTATGTGATTTTTTCTTTAGTGCTTCCTTTGGGTCAGGTGACTATCTTATAGTAGAGGAATGTAGCATGTATGATGGGCTGGAAATGTGTGGAAGAAAAAATATTAATGTCTTCGGTTGAGACTGACTCCATGATCATCCTTCACTCGCTTCAAGGACATATCACTATCCCATGGTCTATTACTTATCTCATTTGCAGATGCAATGCTTTAATCAAAGACCAGACTACCTTACTTACACCTGGTGAGAAGGGAACCAGGCAGTCGATTATTTGGCTTCGAGGGACAGCTCAGATAGTACATGTTCTTATTTTTCCAATATTGGATCTCTCCCTCCTGGATGTCTGGATATTATTTGGGGTGATGCTCTTAGGCTTCACCACTTTAGGCCCCCTTGATCTTGTTCTCTCTTTTGGTTTTATCAATCATTATAATATATATATATATATATATACATACATATATGCATGATTGATCAAATTAGTAACATTTATGAGAAAGGTAAACTCTTCTACATTGGACAACATTATTAGTGGAAATAGACATTTCAAACACACCAAATAAGGAAGTAAAATTCATCAGAATAAACATTTCCCAACATAAAATTCCCCAGGGATCATCTCCGTGAGGGGGAATGAGGGGTGTCTGGATGAAGACTAGTGGATATAGATGATTCTCATCTTTGTATTTATAGTTTTCTTTCATTTAAGTTTATCACGGTATTCATGGTTGTCACCAACTTACTAGTTTTCTTGAGTTGTATCACAAATACATTATGCCATTGTATGCATTCTCATGGAAAGTCATGGTATTCCAAATGTGTTATTGATTATTATTATGTTGGGTTATTTATTTATTCATTCATTTATTTATTAGTTCTTTTATTATTTATATTTTTATTTTTTATCATGATAATAAATTGTTCTCCGTAATTATATAGATACCCTTGTAACTAGCATGATGGGTGGATTTTTAGGCTAATTTCTATATTATTTTAATTTTGGTTATTGTTCTTGGTTGTGAATTTACCAATGAAAGTGTTTTGTGAATTTCACAATGTTTATGGGTAATGGGATAATTTATAATGGAACTGGAATTTTATTATGACGTGTGACTTGTTCCTAGAATTTAATGAAATATACTAATTTTCTATGCTTTGTTGAAGTATTCAAATCATATTTTCAAAGTGATCATTGATAATTGTAGTCTATTATAAATAAAAATAAAAATAAAAAATAAATATAATATTAACTAATTTTAATGTGTATATATATATTTCTATATTTCTATATATAGA
The DNA here is from genome assembly GCA_963277665.1 of Viscum album. NCBI lineage: Eukaryota > Viridiplantae > Streptophyta > Magnoliopsida > Santalales > Viscaceae > Viscum > Viscum album. The sequence continues at coordinate 152,058,125 of OY728125.1, forward strand.
CGCATAGAGAGAGATATATATAAATACACACACACACACCAAAAAAAACATAAATAAATAAATATATATATATATATAAATATACACAAATAAAAATATATTAAACATAAACATTTATATCTCTCTTTGTGTGTATGTATATAGGTATACATATACACAAATATATAAAAGATGATTATGCTAAGAACATCCAAAAGAATTAATGATCTAGAAATCCTTAAAAACTTGTTACGAATAGCATACCTTCAGATTTGAGAGTCAATTCGTCCAAATGGTTCGAGAGTGGCAGTAGTATGGTCCAGGTTCTACGAAAGATTAAACGGTGAGACAGAGTGGTGTGACTGCTAGTGTTCTTTTAAAAATATAAAAGAGGGTTTATGTCATACCCATAAATTCTTTTAAAGGTATTTTTATTTAATTTTTATTCTTGATTTATTTTGGAGGTTTTTGATTCATTTTGGTGGAAATAGTGGGTTTTCAAAATTTGGGTCAAACTGTGAGCTCATTTTCAGATTTAAAAATAAATTTTTTTTCTTTTATAACTCCTTCATTTTTCAACATTTTCTACTTCCCAATTGGCACCCCCTGGTATATTAAAACCATCATATCAATTTGGACCCCATAGGAATCCATAATAATGATGGATTTGAGTTTTTTATTAAGGTTTTGGGCTAGCCCGTAAGCCCATTTCCCGCTTTAAAATATTGTTTTTAATTTTTTCAATATCTCATTCATTTTGTACTGTTTTTTTTGGTGATTCCACCTCCCACCCAAAGCCAAAAATCCGAGGCTCACTCTCATTATCTATTTCGCCGCTTTGAAGCTCATTTGGAACGCAGATTAGGGCAAAAATTCTCAGGGTTTATCAAATCGTCTAGATTTGAGAAGGTAGTTTGATTCTTTCATAAACTTTTCAATCTTCACTCTTTCTCCCCATTTTAAGTCCCCACTTAACCTACTAAGACTCATTCGAGCCTACCTATCATTTTTAGTTGCTTGGAGATTCAACCTTTGGTGGATTTGGGGTGATTTATTCAAGATTGTTCAAGGTAAGTGATTCCTTCTTGGTTTCTTCCATTTTCCTTAGGGTTTCCTTTCTCTTTCATGAAGTTCTAAATTGTCCATAAGTTAGGGTTCAAACCTAGGGTTTGATTTGTTGTCTTTTTGTTCAAATCTTGTGGTTTAGGGTTGGTTTTCACCTCCTTTTGGTGCAGTGATGATGCAGTTGATGTTACACACCAAGTTTTGAGTGTTTCAACACAAAAAGGTAGGTGATTACATGTGTGACCATTTTATGATAAGTTAGATTGTTGTATTTACCCATTTTTCACATTCCTCATATGTTGTGTGTGGTGCTAAAACTATTTATGATTGATTTGGTTAAACGTTTAATTTTATAGTTGCATTTTAGCTTGAAATTGAGTGTTTTTCATGTGTAACTCTTGGGGTATTATTTGGGTGTATTTTATAACATATGAAATTGGTTTACTAAATCTTGTTTGGGCTGCCAATTCTTCTTTGGTAGGGTCTTTGTGTGCCATTGGGTTTGAAAATGGGTTTTTGAATGGGTTTCATGTGTAAAACCATGTTATGCCTCTTGAAAGTGTTTTATGAAAATGCGTGTGTTTTCATGTGCATCTTTTAGGGTATTATTCGAGGTGATTTTATAACACTTGAGAGTGGTTTATTAAATCTTTCTAGGGCTGCCAATTCTTTTTGGGATTGGTATTGGGGTGATTTTTTCCTTGAAAGATGGTTTTGAAATGGGTTTTATGTGCAAAGCTTGGGTATACTCCTTAGAATTGTTTTATGAAAGATTTGAATGGTTTAATGATTTATGTAAGAGGTGAAACCATATTGGCAAACTGTTTTTGATTTTGTATATTTTGAAATGGTCCATTTTAAATGTGAAAGGGGCTATCATGTGATGTGTATCCTCTTGGAAATGTTTTATAAAATTTTTTAACGGAATTAATGAAATGTGAAAGTGATGCGAACGTGATGTGGGCTGTTTTGTGTGAGTGTGATGTGAAAATGGATTTTGTTTTTGAAAAGGGTATTATGTAACATGTGAGTGGGATGTAATGTGATGTTTAGTATCTTGGGTAAGATTTTATAAAATTGTTAAAGGATGTGTTGAATTGTGAAAAATATGCAAAATGTGTTGTGGGCTATTGTAACATCCCAAGTAAGTAATGAATAATAGATATTTTTATCTATGTCTATTAATGAACTAGATAGTGTTTTAGAGGCTTAAAATGAAAATAAATCCAATCTTAAGCATGGAATACACTAATATTTTTAAAAGATTGTTTTACTGCCTTTTGATGGCAAACCATTTTTGAATCTATCTTTTGACAATTTTATAAACTATGTTTGTCAAAATAAACTTATTCTTTATGATTGGGACATCAAAATTTACTTTGTGTGAATTTTTGGTATTTTTTTGACAATGTTCATTTTTTAATGAATAGTGAAAAATACTGCATTTTACATCAAAACTGCTTTTTAATCTAATTTATTTATATGATTAGATTATGTTTTGAATTGGTTTTGAAGTGAAATTAGAATATATTTTTACCATTTAATCCAATGGTGGTTATTAGAATCAATTTCACTTTGAAATTGGACTTAAACTGGTGTCAATCTTTTGATACTTATTGTTTCATAAAAACACGCTATTTACTCTGACAGCGGGAATTAATTATTAAATTAATTAATGCGACTTATATGTTTTGAATTTTGTAAAATAGACTTCATTTTTGAATTCAGAATATCAAATATAGCTTAGGGTGAAGTTTTGGTATTTTTCTGAAAAACTTCAATTTTTGATGAATAGTGAAATCACTAAGTGGTAGTTAAAGAAACTGATTTTTCGTTTAAATGAAATTTTGCCACCTTTGTGTTTTGAATTTCAAAAATCCGACATACATGGTTGTCATTAAGAAGTAAAATGTGGTTCAATGAGATTAAAATAATTTTTTGGTGAATAGTAACTTATTAAGTTTTTAATCGCGATTAGTGGTAATTAGTGTAGTTTAAGGTAAAAATAATGCTTTAATAATATGAAATGACCTAGACACATGTCCTAACCTTATTGGATGTGTCATGGCCGACCAAGACAAGCCATGGGTCAACTTGGGGACCCCATGGAGCCACTTTGGTTGGGAAATGACATAAATAACTTTTTATTTAATGTTAAAGTAAAAATGACACAAACATAATATGTTTTACTAAAACAATTTTTACATGGGTTTATAAAGATCAGATTTTTGATTATAAATATTCATTGGAAAGATAAAAAGATTTTCTACATCATAGTATTTTTTTTATAATTCTTAGACTTTAAATAAATTAAATTATTTATGACATCATGATGATGCAATGATGACCTCATTATTTAACGATTTAAATAAAATGGAATGATAATGTAAAATATAAGACCTACACATGTCCAAAACCTATTGGATGGGTGGATTTCGAACCATTATCACCTTATCCTCAAATTATATCAATGTGGGACCATTTAAATCCGAAACTCATTTTCAAATAAAGTAATATTTCTTTACTTTCCAAGAGTGCCCCTCCTCTCCTCTTATAAAAGGCCCCCACCTCTTCCCAAAGCCTTTGGCTCGGCCAACCCCTGCCCATTTTGTCTCTCCACTTCCCTCTCTTACTCCTTGAAGCCTCACTTTGAGCAGAAGTCTTCCCAAGGAAGCCTTTGAGCTCAAACCAAAGGGAGTTACCCGATTTTAAGGTAATGTCTTCTTTTGAGTCCTTTTGTTTTATGTTGCTTCTCCAACCCCCTAAACTCTTTTTATTCTTTTATTTTGTAACAACTCTAGTATCTTCAATATACTAGGATGTTGTTATAAGAAGGATTCGAGCTACACTTACACACACCTACATCTAATGGTTAACGAACATACAGTTTCCGTGGATGGTGAATTTATGCCTCCCGAAACGATGATTGTTCAACATTCTTTTAACACCTTCAAAGGTGGCCATTAAGATGTCACTATATTTATATATGATATATAATATGTTTATGTTTTCCTTAAGCTTCTGTATTTTTCATTTTGGGCATACCTTTATGGTTTCCATTATGGGTAAACGCGATATCTTCATTTAAGGAAGTGCGGACTACCACCCCCTCAAAGTGATTTGATTCGTTAAATACCATATTTGGGACGTATAAAGGATGGAGCTATGATATTATATATGATATTATACTGGAATTATAATATACCTTTATATAATTATGATTCCATTCTATAAAATACGAAATAGAAATGAAAGTAGCGTTCATGCGTACGTACGGCTTACCATCTCCATGAACGATGCATTTCATTTCTTACCTCTAAATGATTATGTAATATTATAAATTCATGCATGTAATGGATATATATGACATATATAATATCTACATCATGAATACCATTCTGGATATAATGGATACATGAACAACTTGAAATTATAAAGGAATTATTTTTGACTCAAGTACCAATGATCGTTAAAACGACCGTTATTAACTTAAATAATTACATAGTGCTCATGACATGACAATAAGTGATATAAAAGGAATAATGAACTTGAAAAAGGTTCTTAAACAAGTATAAATTAACTCAAGTTTATTATTCAGGACATTAAAGAACGATCGAGTCAAGTCGGACCCGAGGTATGGGACTTCGTCTCAATCTCCTTTCATTGAGGCATATTTTGTTTTATACACAACCTTCTTTTATACGGTGTATAAACCCCTTTGACTTTTACGTTTATCCAAAAGGAATCTTTTTTATACGAAGCATTTTACTAAACGACAAAAGGGAATGTTTCTGTCATACGTATGCGGCGACAACGACTTCTCCACCGCCGTGACCGTTATTTGAGTTTCGGCTTCCTCTACAAGCCGTACCTTCTTTTTAAAAGAAAAATAAATACCATGTTTTAATTTTCTTTTATTTTGGTATTGAAAATGGTTTTCATAATGTTTTTATATCAATGTGTTGTATTGATATCTTGTGATTGAAAGGTGGAAATGTTATGTTTCCTTTATGCATGTTTTATGCGATACGATTATATTGAGGTTCTTGGGCATTATTATGAAGACGGGTGGTTCCGTGATAAACTAAGGGCGGGTGAGCCCGATATAGCTCTCCAATGCATTGGGTAACGCGAAGGAGTGAAACGTTAAGGTTTCTCCGAAGAGATTTAGGGAATATACTGTGATGGGTATTCCAAACGTAACCAAGAGGGTTAATCCCTACGTAAGAATGTTATGAATGACTCAAGTTACCTTTATGTCTTATAATTTCTATGATTTATTCATGATTTGATGAGGTATGTTAAAGTGCTTATGTTTTATGGGTAAAGTATGATTTCATTCTTATGTATATATGTACCCATGTTTCCTTTCCATATTTTTATATCTCTTACTGAACTTTTTATGCTCATCCCAAGTTTTTTTGAAATGTTTTTCACAGGTCAAGGGAAAGGTACATGATATGATGGTAGTGTCAAGGAAGTGTCAAGAAAAAATCCATGTTTTATTTTAAATATGCGTCCATTGATGGGAATGAAGAATACTGTCTTTATGTAACCACTTTGTTTATATGTGGAATGTAATGAAAGTTTTATGATCTAATTCTCTAAAACTCTAAACCCGAAAAGATCCTCAATGTGTAATCTTGTAATAACTCAAGATTAAGTAAGGTTTAAGGCTGAGACCTTATAGTTGGTATCAAAGGTCGGTTTAGATAACTTTAGGAGTTAGAATTCTATTAAATGATTATCCAAAAATATTTTTTTTATGGTCAAATTGAAGTGATATAGTATTTGAAGATTACCATGTTGCTTCATCTAAGACATGTTTGTTCAGAATGGTTTTCCGCAGGGGAAACAGGGAAGCAGTGCTAGGAAGGCATGCAGAAGGAAATAACCTTCCGAATCAGCATCCTAAGATGGTCGGAATTGGAACTGAATAGTTTGTTGTAGTGATGGCACATTTGACTCAGGCTATAAATGGTTGTGGTATCCATGCACGAGATCAGCCAGATCAACCGCAGAGAAACATGTCAGTGGTTGAACATTTCATGAGGCAACATCCCCCATCATTCAGAGGATCATCTGACCCTGTGCTAGCTGAAGGGTGGCTTAAAGCATTGGAGAAGATTTTTGATGTCATGGGGTGTTCAGACAATCAAAAGGTTAGTCTTGCTATTTACCGTTTGGAGGGTGAGGCAGATCAGTGGTGGTCGATGGTTAAAAATATCAGGGACGCTGATGAGATTGATGCTCTCGACTGGGATGAATTCAAAGGTATGTTTCTTGAGAAGTATTTTCCTAAGGCTGTTCGACTTAGGATGGAAAAGCAATTCTTGGAATTGAGGCAAGAGGAAGACTCAATGGCTGCCTATGAAGAAAGGTTCACTCGATTGGCAAGGTATGCTCCAAATTTTATCCGAGACATTGATAGTAAAATCAATCTTTTTTACTCAGGATTAAAGCCAAAATATCGAAGGGCATTAGCTTCTCGTGAGTTTAAAAGTTATGAAAAGCTTGTTCGATGTGCTGAGAAGGTGGAAATAGAGTTTGCCGATGATCAAGTGTTCTATAACAACCAACAGAAGAAGAGACCGAGGTGGTAGGAGAAAGGTAAAAATTATTCAAAAAAGTCTGATGGTAAGAAAACTAAGTTTCTAGTTTGTGATAAATGTGGAAAAAGGCATGCTGGGGAATGTCTTCTGAATTATGGAAAGTGCTACCGATGTGGTAAGATGAGACATAAGGCTCGTGATTGCACTGAAAAGGTTCAAGGCGAAGGTAAGACCAAATTTGATTTACAGTTAGTGAAATGTTATAAGTGCAATGAGATGGGTCACTATGCAAACGAGTGTCCGACAAAGAGCTTGAGTGATGGGAAGCAGTTAGACTACAAGCAGAAAGGGGTGGTGAAATCCTTTGCAACTACTTCAGCAGATGTCGGGCCATCAAATGAAGTTGTAACAGCTCCAGGGAGCTCATTTTTTTTTTCAAAGATTGACCTGAGATCGGGGTACCATCAGCTGAAGGTAAAGGAAGCAGATGTTCCGAAGACTGCGTTCCGTACGAGATATGGCCATTATGAATTTGTAGTAATGCCATTTGGGCTAACCAATGCACCTGCTGTATTCATGGACTTAATGAATAGAATTTTCCATGAGTTCTTGGATAAGTTTTTGGTGGTTTTCATTGATGATATTTTGGTGTTTTCTAAAAGTAAAGAGGAGCCTGAAAGACATTTAAGGGTTATCTTGCAAACCTTAAAAGAAAAGAAACTGTATGGAAAATTCAGCAAGTGTGAGTTTTGGTTGTAACAAATTTCTTTCCTTGGTCATATTGTTTCTAAAGATGGAATAATTGTTGATCCTGCAAAAACAAAAGTTGTGGAAGAATGGCCAAGACCCACAAATGTAACCGAGATTCGTAGCTTCCTTGGTTTGGCAGGCTATTACCGAAGGTTTGTTAGAAATTTTTCACGATTATCTAGTCCAATGACTAAGCTAACTCAGAAGGGTGTTAAGTTTATCTGGACAAAAGAATGTGATGATTGTTTTCAGGAATTGAAAAGAAGATTGGTGAATGCTCCAGTTTTGGCACTAACTTCCAGGAATGGTGAGTTTGTTATATACAATGATGCTTCATTGAAAGGACTTGGTTACATCCTAATGCAGAATGATCAGGTAATTGCTTATGCTTCACGACAGTTGAAAACTCATGAGGTAAATTACCTTACACATGATTTTGAATTAGCTGCCGTTGTTTTCGCTTTAAAAATTTGGAGGCATCATTTGTATGGAGTAAAGTGTGAAATATATACTGATCACAAAAGTTTAAAGTGTATATTCACTTAGAAAGAATTGAACATGAGACAAAGGAGATGGCTAGAATTAATCAAGGATTATGATTGTACAATTCATTACCATCCGGGAAAAGCAAATAAAGTGGCTGATGCTTTGAGTCGAAAAAGTAATGCTTTATTAGCAATATTGCATTTGGAACGTGATCCTTTGTTTAAGGATTTAATGAACTTTGGCATAGAAGTTGTTGGTGCAGGAAGTTCTTCTGTTTTGTTTCAGGTATCAGTGAGTCATCTCTATCAGATAGAATTAAGCAAGCACAGAAGCAAGACAGTGAGTTACAGAAAAAGGTAGAGCTTGTTCAGAAAGGTAAGTTGCCTGAATTCAACATTGATAATGATTGCGTTTTGAGATTTGGGAAGAGATTGTGTGTGCCTTGTGATTCACAGTTGAAGAGAGAGTTGTTATGTGAAGCTCATAGTTCTCCGTTTTCAGTTCATCCTGGCAGTACTAAGATGTATAGAGATCTGCGGGAGTATTACTGGTGGGATGGAATGAAAAGAGATATTGCTGACTTTACTGTGAAGTGTTTAACTTGTCAACAGGTTAAAGCAGAGAGGCAGTTACCGAAAGGGATGCTTCAGCCTCTACCAGTGCCAGAGTGGAAATGGGAGAATATATCCATGTAATTTTTTGTGGGATTACCGAAGACATCTCGAGGTAATAATGCAATCTGGGTTATTGTTGATCGCTTGACCAAGTCTGCTCTTTTCCTTGCTATACGAGATACTTTTTCCCTGGATCAACTTTCCCGTTTGTATCTTAAAGAGATAGTCAGGTTACATGGAGTTCCTCTCTCCATTGTATCTGATCGTGATCCCAGGTTCACTTCTAACTTTTGGAAAGGCCTTCAGAAGTTGTTGGGTACTGAATTAAATTTTAGTACAGCTTTTCATCCTCAATCAGATGGGCAGTCAGAACGAACAATTCAGACATTGGAGGATATGCTACGTTCTTGCTCTATGGATTATCAGGGAAGTTGGGACCAACATATTTCTTTGGTTGAATTTTCATATAATAACAGTTTTCATTCCAGTATACAGATGGCACCATTTGAGGCGTTATATGGGAAGCGGTGTCGAACTCCAGCTTTCTGGGATGAAGTGGGTGAAAGGAAGTTGATGGGACTAGAATTGGTAGAAGAGATGACAGAAAAAGTTCAGCTGATTAAGAAGCACATGAGAACATCTCAGATCAGGCAGAAGAGTTATGCGGATAACCGGAGGAAGGATCTATCTTTCGAGGTAGGTGATCATGTTTTTCTCAAGGTTTCTCCTTGGAAAAGTGTGATGAGATTTGGTAAGAAAGTAAAGCTGAGTCCAAGGTTTATTGGACCATATGAAATTCTGGAGAGAGTTGGATCAGTTGCTTACCGAGTGGCTTTACCTCCGAGTTTATCTCAGGTACACAATTTTTTTCATGTTTCGATGTTGAGAAAGTACATGCCAGATCCATCTCATGTTTTGAGTCCAGAGGTAGTTCAGCTGGAAGAGAACCTATCTTTTGAGGAACAACCGGTCCAGATTCTTGACCACAGGGAGCAAGTGTTACGGAATAAGGTGATTCACCAGGTAAATGTTTTGTGAAAAAACCACATGATTGAAGAGGCAACATGGGAATCTGAAAATGCAATGAGGGATAAGTACCCCCATTTATTTGATAAGTAAATAAATTGCGGGGACACAATTTTCTAAAGGGGGGAAGGATGTAACATCCCAAGTAAGTAATGAATAATAGATATTTTTATCTATGTCTATTAATGAACTAGATAGTGTTTTAGAGGCTTAAAATGAAAATAAATCCAATCTTAAGCATGGAATACACTAATATTTTTAAAAGATTGTTTTACTGCCTTTTGATGGAAAACCATTTTTGAATCTATCTTTTGACAATTTTATAAACTATGTTTGTCAAAATAAACTTATTCTTTATGATTGGGACATCAAAATTTACTTTGTGTGAATTTTTGGTATTTTTCTGACAATGTTCATTTTTAATGAATAGCGAAAAATACTGCATTTTACATCAAAACTGCTTTTTAATCTAATTTATTTATATGATTAGATTATGTTTTGAATTGGTTTTGAAGTGAAATTAGAATATATTTTTACCATTTAATCCAATGGTGGTCATTGGAATCAATTTCACTTTGAAATTGGACTTAAACTGGTGTCAATCTTTTGATACTTATTGTTTCATAAAAACACGCTATTTGCTCTGACAGCGGGAATTAATTATTAAATTAATTAATGTGACTTATATGTTTTGAATTTTGTAAAATAGACTTCATTTTTGAATTCAGAATATCAAATATAGCTTAGGGTGAAGTTTTGGTATTTTTCTGAAAAACTTCAATTTTTGATGAATAGTGAAATTACTATGTGGTAGTTAAAGAAACTGATTTTTCGTTTAAATGAAATTTTTCCGCCTTTGTGTTTTGAATTTCAAAAATCCTACATACATGGTTTTCATTAAGAAGTAAAATGTGGTTCAATGAGATTAAAATAATTTTTTGGTGAATAGTAACTTATTAAGTTTTTAATCGCGATTAGTGGTAATTAGTGTAGTTTAAGGTAAAAATAATGCTTTAATAATATGAAATGACCTAGACACATGTCCTATCCTTATTTGATGTGTCATGGCCGACCAAGACAAGCCATGGGTCAACTTGGGGACCCCATGAAGCCACTTTGGTTGGGAAATGACATAAATAACTTTTTATTTAATGTTAAAGTAAAAATGACACAAACATAATATGTTTTACTAAAACAATTTTTACATGGGGTTATAAAGCTCAGATTTTTGATTATAAATATTCATTGGAAATATAAAAATATTTCCTACATCATAGTATTTTTTTTATAATTTTTAGACTTTAAATAAATTAAATTATTTATGACATCATGATGATGCAGCGATGACCTCATTATTTAACGATTTAAATAAAATGGAATGATAATGTAAAATCTAAGACCTACACATGTCAAAAACCTATTGGATGGGTGTATTTCTAACCCTTATCACCTTATCCTCAAATTATATCAATGTGGGACCATTTAAATCTGAAACTCATTTTCAAATAAAGTAATATTTCTTTACTTTCCAAGAGTGCCCCTCCTCTCCTCTTATAAAAGGCCCCCACCTCTTCCCAAAGCCTTTGGCTCGGCCAACCCCTGCCCATTTTGTCTCTCCACTTCCCTCTCTTACTCCTTGAAGCCTCACTTTGGGCAGAAGTCTTCCCAAGGAAGCCTTTGAGCTCAAACCAAAGGGAGTTACCCGATTTTAAGGTAATGTCTTCTTTTGAGTCCTTTTGTTTTATGTTGCTTCTCCAACCCCCTAAACTCTTTTTATTCTTTTATTTTGTAACAACTCAAGTATCTTCAATATACTAGGATGTTGTTATAAGAAGGATTCGAGCTACACTTACACACACCTACATCTAATGGTTAACGAACATACGGTTTCCGTGGATGGTGAATTTATGCCTCCCGAAACGATGATTGTTCAACATTCTTTTAACACCTTCAAAGGTGGCCATTAAGATGTAACTATATTTATATATGATATATAATATGTTTATGTTTTCCTTAAGCTTCTGTATTTTTCATTTTGGGCATACCTTTATGGTTTCCATTATGGGTAAACGCGACATCTTCATTTAAGGAAGTGCGGACTACCGCCCCCTCAAAGTGATTTGATTCGTTAAATACCATATGTGGGACGTATAAAGGATGGAGATATGATATTATATATGATATTATACTGGAATTATAATATACCTTTATATAATTATGATTCCATTCTATAAAATACGAAATAGAAATGAAAGTAGCATTCATGCGTACGTACGACTTACCGTCTCCATGAACGATGCATTTCATTTCTTACCTCTAAATGATTATGTAATATTATAAATTCATGCATGTACTGGATATATATGACATATATAATATCTACATCATGAATACCATTCTGGATATAATGGATACATGAACAACTTGAAATTATAAAGGGCTTATTTTTGACTCAAGTACCAATGATCGTTAAAACGACCGTTATTAACTTAAATAATTACATAGTGTTAATGACATGGCAATAAGTGATATAAATGGAATAATGAACTTGAAAAAGGTTCTTAAACAAGTATAAATTAACTCAAGTTTATTATTCAGGACATTAAAGAACGATCGAGTCAAGTCGGACCCGAGGTATGGGACTTCGTCTCAATCTCCTTTCATTGAGGCATATTTTGTTTTATACACAACCTTCTTTTATACGGTGTATAAACCCCTTTGAATTTTACATTTATCCAAAAGGAATCTTTTTTATACGAAGCGTTTTACTAAACGACAAAAGGGAATGTTTTTGTCGTACGTATGCGGCGACAACGACTTCTCCGCCGCTGTGACCGTTATTTGAGTTTCGGCTTCCTCTACAAGCCATACCTTCTTTTTAAAAGAAAAATAAATACCATGTTTTAATTTTCTTTTATTTTGGTATTGAAAATGGTTTTCATAATGTTTTTATATCAATGTGTTGTATTGATATCTTGTGATTGAAAGGTGGAAATGTTATGTTTCCTTTATGCATGTTTTATGTGATACGATTATGTTGAGGTTCTTGGGCATTATTATGAAGACGGGTGGTTCCGTGATAAACTAAGGGCAGGTGATCCCGATATAGCTCTCCAATGCATTGGGTAACGTGAAGGAGTGAAACGTTAAGGTTTCTCCGAAGAGATTTAGGGAATATACTGTGATGGGTATTCCAAACGTAACCAAGAGGGTTAATCCCTATGTAAGAATGTTATGAATGCCTCAAGTTACCTTTATGTCTTATGATTTCTATGAATTATTCATGATTTGATGAGGTATGTTAAAGTGCTTATGTTTTATGGGTAAAGTATGATTTCATTCTTATGTATATATGTACCCATGTTTCCTTTCCATATTTTTATATCCCTTAATAAGCTTTTTATGCTCATCCCAAGTTTTTTTGAAATGTTTTTCATAGGTCAAGGGAAAGGTACATGATATGATGGTAGTGTCAAGGAAGTGTCAAGAAAGAATCCATGTTTTATTTTAAATATGTGTCCATTGATGGGAATGAAGAATACTATCTTTATGTAACCACTTTGTTTATATGTGGAATGTAATGCAAGTTTTATGATCTAATTATCTAAAACTCTAAACCCGAAAAGATACTCAATGTGTAATCTTGTAATAACTCAAGATTAAGTAAGGTTTAAGGCTGGGGACTTATAGCTATTTTGGTGTGAGTTGGATTTCAAAATCAATTTGAATGAGAAAAGGGGGATGATGTGCTTGTGTGATGTGCATGCGGTCTGTTTGGTTGATGTGTGATGTGAAATTTGTATTTTCATGTGCAAATTATATTTCATGGCTTGTTGAACTTGTTTGAGCACAAGAGGGAAACCCAGGTATCTAGGTGGGTGGATGTGTACTAGTATACTAATGATCTCGTGGGGTTTGGCCTCAATTTCACGTAGCAAGATTTATGCTTACAACACTAACTAAACTATGATGATGATGATGATGATTGGGGACCACTAGGTTATGGGTATGTTCTCTACTAGTGGCTTGTGCATGAGAATGGATATTGTGATGGTTACTCTCACCGAGATACAAGATACCTGAGACCCACAATGAGCTAGTGTCTATGGGTTATTTCCTATTGCTTGTGCTCATTAGATGATTTACTCTTACCATCAGCATACTGTATGTTTGGCTGGAAATTTTAGTAGCTTTGTCATTTTATTTAAAAGTGTTGATTCTTTAAAATAGCCCACTTGAAAACTGTTTTAATTTTTAAAGTTGCATCTTTTATAAATTGTAACCAACATTTCATGTTTTTGAAAACTTGAATGATTTTCGTCTTTGAATGTTTATCACATGGAATATCTTAGTGGTGGTATCCTATTGGGCTTTGGATCACACCCTACTTACACCTTTGGGTGTAAGTAGATTTGCTGATTTTGTTGCTGTAAGTTTGGGTACAACTTTTGTGCCAATGGTTTGGGTTTTAGCGGTCCAATGTGATGCGGTGTTGTGAAGATGGCTTGAGGGCAGTGCCTCTTTCCATGTGGAGGTTCTTGGGATTTCATTTTTGCTTTTGTACCATTGTAATGGTCTTTGAGAATTGTTTTAAGTTGTGTAATTAAATTCTGAAATTTTATAAAAGATGATTTTGTTTGAAAAATCCAGATTCATTTTATTGGATTTTTTTGCTGTTTTAAGTTTATAAACTCGGGTAAATCATTCCCAAGTTTCAGTTTATGATACCCCGGGCACTTGTGCCAGCCCATGGGGATTAGGAACGCCTTTCAGACCTTGTCGCGGTCTGGGTTTGGTGCCTGTTTAGATGATGACCAGATTCGGTTCGTGACAAAATGGTATCAAAGTGAGATTCGCTCTTTTTGGTCATGTTATATGGGGAACAGTCAGGATAGTCTGGAGTTAGGACTGTCATGACTTGACATTCCAGTTATGGGTAGTGTGCCAGGCCAACAAACCCCATGACGATATTCGAGTCGCTAGGGGAAGTCGGGATTTGTCTGAGTCCTTTGGTTTTCTTGGTTTGATGATGATTAGGGGAAATGAAAAGAGAGTTGGGTTAATGGTCTCAGTGAGCTCGCAGGGCCTGACAAGCCATGTGGAGCCGGGGATATTTCTCTATAAACTCTCTGTGATAGTGAAGTGATTGGCGTATGGCTGCCAACCATATGTCCAAGTCACCCAATGAAACTAGTTTCCTCTCGCATTGTATTGTATTCTTTAGTTTTGAAATCTTGGAAGTTTGGTTTTAAAGAAAAAATGACTTGGTTTTAAGAAGTGAAATGTTTCTGTGAAACTATTTTCTAATAAATAGGGAATGGTTTGATTTTTGAAATGGTGGAACTGAATTTTCAGAATTGTTTTGAAATGGAAAATGGTGTGTTTACAACTCTTTTGAAAGCAGGAAATTATGTTAAAGTTGGTTTTGAAAAAGTGTTCCCAATAGAGTTTTCTAAACTATTGAAAGGTGTTTTAATGGGAGGAGATGTTTTGAAATTATTTTATATGTCTTGAAAGTGAGTATTCATTTGGATGATTGAGATTTTTATTTCATGGTTAACAGTCTTGAGAAAAATGAAGTATTTGTTGATTGTTTTGGTTTTGAAATGTGGAAAGAATTTTTGTTTTAACCTTTGGTATTTCCGTGAGAGACCACATGCATGGGGTTATATGGGATGATGGATGGTTAATGAAATGACTGGATGTGTGCTGGGATGGATATGAGGAGGGTTCCTGTTGTGGCACAGAAACATGCATGTGCAAGGCCCATGGGGTACCATTGGTGGATACGCTAACCGCTGAATCGTTTGTTTTCAAAGAAATATTTTTAAAGGAAAGCTTTCTATCTTGATGATTGGTTTGGGATGGTGTGTATTATGTATTTTTTTTAATGTTGATATTGTGGGATGTTTTGAGTCCAAGAACCCCTCATGTTTGAACCGTGTTTTGGGTTTGTGTTTGGTTGGTAAGCTGGGTTGAAGGGCTGGTTAGTGGTCTCTTCTGAGAAAAGTTTAGGAAGCCCTTACAGTGGTTCCCTTCATGTGTTTGGTTCTAGTTTGTGGCACGTTTTGACCAATGTACCAACATGTTTAGGTCCTTCGGTTCTTTCGTTGGATAAGGTACGCCCCCATTAAGGGTTAATGCACGATTGAAGTGCAACCCGGATTGTTTCTCCATTAGAAAATCCTCCAGTTGATCAATATAAGGAATCCTTTTCTTTAGCTTGGGAGATTGAGTTTACACCATTTCCTTTCTTTATTTTGTGGACCCTCTTGTAGCGAGAGAATTCTTGTGGAAGGTTGAAAGAGACCTTAGTTTATTAAGTTACCTAAATCATTGAAGGTGGAAGTGGTATGGGGTTGTTAGTGTGGATGAGTATCAGGATAGTGTCTAAGGACTCTGGGTCCTTCGTAGTCTCTTTGAAGTAGGGGGTCATGTTAAACCACTATTGTGGGAAATCTGGTCATGAGAGGCTATTATGATCACTTTATGGAATTGTGTGTTGTTTGGGGACTTGGAATAAGGTCCCCTTATGTGTATTGTTTCTATCAGTCACAGTGGTAACGTTCAGTGACACCTTGTGATGTCGTGTTCTCATTGACTGTAAAGGTGAAGGTCGTGCAATCCTCTGAGATTCTATGACATGTTGGGAGTATTTATCTCATGGGAAAACTTCAAAATCCTTTGTTTTAGAGGAAGGTGATTATATGTGTCCTTTCCTTATATTGTTTCTCAATCGAAGAAACAAGGTGTGACATGTGTGTGCATCTTATAAGCCCTTGTTTCAGTGAAATAGCGGGTTAGGGTAACGTGAGTTTTGGAATGTGTTATGTCTTGGTGAACCCATCTCGGATTAGGGTGTAGTTTTCATGGAACCAAAAGGAAAAGTTTAGTTTAGGGGTTTCCAAAGCCTAACTACGAGGCTGAAGATGCTTCAATAATTTGAGCTCCAGCCATAGGTCCCAGAGACAAGTTGGCGTGTAGTTAGGGGAAATCCTAGGTTCGTTTAAAACCTCGTACAAAGTCCTATCCTTAGTATGAAAGATGTATAATAGTATAAACCTATGATGTTTCCATCTTGATTTTGTTGTTCTTGTTCGATGGAAAGAGGTGGGAGGACCTCATGTCTATGTTATTGCCCAATGTCATTCTTTTCCCCTTTGGTTTCCATTGAGTTTTTGGAGTATGGTGGGGAATTTGGCTAGACAGGTTGAGTGCACGGTTTGTGCATGATTAGTAGTAACCATTCCCTAGAAAACCATGCAAGTAGAAGGATCCACACGGTTAGCGCACAGTTTCTCAAACTGTGCGGATTAACCGTGCGGCCGTCCCAACTCTTTAAATTTGGGTTCTTCCTGTGTCGGCCCATGCTGGTCAGTTAAGATGGTTGGTTGTTATGGTGGGGAGACCCACTATGATTCTCTTGTATGTTCCTTTGGAAATTTCAAATGGAGGTCTACACCTTGTATCGGGGAGTTCACTCGGGCCTCCCCCTGTTAGTGTCCTGATCTTGTCTCGGGAAAATTTGAGTTGTCTCTTATGGTGGGGAGCCCATTTGTGCCTCCCCATACTAGTAACTCATATTGGTCCTTGGTCTTGTCATGAAGGTAGGTAGTCTTATTCAGAGCTATCTAAGTACCTACATCTTCCTTGGGTAAACGTTGGTAGTGGAGAATGCCCAATGGTTTGGTTAAAGTAAGGTAAGTTTAACCTTGTTTGTTGTTGTTGTTCGTTTGGGTAAATTACTGAAATCCTGTTTGGATAGTGTTTGAGGAGTTTTATTTTGGGATAAAATTGGAATATAATTGATCATTTCAGGAAGTGGTGTATGTTTTGATTGGTGAGAGTATTCCTTCCTTTATTGATCAATTGGAGGTGTTTTGGCCTTTTGGGGGTGGGTAAAACTTGGCAAAGGAGTCCATTTTGACCTTTCAGTTAGGTTTGGTTTTTTCCTTTGGCCTTGTTATGGCTTTCCGAGGGTGGAAAGTTTTATGGTGGAGAGAATTGTCATACCCATGACTTATTTTAAGGGTATTTTTTATTTAATATTTATTATTTCTTGGTTTTGGAGGTTTTCCATTCATTTTGGTGGGAATTGTGGGTTTTCAAAATTTGGGCCAAACTCTGAGCCAATTTTCAGATTTAAAAATAATTTTTTTCTTTTATAAATCCTTCATTTTTTAACATTTTACACCGATTCTACTTCCCAGTTAGCACCCCCTGGTATATTAAAACCACCATATCAATTTGGACCCCATAGGAATCCATAATAATGATGGATTTGGGTTTTTTATTAAGGTTTTAGGCCAGCCCGTAAGCCCATTTCCTGATTTAAAATATATTTTTTTAAGTTTTCAATATCTCATTCATTGTGTACTGTTTTTCAGTGATTCTACCTCCCACCCAAAGCCAAAAACCTGAGGCTCACTCTCATTATCTATTTCTCCACTTTGTAGCTCATTTGGATCACAGATTAGGGCGAAAAATTCTCAGGGTTTATCAAATCATCGAGATTTGAGAAGGTAATTTGATTCTTTCATAAACCTTTCAATTTTCACTCTTTCTCCCCCATTTATGTCCCCAATTAACCTTCTAAGACTCATTCGATCCTACCTATAATTTTTAGTTTCTTGGAGATTCAACCTTTGGTGGATTTGAGGTGATTTCTTCAAGATTGTTCAAGGCAAGTGATTCCTTCTTGGTTTCTTCCATTTTGCTTAGGGTTTTCTCCCTATTTCATCAAGTTATAAAATGTCCAGAAGTTAGGGTTCGAACCTAGGGTTTGATTTGTTGTGTTTTTGGTCAAATCTTGTGGTTTAGGGTTGGGTTTCACCCCCTTTTGGTGCAGCGGTGGTGTTGTTGATGTTTCACACCAAGTTTTGAGGGTTTCAACACAAAAGGTTGGTGATTCCTTGTATAACCATTTTATGATGAGTTATCTTGCTGTATTTACTCATTTTTCATATTCCTCATATGTTTTTTGTGGTGCTAAAACTGTTTATGATTTATTTGGTTAAGCTTTTAATTTTATAGTTTCATTTTAGCTTGAAATTGGGTGTTTTTCATGTGTAACTCTTGGGGTATTATTTGGGTGTATTTTATAACATATGAAATTGGTTTACGAAATATTTTTTGGGATGCCAATTCTTATTTTCTAGGGTTTTGGTGTGCCATTGGGTTTGAAAGAGGGATTTTTAATGGGTTTTATGTGTAAAACCATGTTATGCCTCTTGAAAGTGTTTTATGAAAATGTGTGTGTTTTCATGTGCATCTTTTGTGGTATTATTTGTGATGATTTTATAATACTTGAGAGTGGTTTATTAAATATTTATTATGCTGTAATTTTTTTTTGGATTGGTATTTGTGTGATTTTGTCCTTGAAAGATGGTTTTAAATGGGTTTTATGTGCAAAGCTTGGGTATACTCCTTAGAATTGTTTTATGAAACATTTGAATGGTTTAATGATTTATATAAGAGGTGAAACCATATTGGTAAACTATTTTGGATTGTGTATATTTTGAAATGGTCCATTTTAAATGTTAAAGGAGTTTCCATTTTATGTGTATCTTCTTGGAAATGTTTTATAAAAATCTTTAACGGAATTACTGAAATGTGAAAGTGATGTGAACTTGATGTGTCCTGTTTTGTGTGAGTGTGATGTGAAAAATGGATTTTGTTTATGAAAAGGGTATTATGTAACATGTGAGTGGGTTGTTATGTGTTTTTTAGAATCTTGGGAAATATTTTATAAAATTGTTAAAGGATGTGTTGAATTGTGAAAGATATGAAAAATGTGTTGTGGGCTATTTTGGTGTGAGTTGGATTTAAAAATCAATTTGAAAGAAAAAAGGGGGATGATGTGCTTGTGTGATGTACTTGTGGGCTGTTTGGTTGATGTGTGATGTGGAATTTTTATTTGTATGTGCAAATTATATTTCATGTATTGTTGAACTTGTTTGATCACAAGAGGGAAACCCAGGTATCTAGGTGGGTGGACGAGTACTAGTATTTATAGTGATCCCGTGGGGTTTGGCCTCAATTTCACGTAGTGAGATTGACACTTACAACACTAACTAAACTATGATGTTGCTGATGATTGGGGACCACTAGGTTATGGGTATGTTCCCTACTAGTGGCTCATGCATGAGAATGGATATTGTGAAGGTTACTCTCACCGAGATATGAGGTACCTGGGAACCACAACGAGCTAGTGCATAGGGGTTCTTTCCTATTGTTTGTTCCCATTAGATGTTTTACTCTTACCATCAACATATGGTATGTTTGGATGGAAATTTCAGTAGCTTTTTCATTTTATTTAAAAGTGTTGATTCTTTAAAATATCCCACTTGAAAACTGTTTTAATTTTTAAAGTTTCATCTTTTAGAAATTGTAACTAGCATTTCATGTTTTTGAAAACTTACATGCTTTTCGTCTTTGAATGTTTATCACATGGAATCTCTTAGTGTTGGTATCCTATTAGGTTTTGGATCACAACCTAATTACACCTTTGGGTGTAAGTAGATTTTCTAATTTTGTTGCCACAGGTTTGGGTACAACTTTTGTGCCAATGGTTTGGGTTTTAGTGGTCCAACGTGCTGCAGTGTTATGGATATGGCTTGAGGGCGGTGCCTCTTGCCACGTGGAGGTTCTTGGGATGTCATTTCTGGTTTTGTACCTTTGTAATGGTCTTTGAGTATTATTTTAAGTTGTGTAATTAAATTCTGATATTTTATAAAAAATGATTTTGTTTGAAAAATCAAGATTTGTTTTATTGAATTTGTTTGTTGTTTTAAGTTTATAAACTCGGGTAAATCATTCCTAGGTTTTAGTTTATGATACCCGGGCACTTGTTCCATCCCGTGGGGATTGGGAACACCCTTTGGGCCTTGTCGCGGGCCGGGTTTGGTGTCGGTTTAGATGGTGACCAGATTCGGTTCGTGACAGTTTATCAACACAAACTGAAAAATGCTGATAAAAGAGACTTTTATCAGCACTAAAATGATAAGTGCTGATAAATATATATTTTATCATCGCTAAATTTAGTGTTGATAAAGGTATGTATTTATCAACACTATTAGAGCACTGATAAAAGTACACTTATCAGTATCAAAATGTTAAGTGATGATAAAGATAGTTTTTATCAATGCTAAATTTAGCTCTGCTAAAAGTTGTCTTTATTAGTGCTAATTATAGAAATCATAAACACCTAATATGCATGTTTTTCTCTTTAATAAATCAATATGTAAAAATAAATATTTAAAATTTAAAATTACATTTAAAAATTAAAATAAATTACTAATTCTATAAAAATGTATAAATTATAAAAATATTGAAAATGAATAAATAATATAAATAATATAAATTAAAAAAAATATTTAAAATAAATAAGTATAAAAACAAAAAAAGAATAAATTTTAAAATTAATACAAATGAATAAATAGTATTAATTATATAAATTTCAAAAAATTATTAAAATGAATAAATATTTTAAACTACATTTAAATACAACTGATTTTCAATAAATTAGTAATCAAAAATGAATAAATAATATTTTTATAGAGATTTAAATACCAAAATATTAAAATAAATATTAATAGATACTAAAAATAATTAAATTAATTATATAAATTACAACATTATTATGAATATTAAATATGAAATAATAAAATGAATAAATAAATATTAAAAAATAATAAATTACAAAAATCAAGAACATTTAGTCAAGGGGAAATCACCTATACCCTTATTGAATTAAAACGAGAATTTATAAGAGTATCAAAACATTAGTTTTTCAAGCATCTCTAATAAAAATATCAACAATATCTTCTCATAGGCTATCAAACCATGTGAAAGAATTATTTGAAACTCCCTTATTAGGTAAACTATCAGCAAGGACATTACCTTTACGGTATACATGCAACAATACTATGATGATAGAGGATAGGTAATGCAAGTAGGTCGCCTATTGAGAGGCGAGCCTCTAAGATAAAAATGAATAAATAAAATTAAATGAATAAATATTAAATAGGAATAAAATCTAATAAATAAAACTGAATAAATTACTAAAAAAATAATATTTTTAATTATATAAATAAAAAATATTAAAAATTAATTAATGTTAAGATAATGATGAATAAATATTAAAAACTACATATAAATACAAAATATTTACAATAAATTTCTAATTATATAAATGTATATAATATCAAATATATGTATATATATACTATTGTTAATAATTATATTTAAATATTTTTAATAATATTTAAAAACTTTTATTAATTACATTTGAATAACATTAATTATTGGCATTATAAATGATGACTTATATATAATAATAATATTAAAAAATTATTTAAATATGAAAAATTCAATATAATTAATTTTTTATAAATGAAGTTCAATGTTCTAATTCAATATATTACATTATAGATATCATTCTCATTAAATTATAAATTTATATTGATAATTATATGTGTTCTAATTATATATATATATAATATACATATTGTTTTCGGTGCTTTCGTCGGGGCGCTTGCTTGCATGTTAATGTGCATTGGCGTGCTTGTTACCCCACATTCCCGCTTTCTAAAGGCGGGTGAATTTCATCAATTTCATTAGTGATGTTTTCTCCTTGATCGAAACAGGATGATGAGATGTCGGGTTTTCCTTCCTTGGATTCCTCCTTGGAACTCATCGCCTAATCTGGGTCTCCCTCATATAGTTAAGTCATTCTCATGGAACTCATTCCCAGTGCCATCTCTTTATGGATGCCGGTTAATTATGCTTATTCTATCTAGACATTCCAAAAGGCCTTGATAGGGTAGTTACCTTCGATCAGGAGTGTAGTCAAGTTGGACATCACTAGCATGTCTGGATGCTAGGAACATTGGTAACATGTATTCCTACTCACAGGAGGGACCTCATGGAGGCATCTCGGGCACATAACCTGAGGCATCCCATGTTGATCACAAGGTATCTGATGCCAAAGGCATATATTCCAAGGATTTATTATAACGACCCATACTTTACATACATTGTTATTACTTCAGAATTGAATCATACTTATTACAACATGTAATAAAACCATGACAGGACCATATAGGTATAGTGTATTTAGAAATTGGGAAACATAAACAACTGGTTCATAAATCGTCTACATTGTCTCCCATTTATTTCAACATATCTAGAGTCCCTTTTGGCATTTCCTACTTAATACCCTTCTTCCTAAACTGGGGAAAATAAAAGATACAAAAGGGTGAGTTCAAATGCTCAGTAAGGGTAAACAAAGTAAATATCTATCATATCATATTCATAAGGACATAACATTTTGAAAATCTTATCCTGCAAAAGAGATCATAATATCATGACATGAGATAAATCATAGTAGTGAAATGTAATCCCAATATTCATAACATAAGACATAAAACTTTGTGGCATACACACATAATCATAGAAAATCATTTCATATTATTCAAGACTCATTGCCAAGACCATTATAGCGGACAAAGTCCATTACAGAACCGAGTTTGCTCCTCGTTCCAGTCCTGTATCACTGAACCAGATTAACTTGTCGTTCCGCCATGTATATCTCATGAGATATAAATATTTACCCAATTAGTTGGAGGGATATATAGGTCCCACACATCTCATAATGAAACCATTATTATGTGTGCCACAAAATCATAAATCATACATCATAGCATAACCCATGTAATAAGAATAGGATTCTTAAACATCATGCCATCATAAAATAATCCATATAAGATAAAAGGACTTCATAAAAATAATTCCATCATAAAATAATAAAATCAATGCAATAATAGGGATATAAATAGAACCCTATATTATCTTATATGGAAAATAATTTTGATAAAACACATGAACTCCATTCTTGAGAAAAATATACTTTCTACTTCAAAAACATTTTTACTTTCTCAATATGTCATAAAATTTTAAACTAAAAGAAGTTAATTGAAAATAAACTTGAAAACTTGTAAAGGAAGCTTCATGGAAATAATTTTCTATGAAATCATAAAAATCCATTCATGCCGTATAAGTTAAAAAAACATTCTTCTCGTACTTTGGTCGGAAAGTCAAAAAGTATCTCGTACTGAAAATGACAAAAGATTCCTTTCATATCTTTTTCTAAAAATTCACCAATAGGTAAAATTGGATTTAAAAAATTGTAGGAGGATAGAAAATATATTACATATTGAGGAAACATGGATGTGGATGATAAATATGCCCCCATTAAATTCTGAAGTATAAACAATCTCGGATAAAAATGAGATTGCGAGATTTTCCCTTACCTTAGGTTCGATATGCTCTGTATGTATCATAACCTCCTGTATAATGATTTAAATAATGTTAGAATTATTACATAATCATATACATTGTTATGATATCATATATGGTCATTTTCTTATCTCCTTATTAGTAATATTTCATTGTTACTTGTTATTCGGGTGTTCATTGCTTTATGTTCTTATGCGTGTTTTGTCGAATAAATTCTTATTACTATTTTTAGGTTATAGCTACATCATTTATAGAATGTTATTAGTATAATATATATCAGATTTATTCATTCAATTCATTTATATAATCATGGTTTAATTATGATCATGTAGAACGAATCACATTGCACCGTGGAGATGGTAAGTTGTACGTACGCATGGGCGACAATATCGTTCCCATAATTATTGAATGGTATTGGAGTGGATGATAGAATATCTCAGAATTAGTATCATGTTATAATAATCATATATAGCTGTTCGTTACACCATTATACCCATCCAAGTAAGGTGGTGGTGGAAAACAGATTACACCACGACATGGAGACGATATTCCGTATGTATGCACGCGCGGTGATTTTGTTTTCTGTAGGATGGATAAAAGGTGAAAAAGGGTTGTTTTATATGTATAATAACATATCAGTATATGAGTGATACTGATGTTATTACTTTATAATGAAACAAATAAATAATAGGATGTAAAATAAGAAATAAGTTTGAAAGAATCGGTAAAAGATATTACCTCTTCTTCGACGCGCCTCTTATAAACCTCCTCTCAGGGAACTAAAGTTGGTCTTTGAAGAAGACGAGGACCTCTAGTATGTTTCTAGGGAAGTGGAGAAGATAAGTTGTTATGGGTTGGATGATCTTGAAGTCTCAAAATGGTGTGAGAAGGAGAGGGAGGAGGTGCCCTTTTATAAGGGAGGAGAGGGGCACCTTTGGAAACATAAGAAATATTAATTTATAATAAATTCAAACCCCACATAAAAACATCGAAAAATGACTCAAATACGAATATTAGATGATATAGGGTTGTAATATCATCAACCAATAAAATTTAGAAATGTTGGAAATTTATTTTAAACCTTATCAACTTGATTTATCCTTATTTAATCTATTTAATTTTATTTGTGGTAATAATATTCCAAATTTTAAATTGTTATAAATAATTACTTATGTGTTGTGAATTTTCCATAATTGAATAATTTATGAAATTTTAGACCATATAAATTTCAATTTATAATTTTTAAATATTTTTGTGATTTTTAAACAATTTTATAATATTTTATTTTTATAAAATAACAAGTGTCAATTTTGACACTCTTCATTTATTTTCATTTAAATAAAATCCACACAGAGAAAATAATTGAACCAAAATATTTAATAGATTTCTAACATATCATATTCATCTATAAATTTTTTTGAGAACATTAATTAGTTCATATAATATTTATTTTAATATTTTTAAAACCATTTATTTGATATTTCAATCTATAAAATAGTTTCTACATCACTATTGTGTCATCATTAATGATAATAATTTAATCATTAAAAATTATAAATAAATTATAATGATGTAGATAATTTTATTAGATTTCAGGAAATTAATTATATTAGAAGTTTTATGAGGTTTATCACTAAATTAAAATTATTATACTTATAAGATATAAGAGAGTGACATGTTGTCACTTTCTTTGGTTTTAATAATAATTATATCATTTTCATGGTCAAAAGTCCAGGAAAGGAATCTATTCCGACCCTTAGGTGATATGAGTCGACTTTTATTCATCCAATAGATTTTTTCAGGTGTTAGGGTAATTTTATAATCTTAGTTTTACCCTTAATTACCCGATTTACCTTTAACTGTAGTAAATAAAAATTTTCGTAGTTACTATTCATAATGTCAAAAAAAATAAAGTAACCTATTAACATAATATAGACCCACTGAATCCAAATTTTGAATCCATTTTTCAAAATTCAAAACACAGAAGTTGGATTAATTAATTTAAAATTAATCCCATTGTTAAGAAAACAAGTTTTAAAAGTTAAAACATTGTCAAAGATTAAAATGTTTTTACCTATGAATTCAATGTAAAATTAATGGTAATGATATAAAATATATTAAATGGTAAAAATATATTCTATTTATATTTTAAAACCATTAAATTTTATCATTTAACCATATAAATTATCTTCATGAAAAAAGTTGTTTTTAAGAAAAATTTAGCGTACTTTTACTATTCATCAAAATATGAAAGTTATCAGAAAAGTATAAAAAATTTATCCAATGTAAATTTTTATATCCTAATCAAAAAGATAAGTTTATTTTGCAAAATTTAACTTATAAACATGTCAAAAATTATATTTAAAATGGGTGCGCCATCAAAAGGCGGTAAAACTGCATTTTTTGAAAAATACTTCTTTTATCGAAAAATTGATTTTGTTTTCATATCTCATTCTAGAAAATGTGTAAGATGAATCATAATGTTATAAAATTTAAAATTCATTTAATACTATTCATAACGGCTAGTTCATAATATTATAATAATATATCATTGTTCAGTGAAACTCGGTATTGCGTACAACGCAAGCTATCGAGGAAGGTTGCTCTTACGTGCAACACAAGCCATGACAGTGTTGTGTGTAGTGAAAGATTCCTTTGGTGTTTCATATAACATAAGACATAAAAAAATATAAATATAAATATTTCTCATAAAATATTAGGGTTTTACATTTCTCCTCAGGCATCCCATGTTTGGAATGAGGTAGCTGACGTCATATGCTCATATCATCCAACACTTTCACCTTAGGCATCCCATGTTTTTCATGAGATAATAGTAGGAGATGGGTGGAAAGTTTAGCTTCTTGTAGAGATAGAGTGGATTGACCCACGAAGGCAGATCAATGATGTTTGTCCCTAGGAGGGAGCACTTGGAAGGTTTACTGATTGATAGATTAGAACACCCTATGGAGGCAGATCTAGGAGGTGTGCCCCATAAAGGGAATATGTCACACTATGAAGCTTGATCTGAACACCCTAGGAGGTGGATCAAGGAGGTGCACCCCTAGTAGGGGGGCACGAAGGTTTACCGTTTTTTGGGATTGAACCTCAGGGAGGCATCCTACAAACCCTATTTAGAATACATGGATCAAAAACCACATAGTTTGATGCCACATTTTAAGGTCGGGTAATAGGACCAATCCATGAAGTTTAACATCATGTGGAAAGGACTCTCACACCGCGAGAGGAGTGTTAGTGAGGGATGGTATGAGGCTTATGAATGGAAGCTGACCTTATCAAGAGTATTTCTCTTGGTTAGATTGTGTGGGAATTATGCATGGAATCTTCTCGAATGCTTCTAGGAGTAGAGATAGTGTGGATGGGGCTTATATGTGAGAGTGGCCTTAGTGGGTGACATGATCTCACCAAGATGTGGAGGATCGGGGAAAATAAAGGTGGATGTGGATGGAGTAGAGGGAGTGGATTGAGTGGATGGTGTTGGGTTTGGAACTCAATGAGGCTTCATATGTATCCCAGTTAGTTGGGAATCAAAGCTCATGTAGTTTGGAATGGGGCATTGGGGCTTACACATGAAAAGGAGGCCCATATGGTTGGGGCTTACACATGGAAGCTACCCATTTGGGGAAACATGGTCGGGGATTACTCTAGGAGGGATTCGCATGGAAGTGGTGGTTGGATGTAATGGTCACTGCTATCCCCTAAGCCCACATGATTCATACTTAGTGAGAGAAACAAGAGGAAGAAGTAGCACTAACAGTCGTGTCATGAAAGATGCTTCCACGAGAGATGGTGTGGTTCTTACACATGGGAGATGATCGAGGAGGATGTCATTCCATGCGAGTCATACATGGTGCATCTTATGATGATTGTGTGGGGAGTACACTTGGAATCTTCCCAAGAGAGTGGTCAAGTACCCCATGGTGGGGGGAGGTAGTATCCCATGATGATCCTACATGGGTCATCCCGTGTGCATTGAATGAGGTAAGACTACAGTTTAACGTCATGTGTTGAGGAAGTTGGTGCTAGGTAGTTTTACGTCACGGAGTACAGACATGGGGGGATCTCTCCTTACCCCTTAAGCATACATAACCATAGCTCTTGCAACTCTAGGCTAGACATGGCTTCAGCAATTCCAGGTTTTAATGGTGTGGAGGAGTGGTCAATCATGTGGTCCACATTAGTGTGCCTATTATTAGAAGCCATAGTAATTATCATACCTATGCATAGAAGAAAAATGTTGGGAAACCCATGCACAAGGGGCATAGGGGAATTCTCACGAGGGACCATGAAATTGTTGCACACAAGCTTAGAGGGATGCACGTAAGAGGTGCATGTAAGGCATGGGGTTTGCGCACAAGTGGGGATCAAACATAGTACTTTGATATAAAGTCAAGACATGGAGCTTCAAAGAGGGGGGGGGGGGGGGTTGCGGGTAAGACATAATGCCTCCACAAAAGACCTGGGTTTCACATGACTTTGAAGTGTTGCATGCATGGTCGAGGTTGTATGCAAGAGGATCCCTTATGCGCACTTGACTTAGGCTAAAAGAGGTTGGGTGAGGATTACACAATTGTGGGCCCACTCAAGGGACAAACCATAGGGAACTTGTCGCACAACATCTCAACCTTGAGGGTTCCATGCTTTCTTAATGTTGTAGAAGATCAGTCTTACGCGTAAAAGAGTGGTGTTTCAACTTATATAGGATCACACTGAAGAAGAGGGGGGTGACCTTCGATATATAGATGATGTCTTCAATGATGGAGAACACGATTTTGGTCACGAAAGAGGTTTTCCACACAACGGTTTCCTTAGTTGTAATGAATGATCGTGCAAGGGACTAGTTGACATCGTATTTGAAGCACAAGGGTCTTATGCACGATCATGTTTCTTACGCATAGGGCTGACCTCTTGCACATGACTGCCTGGGCCATTTTCATGGGATGTGTGGAAAGATATGATATACATCATATTTTGTGTGAAAGAGTCTTACACATGAATTTAAATATTGTGTGCACACCTTGAAACTTTCATATGACTTCCTTTGCAGTATTGGAATGCTATGTTGAGTCGAATGATGGATTTGGTTTTCCCAAAGATGGTCATTTGTGGCTTCATGTGGAATTCGATACTAATGAATTCCACCTAGAATTTGAGTTAAAAGGGGACCATATGGTCAGGTTTTGAGGGAAACATTGAAGAGAAGGGTTGATTCTAATGGGTAAACCCAAAAATCTTCCATGGGAGTGTAAATCCCCTAACATGCATGTGGAAGTCTAGGTCCACACCTATAAAAAAGATGGGGGGATATGTATAGAACCTTGAATTTCTGCATGATAATCAATGTTATCTCGTGCACGTAAGATCAACCTTTCGAGTGGAAAAATGAGCTTCACCCGCTTCTTTCGTGCCACTTCTACTTCTTGTGAAATTTGGACTTTACAAAAATACCTGCATTTTGCGCATTCCTTGTCTAATATTGCATGAAACAAAACATATTGCGTGCCAAGTCTTCAATCCTACCCACTTATTCCTTTGATATTTTAAACCCATTCAAATATTTTTCAAACTCATTCAAGATGATCGTTCAATAGAACATTGAGGAGATTGAAGCCGCCATTGCCTCCCATAGAGATACCATACCTATAAACCCCTAGATTATTTAGGCCAGTAGGGTTGTTTAGGAAAAAAAATACTTCTAGGCATACTAACACAGTCACAGAAAGATTATCCCTTATGTGACTATCTACCATTGTGGAACTTTAGGCTTCTGAACGAAGTAATCATTCTGGATTTTGGGGTTGATTCACCGTGGTCGTGTTTCACATGTGAAGATTCTCTTCAGTGTTGGGCCATCACTATCTGTGGTCATGTTTCTAGATAACATAGGGATATTACTAGATATGTTCTAAATGGGAGGACCATGATGGTCACAGGGGATGAGCCAGAGGCGAAAGAGTTCCCTACCCACTACACCACCACTTTCCAGAGTAGTATTAGAGACAATAGCATTGGTGGGAAGAAAGATTGGGACCTGAGGTATGATGGAAAATTCACAAGTGAGAGTTCATGGTAATATTGGGTATTCTACACATTCCAGGATTACGTGGTAGAGATTTGAAACAACAAGCTACATGAAGCAGTGTGGACGCCGCAGTTTCACTTTTACCATCATCAGGTTCTAGTGCCAAAGCTCCTCATCCGATGATGCTCGGAAATGAACACATTATATCTCTACCACAGAGAATTAAACATCAGTATATGGGGAATCCATTGAATTGGTGGAATTCAGTTGGAGGGGTTCTGGTACGATGAATTTCTTCCACCTAACAACACTTGGGGGACAGGGAGTGAACCCCGATCCTGGTGTAACATATTTTTTAGGTGGTGAAGCAGAAGTTGAATTTCATACCCATATTCCAAAAGAACATCCTATCCCAGGCATGGTTCAATATGTTCCTCAAGAAGGATAAGAAGGTGAGGATGCCGGGTCGAGGAAAGAAATGTCCAGTCGCATCGTAGAGGGGGAAGTTTGGATCATACCGGTTTGTCCTGAAAGAGGGAAAATACTAGACACGGGGGTATATAATGGTTGGAGGTTGAGAATCTCAAGTTTTCTATGTTTCATTCCTTTCCACTTTTCTAATAGGGTAGCTGCTGCTAGTGAGATACACGAGGATGGGAATCCGTCCAGGATCATTGGTGATGGTGGTGATCCTAGCAGTTAGTAATAGGGTCAACCTAGGAGTACCCATGCTGGCTAGAATGGATAACATAGTTGGTCATGTTTCACAAGGAAACAAGACCAGAAGGATTTGTGGGTCATTCTAGTTCCTACACGGTTGGATTTTATTGTATATCGGGGGCTATGGATTTCTAAATACTATCAGTCCTCCAAATGTCGGCCTGTAGCCATATCTGTTGAATATTACTGGGTCTGAATGATGACACTCAATGTAGCTAGGGTTTTACTTATGATTTGAAACCACACAAATTTAAACTTAAACCCATTTGAAACTCTGGTTGGTCTAATGGTGGACAACCTAAAAAGCTCATGGGAACAAAAGGAGTACCTCCAAAGCTTTATAGGTGGAGTGTTGGTGGATCAGATTAATAGTAAAGTTTTCTGTGAATTGTACACACTATCTTATTCCTTCAAGAAGTTTAGATTCCTTCAATGAGTGGTGAAGAGAGTGTACATGGGGGTATGTGAAGAGTGGCACCCATGTATCCTTCTCCAACTGTGGCACATGCTAGTGATAGTGGGATCTAGAAAAACCATCATGCTGCTGCCAACCAATGTTGAAGTAGGCCTCCTGAAAAAATATTATAGTCACAAGGTGCGGCTGCACCCTAACCTCATGGAGGATACTGGTCTTAAAATCAACCCCAAGGACTGAAAAAGAGACTCTTGGGAATAATCCAAGGTTCCTTATACAATCATATTCTAATGCTATATTTTTGTCCCTTTGGTCTGCCAAGAGGACCTTGCAGACGTCATGGTCAATAGAAAAATTATGAAGTAATCTAAAGCAGGATGGAATTGAGCTTCCAGATGTCGGGTGCATCTGGGTCACGAATAGGGTGAAATTTTACCAGAGACATGCGTAAATGACATCTATGGATTCTTACACATGTCAGTGAGGAAAGTATGAGGAACCACCTCCCTGTTAAAGGTGATTATTGGTCAAAAAACAGGTCTGGAGGAAACACCACCTGAGGAAGAAACTAATGAAGAATAAGAGGAGGAGGAGGAGTTCGATGATGGGGAATCCCGGGGGATGGCTACTCATCAAGGGAGTCCCATAGAAAGCGGTGATATTTCGATCTCTAAAGACTTCATTGAGTACCTTGAGTTAATCCTTAACTCACCCACATCTTTCTTTGAACTTTCCCTTTTACTATTGAGACCCACTAATCAAAATTTATCCTATATAGAAGCATCTCAATAGTGAGAAAGGGACTCCCACTGTAGGGGGTGTAGATGTGAAAATGGGTGTGGAGGAGAATTCTTTAGGGCCTACACCCTTGGCTGAAGTAGGTGGTGTGCCGGTCTAGGTTGAGGTGGTTAGAGTGACATCTTTAGAGCCTTAGGTATTCCCTACCATCTATGGGGGACCACGCCCCAGTATCCCAACAGTGGCGCCGACTACTGAAGAAACAACACATCTGAGACCGATCATCATAGAGATTCCTCCTTCACAAGGTAAGATCAAATCTCTAATTATTAATCCATAATTTTATTTTCATGGGGATTTATAATATATTAATCTGATTAGTCCATGAAACTCCTTCCCAAATGATGCAAGGAGAACTGGTGCTGATCATTAAACTACCTAGTGCTAAAGGGTCTCTGGTGGTGGAAGTCCCTGTTGTGACTCAGGAGCTCAACCTAATGGAACTAATATCCTATAATTCCTTGGTTTCATAAAGTCGTACCTATCATTTATAGATCATTTTTTATTTGGTGCTTTTATTCCATGCAGTTCTCGGGAGACTGGAGGCCTAGAAAGCAGATGGGGCTGGGGCATCTATAGGATCCCTTCTGATGGCTGCTCATGTTCACGAGGAACTGATCATCCAAGATGATCTAGACTCATCCTCAGATGATTAGATGAATACAACTATTAGTGATGCCATGGGTGGGGTAGAACTCAAGGCGGGTGGGGGAAAGGCCACCGATGAAGAATCAAGTGAGGAGGTCTGTCCTCATGACCTGGAGCCCAGAACATTTGAAAGGATATCAGAGGAGACCCTGGTGCTAATCTTATTGTGCATTTTTTAGAGTATGATCCTATAGATATTAAAGAAATGGATCTATAGATCTTGTAGAACCCGATGAATCCGATCCTGATGTGGCAAAACAGAATTGTATCATCCAGCATAGGGCATATAAGTCCATCCCACACTTAATTGACCAGACTCTAGAGCCAAAAATAGTGGGCCAAATGGGTCCCCTTATCCATTGGATTCCCAATCTATGCACTGGAGGAGAATATGATCAAGGTCTTCATGTGTTAGTCTATGATTATCATTCCAAATAGATGCATGAGGGGAGACAACATTTGGACATCACCTGATGTTAGGAGAAGTCTGATAGTATGCACAAGCTTCGAGAAGTCAACCAGGAGATCTAGAATCTGGAGGAGCAAGCAGGCGGGCATGCTTCCTTCCTCAGAACTCAAACAGAGGTCATCAGCAAACTGAGGTCTCCAGTAGAGGAGGTCAAGAACCAAATGAAGCAGGTAGCTAATCAAATTTCTGATCTCTAGGTTGAGTGGGGCTGGGCATAAACACAAGTTGAAGAGATTCATCCAGTGTCTAATGATGAGGAAGTATAGGTCAGGAGGAGGAAATAAATCTTGGAGGCCACTCACCAGAGGTTAGAAGAGTTGAAGTGCTCGATCACCAGATTAGAGCTACAGAGGATATTTTTTGGATACCCATGAGAGGGTCTGGTATGTGTATGACCCTTGATATTCCTTTACTTGTTTTATTTCTTTTTGAAAACTTTTTCATGTGTGGATACATTTCATTACTTGCCTTAATTTTCACACTTCAATCATATTTGTGAGAAAACTAATGACCAATCGCTAAGATCATGTGGGGCATACCTGGTGTGAAAAACAAGGGATGAATAATTAATTGATTACTTTGTATCCGAGTTCCAGATAACCATTAAACACTCGGGATCTATTACTACTAACTGACCACCAAGAGTTTTCATGCTGAGAGAGGTTGTGGCTAGAAAACAGGTCTCTTAGATCATCCGACTTGCTTTTTTGATGTGTGCTAATGTAGTAGCGGGATAATGCAAGGGGAGTTGGAATCTATCCATACAAATGGGAATAAAAAGTGTGAGTCATGATGCCCAAAATTATGAACACAAGGATAGTGGCATGGTAATACAGGATAACTACTGACCATGTTCATAACACAACATTTGTATCATTGGCTTCGAATGGGGATAAACAAACAAGGTTTGATCACTGGCCATGTTTGAAACACATAACCTATCCCATAATTTCTTCCAATGTCTTCTAGAACATTGACCCAGGATAGTGGGTGAGCCAATGTGTCATAAGACCAAACCGTTAGGAGGTCCCTTCAAATTTGGAAGAGGATGAGGATCCAAATGAGGGGCACACAAAGCATGGGAATGGAGTGATGGAATGTTCAAATGGATTCTGAAACTTTTGCGATTATTCCACCATGGATTAGAATACATTGGTATAGGCATATGGGTTTGAACAAATATCAAACCCATCTTTTGGGGGGATTTTAAATGCCGATTAATGACTGAAAATAAAAACAATTTGGTTGATGACCAGTGACATAGGGGAATGCCTCATGAGAAAGGGCCTAAGATACCTTTCCATTTTATGTTTTACAATGTGGATGATAGACACACAATTTATTATCGTATGATGAAGATGATACATGGTACAATTTTAGCATCGTGCGATTAGGTCGCGCCTCAATGTTTATCATCATGTGACGAGCACGTTGTACACAATTTTAGGTCATATCACCTAGAACATGGAAAGAAGTTTAAAGTTGTGTTGCATGGACTTATGTTCTTATCCTAATTTAAGGTTATAGAGTTTGGACCTAGGTGATGATATCCCAAATAGACTTGCATAGTGCGGAATATTGGAAAACTCAACGTGAATGAGGGCCAAGGAGGTCCATCGCCACACCATACATTCCTAAGGGAATTCACATATAGTTTAAAGTGATAATTGCATGGAAATATAATTCTAGATTAAGGTTGTAGATTTTTGAAAAAGGTTCCTCTAGGTAGCTTGACCGTATCGATTCACACCTCACCAAAACTCCTAAGCCCACACGAGTCATGCTTGATATGGGAAACAAGGAATGATAAAGGGGGTTTCCTGACATGTGGAGGCACACAGTTGGAGTGATGCCAAGGGTAATGGAATTCCACTAAGATATAGGGAAATGGAAAGGTGGTATGTTGATACTTTCAAGATCTAGATTAGCGGTGATAAATAGGAAGGGATGAACTGCACATTCAAAAAACAGGGACCAAAATCGTGTCAGTCAAGAATAGGGAAAGAAAATGGAATATCGACCATTGAATATGTTAAAAAACATAGGATCTACAATTTTTTTACCAGAGATCCATTAGGGTGTTGGCCCAGGATGGTAGGTGAGCCAAAAATGGTAAGATAACAAGTTTTTAGGGGGTCCATCTTAATTTTAAAGGTTATGGAAACCCAAAACTGGGAAATACTTGAAGTGTGAAAATGATTGTATCATAAAGTGGGATCCAAACCTGAATAGTGAAAATAGTTTAACATAGTTTTTCTTGGACTATGGAAAATAATTTAAAGTTATGTTTCTTGGATTGTCAAGGTAAAGGATTAGTTTTAGGGTATACATATGGAATGTGGGTAGTTAAACCCAACATGAATGAAGCCAAGGAGGCTTGCATTATACTTACACACCTTCAGAAGAACTGCATATAGTTTAATATTGTAACTTTTGGACCTTAATTGAGGACAAGGGGCCAAAGGATTAATAGATTTGTGGATAGGACCAAATAAAAAATGTTCAGGCATCACTACATATATCATAAGGATGGGAATCAAGGAACTTGTAGTTTTAGAACAAAATGTAGTAAGACACCAACATTGGTAAGGTTGATACTCTCTGGTGAGGAAAATAATGTATCCCATGATTATTGTGAGGAATCCCATGTTCATTGTATGGGGTAAAACTTGTTATAATCATCTTATACCTATCACATGAGGTATCCCAATTTTATATGGGGTTAATACTGCAGTTTAACATCATGCATTGAGGAAATTAGGTTATGTAGTTTAAAGTCATACAACTTAGACTATAGGGGTTGCAAATAGTTTAAGGTCGTAATGTTTAGACTTGTTGCAAATAGTTTAAGGTCACATTTTCTAGACCATGGATGCAAGGGGTATTAAATTTTTTTTAGGTGGTGTAGGAGTTTAAAACCAATGTGAATGAACCAATGAGGCTTTACACCACATGAAGTGATCCCAACATCAGTTGCACACTGATTAAGGTCATATAGTCTAGACCATAGGGGCAGTCAGTTTAAATTTGTGACATGTGGATTGGGAAAAGGTCAATTTCTACGGTATTTGGGTGGAATAGGAGAGGTATAATCCAATGTGAATATATCCAAGGATTCTCTCTTACCACCTTTACACCTTGAAATAGATTTTTTATAGTTTAAGGTAATGTGTCTAGACTATAACTAGGGCCAAGGAGATAAGGATTTGATAAATTTTCAGCTCGGACCAAAGAAAAAATGTTTGAGCATCAATATGAATCCCAGAAGGATGAGAATCAATCCATATGTAGTTCTAGAACACAGTGCAGTAGGAGACCAACACTGGTGGGTAAAATCCTCTGGGGTGAGGGAACTGAGGCATCCCATGATTATCGTGTGGCATCATGAACTTGTTTAGGGTAGGATCACATTTTAACGTCATGTGTTGAGGATGTTATCCATTAGTTTAATGTCATGAAGTTTAGACCATAAGGGAGATGGTATCTCAAATGGGTATGTGTAGTACAATAAGTCCTTGAAGGTCCAATGATGCACCAAATTGTCCCAAAGAGACACACACATAGTTTAAAGTCATGGTGCTTGGACTACATGCTCTTAGTTAAAGTTCATGGAGTTCAAACCATAGGCTCCTCATACAAACATATATAGTGTGTTGATGTGATAGAACCAACATGAATGGATCCAAAGTATCTCTATAATCACACCACATATTTAAGAGGAGAAGAATTTTGATATTGTCCCTATAGATTCCTATATAGAATGGATAGAAGAAATACCTAATGTAAATGGAGCTAAGGAGGCTTGCGTGCCATAAATTGGGCTTGGGAGAGAAAAAACAAATAGGTGATGAATTTGCGGCTAGGCCTAAAGAAAAAATTTCTAGGCATTTCTACATATCCCATAATAATGATAATCAAGCCACACATAGTTCTTGGATGAAATATATCTGTGTAGGTCGGACCCGTACACAGGGAGGGGGCATTGTTTTTTGTTTTTTTTGTTTGTTCTTTTTTTGGTGGCAGGACTTGGATGGAAAATACAGATGTCACTACATATACTATATATATATGAATAAATTCATACTTAGTTGTCAAATATGTCATGGTAGATGACCGATGTCGAAGGCGACGTCTTGTCAGGTGAGAACATCACAGTGTTGTGCCGTTTCTCTTCATGTGTTCATGATGATAGTTGTTACATAGTTTAATTCCATGCAACTAGGGAGTGGATGCTATGAAGTTTATTTTAATGTGGCTAGGATGATAATTTTTCTGTTTAAGGTTGTGTGATGGGACCGATCCATGCTATTTAACATCATTCTGTGGGGACGCTAGTTGCTATACATTTTATCAGTGTGTGGCTAGGATGATGGTTTTAACATAGTTTATCATCATGCAACTAGTATATGGGGGGAAATGCATTACAAAAGAGATTTTCATGGTGAATTGACTATAAAACAAGGTAAATAAGCACCAAGGATTCCTATGTCTCATAGTACCCTCCTAAGGAAGATCTTCACATAGTTTAAAGTCATTGTGCCCAAACATGAACTTCAAGTTTAAAGTCATAGAGCTTGGACCAAGCACTTAGTTTAACATCATGTTCCTAGGATGATAAAATCTTTTTGAAAATTACTACTTGAGGAACATGGATTTTGTTGGAGGAGTGATGTTATTCCCATCCATAGTGACCAAAGAATATGCACCGTTGAGATAGACCTTGTGAATGATGTATGGTCCTTCCCACTTGGACTCCAAATTTGGTGGATTTTTTCTAGGTATCATTGGGTTTCAGAGAGCCAATGTCGTATCACCATGGAGGAAATAATGGAGGTGAACATTCTTATTGAACATTATGGCTATCTTGTTATAGTGCGTCTCTAGATTATGGAAGGCATGAAGCTTGTTCTCTTCAAGAGATTATAGGTCAGCAAGATGTACCTCTTCCATTCATTCTAGAATCTGCTGGTCATAGAAAGTTTTCCAGAGTTTTGGAAACTAAACCTCGATAGGAAGGAATGCCTCTATTACATACGCCATGGAATATGGAGTCCCTTGGGTGGAATTTCGAGTTGTCATCTGATAATCTTAGAAAGAATTAGGTAGCTTGTCCGACCAACTCTTATTATTTTGGCCCACCATCTCCTACAGAATGTTGGAGAGGGTTTTGTTGAATGCCTCAATCTATCCGTTTTATTGAGTATGATAGTGAGAAGTATGGTTGGACCAGATAATGTACTTTGGGTATAACTTCTCCAGTTTAGCTTCCCGGATGTTGGTGTTGTTGTCAGTTAGAATAAGATGAGGGATTCCAAATCAATGGATGATATTGGACCTCAGAAATTAAACAAATGACCATGCATTTACTTCTTTAAGAGGGATCACTTCAGCCCACTTGGAGAAGAAATCCATAATGGTCAGAATGAACTTTCAATGACGAGCTGTCACTGGTGGGTATGGTCCCACTACATCAAGTCCCTAGACTGCAAGGGTCCAATAATATTTTTTATTATGGTGGGGCTCTGACAGTCAATACACAAAATTGGAATGAATCTAACATGAATGGAACCTCTTGGAAAACTCAATATAGTCATGGACCATGGTGGGATAGAAGTACCCCAACCTTCAAATCTAGTGGGACAGAATCATCCCAACCCGATGAGCACCACAATGACCCAACATGAACTTCCTCAATAACCTATGAGATCTCATATATTTCTATGAAATAGAGGATATGGTCAATGTTGGGACCACTTTAGAGGGTGAACTGCTCTACGCGCCGATGAATTCACTCCCATTCATCTCTGTTTAGAGGGAAAGATCCATACTGGATATACTCGAAAAATGGGTTGTCTAATTAGAGATTTCTTCAGCTACGAGGGGATCCAATAGTCCCGATGTAGAAGAACTTGTGGTTAGCTGACTTACAAGTAGGATATCATCATCATCATCTGGGATGATAGGAGAGATGGCCCTTTGATACGCCACCTCAATTAATAGATCAAACAGTTCAAGCTCTACCAGAGATGTGGCTAGATTGGATAGGTAATCAGCTCAACCATTCTACGACCGGGTAATATGTCACCTCCGAATAATAAGGGAACTAGGGCATCAACTGGTGGGTGTGAAATACCTAGGGAATGAGCTCTGTCTTCTTGATTATACAATCACCATTGATCTTCTTGATGAATAACTAAGAGTCCCCCTTCTCATGCAAGCAGGGAACATCAATTTTGAGGGTTATCTCAAGACCAATAGTGAGATCCTGAAACTCTACCTTGTTGTTGGTGCAACCTTAGAATAGTAGGAATGAGTAGGGGAAGACAATATATAGAGGAGTGATGAAGACGATCCCCATGCCTACTCTATTGAGTTTGGGATCATTGAGACTTCTACTGGTTGGACTATAGGAGGCACCATCGAAATAAATCTTCCAGAAGGTACAACCTGATACACTAAGAGGATGGACTCATCTAGAAAATCATGTTCTGGGGACTACTCCTTAGGTGTCATATGGGCAGCCAGAAAGTCTGATAATTCTTGAACCTTGATAGATTTTTGAGGCATAAACCTAATGTCGAACTGCTGAAGAATCACTACTTATAATGCTAAATGGATTATCAATATCGAGCAGTTTAGGATATAATTTAGTGGATCC
Source organism: Viscum album (assembly GCA_963277665.1). Classification (NCBI taxonomy): domain Eukaryota; kingdom Viridiplantae; phylum Streptophyta; class Magnoliopsida; order Santalales; family Viscaceae; genus Viscum; species Viscum album. The sequence goes on from OY728125.1 coordinate 152,097,643, forward strand.
ACATGGGACACTAGCTGTATCTTGTGATGCTGCAAATAATGCAACAAATTATGCACTATTAAAACCAGCACGTGGCAGATCTTCTCGGTATGAGAGTATCTAGACTCTATGTCAAGGAGCATGTGACCGAGATATTATAAACTATTATCTATCCCTTCATTGTTCTTATGGGTGAGTAGGGCACTAAGAGATCACTCTAGGACGGTCACATAGAGGACTAGAGGCTTCCCAGAGATGAGTGGAATCAAAATCGGAGGTTGTAGAAAATACTACTTTATTTTCTTGAATGTGGTCTGACACTATTCATCCCACCGGTAGATGGTACCTTTATTCATGTTCCTAGAGAAGGGATTACATTTACCAGCCAGATTCACGATAAATAATCTTATGTAGTCTAAGTGGACTTGAAGGCCTCAGAGTTCCCAGAGGTTGACCGAAGGAAGAATTTGGCTGATGGACTTGATCTTCTATCAGTCAGTCTTGATGACTTTGTATCTAATGAAAAATACAAGAAACTTCCTAGAGGTAACCTCAAATGAGCACTTCAATGGTTTCATCTTCAGATGCTAAGAGCGGAGGAAACCAAACACTTTCTTAATATCTCTGAAATATTCATGATGCTGGTATGATTTGACCACAAAAATCATCCACACAATACTCCACTAGCATCCTAAGGATCAGTTTGAATATGTGGTGCATGATTTACTGATAAGTGGCTCTTATATTCTTCAAATCAAAAGGAATTACTTGATAACATCAGGTTCATTACAGTGCTATAAACTTGGTATACTCTTCATCTTCAGGGGACATATGGATCTAATTATACCAGGAATATCCATCCATGAAAGAGAGACCCTAGAAACCAGCAGTGGAATCAATCAATAGATCTGTCACTGAAAGGGAAAAATCATCCTTTGGATAGTGTCAGTTGAGGCCCCAAACATTGATACAGGCTCTGATCTTCCTGTTCGTCTTCTTGGATGGAACAATGTTGGTTAGCCACTCTGGGTACAAAACCTCCTTGAAAAATCTAGATTTGATGAGCTTATCCACTTCAGCCTCGACCATGGAACCATGAGAGGGGTGCATCTTCCTGGGAGGCTACTTGAACCCATGATGAACCACCAGGAGACTAAGGTGTTGGAAAGAGACTTGAGGGTCTAGTACCAAAACTCCTCATAAATCTAGGAAAATACATCACAATGTTTCTTCAATAAATCCAAATACTACTATTGTACCTCTAGAGGCATGGTTGAAATAATAATTTTTGGCCTTAGATCTGCATTGACACCAAGTTTCACCCGAACCATCTAATCAACAGTGGTAGAGATTCCCTCTTCAAATGCGGGAGGAGAATATTTTGAATCCTCTTCATTGTCTGAGGCAGGGTAATCAATTGGAGGAGATGGTTCATCTAGTCCAATTGATTTTGTGGGAATGCTGGTGTCTTCCTGGGTAGATGTAGAATCCTCACTTGGGGACTCCTGCTATACTAAAACCATGGAGACATAGGATTTCATTCAAATCTTATCAGACCTTCGATCATAGGGTCCAAGCTTGATGTCAAAGCAATGGTGGTGGGTCATATTATGTCAGTTCAACCCATATCAGTGAAACAAGTGTGTTTGATGTATATTTATACCCATGGGGAAAAACTCTTGATATCTTATAGGGGTAGGGGGTTCTGGTATCACCAAAGCATGGATTGTGTAAGAATACAAGGTAATATTCCGATGTTCTTTGTACTTTGGGATGCAATTCCCTTTCCTCCCGAACATGACAAAGTAATTCCCCAAGTCTGTAATCATGGACTCCAACCGATGAATCGAGAGGAGGAAAGCATCATCCAAATATGTCTATGGGGTGGTTGTAATTATTGTGTTCTCAACCTCATTGGTTTGAACCTTATTTTCCTTGATCTTATAGGACAAAAAATCCATATTGTGGTCCTCATAGTATTTGAAGTGGATGCATCACCTTGGAGAACGCCTACTCGACTGTTGAGGGAGTAATTGAGGAATCAATGATATGAGGAGGGAATTACTACATGCAGATAGAGCCAGGTCCCACCCATCAATTCATTTTAGGCGGTATCCTATGATGTTGCGGAATCATCGGGATTTGCAATGACAAAAATGAGAAATGAAAGAAAATGTAGGAGAAATGAAAGCACATAGAACACACAAATTTATGTGGTTTGGGAAAAATTACTATGTCCACAAAGAGACAAAATTATCACTAAAAAAATAGGAGCACAAATTACAGGGTTTTTTTCTAGGTTAGAAACCCTAGCCCGAAATGGGTTACATATGGAGAAGATGATCCACTGTTCTGAACAGGAAGTCTACATCGCTATAGTGAATGATGAAAACCTTTGTCAAAAGTGCTACAGTGGCTACTGGTTAGAAGTCAAAAGTGAAATAGTATAGTTGACTCTGAAGTCCAAACTGCTACAGTGCCTGTCGGTGTCGGTCGGTCAGCTCTACTACAGTGGTCAGAGATGCTATAGTCCAAAAAATTGGGCCGTGGGCCTTCAACCACCGTACCCCCAGAGCAGGGGCTCGTTTCCCCCTACAACCCCCAATGAGCTCACTGTGGAGCTTGACCCATGACATTTGTGGGCTATAAGCATTCAACCCAACCGGATCGAGCTACACCAATCCAACAAATGAGACAACACATGAATTCAATTTTTGCTTCCAAACCATCAAACTGGGTCTTCAAACAGATTCTTCCACGCGGTCTCTACTCAGTCCTATCATAACCCTAAATCTTTAAGTCAAAGGTATTAAGATCTGATTCAGTTAGTCCTAGCCTACAAAGCATATAGGTTGGGATGAGATTAATCCTGGAACTTGTGTCCACCAGGAAGCAGCATACTTCCATTACATTTAACCATCCTATGATGTACAACATGAAGATGTTACCCTACATGAGGTATCCCTCTTCTTCTCCAAAAAATGAGATGATGGCTTGTCACTTTGCTTTATCGACCTCCTCAACATAGAAGGTCTTTGCGGAAGCCACCTCTATTTGCCCCTCAAAGATTCTATGAGGGCTTTATGAATCTCTTCTTGTAGGCGGAGGGATTCAAAGATCAAGTGCTTTGAATGAATACTGGTGAGGTGGGGGTTGCTCTTTGGTAGGGGCATTATAGGCACTACTGGATGAACCATCATATTCTGATTAGTGTTGTCAATATCCTGCTGCTTATCAAAAAACATTCCCAGAACTACTACCAAAATATTGTCAGATGTCTAAGGAATGACTTTAGCTAGATGCATCTGATCATGGTGTGGTTGCGGTTGTTCTTCCTGATCAATTAGCACGATCAGCAATGGCGACGTGTCTGATGGAGCTGGTTGGGAGGATTGTGCCTTCTGAGCACTTTTCATAACCTTATATCTGGTCTCAGTAGCATGTACAACATTGCTTAGAGAACTACCCTGGTCATTTTAGAAATTCACATGTCCTTACCTCATCTTAGATGATATTGATCAGAGACACTCATAGGACATTTCTGATATTAATCATCATCGGGAACCATGTAGGAATATACTAGCTCGATGGTATTCATAGAGGCATACTCCTAGCCATCATCAGAGTAATCTTACAATACTGGATGAACTCTGGGAGTGATGTCCAACTATGTAGGCATGAAGTCACCAAGTACGTGGGACATCTTCAGTGTTAGTGGATGACCTTGCTTTCACTTTCCCTATCGTCGTCAGCTGTTTTGAGATGTGGAAGGATGTGAAGTGGATTTAGAAGCATTAACTGAAGAAGGTGTGGTGAATTAAGAAGGCTTGGGATGGCCTAAGAATTCACTAATGAAACCATGGGTGTGATCAAATGCTCTACGAGCCAACCAGTCATCATACTTCTAGGTCCCATGGTTGGAAACCTATTTCCACTCATCGAAACCCTCTATATCCCTATCTTGCTCGACGGAGATGCATGTAACCTATGCCAGGACATGGCCCAACTTGACCACAACATTTTCCACTTGGTCCTAGATCTAGTTCTTGAACACATAGCATTTATTAATGGTATGCCAAAGGATCCTTTGGTAGGGGAAACAGTCAGGGTGATCAGTGAGCTCATCTTAATGGGGCTTTCTGCACTCTGACAGTTTCAAAACCCCCCTTTCCAAGGATCTATAGAAATAGATAATAAACTATGCTTACTTGATGGAGTAAGTATGGTTTCTTCTATCTGGTAAAGGACCTATGGGTGCTTAGCCCTAAAGAGGTGATGGAGCCTGATGAGGGGCTATAGCTACATTCTCTTACCTATTTGGCAGTGCTTGATGTGGTAGTGCCTGTCGATTCTACATTGGGTGAGGCTGATCTTGATGATGTTGCTGCACTTGAAAAGGCTATATTGGGTAGGGCTCAGCTGACAACAGCACTAGAGGCTCCAATGTCTCTAGCTATACGGCGGTGACAGTCTCAGCCTAGGCGAATGTTCTTGTAAGAGAAAGAAGAGGAAACATATGCACATTTTTAGATAGCTACATGGTTTCCTCATGGTGTTGGGACTTATTAGAGAAATCCTGATATCCACTTGGGATGTTTAGAGTGATGATGGAAGGGACCAAATCAGTCTTAACATTCCTTACATACATCTTTAGTAGCTGTTCTTGGGTCAACGACATATCGAGTGAATACGTGAGGTCCTTTTACTTGGAAACAAAGCCTGTGACGTGATCATCTGGTAGTTTCTATCACTTAAATAGGTTGACAATACTTGTCTTGCACATGGTGGATCTAAACTGGTATAGGAACTACTTTTGGAGGTCTTTCCAACCACCAATGTACCCAATGGGAAACTGGTTGCACCAGACAAATGCAGACCCTTCCAATGTCTGAACAAAACATTGGATTTTAGCTACTCCATACTGCTCTAGGGTTCCTAAAATTGGTCCACACCTTGAAATGAAGTGGTTAAAATGTTGTCGTGGGCCGACCATTCATTTTAAGGTGGTGAATGTAGGATTCCCAAAATCTTGGGCACTTGCATGTCATCTACCCAAGCTGGATATGGATTTCCTTCATGTGGGATTGCCATTTGTCATGTCTCCAGGGATTTGAGGTGATAAATGAGAGAAGTTATCAGATCTTCTTGGTGGGAGTTCCTATATTAACAAGGATCCCTAACCACTAGTGTGTTTATAGGTTCATCAACACAGTTTGCAGGCCTAACAACTCATAACATGGCTTGTTGAGTGGCCTATGGAGTGGCTCTATCTGGGTCCCAAGGAGGGTTAACACACTTATCGGGAGATTCAATGATGAGTACCATGGTTTTTTGCAATAAACCCTAGGTTTTCCCCTATCAGGATGTGTGGGATAACCAAGCTCAATTGGGAGAATATGGATAAGAATGGTGATTTCATAGCAATTCACTATTCATTTCCACCCTTATACCACTGTTTTAAACATGTTTTTTATTAAAAAAATACAATTATAATAAAAAATTTCACTTCATTTTTGATTAAATAATTTAATTTTTATCACTGTTAAATAGCGAAAATTTACTTGTTTTAATTATTATATTGTAGGAAGAGGTTATTTGGAGAGCCCACGATGGAAATCAAGAAAAATGGGTCAAACTGCATGAGATCCCAAGAACACTTGTGAACATAAATATTTAATGAGGTTAATCCATGCATATAATTGGGAAACAAATTCAAAAATTTCAATACTTCATGGGATACATTTCTCTAGAAGACCATGGATTCCAATTATTCTATTTAGAGGCCCAAAAGAGGCATACAATGTGAGGAAATTTTGGGTTTTTCAGATTGGACCACCCTTCTATATTTGGTCCATAACTCGGCACTCGAAACTTCAATTGGGCTGATTTCACATAAATAGGATATCCAACTCTAAGGGCCACCTGTACACCTAATTTCATGACATTTTCACATGTTTTTGTAATCCAAATAGTTGGATAAAAGAGTGAAACGTTTTCCATGAATATCCAAATAGTCCTTTAGACACTTGACTACTTTTTTGTAATTTTTTTGATGTGATTGTCCATAAAATAAATCCTACCCCTCATTATCATATGTTGAAATACTAGAGGTAAGGGTGAGTCAAATAAGAGATCATTATTCATCCATTTCCCCCTTTTCTTCATCATGTACTTATAAACTTCTTAGTGATCAATTTGGGGGGTGTTCTTTATTGTAATCCCGAGCTCCATGCTTTTAATCATTGGAAGGTGATTGAATTTCCAGGTTTGTAGTCTATTATTTTTTTATACATTTTTAATTTGTGTTTTTTATGGTATGATTAAATACAAATCAAAGAAACATTAATTCTCATGCTTCCATGCATAACTCGTATCTTGTGATGATTTGAGCAGGTTTTCCTCTTTTCTTACCCCTTACCTTTCATGAGTGTGTGAATGAGTTATGTCGGTTGATAAAATCTAGAAGCTTGACCCATGAATATTAATTTTCTTGTCTTATGGAAAAGTTTATAATTGACACAAATATGGCCATCTCATCACATTGTTGATGTGATGCCTTGATTGAGTTTAGTTTTTAAATTGATACAATTTTGTTGATTTTTAAGCAGTCGCCGGTAATAATTATCATTAATAGATCAAATACTAGGTGTTAACCAAGTAATAACTCACATAAAATACTGGTTTTAGTTTTTATAAATCAAGGAATCAATGATCCTTCCCATTCCCTTAAGAGAAAAGACGGATTGACCATCAAGGGACACTCACCCGGATTGATCACGATTTCTGCAACTTATTTCTCTCACTTAGTAATACTGCTACAATTTCCATTTTAAAATCATAAAACCCCAAAAAACTTAATCCCATTCCCATTTTATTCTCATAATCAAAAACTTATTTTTAAATTAATGATCTAAGGCTCCATCAAGAGATGACCTACGATTCCTGCAATACTGTAGAAATTATAGTAAAAAGTAAACAATTAATTTGACATGCTCGACAATGCAATCAAATTTTGGAACCGTTGATGGGGATCCAAGATCATTGTTTTCTTTTTATATACTTTTATTTCTTTATTTTCCTTCTTAATTAGTACTCCTTTCAATATCCCCCCTTCCCTTTTGGTTGTCTTTGTTTTTGTTTTTTTGTTTTTGTGTGTGTATTTCTTCTTCTTCTCTTCTATCTCTATCTAATTATATAGTATAACATTATATTTTATTTTATCATTTAATTTTTTAAGTGATTTTATTTTATCCATTTTTCATCATAAAAAGAAAAAAAAACAAACTTCATAACTTATTTAGATAACCCAATAAAAAAAGGAAAACAAATTGAATATGAACCAAAAGTTGGAAAGACACTTACCTCACAAATTAGGTCATATAGAGTAGGATAGTCAATTAAAATTGAGGAACCCCTTATGGAACCACAATTGGTCCCAAAATAATCAAAAATTGAATCAAATCAAACCCAAGAAATCATGGATGAAAATAATCAAAATGTAAAAGAACTGACCACCCCAGATGTGGAGTACCAACCTGCATACATCCAATATCCAGATGAAGCATCCAACTTTGAGCTGAGATCGGGCTCTATACATATCCTTCCTAAATTCCATATTCTTCCTAGTGAGGACCCTTAAAAACATATAAAGGAGTTTCACATAGTATGCTCCACCATGAAACCCCAAAAAGTGTATGAGGATCTCATTAATTTTAGTGTCTTCCCCTTCTACCTTGATGGAGTAGGCAATGACCAGATATACTATCTTTCTACCACCATTGGGGGCTAGAATGACCTCAAAATACTCTTTATAAAGAAGTTTTTCCCTACATTTTAAACTGCATGAATTAGAATAGAATTATGTGGAATTAGGAAATCATAAGGAGAAACTCATCATGAATATTGGAAGAAATTAAAAAGACTTCGTTCAAGTCCCCCCCCCACCATATTAGTGAAAAATTGTTAATTTAATACTTATATGAGGTACTTGTCCCCATAGATCATGGGATGAGATATGTTGCATCTAGTGGGGCCCTAGTTGATAAAACCCCTTCTACCGCTCGTGAATTAATAGACAACATGGCTCAAAATGCACAACAATTTGGTACACAAGCAATTAAACCAACCCAAGGAGTTCATGATATAAGTCATTCATCCCTAGAAAAAAATGTAGATAATAAATTTTATGAGATTAATACCCTTCTAAGGAAATTTTCTCAATCAAAACGAAACTCAGAATATTCTTCCATTGCATTTCATTGTGGTATTTGTTCCGATAACACTCATTTTTCTTACTAGTGACAGAAAATTTAGGATTCATCTGAGTCTTGTGAAATTGTATTCCCTGAGCATCCTTTTCAGCAAGCACCACCATTCAATCAATAACCATTCAGTCCAAATACAAACCCCGAGTGGAAAGCACATCCACATTACCAACAAGGAGGTAATTTGAGCTACCCTAAACAAAACTAGTATAAACAAATCCATGGTATACAACCTTATTATCCTTCAACATCTCAAAACAATCATTCTCTTCCCAAATCTGAACTAAGCCTTGAAGACATAGTGGAGAAAATGGAATCCAAAAACCTCCAGTTCCAAAAGACCACACCATCAGCTATTCAAGACCTATGAACTCAAGTGGGACAATTGGAAAACACCATCAGTGAGATAAAAATGCAAGGTTCTAGAAAACTACCATCACAACCTATTGCTAATCCAAAAGATAAAGGCAATGTTTGTTCAATCACACTTCATAGTGTTAAAGAAGTTTCTCCGTCCAATTATTCTACCCAACAGGTATGTCCAACTCTTGAAAATTCTCTCTCCCAACCCTCAAAAGTTTCAAGTAAAGAAAAAAAGATAAAAAGGGTAATCAAATTATCATTGAGGATTCCCCTAAACAACCCATTCCTCTTCCTTTACCTAAAATTCTCTCTAAATCTATGAAATTTTTTGATAATGAGATTGATAATGAAATAATGGATGCATTTAAAACGGTATGAGTTAATATTCCTTTATTATATGTATTTAAACAAATCCATCACTACGCCAAATTTCTTAAAGACCATTTCACCCATAGATGAAGACTGAAGGGGAATGAGAGAGTCAACTTGGGAAGGAATGTCTTAGCCTCGATACAACTAGCAATGACAACCAAATTCAAGGATCCATACACTTTCATGATACCTTGCACCATAGGGGAGACCTTATTTTTTGATGCAATTCTAGATTTGGTTGGTTCAATTAATGTGATTCCTTAATCTGCATACACTTATCTATAGGTTTGAGAGCTTCAACGAATGGGCATCATCATCTAACTTTCCAACTGGAGCACAACACACCCATCCAGAGTGATCAAGAACATCCTTTTAAGAGTAAAGAATATCATATTCCATATAGATTTCTACATTCTTGAGATGGAAGATACCCATACCCCAGGACATGCTCCTCTCAAACTTGGGAGACCATTCCTTAAAACAACAAAGATGATCATCAATTTTCACAATTGTACAATGTCTATGGAGTTTAATGTAAAAAGGTATTTTTTTTAATATCCTTTATTCCATGAAACACCCCATTGAAGAGAACTCCACTCTTCCTACCTATTCAATGGAAGTGCTCTCTAATGACACACACACACAAAATTCTCTCCTTGACCCATACTCTAATTTGTTTTCTTCTTCTTCACTTATGGATGATTTGAGTTTTGATTCATATTTATATTTTTGTGTGGATTAAAAAAAGTGTAAATTTTATGTTTTAAGTGACGAGTGTGTTCATTTTTAGGTACCCATGACTGTCGATGATTCTAAAAATTTCATTTACATAGATTCTATTTCCTTAGAGAATACACATGAGAAAATAGATAGTTTCATAGACCTCACACCCCCAAAATCCCCTCCCTCAATAAAAAAACACTGACTTTGGAATTAAAACCACTTCCATAAAATTTAAAATATTCCTATATTAAGGGTATTGATCAATTTTCCTTCATTATTTCCAGTAACCTCTCTCCACAATATGATTAAAAACTACTAGATCTTTTTAGAGAGTGTAAAAATGTGATAGGATGGACACTGAATAATATTCCTAGGATTATCCCATCTATTTTTATATTACATATAATTTTAGATAATGAGGATAAACCCGTAAGGCAAGCTCAACACCAGTTGAATCCCACCCTCCTTGAATTTGTAAAAATTGAAGTTAGTAAAATGATTTCTATTGGGATCATATATCCCATATTTAATAGTAAATGGGTTAGCCTAATGAAAATTGTGCCTAAAAAAACTAGAATAATAGTAGTGTCAAATGAAAGGAGTGAATTGGTTCCAACATGTCTTCAAAATAGTTTGTGAGTCTGTATTGACTACCATTGACTAAATCAAGCTATGTGAAAGGACCACTTTACTCTACTATTCATTGACCAAATGTTAGAAAGACTAGCTGGTAAGTCCAATTATTATTTCCTTGATGGATACTTGGGTTATTTTCAAATCCATATATCTCTTGAGGATTAATAAAAGACAACATTTAGCTATCCATTCGACACATTTTTATACAAAAGGATGCCTTTTGGTCTCTGTAATTGTCCTGGTACTTTTCAGTGATTTATGTTGAGTATATTTTTTGAGTACCTTAGGAATTGTATGGAAGTTTTTATGGATGATTTTATGGTTTATTGCACTTCCTTTGATGACTATTTGGAACACCTAGGTTATTTCCTCAACCATTTCATTGAAAAATATCTTGTATTAAATTAAAAGAAATTCCATTTCATGGTTGAGTGAGGGATAGTTCCTCAGCACATTATATAAAATTATTGAATTAAAGTGGATAAGTTAAAAATTGATTTAATTTCATCCCTTTCATATCCAAAATGTTTTCTTGAGGTGCTATATGTTTTGTTTCATGTTTATTTTTACCATTGATTCGTTAAATACATTAGTAAGATCACACTTCCCTTGTCCCAGTTATTAAAAAAACAATCTGTGTTTTTGTTGGATAAAAATTATGAGGATGATTTCAATTCAATAAAAAGGAGTCTCACATCACCTCCCATAATCCAACCACCAAGATGGGATATCCCCTTAGAACTTATGTGTGATGCCTCTAACTTCGCAGTTGGGGTAGTTTTTTTACAAAGGATTGAAAAGTATCCCCATGTCATTGCATATGCCTCACATACCCTTGAACCTACCTAGGAAAACTACACAACTACTAAAAATGAACTTCTTTATATTGTGTCTGGCTTGGAAAAATTATGTTCATATCTTATTAGGTCAAAAATCATTGTCTTTTTCTAATTATGCTTCCCTTCATTTTCTCCTAAAGAAACCTGAAACTAAGCCCTAACTCATTCGGTGGATGCTCCTCCTCTAGAAGTTTGAAATTAATATTAGAGATAAGAGAGGAGTGTAAAATGTGGTAGCTGACCACATTAGTAGGATTTCACCACCATTATACCACCATATTGACTCATCCCTCCCCAATGGAGAATTTTTCACTCATGAGAACCTTTGTGATGTTGTGGACCTTACCCCCCAATATGCAGATATTGTGAATTTTCTAGCAGAATTTTGAGTCCCCAATGATTTCAACACTTCAAAATCCCAGATAATTAATCATTATTCACAATGGTATATTTGGGATGACCCTTAATTTTTTAGAATTTGTAGTGACCAGGTTGTTCATCGGTGTGTCCCTAACAATGAGTTCACCTCTGTTTTTACCTTCTACAACACTTTGGATTGTAGGGACCACTTTGGATCTAAACATATAGATTGAAAGGTCCTTTACTCAGGAATTTATTATCCAACAATGTATATAGATGCCTATAAATTTTGTAAGTCATGTACTCAATGTCAATTCCCAAGGAATATCTGCAAGAGGAATGAAATACCCCAAAAACCCATGTTATTTTGTGAGATCATTGATGCATGGGGAATTTACTTTATGGGGCATTTTCTAAATTCATTTTTCTTTATGTACATATTACTAGCTATTGAATATGTATCTAAATGGGTGGAATAGAAAGATACCCGAACCGATTACTCTTGAGTGGTTGTTGATTTTGTGAGGTCTCATATTTTTAAAAGATTTTTTTCCCAAGATTCATCATTTGTGATCAAGGTTCAAATTTTTTCAATCATAACATGAACAAATTTCTTTTTAAGTACGGGGTTGTTCATAAAGTCTCCACTGCATATCACCCTCAAACTAATGGAAATGATAAAATTTCAAATCGATAAATTAAAATAATCTTGGAAAAAATGGTACAACCTAATAGGAAATAGTGGAGTTTGAACTTGGATGATGCATATTGGGCGTACTATACAACTTTTAAAACCTTAATTAGAATGTCACCATACAGGATTGTGTCTAGAAAGGATTTCCACATCATGTTGGATGTAGAAAACCATGCATATTTGACTGTTAAAAAATGCAATATGAATCTTTCAGATATAGGTGAACATAAGAAGATGCAGATTCAGCAGTTGGAAGAAATTTGACATGATTCATATGAGAACTCCCTAATATATAAATAGAATACAAAGTCCATAAATTATTAGACGATTCATCAGTGGAAGTTTATATTGGTGAGAAGGTTATCATGTAAAATTATAGGCTAAATCTATACCCATATAAGCTTCATTCCTAATGGATCTGTCCTTACACTGTTATTAATGTATAGCCTTTTGGTGCAATACAGGTCTTGTATAAGCAGAGTTTCTACAGTATTACTGTCAATTGGAAGATACTTAAAAGCTTTTATGAGGATTTTACAAAGAACCCGGTGGAGGAAATCCACCTTCAAGAAGAAACATACCGGTGAATATCACCAGGTTTTATCCTTCATTCCCACAAGATATTTTATTATAGTGAGGACATTTCATACTCTAGGTGTGGGGGGATAGATACATTCTTAGGTTAGTTAGGAATTTTCATCATCTTTATTCTTTTTATATTTTTTCTTTTTTAATAGTATTTTCACTTTCCCCCTTCCCCCTCACTTTTGTGCCAGAATGTTAATTTTCAATTCCCACTTTATCATGAAAATGATTCCCACTTAATCAAGAAATTTATTCAAAATGTATGAGGAGTTTTTCTTTTTCATGTTGTTTTAACATTTAAAAAAAATTGTTTCAATGATGGAATGTGTGTTTTAGTATGAATTTAAAATTGATGTGTGATTTTCTTTAAATGGTTGTATCAGTTTTAAAAATTTGAGAAGAATGGTACCCTTTGTGTGAGTAGTTTATGGGAAAATTGTTCCACTTAATGCATCCATACATATTTTCACCCAACAATGAAGTGTGAATATTTATTAATTAATAAAAGGTAAATATAAGTTTGGTTAATATTTCTCTACCTTCTAAAATGATTTTTTCATATGTTTATTCTTTATTTGGTCTTTTTCATTACTTTTCCATATTGACCTTTGTGTGTGTACCTATTATCCGACTATTTTATTCCCTAAAAAAATTAAACATAAAATAAAAAAAATAAAAAAATATGAGTTGTGTCTTGGGAAGGTGAAAAACCACTCTTCCTCAACCATTGAACTTGTTATAACTAATATAATTAGTGTCACGAGAAGATCAAACAAGGGTTTAGTGATGAGTGTGAGATTTGATTCCAAGTTCAGATTTTGAAAAAGAAAATAATAATAAAAAATGGGGATATATAGTTTGGGAGTTTAGGGTTTGACTTCTGAGAATGCTTAAGTGATCAAGCCTTGAAAATTGATTGCAAAGGATGTAGGGAAAGTTCGGTGGACAGAATCATTGAAGCATTTTTTTAAAATAAATTATATTTAATGGACAAAAATTAGAAATGATAACATAAAATTATTTCCACACACACATGTAGAGATTTATTGGAATGTTTTAATTTTTAATTCTTTTCTCGTTTTGGTATCATTCATATCTTTGAATTTCTTTTTGATACAATTTATGAGACATATTTTTCCATGATCACTAGGAATAACTCATTGGTTTGGTTTGTACTTTGATCACATTTCATTAATGAATTAAAATTTCCTTGAATGTTAAATATTAATGAATTTAGGAATATCTACATGCATCATTTTTTGAAAATGTTACTTTTTCTAGGAGTGGAATTTTTTACATCTGGGGGTGTGATCGCATAGCAATTCACTATTAATTTCTACCCTTATACCACTATTTTAAGCTGGTTTTGTATTAAAAATTACAATTATAATAAAAAAATTTACTTCATGTTGGATTAAATAATTTAACATTTATCACAATTAAATAGGGAAATTTCAATTTTTTAATGTTTAAATTATAGGAGAAGGTGATTTGGAGAGCCCACGATGGAATTCAAGAAAAACGGGCCGAGCTACGCGAGAGCCCAAGAAAACTTGTGGACTTAATTATTTACCATGGATAAACTGTGCATCTAATTGGGATGAAAATTGGTTGGAAAGAAAAAAATTCCTGTGGATACATTTCTCTATAAGACCTTGGAGACCAATTAGTCCATTTGGAGGCCCAAAAATCTCCCACAATGTAAAGAAATTCTTGGCTGTTTAGATTGGACCAACCTTCTATATTTGGTTCATAACTTAGACCTCATAACTCATATTGGGATGATTCTACCTCCATTGGACATCCAACGTGAAATCTCACCTCTCTACCTAATTTCATTACATTTTCATGCGTTTTGGTTAGTCAAACAACCATATAAATAAGGAGTAAAAAGTCTTCCATGAATATTCACCTAGCCCTTTAGACACTTGACTACTTTTTTTGAATTGTTTTTTATGTAATTGTCCATAAAAACAATCCTCTGTCTCATTATAACATTTTTCATGACTAGGGGTTTGGGTGAGTCGATGTAGAGATATTTCTTCATCCATTTTCTCCATCTTCTTCATTATGCACTTCTAAACTTCTTAGTGATCAATTTGGGGGGTGTTCTTTATTGTAATCCTGAGCTCTATGATTGTAATCGTTGGAAGGTGATTTAATTTCCATGTTTTTAGTCTATTTTTCTTTATTCATAACTTTTGAATTTGTGTTTATTATGGTAAGATAAAATTGAAATCAAAGGAATAAGAATCCTCATGCTTCCATGCATAACCCAGATCTTGGGATGATTTGAGTGGGTTTGTCTCTTTTCACACCCCTTCTCTTTCATGAGTGTGCAAATGGGTTATGTCGGTTGATAAAATCCAGAATCTTGAACCCATGAATATGCATGTTTTTTTCTTATGTAAAAGTTTATCATTGACACAAATCTGGTCATCTAATCACTTTGTTGACGTGATTCCATGATTGAGATCTGTTTTTTTACATCAACGCAATTTCATTGATTTTGAGCGGTCTTCGATAATCAATATCATTGATCAATCAAATCCTAGGTGTTATCATAATAAGAAATAACATACCATAATATTTTCAGTTTTTATAAATTAACTAATAAATGATCCTTCCCATTCCCTTGAGAGTGAGGAATGATTGAGAATCAAGGGACACAAACCTTGGTTGATAATGACTTCTCTAACTTATTTATCTCACTGAGTAATAATGATTTAATTTCTATTTTAAAATCATAAAACCCCCAACAATTAATCCTTTTCCCAATTTATTTTCATAATAAAAAACATCTTTTTAAATTTATGATCTAAGGCTTGTTGAGAGATGACCTAATGTTGCTACTATACAGTAGAAATTATAGTAAAAACCAAACAACTAATTTGATGGACTTGAAAACATGATCAAAGGGCTTGTGGTTTCCCCTAATTCCCTATTTTAGGAGGAAAATGATCTTGTTAAATAGAACTATTATTCGAGCATCACTCATCAAGGATCTCATTGATGATAATTTTATGATTTGTAACCTACCGTCACAAGGCGGAGATATCAGGATCAACCTATTTCCTTTGCGCAACATTAGATGGATATAAGGGTTAGAGAGGTCCCTTATCCATATTGAGATTTCTATATATGGGAAATGATGCGTAGGGTTCCCGAAGGTCGAGTTATTTCCTTTGTAGGCAAGTGTAGACACCTGTGTGAGGGTCTACATGATACTGCGCTACACCAGAGGGAGAGTTCTCTTTGTCAGATCCTGTTCCAGTGTCCTTGTCCTTAGTAGATATGTCAGCAATGGCCATATTTACTATGAAGGTACTTAGAGGAATATCCTTGATATCATCGGGTAGGTTTGGTTATCTTAGTATAGAACTGAAGCGGAGAGAAACATACCATCCCCATCTACAGATCTTCACATGTGGAGATGCATCTTCAATGATTCTACAGATCACTATAAATCTCTTGACACATCTCTATTGGAGGGTCTAGTGGTAGATGTGTGATGTAGGGTGCTGGGCCATTGGGAGTGCTGCCAACTAAACCATGCCTCGCTACTGATCAATATCATTAATTTTTTCACGGATTCCTAAGTACACCAATCAAAGATCACGGAGGAGGAAACACATAATCCTGGTAGTCCGACAGAAGCATGCGATCAGGTCCAGGGTGAGGGACTATAGGATGTCAAAGTTGAGAACCAAATTTGGCCAAAACACCAATGAAATTGATCATCTTCTAGAGTGTCCCACAAGATTCATTTTTCAGAATTAGGGTATAGCTCTTGTTTATCCTAGGGTTCGATTGATGATTTTCAAGAAACTAACAGTGGCACTGATGTGGACCAATTCAGCGGCATATCAGCTGATAGAGGATCTACTACATGATCTGACTGTTCGCTACAGGCTGGGTCATCTCTCAAAGGTGGCACTAACTGAATCATTTCATCCACATAGGATCTATTTTTTACCACTACCTTATGTGCCATGGTAGTAGTAGTAATTGAAAGGTCTACTAGATTATCTTCCTCTATCAAACTCTATAATAACTCTCTATGATCTCAAGTATAGGTAGAGAATGAAACTAGAGACGATATGGATTACTGCATTCTGAGACCTGGAAGGGTGCCAAATATTCCTCCACCTGCATGTACCTATGAAGGGATTTTAGGATCTTGTGGATCTCACCTTTTAGGATGAAAAATCTCACCCATTAGGCTCCTTACCTAGACCCTTATGTATAAGAATGGGGTAACGACTCCATCATTGAAATAAATTTTTCTTAGAAATCCAAGAATTGAAAAATATTGTCAATGAATTGGAGCTTCATGGAATTTTTCCTTCAATGGCGGCGGTTCACCATTCTGCCCTGGGAAAACTCTTTAGGGTAGAGAAGTTCTTCATCATGAGGAGGACCTTCGTGCTGATGGGTGATGACGTGGGGATGAACTCTTATTTTATCTACTAGGATACAGGGAGTGCCTCTATATCGGATGTTTTTAGTGCATGGAGGATCTCCTCTTGGACTACTGTGAGAGTGGGGAGGACCTCCACTTTGGCTATTGACATAGTAGGGAGGACCTCTTCTTTGGTCAGTGGGAACATGGATAGGACCTCTATGTTGATTTTGAGACTGGGGAGGACCTCCTATTTGATGGTTTGAAGTGTAAAGATGACCTTCACACTAATCAAACTAGACTCTGGGAGGGACTAAATGTTGAAGAGAGAAAGTATGGGGAGGGCCTCCATAATGGTTGTTGGGTGCATGGGAAGGACCTCTATACTAGTTTTTGATGAAGTGGGGAGGACCTTCGATTGGATCAAAGTTGAAGTGGGTAGGACCTTCACTTGAGATATGAATGGCATGAGGAGGACCTTCATGCTGGTGGTATGTGAAATGGGGAGGACCTTCATATTGGGAACCATAAGCACAGGGAGGACCTCTTTAGTGGATGTTGATGAAGTATGGAGGACCTATACTTTGACCGATGTTGATTGTGAGAGCGGGGAAGGCCTCCCTCTAGTTGGAGAATATATTGGGTGAACCTCCATACTGAATATCATCATCATGGATAAGTCCGTAATAGATTCTAGTGATTCCAATAGTTAACAGAGTCAACCCAACCTGCCTATAGGGTACCTAGGGTCTCTATCTCAATCGAGCATTTATGGGTCCTTACTATGGATTGGAAGGGATTTAGAAGAATGAACCAAGGGTGTAAGGGGACAATGGAGATTTGGAAGATGATTTACTTGTCAGTAATCCTCCTAATCTTGGGACCAAATTTAGTATCGAGTCATTCAGACTGGGGATGGCAGATCAGGGGTATAGTCCACCCATTCCTCGGCCTCGAGAACCAGTCATTTTTGGCATTAAAGGTGCCTGGTGGGATCCCTCCTTGGTAGCTCATGGGAAGTAGTCATTACTTAGGTGAATCAGGTATCCTCTACTTATTTGGTGTTGGGAATATAGTCATAGTATCAATCTTGTAAGAGGATACCAAAACTATTTGTTTTTTTATTGGGGAGCAGCGGTTCCTGCATAGCCCTTCAGGGTGGTGGTGTTAGTAAGGCATGAAAGCCTCCAGGTCCTGGAAATCCATATCCCTAGCGGAAATGACTCACTCCTACTCATATCATCATATGAGTGTGTATATCACCCACTTTTAAATGATCTTTGATGGGGATATAGGGTGTGGGATTTGGGTAGCCATAGTCAAGACTAAAGTCGTGATAGAGGTGGAGTTGTGTGGGGTTGTAACATTGAAATTTATCTTTCCCTTAAATCTGTGGGCGTTTGGAGATTTATTTCCATTATGTTAGGCCCTATAATGTAGGATGATTCATCTATCAGTACAGATACATGGAAATAAATTCCAAATTCCTCAGTATAGTCCAATCTTCCATTGATGGAGAGGGAGATCCATGCTGATGATGTGACAGACCAGAATGCTCAACATTTTTCTTCCCCAATTTTTGGTGAGTTCCATATCGGGGCCATTATTTGATTGGTAGGTCTTGGCACTAAATATATGGATCCAATTACATGTTAATATAATTATGTATCCAACCCTACTAGTACCCATGTTGAAGAGAAGAGTTTCACATCGGGTTCACCATTTCGGTTTCTGACGCTTTCTCCAGGGCACCCACTTGCATGTTAATGTGCACTGGAATTCTTGTTAAACCACATTCCTACATTTCAAAATCAGGAATATTTCATAACTTTTATTAGTGATGTCTGATTATTTACTAAAATGAGATGATGGGATGTCAGTTTCTCCTTCTTTGGATTCCTCCTAGGAACTCGTTTCCTAATCTAGGTCTCCCTTATAGTGTTAATTCATGCTTGTGAAACTCATTCTTGGTTCCATCTCTTTATGGATGTCGATTAATTATTCTTCTTATATTTGAAAATTCCAAAGGGTCTTTATAGAGCATAAACCTTCAGTCAGGAGTGTAGTTACGTTGGGAATCACAGACATGTCTGGACCCTAGGAACATTGGTCACCTATATTCTTCCTTATAGGAGGGAACCTCATGGAGGAATCTCAGGAATGAAACCCAAGACATTCTATCTCGATCAATAGGTATCTGATCCCAAAGGTATATCTTCTAAGTCTATCACCTCAGGTATCCTGTCTATTTCATGAGGTAACTAACACCGTAAGGGAATATCTTCCAAGGCTTTCACCTTAGGCCTACATGTTTTACACGAGGTAGTAATATGAGACAATTCATGTGTTTAAAGTCATTTTAAGATGGAGTGGATTGATCAAAAATCCTTGTGATGAAGGATCAATGAGGTTCATCCCTAGGAGTTAGCATGTGGAATCTTTAAGGAGGGATAGATCAGAATACCCTATAGAGGTGGATATTATATGTGTGTCCCATAAAAGGAAGATGTCACACTGTAAAGGTTGATCTAAACACCCCAGGAGGTGTATCAAGGAGGTGAACCTCTAGGATGGGGGCACATGGTTTAATGTTGGTTGGGATTGAACCTTAGGGATGTATCCTATGTACCTTTTTTTATAATATATAGATTAAAACTCATATAGTTTGATTCCACAGTTTATGTTTGTGTGAAAAGACTAGTCTATGCAGTTTAACATCATGCGACAAAGAAAGTCATTTTATGAGGGGATCATCAGTGAGGGATGGTATAGAGATTATGTATGAAATATTCCTTTATCAAGAGGAATGATCTTGGTTGGATTGTGTTTTTCTTACGCATGGAAGTTTCTCGAGAGCTATTAGGAGTAGAGATAGTCTGGATGGGGAATTATACATGAGAGCAGCCCTGATGGGTGGCATCATCTCACCAGGATGTGGCAGCCCGAGGAAAATTATGGAAGATGTGGATGGATTGGAGGGATTGGATGGAGTGGATGGTGTTGTGTTTGGACCTCATGGAGGATTCCTACGTATCCCAATTAGTTGGGAATCAAATCCTGTGTAGTTTGGAATTGGGCATTGGGGATTACACCTAAAAAGGAGGCCCATCTAGTTGGGGCTTATTCATGGAAGTTGTCTATTTGAGGAGACATGGTTGGGGCTTACTTCAGGAGGGTTGCCCAAAGAAGTGGATGATGGATGTCTTGGTCGTTGGTAGACCCTAATCCCATGTGAGTCCTGCTCAGTGTGAGAAACAAGAGGAAACAATAGCCCTGATGGTTGTGTCGTGAAATATTCCCCCATGAGATATGGTGTGGGGATAACACATGAGAGATTATTGAGGAGGATTTAATTCCACATGAGTAATACATGGATCATCCTATGAAAGGTGTGTAGAGCTTACACTTGGA
The DNA here is from genome assembly GCA_963277665.1 of Viscum album. Lineage (NCBI taxonomy): Eukaryota > Viridiplantae > Streptophyta > Magnoliopsida > Santalales > Viscaceae > Viscum > Viscum album. The sequence continues at coordinate 152,118,271 of OY728125.1, forward strand.
ATCTTCCTATGAGACTGGTCATGTACCCCATGGTGGGAGAAGGTGACAACCCATGATGAACCTACATGGGGAATCCTGTGTGCATTTCATGAGGTAAGACTGTAGTTTAATGTCACGTGATGAGGATTATGGTGCTAGGAAGTTTTATGTCATCTAGTATGGATGCGGGGGACACACTCCTTACCCCTTGGGTTTACATAACCATAACACATGGACCTCTAGGTAAGGCATGACTTCAGAAATTCCAAATTTTAATGGTTCATAGGAGTGGTCAATCACGAGGTCCACATTAGAATGACTATTCTTAGAAGAAAGAGGAATTATTGTACCTATATAGAAAGGAAAAAGGTTGGGAAACAAATGCAAAATGGGAAAAAGGGAATACTTTTGAGGTACCATGAAATTTTTGCATTCAATATTGGAGGGCTTCATGAAAGAGGTGTGCACAAGGCATGGGGGTTGCGTGCAAGGGGAGCTCAAACATGGTGATTTCACATAAAAGAAATACATGGAGCTTCTAGGGGGAGTGTGCACACAATATAGGATGACTTCATGAAAGACTAGGGTTGAGCACAACTTTGTAGTGTTGTAAGAAAGGTCGAGGTTGCACGTAGGAGTATCCCTTGCGTGCACCTAACTTAGGCTAAAAAATGTTTGGAAAAGATGACACAACTATGGTACCACTCAGGGGAGGACCCACAGGGAACATGTTTCACAAGATCTATACCTTGGGGGTTATGTTCTTTCATGATTTCACATAAGATTATACTTAAGCGCAGTAGAGAGGCTGTAACACCCCGACCCTAGTTACCCAGAGTCGGTGCATTATTACATAACATTGAAATGATCACAAAAGATCAATTCTTGAAAGTCTGATTAGTTTAGTAGACTTGGAAGTACTAGATACATTCATAAGGTTTACATTACATCATAAAATGGAAAACTACAACAACATTATCTCCATGGACAACACTGAGATCCCATAGACTATCCCTGCAGGTCAGTCATAATATACTTCATCGCATCATGGGAAAAATAAAACATAGAAAGGGGTGAGCTCAAATGCTCAGTAAGGATAAAAATATAGAGGAAACTTTCATAAATAATCATAAACATTTAAGACAATGTATAAAACTAAAACAAAATACTTTTCAACATAACATTACTCATAATATGGAAAATATAAATCAAAATAATTCCATTTACTTACTTACATGGATATTCTACTAGTCTAATAATCACATGCAATATCAATAGCCACTTTCATAATGATAGAATGCATAATGTCAGACTTTCATAACCACATAGTCAAGGCCTTGTTCCAAGACTAAAAATAAGAGTTTGTTAATTATTTATTCCAAGAAACTAGTTTGTCTCATGAGACCTACCGATTCATTGAGGATCTATAGCGGGATCCACCCATCACTTACTAAGTCCAATGCATTCCTCATATGAAAAGGTTTAAACATAACATAAACATTCATATTAAAACTGGCATACGAAATGTCAATAATTTATCAATAAACCATGAGTGGTATGAAATAATACATCCACAGTCAAAAACATCACAAAAAATTCAATACAATATGGATGTTTTGTATCAAAATAAATCAACTTTGTACAAACTTAAAATCCATAAAAGGATATTGACATAAATGAAACCAAACCATTTTAGAAAAATATCTCTTTCTATTTTGAAATCATTTAAAAGTCATGTAATTATAGAAGAAAAAATTTCTATTTGAAAATATTCTTATAAGTTTGTAAGGGAACATTCAACGATGTTATAATGGCGGAAAATATCCGCACCCGCTGTATAAGTTAAAAAAAACATTCTTACCTTAATTTTTTCGAAAAGGTCATAAAGTACCTTATTTGAAAAATGACAGAAAGATTCCTTTATAAACATCTTATAAAATTAAAACAAAAGCATAAATTAATTTAACCCATAGTCTATAAAATTGTAAGAATGTTTTGAAATACATTTTTAAGAAACATGGATGTGGATGGAAAAGAGGTCCCAGAAGATAATTACATATAAAAAATATCAAATAATGAAGAGATTGTGAAATTAACCCTTAAATTTTACTTTTCCTTGGTCGAGGGTAAGTTAACCTCCCATATAATGGTGAAATAATTGTTATTAAATTGTACAAGAATCATATACATTAATATGATATCATATATGATCTTTTAACATTGCTTTGTTAATAATATCTTAGTATTTGTTTCGGGTGTTAACAGATTTATTTTACTTTATATTATTTGTTATGTGAGTCATATTTTTTATGTATGGGATGTATCTTATTACTATATATAATGATATCAAGTATTTAAACATTATTATTAATCATCTAATGAAAATTATTCTTGAATGGATACGATGGAGGAATGAATCTCATCGCGTTCGTGGAGACAACAATCTGTACGTATGCACGAGCGACAATATCATTCTTTTGATATTAAAATAATATATAATTGGATGGTATATAATATATAAAGAATAATTATAATGTTATATTTATTATTTACATCAATTACACATCATTATTATACCCATCCAAATTATAATCTATTGAATAACAATTACACCACGATGTGGAGACGGTAAGCCGTACGTCCAAACATATGGTGAAATGTCATTAAAAGAATGGATAGAATAATGAATATGGTTGTACCATATTTATATAAACATAAAAATATGTAGAATATACTGGAGTTATTATTTTTTAATGGAAACAACAAATAAAGAGGAAGTGGAAGAATAAAGGAACTTGAAAGAGGTGATGAAATATTTACCTCTTCTTCGGGTTCTTACTTTTGATTTGATCAAAAGGGCTCCTTAGGTTGGATTTCTGACTAAAGGAAGGCCTCTAGGATTAAGGGAGGACAGTTGAGAGGGTATTTGGGTAGGGTTTGGCTGAGCCAAATGTCTTTGAAGGTGTGAATTAGTGAGAAGGGGGAGTGCCCTTTTATTAGAGGGGTGAGGGGCACCTTAGGAAAAGCTAGAAATATTATTTTATAATAAAATCATTTTCGGTTTCTAATGGCTCTAAAATGGATTATTTAAAGTCTAAGGTAAGGATGGGTCTAAAAACACTCAACCAATAGGTTTTATACAGGTTAGGGTTACTATTTTAACCTTATCTTTTATATTTAACTCTTTGTTAAATAGTTTGACATTTACCATGTCTCTTTGTATGTTTATATTATATGGTTAATAAACACACTATACACTTCCAATAGAACCCCAAGTGGTTCATTAATGATAAAACTATAATTATATAAGTCTTTTGGATGAACCTTAGATTTCTAGGAATAGAATATCAATTAATAATATAATATTTGTTTTAAAAACTCTTTTATGTCAATTTTGACACTATTTGGTATTTTGTTTTTTCTAAATTCATAAAAGCATTATTACTTAAAAAACAATTCATCTAACCAACCCTAATATGTAATATTAACCTAAAAAATTAGTGTAATTAATAAAAAGTCTCAAATTACATTTATTTGGATATTTATAATATCAATTACTTTAATATTTCATTAATTAGGTAATTACTGCTTCATTATTGTGCCATAATTAAATTACATTATTTAATGTCTAAAAAATATAAATAAAATACCATTATGTAGGAAATATTTTTATATTTCTAATTAATATTTATAGTCGAATTTATTTTATGTGTAACCCTATATTAAAAATTTTTTAGTTATTAAATTTTGATTTTAACTCTTTTAACTCTTCTTTGAATTAAATAATAATAAATGTCCTAATCTAATCCAAGTGGACCTAAAGGATCATAGTTTATTCATATGGTTGTTTTTTTTCAAATTAAACTTATCCTATAGAATTAGGACATGTGTTAGGGTAATAATAATATCATTTTTACCCTTAATTACCATATTTACTTTTAACCATGGTAAATAAAAGTAAAAAGTTACTATTCACCAAAAATTATTTTCAACTTATTGAACCACATTTTACTTACTGATATCAACTGTGTCTCTTGGATTTTTGAAATTCAACTCACAGAAGCGGTAAAATTAAGTTTTATGTAAATTTTCAAATGCTCCTCTGAGGTGGGTAAAAGACGGTAAAAAGTTCAATAAAATTTTTATATATCTAAAATTATTATAAACTGATTCCAATGAATTACATTGAACTTATATAGGTATTATGTATCTATTTTTACATAAAATAAATTTAAATAAAAATTTGGTTTTAAACTATAACTCAATGTTTTTTACTATTCATTAAAAATTGAATGTTTTCAGAGAAATACCAAAAATTCACCCTAAGCTATTTTCAATATTCCAAATCCAAAAATGAAGTCCATTTTGAAAGATAAAATTTATTGAATTTCAAAAAGTGGGTATTACTATTCATAAAGGCTAGTTTTATTGGTTATGGTGTGTTAGAACTTGAAGTTGCGTACAAAACACTCTATAGTATTATTCAAAGAGAAACATATCGTGGAATCTTGGGGTGTTACATTCTCCTCTCCTTAAAATAATTTTTTCCTTGAAATTTATAGAGTATTACTGCATAAAAATACTCGGGTGGTTCTTCATCATAAGTTCCTCGGGTTCCTACGTTGCCTGTTCCATCTTATGGTTTCTCCATAGAACTTTTACCAGACGAGTCGTCCAGTTTCTCAGCACTTGTTCTCTTGGATCAAGAATCTTGACTGGATCTTCGTAATAAGACAGATCGGGTTCCAGCTCTAATTCCTCATAGGTGAGTACATGCGTTGGGTCAAACATGTATTTTCTCAACAGTGATACGTGGAACACATCATGATCTTTGGAGAGACTTGGCAGCATTTCCAACCGGTAAGCTAGTGCCTCAATTCATTCTAGAATTTCAAAAGGTCCGGTGTAACTCGGACATAATTTTAACTTTTTACTGAAAGATATAACACCCTTCCATGGAGATACTTTCAAGAAAACATGGTCTCCTACCTGAAATTTCAAATCCTTCCTTTAGTTATCGGCATAGCTCTTCTGCCTACTTTGAGCTGCTTTGATGTGGGTTTGGATTATCTTCACCTTTTCCATCGTTTCCTCTACAAGTTATGGGCCTACGAGTTTTATTTCACCAACATCATCCCAACAGGTTGTTGTGCGACATCTATTTCTATATAACGCTTCATATGGTGCCATCTGAATACTTGAATGGAAGCTATTTTTATAGGAAAATTCTACGAGAGGTAAATATTGATCCCACATACCTTGAAATTCAAGTGAGAATGATATCAACATGTATTCTAAAGTTTGAATAGTCCGTTCTGATTGTCCATCAGTTTGAGGGTGATAGGAAGTGCTCAAACGAAGTTCAGTATCTAGGGATTTCTGAAGACTTTTCCAGAATCTTGATGTAAAACATGGATCACGATCAGAAACAATCGATAGTGGTACTCCATAAAGTCGTAAAACTTCATTAATATATAGTATTTCCAATCATTCAAGTGGTAAATCTTCACTTATAGCAAGAAAATGTGCTGACTTGGTAAGACGATCAACAATGACCCATATTGCATCATTCTTTCTAGGAGTCTTTGGTAGTCCCATGACAAAGTCCATCATAATATTATCCCATTTACAATCTGGTATGGGAAGAGGTTGCATGACTTCTCCAGGCTGTTGACTTCCATATTTCACTTGTTGAAAAACCATACATCTTGACACAAAATCAGCAATCTCCATCTTAATGTTGAACCACCAAAAATGTTCCTTCAAATCTCTATACATCTTAGTGCTACCAGGGTGTATAGAGAAATTAGAACTATGAGCATCATCCAATGATTCCCTTTTTTATATCAGGTATATCGGGAACACAAAGTCTCTTCCCAAATTTCAAAATTAAATCTTCATACACAAAGTCACTCAATCTCCCATCATTCATAGCTTTAATCTTCTTTTGAAACTCTTCATCACTGGTATGAGAACTATTTATCCTTTCTAGTAAATATGGTTTGGCAACCATTTGAAAAAGAATTGATGTTTCACCTTCCATGGTTATTCCCATATCCATCTTTACTAGATCCATGTATATAGGATCCTTTTTAACTCTCATGCTGTTAAAAACTACATGATCCTTTCTACTCAAAGCATCTACCACTTTATTTTCCTTCCCCGGGTGGTAGTGTATAGTGCAATAATAATCCTTGAGTAGTTCAATCCATCGACTTTGCCTCATGTTGAGTTCTTTTTGTGAGAAAATATACTTCAAACTCTTTTGATCGGTATATATCTCACATTTTTCACCATAGAGATAGTGTCTCCAAATCTTCAAAGCAAAGATTACATATTCTAACTCAAGATCATGAGTAGGATAGTTTTTCTAATAAATTTTTAGCTATCGTGATGCATAGGCAATAACCCTATCATTCTGTATAAGGACACAACCAAGTCCTTTCTTTGAAGCATCACTATAAATAATAAACCTATCATTCCCCGATGGTAGAGTCAATATAGGATCATTGACTAATCTTCTCTTAATTTCTTCAAAACATTATTCAAGCTCTTTTGTCCAAACAAATTTAACCCCTTTTCGTGTGAGCTTTGTTGATGGGTTATCCAACCGGGAAAAATTCTGGATGAAACGTCGATAATAACCTGCTAAACCAATAAAACTGTGCACCGCAGTTATACTCGTCGGTGCTGGAAATTCATGGATTGCCTTGGTCTTAGAAGGATCAACATAGATTCCATCCTTAGAGACAATATGGCCAAGAAAAGCAATCTCCTGAAGCCAGAATTCATACTTGCTAAACTTCCCATATAATTCATGTCTTCTAAGAGTCTTCAAGATAATGCGCAAGTGAGTTTCATGATCTTCGTAGCTTTTGGAGTATACAAATATATCATCAATAAATACCACTACAAAGTCAACATGATATTCCTTAAAAAATCTATTCATTAGATCCACGAAGACAGAGGGTGAATTAGTCAATCCAAAAGGTATTACTATAAACTCATAATGCCCATACCTGGTTCAAAATGATGTTTTCAGAATATATTCCTTCTTCACACACAACTGATGATATCGAGATCAAATTTCAATATTTGAAAAGTACTAAGCTCCATGAAGTTGGTCGAATAAATCATCAATGCGAGGTAGGGGATACTTGTTCTTTATTATTATAGCATTGATCTCCCTGTAGTTAATGCACAACCTCATAGATCCATCTTTCTTCTTAACAAAAAGGACAGGGGATCCCCATGGAGAAATACTAGGGTGAATAAATCCCTTACTACTCAATTCCTCTAGTTGTTTATTTAGTTCCACTAATTCCACAGTGGCCATTCTACAAGGAGTCTTCAATATGGGCCTTGATCCAGGAATTAAATCAATGGAAAACTCAATTTCTCATTCTGGAGGATGTCCAGGTAAATCTTTTGGAAACACATCAACATATTATTTAACAATAGGTACATCCTATATTTGAATATTCCTTTCCTCAACCATAGTTATTTAATTATCTTCCTCCCCAATAATTGAATTTAGTTGAGCTATTAGCGGTGGATCTAGATAAGAATTAGGTGGTGATGATTCTTCTCTAAAGATAAGGCGTTCTTTATCATCGTCATCAAAAATAGTAACCTCCTACTTATTACAATAAATTTTTTCATCATGGTCCAAAATCTAATCCATAATGGGGATTATATCAAATTCAATAATGGGTATGACGATGAGATCAGCAGATAAAGAACATTTATATACCCTAATGAGGACTGATTTAGAAAACTTTTTTGCAATGATACTTCCCTTAGAAGTTTGGACTGACAACTCCATTGTTAAATAAAATTGGAAATATCTAATTTTCTTAGAAAAAAGGTAAGATATGAAATAATTTAATGATCCAGAATCAAATAAAGCATTGGCTAAACAAGAGGAAACCATTAAATTACCTGCCACTACGTCTTTCGAAGCTTCAACCTCAGCAGTAGTGATAGCATAAGCTTGGTCTTGATCCCTTGGCCTTTTCTGAGGTAAGTTCCCTGATGCTTAGGAAATTCATTTTCATAATTCATCCTTTCTCTATAATTTTAGCATTCAACATCGACAACCTCTTTCTTCCCCTTGCAATCACAAGCTTGGTGGCCTTTTTCACCACACTTTTAACAGACTCCCATTCCCTTCAGGCAAGTACTAGGGTGTTTCTTCCCACATTTACAACAGGATGGATATTAAACTTTTCCCTTCTTCCCCTTATTTTCATTTCCAGAGTTTTCTTCAGATCTCTTCTTCTCTTTATTTTCTTTAAAGTCGTAAGACTTAGAGAATTCTTTTTTTTTGTCTTGATAGCACATGAGACAATATCTTCATATGACGAGAAGGATTGTGAGACTAAATATCGACGGAGAAATAGTTTTATCCCATTAAAGAAATAATCAATATTACTTCTTGGGTTATTTATATAATCTTCAACATGCCTCGCTAACCTTGTAAAGTTAGCCTCATACTTTGCAACATCTTCATCCTCCTTTTTCCTCAGACATAGAAATTTCCTTTCTATATCTACTCAATGGTCACGAGGAAAGTATTTTTCTAATAAAAGATCTTTAAACTCCATACATTCCATATTTTATACTTCATCATCTTCCTTGGTGTTTTGAATCAGTGACCACCATTGATCAGAATCTCCAATGAGGTGGTAAACTGCCATGACAACTTTTTCCCTTTCGCTCCCCAAGGCATGGAATATTTTCTATAAGGAATTTATCCATTGCTCAGATACTAATGGAATTTTACTCCCATTGAATGTTGGTGGTTGTTTACTAATTAAGTGGTCTAACATTGATCCTCCACGTTGCGGATAAGGGTGCTCCATATGGGTAAGGTTATTATTCATAACCTGAGTGAGTTGTCCCATTATGGTGATTAGCTGATCAGCACCGGTTGCATCACCAGCTCCACTATAATTATATTGAGTAGGAAGGAAATCCCTATATTGAGTGTGTTCATTGAAAAGGTTTCCATTCCTTCCACTAGGAACCATTTCTAAACAATGGCATAAACTAGATTAGTTTATGAATCGAAATACATAATTCCAAACTTGTAAAACACTTAACATAAATTGAAAAGTTTATGGATATAATCCATAATCATAAAAAAAATTATTTGATGAAGTATATACTCATAAACCCTTCATAATGGTTTGTAAAGAAAATGAGAATTATCCTAAGCATATCCCCCGAGAGTGTCGTAACCAAGAGTGAAACAAGGCCTGTTGTCATGCACCGGTTCCCGTTCGAGTCTAGATCAAAGTGGTGTTTTCGGGTTTTACCCCTAGGTACATTTGTGCTAGAGCCTCCTCTACCTGCACATATCCAGATAGGGATGTATTTCTTGTAAAACTCACAAAATCTCTACAATACCAAAATTATAAGAAGTTATTATATACTAATCCTCAAAGTGTATCTTAGGGTAATGTGCTCTAATTAGAACTACTAAAAATATGGATTTTATCAGCGCTAAAAACGGCAATTAATAGCGCTAGAAAAAGCGCTATTAATTCCGGCGAAGCTAAAGGGGGGGGGGTCCCCTTTATCAGTGCTCTAAAAAGTGCTGATAAAGACCCCTTTTATCACCGCTTTTTTTAGCACTGATAAAAATAAAAAAAATAAAAAAATGCTGCCAATATCGGGGGGGGGGGGGGGGACTTTTTATAGCGCTTGAGCCCCCCTTTATCAGCGTTTTCCCACACCTCCAGTGCCCGCCTGCACCACCTACACCCTTTATCAGCGCTATCCCTTTAAATCATCCTTGCGCGCACACCCGTGCCTCCACCCGGATTTGATCTTGAGACCTCCGCCCTGAGCACCTAAAGCCTTTGCCACTAACCTATATTGATTTGTTCTCTTATTCATGATATATCTATTTATTTATATATATATTTAGTTATATTTATTTGTATAGTAATATATATTTACATTAATATATATAGTTATATTAATATATATATATAGTTATATTAATATATATATAGTTATATTAATATATACATATAGTTATATTAATATATATATAGTTATATTAATATATGTATAGTTATATTAATATATAGTAGTTATATAAATATTCATATATTGGTATTTTAAATAAAATGGATATTAGTTATTATTTATATAAATCTAATATATTTTATATGTAAATATGTTTAATTATTTATTTAAAAAAGTTAATTTTTAGGTGTGAATATATAAAAAAATATGTACATATAGTTATATATTTGATTATAAATAGCAGTGCATTATAAAAAAGGATGAAATTTCAAAGACATAATATCAATATGAATGTAATAACTTGGAATAAATTCAGTCCCCACCAAAAAAGACAATAATACCCCCTTAAATGAGGCTGAAAATCCACAAAATGTTAAAAAATCTGGGTACCCCGACTAAAAACTCAGTTTTGGAGGCTTTCTAGGCCTCTTTTGGCCTTGAAAAATGCTTGACCGAGGTTTTCTCCGATCACAGCGACGTAGAGATCGTCGCAGGCTTCGATTTGATATGTGGTAGAGCTCAAACGGACACCCGGATCAAAAGTTATGGCCGTTTGAAGTTCGAGTTGCGTTTTCAACATATTTTGGATTTTTTTTAATTTTTTTAGTCTTCAAATTGTTATTAAATGACTATTACTCCATAATAATTATCAAATTATTAGTTAAAAATATATTTTTTAATTTTTTTATAAGCCATTTTCACTAAATATCTTATATATTAAGTATAATAAGTGTAAATGTACATTTATACTTATCTAAAATATATTTAAAAATTATATATTATATTTATATCAATATAACTATATAACTATATTTATATATTAATATATTTTTTTAATTTTTTTTGAAGTCGACCCTTTATCAGCGCTTTTAAAAAAAGCGCTGATAAATGCCCCCCCTTTATCAGCGCTAAAAAAAAGCAGTGATAAAGGGGTAATTTTATCAGCGCTTTTTTGAGCGCTGATAAAGGCCCCCCTTTATCAGTGCTTTTTCGTTAGCGGTGATAAAGGGGTGGCGCTGGCCTTGCCCAGTTTTGTGGTAGTGTAGAGTTTATCTAAATATAGATTCCAAGGATTGTACTAAACTTCCTCAGATACCAACTATAATGCCCCAACCCTAGTTACCCAGAGTTGGTGCATTATTACATAACATTGGCATGATCACAAAAGATCAAGTCTCAAAAGACCAATTAGTTTAGTATCCTTGAAAGTACTAGATACATTCATAAGTTTTACATTACATCATAAAATTGAAAACTACAACAACATTGTTTCCATGGACAACACTAAGATCCCATAGACTATCCCTGTAGGTCAGTTATAATATACTTCTTCGCATCCTGGGAAAAATAAAACATAGAAAGGGGTGAGCTCAAATGCTCAGTAAGGATAACAATATAGTGGAATAAATAAGCATAAAAATTTAAGACAATGTATAAAACTAAAACAAAAGCCTTTTCAACATAAAATTACTCATAATATGGAAAATATAAATCAAAATAATTCCATTTACTTACTCACATGGATATTCTACTAGTCGAATAATCACATGCAATATCAATAGTCACTTTTATAATAATGGAATGCATAATGCCAGAATTTCATAACCACATAGTCATGACCTTGTTCCAAGACTAAAAATAATATTTTGTCAAGGCATTGTGCCAAGACACTATTTTGTCTCATGAGACCTGCCGATGCATTGAGGAGCTATAGCGGGCTCCATCCGTCACTTACTAAGTCCAATGCATTCCACATATGAAAAGGTTTAAACATAACATAAACATTCGTATTAAAACTGGCATATGAAATGTCAATAATTTATCCATAAACCATGAATGGTATGAAATAACACATCCACAGTCAAACACATCACAAAAACTTTAATACAATATGGTAGTTTTGTATCATAATAAATCAACTTCAAACAAACTTAAAATCCATCAAAGGATATTGACATAGATGAAATCAAAACCTTTTTAGAGAAATATAACTTTCTATTTTGAAATCATTTAAAATTAATTTAATTATATAAGAAAACATTTATATTTGAAAATATTCTTATAATCTTGTAAGGGAAGCTTTGACGATGTTATAACGGTGGAAAATAGCCGCACCCACCGTATAAGTTAAAAAAACATTCTTACCTTAATTTTTCTCGAAAAGGTCATAAAGTACCTTGTTTGGAAAACGATGGAAATATTACTTTATAAACATCTTATAAAAGTAAAAAAAGGGTATAAATGACTTTAAACCATAGTCTATAAAATATTAATAAATTTTTGAAATACATTTTTAAGAAACATGGATGTGGATGATAAAGAGGTCCCAGTAGATAATTACATAAAAAAAACCTCGGATAATGAATAGATTGTGAAATTAACCCTTAACTTGTACTTTTCCTTGGTTTAGGGTAGGTTAAAATTCTGTATAATGGTGAAATAATTGTTATTAAATTATACAAGAATCATATACATTAATATGATATCATATACGATCTTTTAACATTGCTTTGTTAATAATATATTAGTATTTGTTTCGGGTGTTAACAGATTCATTTTCCTTTATATTATTTGTTATGTGAGTCATATTTGTTATGTATGGGATGTATCTTATTCATATATAGAATGATATAAAGTCTTTAAACATTATTTTTAATCATCTAATGAAAATTAGTCTTGAATGGATACGATGGGGAATGAATCTCATCACATTCGTGGAGACGGTAATCCGTACGTATGCACAAGCAAAAATTTAATTCTTTTGATATTAAAATAATATATAATTGGATTGTATATCATATATGAATAATCATTATCATGTTATATTTATTATTTACATCAATTACACATCATTATTATACCCATCCAAATAATGATGTATTGAATAACATTACACCACGACGTGGAGATGGTAAGCCGTACATACACACGTATGGTGACATGTCATTAAAAGAATGGATAGAATAATGAATATGGTTTTACCAAATTTATAATAAAATCACAGTATATAGAAGATACCAAAGTTATTATTTTATAATGGAAACAACAAAGAAAGATGAAGTGGAAGAAGAAAGGAACTTGAAAGAGGTGATGAAATATTTACCTCTTCTTCGGGTTCTTCCTTTTGATTTGATCAAAAAGTCTTTTTAAGTTGTCTTTATGACTAAAGGAAGGAATATAGGATGAAGGGCGGACATTTGAGAGGGTATTTGGGCAGGTTTTGGCTGAGCCAAATGGCTTTGAAGGTGTGAATTAGAGAGAAGGCTGAGTGCCCTTTTATAAGAGGGGTGAGGGGCACCTTTGGAAAAGCTAGAAATATTATATTATAATAAAATAATTTTCGGTTTATAATGGCTAAAAAATGGATTATTTAAAGTATAAGGTGGGGATGGGTCGAAAACCACTCAACCAATAGGTTTTAGACAGTTTTGGGTTACTATTTTGACCTTATCTTTTAGATTTAACTCTTAGTTAAATAGTTTGACATTTACCATGTCTCTTTGTATTTTTATATTACATAGTTAATAAAATTACTATATACTTTCAATAGAACCCCAATTGGTTCATTAATGATACAACTATCATTATATAAGTCTTTTGGATGAACCTTATATTTTTAGGAATAGATTATCAATTAATAATATAATATTTGTTTTAAAAACTTTTTTATGTCAATTTTGACACTATTTGGTATTTTGTTTTTTCTAAATTAATAAAAGAATTATTACTTCTAAATAAATTCATATAACCAACCCTAATATGTCATAGTAACCTATAAAATTAGTGTAATTCATAAAAAGTCTCAAATTACATTTATTTGGATATTTATAATATCAATTACTTTTATATTTCATTAATTAGGTAATTACTGCATCATCATTGTGCCATATATAAATTAATTTATTTAATGTCTAAAAAATATAAATAAAATACCATTATGTATTAAACATTTTTATCTTTCTAATTAATATTTATAGTCGAATTTATTCAATGTTTAACCTTATATTAAAAATGTTTTAGTTATTAAAATTTGATTTTATCTCTTTTAACTCTTCTTTGAATTAAATAATAATAAATGTCCTAATCTAATCCAAGTGGACCTAAAAGATCATATTTTATTCCTAAGGTTGTTTTTGGTCGAATTACACTTCTCCTATAGAATTAGGACATGTTTTAGGGTAATAATAATATCATTTTTACCATTAATTACCCTATTTACTTTTAACCGTGGTAAATAAAAGCAAAAAGTTACTATTCATAAAAAAATTATTTTCTTCTTATTGAACCACATTTTACTTACTGATATCTACCGTGTCTTTAATATTTTTGAAATTCATCTCACAGAAGTGGTAAAATTAAGTTTTATGTAAATTTGCAAATGCTCCTAGGAGGTGGGTAAAAGACGGTAAAAAGTTCAATAAATTTTTTATATATCTAAAATTATTATAAACTGACTCCAATGAATTAAATTTAACTTATATAGGTATTATGTATCTATTTTGACCTAAAATAAATTTAAATAAAATAAATAATTATTTAAATAAAAATTCAGTTTTAAACCATAACTCAGTGTTTTTCACTATTCATCAAAAATTGAAAGTTTTCAGAGAAATACCAAAAATTCACCCTAATCTAATTTCGATATTCCAAATCCAAAAATAAAGTCCATTTTGAAAGATAAAATTTACTAAATTTCAAAAAGTGGGTATTACTATTCATAACGACTAGTTTGATTGGTTGTGGTGTGTTAGAACTCAAAGTTGCGTACAACACACGCTATTGTATTATTCAAAGAGAAGCATACCGTGGACGATTGGGGTGTTATAGAGGCAATTAGACTTCTAGAGGGTCACAATGAAGAGGGGGAGGAGGGGCTTCAATGTACAAACAAATACTTCTATGATGGAGTGCAAGGTTTCAGTCATGGAAGAGGTTTTCCACATATCGGTGTTCTTATCGGCAAAAAACTATCATGCAAGGGGCTTGTTAACGTCGTATTTAGTGAACAAGAGTCTTATGTGCAATCGGGTTTCTTGCGTGTAGGGTAGACCAATTGTGCATGAATTCCTAGTCCATTTTCATGGCATGCACAGAAAGGATATGACATACATCATATTTGGCATGAAAGAGTTTTGCGCATATATTTTACTTTTTCACACGCACCTTGAAACTTGAGAACACCTACCTTTGTGTTGTCAGAATGATCCATTGAGTCAGATGATGGCTCTGGTTTTCCCAAAGCTGGCCATTTGTGGCTTCATGAAAAATTCCGCACCGACACATATATATTACCATCTATCCTCAAATGTGTCTAATTATGTGTGTATATATATAAACACACTCCAATGAGAAATGTGAAATTAAAAAACCAAGTGACTTTTCCTAATATATAATGATATATTTATATACATGCACATACACAAATAGAAACATATATACACATACAGATACATAAAAATACATACACATACATATGTATACACACATATACACTTAAACACACACATGGATACATACACATATATATACACATATATAACATACATACACATAAATACACATATATACACTTGTATGTATATACATAAATTCACATACGTACATACAAATACACACACATGCATATATACAAGCACATATACTTACATAAATACATACACACACATATACATAAATAAACACACATATACATAAATACATAAATACATATACATATATGCATACAAAAAATCATACATACATACATATTTTGTTATATAAATTATGAATATAAGATTGGTAATAAATTTTTATTATAATGTGAATTATATTTTTAAATATAAATTTTATATGTAAAAATATTTCAATATATTATTTATATATTTTATGATATATAATCACATATATGTATATATATATATGCAAACACATACACATATAATTATGAACATATATTTACATTGTAAATAAATATCTAAATTATATATTACATAATAAGAATATAAATATATAAATTTAAATATGAAAAATATTTAATGTATTTATATATATATATTTATATATATCATAACACTATATTTTAATATATATATGTAGTGGGGTCCTGGAAAAGTGGTAAATGTCCCCTATAATACTGTATCAACCATGGCTCAAACCCCAATGACCCGAATTTAGAGTATCTCCAGACGTCACCATGGTGTAAGGGATGCTTCCACAATGAATGATGGAAGGTTCTAGAATTGGAGGGGGTTACATTGTAGGAGGCATGGCCTATAGGATGCTATGACAAAACATGGTGGGCCACATCATTGGTAATGAGGCATCCATGTGCTATGATGCGGGAGGACGGGCCACAACATAGCTGACATGACATGTAGGGTGTTACGATGAAAATATGGGAGGCCAAAACATATTGTTGGGTATTTAAGGTCTTTGTAGCTTTGGATCATCATGGAATGTAAGGGTTACCTCTCAACCCAGTTTAAAATGGGTTAACCCTAGAATGTTTTAGATATTTTAACAGACACACCCACATCCACATGTATTTGTAATCATATATATATATATATATATAATAAAAAGTAAGTATCATAGAAAAAAAAATATAAATGATTAAAAGTATATATAAATTATATATATATTTGTTATATAAATCAAATTCGATAATATAAAAATATGTATATATAAAATATGTTATACAAGGAACCCTTTATTCATTATTTTTTAAATTTAAATTATAATTTTTAAAATATATAAATTACATAAATACATATATATTGATTCTTAAAAGGCATAAATTTAAATATATATTTCTATATAAAATTGAATTAATTTCATTTGAATAAAATTAATTAATTATATTATAAATAATGATGTATATAATAATAATAATATTACTATTATTTAAATATAAAAATATTCTATAAAATTAATTTGTTATAAACAGAAAATTAAAAATTTTAATTCATTTAATTAAATTAATGGTATTATTTTCATTATAAATAAATTTATATTCATAATTACATGTTTTCTAACTATAAATAAATACAAACATATGTACATGCACACACACACAAATATATATATTATCTAATCTTGTGTGTGATTGTAGATGATGGTAATGACTAAGAGGCCTTAGATTTTTATTTTTATTTTCCAGATAGTCCTCTTTTTTAACTGTGTTGAGAGAAAGACATTTACATGACCTGAAATCCTAGTGGCACAAGACCATATCATACCATGTAGGTCCATTTCAAGACCTAGAGGCCCATAGGCCCAAATTATGATACATGACCCGAATGCCCAATGATCTGAATACATTAGAACTACCCATGACATTTATTTTCTTCATTGATAGCACTTAAATACCCATATCACATGGATAATCATCTAGTATTGACCCGTGCAGAGTTTCATAGTGCCTTGTCCTAGTGGCGTAGTTTCTGATGTCCCTCTCTTTATTCCCAATCTGGTTATCTCTACTCTGATGGATTTTAATTGCTCTAATTTTTCTTTTTGGGCATTCTCCTATGTTTTTTGACATGACTACTTCATGAATCAGAGGTCCTATGGCCTGAAGGACCAATGATGACCCATACGACATTGTCCCAAAGGCCAGTGGTGGGCTTGAGGCCCTATGGTCTAAAACCCTTGTTACCCCAATGAAATTATGACCCATAGACCCAAATCATGTGAATAGTTTTATTGTTATAGTTCATGCTACTGTACCACTACAATGACTCAAAAAGTCCACCCCCACCCAAAATTAAACTTGGGTCTTTTGGACACTAATAAAGATCCTGTACCACTCAGCTACATGCTCATTGGCCTCATGTGTGATTGTGTGTATATATATTTACATATAGATATATATACTACAATGAGATATATGAATCTGAAAAACCGAAAGCATGTGTCATGTGAAGGTGAATATAAATATATCCATTATTTTTTATTTAAATTTAAACTTTTAAAAAAATTATAATTTACATATACACATGTATATATATATATTTCTGGACTTTGTATCCCCTTAAGACCTAAAATTATATATTTATACAATTACATTAATTACATTAGAAAAAAATAATTATTGGTATTATAAATAATGAAAAATATATAATAATAATATTTAAATATGAAAAACTTCTATATAATTAAGTTTTTTATAATTACAATCCAATTTTTAAATTCAATTAATTAAATTAAATATTTTATTTTCATTTCAATATAAACTATATTGATAAATATTTTTATTTTAATTATATATATATATATATATATATATTATCTAGACATGTCTGTATGTATATATATATATATATCATATATACTATTTAATTTAATATTTTATAAAATAAATATTTTTTCAATGATTTTTAAAAGGATCGATAAAGTCAGCACTTTATTTAACATGATATATAGTAGTGTACGTACATACACTACTATAAAAACCACTTTTACTAGTGCTAGAAATATGCTTTGTTAGTGTTAAAAAGCGCTAACAACATCATGGCCCTTAAAAGCACTCAACCTTTATCATTGATAATGAAAGGGTTGATAAAGGACAACTTTATTAAAACCAAAATAAATCACCGATATAGGCCTCCTTTATTTTCACTAAAATAAAGTTCTAATACAAGTGGAATTTATCAGCACTTTTGTTAGCGCTAATACATGTGGTTTTTATCAACTCTTATTTAGCACTGATAAAGTCTATAATATCTTGTGTAATGTTTCAACCATGTAGAAACCCCTAATAGAAAACAAAATTAGAAATCTTAACCAAATTGGAATACAAATATTATAGAAAACCATATTATAATATAAATATTACATTGCACCTTATTTTAAATTCAAAACTTGCAATAAAAAATTTCATACAAAAAAATTATATTAATGTATATTTAGAATTAATCAAAAAAAATTACGACCCAATAAACAAAAATAAAAATAATATAGAATACTTTTTCAAATGATCAACCTATATAAAAATGTGTGTCCCCATAATAATACCAATGTCTATTTTAGAAAAAGTACATACAAAAACAAACAAATTATAATTTTAATATTATATAATCCACATATTATAAATTATATAGTTAATTATAGTATATATAAATGATATTATCTGTTAATATATATCTTAATTACTTAAATTGTTGTTAATAATTTTCATTAATTACTAATATTTTAATTACATTTTTAATTATTAATTATATTACTAATTCTATTTATATTTATTAATTAAATTAATGAGTTATTTTTTTTATAGTCATTGATATAATTAATTAAATTAATCACATTATTAGTTATTACAGCTTTGACACTAGATGTGAACATGGTTTACACTTTTTGCTGGGGTCTCTATCCACACTTCTATTGAAAACATGTAGTTTGAGTAATACCAGTCATATTGTGTGTCATATTGATGTGAAATCGATTCATATATTCCAAAAAATAAATTATGTATCATTTTTATAAAGATTCAAGGAAATCAAATATATCGTTCTAAATTTTGTCTATGTAATGAGTGTTTTAGAATAAAATGACACTTTTATATTAAAACACATACTATGAGTCACGATAACCAAATCATGTGTCAGATTGATGTGAGGTCAATTCATATACATCAAAAATGAATTATTGATCACTATCATAAAGTATCAAGAAAATACGAGCTTGTTTACTTGGTTTTTTCTATGTGACACGTGTTTTAGAGTAAAATGACACTTTTAATGTGAAAACATGAACATTGGAGTCATAATAACCACATCATGTATCATATTGATGTATAGGTAATCACTACATATTAAAAATGAATCATGGGTCATTTTCCTAAAGTATCAAGATGATTTAATATTGTTTTTCATTGGTTTTCCAATGTGATGCATGATTTAGAGTAAAATGATGCTTTTAATGCCAAAACTTGAACTTTGATTCATAATAGACACATCGTGTGTCTTATTGATGTGTGATCAATTTCTAAACATCACAAATGGATTATGGATTTTTTTTATAAAGTATTAAGATAATAAGAGCTAATTTAGTTAGTTTTATATATGTGAATTTCATTTTATACTAAGATGACTTTCTCTATTGCGAACACACACTTTGAGTCACACCAAACACATCATGTGTTGGATTGGTGTGTGATCAATTCACACACATAAATAATTAATTATGGATCATTTTACTAAAGTAAGAGAATAATAAAATATTGTTTTCCCTGGTTTTGGATATGTGATATGTGTTTTAGACTAAAATGACACCTTTTTAATGTGAAAATAAGAACTTTGGGTCCCACTAGCCACATCATGTATAGGATTGATGTGCAGTTGATTCCTAAACATCAAAAATTAATTATGGATCATTTTATAAAATTTTGAAAATAATAATAGCTCATTTTCTTGGTTTTGATAACTTGAAGCATGGTTTAAAATAAAATTACACTTATATTGAAAACATACACTTTGAGTCATACTGACCACATTGTGTGTCATATTTTAATGTGGTAAATTCATATACACAAAAAATGAACTATGTATCATTTTCCTAAATATTAATGATAATACAAGCTTGTTTAATTAGTTTTTTCTATGTGATACGTGTTTTAGAGTAAAATCACACTTTTAATGTGAAAACACATGCTATGAGTCATACCAACCACATCGTGTGTTGGACTGATGTGAGGTTGATTAATACATATAAAAAACGATTTCTGGAACATTTTACTAAATCATCAAGATAATTCAACTCATTTTATTAGTTTTGGATATTTGATGTGTGTTTTAGAGTAAAATGACACTTTTAATGAGAAACACATACTTTGAGTCATATTAACCACATCACAAGTTATATTTAAATACAATTGATTCCTAGATGTATTTTTTTAAAATTACGATGCCTTGGTCAAAATACCAAAGCACTAAAATATATAAATATAAAAAAACAAGATTACAAGATTTTGAAAGAGGTAAATTTATTACAATATTTTTCATAAAGTGAGATGAGATCTGCTAGGAGGTCATCCATACAAAAAATTTAACCAATAACCCCTTTATCGAAAAGGCAATCCTATACCCTATTCATCTCATGGTAAGCATGGGTGATTATATGATTAAGCTCTGTCAGTTGTTGGAGGCAAACTATCCATCTTACTGTGAGGGGCCACGCCAGGTGAACCACACCATGTTGAAGGGATTATATAATGGCAGTGGAGTCACTTTCTATCCATAAGCTATTCTATACTTTTTTATTGATGAGGCTGATGATAATAATGAAACTTCCCATCTCTTCTTCTAAGGATGAGAAAAAACCTCACATACCATAACAACATCCCAAAATCTGTCCATGGGGATTTTTGTACACAACTTCATAGCCCACGGGGCCTGGATTTCCTTTTGAGGCACCATACATGTTTATTTAGATCCAAATAGGGATAGGGGATTCATAATACTTCAAACATACATTTTTTCTATCCAAATCGTCATTTGATACCAATCTGATGAAGAATAACAAAATCCTTGACTGGGTTGTGGAAGGTACCTATTTTTATCATTCCAACTTCCTTGATAGAAATGAAGATCTTCAATTGGGCCACATGAAGATTCAAAGTATTATTGTTGTGAATGATAGAATTTATTTCATAATAGATGATCTGAATCAGTTTAGTAATAGTAGTAACAAAAAGATGTTCAATTTTAGGAGAGGCATCCATAGTGGTGCATCTTTGAAGATGAAGCTGAATTGATTCCAAACCAGTCCATATGAGATAAAAAATGTCAAAAATGTATATCCATAACACATAAGTAGTAGTAAAAGATAATAATATGTGGTCAACATACTGTATGTATTGATTACACATACAAAATTTAGAAAAAAGTTGAATACCAAATAATTGAAGACAAAAATCAATGTGAACTCTATTGTAGAATATTCTCCACACCAGGGTGAATCTGGAGGGTATAACCCATTGCTTGTTAAAGTTATTTAACTAATAAAATCTTGTATTGTATCACAAAAATTATGATTATAGTGAATTTTAGAGTTTAAAACACCATTATTAGCTGAATCCTAAACCAAGAAGTCATCAGTGTTGAAAAAGGGGTAGCTGATAATAATGGTATTGATCTCTTTAGGTAAATCCATATCCAAAGAGCGTAAGAAGTCCTTTATGGAGATATTAATATCAGTAGATAAATTAATGAATCATTCATAGAGGAAAGAGGGTAACCATTCCAGTTATCCAACAAAAAATTCAAAGAGGATTATTTATTTACTATATATCTAGAGTGAGACATAATTTTGGAGAATGACTGGTTGATGGAGGGGAAGATAGAAGAGTCCATGTGTAAAGTATTACCTTTTCATATATTGTTATAAAATCTTACTTTAAGAAAATACAAGGATAGGGAATTATTGTTTATAATGTTCCACATAAGTTTATCTTGAAGGGCTTCATTAACGAGGGACAAGATATTAATACCAAGACCACCATTGTCTAGAGGGTTACAACTGTTATTCCAAAGAACAGTGACCATTTTCCTCTCAAGAGTTCTTCCACTCTAGAAAAAGTTTTCTATTTTACTATTAATATTTTTAGTTAATTCAATGGTCCATTTATAAACCATAATATATTAAACCATTCTAGAAACAATGATGTATTTGATAAGACAAATCCGACCTATCATCGATAAGGATTTTCCATTCCAATTAGAGGGTTGGATATTAATCTGATCAACTATATTGGAGAAGTAAGTGTTTTTAGTCTTTCTCTATAATATATTAACTACAAGGTACATGAGGGGGGATCCCTCTTTTATAGAAAGGTAATTTATAATACTATCATTTCTAGTTATAGGAAATTTTTTGCTAAAGAAAATGGATGATTTGTTCCAGTTTATGGATTTCCAAGACATATGTTCATAGTGAGATAGGGTAGATTTTAAATTTTGTATGTTATTTTTGTCACCATGAAGGAATAAAATAATATAATCCTCATACAATAGATGAGATGGAATCATCAGGTTTCTAGAGGGGATTATGGGTTTAGTTTTACCTTGTTTAACTAGATTGGTGATAATTATACTAAGGTAGACCACAGTAATAACAAAAAGGATGGAAGAGAGAGGGTCACCCTATCTGATACCTTTGATGAAATTGAAATACCCCTTTGGAGTGATATTAATAAAAATATAAACGTGAGCAAAACCAAAAATATTTTTACTTTTTTTAAAACAAATGTCACTAAAGACAAACTTGTTGAAGGACCTTGAAACAAAAACTCCATTCCATGGTGTCAAAATATTTTCTAATTTTAAGTTTCATGGAAATACTACCTCCTCTATTAGTCTTTTTTAACAAGTTTTTATGTTAAAAGGCAAGGCAGATGCAGTCATGGATGGTTCTTCCTTCAAGTAAGCCAAGTTGGTTCCAAGAGAATTTTTTTCTAGCAATATGAGAAATCCTATTAGCTAAAATTTTATAGATTATTTTATTAATAGTAATAATGAGAGAAATAGGCATGAAGAGATGAATTTCTGAAGCATTATCCACCTTGGGGATAAGGGAGTGGAATTGATCACTAATCCCTTAAGGGCGACATCCATTAGAAAAAAAATGATTTAACCAATTTACAAACATCATATTTGATAATATCCCAATAGTGTTGAAAAAAGCATTAGTGAAACCATCAGGACTAGGGGAACTATCACTTTTTCAGATAAAGACCACCTCTTTAATCACATGCTCTATAAGAACACTATTTAGGATAGTGTTTTCATTGTCTCCCACTATTCTAGGAATTATTTCTGACTTTATGACTTTATTAAGGTCAGGACCATTAAAGATATCAGTAAAGTTGGAGACAACATGATTAACCAAAACTTCCTCATTTTCAATGATGTTATCCCCTTATTTATGGAAGGAAATGGGTCTACAAGCTTTCCTAGATCTTTTCAAATCATTTTAGAATTTATTATTTATGTCACCATATTTGAGGTAGTTAATTTTGAAGTTCTATTTTATTAGATTATCATTTAAGGTGAGAAGAGAGTTTAACTTAGTGAAAAGATAAATTTCATGTTTAGGATCATTATAAAAGTCATTGTTTGTAGACTCAACTTGAATTTGACTGAGTGTGTTTTCCAGGGAATAAATTTCATTATCAGTTTTGTTGACTCTTTCTTTGCACCAAAACTTTAACTTTTTTTAGAAGTTTTAATTTCATAATATAGGCAAAAGCATCATTGTTAAAGTTCATATAATTCTAGGTGTTCTTAACAATTTTATCACAATAAATCACAGAGGTCCAAGCATTGTTAAATATGAAGGGAATGATATATTTAGAAACTATAGTATCAAGACTAACTAAAATAGAGTGATGATATGAGTTTAGCCTATATAGGGTGATGCTAGAAATTTTATCCCAGTTATCAAGGGATTGATTTTTTTTTGTGAAATCTCTATCAAGTTTAATTGACATAACCCTGTTATGATGTCTTCTATACCAAGAATATTTGGCTCCTACTAGATTTATCTCAATAATATTATTTTCCTCAATAAAAGATTTAAATTCCTTCGAAGAAATTTTAGAGTGAGAAGGACCAATTTTTTCACTAGGTATAAGAATAGTAGTGAAGTCTCCAGAAATGATCCAAGGTGCTTGAATATTGCAACTTAAAAAAGATAGTTTTTTACATAGAGATCTCCTATCCCAGTACCTATTATTTTCATAAATAATGGTGAAAAAGATATGTAATTTTTTTCAAATTCAGATCATAAGTGAAATATTGAGTGTTAATATTAAAAACATGCACATTTCTTAAAGAAGAGTGATAAAATATCCAAAGAGAATCCATAGAACTACTATTATAGGTAGCATCGATAAAAATGAAACTAAATTTATCTGAGCCAATAAAACTAGAGGAAAAATTAACTTTAGGCTCAAAGATAGCAAAATATTTTGGTTTATGCATGAATAAAAGTGTTTTTAAAGTTTTAATGGTGTCAGGGTTAACAATACCCTGATAGTTCCAATAGAGGATATTCATTTTGACCTATGTTTGGGGATGGGCCCCCTTTCTTTTTACCTCTGCAATTATTCTTTCTTGTGGATTTCCTAATGGGTTTGACAGATTTATCCTTTCCCTTTGGGGATTCGTTATCATATTTAATGTTAGGAGAAATAATATTATCATATTTACCTATCTTTTCCTATGTTTGAGTCTTTGGTTATTCAATGTTGAGATATCTATCATCAAAATAATTATAATCTTCATTTTTATCCTTGTATGAAGATGTATAGTACGCTGCATTATCATCAATGTCAACTAGGGTGGATATTGAAATTCCAGTAGGGATTTTGGGAGCCTGTGTATGGTTCGGTGTACTACTTTCTTTACATCCAATAAAGGAGTTCAATTCCGAAAGTTTGACTTTCTGTTTTGTTGAAAAAAATGAGTGTACATAACTATTACCAGTGATGATACTGTCCTAAGGTTTGTCCCCTTTGTCTAAAAGCTTAGATTCATCAGTCTTCACCTCTTTACCAACCTTAGGAGCAATTTTCTTTCCTGTAGTGCTCTGTTTCATGATGAAGATTCATTCATCTGTTGGATCAGTAGTGGTAATAGTAGGTTGCAGATTTTCTTCCTAAGCATTTTAGTTTCTACCCTGAGTTTAAAGAAAATAAAATATCTTTTTATCAGTCTTGGATATGTGGCATGTGTTTCAAATTAAAATGACACTTTAAATGTCAAAACATTTACTTTTTATCATACTGGAAACACCGTGTATCAGACTGATGTGTGGTTGATTCCTATATGTAAAAAATAAATTATGGATAATTTTTATAATGTATTAAGACAATACAAGATCCTTTTCTTGGTTTTGGATATGTGACCCATGTTTTAGATTAAAATGACACTTTTTTAATGTGAAAACATGCACTTTGAGTCATACTGGACACATTGTGTGCAGGATTGATGAATTTTCAATTCATACATGTTATGAATGAATTATGGATTTTATTCCTAAATTTTTAAACAATACTTGATCATTTTATCATTTTTGATAATGTGAAGCACGTTTTAAATTAAAATTAAACTTTTATATGGAAAACATTCACTTTGAGTCATATATACCACATCATGTTTCAGATTGATGTGAGATCAATTCCTATATGAAACCAATGATTTATGTGTATTTTTAATAAAAATTCAATACAATATGATTTTTTTACTTGGTTTATGGATATATAGCGCATGTTTTAGTGTATAATTACACTTTTAATGTGAAAAAACAAAATTTGAGTCATACAGACAACATTGTGTGTCAGACTAATGTGTGGTCAATTCATACATGTCACAAATGAATTATGGATCATTTTGTTAAAGTATCAAGAATATTAGAGGCCATTTTATTGATTTTGTCTATGTGACATGTGTTTTAGAGTAAAATGACACTTTTAATGAAAAAACACATACATCTTGTCATACTGATCACATCATGTTTTAAATTAATGTGAGGTTAATTATTAAATGTTAAAAAATAATTATGAACAGTTTTCCTAAATTATAAAGACAATATGAGATCTTTTGATCATTTTTGGCTATGTGACCCATGTTTTAGAGTGAAATGCCGCTTTTATATAGAAAACATGCACTTTGAGTAATACCATCTACCTCATGTGTTGGATGGATACGAGGTCTATTTATACACATTAAAATAGAATTTTGGATAATGTTTATAAATTATAAAGAAAAAATAGGATTGGTTTCTCATTTATGGCTATGTGACGTGTGTTTTAGTGTAAAATAACACTTCTAATGTGAAAAATGAACTTTAAGTCACACTATTCACAATGTGTGTCATATTAATGTACGTTTTATTTCTACATATCAAAAATGAATTATATATTATTTTACTAAATTATCAAGACAATCCAAGCTCATTTTCTTGGCTTTGGCTATGTGAATTATGCTATAGAATAAAATAACATCTTCTATTTTGAATACACACTTCGAGTCCTACCAGAAATATCATATTTTCAATTGAAATATGGTTTAATATTATATTATATAAATAAATTATGTATCATATTTATTAATATTCAAGATATCATCATCTCTTTTACTCATTTTTATCTAAGTAAAACTTGTTTCATTACAAACTAATAAAAAATAACCAAAATAAAAATAAAAATAATGAGGCTAGGATAATTGAAGTACCTTACCTAGATAAGGGTAAAAAATATCAAAATTCTTAAATCAAATATAATAAGGACTCCATTGAAACTCCTCCCATTTTGGGTAAGGTTTCTTCATTGATGAATATTCATACTTGTCAACCTGTAGTGCTTGAATAAAATGGAAAACTATCTTGAATAAAGTAAAAAAAATTAGGAAAAAAGTCAAAAACCATATTTAAAATGAAAAAAACCAAACTAAGGCACATCCCACTGCACTTACATGGGTGCATTTCATCCCAAAAGCTGGTAATATGTTTTCAGTTTTGTGGGTAGAGGGATCCTTGAACCATTTACTTCTTTCCATTATCTCAGCGGAAGCCTCAATGATACAACTCCTTGAAAAATAGATCAAATACTTCTTTCTTTACAGGTTCATTACCAAAAGGTTTTTTAGTTTCTAGAAACTCATCATAACCCCTAGAGGAATAAAATTAGTGATCATTTGAAAAGAAATTCATGGTCAAATGGGGAATGATAATATACCCTTTAGAAGTATTTAAAAATTATAGTAACAATTGGAAGATTGAAGTACCCACATGAGATGACAGTTTAGTAAATATATTTGAATGGTTGAATTGAAGCTAGACTGCATCAGTAGAAGAAAGATTTGGATTCAAATGTTTTACATATTCTAATTTTTTTCCCATCAAGCTATTGATTGTTATCAATATTATTTCACTAATACTCCCATAGATTCCTTGAATAATAATAATGGCCATCTAACATGGTAAGAAAAAAAGTAATGGGGTTTAATGGTGTTTTCCTTGAATATTTCCTCAAACAGTTTACCATAATGAGCTACTAAAGTGATTACAATCTCAATAAAAACTTTCATACTGCTTTCATCAAACGAAGGAACCACATGTGGGGGAGTATCATTAACTATTTATAATTTCTCAAGAAGGGAATAAAATCAATGGTGGGGCTAAATTTTGTTTGGATTGAAATAATAATAAAATTTGGAAAACATTTGGGTTGATAATTGAAAATGTAAGATTAAAATAAAAATTTAACCAATAGATTTACAATACTAAATGAATTTATTTTAGGAAAAGTAATATATAAGCATTATGATAATAATGATTCACATACCAAATGTATCTATATGGTTATATTCTGCATTAGATCAAAAAAATAATATGTAATCAACTTAACTTGATTCCAACAAAAATTATGACATCGCATGCTTTGACAAGTCATCTCTAAACAAATATATTTATTCTTTTGAGTATGTAGACCATCAGAAGTATTGGTAGTACAATGAAAATATAGAAAAACAAAGGATTCATGACTATTTTAAATTAAATTTTAATTAACTTAGAAAATAACTTTTTAGAGATCTTATTTTGTTGATGGTACATGATTTCTTTCATAAATTTACAAACATAATATAAAAAATCATTTTTTTTATTTTTTTTAGTCACTATAGAAACATAGAACAAAATAAGTAAATTGTTATGAAATATGTTTTTATAGGTAAATATTACTATATATAACTTATTCTGTCTCTATTTTAAGAAATTCATTCTTGTGTTCAGTCATCGACCTCATACCTTGATTTAGATGATATTTTTAGATCTATCTATCATAAAAAAATTCTCATTAAATAATAAACAATAATTTATAATTTTAAGAGTATTTGTAAAATATTGATTTTAGTGCAATAGAAATTCACAATAGACATCATGTGTGGTATATATTTTTTCAAATACATGCTTTAGATATAAAAGAAAGACATTTTGTGTATCGAAATTTGGTGTGATAAGAATATAGTTCTTCTGAAAAAAATAATAGAAAAAATAAAAATTCATTTCATTTGTTTAGATTATAGAGTTTTTATCCTACATTATAGACATTAATAAAAACATTTCATCAGTTATTTTCTTTTTAAACATAATAATTATTTCATATTTTTTTATTAATTTTTTCCATATTGAAATTAAATTATGGAGTAGAGATGATAACGAGATTAATGAGTCCAAATATTACTTCAAAGGGGTTTCCCTTTATATAGTAGTAATATATAATCCTATATAAAATAAAAATACTTATAAACTATAATGAAAATTGTAGATCATTTTTTGGAAAAATATACTATGAAAATTAACCTCATGTATACATTCACAACTGAGACTACAAGGAATTCAAAGTTGACAATTTCATTTGTACTCCCAAGAAAAATCATATAAGTAACATCCTCTATAAATATTTATTCTTCATGTTCAATTTAGGAAATGTTTATATCTTGGAATGTTTTATACACATAAATGTGAAATGTTAGTATATGTGGTAGAGGAATTGGCGGGGTGAAGGTACTCTCACAAGGTCCTTTTGATTTCTTGGTTGATCCACTATATTAGATTGTTCTAAAATTATATTTCCCCTTCATTTTTCACATCTGTAATACCATAACTCATTTAGACCCCTTTTTATCAACTGTTAAAGGTTTCTTATTTGATAAAAATTATAAAGGACATACCTAATTATTTTCATGAATATTTTTAAGATTAAATGAAAATTTTATAAAAGTCCCAATAACATTAAAAACCATGGTGACATCCAGATCATTAAGAAAAATAGGAAACTTTGTGGGAAGATCATGATTTTGTTCAATCCCCACTCCCACATGATATTTTGGGAGTTGTTTATTTTGTATCAAGTCACTTTGAATATTTAACACTATACACCTCATAACAAGGAAATGGGTGGGTGCTTATAGATATAAATGAAATATAATTTCACCCTATATAATTTTAGTAATATAAAGTTATTTATAGTTGTTTGATTCAAATTTAGTGGATAGATTTTTGAAAAAATTGATTAACTCGAGTAAGGAAGATGGTTTTGGAGAATGGATAGACTCAAAGTTACCGGGTTCATGTGGATTTTCAAGTACAGATCATTGGTATGATATTGGTTCTCTTTAACCATTTCACATATATAGGTTCTCCAAACTATACCAAACAATAATATCTTCTAATTTTTTTTCATGGATGAATTTATTCATCTCATATTTCTATCCTTGAAAAGTTATCTTCTTGAAATATTCTCAAGGTTAAACTCTAAAACCTTCACCTCTAAAAAAAACATATTATTCTATATCCTTCAAAGATATTAGAATTAGTTCTTTTTTAGGTATAGCTGATGAATATTCTTGTTTCTAAACCATATAAAAAAATGAAAAACATAAAAAAATATTTTTATATAATACTACTATAAATCATAAAAAATTATTATTCTTTCATACTTACATATGATTCCAAAAACTCTTGTGTGTTTTCATATACTATTTTTCCATCTTTATTTAGAAAATACTCATTCTATTTCATGTGACATGGTATAGAAGTTTATTTGGATTATGATTTATCAATTTTCATATAAATGATAGAGCATTTGTTGTTTCATATCACATAAAACTATTACTATAGATTTAAAATACATACCATTTTCTTTTCAAGTGAGGCATACCCCATCCTAGATTTATGGTAGGGGTATATTGGTTTTTATGCACACTTATTATTTTTAAAACTTATTTTCTATTTCATAAATTATTATTTTTGAATCAAAGTGGATAAAATAAATAATTTCAAAAAAAATATTGATTACAATACACATGAAATGATTCCTCATAATAACGAATAATAAAATATTTCCATGTTTCTTAGTTTAAAATGTCTATATATAGATGGTGGGTGGAGGTTTATTTTACCTTTATAATCCATGAGATACTGCATTATTAAAAGTGTTTGGAAGGCACTATTATATTTTCTAGTGACCATTAATAAAAATATCTTATGGTAATCATAAAAAAACTGTACGAGGGATAATGAAAAGTAAATCAACATTTCATTATATAATTATTCTATAACATTGAGAAAGTATTTCATAAAATTACCATAATATCTTCTCAAATGGGTTTCTTTAATGCATGCACAACATTTTTCCATGTATCTGTATCAATTAGCACATGCATTTGAGTCATGACCATAATTTAATTAATGAACATTAACTTGTTGGGGTAAAAAAATTTACTACATTGATTACATATAACCTTATATTGTTTACCATTTATTATTTCCTTGATAAATTTAGTTAACATGGTAATTAAATGGTGCTCTTGTTTTTTTTCATCTACACGATATCGATCACCTTATAATTCAATAGTTTTAGCATCGATAGTGTATACTTCCTCAGGATTGGTAACATCAGTGTGTATAGAATTCATCATCCACATGAGTAGTTAAAAATTTAATTTATATCATGTAAATGAAGTAGAGAACACATAATATTATGAGGAAAATCATATTATATTAAAAAACAATTTAACCTATTCAATGAAATCTATTTTGTTCTTTAAAGGTTGAAGGGATTTGGATCCTCTATCAAGTATCCAAATACCTTCCATGTGGTCCCCTCTAATATGAAATACACTGTGTACATTGGGACCACCATAAGATGATTGTGATCTCCCAATGAAAGGGTCATCCTTAATTCAATTTTCATAGGACCCTATAGTTTTTTTATTCACTAATAGAATAATTGAAAATTTCCTACTTGATGGATCTAGGATATAAAATATGTGCACTGCTTGTGAATCCATTATCAATAGTCCATCATTATACCCTTCCACATTGAAATTCACCTTCACAAAACCCAATTCAATGTCTTTAACGACACTCCTGTTGTCAACCCATTTTCAATAGAAAATAAATTTTTGAAATTTTGTATTATCCAACTTGTATATTTGGTCTATGATTACAATGTATGACATATTCACATAAATTGAATTTAAATCCATGAAACCATATATATACATCAATTCTACCACAATTTTAACTCCACTATTTTTCATCATACCACATTAATATTATTACTTCATACAGATTTGATAACCATTAATTTCACAACCATTATAATATTATACATTTACATTTGGTACAATGTCTAGCTAATGAATTCATCCTATAATTGAATTAATATTTATAGATAAATCTATAAAAATAACCTCAAAAACATCCTATAAACTATTTATTATGTGTATTTGATATCCATATTTCAATCCATGATGGATTCAAATGTCTAAGAATTACTTTGTGAGATTTATCATATAGAGAAACATATTCACTATTATGTAAAATGTAAAGGTGATCTTCTCCTTCTCTGTAATGGTAATTCAAAAAAAAATCTCTTACGGACATCCCTTAAATAATAAGGAGTCTACTCTGAAAATAATTTGGGGGACCAATTATATCAATATATAAAAAGAAATAAATGTATAATTCAACATCTTATTCAACAATATATCACTATTCAATACAAAATTCTGGATGACATTGATTTTTGATATACCCTTTCAAAATAATTATACAACATTCAATGGCATATATCAATCTATAATTTATAGGAACACATAGTTGAATCCATCTAACTAAGTGAACCATCAGGCGAGACATTATATAAAAGAAATATGGTGGGAATAACATCTCTAATTCACATAATATGATTGGAATTTCCTTTTTCATGATTTAATACTTTGTCAAGTATAAAAATTTACTGAATATGGATTTGAAAAATAAGAAATTTCTAGTTAATGTATGTCATAAATTTTTAGGTAGAATGAAACTTAAAGCTAACTAAATTAAATATTTCATCAAAAAATGATAATCATGTGATTATAAACCCATAAATTAAAATTAGTCATTTTCATGACATCATTCATGTTTCATGAATACCCCTCTGGAAATTTTACACCATTAAGAAAGTTAAAAATAGAAAAATTTATTTTTTTGATAGAGTGTAAGTTTTCGGAGGAAGAAAATTTCATCTTTCACCTTTTACTGGTGTTAAATCTTCCCTTACCCCATGTCAATCCTATCCAACCTAGCCTTAATGAAATATTTTATTTTTTATAGTATATTTATTAATGTGAAAATAACACTATCACATATATATATCTTCTATGTTCATGGAATCAGAAAATTTTATGATGTACAAACAATTATAGTATGGTAATTCAAAGAAAACTGATCACTTTTCCTAATAAGGTTTGGTATGTTTTTTCAAAAATGTTTTATTGAAAATAGTGTCAATAAATTTTAGTTTGTGGAATAGTTGATCATCAGTTAGTGTAAATAGTGTTGTACCTTATTTTGTATTTCCATAGAATGATTTCATCTAGGATAGGTATTTATGTTGTCATGGTTAAAAATTTTGATGTTCTAAAACCAAATTCTTCAAGGAATGTTTTAGCCTAACTGAGTGTGTATCTACTTCAAAAATGTGACACCACAACATTCCATTAATGATACAACCTGAAAATTTTCCATAAGTAGGAAATTAATTTAACATCCCATATAATATGGATATCGATTTGAACTATTCAATTCAATTAAAATAATAAAATATAACATTTTTATCTCACATTAATTTCAAATCTTCAATCAATTTATCCAAATAGACATCAACATCATTACTAGGTTTTTTTGGTCTAGATATAAGAATAGGAAACATAATATATTTTTGATTTATGCTTAACCATGGGAGAAAGTTATAATTTACCAATATAAATGGACATGTGCTATGAGTAAAAATTTATTAACCAAAAGGATTTATTCCATCTATAGATAATACAAGACAAAGGTTTTATAGATCATTTCCAAATTCAGGATACTCATAATAAATTTTCTTCCATTGAAGAGTTTTTTATAGGTGAAATAGTTTCCCATATTCAATTTTTGTATCTCTATGACATGTCAATTATCTAGAGGGAGGATGGAAGGTGGGATATGGATCTCTTGTCAAGGCGATGGAGGCGTCTAGGGTTTTCTTCGATGGCATACCCTCTCGATTTGGATCTCGAGTTGCTATCTGGTGGGGTTCCTCTTCCTTCCATCCAATCGGTGCCGTCAACGCAAGATGATTATGGGAGAATAGAAGAAGGGGATGGTGCTAACATGAGGCATTTTTCATCGCTGAAGGCTTTCACTCCCAAAAGAATCATCCAAAAAGGTAAGATTTTGCATGTCAAAGTAAATGAGGATGCTATTGTAGATAGGATTAAGATTTGCCGACATTCGATTCTGGCCCGTTTGATTTTACCTATTGGGGAAAAGCCGTTGAGGGTGAAGGAACTTTTGGAAAGACTCTCTATGGTCTGGGGTTTCTCGGATTACCTATGTATTTCTATGGGGAAAGGATTCTTTCATATCCTCTTCCCGAATGAGGATTTGAAACACAGGGCTTTGGGATTTGGCTCCATCTCCCTGAAATCGGGAATGGTTACCATTCAATAATGGAATGTCCAATTTAACTCATTTTCTATCAAGAACACCAGGGTCCAGGTATAGATCAAAATTCTTGGCTTAAACTGTATTTTTTGGCACCCTCGTATACTGTTTGACATTGCTTCGGGTGTGGGTGTTCCCATTAAAATTGACAGAGCCACTGAAATGGCCAAGTATGGCTACTTTTCTAGGATTCTAGTTGAAATTGATCTAAATTCTGACTTGGTTGAGCAAGTTATTCTTTCTACATCAGAGGATGATATTAATCTGTAGATTAAGTATAAAAAATTACCTCAATTTTGTGTGGAATGTCAAACCATTGGACATCAAAAGCAGAACTATTTTATAAATGATATCTGCTCTTATTGCTCTGTTAAGGGTCACAACCAGAAGGTATGAAAGAAACTGTATAAAGTACAACATAAAGATGGAGAAGCTCTTCCAGAAATTAGAAATTTGGGTGATTCCAATGAAGGAAATGGGTCTGGTCCAACATAGGTGCAGGCTGTCCAATCTCAGCAGGAGGATTGGTGCATCGCTGAGGAGTCACAACAAGCTGTGGATGAAAAAAATCTTCCAGCAGATTGTTCTGATCTTAATGTTGTTAATCAACATGAGGTCTGCTGCCATGCTGTGGAGTTTCAGGGAGCTGTTGACAATCCAGAGGGGCCTATGAATCCTCTTCATAGCCCGTCTGCACATGAAGAGTAAAAATTAGATGCAGTCTTGGTGGACTCCACTCAGGATAATGATGGTGAAACCCAGGTAAAGGATGATTCCTTTATCATTAACCCTGACATGGATGCTTGCAAATATTCGGATGCAGTCTTGCAGATTATTGAAGAACTCAACAAGAAGTGGAACACAATGAATATTGGGGGAAAATGATCTACCATAGAGAATGATGGTTCACCAAATAAATGATCATATTGGGACACTGTTAAAGGAAAATCAGTTGCCATTGAAGGATTTTCACCCTCAATGACAAAGTCCCGGCCAAGGAAGGACTACTCACATCTGAAGCCCACTATGGTGACTAGATCCATCTCCTGTGGGAGCAAGGCTCAAGGTAATTCTCTCAGTCCCTTGGATGATGAGTCTAATTGTGATTATGATGAGTATAATCCTCTTGAATTTGATTACTGATTCCATTGACATTTTATGTTTTATAATCAGGGCAGTTTCATCTTGTCTGACCCCATTCCCTTACTGTTCCATGTTTTTTTTCTTTTTTTGAATAAAGAGGCTTGCCTCACCTTTTTAAAAAAAATTATCTAGAGGTTTCCTAAAATCCATATAGTATTCTAAACCTTGGAATGATCAGAAATCACTATACAACTTTTTAAGGTCTTGATTCATATTTTTTTGTATCGATTTGTGCCACACATAAGGAATTTTTTGATTAATTCATAGTCATTGAAAAATAGTAAACAATAATTTGGATATAAATTTATTTTTTATAGATCATACCTATTTAATGAATCATTCCTTAAATATAATATGTTCAACAGGTAATCTCATCTTCTTTTGGTAACATATCATTCAGAAGACCAAGTAGTTCTGTAAAGATGGTGTCACTCTATCTTCTGCTATATTTCAAATTATATAACTTCAATACAGCTGAGAATGCTGTATATTTAGTAAAAATAGTTTAAAATGGTATCTTTTCACAACTATTTAACTTCTAATACAACTTTATAAAATCACAGAGGTCATCTTCAATTTCTATTTTCATTTATTACACATGATCTCTATCATCATTTACACTAGTATTAATATAAAATGATCCATAAATCACAGTATCATCCCATTCAGTATCACTATTTAGTTTTTATCCATTTTTATTCCAAAATTTATTTTTCAAGTCTATTCCCTGAAAAATGAAATGTTCTTCCAAATATTCTAGACACTTTCTTCTTGAATAAAAACAACATAAACATGGAAAATAGATTTGTGAAGGGTACTCTACTTGCTCTATTGTAAAATTGATAATCTATTTAACTCTATACTCATATCAGTTTGTCACATGTTTAATATCTACCCATTTTCGATTCATATCCATATTATTAAATTCAATAATATAATTTTTTTTATAAAAAATAAATAAATACACATAAGGTATGCATATAATGTATATATACAAAGATATTTTAAAAAGTACCAAAACTTGAGTGTAAATATATAATTATGTATATGTGTGTGTATAAACATATTTGTGTGTAAATATATAAATCCCATGTTTTAAATAAATACATAATATTCCTAATTGAAGGATAATGTTATTGATACTTCTAATAAATTTGATTATTTTCTAATAAATAAGTCATACTAATTTGGACACTCAAATAAGCAATAAAAACAAAACATATAATGAAAAAAGGATAGAATATGATGTCTGTCCATGTATGGACAAACCTATGGTGACATAAACTTGGGAGAGATCAAGTGAAATATTTTACTTTATTTTACGTACTCCCATATTCTTTGTTTTGGGAATGTTTACATATAGATAAAAATTGATTTTTTCTTTCTAACCAAACAATTTAATTAATGTTTTCTATTCCATTAATTTGTTTGAATATGCTTGATTAAAATATTTTTTCATGTTGAATGCTACTATGAGTATTCATAACTGAATATGAATGGTTTTAATTATTTACAAACTATTTAAATTTCTCAACACTCAATTGAGGTTGTATACACAATTAGTATTCCATTGAAATCATCTTATAAGTGATCATTCATTACTTAATTATTCTTACTGAAATAAAGAGAATTATTATTGTGATTATGATAAATAATCTCTTTAATGTTAACCATACTAATTCTTAGTTTGTAATTATGGTTTATATATTGAAAATTAGTTATTGAAAAAAATATCTTTGATAATTGAGAAGAGAAACCTCATATATTGAAAAAATTCAATGTCATTACACAAAATCAAGTTCTTACATTCTTTAAAAGAAAAATTCTTCCCTTTTCTACCCTCTATCACCCATTCACTTGATTTTCATTTTTCATAACCTACCATTTTAACAATATATTTTCAATAAAAACAACTATTTTGGATTATATCATGAATATATTTTCAATAAATAAAATTTTATTTATTTTTAATCAATTACACTTTTTCGTGACAATGAACTCAATTAGAAACCTTTTTAAGAGAAAACATTAGACAATTATACTGCATTCTTAAGTATAAAATATTTTCATTGGGGCCTAGTGATAAAATTATTACTATCAAATTAGCATTGTTTCTAGGGGTTAATAAGAAGTTAAATGTTTTTCATATTTTTATTCAAATATTTTTAAAAATAAATTATTATTACTTTAAATTTGTGATTCAAAATAATTTTATTTTATATCTAAAATCACATTCCAAAACACCCAGACACTAATTTAGAATAGTTTTAGACTAAAATAAATAGTAATTTTCATAATAGAGTAACAAAATATGGGATAAAGAGATTCTAAAAATTTAGAAGAGTATTTTAAGGTCAAAATTTGGGAATAAAAACCTAAGACATCAACTTGAAGACATGAAAAATTAAAAAAAATCCAAAATTGTGATACCAAACCCTTGGGAATCATGACTGAACAAAGAACCATTAAGGAATTAGTTTCATCAAACCAGGGAAATGAAAAACTAGATGGTCTTGATTGTTTCTACTTGGTCAAGACACTATGATACTGACAAGCCTAGGAGAATGGGGTTGGTATAGTATATAGGAAATGAGTAAGTTAAAATTGAGAAAAAAAAATGAAAAATCGAGTAAAAAGAAGTATAAATAATCACATGTATTTGATTTTGAGAGGTTTAACTCATTCAAAAAGATCCAAGGTAGCAGCGGTAGATTTCGAGTTCTAGGAGAGTGTAAACGATGGGAGTGAGTAGTTTTCTGTTAGGGTTTATTTTAAAATATAGAGAATAGTTTTATCATAGCTATCAAAAAAGCACTTATAAAACCCATATTTATTATCTCTTTTTAAAGTATTAATAAAAATGTTTAAAAGAAATTACAATAAATTTTATTAATTATATACATTATCCCCACCATTAGTGGTAGGGAGTTAAGGGTTTTGGGTGGTGAGGGGTAGGTCATGGGGTCAATCCCCAAGACTTCTATTTACTAAAATTTTCTTTCTTTCATTGTGTTCTACGATGGTGGATATAATCGACCTATTATATAATTATATAAAAAATTTAAAATATTAAAAAATAAATATATGTTAAAATAAAGATGAATACATATTAAATATTTAAATTAAAACCATATTAAAAACATTAAATATTAATGAATTAATATGTATAAAGAAACATTACAAATGAATAAATTTCAAAAAATATTAAACAAATTAATATTAAAAATATAAAAATTATAATAAAATAAAAAATTACATTATTAGTGAATAAATAATATTAAATAATATTAAATTAATGAATATTAAAAAAGAGTAAAAATTATTAATTAAAAAAACAATACACTATAAAAATATTAAAAAATAAATAAGTGCTATTAATTATATAGAATTATTAAAAAAATTAAAAATGAATGTATGTTAAAAAAGGAATACATATTAATCATACAAATTACAACCATATTAAAAACATTACATGTTAATGAATAGACATGTATAAATAAATATGGAAAATGGATAAAATTAAAAAATATTTTAAACAAATTAAAATTAAAATGAATAATTAAAAAAAATACTAAAAAATAAATAATATTATTAATGAATAAAATGAAAGGACCCAAAATTTTATAAATTAAATTCCATTTTAATTGAGTGAATTCCATATATTTATAGAAAATACATATACTACTTCAATTTTTTTGGAATGATATACCCTGTATGATTTTAAAGACCGTTAGACATCTTAACTATTCATAATATAGCCATTGTACAATGGTAGCTAAGATTAGTATATATTAAGGGTTAGGATAAAGTTTAATTGATATAGATGGAAGAAGAGATGACCTCAACCATTAAGTTAGTACCATATGGACCTCATCTATCAGATCTTCTAGGGGAGATGGTATCACTAGGTGTTTCCCTTGACAAATCTCAAGCCAAGATTAAGCAATTAAATCTCAAGAAAAACAATTTACTAGGAAATTTCAAGCATATTGAGATCATTTATCAAACCATGTTCACTGAACCACCCTAATAAAGTCCTAGAATCACACACCATACCCTTAAGAAGTATAGTAGAGTAATAAGGGGTTATGTATCTAGACCCTTGTTGACACCCATAATTGTTTGATATGAAATTTTTTATCAAAGATTTATGAAGTGTAAAGACTATGAAAAAATACAGATATAACTCGCATAGAAGATCCAAATGTAGCATCCTTGAAGAATATGGGATCATGATTTTCTTTATAATGGAATATACCTTTGGATTTGTTGTATTCATTTTACTTAGAATATTCTTTTAAGAATTTATGAATTTATACCAATTATTCCCCTTATCCAAAAAAACAGGGCATCTAAGACAACCATCCAGCCAACAAAACCATGAGAACTTGTAGGAGTCACCGCAACAACGATCATCATGGGTGTGGGTGCGAAGATCTCACACGATGCGTGCACAAGTGTGTGCAGATGTGATTAGTTAGGCTGTGTAATGGGGGGTTGAAGGTTGGTGAAACTATTTTATTCATTTTACTTAGAATATTCTTCTAATAATTTATAAATTTATACCAAGTATTCCACTTAGAAAAAAAATAGGGCATCTAAGAAAACCATCCACCCGAAACAACCATTAGAACTTGTAGGATTCACCTCAAACACGATCATCATGGGTGTGGGTGAGAAGAGCTCACGTGATGCGTGCACGAGTGTGTGAAGATGTGCTTAGTCGGGCCATGTAATGGGGAAGGGGGTGAGGGTTGGTGAAACTATTTTATTCATTTTACTTAGAATATTCTTATAATAATTTATGAATTTATAACAAGTATTCCCCTTATCCAAAAAAACAGGGCATCTAAGCCAACTATCCAACCAAAATAACCATGAGAACTTAGAGGAGTCACCTCATCCATGATCATCATGGGTGTGGGAGAGAAGATCTCACACAATGCATGGACGAGTGTGTATAGATGTGATTATTCAGGTCATTTAATGGGGGGGGGTGAGGGTTGGTGCAACTATTGCAGGTGCTGACCCTATTGTCAGCTCGATGGATGAATCCCTTGGAATGGTCAATTAAGTGATCCACAAAAAGGCACCCGACTGATGTGTGATGTGAAAAGAGGAAATAATGTTTCTCTATATCCAAATATACACAAAAAATAGTGACTACCTGATCAAAACAATATTGAATTTCTGATCTTGTTACCATGTCTTCTTCAGTCTCCCATTCGCCTGCTCGCCCACCACACTCACAAGCCGCTATTTTGTTGAAGTGACACCCAACATCACTCTAAAACCTGATGTAATTTATGGAATCCATCTCATTGAATGTATTCCAACTTTTCACAGGATGGATAGCCAATACAGAGCCACACTTTCCCTTCATACCATCCTTGTTCAGAAAGCAGGGTCATCACATTAAGATGGTCATGTGATTTTATGAATCCAATGCAATAAGCACCATGAATCATTCAATAAAATGATGCAATCAGGTGAGGAAAGGATAACATCTGAAGGATTATCATAAAGGGGAACATGTCCTTTCATTGAGAGAACCTCCCATATATGGATCACATGAGGCTCTCCATCACCTTTATCCAGCGCATACAGCACATTCCCCATAGAATGTGGCACCAACCACACCTGACTGCAACTTATATAAACCCCTGACCCCCATAAAAACACACTTGAGAGAGGATAGGTAGAGCAGTGAAGAAGAGGAATTTAAATATAGGAAAATAATCCAAATTACACCATCAAAGATCATCTCCAAGTAATCATGAGGCTCTTATCATGAGAACCTACCACAAGAGTCCACCGCAAAAACATATTTTGTGATCACCTTAAGACCATTCTATTTAATGATAGAATAATATCATGCAAATACACTATGAAATTTCATTTACATTCTTCCATGAATCACCACTGATACACATCTCTATTACGAGAACCTCTCTCCTTGAAATGTGTCTTTGATGAGCATAAGAACCAATGAATATGGAATTTGTATGTACACGCCATATGTCATGTATACCTTTATCCATTCTTGAAACCCCAATGTGCACCTTCTATGCATGATCACAAAGCCTATCACCAGCTCCACTTAGAGTAATGTGATCACATGAATATGAACATCATATTATTCCTTGGAATGGTCTTCTATTACATAATACATGTATAAGTATTGAATATGAGATACAATGACTTGTAGAGTTGGTAGAAAAGAAGGATCTTATGATCATGCGAACCTTTGGTTTCATGATGCCACAAACTTCCATGTCTCACGATGCTCACATGCAGCCCTGTACATATCCTCCTTCACTTGTTACCCCCTGATGGATCTCTGACCATGCAAAGGGAACACCATGAAAAAGTACACAATATATGAAAGTGGGTTGGAAATCCTCATCTGCGTACCCTTGACCTTGAAAAAAATGTCTATGATACATGACCCCCACACATGATCATAGAATATATCATAAGACATCCTTTAAAGTCATGTTAATTTCATGAATAATGGATCTTCAAGAGACTCTATCTTGTGGTAATTCCTTATCATATATAAAGTCTTGGCATGTATATAAACTAATGGTAAAACATTCTTCCATAAGCCCCATATGCCATGCACCCTATTCCATGCGTACACCTTAATAGATAAGCCCTTGTGCATGATTGAAAAACCCATCATAAGACCCCCTCTGAGGTCATGTGAATCACTTGATTAATTGGCCTTCATGAGACTCCATCATGTGGCTACCCTCTTGGAATATATATAAACTCATTGTAAATCCCTCCCCTTTGTAATAGAGGACCCAGGAGGTGCAAATGTGTAATGAACCCATTATCCATCCACTCTCCTTATATGAAAATATTGTCCATGTGGT
This sequence comes from Viscum album, assembly GCA_963277665.1. Lineage (NCBI taxonomy): Eukaryota > Viridiplantae > Streptophyta > Magnoliopsida > Santalales > Viscaceae > Viscum > Viscum album. The sequence continues at coordinate 152,160,828 of OY728125.1, forward strand.
ATTAAGGTATGATCACTTAGGGCATGTGACTTCAACACTTATATGAAAATAATATCATAAACATGTTCATAATACCCCATCATGTGATTCCATTAAGTTCATGTGATCACAAGATTCTTCACTGGTCTTGTGATGCCCTTTGGTGGCTTTGGACATGTCACTTTTATAATAATAAATACCTTGGAAATTTTTTTGGTCATGCAAAAGGCCTTGGAAAATTAAGTTTGATCATGTGATATCTTACCGAAAAGTAAGGATTGTCATCCGATAGTTCCTTGACATGTCAACATTGTCACATGACAACCCAAGTACAAGTCAGGTTGATCATGTGACATCATCTAGATAAGCCAGCTGATCAAGTAAAATATCTTTGACATGCCTTTTTTTGATCATGCAAAGAAATCCTGGACAAGCCAACTAATCAAAAAAAAAAAAAAACTAAACATGTACACTTTGATCATACAAAGACATCCCAGACAATGAAATTTGATCATGTGAAGGAATCCGGGACAAGTTAGTTGATTATGAAAATTACCCGGGGCATGTCATCATTGATCATGTGAAGATGTCTTAGACAAGTAAATTGATCATAAGAAAAGTTTTGGAAACATCAAATTTGATCATGAAAATCATTTTGGAAATGTCAGACAGACACCCTTCGCCATGTCTACCATGTCAGACTGACACCACAAACATGTCGTGTGAACAGTCAAGACATGATAGATGGATATTCAAGACATGGCGAGCAAGTCCCCTAGGAAATGTCAGGTTCACCCAATAAACACAGTCATACTTATACCATGTGGACCCCTGACTAGGAACCTTCATCCACATACCCCCCTTTATAAGGAGAGTGTCCTTAATGGGTTAGGGTTAAACATTCATGTGACCCTATTTGTGCCATGCTCTCATACGAGCCATCCACTTCATTCCAAGCATGTCTAATAAGCCTTTCATAGTTTCCATCTTTCATTATCTGTTAGAAGATGGAGAATACATATTCCAATGGGAATACATCCTAGTATAATCCCAAAGCATTCATAAAACTTGGGGGGTAATAGTAAAGTCTCTGATTAAGACTACCCACCTCAAACCCATCAACAAGTTAGGAGTGAACTGAGGTACAAGAACTCTGATTCTTACCATAACCTGGATACATAGGACAACTTCCTAAGGACCAATATCAAATGGGAATCCACCCTGGTGTGAGTCCCAATATATCCTAAATTTATCAACTCATGGGACTAAATTTTTCCTATGAATATATCAGCCTTCTTAGTTCATCAATGGATGAGGAGTGGGCTCATACACAAGCATCATTTTAATTGTAAGCCTCAACCATGCCCTCAAATACCTCAAACCCATTAGCGGGATAGGGAAAAAATAAAATACAATGAATCTAATTACTTCTATAACTAAGATGAATAGTACACCTTCTTAAGGGTTGATCTCTATACTGTGTCCTCCATGAGACTGGTAATCATACCTCTCAAAGGGAAACACTTATGTATAAGCCTCATATGAATATTCTCCCATGGAATGCACATGATCTTCCTTTATATCTTGTTTCTCACACCAAAAATGGATCACATGGGCTTATAGACTATTGATTATTATACCAATGGAATGGAAAAGATCCCCCCCCATGTGGTCCTTATATTGGGATGTATTTATGATTGTATCACATATTCACTCAAAGGTCCATACTCCAGAGAAGGAAATCCAAGGCAACCTTATATGCATAATTCACACCTAAGGCCTCTATTATCACATATTTTATTACATGAACATGAAATACATAAAATATGATTCTTTTATTAACAAGATATATAGAATGACTCATTGAGGCCTGATCCCTATATTTATGTCATTACCTCATGATGTTAAACTGTGTGGATTGGTCTAGTCACATGACCTTAAACTATGTCAGAAAAACTATGTGGGTTTTGATTCATATTATTACAGGATATGTAAGAAACCTCATAGAGGTTTAATACCATATACAAGACACCAATCACCTCCTTGGACAACAATAAACTCCACATCACCTGAACATGAACATAAACTAAGGAATCATAAATAAACAATAGAATGATGGAGAACCTACAATTTACATACAATTGTTCCTGTCAATAAATTACATTAATCAAGTTATTGAAACAGGGGTAAAAAGTATCATATAGGGTATTTTGTAGTATTTCAAAAACATATCTTAAATCTACAAGACAATCTTGGAATATGCACTAATTACCCCTAAAAGTGTGTGATGCGCCCAACCTCCCATCTACTCGACCAATGTGAGTTCCTATGCATCGTTTGGTATGAAAAACCAAAGGAACACATGTATTTGGAAAGTAGGTCCATACTTATTTAGGGATGAGGGAATAATTGGGTGTTTACATTAGAGACAAATATGGTCTTAACCTAATAAAAAAAATTTCAACCACCCCTAGTCACCCACAACCAAGCATTGGGCAGAGACTGTTCTATATTTCTTGGTAAATAAAATATGGTCTAGGAATAACACATCAACATACCCATCCCAGAATTAGAATCATCTCAAAAAATCTTTTATAAGATGATTCCTTACTGATCGTCTATCCCATGATGGACCGCAGAAGTAGAAGTGGTCCTTGTTTCCACATTCAACTGCTTTGGGAGATTATCACTAGAGCATAGTAATATATACCATCCCTACCTATGGGTAGTGGGTAAGGGAAATAATCATGTCCACTAAATCACTCAACATCAATCTAGGAGGGATCCCAACCATTATAGTCATCATCATTTACATTTGATCGTTATTCCACAAGGAGCTAAAGAGGAAGTTTTCACTACCCCAACCATCTAAATCGGGGAACCTAATAGGAGATCCCACAAGGGGTATCCAAATAACACAGTTTTGTAGTAAGATTACATCCATATTACGATGAATATGTATGAGGCCCAATGGTGTATCCTAACAATGTCCCAGAACCAATCCTAGATCAACACTAGACAGGAGCCTCTGACATTATCACAGCTAGCCTTGGTGACCGTGGAACCCTAGGGAGCACCCTATGCCATAGGGTTGAGGTCAGTTTTATCATATTTTACCATGGTATCATCTTAAATATGGACACTGACCCCAAAAATGGTACTATAGGCACAAACCCACCAAACGGTACTATGGGAAGTAGCCCACCAAATGGTACTATGGGCACTGACGCACTGAATGACATACCAGGCAAAAAACTATCGAATGAGATACTCCATTGAGAAGGGGAACCATCCCACTTATGTCTCCATCAATATAATATCAAAAACTTCTTAATAATTATCATCAGATCCAGATGAGAATAATATTGGGAAGTATTATCATACTAGACATTTGAGTTATATCAGGTTGCCCCAACTTCTACCTCCAGTGTGGGAAAAGAAAAGACTAGCGGTGCCATTAATGCATCTACAGATGATATTACCGTCTTTGTTAGTGTTTCAAAGGGTAAGATCAATGGAGCATATGTATAGTGTAACCAAAGGACTCAGTCTTCGACATCCATATCAAGACTACCATCATCACCCACTCACCCTACCATCAATAGAGAAAAGGGTGTTTTTATGTCTCCTTATAGTCACCCCCTTAAGGATGATATGGAAATTTATACAAAGTAATATATCACTCAAATAAAATGAGAGAATAAAGATATTCAAGAAATAATTGTAGGATTGTTTCTGGAATCTCTACGCTAGAAATATGAATGAGTACCTTCCTATAGAAGCCCGCCTTATAGTAAGTTTCCCAGCCCATAGGACTAGGGGAATATTCATATTTTCATCCCCTATTTAGTTGAAATCCATACACTATTCCACCTCACCCCATCCCATAAGCCTAGGGGAATTTCTATATTTTCTACCTCCTCATCAAGGGTATTCTAGAAACCATCAAACACTATCCATTGATAAAAATCCTCAAGGATAGCCAAGATCTATTAATTAGTGTTGAGAATATATTTCATCCAAGACCCCCAATGCCTCAGCACATACCTTCCAACCAATGAAGACTTGATCTTTGCACCCCAAACTCTAAAATCAGTTGTGTGCCCATGCCAATGGAGTTATCAGCATCACGTGAGAGAAGCTACATGGTCCCATTTATCTTAAAGAAAGAAAATAAAAATGTATATTCCTTACCATCAAAACATATCCCTAGTTAATTTAATTATATCATGGATACTGATTGGACAAAAATCCTGACAATAAGAAAGCTGAGTGAGGTGTAGCTGATAGGCCATAACAATTACCGCCCCTACTACCAATGTCTCGAGAAAAGAGTAAAGAGTTGATTTATCTTTAATGATTAGTTATAGTAGCATGTGAATGGAGTATTTATAGAGATAAAGGATTGCAAAACTAATGAAATATGCATAATTGTGATCCGAGCTCCATCAACAAAGAGAAATACACCCTCCTGATATGTTAAGTCATGATAATTCCTAGTTGTATGATGTTAAACTGAATGATAATATCCTAGTCAAATGAATTTAAAATGCATGATATGTTATAGTCACATGATGTTAAACTGCTCAACAATGTCATAGCCACATGATAGTAAACTACACCGAACATGTCCTGGTCACAAGATACTAAAATGGGTGGAATATTAATCTATGGGAGATATCATCTAAATTAAGATAAATTCATACAACCCCAGATTATTTCCACCATTCAAGATAACTCAAAGAGACTCATCATGGACCTAAAATCCCAAAAGGACTTTGAGACAGATGTTTTTGGGTCTGCGGTTTATTGGGTGGAGACTATACTGTCAAAATTCCATGTATCCATCTCATTCCTAGAGAAGGATCAGGAAAAGGTTATCCATGGACATATAAAACCCCTATATGTTTCATACATGCTTGACAATGCTAATATCCAGAAGGATCCGATTGATAGTGGTTCTAGGATTAACCTCATCCTGATTCAAAATCTTTAACATTTGGGATATAGGGAATGGGACTTATCTTCCATGAAGATGACCATTCAAGGGTATGATAAGAGAAATCAAAGATCTCTCAGGAAGATCAAGCTCAAGGATCAATTCAGTGATCTCACATCTAATGTTGAGTTCAGGGTTATCCATTAAGAAATTTAATATAACATCCCACTTATAAGGACATAGATTCACAGCCACATAATGGTAGCATCAATATTTCATCAATGCTTGAAATTCCCCATCGATGAGAAGGTCATCATACTACATGGTGATAGTTCTCCCCCCTTGAGTCTTGAGAATCCATAGATACTGAGTAAGGTTTCCATAAAATTGAGGGTAAACACCTAATGGTTGATGAAAATATACAGTTTTCAGCCCCCAGTAGCTTAGTGACTGCCCCTATGAATCCATAGAATATTATTGATAGTGATTATGTGCTACCCATAAATTCGATTGAGGTTGTATACATAATCATAGATTTCCAAGCTCCATCTTTCCCCAGTGATAGTGTAAAAGAAAATAATCAGCTTTAGAATCTCACAATGATGACTCTTGTAGTAGTGGATGGAAATTTCTCTTACTATGGAACCTTTAATACCGACAGTGGAATATATTCCATAAAATTTCCCACATCATCTGAAAATGAATCCATAGACTTATAGGTGGAAGAAGAATAGGATGACCTCAGGAATTCCTCTCATAGATTTGAGGGAGGTGTCTCCCCCACCATTCATGAGCTCAAGAAGGTAAATCTAGAAACATAAGAAGACCCACGACCTATATTTATTAGTGCATCCATACCTCTCAAGGATCATGATATGTATATTTAATTTCTAAATTAAAATCGATATATGTTTTCTTGGAATTATATAGATATTCCCAACAAAAAAACCAATGTGGTTACACACCATCTAGGATTAATATATAATGATCCAGGTTTCAAAAAAACAACCAATATAATACACCCCTCTTATGATATAAAGTAATGGAAGTAATAATTTAAACTGAACAACCTCCTAATATCCTGACCACATTACATTAAACTAAAAGGAAATAATCCTAGTTTAATGAAATTAAACTACACAAATACTACCTAGTCACATGATGTTAAAATACACAAATACATCCTGACCACAAGCCATTAAACTATGAAGGAAGCATTGTCTCACAAAAAATCCATCATACATGATCTAGATCTGTAAAAAAGAGAAATGAAGTGCCCTCATCCCTGTGTGTGATTCAAATCCACATAGGGAATTCCCTATCCAAGAACTACCTACGGCTTGATTCCCACCATCATAGGATAATTAGTGATTCCTAGAACCAAAATCCTAGGTCCAACCATAATATATTCATCACAATAAAAAGACATCAGATTGTGAGACAAAGTTCAAGACTTTATTTTCATGTCAAATAAACTTTATCCTTTCGACATGAAATTATATTTCATGGATGAGATCCATCAAGGAACTACATGTGGATTGATTCTTGCCATTACATGCTATGTCATAATGCCAAATTTTTATTCTCAGGTCTAGCTACAAAATTTCCTTTTCACATCGAGTCACCTTTATCCTAATTGCATTACATTAAACTACACAGATGATGTATCACTACATGAAACTACAATTTAAAGGTTTCCAAAACTACAAGTGTCTTGATTCTCATTACAATGATATATATAATAATTCCTATATCTATATCTTAGCACATCCACCGCATGATATAGAATTCCCAGGTCCATTCCTTTAATTGATTCGATGTCATGAAAGAAGCCTTTATCATCCCTTGTTTCTCACATTGAACATAGCTCATATGGGCGTAGGAATTTCAGTAAGGGATTCCCCACATGATCAACATGGTTAACTTTTTCTTGGATAAAAGACTTTAAAAGGCACACCATGAGTCCTCACCTCATGATATTAAACTACATGGTTGATGTACCTTGAATGACATAAAACTAAAAATTACCATAGACCACACCCAAGAAGACCACTATCATTGGTGTTGTTCTATTAAAAAATCTCACCTCAAGAACTATGTGTGGCATGATTCCTACCATTGATGGATACGTAGTGACACCCATATCTCAGTCTTGGGTCCATATGAAATATTTCATTTTCACAAAGGGGAAGCTATATCCTTGACACAAGATGTTAAAATGCATGGTTTCTCAATAAATACACGTGTCTTGATTCTTACCATCATAAGATATGTAGTGACACCCAGATCTCAAATCTTAGGTCAAGATACAATAATCAATGGGAACAATACCCCAATCTGTGTATGGGTTAAACCATCATGGAGATATTTCCATTCAATAAATATATATGGATCTATTCATATCATCAAAGGATATATAGTGATTTCTAGATCTCTAATGTTGGGTCTAGGTGCAATACTCAACATAAAAAAAATCCACGCTCTTTGTGTATGGGTATTCCCTACACATGGATCATACATACAAGTACTAAGTGTGGATTTATTCCTATCATCACAAGATACATAGTTACACTCCAGTCTTCAATCCTGTATCTAGACTCAGTATATAAAAATATTAAAATTAACCTATAAATTCATATGGTCTAGATCTGTACAACAAGATACCTGATACCCACTATTGCACATCTTGGTCAATTGCCTGATTTCCCTCTGTTTCTCATGCCTAGAATATATCATGTGAGCATAGGGTATCTAGAAAGATGATCTGGACAACACAACCAATACATATCTCATATCAGGGACTGTGTTATAGATTCAGGACTATAAATTTCCTATCCCATCTACGTCTTCACTGTATGATGTTAATCTGTTAGGAAAATTCCAGAGTCGCGTAACATTAAACTATCGGAAAAAAATATTCACATTGAAACAATCATCCCCTCTGATGTTTTTGAATCCAAGAATCATGAATTTTATTCCTTGACCTTGAAATGTTTTCAATACATGCTAGCATAGCCTTTAGGGTACTAAAACCCTTCTCTATTCTTACATTTTCTAGGAACTAACTTCATGAATTTGATATCTAATTTGACACAACTAGTAACTTGAGTTGATATACTTCTCTTAGATACCCATATAACTTGGGATTATTTTATCTTGGATATACCACATATGAAACTTTTAATAGTGGATAGATCCTCTGAACGGACCCTTTGATCCTAGGAAGTCCCCCCTTAAACCTAGGAGTTATTGTTCTAACTACAATGAACATTATAAGATCTTTATATCCTTGATGGTATACCTATACCCACTAGTTACCACCTTCAGTTAACTCAAATATTCTTGGGTCATGATTTAAATATTATGTAACCTAACTATTCAACTAGATTCAGGTTCCCTTGATGTTACAAATTTGGGAATCGTACCCATTTAAAAAACATGATTATGAAATCATATCTTTATACCGTTCCGTTTTTAGGTATGCATCTTTTGTGAAGACCTAATCACTTTGAGATAGTCATCCATATCCCTTTTATATAAACCACAACTATGAAGAAGAATATCCTTACAAGGAGATAATTATTACATGATTCCCTCCCTTATAATATGAATAGGTAAACCTAGGGAATCCCAACCATAAAAGTAGCACATACCAATTTTTTTAAGAGGGATGAGTCATACAAGCTCACTCTTCCTACGCATGAGTTAGATCTATATATAGATTAATTTCACATGAGATAAAATATGTAAATGAAGGGATATGACATATGGTTACCCATAAAAAATAATATGTATAGATAAAAAGGTTTTCCCTATATCTAGATTCTTCTGACTAGTGAAAAGTATCCCCATGAATATCTTGCAAAATTTTATGTCAGTCTTAAACTATGTTCACTCTAATAAAAGATATACGAACTTAATATTTTTCCTTTGATGGTTCAAATCAAAATACCCTAAAAATTAAAGTAAAATACACATAAAATTTTTCAAGTTGAAAACCCAAAAATTTATGCCTAATTAAAATTAAAGTCTATAGTCACTAAAATAATCATCTATAGCATTTAGGAAAAATTTAGAGCATGAATTAATGAGGTATAAAGATCATAGGGACAAATTTTTTCCCCTAGTAAAATCTAATACATGCTCACTAGATCCCCTGGTCTAGGAAAAAGTTAGAGTAATGATATGTAGAATCCCATCGCCATGATAACGTGTTCATTATGTGGTGACAGAACTTTTATGGTGCTCAAAAACTTCATGAATATTACAATTTTTATAAACTCCCTTGCCGCCTTTTATGTATGAGATGACACAACTAGTTCCTTGAGTTTATATCCTTCTATTGTAACACCATGGACCTTGAGCATCTCTTCTCTTGAATCTTACCCATAGAAAACTGATAATAAGGATTGGATTCTTTGAATGAAAACTTATATCCCAGGTAGGCCCCCCTTAAAACCATGAGTTATTGTCTTAACTGCATGCAATATTATAGGCTCCTACTATCCTCCATGGTGGACCAGTACCCACCGGTTGCCAACTCCAGTTAACTCAGATATTTATGGACCATGATTTATAATCCATGTAACCAAAATATTCAAGTGGAATCTATATCCACAATGTTACATCACTGTGTATTTTACACATTCTCAAAACAAGAATGTGACACTCCATTCCCAAATCTTTTGATTTCCCACACCACGTGACTCAAAACCACATTGAATAGGGCCTGCGACTCCCAACCTATAATCTAAACACCCCTAGGGTGCTAGATCACTTTCTAGATAGTTATTTTCTCCATGAACCACATCATAGTATATAAGTTTGAGTCCTCAAAAATCCTCTATAGACTTTGGCAAAGGGTGGAGACCCCCTTTACATGGCCAGGAATGTAAGACCTATGGGCTCAAGAATAGGAATTTATGACCTACCAAATAGATGCATCTACTCCCAGTAATAAAGGAACTTTGATCCTAAATATCCTTGGTAGTACTATGGAATAAATCTACACCTTTAAGTGTTTTGGTTTATCCCTAGTATTTCTTCCCCTTTCCATGATCACTGATTCAAGCTTTTGAACATGTGATTTACACAATCCATATTTCAACTATCCATATGGACCATAAATTTCTAGCATTTTACCACACATCAAATAAAATCTCAATAGGGATGTAGGGTGTCACAAAACATCATGAATACTCATCCCTCAGGATATATACAAGAATATAGGGTACTATAACCCTTCTTGAACATCCATTCTTCAGAATATTATTTAAGAATATAGGGTATCATAACCCTTCATGTGCACTCATTATTTATAATACCATCAAAGATATAGGGATCTCAAACCCTTCATGAATACCCATCCTATATTACCAATAGAAGTTCTGAACCAGAAGACCATAAACTATGAGAATAGAAATTGAAACCTAGAAGGATATAAACTACCAACAATAGAAGGTGTGATCTAGAAGAACAAAAAATTAACAAATAGAAAGTCCAATCCAGAAGCCTCTAAAATATCAGCAATAAAAGGTCCAAAATAGAATACCTTAAACTACAACAATAGATGGTGTGATCTGGAAGACCATAAACTACGTCAATAGAAGGTCCAATATATAAGTCCTTAAATTATAGTAACAGAACATTCCAACAAAAAGACCTTAAAATAAATCAATAGAATGTATGATCTAAAATACCATACACTAAATAAATAGAAAGTATAATTTGGAACAAACTAAACTACAACACATCAATGGTCTAGTTTTTAGGACCTTAAAACAACCAACTGAAGGCGACAATGTAAAGACCCCGAACCCAGTAGCCCAGAGCCTGTTTTTTACTTTGTTACATTAGAATATATACAGGGAAGATATATCCTAAAGTAAAGAATAGTTTAGTAGCTTTGGAACAAAAGATACATACATAATTTCAACATTATAACTTGAAATGAAATACATCATAGATACCCCTTCAAAAACACTCTTATTATTCTAGATTATCTTTGCATGTCATTCATAAAATTCTTCTTGGCATCCTGGGGAAAGTAAACATAACAAAGGGGTGATAAATGATGCTCATTAAGGGAAATAATTTAGTGTAAGATAAAAATAATCCATAAGGAAAGGTGAATAACTAAAAACATTTGTTATTAAAACAAAAACTTGATCATAATATGGCAGGAAGAAACTAAATAAATAATTCCATATAAATAATCACATGAAAATGATATTTACCCATGGATATTATAATAGTCAAATAATCACATGGAATATCAAATACTAATCCCATAATGATGGAATAAATAATAAAGGAAATCATAAACATATCATCAATGCTTCGACCAGGACACCATACATAATCGGGTAAGACTTTATCCAATACCCAAACTAGTTTGCCTCATGAGACCTACTGATGCACTGAAGGACTATAGAGGGCCCCACCTAAAACTTACTAAGTCCAATTAATTTCTCATATGAAAGGTATAAAACATAGTCAACATATACATTCATATTTAATCTAACATATGAAATATAAATAACTTTCCCCAATTAGTAAACATAATCACTAAACATTCAGAGTAATATGAAGAATGGTATCAAGATAGAACATACACAATAAAACTAATCATAAACCATTAAATAAAATATGTTATATTAAATCATATAATATTAATCCCAATTAAACATTATAATCAAAAAGGGTGTTGAAATAAATGAAAAATACTTTTATAAAATCATCAAGGAATCCTTGATAGAAATAATTTTTTTACTTTGCAAAGAATATTTATTTTGTAAAAATATTTTTATAAAACTAGAAATGAAATAAGTTAGTTTTTAATTAAAAATTAGTTATTTTATAAAAATAGTTTTTTCTTAAAATGGATTATATATGGTACTTGAAAATTGGTAAGAAATCAAGACGTTCCCTTTAATCGAGCTTGTCTATCGGGCATGATTAAGAAGGGAACATTTGTAAAACATGTAATTATCATAAAATAAAGATGAAATGATATGGATACATGAGTTTGTAATGTATAAAAATAATTTATAATTATTATATAAAAAAATTAAGAATCACATTGGTGTATAGAGGAATAAATCATAACCCGAATGAAAATAAAGGTTTGGGAAGAAAACCCTTACCTTATGTCCAAATGTGTTCTACACTTGACTTTAACATCCTATATAATCAAATTAAATCCATTAATTAATTAATTAATAAAATTATATTAATATATTTTATTTATTATAATTTTATTAAGTTCATTTATGGCCTTTTTGATTAGTTATAAGATATAATATTATTACTCAAGAGAGTTTGTTTCCTTGGTTTTCATGACTGGTATACTTGCATGAAAGTTCATGTGGAATGGGTATAATTATCCAGAATTGAATTTATATGACATTAATGAAATTTTTTCAGATTAAATGTTTATATAATTCATTTTATATATGGTATGAGGATGATTCATTAGATAAAACATTAGTGATAATCATTTAGATTATTTTGGTGGTTTTTTGATCATTATGAACTAGTTTTTTTGTATGAATTAATATTATGTATATATAATGGTTATAAAACATTAAATAGGTTTTAATAAATATATTATAGTATATTTTAACCATAAAAATGGTTTCATTACCATCCTTTAAGGATAAATTGAAGAATGAAAATCCATCATCCACAAAGGTTGTAAATCGACACCTCATGAACGATGATTTAATTTTTAAAATAAAAGAGAGAAAGAGAAAGAAGTTTGATGAAATATAATCCATTAACATGATATAATTACATTATATAGTTAATATTTTATTTATAATGATCATTTGGATAGTGGAGGTGAGGATATAATAAAAAAAGAAAAGAACTTGAAAAGAAAGTAAAAGGAAAAATAAAGAGGATTTTACCTCTTGAATACCTCTCCTTGAGAATATCCTTAAGGGTATTGGTTTTTCGTTTTTTTAAGACTAAGAGATCCAATACATGGGGTATATGCTTGGGGAGAGTATTGGGTAGAAATTGTACAAGATTCAAGGCTTAGAGGTTTGAGGAGAAGTTGTGATATTTATAGTGGAGGAGAGGGGTGATTTCTCATTATTTTATTCATTATTTTATTATTTTTTCAAGAAAAGAAATAGTGTTGATTAATATGAATAAATATTGTAATAAGTTCATGTGAGTTCAAACCAAGGGTGATTAATTCATCCAAACATCATGTATGACTCAATAAATCACGTATTTACCATTTCTCATAAATTATAGTATTTTACCATTCACCAAAAATTCAAGTACTTAAAAAAAACCAAAAAATCACCCTAAAAATGTTTTGATGTTTAGAATTCAAAAATGAACTCCATTTTATGAAAATATTTTTCTAAATGTGAGAAATTTTATTTCTAATTAAAACGATCATTTACTCGAAAAATACCAATTTTAAATCTATAATTGATTTTATAAGAATTTCAAAAATTAACTTAGGTCTCATAAAATTATCCTAAAATCACAAGACAAAAAATTTTAATTTATTAATACATTTTATATAAATAAATTTTATTCTAAATCATTTTATTAATTATAAAATTGAAATTAAATATGTATGACTTACAAAGATACCGACACTTGGTTTATCAATTTTTAAAATATTCATTTACTTATACAGTGATATAATTATATGATACTTTCATTTATAAGGTGCCTAAATTTTATTTATACTTTCATTGGTGATGTTACTATTAATTGGTCTTATTTACTATTCATAAGGGTCATATTACTATTCCTAAGGGCAAGTTACTATCTCATTGGTATAGGTTCCTTATATTCTAAAAATACCTCTTATTTCATTAATTATTAATTCATGATGTTTTTATTGTGTTCTATAAGAAATTTTATGGGATCTATACTATATTAACATAAGAAGGGAAATTTAATTATTAGAGTTCTGTGTTATTACAGGAAAAATGCTTACTATGGTAAAAACCCAAAAAGGGCATCCTGGGAAAAAGTCGAGTATCTTCTCATTGGACATACAATTTGTGTGATCAAGGAAATATTTATCAATCATACCATGGAAAAGTTACAAAACTTGTAAGGTTGAAACCCCATAAGAGGTAAGCCTAAGAAAAATCCAAGCCTACACCCGCTAATCCTTACCCTACATGAATCTTAAGAAAATATTAGGTAATATAACAAAAAGATAAATAAATCATGTAGGGGTCACTAATTTTCCCTAGAAAAATCATGATATGCTCACTAAGTCCACTAACATAGGTATAAGTCAGAGAATTACCCCTTCACGATAGATATATTACCCAAATTATCCTTTTAAATCATGCAATCTCAAGAAAACTAGAGAAGGTACATCAATGAGGAATCTCATGTTTATTAAAATTCATGATAATTTATCATGGGAAAATCTGTTGTAAGTTATGAACTCAAATCTAGGAGTTTGATCTTATTTGGTATTACACAAATGATGGGTATCATTGATGATTTGTGTGACATCTCCACAAAAACATGGATCTCTATCTTGGGTTTTTTCACAAAATAGTGATATTTCCCATCCTGCATATGAGATATATCTATGTAAGGATATTTATAATAGAATTATTCATCCATGAAACTTTATTCCTATGCATGATCTTGATATTCATAAGTGTTTATTTCAAAACTATGTATGACTTGATTCTCATTCTCATGGGATACATAATGATGTCCAAGTAACTTAATTTAGATCCAACAAAAAGTTCCTTTACACCCAAATTAATTTTTTTAAATAGGTGATCCTTAGATGATCAAAGCAGTCATACCAATGAAGAATATCATGTTAGTGACATTCATGATCAACTCACAAGATAAATTTTTTATTATTCAGATGTTTAAATCCATATAGTTGGAATTCCTTTGTATTATGTTAATGACGAGTGCCTCTGATGGTACATTTGATATCAAGTGAAGTCAAGAACTCATTTCCGTAAGTCTCTTCTTGATAGAACCTGAAATTCCTCAGTCAGAAAACACTAGAAAAATCCTCTCATGGGGTTCAATATTGAATCCCTTTGGTTGGTCAAATATACATCAAAGTGATCTACATTCATCATAGAATCAAATTATTTTTAATCAGAACGAATCTAATTCTAAGGGGGGAATTTATTTGACACCCATAATTATGTGATATGAATATTACCATTGAATACTACAAAAGTGTGAAGACTATTCATAAATATTGATATACCTCGCACAAAATACTCAGAGGTATAATCCTTGAAGAATATGGGATTGGGATTTTATTTATATGGGAATTTAGATTTGGACATTTTTTTATTAATTTATATATAATATTTTTCTATATATTTATGAATTTATTCAATGTGTTCCCATTAGCCAAAACAATTTCCCATCTTAGCCAATCGATCGGCCAAATCAACCATGAGAACTTGAGGTAGTCACATCAACCACACCCCGAGATCCAACTATCCATCTAGCTGATTGACCTGGGTGTGGGAAAGTAGAGCTCATGTGGTGCTTGCATGGGTGGAAGTGGGTGTTCCTGGCCAAAAAATTCAATAGGGGGGTGGATGGTGAGGGCTGGTGAAAGTTTTGAAGGTGCCAACCCCACCTTCGTCTTGATAGATGGATGCAATATAATGGTTTATTAAGTTCTCATTGAATAGGTGCTATACCAATGTGGGATGTAGAAGGAGTTGACACTATTCTACCATTTAAACACATATGGAAAAAATGGTGCTCCTACTCACCTTCTCACCCACCAAACTCAGAAAATATGTACATGACATGATAAATTAGGTACATGACATGATAAATTAAATCGGGTTACAATATAATTATTTGAAAACTTTAAAATATGCCCTTATATTCCTTAGGTGTTCTAAAACTATATGGGATAACCCAGGGATGTACATAAGAAGGGGTGAACTATAAATCCCAATAAAGGAATAATCAAAGCATAACAAGATAAAAGATATATATTCTTGTCAATATACATATCAATGCAACATTAAATGGATGAGAATTGTAAACATGATCATAAAATCATGATATAATATGACAACATAAAGTTAACATGGGAATGTGGAAACAAAATAAAACACTACATCATAAACATAAATCAAGGATGAATGCCATGAAATCATAACATAGTGTTCTTAATATAACCTCCTATGAACCATAAATGGAATCTTATGAGATAAAAAAAATTACCCAATACATTGTTGGGAAATATAATTTCAGGCCCACCCATCACATTCATATCATGCATATTCATAAGTGTTCGGTATAGATCATAAAATATATTGGCGCATTTCATTAATTTTAATACCATGACTAAGGAATGTGGGTCACATAAATGGAATTACCCAACAAAATAATGATAGGAATATCTTGATTAATACCCTTAAGTAGTAATATAGATGGGTATTCACAACATAAATTTTTTTCATTAGAATTCATAGGATAATTTCATCAGCATAACGGGGGTACATAAAGATTCATGGGAGGGATTAATGATAGATAAAGGCATATATAATCACTTTTAAATAATAATATCAATAAGTGGTATGTGTAAAAACATGTCCAATCATGAAAAATCATAAAACAAAATGCATAATATAAAGGAGGTGCTTGAATGAAGAGAATAAGGAAAAGATCCCTTACCTTGTGAAGGTGCTTCTAAAAGATTCAGAAGGGATTCCTAAGATCTTGGGGAACCTCTGGAGGGATATAGAGTGGGCAGAGAAGAGTAAATCCATTCTCAAAGAGTTTTTAGTGAATTTTAATGGGATTTTTTGTGGGTTTATATAGAGAAAGAGAGGTTTATTCTTTAATAAATTCTAAACATAGGTTTTGGACACTATACAAAAAATTAATTCAAAACACAAACCAAAACATGAAGTTTTCCCATGGTTTCTAATAAAGTGTAGGGGATATCATTATTTTATAATTCTAAGAACCTATATCATTAAAATAATACTCTTGGTAATGTGAAAGTGAGTCATGTTTATAAAGAATTAATTTTAAAACCTTAAAATATAATATAGGTTCTAGAGGATTCATAAACGGTTTATAAAATTGTTCAACTTACTTAAAAATAACATTATTTTAAATTGAAAACATATTTTTGTCCATGTATACTCTTAATTGTATTTATTACATCACTTTTAGTCTTTTATTATGTCACAATACATAGCATATATTTATACCGTATTTACTTTTTACCCAAAAATTCAACTATCTTAGAAAATTATGAAAAAATAACCATTGGATATATTCAATGTTATGATTTCAAAATTAATATTTTATTATCAAATCAACTATCTAAATATGATAATTTCCACTTTTAAATAAAAAAATCTCCATTTATTGAGAAATTATATTTTTTTGATAATAACAGTTTTCTGACCTTTATAAAAATTACATTTGACTTTGTAAAATTATATTATCATTTATATTTAATATTAATAATTTAATAATAATATTTTATTAAAATATAATTTATTTCAAAAATTATTGAATACATAGAAAACTGTCTATTTATTGAAACTGTGTAGTTCACAAAAATACAATTTCTATTTCATAATATCATGATATAATTTTTATCAAAATAAATATTTAATCATTTAAAAGGTAATAATATGAATAAATAAATATAATAATTATTTTATTGAAATAAAATAAAAAATTCAAACTATTAAGGTCATGATACACATCCCTTTATTACACAAATGAATTTCCTAAGGGTAAGGTATGTGATTGTGAGATTTTCTTGGGTTGGTTTAGAATACATGGTTTGGGTAGTGATATTGATGAACTTAAACTTATCTTATAAATGGTTTCACTCATGATTTAGTTGTTGAATATCATACTGGTCTTGGTCAAGAGAAAGTCACAATGATGTTATATCCCTGATAATCTCTGATAAATGGGCTACATAGGGTATGATCCTATTGGTCGAGGCCATTGATTATTCCCTCTGTTCCAATTGGACATTATCATAAACCATATTATATTAATCTTGATGGTCAGTGTAAGGATAATACATTATAAATTATTATCATTCTTTAAATTATTTTAAATTTGTTAGGATATAACTTATAATGGTCTAAAATAACCAATTTAGCGCATGTGTCTTCTATAAAAAAATTACCAAGTAATACATTTATTAATTCAAAAGGGAGTTTAATTAATAATTTTTTTGTTGTTACATTATCCCAACATTCATAAATTTCATGCTCAAAATTTTCATTTCATACAGTAAAATAAATAAGGTAACTTTTGTTTCATTTCCTCTTCTAGTTCCTATGTCTCTTCCTAAAACTTGTGGTTCCTCTATAACATTTTAACAAGGTCAGATGTCTCATTTCATGAAAATTTATATCTACAATCTAATATCTTCACTAATTTATCCTTGCATGAAATATCAATTTCCAAGGGTGCCACCTCTAGATTTATTACATGGTAAGGGTCCGATATGTACTTCCCCAAGAGTTATGCATGGAATAGATCAAGTACATGAGACAGGTTAGGTGTGAGTGTTAGTCAATAGGCCACTTCCTTGATGAAATCAATGAGCTCAAAGAGGCTGATTTATCTTGGACTAAGGATTCCCTTATTCCCCAACCACATGACTTTCTTCCATGGTGATATATGCTGGAAAAATTTATCTCTTACCTCAAAATCCAAGTCTCGTCAATGATTGTTTGTATATATTTTGTGTCGAATTTTCATAGATTTCATATGACACTGAATGGTTTGAAACTTATCTATCATCTCTTGTATAAGATCATGTACCATTATCTTCCCCTCTCCAACTTCATCCCAACATATTGGAGTCCAAAAAATCTTCCCATATAGATCCTCATAAGGTGTGATTTTAATGATATAATGGAAACTAATTACATGAGAACTCCACTAAGGGAAGGTCATGATACTAATATTATTGTAAATCCATTGAACATGATCTCAACATATCCTATAGAGTTTGAATGGTTCTTTTAGACTGTCCATCCATCCAAGGGTGATAAGCGGTGTTGAAGCTTAGTTCTGTATCCAATTATCATTGAAGGATTATCCAAAACCTCAAGGTAATCTCTAGATCTCAATCAAATACAACAGAGAGAGTAACTCCATGAATTCTTACCACATCCCATAATTATATCTTATTGAGTTGGTGAAGAGATAAATCTTCCTTGATATCAATGAAATGTGTTGACTTGGTAAGGATATCGACTAACACTGGGATATAGTTATTGTATTTAGGTGTCTTGGGGATTCCTATGAATAAATCCATTATTTTTTCTCATTTCCATACTGGTATGGGAAATAGTTTCATCATACCCTTAGAGTTATATCATTTATACTTTAATTTTTTTCATACCAAGCATCAAGATACAAACTCCAAAATATCCCTCTTCATGTTACCCCACCATTTTTTTTCTTAAAATATCTATATATTTTAGTGTTTCCTGGATGAAGAGAGAAGGATTATCTATGCACATCATCCATAAGTTCCCTCTTCATTTATAGTTTTTATTGTACACATATCCAAATTAAAAACTTTATAAATCCATATTTAGAAAACTTTTACTCATTAATATTTTCTACCTTATTCTGTAGAACTCCATTATCTTTCACGAACTCCCTAATCCACTAAAGAATGGATGGTTGACCAGTTATTTGAGAAAGGTTGGATGAAGATACTTTTTTGATTCCCATGTTCATCCTTTTCATGTAAAAGAATACTGGATCCATTTCTACACTCATCATGGATAGGGTTGTGGGATCCCTTTTACTCACAACATGTGGAGATTTTCTTACCTTACCATGATGGTAATGGATTAAAAAATCATAATCCTTGATCAGCTCTAACCACCTTTGTTGGGGTGTATTGATCATTTTTTTGTGAATATATACCTGATGATTTTATGATCCACATATATTCCACCCTTATCTTTGTAGATATGATTCCTCAAAATATTTAATGTGAAGATCACCATATATAATTATAGATCTGGATTTGGGTCTTTCTACTTGTGTATATTCAAATAGAGGGAGTCATAGGCTATTACGTTTTTATCTTTCATGAGTACACAACCCAATCCATTTTTGGATTCTTTGTTGTAGATAAAAAATTATTCCTCGCTAATGGATAATGTTAGTATAGATGCATAGATTAGACTCTTATTCATCTATTTAAATATTTCTTCTCATATTCCATTCCAAAAAAACTTGACCCCCTTCTGAGTTATATTAGACAATAGACTTGAACATCATGATAATATTATCACAAATCAATGATAGTACCCAACTAATCCAATGAAACTAAAATTATCCATAATAGATGTTGGTTTGGGTCATCCTTTAATTGCCTTTATTTTTGAAAGATCCATAGATAACCCTTTTCTGGTGATAACGTTCCCCAAGAATGTTACTTTATCCATCCAAAACTGAAAATTACTGTAATTTTTATAAAAATTTTCCATTTGAAAGGTCTTCAATACAACATTAAAATTCTCTTAATGTTCCTCCTTAATTTTATAGTATATAATAATATCATTTATAAATACTACCAAAAACATTTCAAGGTAATATCTAAAGACTCTATTCATTAAGTCCTTGAAGATTACTAGAGCATTATTAAGTCCAAATGGAATCACTTTGAACTTGTGGTGATTATTCTTGTGGATATCCCCATTCTTCAAATTTACTTGATAATGTATCAATAGGATATACCTTAGATAAGTACGGGGATCCACATAGCTATTCTAACAAGTCATCAAACCAAGGAAAATGATAATTTTTCTTTATCATGATCTTGTTGATCTCATGATAATAAATGTAGAGGTGCATTTAACCATCCTTATTTTTGATGAAGAAGACCAATGCACCTCATAATGAAAAACTTGGTAATATGAAGCCTTTATATAGATTCTCTTATAACTTATTCTTCATCTCCTCATGTTAAAAAATGTCCATTCTATATAGAGTCTTATATATTGGAAAAGATCCAGGTATACTATCAATTGAAAATTCAACCCTTAATCTAAGAGGAAGACCAGAAAATTATTCAAAAGACAATTATCATATTCCCTCACAATGGGCATTTATTCAAGGATGATCTTTTACTTAGTATCAATAATTTGAATAAGATATAATTTCTCATAAGGCAATAATATATGTTCTTGTGATGATGATACCAATGAAGATTCATCCTCATCCTTTTACTTGTATAGAATTAGAGGGTGATTCATGATACCAAGGTTGATTTACATCTCTAAAAAAATTTATATTGTCTTTATACAAGGAAATTTGATTCATACCAAGAATAGAATTTATTCTACTAAGGGAGTATAATAAGAATCACTGGGAATTTCATCACATAAATTTTGAAAGGGGATGATTTATATACTCGGGATACAATAATTACCCCATTTTTTATATTCAATGATAACTCAACTTCAATATTTTGAGTTGGTGTTTGAAAATTTATACTAAAATTTATTAAAATGAAGGAATAAATAGAACTAGAATCAAAATTATATTTTCTATCCCTGAATATATAACCCGTTTTCCAATCAACATTTCATTTTTAGGATCCACCTCAGTAATTTTGATAGCATAAGATCACCCATGTTATTTATCCCTTAGAATTTTTTCCATCAGTTTTTTGTCAAAAACCCTTGTGTTGGGTCGGAAAAATAGCGAGGAATGATGGCAAGAGGGGGGTGAATTGCCTTTTTAAAAAATTGATTAACAATTAAAATTCAAAGTAAAGTGCAGCGGAAATAAAGAGGCAATCACACAAGAAATTGATAACGGAGTTCGGCCAAAACCCGGCCTACGTCTCCGCTCCCAACTCAACCGTTGAGAGATTCTACCGCTTGCTTTTCAATGGTTTTAGCAAGAAACCCACTAGGCTTTGAGGTAGCACTAGGACCTATTACAGCTTGCTTTTAGTGGTTAAGCAAGAACCCAATGCTTTTAATGGTTAAGCAATAACCCACTAGCCTTTTTACGGGTGAAGGCTAGCTCACCGATCTCAAGCCTTTTACAAGGTAAGGCTTGTGAACCTCTTCACACCTTAGTGGTGGTGTGAAACCCAAAAGAAGGGGAGAAGAGAAAAGGGTTGGGGTTTGTAGGCACAAACCCAATTTTAAGCTCAAAATAAATAAAACAATAAAACCCGTAATGGAGAAGCCTTGGGCGCCTTTGATTGATTGATGATGTTTGAGGGCCGCTTCCAAGCTTCTATGGAGGTGCTCTTGGATGTGGAAGTTGTTGGAGCACTTTGGGTTCCCTTGGAACAATCCGTCGGAGCTTCGCCAAAGATGTAAAAATGTGTCCGGTGGCTTGTTTTTAGTTCCGGGGCTTCCTAGGCCTTTATTTATAGGCTAGGAACCTTCAAGTATCCGTTGGAGGGCTTTGGAGCCGTTGGAAAAGGCCTCGGAGCCGTTGGGAGGCTTTTGGAGTTGACTGGTCAAAGCCAACGGCTAGTTTGACCAGTGCTACCGGCTGGCCGGTGCAGGGCCACCGGCTGGCCGGTGCCTTGACAGTGGCTGAGTCTTCTTTTCCAGGCACCACCGGTTGACCGGTACATCTCCACCGGCTGGTCGGTGCCTTGGTAGAGAGGAAGAGTCTTGATCCAGGCTCTACCGGTCGACCGGTGCAGAGCCACCGGCTGGCCGGTGGCAAGACAGTAGCAAATACTATTTGAGCTGGGTGCCACAGGTCGACCGGTGGCAGAGCCACCGGTCGACCGGTGGGAAGGCAGTAGCTTCCACTGTTTGGTCTGGGTGCCACCGGCTGGCCGGTGACAGAGCCACCGGCTGACCGGTGGACTGAATTGTAGTCCATTTCTTGTCCATCCTTGGGCCAACTTCTTGGCAACCTTGTGCCTATCATCACAAACACTTAAAACACAATATTAGAAACATAAGAGGGTGATTGTGATCATGAAAATCAAACCTCGAGGGGTTCGAGAGGTACAACAATCTCCCCCTATTTTGATGATCACAATCACCAAAACAATTAAAGTAAAAATGAAATTAAAAGGAAATGCAAAGCATGATGAAAAAGGATTCTCCCATTCTCCCCCAATCAATCAAGAAAATTCTCCCCCTTTGTGATTATCAAAATAGAATGGGGCATAAAACTTGATTGAGGGAAAAATTTGAAAAACAAGATTTTAAACCAATTGAAAATGATACTAATTGTTGGAAATTTTGAAATGAAAAATTGAATAACAGTTTGAATTGAAAGTTTTGAATCAAAAACCAATTGAAATTCGAAATTTGAAACCAAATGAAATTTTTGAAATTGAGAGTTTTGAAAAATCGACACCAACTGTTGGATATTTAAAAAAGAAAATTTAAAAGAAAATTTGAATTTCAAAGCCAAGTGTTGAGTTTGAAATGAAAACTTTGAATACACAACAAGGCTTAAATAAAATCCTAACTCCCCCTAAATAAAAACAAAGAATCACTGGGGAGTGGTTTTTGAAACCGAAACAAATTTAGGCCCGGAGAGACTTGCCAAAAGGGATTTTTCAATCCAAATTTGTTTCATGGCGGGTCTTCTCCTATAAAATTCATCGGAATAGAAAATCGATTTGGGTTGGCCGTACCGGGCGTTTTTACAATTACATTCATAAATGAGATGCCCGGATTTTTTGCAATAATTACAAAATTTAAATTCGGAGCTCCCCCTTACAAAAATAGTGGGTGCATGGGAGGAGGAAGCTCGGTTGGTATATCCTAACCCTTGGGTGGTTCTAGATATACGTTGGGAACCAAGCAAATTGTTCAAATTTTGTTCCCCTTGGGTGAACTTAGCAAGGGTCTCTCTAAGGTCCTTGATGGTTGATTCCAAAGAATCAACATTTGGAAAATTTTGGATTTTTAGGGACATCTCCTCCTTCTCTTTGAGAAGTTGTTCTTTTTCGGAGGAGAGTTTTTTGAAAGACTTTTTCAAAGCAACAAATTTTGAAGATAGTTCATGAAAACCTTTTTCTAGTTGATCTCTAGCATGTGAGAGTTCTTCATAAGATAAATGATTTAAAGAATTTGAATTTGAAGAACAAGAGGAGGAGGAATCGGAAGAAGTTACCTCATGGAATGCCATTAGGCATTTGTTACCGTTGTCGCTCGAGGAGGAGGAGGAGGATGAGGTGTCACTCCATGTGGCCTTGAGGACCTTCTTCTTTCCTTTTTCCTTGGCCCGTTTCTTGTTGAGTGGGCAATCGGGCTTGTAATGGCCCTTTTCGCCGCACCCGTAGCATTTCACCTTGGGCTCGGATTTTTCGGTGGGTTCTTGCTTTCGGTGCTTGCGGGATTTCTTCTTCTTCTTGTGCTTCTTCATGAATTTTTGCATTTGGCGGGCGAGATACTCCATTTCCGAGTCGCCGCTTGATGATGAAGTAGATGAGGAAGATGAGGATGAGGAGGAGCTTACTTCTTTTTGTACCTTGAGGGCAATGTTCTTTGGTGTCTTGATTGGTGTGCCCTCCTTTTGTGCTTGCCTCCTCATGGTGATCTCGTACGTCATTAGAGATCCAATGAGCTCCTCTACCGGCATATTTTTGACGTCCTTAGCTTCTTGGATCGCCGTCACCTTTGGTGCCCATGAGCTCGGAAGGACCCATAAGATCTTCTTGACCATTGTCTCGGCTGAAACATCATCACCAAGGGACTTTCTCCCATTGCACACGTCAGTAAATCTAGTAAACATTTCAGAAATAGATTCATTTGGGTGCATGGAAAATGACTCAAAATCCTGACGATACATGTCCAATCGAGTATCCTTTACTTTGTTGGTCCCCTCATGGGTAACCTCCAAAAGTTTCCAGATTTCATGTGCGGAGGTGCATGTGGAAACTCGATTGAACTCGTTTCGGTCAAGGCCGCAATGAAGAGCATTCATGGCTTTGCCATCAAGCTCAAAATTTCTAATGTCGGCTTGGGTCCATTTGGATTCGTCGGGGGTAGACAAAGTGTAACCTTGCATGACAATTTTAAATATGGGATATCCTATGCTTCTAAGAAAGGTAGTCATGCGGGTTTTCCAATAATTATAGTCGGTCCCATCAAAAAATGGAGCCCGACCCAAAGAGTAGCCCTCGGGGGCGAAAGAGGTAGATGCCATCAAAAAAAAAATAAAAAAGATCTTAACTTTGAAACCGGGTTAAGGAATTACTCAAAGGTCCCTCTGATACCAAATGTTGGGTCGGAAAAATAGCGAGGAATGATGGCAAGAGGGGGGTGAATTGCCTTTTTAAAAAATTGATTAACAATTAAAATTCAAAGTAAAGTGCAGCGGAAATAAAGAGGCAATCACACAAGAAATTGATAACGGAGTTCGGCCAAAACCCGGCCTACGTCTCCGCTCCCAACTCAACCGTTGAGAGATTCTACCGCTTGCTTTTCAATGGTTTTAGCAAGAAACCCACTAGGCTTTGAGGTAGCACTAGGACCTATTACAGCTTGCTTTTAGTGGTTAAGCAAGAACCCAATGCTTTTAATGGTTAAGCAATAACCCACTAGCCTTTTTACGGGTGAAGGCTAGCTCACCGATCTCAAGCCTTTTACAAGGTAAGGCTTGTGAACCTCTTCACACCTTAGTGGTGGTGTGAAACCCAAAAGAAGGGGAGAAGAGAAAAGGGTTGGGGTTTGTAGGCACAAACCCAATTTTAAGCTCAAAATAAATAAAACAATAAAACCCGTAATGGAGAAGCCTTGGGCGCCTTTGATTGATTGATGATGTTTGAGGGCCGCTTCCAAGCTTCTATGGAGGTGCTCTTGGATGTGGAAGTTGTTGGAGCACTTTGGGTTCCCTTGGAACAATCTGTCGGAGCTTCGCCAAAGATGTAAAAATGTGTCCGGTGGCTTGTTTTTAGTTCCGGGGCTTCCTAGGCCTTTATTTATAGGCTAGGAACCTTCAAGTATCCGTTGGAGGGCTTTGGAGCCGTTGGAAAAGGCCTCGGAGCCGTTGGGAGGCTTTTGGAGTTGACTGGTCAAAGCCAACGGCTAGTTTGACCAGTGCTACCGGCTGGCCGGTGCAGGGCCACCGGCTGGCCGGTGCCTTGACAGTGGCTGAGTCTTCTTTTCCAGGCACCACCGGTTGACCGGTACATCTCCACCGGCTGGTCGGTGCCTTGGTAGAGAGGAAGAGTCTTGATCCAGGCTCTACCGGTCGACCGGTGCAGAGCCACCGGCTGGCCGGTGGCAAGACAGTAGCAAATACTATTTGAGCTGGGTGCCACAGGTCGACCGGTGGCAGAGCCACCGGTCGACCGGTGGGAAGGCAGTAGCTTCCACTGTTTGGTCTGGGTGCCACCGGCTGGCCGGTGACAGAGCCACCGGCTGACCGGTGGACTGAATTGTAGTCCATTTCTTGTCCATCCTTGGGCCAACTTCTTGGCAACCTTGTGCCTATCATCACAAACACTTAAAACACAATATTAGAAACATAAGAGGGTGATTGTGATCATGAAAATCAAACCTCGAGGGGTTCGAGAGGTACAACACCTTGTCTTAGTGCATTGCTTTGCATAGTTTACTTGTTCCTTTTAGTTGAAACGTTAGACAATTGGATGATGGTTTACTGGACTATTCCATTATTCCATCACATTGGTGGGATTATATCATCAACAATCACTATCTATGTTACATTCCTTCCAACACTGAATGAATTTCCTCATCCACTTCAAGCAATTTCAAGGATTATTCTTCCAACAATTTTGATAAATGGGATGTTGGAATTTCTTTCCACTGTTAGATTTATCCATCATATATCTAGGACTGAACTAAATTTTTATCTTTTTATCCTCGTGAGAACCTTGATATTGACTGAATTCCATTTTTACTTTGAGGGAACATCGAACAATTTCCTCATAGCTGTTAAAGTCTTGAATCATCAAGTATTTTTGTATACTAAACATTAGCCCACCAAAGAAGTGGTAAAATTTATATTCAGGGGTAATGAGAAATATTAATCCATATAATTCAAGTATTTTTTAAGTTCACCCCATACACCTTGATGGATTCATTGTCTTTTTTCTTGAGGATAAGGAAGTCCCTCTCTATTTTTAGTTAGAGAGTGTGAGGAAAATATTTATCAAGGAATGTTTTGAAGAATTCCTTTCACCCTAATGATTCAATATCATCCTTAGGTTTCTTATTTTTTATCAACATCCACCACTAATTAGATTCTCTCTCTAAATGATAAAAATCCAGAATGATCTTCTCTTACTCAGAGCATTGAAGGATGGAGAAGATCTTTTCAATGAAGTTGATCTATTATTCCATGATTAAAGGATCAGAATATACATTTAAAGTAGGAGTAATTTTTTTGATAATGGTCACAATTTAAACTTTATCATTCTTAGGGAGATTTGGGAATTCCTCTTGATTCAACTTTCTATTCAAAACTAGATTCAATTGTGAATGTATTTTAACAAAGTCCATGATTACTACTCCTATCGGGTTGGACATCTCATTTGGGATATCATCACATTACCCATAAAATTGGTTGTCGACTCAGTTCCTCCTATTTATATCCATAGGATATAATAAAGGGAAAATTATGGATGAGTAGTTTTAAACTATTCAACACATAAATGGGAAACCATTAACATTAAATGGATAACTCAAAAATGAAATATATTCCTTAACCTGTGATTTTTAGTTTTTAATCTAATTTATTCATGATCTAATTCCTAATATAAAATATTATGGAAATTTTGTTCCCTTAATAATGGTTTGTAATAAGCTTCCAAATTTACCCAACCATATCCCAAAATATTTTCAAACCAAGTGTGCATCAAGGCCTATTTTCATGAACTAGGTGATGTTGGAGTCCAACTCAAGGCACCCTTTTGGGGTTATTACCCATAGGTACAACTGTTCTGGAGCCATGCCTACTTGTATTATCAATACAAGGATGTATTTTCATGGAAACCACTTAATCTATTCTTTAATAAGATATACAAATGTTTTATTATATTCAATATTATACCTAATTATTTCACTAGGGTATTCTAAATCTAATCCCCAAAATAACTAGACTCTCCTTGATACCAACTATGAAAACCCATATCTTTAATACACTTTATTTCATGATTTATTACATAATGATACACTTAATATAACACCATGAGATCACGATGCCTAGTGTATTTGGGAGATTATTCTCAGGGAATGGTTACTTAAACATGGGTAAAAAATCATTACTTATAAACTCTAAAACTTCATGAGATAACCTAGGGATATATATAAGAAAGGAATGAACTATAAAGACCAGTAAGGGAATAATCAAATAATAAATTTATTAACATAATAAATGTTTGTCAAAAAACATATCAAGGTGACATAAAAGAGGTAATAGTCATAAACATGATCATCAAATCATGATATAGGATAATAACATAACAACAACATGGGAATGTGGAAATAACATAAAACATGACATCATAAACATAGGTTCAATGATAACCACCAATAAATAATAACATATTGTGCATAGGATAACCTCCCATGTACCATAAATTGCGTCTCATGAGATATAAAAATTACTCAATAAATTGGAGGGATATATAATTTTGTCCCCACCCATCACATTCATATCATGTACATGCATATGTGTATCACATAGATCATAGAACATAAGGGTGTGTTTAATCACTTTTAATACCATGATTAAATATTTTGGGTTATATACATGTAATTAACTAATAAAATAAGGATAGGTTGACCTCGGTGAATACCCTTAAGTGGGAATAAGGATGGGTATTCACAATATAAGAGTTTGTCATGGAAATTCATAGGATAATTTTGGAAACATTATGGGGGTACATGAAGATTAATTGGAGGTATTTAAGGGAGTGAAAGGGTCTCTTAATGGAATTAATAGGGATCAGTAAAAAATATCCCAACATGAAATATTGAAAAAGAAAATGCATAACATAAAGTAAGTGAATGAATGAAGAGGATGAGAGGTTCCCATACCTTGAGAATGAGATTATAAAAGATTGGGATGAGCTTAATATGAGATTTTGGGAACCTTGGGAGATATATAGATATGGAAAGATAATGTAACTTCATGTTCCAAGAGGTTTGAGTGAATTGGGATCAGATTTTGGGTGGGTTTATATAGAAAAATAGGGGGAAGTTTATCATTAATTTCTAAACATAGGATTTGGACTTTATAATAAATTAATGAAAACCACAAACTATCCCATGGTTTACACCAAAGTTGATAGGATTTAATTATTTTATAAGTCCAAGAACAAAACACATTAATATAATACCCTTGGTGATGTGGAAGTAAGTCATGTTTATAATGAATAGATTTAAAAACATTAAAATATAATATAGGTTTTAGAGGATGCATAAATGGATTATAAAATTAATCAAATAACATTAAAAGTACATTTTTTAAAGGGGAAACAATATTTTTTCCAGGGATACTCTTTATATTATTTATTAAATCCCTTTGGGCTTTTATGGTGTCATAATACATTGCATATATTTATCCCATATTTAATTTTCACCCAAAAATTTGACTATCTCAGAAAATTATAAAAAAGATCACTATTGGATAATTTTTATGTTCCAATTTCAAAAATAATATTTAATTTAGAAAAATAATTTTCTAATTATGAGAATTTATAATTTTATATCAAAAATATCGATTCATAGAGAAATGATAGAATTTTTGATAATAATATATTCCAAACCCTTATAAAAATTAAATTTGACTTCATAAAATAATATTATCATTTATATTTAATAAAAATAATTTATTAAAATATCATTTATTTAATTTTTTTTGAATTCATCAAAAGAGTGTCTTGATTGAAACTATGTATTTCCAAAAAATATTTTTTTTTGTTTCATCATAACAAAATCATTATTTAATCATTTACAAATTATTAATTAAAATCAAAAAAATAAAACCATTATTTTATTTAAAGAAAGTAAAAAAGGTCATATTGTTATGGTATTGACACATATCCATTTATAAAATCAGTGAATTACCTAAGGATAAGGTGTGAGATGGTGAGATTTTCATGGGGTGGTTTGACATATATGGTTTTGGATGTGATCTTGATTAGATTGAACTTCTTTTATAAATGGTTTCATTCACGATTTTGTTGTTGAATATAAGCATGGGCTTGGGCAAGGGAAATTATCGATGATTCTATCTCCATAAAGGAATGATCCTACTATTTAAGGCCATCAATTATTCTGTCTGTGTCAATAAGACTTTATCATAACCCTTAATATACTAATATTAATGGTCACTATACAATGACTATATTATCAATAGTTATTATGCTTCATGGTCTTTTAAATTTGAAAATATCAACTTATAAAGGTCTAAAAAAACCAATTTAGTGAATGTGTATTCCATAAAATAATTACCCAGTAAGGCTTTTATTCATTCAAAATAGAATTTAATTAATAAAATTTCAGGTCATTACATCCATAAACCATTATATACACTCGTTATAAAACTAAAATTATCCTATGATTTTTCATACCAAACATTTTTGTAGAGAATACTCATCACTATTTACACTCAAGGGTTTTCAACTAGTTGTACCTATCCTTCATTGATTGGGGGATTCCATGTATATAACCCATACTCCTTAATCACGGGGTTAAAATACATGAAAGAAATTATTATGTTGTTTGATCTATGTGGTGTTAAAATTGATGTACATGATAGGAATGTGATAGGAGGTCCTAAAACCATATAGTCCTCTAATACATTGGGTAAAGCTTTTATCTCATGAGATGTCATTTATGGTACATGGGAGTGTTGACGATCCTTTTTCGTCACATTGTCTAAACGAATGGAAATGAAAATGACTTAGCACAAATTGATTCATCCTTTGAAGAAAACATAAAAAATCGACAAAGTCATGAACAAAGCTTCACATGCAGAAGGGTCGCGCAAGTTCCATCACTGTCGCGCAAGTCCACTTTTGCGACGCCTAATGGTCGCGCAAGTGACTTGCGCACCCTAAAGGATAACTGCCCAGGGTCTTTTCCAGCCTATAAATAGACTCTGTGGGCCCCCCCATTAGAAAAGGAATTTTTCCAGAAACTCAGATTTGAGCTCCCGGCGCCCTAGTCTCTTATCAAAGCTTCCGAAAAACTTCTAAGGTAATTTATTACCTAGAACGGAAGATCTAAAGAAGGGGAGGAAGGACTAAGTGTTGAAACTCATCAACACTTGCACGCCTGAGTGGCCAGCCCTTAAGGGAAATGGCCACACTTGCGCGCCGCCTAACTCCTTCAATAGAACTTGCGCACCACTATTCTGGAAGAACCTCATAATGATTCTAAAGGCTTTAACCAAGAGTCGCTCAAGTATTACTCTACTGGTTAACCGTCGCGCAAGTACCCATGTGTCGCACAGGTATACCTGCATGACCAGGACTTGCATGCCCACACAGTACCTGCGCGCCTGCCAGGAGTTGTGCGCCCCTGCCTTTTTGGGTGCCCTTCTTGCCCATTTCACCCCTCTTATGCCATTCCACCTCTCCTCTTCAAGATTCAGTCTTTAAGACACTCTTCAAATCCATTTATGGCATGATTTCTTGATTTGGATTCCTTATCTGAAAGGAAATCTGTGGAATATATCTCAAAACCTAGTGATTTACACATATTTATGTCACTAAAGATTGAGATTTCATTCATTAAACCTCATACTTTAAGATGAGAGAACTCATTAACCCGGGACTCCTTTTTAGGAGTAAGCCCCAGTCTCAAATATGGGCCTCCTTTTCAGGAATAAGCCCCAAGTCCTCATTAACCTAGGCCTCCTTTTTAGGAGTAAATCCTAGTCTTAATTCTCATTAATTTTGGGCATCCTCCTTAGGAGTAAGCCC
Organism: Viscum album; assembly: GCA_963277665.1. Classification (NCBI taxonomy): domain Eukaryota; kingdom Viridiplantae; phylum Streptophyta; class Magnoliopsida; order Santalales; family Viscaceae; genus Viscum; species Viscum album. The sequence continues at coordinate 152,192,654 of OY728125.1, forward strand.
CAAGTCCCCTAATCTGGGAATCATTTTCAGGAGTAAGCCCCAATCTTAAAATTCCCAAATATGGGAATCCTTTTCATGAGTAAGCCCCAACCATAATTCTCTTAACCCGGGCCTCCTTTTTAGGAATAATCCCCAGTCATAATCATTAACCTGGGCCCCCTTTTCAAGAGTAAGCCCCAATCTCAAATATGGGAATCCTCTTTAGGAGTAAGCCCCAAGTCCCTTAATTTTTCAAGTCTCTTAACCTGGGCCTCCTTTTCAGAAGTAATCCCCAGTCTTATTTTCTCTTAACCAGTCCTAATTTACCTTTGATCTGGGATTCCTTCTCAGGAGTAAAACCCAATCATAAGTCCTATTCTAATTTGGGCCTCCTTTTCATAAGTAAGCCCCAAGTTAGAGTATTCAAATCTCCATGAAGCATATATACCTTTATGGACCCTGTTCCTGGATTTCTTCCTTGAAGTAAATCCTAATCTTCATTTATCTGGGCAGTCATACATACATAAGTCCCACATTATTTCTTATGATTGCATCTTTCATGGAAAAATTGTTTGATTTTTACCAATACCTCTTGTTTCTCACACCGAGCATGACTCACATGATCTTAGAGTGTAAAATTAATTATGATATCCTTCTTTGAGCCATCAATCATAAACATCATACTCCCTTACTCGAACTACGTGGGTTCTGATTCCTTTTCTAAAAAAAGGATACGTAGGTAGCCCATCTGCGGGTTCGATCCCAACTATAAAATAATCCATGTCCTTCTGAATGACAATAAACTTCAAGTGCCCCACTGAGTGGCTTTAAAGTCAACATGGTCATCCAAATGACCAAGAGACTTCTATATAAATGTGTCGAAGGATACCATTGACCACGAATCTATAATAAATACAGATGATTCTCTATCGATGAAGAACCTCGAATACATATAAAAGAATCTCTAAATTTACTATATATTTAATCATTGATTGTCAGATCTGAAGGAAAGCTCATTTTATACTTGGTAATGTAATAAGGATTCACGAACATAACTTAAATCTATAAAGAGAGTCCCGGAGTAGACAATAATTCCCCCTCAAAAAGGTGTGATGAGTCCGACCTCCCATCCTCTCGACCAATGAAAATTACTAAGCCTCATCAGTACACAAACTAATGAGCGCCTACCTTTAGAAAGTGGGTCCAAATGGATGTGGAATCATTGGATGTTTCCGGTTCTACGAACAAACCCGTTAAAAACCGATTGGAATGTTTAAATCTCCCATCAAGGAGGTCATCCCCGAATTCCGAGGGAAACAAAAAATGGTGAACCTGACGTGAATCCTTAACCAAATTAAAATGATGTTTTACCTATTTGTTAGGCCCCTATTTAAAACTCAATGAGAGGGCCAACAAAAACAATCATTGACATATGTGCTCATCCAAAAGATGTAGTGGCTGCTCTTATCTTGATTATGTATGTTATATCAAACAAGCACTCTTTTCCAAGATCTTCTGCATTTCCAGAATGGCTGCTCTCAAGTTCACACCTGTGAATACCGCTGCTGAGAATGCCAGTACTGCTACTCCTGCTAGATCGTCGTCTTCTCTGAGGATGACATCAACTACTCAGCATCTTCAACGTTGGGTATCAAATGCGTTGGTTAAGGAGTACCATCAACATGGTACCATCCCAACTCTGGAGGCTGCCCGACAAGCCCTCCAAGTAAACAACTCACACCAGTTGTCCGAACAACGATGACCAGTGATCAAGAAATAGGCGGTGCTAACCACCGTCTCCAACTGTTTCAGGTTGTTATCCTCGAAACGCAATCACCATTCACTCCCATATTCTGGGGAGGTGAATGAGCAGGTACCTTAGGGCCTTAATTCAAAGAAGCATGAGTCATTCCTGAGGGATCCTATCAACAATCGCTGCCAGACTCGTGTGGCAGTATGCCCTCAACATGATGAGGGTGCCGACTCCGGGCGTTCGGCTCAGGTTCCTCGAACCCGAGAAGGCAAGACGAATCACCAGAGGCGAAGTCTGGTTAACAGTGAGCAGGTTCTCATCTCTTCCATCTCCGGAGAAGTCCACCAACCTAACTTGGTGGCAAGCAACGAGCAGGCACACACACCTGACCGTTTTAATTCCGCTGTCCAGCAGACTCGTCTGGCAGCATCACGCCAATCCCGCCAATCCCGCCAGGCAATTCTGGTGGAGTACTATAGGCAAGAACATACACCTGTTTATACATCATCAGCTAGTCAGCAGGCTCGTCTGACTACATATGATCGAGCTCATCAACCACATTCGGCGAAGTGCAATCAGCAGGCACATACACCTGCTAGTATTAATCAAGCCTACCAATAGTCTCTCTTGGTAGCATTCGGAGAAGTCAGTCGGAAAGATTCCGCGACAAATACGAGGCAGATTCAACTCTCTACCCCCACACTTGAGTACTTTCAGGATTCACTGATAGAAAAAGGAGGACAGGAGCATGCACATAAACCTACTCCAATCACGGAATGGACGTATATCCCCGTTCTGGTAGCTGAAGTCACCAAGCATATTCTATCTATGGTGAAAGAGCAGAAGCAAATTCTTGCTCATATCCTGGATGCCTGTCAGGATATTATAATAGCTTCAGCAGAATCTCAGGGAAAGACACATAAATCTATCCTTACCATTGGAGTGACACATCAACAGTTCACTTCGGAACAGACACACACATCAGTTCCACTCTAAGAGGGTTGTGGGGCATACTCCCCCATATCATATGGATAGCCAAGTCAGGAACATACACCTGATTGGAGTGGATATTGTCAGCCTAACCTTGCCGTCTTTCCTGATCAGGCACATACACCTGCTCAGAGAATCCACTTTCGCCAACAAGTGGTTTTCAAAGCGAGTAAGAAGGCATCTAAGAAAAAACCCACCCAGCACAGTCAGGAGATCAAGAGCCAATCTGTAACAAGGCCTTGCTCGATGCTGGAGTTCTTAAAGACCTCAGATAGTTATCTATTGGAATTAAAGATTCTACTCCCTCATTTCTCAATAGTGGGAACATTAATTCCAAAGGTCTTCAACAGACACTTCCTCATGAAGGCTTGCTTCATGACAATTCGATCGATATCAAAGTTTCATCTTCAGATGAGATCCAGATTAAGCCTCTGTGTGGTCATAAGACTAAGGAGCAAGAGATCTCATCTTTTGCTATAACCCATTATGGTGGTCCTCCCTATGATGATGAATTTCACCGCGAAAGTCATCTCCGCAGTAGTGATGCACATTGCCTGGAAAATGCTTTAGTGGACAATGTAGTGCCGATAAATCCCTCTTATCTTGAGGCACTTGAAAATGTGAAACCAGTCATGTCTGATGTTTCATCACTGTCAGGTGAAATACTTTCTCAATCAGAAGATAGACCAGGGTGTAGGTCATTCTCCGAACCACCCCTAAGTCATGAATCTTCTAGTTTAATTAGTGATTTCTCTACCAATTCTGTTGAATCCAATGAAGCAACAAGGAAGCACAAGCTCTTGTCAAAACAGGTAGAAAAATCTTGATCAAATGATAAAGAGGAAATGATGAACATGAGAAAACAACTGGTGAAAGGTGAAGTGCCAGTCTTGTTTTGGCCTCTGGATGACTCTCAGTATGACATTCTAGAAATGTCGACGGAAGATGGAATTCATGATATTCGTCTCAACATATGGAAAACTCTTTTTCAGTTGAAAAAGAAAGTATTATATTATGATAAATATGAAAATCATGTTAAGATAATAGAAGGGTTACAACGTCAGATTTATTTGGAATCTCTATCAGTTTCTCGATATTCAAAGGCTAAAAAGGAGTAGAGATCCCTTCAGCGTTCATGCCTTGGCGCACTAAGAAGATTGCGTCAGTTAATTTCCAATGCCCCATCTGGTATTCATGTCAGAGGATGGGGTGTTCATGGAGCACTACATTTCACGGTGCTCTCCAGTCAGCAAAGACCACCGAAAATGGTCTCATGCAATGTTATTACCCATGTCCGACCACAATCAATGGGCTTTGTTTGTAATCAAAAGCTTGCCCAAGAACATGCCTCAACTAGTTCCTCTCAAAATCAAGAATACAAAGAACAAGTTGTTGAATTAATCCTGCATCAAGCAAACGAGAATATTGAACATGCCTCTCATTTGGTGTAGGCACATCAGCAAGTGACAGAAGTGTCAGAAATCATCCAATGATCTTTTGAACTGGGTGATAAAAGTGGATGTCGATTGATACATCCAGCTAATTTCTGGACCAAGGTCTGCAAGATCAGGAGAGATTTTAAGAATGTCTCAGACATAGCATGTCAAGAGCCACCCCAGCTTTCCAGACTAGGGAATCTTTTAAACCAACCCTCGGAATCAACAAATAGGATTCGAGGAGTTGAGCGGGAACAATAGGAACAGCCCCAGTCCATTGGAATAGGGACTTTTTCAAATCATAAATCCCCTCCTCAGAGAAAGTCGGTCTTTTCTCGATTAGGGAAGAAGCCTCAAGAGGAATGAAGAGACAAATTATCAGGAGACTCCCTCCAAATTACGGTTTGTAAAGAAGTTCACGAGGGATCGAATCAACAAAAGGCAATGTCTCATCAAAGACATGGAAGAAGACAATATCATAAAAATGATGATAGAAGGGATGTGATGCGTTATGCATCAATCAATGTCATCAATGCTGTTGTTGCTGATCCACTAGATGGGGCTCACTCAGGGGACTCAGATGAAGAGGTTCCTACTCAAGAAGATGTACGCACCGACACAAATGAAGAAGGTGCGTGTACATGAAATCAAAGGGTTACTCAGAACCTAGGTAATCATTCAAGTAAACCACTTCCCCCTCTCCTAAAAGGATCCAACAAAGGGAGTGGAAATAATCAAGTTACATATCCTTCCTCTGGAGAAGGCCAATCGTAAAGGTTTGCACAACAGGAAGAAGAAATGAAGGAATTAAAGAGGTTGAATGCAGAACTACTTCAGGGTAGTATTCTTCTTAAGCATGCTGGAGTCAGTCAGACAAGGGAGTTTGTTGCATCTACTGAGATGGATCAAGAATATCCTCCTTTATCATCACACCCTCACAGGTCTAATCCTATGGGTCAAGTGCAACAACAATTGGAAGTGCTTCCATCGGTTGCAGTACCAACCACCACATCTGTCCAAGCTCCAGTCATTACACCTACCCAAGTCCAAGTTCAATCGGATGTTTCTAAAAAGTTAATAACTACCATTGAGCCATTAACAGCTCGGTTAAAAACTATGGAAGGGAAATGTGCACAGGTTCAACCAGAAAATAAAGTTTACCCTGAATGGGTAGATTCTATCTCTCCTCTATCTAGTTTTGGAAACCCTGTATTCCCTATTTTCACTGGATCAGGCGACCCTGAACAGCATTTGACTCATTACGTGTCTTGTTGTGATCCTATGATGGGAACTCTGGAGTATCAAGAAGCAGTAAAACTCAGATGCTTCATACTGACTTTGAAAGGACCAGCCTTTGTCTGGTATACAAGCTTGCAATCCCGGTCAATTACTAGATGGGAAGATCTCCGTCAATAATTCCTTCTTCAGTTCAGCTCAACTTTTCCAAAGACAACAGTTTTTGATCTTACAAACTGTAAGAAAATGAAGAATGAAAGGGTCTCATATTTCATTGCTCGCTGGAATGGATTAACATATTCCCTAAAATTAGCACTCCCTCAAGAAGAATTGTTGCCAATCTGTGTGGCAAATTTTCATGATGAGTTACGCATGCCGTTGATCCCTGTGAAATACACAGGAGGGTTTCAAGACCTTACTTCTATCGCTCAATAGATTGAAGATTCCCTTATACAGGCTAAGGCTAAATCTCATGTAATTCCATTAACTCTAAGAAGGAGAATGGGTAAAGCAGAGACTGCTATAGTTATGCTTAAGAAAGCACCTGTACCTGCTTCTACTTAAAAACCATCATCTTCCTGAAGGGATACACCTCCTGAGAGCCAACAACAAAGGCCATTTCATCAAGATAATCAAAGAGATCAAAGATGAAAACAATTTGAGGTTTTGAAAATCAAATTTTACTCTTTCTGAAATGAACAAGTTCCTGGTTATTTAATTTTGGCTCTGGAAAATAATTTGGTTCGATTGCCAATGCCCAAGAGGCCAAACAAGGAAGGAGATGAAGACCGTCCCAATTATTTCCCTTTTCATCAAATGTTGGGGCATCCCATCCAGGAGTGTTTTGTCTTCAAAGACCTCCTGAAAAAGATGGTCGACTCGGGACAAGTCAAACTGAAAGGTTCTTCAGCTCAGGTAGCATGTGTTACTGCTACAGTTCCAGAGGAGGAAGGCAAATGGCAAGAATTCAAAAGAAAAAATGCACAGAAGTATGATGATTGGATGGTCATAAATACAATCAATCGAACTCATGCTATTTTGCGAACACAATTAAAGAAACCGATTGTGTCTTATGCCATGAATATTGCAGAAAAACCCTCTTCATCAGAGGGAAAGTCCTCAAAGAAACGGCATGATTCAAAGAAAGAAAAAGAATCAGAAGAATATGAGTATGTGTCAATGCCTAAGTTGTCTTTGACTCTGGCAGACTTCATGCCATCTACTTCAAAGCCACGGGCACAGCCCCACCAAACGGCACAACCTAAACAGGCTAATCAGGCTGAGTCTTCATCAGACGAGGAGTTAATCTTCGGTTCTGTTAATATGATTCAATTAACGGATCCATATGCCAGTCGCAGTTTCGATTTCGATGAGAATGAATTCCCTGTATCAAACAGGGGAATCCGAGGAAGTTCCAGAGGCTCAGGATACAGGGGAAGGTGTGGATCTTTCAGAAGCCACTATTCCAATTCTACCCCTGCTAGAACTGTGTACGCAGCAGAAACTCGTGGTAGAGCCCTTCAGCGAGCTCAGCAAGAACAATCAAGTTCTTCTACCAATAGAAAATTTAGTCCTGGAATAGTTATTTTGGAAGACCGGTTGAAGGTTCCATATTCTTCCTCTCAGCAAGTAAATGGATCTAATCGGTCGAATCTTCCAAAACCAGGAATGTTTCCAACTCCTATCCCAATACAAGATGCATAAACTTCCAAAGCATCTGCTTCCAAGGTACCTGCTAAACCACATATTCTTGTTGGGAAACACAGACCTCTGGATCAAAAGTATGATTTATTGAAACACTTGGCCCAAGTACTAGCCAAGTTATCAATTCTAGATGCTCTGAATCTGTCAAAAGATCTTCGGGAAGCACTCATCGAGGCTTTGTCAAGTCCTCAGAATTTTGAAACTGAAATTGCTGCAGCTGAAGTCTATCACCTAGAGAATAATCTTGCAGAATTCCATGAAATAATATCTTTTACTGATGAAGATGAAGATGATGTTGTACATGGGCATATTAGACCTTTGTACTTATCTGGCAAGGTCAATGGCATAGACGTCCGAAGAGATTTCATTGACAATGGTTCAGGAGTCAACCTCATGCCCATTCGTACACTTCGTCGATTAAGCCTCACAGAATCTGATTTATCTCCTTCTACCATGATTTTATAAGGATATGATAAAAATGAACAAGAACCACTAGGCGAAGTTACACTCAGAACTCAGTTTGGAGATCTTGTATCTAATTTGGATTTCATGGTTGTTGATCAAGACTCAGCTTTCAACATCTTGCTTCGAAGACCCTGGCTACATCAACATGCGGTTATCCCTCATCATACCATCAATGTCTTAAATATTGTTTTGATGGTCAAGTTGGGACATTGTATGGTGATAAAGCCTCGTTCAAGACATGTGAGTATCAATACATTGAGGTGGAATTCTATCACATGAAGGGAAGGGAGAAATCCAGAACAAAGAAGATTACCAAAGTTAATGCTCCATATGGTTTGGAGAAGATTCCAGTAAATCCATTTACACATGTGATTACAGATTATGTGTTTCCTATTAGTCAAATTGACAAGATAGACCCAAATCAAAATACTCCTATGGAAAGATCCATAATGTCAATTACGACAATCGAGCCAGACAGCATGGGAGAAATTGGTAACCCACCAAGCAGTGATGAAAGCACAAATGGTGACGTCTTCGTTTCATCTGCTGAAATCCAGTAAGTCTATACTTCGCCAACTAGGCCAGAAGAAGTGATAGCGACATCGGAGGTGAACAATGATGTTGATTATCAATCCATCATCTCCTCTTTATTACCCAAAGAATACCCTTTATCATCAATCAGGTCGAAAATGGAATCTTCTTCTTCAAGATATGCAAATTTTGAAATCTCTTCTGATCATGAAAATTCTGCTTTATCATCTACTATGAAAGTAGAAACGAAAGGAATAACACATGATGAAGAAGAAGAGGAAGATCTCAGAGATGCTCCTACATCATTTGAAGAGGGTATCTCTACCACTTTGGATTAACTCAGAGAAATAAATCTGGGTACAAAAGAAGATCCACGCCCCACTTTAATCAGTGCGGACATGACTCTTGAAGAGCACGAGATGTATATTTCTTTTCTAAATAAAAATAGAGATATATTTGCTTGGAACTATAAATAAATGATCAGGCTTGATCCTGATGTTGCTACTCATTATTTGGGTTTACCAGAAGAACATAGAGAATTTAAGCAAGCCGCGAGAAGAACACACCCAAATTATGCTACCAAAATTGAAGCTGAAGTGGATAAGCTTATCAAAGCTAAATTTGTCAGAGAAGTTCAGTATCCCAAGTGGTTGGCTAATATTATCCCTGTAAAGAAGAATAACGGACAAATTAGAGTTTGCATCGATTTCAGAGATCTTAATCGGCATTGTCCTAAGGATGATTTCCCAGTTCCGATTACAGAACTTTTAATTGATGCAACATATGGCTATGAAGAAATTTCCTTCATGGATGGATATTCCGAATATAATCAGATCCGAATGACCCCAGAAGATGAGGAATCCACAGCCTTCAGATCCCCTCAGGGTGTGTTTTGCTACCGGGTAATGCCCTTTGGCTTAAAGAATGCAGGTGCAACATATCAGCGTGCCATGCATCGTATCTTCAAACCCTTCTTAGGGAAGTTTGTTGAATTCTATGTAGATGATTTGGTGGTTAAATAAAGACAATGTTCTAATCACTTGGATGATTTGGAAGTCATATTTCAGAAGCTTCGACAACACAATTTGAAGATGAACCCCTTAAAACGTACTTTTGGGGTAACCTAAGGAAACTTTCTCAGCTTTGTTGTACGCCATCATGGTATTGAAGTCAATCCTGAGAAGACCAATTCAATCCTTGGTATGTCACCTCCTCAAAATTTGAAAGAATTAAGAGGAATTCAAGGACACTTAGCCTATATTTGGCATTTCATCGCCAATTTGGTAGGAAAACGTTTACCATTCACCAAATTGATGAAGAAGGGAGTCACTTACCAGTGGACTGAAGAATGTCAAGAAGCATTCGATATTCTCAAGAAATACCTCTTGATTCCACCGGTACTCATCCCACCTGTTGAAGGAAGACCACTTATCCTCTACGTGACAGCTCTAGAGCGATCATGGGGTGCCTTTCTTTCTCAAAAGAATGACGCTGGTAATGAAAATGGCCTCTACTATCTCAGTCGGACTATGCTTGAAGCAGAAACCCGGTATTCAAGTATTGAGAAGTGCTGCCTGACATTAATATTTGCAGTTCAGAAGTTGAGACACTACCTACAACATCACGAGGTCCAATTGGTATCTCACAATAACCCGCTCAAATTCATCCTTAGTCGTCCAATGCTTACAGGACGTCTGGAAAGGTGGGTAGTTATTTTGCAGCAATTCGATATTCAGTATGTGTCTCAAAAGGCGATAAAGGGCCAAGCTCTGGCTAATTTCCTGGCTGAACACCCTTTAGTGTAAGACACATCTTCAGATATTGAACTCCCTTATGAGGAAGTCTTCTCTATTCAAGAAAGTCCTCAAGCATGGGAAATGTACTTTGATGGTGCTTCCAGAAGTCCAACAGGGAGGAAAATGGAAAATCCTAAATTCAAAAAAGTTGGCTTAGGAATTGTGCTCATTTCTCCAGAAAAGGCAGTGTTACATTATTCCTTCTTATTGTGGGAAGGTGGTACCAATAATGAAGTAGAATACCAAGATCTCATCACAGGCTTGGAATTAGCGCTTCAAGCACAAGTAAATCACTTAAAGATGAAAGTTGATTCAGACCTGGTAATTAAACAAGTCAATGAGGATTATGCTATCAGAAAATAAGAACTAATCCATTTGTATGATTACGTCAGAGATTTAATGGCGGAATTCCCTTTGAAACCTACATTTTCTTATGTCCCAAGATCACAAAATGATCAAGCTGATGCACTGGATAATATAGAAACAACTCTAGCAGATCCAAATTGGGACGAGACAACCATCAGTATTGCCCACCGTCGTGCAATTTCACCTTATGTTCGAATCAGAACAGAGGAAATTAATGAAATTAGTCCCATTCCTGAACCGTATGGTCATACTACAGGATAGATGTCACCTATCATGGAATACCTTCAAAATGGAACACTTCCACTTGATAGAGCCGAGAAAGAACAAATCCGGTGATGTGTGATCAATTTTACTCTTTATGATAGCCCATATCACCTAGAGAAAATTCTCTACAAACATGGTTTTGATGGAGTTCTCTTCAGATGCATTGATGGTGAAGAGACAATGGCTGTCATGAAAGAAGTGCATGCAGGAGTCCGTGGTGCCCACCAATCTAGACATAGACTATCTGATCAGATTCAAAGGCTTGGATACTTTTGGCCTTCAATGATACAATATTGTGTTGATTTCACAAAGAAGTGTCATTCATGCCAAGTACATGCCAACTTAATTCATCAATCTCCAGAGTTGCTTTATACAACTAAATACTCATAGCCATTTGACACATGGGGAATAGATGTGGTGGGACCTTACCCTTCGGCTACGGCCAAGAAATTTAAGTACATTCTTACTACTATTGACTTCTTTTACAAATGGGAAGAGGCAATACCTCTCAAGGAAGTCAGTTCTAAATGCGTTGTTAGCTTCATCAAGTCTAACATCATTACCAGATTTGGTGTCCCTCATACCATATTGACGGACAATGGCACCAACTTCTGTTCGTCCGAGGTGAAGAAGTTGTATCAAGAATACAACATCAAATCCAACCATTCATCTCGGTATCATGCAGTGACCAATGGCTAGATAGAAGCCTTCAACAGGACTCTGTCAAATATACTACAAAAGATGGTGGATAAAGATAAGAAGTCTTGGCCTGAAAAACTCTTTCATGCTTTATGGGCTTATCAGACTACCACCCGCACTGCAATGCGGTCAACTCCATATTCATTGGTATATGGAATAGAAACAGTCTTTCCAATTGAAGTTCAACTACCCTCACTTAGAGTTTCCATTTGTGATCAATCATCTACAGATGAACAATCTCAAAATAGATTGAATGAATTGGAACGATTAGATGAGAAAATATTGTGAACTTTGCACCACTTGGAAGTCTATCTGAATCGAATAGCATGAGATTTTAACAAAAAAGTTCTTCTTCATTCATTCACTCAGGGAGAATTGGTATTAGTTCTCAGAACTCCAATGATACCAGGAAAGAAACCTCCCAATCTTGAGCCAAAATGGGAAGGACCTTACTCAATACATAGGGTCTACTCCAATGGAGCTTATTCATTAATCTCGATGGATGGAGAACTCATCACTACTACAACAAATGCCAGATTTTTGAAGAAGTATTTTGTATAAACACAAAATATATCACCGAGGTCCAGCATGACCTTAAACTTCACCGAGGTCTAGTATGACCTTAAACTGCACCGAGGTCCAGTTTGACCTTAAACTGCAACGAGGTCCAGTATGACCTTAAACTGCACCAAGGTCCAGCATGACCTTAAACTGCACCGAGGTCCAGCATGACCCTAAACCGCACCAAGTTCCAGTATGAACTTAAATTGCACCGAGGTCCAGTATGACCTTAAACTACACCGAGGTCCAGTATGACCTTAAACTGCACCACCGTCCAACAAGACGTTAGACTACATAACCAACGGTCCATGCATATGACCCTAAACTGTAACACCTGAGACTTTTATGAGAAATATTTTGTTTTTATTTTACATAAATCATCAAAGGAATCTTTAACTACACACAACATTAGCTTGGCTTTCTTTACACGCAACCGCGGCCTTCCTCTATAGCTTGTGTCGTACGCAATACCGAGTTTCACTAAACAACGATATGCTATTAAAATATTATTAAAACTAGCTGTTATGAATAGTAATAACCACTTTTTGAAAATTTGTACACTTTATTTTTCAAAATGGAATTCATTTTTGGTTTCGGAATATCAAAATTATCCTAGGGTGAAATTTTGGTATTTTTCTGGAAACTTTCAATTTTTGATGAATAGTGAAAACACTGGGTTACTATTTAAAAACCGACTTTTTATTTAAATAATTATTTATTTTATTTAAATTTATTTTAGGTCAAAATTGATACATAATACCTATATAAGTTCAATGTAATTCATTGGAGTAATTTTATAAAAATTTTAGATATATAAAAATTTTATTGAACTTTTCACCGTCTTTTACCCACCTCCTAAGAGAATTTGAAAATTTACATAAAACTTAATTTTACCGCTTCTGTGAGTGGAATTTCAAAAATCCGAGAGACACGGTTGATGTCAGTAAGTAAAATGTGGTTCAATGAGATGAAAATAATTTTTTGTGAATAGTAACTTTTTACTTTTATTTACCACGGTTAAAAGTAAATAGGGTAATTAAGGGTAAAAATGATATTATTATTACCCTAACACATGCCCTAATTCTATTGGATAAGTGTAATTCGACCTAAAACAACCTTAGGAATAAAATATGACCATTTAGGCCCACTTGGATTAGATTAGGACATTTATTATTAATTTATTTAAAGAAGGGTTAAAATAGTTAAAATCAAAGTTTAATAACTAAAGAATTTTTAATATAGGGTTATACATAAGATCAATTCGACTATAAATATTCATTATAAATCTAAAAAGATTTCCTACATAATGGTATTTTATTTGTAATTTTTAGACTTAAAATAATTTAATTTATTTATGATACAATGATGATGCAGTAATTATATTATTAATGAAATATTGACTTAATTGATGTTATAAATACCCAAATAAATGTAATTTAAGACTTTTTATGAATTAAAATAATTTTCTATGTTAATATGACATGTTAGTATTGATTTAATTAATTTATTTCGAACTAATCATTCTGTTATAATTTTCACAAAAATCAATTACTAAATAGTGTCAAAATTTACATAAAATAGTTTTTAAAACAAATATTATATTATTTATTGTTATTTTATTCCTAAAAATCTAAGGTTCGGCCAAGATACTTATATCATGATATTTGTATCATTAATGGACCACTTGGGGGTCTCTTGGATGTATATGGTAAGTTTATTAACTATATATTATAAAAATACAAAGTGACATGGTAAATGTCAATCTAATTAACTACGAGTTAAAACTAAAAGATAAGGTTAATATAATGACCTAAACTTGTATAAATTATATTTAATGAGAGGATTTCGACCCATCCCCACCTTATTTTCTAAATATATCAATTTTGAGCTATTAAAAACCGAATTTGACTTTATAATAAAATAATAGTTTTAGTTATTCCAAAGGTGCCCCTCTCCTCCCTTATAAAAGGGCACCTCCTCCCTCTCTTCCTCACACCACTTTGAGCATTCAAGCTCGGCCAACCCCTACCTATTTCTCCTCTCCACTTCCCTAGAGACATCCTAGAGGTCCTGGTATTCTTTAAAGATCAATTTTAGTGCCCTAAAATGAAGTCTCAAAGAAGCGCTTCAAAGAAGAGGTAATGTCTGTTACCGATTCTTTCATCTTTATTTCTTCTTCCACTTCTTCTTATTTAGTTGTTTCATTATGAAGTAATAACATAAATATCACTCATATACTGATATGTTATTATAAGTATGAAACAACCCTATTTCACCATCTATCCATCCTACGAAAAATGAAATCACCGCGCGTACGTACGTACGGAATACCGTCTCCACGCCGTGGTGTAATCTATTTTCCCCCACCACCTTACTTGGATGGGTATAATGGTGTAAATAATAACTAAATATTATTATTTTAAAGTGATATTTATTCTGAAATAGTATACATACACTCTAATACAATTCCACGATCATGGGAACGATATCATCGCTCGTGCATACGTACGGAATACCGTCTCCACGATGTGATGCGACTCGCTCTACATGATCTTAATTGCACAATGATTATATAAATGAATTGAATGAATTAATATGATATATATTACACTAATAAAATTCTAGAAATGAGGTATCTATAACCTAAATAGAAGAATAAGAATTTATTCGACAAAACACGCATAAGAACAAAAAGTAATAAACACCTGAATAACAAGTAGTAATGAAATATTACTAATAAGAAGCTAAGAATATGACCACATATGATATCATAACAATAATTATGATTCTGTAATAAGTCAATAAAATTATTTAAATCATTATATAGGAGGTTCGGACACTTACGAAGCAAATTAGACCTAAGGTAAGGTAAAATCTCGCAATCTCAATTTTTATCCGAGATTGTTTATACTTCAGAATTTACTGGGGAATATTTATCATCCACATCCATGTTTCCTAAATATGTAATATTTATATCCTTATACAATATTTTATATCCAATTTTACCCTTCAGTGTGTTTTTATTAAAATATATGAAAGGAATATTTTGTCGTTTTTCGTACGAGGTACTTTTTGACTTTTCTGACAAAAGTACGAGAAGAATGTTTTTTTAACTTATACGACATGAATGGATTTTTAAAACATTATTTCCAAGAAGATTACTTTACATGTTTTCAAGTTTATTTTTAATCAAATTCTTTTAGTTTAAAATTTTATGACATGTTAAGAAAGGAAACATGTTTTTGAAGTAGAAAGGATATTTTCCTCAAGAATGGAGTTCAAGTGTTTTATCAAAATTATTTTCCATCTAAGATAATATAGGGTTATGTTTCTATCCCTATTTTACATTGATTTGATTATGTTATGATGGAATTATTTTTATGATGTCCTTTTATCTTATATGGATTATGTTATAATGTCATGATGTTTAAGATTCCCATTTTTATTACATGGGTTATGCAATGATGTATGATTTTTTTGATTTTGTGGAACACATAAGAATGGTATAATTATGAGATGGGTGAGACCTATATCTACCTCCAATGAATTGGGTAAATATTTTATATCTCATGAGATAGACATGGCTGGAACGACAGGTTAAACCGGTTCAGTGAAACAGGACTGAAACGAGGAGTGAACTCGGTTCAGAAATGGACTTTATCCACTAAGATAGTCTTGGTAATAAGTCTTGAATAATAAGAAATGATTCTCTATGATTATGTGTGTATGCCACAATGTTTCATTTTTTTAGTTATGATTATTGTGATTACATTTCACTGCCATGATTTATCCCATGTTATGTAATTATGATTTCTTTTGCAGGTTAATATTTCCAAAATGTTATGTTCTTATGAATATGATGTGATTTATTTTTATTTTGTTTAACCTTACTGATCATTTGAGCTCACCCTTTTTTGTTTTCTTTCCCCCAGGTCAGGAAGAAGGTTATTAAGTAGGATATGCCAAAAGGGACTCTAGATATGATGAAATAAATGGGAGACAATGTATATAATTTATGAACCAGTTTTTTATGTTTCCCAGTTTCTAAAGACACTATACCTATACGGTCCTTTCGTGGTTTTGTTATATGTTGTAATAAGTATGCTTCAATTTTGAAGTATTAACAATGTATGTAAAGTATGGGTCATTATAGTTGGTATCAGAGGAAAGTTATAGTCAACCTTTGGAAACTAGGATGTGAAAGCCTTAGTAAGAACCCTAAGGATAAGTCTAAGAATAGAACACAATCTTAGTGTTTTAGAAATGGCCATGAATAACCTAGGATAAGACCTTAAGTCTGAAATTTTATTCTTGATTATGTGGTTTTCCTATTATAATTAGTGTTGCTCACATTATTCTTCTTGGTTTTAGTCAATGGATGGAACCCGAAGGAACCGTGTTAATGCGGAATGTGACAAGCAATGCAATGATTGCCCCCCTGAGCAACCAAATGTTATGGGAGATGGAATGAAAAATCTTCTAGCCATTTTCACACAACTTTCTCAAGCTATGAATCATGCTGGACTTCCAAACGAGTAAAGAAAGGATCAACATTCTGTTGAATCCTTCATGAGGTAGCGTCCACCTTCATTCAGTGGGTCTACTGATCCATTAGTTTCTGAATAATGGATCAGTACTACTGAAAAGATATTTTCAGTTCTTCAATGTTTTGAACATGATAAAGTCATCCTATTAGTGTATCATTTGGAAGGATATGCTGATCAATGGTGGAATATTATTAAGAATACAAGGCAAAGAGATGAAATTGAGTCCATGGAATGGGACGAGTTCAAGAACTTATTTTTCAATAAGTACTTACCTTGTATTCTCCGAAAAAAGATGGAGAAATAGTTTCTTGAACTAAAGCAAAAGGATGATGAATCTATTGGTACCTATGAAGCAAATTTTATAAGACTTGCAAGGTACGCTTCTGGTATTATTATCCAACCTGAGAGTAAGATCAATCGATTCTTTAGTGGCTTAAAACCAAGTCTTTGAAGGGCCTTATCCATAAGGGACTTCAATAGCTATGAGGAAATTGTTCGATGTGATCTCAAAGTTGAAATAGAGATTAGAGTAACCCATCAGTCATATGGGTTTGATAAGAAGAGGAAAATGGAATTTAAAGGAAAATCAAAAGAGCACACTGAAAATAAGATGAGCTTTCCCTTATGCTCAAAGTGTGGAAAGAAACATGGAGGGAGTTGTCTTAAAGGGACAAGTAAATGTTTCAAATGTGTAAAGGAAGGTCATCGGGCATTTGAATGCTGCAATGATGGGAAGAAGATGTCTAAGGATGCAAAAAAAGGAAGGGATACACAGAATAAACCTACTACACTTCAATGTTTTAAGTGCAAGGAGATGGGGCATTATGCCAATCAATGCCCAAATCCAAGGGTTGATGTTGATGATTGACGTCAACAAACTCTTAAGGCTAAAGACAAAGGAAAGTCACATGCAATTTCTACTAGCGATGTGGAGTACGATAACGATGTGGTGAAAGGTACACTTACCATCCACTCTAAAGTAGCAAATGTTTTATTTGATTCTAGATCCACCCACTCTTTTATTTCTGAATAATTTTCTAATGGTATCACCATATTACCTCAACAATTAGATGTTGATTTAGCTGTGACAACCCCTAATGGAAAAACAGTCGCATCAAAAGTTTATAATTATTCTCTGATTGAAGTTTGTGGGAAAGTGCTTCCTGCAAATCTTGTGATCCTCCCTATAGTGGAATTTGATGTGATTCTTGGAATGGATTGGCTTTATCTATATGGATCTCATATCAATTTCCAAATAAGGGAAGTCACATTTCATATTCCAGATCAATCTATGATCGTCTATCGATTCAAGGATGAACATAACCTTCCGGTGAAAATTCCTTCCATCTTATGGGTCTTGATTCCACTAAATGAAGGTTATTTATTTCAAATGGTTGGCGAGAAACTCACTATTAAGAATATTCCCGTTTTACGGGAGTTTGATGATGTCTTTCTGAAGGAATTTCCGGGTCTTCCACCAAACCGTGAAGTTGAGTTTTCAATAGAACTCGTATCAGGTGCTTTGCCTATTTCAAATACACCTTATAGAATGACCCCAATTGATTTGTAGGAATTGAAGAAGCAACTCCAAGATAATCTTGATAAGGGATTCATACACCCTAGTGCGTCACCTTGGGGAGCACCTGTTCTATTTGTTAAGAAGAAAGATGGATCAATGAGACTCTGCATTGATTATCAAGAACTTAACAAGATCACTATCAAGAACAAATATCCTCTCCCGTGCATTGATGACTTATTTGACCAACTATGAGGAGCACAATACTTTTCCAAGATTTATCTTCATTTAGGGTATCATCAATTAAGGGTCAAAAGGGAGTATATACCAAAGACGGCTTTCCGTACAAGGTATGGACACTATGAATTTATAGTGATGCCGTTTGGTCTTACTAATACCCCTGCTATCTTCATGGATCTGATGAATAGAGTCTTCAGAGACTATCTTGATCAGTTTGTGGTAGTCTTTATAGACGATATTATTGTATATTCAAAGATCAAGGAAGAACATGAAGATCACTTGAAGACCCTGAGAAAGGAGAAGCTTTATGCCTAATTTACCAGGTGTGAATTTTGTCTTCAAAAAGTTTCATTTTTGGGTCACATAATCTCAAAAGAGGGGATATCTGTGGATCCAGCAAAAACAGAGGTTATCGAAAGATGGTCGAGACCAACAACAGTAATTGAGATTCGAAGTTTTCTTGGTTTGGCTGGATATTATCGACGTTTTGTGAAATATTTTTCACGATTATCTAATCCACTCACCAGGTTGACTCGGAAAGGAGTTAAGTTTGTTTGGAAGGAAGAATGTGAAGAGAATTTCAAGGAGTTGAAAAGAAGGTTATCCAGTGCACCTGTGCTCACACTGCCTTGTAGTGGAGAAAGGTTTGTGATCTACAGTGACGCATCCAAGAAGGGATTGGGGTGTGTTCTCATGAAAAATGATATGGTGATAGCTTATGCCTCATGAAAATTGAAAATCCATGAGAAAATTTACCCAACTCATTATTTGGAGTTAGCTGCGGTAATATTTGCATTAAAGATTTAGAGGCATTATCTTTATGGAGAAAGGTGTGACATTTATACTGATCATAAAAGTTTAAAGTATATTTTCACACAAAAGGAGTTGAATATGCGCCAAAGAAGATGGTTGGAGCTGATTAAGGATTATGACTGCTCAATTCATTACCACACTGGGAAAGAAAACAAGGTGGTAGATGCATTAAGTCGACAAGACCATGCCAGTTTATCCATGATGAGGATCACAAAAGATCCAATATTTATGGATTTACAAAGGATGGATGTTGGAATTATAATGTAAGGGGGGAAATCGTATCTTTCTCAAATGAATGTTCAACCATCCATTCATGTGAAGATTAAAGAGGCAAAAAAAGAAGATGTAGAGTTAAAAAAGAAGGTGAGAAATGTTCCTAAATTCAACCTTGATTGTGAGGGGATAATAAAGTTCAGGAATCGGGTTTGTGTTCCTACCATCTCCGAATTAAAGAAGGAGCTGCTGGATGAGGCTCATATTTCTTCATTCTCTATTCATCCGGGAAGCACGAAGATGTATAGGGATCTGAAAGAGTACTTATGGTGGGATGGCATGAAAAGAGATGTTGCTGAATATGTCTCTCGATGCTTGGTTTGTCAGCAAGTTAAAGCTGAGAGACAAAAGTCTAAGGGGATGTTACAACCATTACCCATACCTGAATGGAAATGGGAAAACATCACTATGGACTTTGTCACCGGACTTCCTAAAATATCCAAAGACAATAATGCTATCTAGGTCATAGTTGATCGTCTTACAAAGTCTGTACACTTCATTGCTATTAGAGAGGATTTCTCTCTGGATTAGATTTCCAGGATATATGTAAAGGAAGTGGTAAGATTTCATGGAGTACCACTTTATATTATATCTGATCGGGATCCGAGGTTTACCTCAAAGTTCTGGCGAAGTCTTCAGCAGACTCTGGATACAGAGTTGAGTTTCAGCACTACTTATCATTCTCAGACAGACGGTCAGTCTGAGAGAACAATTCAAACTCTAGAAGATATGTTGAGATCTTGCTCTATGGATTTCAAAGGTGGTTGGGATCAACACCTACATTTGGTGGAATTTTCTTATAATAATAGCTTTCACTCCAGTATTCAGATGGCTCCTTATGAAGATCTCTATGGAAAGAAATGTAGGACTCCAACTTGCTGGGATGAAGTTGGGGAAAGAAATCTATTAGGACCTAATCTTATTGATGAGATGGCAGAAAAGGTCAGATCTATTCAACAACACATAAGAGCAGCTCAGAGTCGACAAAAAGTTATGCTAACAACCGAAGAAAAGACTTAGAGTTTGAAGTGGGTGATAAAGTGTTCTTACGAATATCTCCCTGGCAGAGGGTCATGAGATTTGGAAAGAAGGGAAAGTTGAGCCCTAGGTATATCGATTCTTTCGAAATACTGGATCGTGTTGGGAAGGTAGCTTACCGATTGGCGCTTCCACCGAATCTCTCTCAAGTTCACGATGTGTTCCATGTATCTCTCCTGAGAAATTACATACCTGATCCTTTACATGTACTCAGCTCAAAAGTTGTACCGCTGGAGTAAGATATTTTTTATGAAGAACAGCCGATAGAGATTCTGGATCGTAGAAAAAAAGTCCTACGAAACAAGACCACTCGATTGGTAAAAGTTTTATAGAGGAACCACCAATTAGAAGAAGCTACATAGGAGCTTGAGGATATGATGAGGGAAAAGTATCCTCATCTTTTTGTTACAAAGTGACGAATTTCGAGGGCGAAATTCATTTTAAGGGGGGTAGAATGTAACACCTGAGACTTTTATGAGAAATATTTTGTTTTTATGTTATATAAATCATCAAAGTAATCTTTCACTACACACAACATTATCTTGGCTTTCTTTACACGCAACCGCAGCCTTCCTCGATAGCTTGCGTCATACGCAATACCGAGTTTCACTAAACAACGATATGCTATTAAAATATTATTAAAACTAGCCGTTATGAATAGTAATAACCACTTTTTGAAATTTTGTACACTTTATGTTTCCAAATGGACTTCATTTTTGGTTTCGGAATATCAAAATTATCCTAGGGTGAAATTTTGGTATTTTTCTGTAAACTTTCAATTTTTGATGAATAGTGAAAACACTGGGTTACTATTTAAAAACCGACTTTTCATTTAAATAATTATTTATTTTATTTAAATTTATTTTAGGTAAAAATTGATACATAATACCTATATATGTTCAATGTAATTCATTGGAGTAATTTTATAATAATTTTAGATATATAAAAATTTTATTGAACTTTTCACCGTCTTTTACCCACCTCCTAGGAGAATTTGCAAATTTATATAAAACTTAATTTTACCGCTTCTGTGAGTGGAATTTGAAAAATCTGAGAGACATGTTTGATGTTAGTAAGTAAAATGTGGTTAAATGAGATGAAAATAATTTTTGGTGAATAATAACTTTTTTCGTTTATTTACCACGGTTAAAAGTAAATAGGGTAATTAAAGGTAAAATTGATATTATTATTACCCTAAAACATGTACTAATTCTATTGGATAAGTGTAATTCGACCAAAAAAACCTTAGGAATAAAATATGACCATTTAGGCCCACTTGGATTAGATTAGGACATTTATTATTAACTTATTTAAAGAAGGGTTAAAATAGTTAAAATCAAAGTTTAATAACTAAAGAATTTTTAATATAGGTTTATACATAAGATAAATTCGACTATAAATATTAATTAGAAAGATAAAAATATTTAGGACATAATGGTAGTTTATTTGTAATGTTTAGACTTAAAATAATTTAATTTATTTATGATACAATGTTGATGCATTAATTATATTATTAATGAAATATTGACATAATTGATGTTATAAATACCCAAATAAATGTAATTTGAGACTTTTTATGAATTAAAATAATTTTATATGTTAATATGACATGTTATTATTGATTTAATTAATTTTTTTTGAACTAATAATTCTGTTATGATTTTCACAAAAATCAATTACTAAATATTGTCAAAATTGACATAAAATAGTTTTTAAAACAAATATTATATTATTTATTGTTATTTTATTCCCAAAAATCTAAGGTTCGGCCAAGATACTTATATCATGATAGGTGTATCATTAATGGACCACTTGGGGGTCTCTTGGATGTATATGGCATGTTTATTAACTATATAATATAAAAATAAAAAGTGACATGGTAAATGTCAATCTAATTAACTAAGAGTTAAATCTAAAAGATAAGGTTAATATAATGGCCTAAACTTGTATAAATTTATTGGATGAGAGGATTTAGACCCATCCCCACCTTATCTTCTAAATATATCAATTTGGAGCTATTGAAAACCGAATTTGACTTTATAATAAAATAATATTTTTTGTTATTCCAAAGGTGCCCCTCTCCTCCCTTTTAAAAGGGCACCTCCTCCCTCTCTTCCTCACACCACTTTGAGCCTTCAAGCTCGGAAAAACCCTACCAATTTCTCCTCTCCACTTCCCAAGATACATCCTAGAGGTCCTGGTATTCTTAAAAGACCAATTTTAGTGCCCTAAAAGGAAGTCTCAAAGAAGCGCTTCAAAGAAGAGGTAATGTCCGTTACCGATTCTTCCATCTTTATTTCTTCTTCCACTTCTTCTTCTTTAGTTGTTTCATTATGAAGTAATAACATAAGTATCACTCATATACGGATATATTATTATAAGTATGAAAAAACCCTATTTCACCATCTATCCATCCTACGGAAAATAAAATCACCGCGCGTGCGTACGTACGGAATACCGTCTCCACGCCGTGGTGTAATCTATTTTCCCCCACCACCTTACTTGGATGGGTATAATGGTGTAAATAATAACTAAATATGATTATTTTAAAGTGATATTGATTCTGAAATAGTATACATACACTCAAATACAATTTCACGATCATGGGAACGATATCATCGCTCGTGCGTACGTACGGAATACCGTCTCCACGATGTGATGCGACTCGTTCTACATGATATTCATTGAATAATGATTATATAAATGAATTTAATGAATGAATATGATATATATTACACTAATACCATTCTGGAAATGAGGTATCTATAACCTAAAGAGAAGAATAAGAATTTATTCGACAAAACACGCATAAGAACAAAAAGTAATAAACACCTGAATAATAAGTAGTAATGAAATATTACTAATAAGAAGCTAAGAATATGACCATATATGATATCATAACAATAATTATGATTCTGGAATATGTCAATAACATTATTTAAATCATTATACAGGAGGTTCAGACACTTACGAAGCAAATCAGACCTAAGGTAAGGGAAAATCTCGCAATCTCAATTTTTATCCGAGATTGTTTATACTTTAGAATTTACTGGGGAATATTAATCATCCACATCAATGTTTCCTCAATATGTAAAATTTATATCCTTATAAAATAGTTTATATCCAATTTTACCCTTCGGTGAGTTTTTATTAAAAGATATGAAAGAAATCTTTTTTCGTTTTTCATACGAGGTACTTTTTGACTTTTCCGACAAAAGTATGAGAAGAATATTTTTTTTAACTTATACGGCATGAATGGATTTTTAAAACATTATTTCCAAGAAGATTCCTTTACATTTTTTCAAGTTTATTTTTAATCAACTTCTTTTAGTTTAAAATTGTATGACATGTTAAGAAAGGAAACATGTTTTTGAAGTAGAAAGGATATTTTCCTCAAGAATGGAGTTCAAGTGTTTTATCAAAATTATTTTCTATATAAGATAATATAGGGGTCTATTTATATCCCTATTTTTACATTAATTTGATTATGTTATGATGGAATTATTTTTATGATGTCCTTTTATCTTATATGGATTATGTTATGATGGCATGATGTTTAAGATTCCCATTTTTATTACATGGGTTATGCAATGATGTATGATTTTTTTTGATTTTGTGGAACACATAAGAATGGTATAATTATGAGATGGGTGAGACCTATATCTCCCTATAATTCATTGGGTAAAGATTTTATATCTCATGAGATATACATGGGTGGAACGGCAGGTTAAACCGGTTCAGTGAAACAGGACTGAAACGAGGAGTGAACTCAGTTCAGAAATGGACTTTGTCCACTAAGATAGTCTTGCCAATAAGTCTTGACTAATAAGAAATGATTCTCTATGATTATGTCTGTATGCCACAAAGTTTCATGTTTTTAGTTATGATTATTTCTATTACATTTCACTGCCATGATTTATCCCATGTTATGAAATTATGATTTCTTTTGCAGGTTAAGATTTCCAAAATGTTATGTTCTTATGAATATGATGTGATTGGTTTTTATTTTGTTTACCCTTACTGAGCATTTGAGCTCACCCTTTTTTGTTTTCTTTCCCCCAGGTCAGGAAGAAGGTTATTAAGTAGGATATTCCAAAAGGGACTCTAGATATGATGAAATAAATAGGAGACAATGTAGATGATTTATGAACCAGTTGTTTATGTTTCCCAATTTCTAAAGACACTATACCTATACGGTCCTTTCATGGTTTTGTTATATGTTGTAATAAGTATGATTAAATTTTGAAGTATTAACAATGTATGTAAAGTATGGTTCGTTATATAAACTATTTTCACATACTTCCAATAAGTCGTTAAACTGTGAAAAAAGTTCCCTAATTCGTCCCACACGACATTAAACTGTGATGTCCTAACTACATGACGCTGAACTATACAGAAGTCCCATACGTCTAACAAGACATTAAACTACATCATTGGTGGTCTGGTATGACCTTAAACTGCACCACCGTCCAACAAGACGTTAAACTGAATCATCAACGGTCCCTGCATACGACCCTAAACTATTTGCACATACATCCAGCATGATGTTAAACTGCGTCCCCCTTCATCATCCTTTCTATATGATGTTAAACTATATAAAAGTCCCTTATGTCCAACATGACATTAAACTGTGGAAAAAAAAGTCACCAATACGTCCAACATGACGTTAAATGGTGTACTCTTTTGTCCTAACTGCATGACATTAAACTGCATAGTCCTCCTTTCGTCCAGCATGACATTAAACTATATCATACCCATCGTCCTAACTACATGATGCTAAACTATACAGAAAGTCCTTTGATATGTCCTACATGACATTAAACTTTACTTTGTCCCTGCTACATGACACTAAACTGTGCATCACCAATAGTCCTAACTGCAAGACTTTAAAATGCATAGTCCCTTCATATGTCCTGCATGACATTAAACTGTGCATTGTTAGGGTTGTTGCTACCTCTTGTTTCTCACACCGAGTATGACTCACGTGAGCTTAGAGAAAACCTCAACCATAACAATCTCTCTGGGCCGCTAACCATGCGTAAGTCCCAACACCATTTTTTAGGTTGTTGTCCCCAAGAACAACTTGATCACTAATTCATTCTTTAATTGAACTATGCGGACTTTGATCCTTTCCTTCCAGGCTGGGTACGTAGGCAACCTCCCAAGGTTCAAGCCCAAAACCAATCTCTTCACATCGGTTCAACTCCATCTCATACGATGTTGATTCATGAAACCTCCCCTAGAATCAATATCTTTACATTGGTTCACTTTCGTCCTTGTTATACAACGTTAAACTATACAGCACTTTTTTCTAGTATGACAATAAACTATAATATTCTTTGATACCCTCACCTGAGAGGGAACCATTTTTTACATTGATTTTTCAATCATGTTTCATTTCAAAGACTACGTGTATACATGGAAATTCCCAAACCATTTATCTTGGGTTAAACCATCATTGCACTAAATTCCCCTTTCACCCTTCACATGTACGAACCAAATTTGTACAGAGGGTATTTCTAGAACTACATGGGCTTGATTCCCATCCTTATGGGATACATAGGAATGTTCGAGTGTCCCTCGAATACAGCCCCAAATATTTTGGGCCTAACCCCAAATTCCACTTCTAGTCCCTTAGTTGAAAAGCCCCCATAAAAACACACACTGTGTATTTATTTTAATGGTCCAAGCCCTATGACCCTAAACTAAGATCTATAATCCTTTTGTCCCACACGACGTTAAACTGTAGTTCATGAACTACGTATGGCTTGATTCCCATACTTATGGGATACGCAGTGAAGTCCAACATTTCAATTCAGGACCCAGCCACAACATGATTATGGTTAGCATTGATCTGTGTATCTTTGTATACATTGGAAAATACCCATATTTATGTGTCATAATCCTAACCTTAAATATTTTCAGATCTTCATAACCCTTTTCTTGACTTCTAGTCACAAAAATGTCAAACTTATGAGAGTTCTTTTGCCTGACTATGCAGCACGTTCCCTTAGGCGGCCTTTCATAAACAGTCTCCATAACAGATTTGTCAGCCAAAAGATACTATTATTTAACTATGCAGCCAATGCCCTTAGTTGGACCTGCATAATTCAACCCCCTAACAGGTTTGTTAAATACTGGTAACTTCATTATTGGGAAGAAAGCCTCTTTTGTCCTTGTTGGTCTTAAATGACAGTATGTAGGGATCCACAAAAGTAGCCATCCTTAACATATTTGTCCCATATCCTTTTTCATGATCTGAAAGTATTCAAGTCTATGGTTTATATTCTCCTTCCCTACGTTTGGGTCAGACCTTCGTAGGAGTAATATCCATCCAGTTATTCGATATTCTTGTTTGGAAATATCTTCTCCATATTCAAGTAACTCTTTCCATACAACAAACTCTATACTTTGGAAAATTTGAATCTCCATAAACTTTCACTGGCTTTTAGCACTAGGAAAGTAAATTTCTGAGAGTTCTTTTGCCTGACTATGCAGCACGTTCCCATAGGCGGCCTTGCATAAATAGTCTACATAACAGACTTGTTAGCCAAAAGATACTATTTATTTGACTATGCAGCCAATGCCCTTAGGTGTCCCTGCATAATTCAACCCCCTAACGGGTTTGTTAAATAATGGTAACTTCATTATTGGGAACTACTTCTTCTAATGCCTTTTAGATCTTTTTCATATCATTCCTCAGATCCAAATATTCTTAAGTCATAGGTTACATTTTTTTCTCTCATACT
The DNA here is from genome assembly GCA_963277665.1 of Viscum album. Classification (NCBI taxonomy): domain Eukaryota; kingdom Viridiplantae; phylum Streptophyta; class Magnoliopsida; order Santalales; family Viscaceae; genus Viscum; species Viscum album. Next base: position 152,219,610 of record OY728125.1, read on the forward strand.
TTAGTATGGTACTATGTTTTCAGATGAGTTGTCAAGGAATTGAGTCAATTATAATTCATTCGGTCAAAGATATTATGACCTTAAATATTATCCTCTTTATGTCCGACGTGCATGACTTTAAACTACCCACAAAAGACAAGGGAACTCTGAATAAAAGTCAAGTTCCAGCTCACTAAACATACATTTTGTATGATTTAGGTGGTATTGAGAAATTAAAAGGTTCAAAGTTTTTAGGGTTATTTACATTAATCCTATTAAAAATTAAACTATGCTTACTAGGCCCATTGGCTTAAGTAAAAATATAAAGCATGTAGCAAAAGAATGCAGGTATAAATGATTGAAGATGAAAGTGTTTTTCATTGATGCACATGAGATAGAAGGACATCCACAGTCTAGAGTCTCTTCTATTTTTCAAGAATTACAAAAGGCTTCCAACATAACTCTTCATTTGATTTATGGTATCCTGAGCTTCATCAGCAACCACCTGGAATTCATTCATTCAACTGGATACAATAAGAGATGCAGTGATACCAGCTCTTCTTGGAACAATTGTAAAAGGATGTTCTTGAGTGCGGTTTGAGAAATTTTTTTTCTGATCAAACAGTGGCTCTGTTTCTGTACAAGAGACTTGGAAGATGGATAAATGGATTTGAGAATGGAGCATTGGAAGTAAAGATCCATTTAGAGAAAGTACTCTTTTGCTCTAATTCCATTTTTGCCTTCTCTCCACCAACCGGCAGCGGAAAACATTTCAGCCCATGGGTTTGCCATTTTCATATCTGCAAGGAAATGGCATAGAAGGAAAATTTGAAAGTTCACACCATTGTTGTTGATCTTAATTCACAATATAACCAAAATAGAGGAGTAGCAGTGCAGCTGCATTTCGGGAGTATAGTTCTTTGCATCTAGAACGTTGACTCCTTGAAGAGGACCATGACCACACAGAGGAAGATAGATGCTCTGTGGGAAATTAAGATGATATTTCTTCAAGTACTTAGCCAAATCTGGGAGACTGCAATCGCAAATATCATAGAAATCATGGACAATAATGTTCATCATGTCATCAATCCGCTTGCTAGCCAGTCCATCAGTCGTTCCGATCCTCTTGGGAGCCATTAAATCTGCACAAGAGTTGAATAATTAACTCTTAAGTAAGTTGATTTTTCATAAACTTTGTGGAGAAATTTGGAAAAAATGGCTAAGGAATTAAGGCGCACAAGTCTAAAACTTGGCGCGCAAGTATGGATGTGCCGCGCAAGTATTTGGCACACAAGTATCACCACACAGGTCCAGATACCTCTACAGCAGCGCGACATCAAGGAAACAACGGGAAACATAGCAACTAGCACAGAAAATGAAACTTGCTTGGCGAGAGATCGAATGTTTCAAATCCATATGCTTTGTACGAAAGTGAGGACCCCTATTTATAGAAGCGGCCATGACCCTGCACACCGTACCCTGTGTGATCAAAGGCCTTATCCCTGTGAACCAGGCCCTACGCACCCGAAACTCATTTGCGCGCTATACCCTGTGCGCCCCAATTTCCTTTTGATTTTTGATTTCCTCAGAGTCACATCCTCATTTCTTTCAGATCCAACTCTGAGGGAGGACTTTTGATGATGCTCCTTTTTCGTCACATTATCTAAACAGATGGAAAGGAAAATGACTTATCACAAATTGATTCATCCTTTGGAGAAAACATCAAAAATCTACAAAGGCATGAACAAATCTTCAAAGGCACAAGGGTCACGCAAGTTCCATCACTGTCGCGCAAGTCCACTTGAGCGACGCCTAATGGTCGTGCAAGTGACTTGCACTCCCTAAAGGATAACTACCTGGGGTCTTCTCCAGCCTATAAATAGACCCTGTGGGCCCCCCATTGGAAAATGAATTTTTCCAGAAACTTAGATTTGAGCTCCCGACGCCCTAGTCTCTTCTCAAAGCTTCCGAAACACTTCTAAGGTAATTTCTTACCTAGAAAAGAAGATCTAAAGAGGGGGAGGAAGGCCTAAGTGTTGAAACTCATCAACACTTGCACGCCTGAGTGACCAGCCCTTAAGGGAAATGGCCACACTTGCGTGCTGCCTAACTCCTTCAATAGAACTTGCGCGCCACTATTCTGGAAGAACCTCAAGATGATTCTAAAGGATTTAACCAAGAGTCGTTCAAGTATTACCCTGCTAGTTAACTGTCACGCAAGTACCCATGTGTCGCGCAGGTATACCTGTGCAACTAGGACTTGCGCGCCCACGCAGTACCTGCGCGCCTACCACGACTTGCGCGCCCCTTCCTTTTTGTGTTCCCTTCTTGCCCATTTCACCCCTCTTATGCCATTCCACCTCTCCTCTTCAAGATTCAGTCTTTAAGACACTCTTCAAAGCCATTTATGGCATGCTTTCTTGATTTTGATTCCTTATCTGAAAGGAACTCTGTGGAATATCTCTCAAAACCTAGTGATTTACATATCTTTATGTCACTAAAGATTGAGATTTCATTCATTCAACCTCATCCTTTAAGATGATAGAAATCATTAAACTGGGCCTCCTTTTCAGAAGTAAGCCCCAGTCTCAAATATGGGCCTCCTTTTCAGGAATAAGCCCCAGTCATAATTCGCAAATTTGGGCATCCTCCTTAGGAGTATGCCCCAAGTCCTCATTAACCCGAGCCTCCTTTTCAGGAGTAAATCCCAGTCTTAATTCTCATTAATTTTGGGAATCCTCCTTAGGAGTAAGCCCCAAGTCCCCTAATCTGGGCATCCTTTTCAGGAGTAAGCCCCAATCTTAAAATTCCCAAATATGGGCATCCTTTTCAGGAGTAATCCCCAACCATAATTCTCTTAACCTGGGCCTACTTTTCAGGAATAAGCCCCAGTCATAATCATTAACCTGGTTCTCCTTTTCAGGAGTAATCCTCAGTCTGAAATATGGGCATCCTCTTCAGGAGTAAGCCCCAAGTCCCTTAATTTTTCAAGTCTCTTAACCTGGGCCTCCTTTTCAGGAGTAAGCCCCAGTCTTATTTTCTCTTAACCAGTCCTAATTTACCTTTGATCTGGGATTCCTTCTCAGGAGTAAAACCCAATCATAAGTCCTCTCTTAATTTGGGCCTCCTTTTTAGAAGTAAACCCCAAGTTAGAGTATTCAAATCTCCATGAAGCATATATACCTTTATGGACCCTGTTCCTGGATTTCTTCCCTGAAGTAAATCCTAATATTAATTTATCTGGGCAGTAATACATACATAAGTCCCACATTATTTCTTATGATTGCATCTTTCATGGCACAATTGTCTGATTTTTACCAATACCTCTTGTTTCTCACACCGATCATGACTCACGTGAGCTTAGAGTGTAAAAGTAATTATGACATACTTCTTTGAGCCATCAATCATAAACATCATACTACCTTACTCAAACTACGTGGGTTCTGATTACTTTTATAAACAAAGGATACGTAGGTAGCCCATCTGCGGGTTCGATCCCAACTCTAAAATAATCCATGTCCTTCTGAATGACAATAAACTTCAAGTTCCCCACTGAGTGGCTTTAAAACCAGCATGGTCATCATAATGACCAAGAGACTTCTATATAAATGTGTCGAAGGATACCATTGACCAAGAATCTCTAATAAATACAGATGATTCTCTATCGATGAATAACCTCGAATACATATAAAAGATTCTCTAAATTTCCAACATATTTAATCATTGATTGTCAGATCTGAAGGAAATCTCATTTTATACTTGGTAATGTAATAAGGATTCATGAAAAAAACTTAAATCTATAAAGAGAGTCCCGGTGTAGACAATAATTCCCCTAAAAAAGGTGTGATGAGTCCGACCACCCATCCTCTCGACCAATGAAAATTCCTAAGCCTCATCAGTCCATAAAATAATGAGCGACTAACTTGGGAAAGTGGGTCCAAATGGTTGTGGAATCATTGGATGTTTCCGGTTCTATGAACAAACCCATTAGAAACCGATTGGAATGTTTGAATCTCCCATCAAGGAGGTCATCCCCGAATTCTGAGGGAAACAAGGAGACTATCCTGAGGACACTATGTTATGATTTCTCAGCTATTATCCTTGACTTAGTCTTATGATGTCAAGTTTTAAGTTGTTTCCACATTCTTAACTTTCCTCGATATTATTATCTTATATCATGAATCAATGATCATGTTTATGATTCTCACCCATTTTATGTCACCTTGATATGGCTCTTGACCAACATGTATTACTTCCACCATGTTAAGATTTTATTATTTTCTTACTTGGATTTATAGCTCAGTATTTTCTTATATACATCCTCAGGTTAACCTATGCATTATTAGAATATTGATGGAATATAAGGGCATGTTTTATAGTTTTTAAATAATGTTTTTCCACCCATTTTTCAAGTGAATGTGCTATATAACTAATTTCTTAAACACACTAGGCCCTATGATCTTATGGGATTGTATTATGAGTAAATTTATGTAAAAAATGCAATTAAGGTGTATTAAATATTTGTTTTTTCATATGAATAATATTAAAAATGAATAAATTATTAAAAAATATTAAAAATTAATAAATGGTAAATAATAAGTAAAAATGTAAAAATGAATAAAATTTACCGAATAAAAACATAATATATTTAAATATATTATGTTAACAAATAAAATTCTAATACGAATATTAAAAATTGAATATATTAATGAAATATAATTTGTGTGTTTTTTTCAATATAAAATTTCATTAATTTCATATATATGTGTGTGAAATTAATGTGTGTGTGTGTGTATATATATAACATAGATATATGTTAAATTAAAAATTACAAATGACATTCATATTATATGGACATTAAACGTCCATTACTTGATACTCATTGTTCAATATTTTTAATTTATATTAAATTTTAATAATAAATCATTTTATACAATATATATATCAATATGAATATATTTCTATATTAAAAATATTAATGAACAATCATGTATCAAATAATAATAAAAATTAATAAATAAAAAAATATAAAGAAATATATTAAAATGAATAAAATATAAAAAGTTTAAAAAATAGTTAATATTAATAATTAATAAATAATATTAAATGAATGAATATTAAAAATGAGTGAAATTTAATTAAAAAAATGAAAATATTGAAAAAATATTTCAAAAAATGAATAAGAGTTATTAATTTTATAAATGTAAATACATATTATATATATATATTGCATAATTAATATTTAAGAAAACATTATATATATATATAATTGAATTAATTTTGTATCAGTGAATTTATTGTATGAAATATTAAGTGTAAGTATACATATTTAGTCAATATTTTTAGTTAATAAATGATCTTTTATTTGATATATCTATCAAATTGAAAAAAACATTGATATTAAAAAATGTTATTAAATTATCTTAATATTATTTAGTAAATATTTTTAATTAATATTAGTTTTCAATTAACTTATAACTAAACATATGACATATATATTAAGTGTAAATATATATTTAGTATTATATAAATCATATTTAAGAAAATTATATATATATATATTAATATATATATATTTATGTATTAAATATGATATTTAATAATATATTATTTTTTCAAATAAGTTCACCTTCTATCAGTGCTAAAATACACGCTGATAAAGGTCACTGTTATAAGTGCAAGAAAAATTGCAGCTAAAGGTCACTATTACCAATGCTAGAAAAATAGCTAATAAAGGTAGTATTATTCTCAGTTCTTTTATTACCATTAATAAATATACCCTTTATCAGTGATTTTATTTAGTTCAATGAATACTACCCCTTTTTGAGTGCTTTTTGTTAGTGCTAATAAAGGACACCACTCAATAATCACAATTCTACAGTAATAATACATGTATATAACTATAATTATATATTATTATACATATGTACATATATAAATATATATTATAGGTAAGGAGTATTTTAAAAGAAATAAAACACTCACACACCCTAGGAAACCCATTGGGTCATGCCAAATCTTTCCCTATAGGATTGTAAATCAACAAGTTGACATTTTATTCATTACATTTTGTGGTACTATAGACTGGTGGATCAGTGCCATACATGGATTTGTTTTAATTCTAAAGGCCCAGAGTCCAACAGATGGCCATAAAGGCCAACCAATCCTAGTTGGTTGGCCCCTAATGTCTAGCCCAAAGGCCACACCCCATCAACATGGCCCCACTGAAGTCACGTGAAGAAATATTTTTTTTTTCTTTTTTCTTTTTTTATTACCACATTATCATCACCGTCAACACAAGGAACCCCCATACACCCACATCACCTTTCCCTTCATCACCATCTTGGACATGGATTTTACAAGCAAGAAAACAAAAACACACCCTAATAAACCCATTGGGTCAAACCACATACCTTACCTTAGGATTGGAAAGAACACACTGAAGCATTTATTTATTATATTTTGTGACCCTAAGGCCTAGTTCCACCAGACCGCTTTGAGTAGCTCACCTGAAAGAGATGTGCTGCCTCAAGCCCAATGAAGTTTTCATCATCATCTCTAGAAATCATCCTACAATATCTAAACCATCCTATACATCAAGAAATCACTGTAAACAGATAAATATAATTAATTCTAAAATCTAGGTAAGACCCCAATGAAATATCTCCATTCAAAGACCAATAAAAGCTGCACCAACAACTACAAAACCAAAAACTACATTAACCTACAATTACAAGTTGATCATAAATTTAATATCAATAAAGAATATGAATCCATCAAGTAATTGAAATGTTGTTTTTTAATTATTATATGGTTAATGAAGATATTATTTATTCCCACTTGAGTGATTTTGATGATCGATGAGTAGTCAAAGGTAATGGATCCGAGTCTTTATTCAAGTAATACAATACTCGTCACCCTATTTTTCTAAGGACTTATTATTCATGATTATTTCATGTTATATAATAGGTAAAATATGGAATTTTACTCCAATATTTTCCTTTAAAAGTGCAAATAGGATGTGGTGATGGATTGTGTGAAGTATTAATTACTATTATGTTCTATTTTATTATTTTATTACTATAACTTTGTGCTCATATTCTATCGAGTTTGAAATTTTTTTAATATATTTTTTTCTAATGTAAGTCTTGTTTGGTTCTATGTGCATCATTTATATGTCTCCTACTATGATTTAATTTTAAGGATAAATTCTAATTTTACAAGTATAGGTGATGACAACTCATGGTTTTTTAAAAGGAATTATTCCAACATTCTTGTAATCTATTTTCTTAGTGTTTTAATATATGAAATATTAGAATGAACCATGTTAAATATTTATTTGTATCATTTTTTATTTATTTTCCTTTACACAATTCATAATTTTTATTTTTGGTTCTTTCATATGTTTTTTATATTCGATTATATATATTAATGATTTATTTGGCTTTTAAAAACTCATAATTTTTTTATGTTTTAATATTATTTGAACTTTGTTTATTATTGGTTAAATATTTATTTTTTAATAAAAATATATTTTTAATTAATTTTTTATTGAAATATATTAATTACTATATTGAGTAAGGGTTTCAAAATGGAAATTATTTTAAGAATGTTTGTTAAAAATTTCAACCCAACATCAATCTTTTATGGAATAGATCACTAATCTATTGTTGTTTTTTCTTTTTTATATTTAAATTTTTGATATGTTATTCCATTTCATAGAATGATTTTGAAAAAATACCACACCAATTCTATTTGGGGAAATGATAGTAGGTTTTAGATGACACTTTTGGGGTTAAAATGGATAGCATGATATCAGAAAGGTAAGAGGGACTATTCTAGTTTGGGACCTTTGGTCAACTTCTCAAGGCTTATATGCCTCTTAGCCTTTGGGACATGTATTCTCAAACTTTTGGGTCATGTAAAGTCTCCCTATAACCCTAGTTAAAAATTAGGCTCACTAAGAAATTGAAATAAAAATGGAAATGGAATTGGAATATTTTTTCTTCCATGAAACATACATCTTTTCTTTAAATGAGAACTTATTGAAAATATTGGGAATTGTTTTTAAACATAAAATTTTATCCATTCATTTCATTAAATTCATTTTTTTGGTATTACAGGTTTTTCACTCACAATGTCACTTCTTAAATATATTTAATGGTAAAATATGTTTTAAAAAATTGATGATTCTTAGTTGTATTTACATTTAGATTTAAATTAATAATATCTTTCTTCATGATGTGATGTTTCATGGATATAGTTATTCTTTATAGTGGGGTTTATGAGTTGTTGGATTAGGATAGGTATGATCTTCCCACATCTAATTAGGGATCTAGTCTAAATAAGAATAATAAGATGAAGGGAAAGTAGAATATTTTCATATATTATCAAAATAGCTCATGAGATGTTAATTAAGGGTAGTCAGTTTAAAACTCTAGGATGGACAAGGATTCTACTGAGTTCAAACCTTTTGAGATACTTTTGTTAAGAGATTTTATTCTATCTAGGATCTATTTATGCTTTGTATTTTGGTGTAACATGGCTGAAAATCAGGTCAGGTTTCACAAGAGAAGTGTTGTAGGGGTTTTCACTAACATGATGAGGTGGAAGTCCCTCATATGCATATAGAGGAAGATAAATAGAATGATCCTCTTGATCATAGTGTGGAATATTTTTCAAATATTTAATAATAGGGTAACAATAACATAAAGCCTTACATGGATGGTAGTTGGGTTTATTGGGTAGAGGATAAAGATAATTCTTATAATAGGGCCTTGGATAAAAGTTAAAATCACCTGTTGGATAATGAAGGGTTCCAAACCATCCCTTACAAGAGGTCAAGAATGTATTAATATCATATTAAGCATACCATAGTTATAAAATCACAAGGACAAATATATAAATCATATTGGAAATATGAACTTAGAGAATATGATTTTTTCAGTGATATTCCCTTTTATATTTAATTTATTTTTATTTCATGTTTGAAGATTGATTTTATTGTCTGACATCATCCATTTTTTGTCTTTCCTTTTTTTTTGTTTTTAATATATTTTTCTACCCTTATAGTTCTTTATTTAAGGCTATACTTCCATTAAAAAAGGTTTCCTAGATAAAAAACTTTGAGGTCTCAACACACAATTCGAGGAGTTTGAGGTTTTTTATAAATTAGAACACGTCTACAAATTGTAATAGGATTCACAAGCTACTACATATATATAGTTTGGTAAAAAAATAAAAAATTATCATTTTTTATCTTTATTTCATTATATGTTTCAAATTATCAATAATGGTTATTGTTTATTAGACTCATTGTATCGATGTTTTTTGCTATAAAGTTTTCATATCCCCCACAAGTTTGGTTTCCCAAAATTATGAAATCAAAATTTAGTTGACATTAATTTTTATGTTCTTATTATAATAAATTCAACACTAAATAATTTTTGTAATGTTTTTAGAAATATTTTTACATAATTTTACCTTCACCTACATGAACAATTATCTTAAATTGTATTTCATTAATATTTTTCATTGATTTTTTATAGTTGAAAAAAATATGTAAAGAATAGAATAATAAATAGAATATATTTATGTTTTTATATTGATTATTGAACATGTATTTTTAACATATTTTTATTAATTTTCATCTTTTATTGAAAAAACTCGAAAACTGATTATTCCACTCATCACTTATAATGATTAGTTTGAAAAAAAAAGTTTAAGACTATTTTGTTTGAAAAGTTTCATATACCACTCATTTATTATGTCATGATGTTTGTGAAAATTAGTGCCCTTGGATTTTTTTTTCAAAAATTAATTATACCACTCATTTATTATGATATAAATTTCATAAAAATCAGTGGTGTTTTTCTATTTTTATGGAAAAAATTCTTATGCCACTATTTAATTATAATAACATGTTTATAAAAATAAGCAGTGTTTATCTATTTTGTTAAAAAACTAATTGTATGAATCATCAATCTTTGATCCTCGGAGGACGACTTAGTAGCTATTTTACATTTTTAGTTTTATTGTTCCTTTTAGTTGTATTTTTACTTTCAGTTGTACTCATACTTTCAGTTGGGCTTATATTTCGACCCCTTTTACTTTCAACACTCCTTTTTACTATATGAGTTTACTTCACAGTTGCTTGTTATTGTGTTCTCGGACCGTGTGTTTGTATAGGTTTAAAAGAAATGCCTTACCTTTTTATGGAATATGCCTTTCAGCGTTAGTTGCCATCCCCTGTCCTATAGAAGGTGGGCTTGGGGTAGTCACGACACGAGCCCTGGGGGATGGGTCGTGACAAAACCAACACTCACAATGGTAAAACCATTGAGACAGAGGAGAATGATATCAAGAAACCAACCCAAGAATAATGATCTATCAAAACATAGATTAGATCCATCAATAACATGATGATATATCATACTCTTATAAGGAGAGAAGTGAAAAAAATAGGAAAACCACTTTGAGAAGAGATCACTTATCATAGAGGAACCAAATACTTACACCAAAGGTTAGATCCAAGAATAAATGAGTCTAGAGGATAAAAACACCTCAAGGGAGACTTCCATATCCAAAACATAAAATTAGGGATGAGAAAGATAAGTGAGAAATTAAAAATATTGTATGAGGCATTTAAGTCTAAAAAATAGAAGACCACACTGTAACCCCCCATGCCCATTGAATTATCTTACTAAAAACTACTAGACCATAGTACAACAACCACATACCAAACCATGTCCACCCATGACCAACATGCCTCTGGAAACCATGGTGTATATCCACATTACCTGGGATCAGGCTACACCTAGAGTTGTACCCCATGCCTAAAGGGTGTCTAAATTAATACAACTGTCCAAATATTCCCCTAAAAACATTATGTCATAGTAGCCTCCTCTGCGCTATCTTCATGATTTAAATGGAAATGGATCTAAAACTAGTTATGAAATATCCTGTTGGTCAATGATTCAACCCACATGATAAAAACTACATCCCCTATACCACAGTGCATCTCCCAATAGAAAAACCATAATTTTTTCAGAAATATCCAAAAAAAATTTAAAATCCCAAATCAATCCCAAATAAAAAAGGGAAACAAAATAATGTAGAAAATGTACCAGATAATTAGTGATAAGATTCTACATCAACTCCACCAAAAAAATATTATTTCACCACAAATCCTATCAAGAATATTCCATATCAGAGTGATGAGGACAATGATCCCTCATTAGTTCCTCATGCTCCCATGTATCATGTGAATCAGAACCATGCTTTGATAGAACATGGACCAAATTCATTGTTCCCCACAAAGAACCTTTATCTCAAAATCAACAATCCTGATTGGATGCGCAGTCATGGATAAATGAGTCTTGATATCAATATCGTCCCATACCAGGACACAAGATGGGTGAAATTGATACTTTTGAAGCTGTTATACATGAAATATGTTGTGGATCGACATAAAATGAGGTGGAAGTGCCAACCATGTTTGTGAAAAAACACATTCCATGTGATCAGTTGAGGAATTCATATATGGTTTAAAGAAAATACAAACCAAAATGGCCCCAAAATCCTTTATAAGGGCCTACTTCCTAAATCTCAATTGCAAAATTCCCCCTTCTATTTGAATCCATGATGACTTGATGGTGTGCTCTACAAATATGATTATGGTCTGTTACCACACTAATAATTGACATTGTGCTTCGTGAGTCCAATAGATCCATGCCTGTTCGCGAAGCCCACATTTGCTTCATGAAATGTTTTCCAATATCGTGAAACCCATTTACTATAAATATAAAAGCTAATTAATACCATCTTAGGATGGTGAACTCGAACTTTAAACTTCCAAATTGGTCCCAATTAATGAAGAACTTGAGCATGAATAACCAAGCCCAAATGGATGATCTATGGTACTTGGGATTTGATAAAACCACTATTTTGTGTTCCTGAATGACTCCACCCATGGTAGGGATTAATTTTGTGAATGAATCCATCCTTATTGAAGTAATAATTACCTTAGTGAAACATGAGGCTTTGAAAATTATTAAGCCTTCATTAAGCACTCCTTTCTTGATCTAATACATCATCCTAAAGCATGGTCACCAGGTTTCATGAATCCCATTTTTTACAAATCCCATGACCTCTATGGAGAACCTATGATTAGAGAATCACCTCTACATGACGCCCTACACAATGATAATCCTATCTACTAGGCCTCTCCATGTTTCCTCTCTTCCACTAACACATCTTTGCGAAGGTTGAGTGCCCAAGGACCCCAAACCCATCCAAGATTGGTTCAGCTACACCATCAGTCCTTATGTGGCATGTGCCACCCATTCTTGTGTCCCCCTACACTTCAAGAATGGCATAAGATTCCCATTTACCTTTTTATTCTCATTATAGGTACACTAACACCTATTATTCTTAGCATATATAGGCTAATATGGACCTCATGATCAACCACTCTTCCAGACCATTAAGACTTGTAATTTCTAAAGACACCCTCTCCTAAGGGTGGATGATCTATAGTTATGTAAGCCCAAAAGTAATAAGAAAGTCCCCCACATCTATTATTGATGACGTAAAAATAAATAGAACAAAATTCCTTGGTACATAACATAAAACTATATTATCACCCTACATGAAAAATGCAGGATATCCTGTGTTCAATTGGCATGGGGCAGTCCCACACCCCTCTAATTAGGGCCAATCTCATGCGTAATTCCCACACCTTTTCAACAAGGATAGATTCCATGTGTAATCCCTACACAACTTGTATAGTATTCTTTATGTATGGCTTATAGAGAATGATATCCTCCTCACATGGAATGATATCCTCTATGGGAAGCTTCCATGTGGAAGCTCTACATTATCTCTCATTGGCGTATCTTTTGTAACCCAATTGTTGGGTCTACTGGTTGCTCTATTTTCTCACACCAAGAGAGAATAATGTGGTCTTATAGGTTAGTAGTGACAATTAAATCCATCCCTTTTGGGAATCCATCTTAGAGTAAGACCCAATCATGTATACTCCATGGTCAACTTCCTTGCATAAGCCCCAATCACATCATGTCCCCTCAATGGACAACTTCCATTCTTCAGACCCAACCAAATGTACCGATCCCATCTGTTAGATCCAACCATATTCTCTACTTACATGGGCCTCCACCTCAAGTTTAATCCTAATTCTATTCTTAACCACATGGGATTTGATTCCAAACTAATAGGGATACGTTGGAAGCCTCCCTGATGTCTAAACCCAACACTCCATCCACTCCATCCATTCTATCCAACCCATCCACTACATCCATGAAATAAAAGATATTTTACATAATTTTAATTTGAGTTTCAATGTTTTTAATCCCCCAAAATTATTATTTTAAGGGGAATTATTTCATTTTATGATTTTGTGGTTTTTAAGCTCAATTGAAAAAATAACATATTTTTAATTTTGACTATTTTAAATTACTTCTGTATGAAGGCCATAAAATATACTCTAAAAATGTAAATCATGAATTTATTTCTTTTTATGATTCTATACATACTGGGATTAATTTAATTCTTCTTGACCCAAAGCTAAATCCACCATTTGGAAGTCCAAAACCATCTCACAAGTTGGGCCTTCAAAAATATTCATAGATCTGGCGATTTTTAATGGTGGGACCATATATCTTGATTTTATGTCCTAAATGAACTTAAATTTGTATTAGATATGATAAATACATTTCTTTAGAAATGTAATGAAGGTTTCCATGCATTAATTGGCAGTTTTAAATGCCATTAATGCATGGGAAACCAGATATATAGAATATGGAGAGTCTGTCCGGGAAGATTAAATTCTCATAGTAAAATGGGAATAACTATCTATGCACATGAAAAAATACACTAAAATTTGTAGGTAATATTAAAAAGATATTTATGAATAACTTTAATGAATGATTCCACATGTGAGTCGTCCATTTAATGGGTACAACATATGGAAACTTTTGAAGGGAAAATATGGCCTATAAAAGGAGGAGAGCTCATCCTTCCCAAATAATTCTAATCCATCCCATACCATTATCTGGGGAACTAATGAGGATATATCCACCAAGGGTGGCTGTCTTAAAATCTAACCCATTTCTTATTCTTTATTTTTTAGTTTTCTTTATTTTAGTTTTATTTTCAATTGTAATTTAAATTTAAATTTTATTAAATTAATCCATGAATTTGTGTTTCTTCATCCATTCCATAATTCTTCTTCTAATTTTTTTTTATTTTAATTATAAGTATTATTACTTTTACTAGTATTAATATTAATATTAATATTACTATTATTATCATTATTATAATTATAACATTATTATATTAAAATTATTTTATCCTTTTCTTTCTCCCTCTTATTTTTTAAAAAATTCTTCATTTAATAATAATAACAATAATAATAATAATAATAATTATTATTTTCAAATTATTTATATTTTATATATTTTTTAAATTTTATTTTATTTTATTCTCTCTCTATCTCTTCTTCTCTATCTTAACATCCTCCATTCTTCAATTTTTATTTTATTTCTCTCACCAACCATTCTTTTTTTTTTGTAATTTATTATTCTTCTTCTCTTCCATCCACTCCACCAATTAATCTCTTACTCTCAGAAATGATAGACTGACCCTGAGGCTTTGGTCGGGGGAGGTGAATGTGTTCTTGGATTTTCTTTAATGTTTAATTTTATGTTTGTAGATAGAATTGAGTAGCATGCAAGGGTGAAGTGAATATCTCCAATGTGGTGACTGCTTCCAATGACATGCAACTCAATATATCTCTATTATATTATTTAATTAGTTTTCCCTATCTCTATTGGTTAGTTCTTTAGACATTGGAGTTGATATAATCAATGGATGAAATAACATCGATAGGGTCGGGTCCTTGGAAGATGGAACCTCCTAGAACGAGGAGTGTCATCAACCTTGATTAAAGAAGGAGGTATAATTAAGAGTGCTTTAACATTAAATGATATTCCACAATTTCTAAATAAAAAATATTAGTTCGAACATGAGATTTCATGTTTGTATTATCAAAAAAAAAATATAATATAATAATGATTAAACCTTAAACCAAAACCTAAAACCAAGTGATTTATCATTAAATCATTATATCTAGTTTTCATGTTAGTTTAAATTATCATTTTTCACTTCCTTATAAAATTAACCAAAAACCTAAAAACATTGTCATTTTTTCTTTAAATTAATAAAAACAACAAAAAAGATAGATTAGGTGAAATAGTTTAAGTGAGTGAACCAAACTGATGCGGGGCATGGTCAAAATTAAAATTATTTTTCTTAACGTAGCACAGTGGTTGACCAGGGTAATCTCACTTAAGTATCCTTTTAGTTAGATTCACTCAATTAGTTCTTTTCACCTAATCTATCTATTTTTGTATATTTTATTGATTTAATAAAAAAATTAAAATATTTTTGGGTTCTTAATTAATTTTATAATGACATGAAAAGTGAGAATTTAAACTAACATGAAAACTAGAAAATATAATTTAAGGAAAAAAAGAACTTAGTTTTAGGGATCAGTTTTGGGTTCAATCATTATTATCCTTCATGTGTTTGATTTCATTTTGATAATACAAGCATGGAATCTCATGTTTGGACTACTATTATTTATTTATAAATTGTGTAATATCATTGAATTACTATGCACTCTTAATTACACCTCCTCATTTAATCAAGGTTGATGACACTCCTTGGTATAGGAGGTGTCATCTTCTTAGACCCAGCTCAATTGATGCTGTTTCATCCTCTAATTATCTCAAATCCAATGTGTGAATAAATAACCAATGTATATATGGAAAATGATCAAATAAAATAATTAGGATAGATTGATTTGTATATCATTAGGGGCCATCACCATATTAGGGACATTCTCTTCACCCATGTATGCTACTCAACATATCTATATTCTTTTATTTAATCACTTTTCCCTCTCTCTCCATTGGTTAGTTCTTCACATATTGGAGTTAATATAATCAATGGATGAAACAACATCGATTTATATGGGTCCTTGAAGATAACACCTCTAAGACCAAGGACTGTCATCAACCTTGATTATATGAGGAGGTGGAATTAATAGTTCTTAGGCATTAAACGATATCCCATAATTTCTAAATAAATAATAATAGTCCAAACATGATATATCATGCTTGTATTATCAAAATTAAATGAAACACATAAAGGATAATAATGATTGAACCCAAAACTAAACCCCAAAACCAAGTGATGTCTTTCCTTAACTCATTCATTCTAGTTTTCATGTTAGTTTAAATTCTTATTTTTCATATCATTGGAAAATTAATCAAAAACCAAAAAATGTTTTAATTGTTTTCTTAAATCAATAAAAATCACAAAAAGGGATAGCTTAGGTGAAATATATTACGTGAGTGAACCAAACTGAAAGGCTCATCAAGTGAGACGACCCTAGTCAGCCATTGTGTTGTATTAGGAAACAAATATTACCTTTGACCACACCCCGCAACAAGCATATATCAATACTAGCACCTTTGTCAGGGAGACAATTAGTAGTTAACTTATCTTTTTCTATTTTCAAATTGCAGATAGATTTTCATTTTTCTTATTTAAAAAAACAAAAAAATATTTCTTTCCATGATGTATCTACACTTCTATTATTTTGAAAGGAACAATTACTCACAAGTGAAAGAACAAGAAACATACTACACTAATGAGGCCCTAAAATGAAGGGATGATGATATAATGATAATGGTCAAAAAAATAAAAAGAGTACAAGAGACATGGATCTAACCTCAGGATTTGATGAGCTTGATCGATCAACTATAGATTGACTTGAAAAAATTCAAGGTGAAGAAATAAGTGCCACTAGTATTTCCTAATTTCACTGAATACATCTAAAAAGTTATGGCCAAACTCAAGGTGGAGGAGCCCAAATACCTCCCTCCATCTGGATATAATAAAATCCAAGAGTTAATTTATATCAAAGAAGATATTAAAGCTTAACCAACTCAGGGGGATGAAAAATTATTGAACTCAAACTTATTTAATTTTATTCAAACTACTTTGAGTATTACTCTGAACTGTTTTGAATTTTCAAATTCATCCAACCCGTATTATGGCCTAGAGAAAGATGATGAAAATGAATATTCACCTATTTAGGAATACCTTGAGCTACCTAAGTACATTAAAAATTTACTGGAAGGAGTACAATAAGAGACCCCAATGGCTTTTCATGAAGAAAAAGAGACACAATATTCCTGCATTAAAAGGGAAGATATTGAAATTAATAATTCAAATTTAAAATTTTGATCTCCCTTTTATTATTATTTTCATTTATAAAATATTGAGAAATCACTGGATTTTGAGGAAGACATTTCAAAAGTAGAAACTAAGGAGGAGGAGGTTTTATACTTTATCCTACCCCCACCAAGAAAGTTGTACCACATTGCAAAGGGGAAGATCTGGTGTACTATATACCTGTAATTATCCTAAAAATAATAAGGAAATGGAATTTGGGAAATGCCAAATGTGGTGGTTCTAGTCAAAGAATCCCCAACCACCATCAGACTTTGGATAACAGTAGGTACTACCCTTTGAAAGAAGTAAAAATTAAGGGCCCACTTGGAAAATCACACCAAGATTTATCCTTTATTTGAGGGAATTAGTTGATTCATGTAAATGAAATTTCCCTACCATTTTTCATGATTTTAATTTATGAAATTCATGTGAATTGATTTTTTATTATTAGTCATGCCATGAGTGATCGTTTGAAATCATATTTTCCATTCCCAAAAGTATTTCTAGACCAAGTAATTGCTATTTATTCTTGAGCATATTTATTGAGTGATCTTGGGATATGACACTAAACAAAACTTGTATTTTAACTTTTTTAATCTATGACTACAAGAAAAAACAGTTAAAATGATTGAGGCATCTTTTGAAAATCCCTTATTCTTAAATACCACCTTTACATCAATTATTCTATATCCCATAGAGATAAGTAATGATTTTTATCGTGATGGGACATGTTTTAATCAATTCTAATCCATTCCTACCCTACTCTTAGTAATTGCATGATGTTTTAAAGTGGAATTGTGGGGGTAAAGGGAATTATGGTAAATGGGATGATTTACATTATAAGGAAGAGGTGCAGGAGTTATTATTGTGGGAATTGTAAAAGGTTATAGAATCATTCATTTTACTCAATGTTTTTCCCCTATTGAATATAAAAAAATGAAAATGAAAAGAAGAACAAAAAAATTATAAAAATGGATTATTTTTTGTGTAAACAGAAAATTACCATTACTAGACCGATGATGTTTATCACACATGGTTAAGTGGTGGATGAGAGGTTTATTCTAATCATAAATTTTTTCTAAAAAGGGTAAAAATAAAAAGGTTATTTGAAAAAGAAAAAAAATAGAGCATAAAAATAATATATATATATATATATATATATATATTCAAGAGAGGGAACAAATCATTCAAACGCTTAAACCGATCACAATATTTACTTTGGACTTTTAGGGATGTTAGCAGTTGATATTAATTGAAGGGTAGAATGTCATTAAAATTTTACTTTGAATATCACGCTTTATGATTTAATAGATAAACCTCCTCATTGAGTTTAATTTTCAACATAAAGTCCTACCAACTTTAAGCCTCAGAGACATTTTAATCTTGATTAAAATCCCTCATGATTTTATATTATTTCTATCTTTAAAAAGTGGATAAAGTACTTATTTTAAAATATTATGGATAAGGAGAATGTTATCATGATATGATCATAACTCTAATTCAATTATATCATGAGTGATGTCAGAAAATATTGAAAAAGAGAGGTAGATCATGATTCTTCGTGTTTAATAATAATGAATTGAGGTGCTTGAATTAATGAAAGGAGAAGTCCCATCATTTTTCAAAGTGGAAAATTAAAAATAAATGAATTGATTATTTAATTGAAAAATGGTAAATTTAATTGATATTTTATTTGTAATTTGAAAATTTTATTTTATATTGATAATTTTTTGATTTTATTACATTGAAATTTGAATATTGATAACATTTTCACCCTCATATTTCAATGTTGAGATTTTAAGCATGAGGATATATATAGTTTAAGTGAGGTGGAATTAAAATAAAAAATATTTTCCATAAATTTCATTTTAATTTCAATATTTTTAATCCAAAATAAGTTTTATTTTAAAATAAGTTCATATATTTTATGATTTTACTGGTATTTTAAGATTAATTGAAAAAATGGCATATTTTGAATTAAAAATATTTTAAATTATTTTTCTATTTCTGAAATAAAATATTATATAATTATAAAAATCATAAATTTATTTATTTTTAGGATTCTTTACATCCTGGGATTCATTCCATTCTTCTGGACTCAAATCTAAATCCTCGATTTAGAAACCCAAAACCACCTCATAAGTTGGGTCTTCAAAACTATTCATAAATCTAGTGATTTTTTATAGTGGGAACATATAACTTGATTGGACAAATAAAATGAACTTACATTTGTATTGGAGATGAAAAAAACATTTCTTAACAACTTTTATGAACTCTTCCACATGTTAAAGTACTGTTTTCTAGGCCATTAATGCATGGGAATCTAGAGACATGGAATCTAGAGAGTCAATCTGGGCAGATTAAATTCTAGGACTGAAGTAGATGTAAATATCTATAAACATGGAAAACTAATCTAAGATTTTGAGGAGGTACGAAAAAGACAATACTTAACAACTTTCATGAAGGATTATACATGTGGATCATCCATTTAATTGGTCAAACATGCATAATCTCTCAGATAATAGATTCTGGATACAAAAATATTCCTCATCACCTATAAAAGGTGGTGAACCCCTCCATTCAAAACCATTTTGGAAACCAAGGACGAGTTATCCACTGAGGGAGGCCGATTACTACAACATTCTCTCACATTTATTTTTCTTCTTCATTTTTTTTTATTTTTTTATTTTTTAAGTTTTTAATTGTAATTTATATTTCTAATAAATTCATGCATTTTTAACTTTGTTCCACCATTTTTTCTTCTTTTCATTCTTATTATTTAATTATAATAGTAATAAAAATAATAAAAAATATTAATATTAATATTATAATTTATTTTATTATTTTATTTTATTTTATTTCTATTCTTCTTCTTTTTTTATCATCTTAACACCACAACCTCTTACCCTAAAAAATGATGGGTTGACCAAAGGCTTGGCTCAGTAGAGGTAAGTGGAAATTCCATTCATTATGCAATTAATTTATTATGTTTATTATGTTTGTGATGGGTAAGATTAACAATTCATGGGTGTGGAAATTTTCCACCACAACACTGAACTCAAACTCATTTTATCCTTTTATTAAATATTTTCTCTCCCTTATACTAGATACAAGTTCTGCATATGATTGAGTTGATCCATTCCGTAGATGAAATGGAATATGATGGATCCAGGACTTGCAAGATGTCACACTCTCGATTGAGGTGTAACATTAACCTTAATTATAGGAGGATTTGGAATTAAGATTACAAAATAAATTGGATATTTTAGACCACTAAATAAAATAATAATAATTAATGAATGATATCTCAAAATTGAATTATAAAACTTAATTTAAACACCACCAAATAGAATGATGGAACCCACAAACCAAACCATAAAGGCCAAGTTATTTCTTAATTAATTAAATTTTATCTTTTCTTGTTAGTTTTATCTTTTATTTAATTTAAATTCCATTACTTTCCTAGATTAAATAAAAACAACCAAAAAATAAGTATTTTAGGTGTATTAGATTAAGTGAGTAAACAAATGATAAAACTCCTCAAGTGAGATGACCCTTTTCAACCTCTGTGTTGCATTAAGAAAATAATTATCTTTTTTATATGCCCTATGATAGGAGTATTTCACATATGTTCTTAAGGAAATAATTGAACTCATATGCTTCAAAGAGGGTGGTATTATAATAAAGAATATTCTAAGAACTCAATTCACCCCCCTCTTTAGTTATTAATATAGTAATTATCAAGGACAATAATTGGTATCATAGAAAGTCACTCTCAATTTCATAACTATCAAAGGTTGAAGTTTAAAGATCTATTTGAATGGATTTAATTTCTGATAACTGAGAAGTTATGTCAATGGTTAGATATTCACACTCCAGTGGTGAGAAATATGGTTTCTAGAAAGATTATATGATTATTTATTTGAAAAATCTTGGTCTAAAAGTCTATCTGAAAGCCATTAATCCCTATGAAATTCTTAAGTTAGAACCTGAAACTTGGGATGTTGTAGCTAAAGAAAATTATTATTTAAACTCCAAATATCTGAACACTATCATTTACGAGTTATGACCAGATGAGTTTAACATGATCTCTCAATGTCAGAAAATACATGAAATGTGGACCACTATAGTAGTTGCATATGAAGGCACTTAAAATGCATAAGCTCTTAGATATGTTACAACTATTCTTAAGTTTTATACTTTCAAGATGGATGAAGCAGAGAATATTACTCAGCTAAATAGAACACTCACTAATATTGTAAACAACATTTATTCTCTGGAACTCCTATCACTAAGCCTAAACATGAATTGAATGTTATCATATTATTAAGTTATAAGTGGAGTGAAATATCTTATACTATCATACAATCTATAGAAGTAAAAAATTTCAAGATAAAATATCTCACCAGGAATCTCATGAAGTATGAATCTAAAATGGAAACTAGAAGTGAAGATAAAAAAATGATCAAGAAGAAAAATTCTTTCTTGAAATTTTCTACCTAGAAAGATGACATAAATAGAAAATTCATACAAATGTCTAAAGAATATGAAGAAGAATATTTCCTAATAAAATATATATCAAATTATTAGCTTCCTCAATTTTCTCAAAATTTTAAAAATTATATAATAAGAGGCATGGTTTTAGAATATCATTCAATAATAATCATAAGCATGGTGACTACTCTAAAGAGTTTAGATTATATGAGTGAAAAAAGTTAGGACACATCAAGCCTAACTATCTGAAAATTAAAGATGATAAGAACGTAAAAAATAAATATTTCAAAAATATTAGACATAAGAAGTGTAGAAAATCTATTAAGGCCACCTGGAGTGCTTATGAATTTTCTAGTGAATTAAAGTAATTAGAATCAGAAGCTAAAGATACAAATCATAAGTCCACCATATGTTTCATAGAATATCCAGATGAGATACATTCTTATTACTCTTCTAGGCATAAACATAAATCTGAAAATGAAAATTTCTCATAAAAATAATTAAATGCGAGAAACACTATGTTGGAAATCAAAAATGAAATCCTGAAACAAAAAAAAATAAATACCTTCAAAATTATTATAATAAATTTTTTAGTGAAGAGGAAAATATGAAAAATCATATTTTATAATTAAAAATTCATATAGATAAATATATGGTGTCGAACACTAAACAAGTCAAAAAATCAAGAACCTACATAAGGTGGTTCAAAATTTCAAAGGTGTTTCTAGTGTATTTATAAAAGGGATAGATTATTTAAATAAAATTCATATTCAAAATCAAGCTAGAAAATAAAAATTAATAATTAGAAGACAAGGTGAAATCCATAAACTTTATATAAAATATTTCGTTCCTTTCTCTAAAAATAAACACCTTCCCAAGGTTAATTATTTTAATTACGGTGAAATATGACATTTTTCCAATATTTGTAATTTGAAAAATCTTCAAGTTTGTGGAATCAAAAGTGTTTTCCCTTAAAATGATTTGTTAAAACAATATGAAATGTTTCTTAGAAAACAAAAGAAGGTATGGATGCCTAGATCTTTGATAGATAACAATTTTAGACCCAAAAGAATTTGGGTACCAAATAATTCTATTGTTTTGATTTATCATTGTAGGTAACTGGTTATATAAACAATAATAAAAAATGGTTTATAGATAGTGGTGGTTCATGTAATATGAGGGGATAATACAATAAACTTCATTCTCTATCCATGATATATAGAGGATATGAAACATTTAGAGATAATGAAAAAGTAAATATAGTTCACAGTAAATCATTTGTAAATCCTCAATATATTCTCATCAAAAAGGAACTTTACATTGAAGGCTTGAAGAAAAACTTGATAAGTATCTCTAAAATTTGTGACTATTCATTTGATTTTTCTAACAATTCATACTTAGTTTTTAGAGATAAATGTCTCAAGTTTAAAGAACCCATAACATACAATGTTTACATGCTAGATCTTAACTTTTTGTGTAGATAGAATGTAAATTGTTTAAATTATGAAATTGATGAATCTTGGATTCTGAATAGAAGTCTTGAAAATTACAATGTTCATTACATGAGAAATTTTTCTTAAAGACATTTTACATTTGACTTTCCCAAACTTAAATTAGACAGAAAGAAGCTATGTGATGCATGCCAAATGGGCAAGTAACACAAGTCATCTTTCAAACCAATTAATGAAGTTTCCACATTTTGAACTCTTTATATTGTCCATATGGATATGTTACGACCAAATGGAACAATAATATTTTCTATAAAAACATTTTTATGTGTTAGTCGATGTTTTTTATGATTTACATTAGTTTACTTTTTAAGATTAAAAAGTGAAGCTTGTTCCATTTTTTTATTTCTCTATACTTGTGAAAAATGAGAAAGATGTCAATATAATCTCTTTGAAAATTTATCATGGAGGTGAGTTTGAGAATCATGAATTTAATTATTATTTATCTAACAAAGTAATTAAAAAAAATTCTCTACCCTCAAGACACTTTAAAAAATGGTGTTGTCAAAATGAGGTATGAGACTTTTCAAGGAATTTCTAAGATAATGTCATGTGAATATAACATGACCAATAATTTTTGGGATGAGGATATTAAAACCCATGTTATGTCATTAACACAGTACTAATAAGGCATATCATAAAGAAAACACCCTATTAATTGTGGAATAATAGAAAACCCATGGTAGGATACTTCAAATTATTTGGATGCATGGTTTACTTCTTGAACACCAAGTATAATATTAGAAAGTTCAATACAATGGTTGGTGAAGGTATATTCCTAGATTATTATACTACTTCCAAATATTATAGAGTTTTCAATAAAAGTTCAAGTATTATTGAAGAATTAGTTCATGTGAAGTTTTATGAATGTGATCCTTTCGGTCACAAAGTTATTGAAATCAATGATCAAAATGATTCATTTGCAATATGATACTTGAACCTATATTTAATGAAAAAAGCATGATTATTTGGAACTTGACTACATTAAACCTAATCCAATAAGGGTACACACTAGTTACCTAGAAAGTGTGTTACCTAGAATAACTATAAACCTTAAAGACCATCCTTTAGAACAATTATATGAAACCTAGATAAAGGAGTAAGAACTAGAATAAACATAGAAAATATAGTAGAATTATCTTCATTTATATCCCAATTAGAGCCTAAATCTATAGAAGAAGCCTTATCTGAGGATAGTTGGATATTAGAAATGAAATAAGATATAAATTAATTAAAAATTAAAAAGGTATGGGAACTAGTTTAAAGACCATCGTACTATCCTGTAACTGGAACAAAATGGGTTTTTTTGAAAAAAACAAGATGATACTGGTGTAATAACTAAAAATAAAGCAACATTAGTTTCTAAATGATATAAAAATAATAATGAATATATTATGAAGAAACCATTACTCTCGTATCTAGATTAGAAGATATTATAATCCTTCTAGAATATGCATCATATATGAATTTTAAATTATATCAGATAGATGTTAAATATTCATTTTTTAAAATTTTTTAATAGATAAAGTTTATGTATAATAAACTCCTAGTTTTGGAGATCATAATTTTTATAATTTCGTGTTTAAACATACCAAATCTTTCTATGGGATTCAACAAGCTTCATGAGCATGGTATGAAAGATTAAGTTATTTTATTTTTTCAAGTGGTTTTATAGTAGGAATAGAAGATCCTATATTGTTTTTAAGAAAACCTATTTCTATGATATTTTTTTGTTAAAAATATATGTAGATGATGATATTTTTGGATCAAAAAACCAAAAAATGTGTAATAAAGTTTAATAAATTATGAAAAAAGAATTTCAAATGAGTATCATGGGTGAACTGGACTATTTTTTGGGATTTCAAGTTTATAAAAAAGATTTTGGAAACATTTTAAATCAAAAAAAATACATAATTGATTTACTTACTATGTTTTTAATTGAAAATAGTAATACCTACTCAAATATTATTATTTCTAATAAAAAACTTTATTTAGATGAAACTAGAAAACTTGTAGATAATAAGTTTTATAGAGGAATCATTAACAATTTATTGTACCTTAATTTAAATAGACTAGAAATTATGTTTTTAGTATGTCTTTGTGAAAGATTTCAATCTAATCCAAAAGAATCACATTTGAATGTTGTGATAAGAATTTTAAGATATCTAAAAGGGACTATATCACTTTCTCTTCTTTTTTCAAAAAATTTGATTTTAATTTAATTTCATAATCAGATGTTGATTTCTATAGATGTATAATATATATGAAAATAACCTCAAGAACATGTCATTTTATTCTTAAATACCTAGTTTCTTGGTCAATTAAGAAGAAAAACACTATCTCACTATGAACTACTGATTTCCACATGAAGTTTTTGTACACAAGTGTTGTGGATGAAACAAGCTTTAATGGATTTTAGATTTAATATTAATTATGTTCCAATTAGATGTGATAACATGAGTGATATAACCATCTCAAAAAAACCCAATAAACCATTCGAGAATGAAGCAAATTGATTTAAGAAATCATTTCTTGAGAGATCATAGACATAAAAATGATATCTCTTAAGAATTTATTTTCATAGAAAATAAATTTGTAGACATTTTTATAAAACCTTTACATGGTGATAATTAAATTTTATTAATACAGAATTTGGTATGTTTAATTTTAAAAGATAATATATTAGAACATATTTCTCAAATATAAAGTAGACTCGTTATTTTCTTTATTTAATTTTTCCACCTTTTTTAGCACTGGTCATATCCAATAGGCCATGTCACCTACTCTTATTAACAATTATGCTACACATCACTGTGTGACCCCTAGATTGTCATGAACAAAAAATATTTTGTATCAACTCTAAGCGTGAAATGACTTATAAACCTTTGAACCCTCTTTATCTTTTCTCAAACCTCTATTACCCTAATATTATAACCCTCCAAACTTTTAAACCCTTTTCAATGGAGAAAATAAAAAGAACAGATGGTGCCTCATTTATTAGAATGAAATGTCAATAGATATCAAGGAAAGTTCTAAGTGGATGAGCAATTTATTTTTAATGGTTGGACATGATAGATATGTTGTTGAAGAATTTCATAAATCATCAAGGTTGGGAATAAATTTTTGATGATTATCAAAACATGTATGTATTCCTGAAGTAAGTGTGAGTTTGATGAATTGTAAGTCTTTAATTTTGGTGATAATGAAGACTTGGTTACCAAAATTGTTAACTAGGAAAATTTTTCAATAACCTCAGTAAAGTTATCAAAAGACATAAAAACCCCTCAAGAAGGTTATATGATCTTTAACACCTCTTTATCCACAATGTATGGATTCAACCCTCTAGAAATCATAATATAGTTGTTCGGAACAACTTTTATTGAGAAGAATAATGTAAAGAATTAGGATCCTAAAATAAAAGTTCTAACCAACTTAATCCAGTTAGGAATAACTAAAAAGATGATGAGTTTAAAAAGATTATTTTTCAATATATAACATTTATTTATTTATTAATGTTAGAAAAGTGTGTGTATCTATCATGATATACTCTGTAATATATGTGTCATATTCCAAACAGGTCTCTAAATTTATATCCTTCTAGATGAATATTAAACCTTGTTTGTCAGAAAACTGGATTTGAATTGGATGATAACAATGCAACTCCTTATCATGGGTTGATGGAGTTAAATGTGAATGTATTAAGTAAAATTGGTTTCCATTCAGACGTTTTTAAAAAAAATTGATGTTCTTTTACTCGATTATTAGAGAAGACCCTGCTTTGAATCAGGGGGAGAGTTCTCATTTATAATAAATATGAGTGATGGTAGAAGAATCATATCATAACACTGGGATTAGAGAAGTTCATGAGGATGAATAAACTCTTTAACTAAGGTGAAGATAATTGAGGATTGGCATTAAAACAAGGAAACTAATTGACTGTTAGGAGAGCACCCCTCCTGCACCTACCTTGGTACTTTTCCAAGTTCAAATAAAAATGATAGGCTAAGCTATCACTCAAATATTTTCTATCGTTCAAGAAAAGAAAATTTATGTAAGATTGAGAATGCCTCTCATGATTGAGTCTTATTCCCAATAGTTGGAAAAAATTACTGAAAGATAAATTCGAAGGAATGAATCACAAGAATCACAACATGTGGATGAAGTAACTGAAATTGCTAAAAAATAACAAATTTGGGTAGAAATAATTGAATTTCACTAGGAAAGGTTTATCCCTATTCTTCAAGAAGATGGAAATGATGAAGTACTATAAATTGATAAATAATTTATGAAATAACTTAACTGATCTACTCAATGTTATTGTCTAAAGTGAAAAATATAAAATCTCAAGTTGTTGAATCTAATTGATAAGTAAAAGTTCTTATTTATCATATGGCATCGAAATATTATGTTTAAGAAGTGAATTTTTTGGTATAATATGTGATATAAAAGTGTTAATAATAAACCTCTATAAGAACTACACTAAGTTATGATGTTCAGTTAAAGATATTGGAGTTATCCTAAGCTATCGATTTGGTGTCCATAACTATTGAGTCTCTTTAATGTGAACTCATATAAAGGGAAATGTTTCAATATATTCCTAAAAATGTTATTAATGATGTTAGAAAGACACCATATCCTCCAAAGTAGACAGTTGAATTAGTTTTTAAATCAACAAATTAAATTGATTCTATACTGAAATAGAAGCTTCCATAAGCACAAGAAAGTTCTCTTCAAGTGAAGAATGATATAAGTTTCATCATCATGAGACTAAAAATATTTTTTTCTTCATTAGAAAAAACTTTGTAGCTTTATAGAGTAAAGTGGAAATATTACATAAAGTAGTTACTAAGAAAATCAAGCCAAGATTCCTAGATGATGGTGAGGTAGAGGCTGATGCCTTTTCAAAATCGTTAGATAGGCATGTGATCTCAAAATAGAAAGAAACTATTTTTTTCATTAGTATGATAGAAAAATAGTTCAAAGTGATGAGAAATTTGATATCAAATTGTAAAATTAATGGAGACTTACCAAACATCATTTGTAATTTTTCTGAAAATGTGTGGACTAGTTTTATAGGTATTTTGGACAATTGTAAAAATGATATGGTGATGATAATTGATGTCTGTGCTGATGAAAGTTTTCAAATTCAACAAAGACTGCTACTTGGACCACAAATTTTTGACCATCACCTATCCACCACTTAGCACCTTAAGGAAATATTTGATCTATATAAGGTTTATCAATGGAAAAATATAAGGTTTTCTAAATGAATGTATTTATCCTTACCTGAACCATCCACTAAATTAACCTTTACCCATGAAAATAACATCAATTTGGTGATGGAAGAGAAAGATTCTCTCAAAATTTAGACCACACTTGTATGTTTTGCTCATGAATATCGAGCCAGTTTTAGATCATCCAAACTGAATTTGAGTGATGTTGTTGGTGTGACAGATGATGCTCCTCTATGTTTATCCTCGTTACCTAATGATCAACACTTATACTTCAAAAAATACACCTCAATTTTTTTTTTCAGACAACCCGTTGATACACTCTCCTTCAAGATCGTGGAATGGTTTCCTAGTGGATGGGCACTCTCAAAAACATTTTAATTATTCCACTTTTTGTGGAATTAAAACATTTGAATCCATTTATGTTAACATATCTTTTGAAAGAACACAATGCTTTATTTTCTAAAGCATTTATTTTTTGATAAGCCCTTATATTTTGAATGATCATAATTCTTTTCCTTTAAATAATTTTTATGATTTATTTTCAATATATTTATCTATCATTACCTTATGATATAATGTTTTAATGTTTCATTATGACTTGTATTTAATGAAAAATCAAGGTTATCTGTAATAACATTAATTGACTACTGCTATTTTTGTGCAATATAAAATCTACTCCTTATTCTACTTATTTTTAGTATCCCAAGGGGGGGGGGGGGGTGAAGAAATATAAAATAAAAAAATTCAATATTTTTTTTGTATTTCAAAAAGGGGAGAAGAAAAGAAAATATTTGAGATAAAAAAATGAAAAGGATAAGGGGAAAATAAAACTTCCTTATTTATAAAAGTTTAATATTCAGTTTATGAAAGTTTTTCATGTCCATACCATGGGTTTTGTGATCATAAAAAAGGGAGATATTTTCGGAAAGAATGTATTTTTCAAACATATCTTCGTGTTATTTTTTGATGACTCACAAAATACCTACTTTTATTCTAAAACTTTTATCTCATGTGTTTTAGATTATGTTTATCTTACGTTGTGTGTTGAAGTATTTATCTTACGATATAAAATCAATTTATCTTAAAATAATTGAATAATATATTCAGTTTATCTAAATTATAAAGTTCCATTTAAGACATTCTCTTACAAAGTTCGACTAGGTTTCTTAAGGTATATTCTCTAGCCTAAATGAGATTATAAAAGGGATTTATCTTATGAAAAATAATATTCATAGCTAGAATAAATTAGAGAAGATAAATGTTATATCATAGTAAAGATTTATATTTTATGCTAGAAAATTATCTTACATTGTATTGAAGTGGGTTTATCATATGAGGATGAGCTGCTTTCTCTTACAAAATTTATCTTATGGTGAAAATTGCTTTCAGTTGATATCTTATGAAGATCTAGTATTGAGAAACATGATGATTACATTATTAGTATCTTGATAAGTCATTTCATTCCTTTATAGGAAATAAAAATGATATCATCCATTTAAGGAATGATCAGTCTACATAAGACTTTCCATGAATAAGAAAATTTAAAGATCAAGAAGATTCTAATCATCACTAACACAAAATCAATTCCTATATTTGGAAATTTTGGCTGCAAATCCCTAATAGAACTGCTTATAAAGATCAATATATTATACTTGATTAATCGTTATATTTATCTAGCACTCAAGTTTAAAAATCATATAAAAAGATCAGATAACCAGTACCATGAAGAAATGAAGAATGATATTTGATCACTTTTTTGAATGTCATTAAAGTAAAATGATGTAGACCTATGAATAGTTAATAAAAAATTTATTCATTATGTTATTACCAGTTCTATCAGTTGAACTTAAGATTATCTAAAGTTACATCTTGAAGTTTATCATTCTCTCAGGAAGAATCTTCATCTACTGTCAGTTTCTACTTGTAGTGGTGTGTTGCAATCATTTTTCTAAATGTTTTTTTGTGTTTTCACTAATTATAAGAGCGTGGTTAAGATCATGGATAATTATTACAAAGGGATATCCTGGTTGAAATATCTTGGTCCTTTTTATCAAGTGACAGTTTCAGTTAAAATAAAAAAACTCATGAAGAAGAGTGTTGGTGGAGTGGAAAAGGGGATTTATATTCCCTAATCCACTATAAAGCTATGTGATCAATTTTATTTTGGCATATTTTTATATTTCTATCGTATATATTCTTAAGGAAATAATTTACTTCACATAATTTGAGGAGGGTTGTCTAATATTCAAGAAAATTATAAGAACTCAATTCACCCCCTCTTGATTTATTATTTCAGTCATTATATGGGAAAATAACTCCCTATTCAATTAATTGTAATATTGTAATGGGAATTTACTATTTTATATCTTTATACACCATCCTTCTAAAGATCTATACATTTTTTCTATTCAACTTCTAATATTATTTATCTTTTTATTATCTTTATATATATACCTATTCTTTTACCTCTTCTGACATGATCAATTCTATTAGATAATATATGATATTGTTATAAAAATCATTTCTCATTCATCATGGGTTATCCATTTTATGATTACTGATTTAAGTATGATTATTTAATAATTATTTTTATATGTAATACCTGATTTTGACTGTATTATGATTTGACATGGCACTAACATAGGTTTTCAAAACCATAAAAATGACATATATAAAATACTATATAATAATGAAGGAAAACTATGTAAATATATGTATATATTCAAAGGGAATAATCTAACTCTAAACAAATGAAAAATGGGAAAAAGTATTGATATTTTATAAAGATTCATATGAAAAATTTAATGTCTACAAATTAAATGTGATGAGGTAATGATAACATTGTTATAAAAATGTGTTAAGGAGTTTGAAAAGTAATATTATGATTAGTTAAATAAATTAATAATTGTAGTGATTAAAGTGATAAAACCTCAATTCTTCTTGCGAACAATAATCACCCTTTGATAATATGAACCCTCACTACATTATTTTATAAAATTATTTTTTATGAAACTTGTATCCCATTAATATAGGTTATCCATATTATTCTTACTAATCTATATATGATAATTTCATAAGATCCTTTTTATATGGAACACATGATTTTTAATGTATTATGATATTATGTTTTAGTAATATGGTGGACTCCAAGAAAAGTCTAGTTATCATGTATACATACCATAATAGGAGGCCTTTGGCTAATGTTAGAAGACTTTGTGGTTTAGTTCTGAGTAAGGGATAACATGTTTGAGACGGGGACACGTAACTAATTGGTAAGTGAGTTTGGTTAAGCCTCCTAAGTCGGTTCGATTAAGACTCCTATTATATAATCTATTTGTTGGATTAGAGTGATGACATCAGTAAATAACTTGGTTGGACACACCTATTGGAAAATGATTTACAGAGAGAGATGATTTCAGTTTCTACTAGTTTGTATATAGGAGAGGTTTTTAAGGTTATGGTCTCTCCCCGGAGGGGATCTAGTAGAAAAACTAGATATCCAATTTTTTTTACCATAATGTAATTGTAGGAAACATTTAGAAATAAGATGTCATTCTATCATATTAATAAATCTTGAAATACGCTATTTATTGGAAAGGCTTAATAGTTTGGTTCTTTCATTGGGATAATTGTTGTAGTTGATCTATAGGGTAAATCTTGATTAGTGTGATCATGTCATTAGTGTTCTTATTTTTAGAGTTGGCTGAACATAGAATAGGAGATGATTTTTTATAGAGGAATCAATCCCATATTATATACACAATTTGGTTGATGTGGAGTATGGATGTATGAAAACATTTTCTCTAATTGGATGTATATGATAATAGAAGTTATTGTTTCTTCAATATAAATAGCACTTTTGAAGCATCACTGGAAATAATAGGAGATAGAGTAGTTTATGGAGGTGGTTCGTGGGAACCTTGAGAAAATTATTAAGGGATAGGTTGAAAATCCATCTTATGTTTTAGAAGTATATGAGTCTGAATAAAGAAATAATCATACACCCGCTACGAGATATAGAGGAACATTATTTTGATTGAATGAAGGAGTTGGATACATATATGGATCATTGTTTGGTGAGGAATGATGAGGAAAACATAGTCATATATTCTAGAGGAGGAGTTATAATTTCATATTTCTATACTAAGACTATTATAAGCTCAACTTAAAAATATTTGGTCATGGGAGATGGAATTAGAAGTATCTTTAAAAGAGTGTAAATGCCTACTTTCTTTGGAGAAGATCCATTTGGATGGATAATCAAGGAAAATATATAATTATTAATTAATCATATACTAGAGGATACAAATATTCCATCAATAGAGATTTTTATGGATTATAAAATGCTATATTGATTAATGTCATTCCATTATACTGTTTTAGGACTCAAGTGGAAGAAATTGAAATCAGAACTAGTGGAGAGTTATGGGAAGGTGATGGAGGGAGATTTTATATGATATTTAAAACCCTTCAAATAGATAGTGAGGGTTAAATAACACATTAGTGAGTTCAAACTAGTATCCCTGTAGATAATAGAATTTTCAAAAATATGGTTCATGAGTTTTTTTTATAGAATTCTTGTTACCTAAAATAGATAATTGAGTCTCTATGCATGAAACTACATATAGGAATAAGATTATTACACTAGCTAGGAAGGTTGAAATGGTGTTATATGGAGATGAATTATTTAGAGGGAGTATAGAAAGGCCATATTTCTTCCTGGAGGCACATAGAACTAGACCTAGGTTACTCATTGTTCCACCTAGCTAGCCGATATTTAAAGGAAATAGAAAAGAAGAGTAAAAATGAAGGTAGGAGGAATCTACAAGAGGAGTGGAATTAAATCTATTAGCTACAAGAGAGGGAGGATAATAAGTAGAATTTGTTATGTTCTCAGTGTGGGAAACCATACAACCCCAGGTATCATTTTAAGAATGTGAATTTGTGACTACTAACATGGGAAGTTAAGGACCTAACAGGAGTGGAGGTGGTGGTGGAGCCAGGGGAGGTGTACACAGAACTAATTAAGGTGGAGGAGAAAGTGGAATTTAGAATCATAGGGTATGGGAATGTTGATTTGGGTTTATTCATTGGCTATGTTTTAGGAGTGCATATATAAATCTTAGCAGATAGTGGTGCTAGACATAATTTTTTTTCTAAATAATTGACTGAACTAGAAAATTTATAGGATAGTGTTACCTAGAAATTTAGAATAAGGTTGGTTTATGGATGATTGTAACTATTTAAAGGTGTTTGTAGAAGAGTATAAATGAACTTGGAAAAAATTACAATTACAATTTTGGCCTTTGTGTTTGACATAGGGGTACTGTTGGCGCCAAAATATTGCACGAAAGGAAGGGACGAAAAAGAAGGCCGGTTCGCTGCCTCACGAAGCACCGATGCGAAGCACCCCGAGCATCGCGGTTTCGTGAAGCTCTGGAGGCGGTAACTCTCCGCGAATGCCTATGAAGTTCACGAGCCTGCCACGAAGCTCCAGAGGCGGTAAATCTCCGCGACCGAGTTTGACGTTCGCGAGCCCGCCACGAAGCTCGGGAGGTGGTAACTCTCCGCGTAGAAAGTTTGACATTCGCGAGCGCGCCGCGAAGCACCTGAGGTGGCGCGCGAGTTATGCTTCATGGTGCCCCTTGCCTATAAATACTGGACTCCCCCTGAGTCCTGAGGATGGACAATCTGACCTTTTGGCTTCTCCTCTCCCGAATCGCGAAGAACCCTTTTCCCCCGGGAATCATGAGCTCCGCGAGGTACTTCTACTTCACGTGACTCCTTCGATTTGTCTCGTTTTGAGCCCCTCTTCCCATAGGGATGCCCTTCACGAAGCTCAAGGTCATTCGCGAAGGAAGGGGATTCCCAAGGGAACCCGGGCAGTCGCGAAGCATTCATAATTCGCGAAACTCCCAACCTGTACTAGTGATCCCTATGCTAAGGCAGGATCGCTACACATCGCAAAGCACACTGCTTCCCAGCACCCCGCTTCGCAAGGCACCTATTCTTCACGAGGCAGTGCTCTGCGAATACTGTTCCACTTTGCGAAGCACCCTCCACTCACACCTATGCCCTATGCTACGGCTAAGGCACTCCGCTTTGCGAAGCACACTCCTTGGTTGACAATTCCTCTTCTCGTGCGACCCTCCAGGTTTGCACGATGTGATTTCAATGTCCCACGAACAATAATACTTGTAGCGTTGCTTCGCCTAATGCTTCTTCACATAGGCACGCTAATGGATATTGCTTCTTCTCATAGCCACGCTAACGCGGACCCCTCGATGGTTCACTTTACAACCCCCTTGACCATGGACTTAATGGTACCTTTCCTCCCCCAAGGAGAAAAGGGTACCAGTTATGTAAGTCCTAGGGGTGTGGAGTGAACCCACTTCGTCCGAGCTGCAGGACGGTAAACTGCCGAGCACCACGTCCTCAACACATGACGTTAAACTGTGACCCGACCTCGTGCCTCTCACGAAGGGTCCCCCCAGCTCGAACATTTTTTACGCCACTCGTCTCCACAGGAGTGGAATCACCCATCCACAAGGGATGATATCATCCTTATTGGAGTGGCGTATGTTCTCAGGAGAAGGGCGACCTTAGTCCCCCAACGGATGGCTTCACCCCTGCATCTCCATACTTCCCCACTACCAAGGTCAGTGGAGGGCGTGATAGGGAACGAGTCACCTCCCATCATTGGTCCCAAATCCCTCTTTCACTGCGCTTTGTCGCACTCCGGGCCTCCATCCTGGAGTAAGTCCCAGCACCATGGGCCGCCTAATGCGTAAGCCCCTCTTCACTTCACACGGACGCACCCTTCGCGGTGTGATCGTCAGGCCCTTGCTGTCTCTTGTTTCTCACACCGAGCATGACTCACGTGGGCATAGAGTTGTCATTGGCCATGACAATACTTCGTCCAGCATGGCGTTAAAATGCATACCTTCGTCTAGCATGACGTTAAACTACATACCTTCATCCAGCATGATGTTAAACTGCATACCTTCATCCAGCATGACGTTAAACTGCATGCCATCATCCAACATGACGTTAAACTACACACCCATTTGAACTACGAGGTCTTTTATCCATGTCAAGGTATGGTACGTAAGAAGCCTCCATGAGGTTCAAGCCCACCCATCATTCAATTCACGTCGAGTTCTACCTGCGTCCAGCACGACGTTAAACTGTATTCCAATCCGACGGTAAGATGTTGTCACAACCCGAACTACGAGGGCTTTGATCCATGTCAAGGCATGGTACATAGGAAGCCTCCCAGAGGTTCAAGCCCATCTCCCATCGGACCAAGGTCCCTCATTTACATCGGTTCGCCGACACCCACCGCTATTTTGAACTACGGGGACTTTGATCCATGTCAAGGCATGGTACATAGGAAGCCTCCACAAGGTTCAAGCCCACCGCCCATCGTTTATTCACGTCAGGGTTCACTACTGTCCCGCATGACGTTAAACTGTATTCTATCAATCCTTTGAACTACGAGGACTTTGATCCATGTTAAGGCATGGTACGTAGGAAACCTTCCCAAGGTTCAAGCCCAACACTAGGGGACCCCCGGGTCTACTTTCACGTTGGTTCACCGATGAAACCCTTTGAACTATGAGGTCTTTGATCCATGTCACGACATGGTACGTAGGAAGCCTACCCGAGGTTCAAGCCCACCACCCGTCAGACCAAGGTCCACCTTCACATCGGTTCGCCGATGAAGCCCCTCTAAACTACGTGGTCTTTGATCCATGTCACGACATGGTATATAGAAATCCTCCACGAGGTCCAAGCCCACCACCACTAAGACCCTCCTGGTCCTCCCCATTCACGTCAGTTCGCTGATGATGCCCATCGGACCAAGGTCCACCCTCATGCCGGTTCACCGGCACCATCCTGAACTACGCGGACTTTGATTCCCTGCCATGGGGATACGTAGGAAGCCCCTTCAAGGCTCAACCCCAACTTCAACGTTGCCCTTGCGATGGTCCCTTGCCATTCCCCCCTCCACTTCATTCGTCTATCCATAATCCACACTGATTCTTTCCCAGACCGTCATATCCCGGTGATACCATGTGGGTACGCTCCTCTTCACAGCCGCCCATGGGATGGTCCCAGTATCGGCACCCCTTCAAGGGAAATCCCTCAACCCGATCCATTCTAGATAATGCTCTAATCGGGCTGATCCATCTCCGCTGGACGTTAAACTCGCAGCGTACCCTGTGTTAAACACAGTAAGCTGAGGAAAACCTTAGATATGTGTCTATGGCATATAATTCCCCGCGCTCGATGTGGGATGCCTTGGGCTTCCACGCCCTCGAGAAGCCCTATGACCATGGATAATAGACAGACATGTCGGTTCCCCAGCATCCAGACACGCTACTGATGTCTCAACGTGACTACTCCCCCGACTGAAGGTTGCTGCCCTGACCAGACCCTTTGGAATGTCCCGACAGAAGCAGTGTAATTAACCGGTGTCCATGGAAACATGGCACTGAGAATAGTTTCACGAACAACGTATTAAATCTATGAGGGAGACCCGGACTAGGTGACAAGTTCTGAGGAGGAATCCACAGAAGGAAGAACCAATATCCCATCATCCCGTTTCGATCAAGGAGAAGACGTCCCTAAATAAGGAGTGAATGCCGCCCGCCTTTAGAAAACGGGAATGCGGGGAAACAACGCAGCGTGTCCTCCTCCGCGGACGGACGGATGCGCGCGCCCCAACGAAAGCGTCGGAAATAGAAATGGTGAACCCGACGTGAAATTCTTCTCCTCAATGTGGAGATTAGTAGCGTTCGAGACACCAGTAGATTGACGTGTCACCGGATCCAGATATCCGACGCCTGGTCCTGCCAAGCAAATAGCGGGCCTGTCGTGAAACTCACTGGAAGTGGGGGTAGTATAACGTGGGGTACTCCGTTCTACAGCGTGTTGGCATGGATCCTTCTTACAGACGCGGAGAATGGAAGGACGCTGGGGCACTAGTTGTCAATCCTTTTCCTCGCAGTGCTGATGAGTTAATCCCTTCGTTTCTCAGGAACCAGGTTGTTGTTGTAGAGACACGATCACTGCCTGCTCGCCTACGCAGGGGCAGGGGAAACACCACCACAGCCACCCCGCATGGCGCCGCTACCACCACGACGGCCGCCACATCGCAGAATATGGGGTGCCCACATCCCCTTTCCCCATCAGAGGTCATCCAGTGCAGGGTGATCAACAACCTCCTACGCAGGTACGAGGAGGAAGGGGTCATCCCAACTCGGGATATGGCCCGCCTGGACCTGGAGGCATCTAGGCCTCGCCGCCAACGCCGCCCTAACAGGCCGCGCAGGGAGCCCCTGCTCCCCACCCCAATCTTCAACCGTTTCAGGAGCTTGTCCCCGGAATGCCTTGATGACTCCTCGCCTTACGCTGATGAGGCGGGCGCCATCCGGCTCGGCCCGCTCAGGGTCCCGACCCAAGGGCTCCAGGCAAGGGCTCCCGTTCGGCCATGTCAGCGCCGCCGTCTGACTTCGCAGGAAGAGCAGGTAGGCCATGCCCCTGCACCACCTGCGCCAGCTCGTCTGACCCGACGTTAGCGCCGGGCCCGGGTTGAGGACGCTCACCCAGATGCGTCGACGTCAACAGCTACAGTGGCCCGAGCCACTGCCGACATGCATCATGGAGTCCCTACATACACTGAATAGGGGCACTCTTTCACCAAACCAAGATCGACGCCCCAACCGCCCCACGGGCAGGCTGGGTTGACTCTCCGGGTTGCAGGCCTGAGTGGTGATCACCGCGAACTAACCCGCGGTGGTGTCCACCCGTACGAAGGCCCTACCTATACCATTACTCCATAGAGCGTGGGACTTCCCCGCTCCGAAGCTCGTCATGGAGGAATGCCTCGTGGTACCCCCATCCCAAAGGAAGACCTGCCCAGCGGCAGTGACGCTCGGTGCGAAAACCTTTCCCGCACCCACTATATAGGGTATGGAGTCCATCCTCCTGCCCCCGACCGCCGATATGAAGGCACTGTCCATCCGGTCCTTCTCCAATGTGGGGGCCCTCCCTACGTCCTCTCTGCAACGGGCGAAGGTCCTCATCGCCCCAGCAACTCGAGGAGTGATGGTCAGCCTCGCTCCGCCCACATCGACCATGGAGGTCCTCCCCATGCTCCTGACGATTCCAACAGAGGCTCCACCCACCTGGGTGCTGTCCATGGAGGTCCTCCCCATGTACCCTTCGATATTTTCCTTGGTGCCCCTCGCACCTCGGCTATCTCGAGTAGGTTCCCTCTCCTCCACGGTGCCAGCGCCGCCCCGAGGCTACCTATTAGGGATCAACCCTGTCCCGAAGATCCACCCCGGGGCAGGAGAGTGGGTCGTCGCCGCCACAAGAAGAGTCCTGGGAAGGCCCGGGTGGAGATCAAACCGGCCCATTTCTCGAATTCTGAAGCGGAATGCGACTCAGCGATGGAACCTTCTCCCCGCTCCTCCGTATCAAGGACTGGGGAAGGAACCAGGCACGTTAGCCTCATTCTCCCAGAATGCGAGGTCCACCAGATTCCCATCTCCCTCCGCAGGTACATCCAGGAGGAAGAAATCGTGGAAATTCCGCAGGTCTCGACCGTGCAATCACCACCATTGTCACCAGAAGCACCCTCTACCTCTACCAGAGATCAAAAAGAGGTATTTTGGGGGCCAACGGTGGTAGAGCGACGACATGACCTATCACCGGAAGCCGCGACTCCTGTGCCGGAAGCTGTGGCTATCAGCCCATCGTATCGTGACATCATGGCCAGGTCACCTCACTCTTCAGAGGATGGCCCTGAATTCGGCGGCTAGTCTGCTCATTCGCCATATTCTCCACCACCGAGTTTACTATCCCAGAGGTCCGCCTCGGTACCGCTACCGATCCCTCATCCTCCCCCGGTTGACGAGTGGGGTAATACAGGGCCAGACCCCGAGTCCGAACCCAGGAGCTTCTAGAGCATTCTCACAGCGGATTACATCCCGGAGAAGTTCTGGCTGACAACGGCGCTGAACTTTCGCGCACCAGAGTCCCTTACTCCTGAAGAAGTGGTGTGCTTTTGTCGAACCCTATGGGCGACACACTTCTGCCTTCGTTACGAGTGGGTGGTGTACCCTAGAAGTCGAGAGAACTTCGAAGAAATCGGCATGCAATGCCGCCTGATCGATTTGGCCGCACTCCTTGTGGCCCAGCACCCTAAGTCGCCAGGCCGTCAGAGCGCCCTTTAACGCAAATGTGTTCAGAGTTTCAAAGTACTCCGCAGAGTCGTCCGGGAAGCTACCCCCCATGTACAAGTCCGTGGTTGGGGACACTATGCCGCTCTCCTCTTTAACCCCATCCGACGGAAGCCCAATTCGTTATGCGACATTGAGGAAATGCCCTCGAGAGGGGTCGCGGTTCACATGGATGACGTAGTGGACAAGGAAGACGATCTTGAATTCCTTGATGGAGACATACCCCCTGAGGGCGTACCGCCACTACTGGACCCATCAGGGAGGGTTACCCGTCAGCATAGGAACCGGCTAGGCCTCCCCATACCCACTGAGTCGCTGGTACTCGGTCGAAATACCGTCAAGGGTAACGAGCACGTCGGAACTGTCAATCACTCCGACCCGTCTGCCTCTGTGCAGAAAACGGACGAAGATCCCGAGAAGGCCACGTTACGCCAGCAGCTTGCTGAGCAGAAGAGGCTGGTTGACGAACTCTTGGCCAAGAGTGCCAAAGAGCGGAGACCTGGCTATGGTAATCCCAGGCTAGGGCAGCAGGGGTAGGAACAATTTCCCCCCGGTGAGATGCCTCCGGGCAACCCTGATCATGCTACTTCCGAAGACAGGTAAGAAGCTGGAACTTACGGCAAGAGGGCGCGATACGTCTTGCCTAACCCCCCCGAACGACGGGTCAATCTGAATAATCTAGTCCGGGTTCCCCCAGTCGCCCCGCAGGTCGTTCTGCCAGTCGATCCACGAGCTGCTAAAGCCATCTACCGTGTTGAAGAACCTGGCAACACACTTGTGTTTAGGGATCCCCGTCAAGACAGGGACCCCCACCCGGATGATCTTATAGCGGTAGGTGGCGGTCCCACCGGATGGCAAGCCATATCCCACGTGAGTGGATGATATGCCCGCACCCCTGGGTTTTGGGAACCCCACTTTCTCGCCCTTCAACGGGACAGGGGACCCGCCGCAGCACTTGGCTCATTTTTCTTCTAGGTGTGGCCCCATGCTGGGGACCCCGTCCCAGCAAGAAGCTGCCAAGCTCTGGTGTTTCGTACAGACATTGGAAGGTCCCACGTTCGTCTGGTACAGCCAGCTCCCTATCGGATCAGTGACCGGTTGGGAGGATCTCCTCTGGCAGTTCCTATACCAGTTCAGCTCCACCACGCAAAAGACCAGCATTGCAGACCTCTTCAAGTGCAAGCAAAGGCCTGATGAGCGAGTCATAGATTTCATCGCCCGTTGGAAGGGACTTACATATTCCCTCGATATGCCACTGACTCAGGAGAAATTACTGACGATGTGTGTGGGGAACGTCAAAACGGAGCTGGTACCCTCCCTGATTACCCAGAACTACCCTGGAGGGTTCAGAGATTTCTCATATAAGGCTCAGCGCCTCGAGGAGGCTCTGCCACAGGCTAGTCAGGCACGTTCGTTGCCCCCTATGATCCCATCCAGGAGGACCTCCGGAGCCGAACCCACCGCGGTGGCCCAAATAGAAGCCCATAGGCAGCTAGAATTACTGCCAGTGGCACCATCCCCACAACCCCACAGAGGTCCTCCACCTCAATCACATGCTCTTTCCCAACAGCGACTGCCTCCGAATCGACAGGTTCCCCCGCGCAATGCGCCACCTCCTCCCAGGCGAGACAATCAGGCGCCGCCTCCTAGGTAGGCCCCTCCGGCCCCTCGTCAGGGCCAGGCCCCCAGGGACCCCTATCCGGAAAGAAGGCACCAGACTTATTCATTCAACAAAAATCAGGTCCCTGGATACTTCCGAAGTGCTCTAGAGCAAGGGATTGTGCGCCTGCCCGAGTGTAGAAGGCCGACAGTGGTGAATCTCACCAATCACCCCAACTACTGTCCTTTTCATCAGATTCTGGGGCACACTCTCAAGAAATGCTATGTGTTTAAAGACTGGCTTCAAGACCAGATCAACAACAACAAGTCAAGTTGGGACCAGCACTAGCACAAGTGGCGGGTGTCTTTGCAGGGTCAGAGATCGGTAGCGACAGCGAAGGCGAGTGGCAACAGGTTCCCAGCCGCGGATCCTGGAAATACGATGACTGGATGGCTCGAAAAAACGTAGTTCGTGCCCATGGTATCATTCGGGTGCACCTGAAGTAGCCGGAACCTTCAAAAGAAGTAGCCAGTACCTCCGAATCGCATTCATAGTCGACCTCTTCCCAAAAGGGAAAGCAGCGGCGATGCAAGAAGAAGCAACGCGCTCCGCCGGTGCTGTCGTCATCCCGCACTCTCGGTGACTTTATGCCCCCTTAAATGGGGATTCTTCCCAGAATCCTCCCGGTGGTGGATGACTCATCGAGTGACAGTTAGGGGTATGCTTTGGTTAACACCGTGGAGATGGTAAAGCCCTATATGACTCCCGACGAGGGGGACCACTAGGCGAACCTCCCCAACGTTTCCAGCCGATGTCAACATCAGCGGAATCGCAACCGCGCCGGTCATCGAGGAACGTCAGCAGGCACATTCAGCCAAGCCGTGCATGCTAATGAGACCAGACAGCAGGCTCAGCGTAGAGCTCAGCACGCGCAACCCCATCTAACGCCCTCAGCTCTACCTCCACCGCCGTTTGTGCTACTAGATCAGGGAGAGTTGCCTCGTTCGTATCACAGTCAGTCTTTCCCGGCTACAGGCCAGCCTCCGCTATCCAATCCTAGCCCGACGACTACTCTCCAGGCTTCAACTAGTAGGCAGTAGGATGTACCCAGTACTAGCCGATCGCCGGTTCAACCGGCAAGACCTGCTATGCCTCCAAATGCCGAACGACCTCCTGTAGGTAGAGGTTCATGTTTGGCACGAAAGTATGATGTCTTGAAGCACCTGGCCGGCATTACGTCAATGATTTCTATCCTTGAGGCCCTTCGCCTATCATCTGAAATGCGTGAGGAACTTGCCGAGGCCCTAAGGAGCCCCCTCCAGTTTGAGATGGAGGTAGCAGCTGCAGAATCCTTCCATACCGAGACAATTGAGAACGCTGGATGTCAGGCGGTTATCTCGTTCTCTGGTGAAGA
Source organism: Viscum album (assembly GCA_963277665.1). Taxonomy (NCBI): domain Eukaryota; kingdom Viridiplantae; phylum Streptophyta; class Magnoliopsida; order Santalales; family Viscaceae; genus Viscum; species Viscum album. Next base: position 152,262,413 of record OY728125.1, read on the forward strand.
TGAGGACCCTCCTATACAGGGGCATATTCTCCCGCTGTACATCACTGGCCACTTCAATAGTGTGGAAGTCCGCCGATGCCTCGTTGACACGGGTTCCGGAATCAACCTAATTCCGACTCGGACATTGCGAAAGCTGGGTCTGTCTGAAGGCGATTTAACTCCCTCTGACCTCAGAATCTAGGGGTACGACAGGACCGAGAAAACCCCAGTTGGCAAGATCCGCCTGAAGACTCAGTTCAGTGGCTTAATTTCCAGCACCGAGTTCATGGTCGTCTCTCAGGACACCACCTACAACGCGTTGATGGGTAGGCCAGGGCTCCATCTACATGCAGCAGTCCCTTCGTCGTATCACCAGTGCCTCAAATACTCACTCAACGGTTGAGTAGGTGTGCTCCAAGGAGATGCGTCTCCTTTCACTGCTTGTGAGGCCCACTATCTGGATGCTGGTTATTACAAAGGTAAGGATAAGAAAATCCTAGTAAGTGAGGATGAATCCGCCCCGGTCACAAGTGATCCCTGGGCAAGTATGGATGAGGCCTACATTCTCCCGATCCACCGATTAGAGGCCACGACCCCGACGTGGGGCAATGTTTTGTTGTTTTGGGTACACAAGGAAGGCATGTTCCCGTGTCCAAGCGATGGCGGAAAATCACCTCGTACTCCTACATCAACCAGGATCAGGTGATTCCGGAACCTCCTACCCCTGTACGGTACCAGAATGTCAATCTTATGACAACGGAGGTATGCCATACGTGTCTCTTCCGCCGGGATGGAATCCACCAAATCAGGCCGACACGTCACCACTACTTTAATATCGTCAAACGTGGCCCCTTAGGCCGAAGGCTAGATGGGATAGGGTCGACTGCCTTCATTGCTATAGTCTCAATGGCGAGTGAGTCTCCTGATATGATGACCACTGCTGCCCAAGCCGGAACCAGCAACCCCTCAGGTTTTGATAGCCCAGAGGTATCTCCTGTCGCGGGAAATCCCCCCACGGGTGGGGAGGAAGACCTGGAGGATGCTCCCCCCGCCTTTGAGGAAGGCGTCTCTACCACAGTTGATGAACTGGTACAGGTGAACCTTGGTAGCAAGGCAGATCCTAAACCCACATTGATCAGTGCAGCCATGTCCCCTGAGGAGCGGCAACAATACATAGACTTCCTCAAACAACACCGTGACGTGTTTGCCTGGAGTTACAATGAGATGCCAGGACTATATCCCCAGGTAGCCGTTCACCATCTGGGCCTCCCGGAAAACCATCGTGGATTTAAGTAGCCTCCCAGGAAGATGCACCCTTCTCATGGTGCTATGGTTGAGGCCGAAGTTGACAAGCTTATCAAAGACATCTTCGTTAAGGAAGTCCAGTACCACAAGTGGCTTGCCAACATTGTGCCAGTCAGGAAGAAGAATAGACAGATCAGAGTCTGCATCGACTTCCGCGATCTTAATCGCCACTGCCCAAAGGATGACTTACCACTCCCAGTGACGAAGTTATTGATTGATGCCACAGATGGGTTCCAAGATCTCTCTTTCATGGATGGGTATTTCGAGTACAACCAGATCCGGATGGCCCCCGAGGACGAGGAGTCCACTGTGTTCAGGGCTCCCCAAGGTACCTTTTTCTACCAGGTTATGCCATTCGGCTTGAAAAATGCAGGTTCCACTTATCAGAGGGCCATGCATCGCATATTCAAACCGATTCTCGGGACATTGGTGGAATTCTACGTAGATGACCTAGTGGTCAAATCATGTCAGCGCCAGGACCATCTCAAAGACCTTGAGAAGGTGTTCGGTTTCCTCCGTTCCCATCACCTGAAGATGAACCCGTTGAAGTGTGCCTTCGGGGTCACCTCTGGGAAGTTTCTGGGCTTTGTTGTTAGATACCGAGGAATTGAGATCGACCCAGAGAAGATCAAGGCCATCATCCAAATTCCTCCTTCGACCAACATTCGGGAACTTTGAGGCCTCCAAGGACACTTATCCTATATACGCCGATTCATCGTGAATCTGGCCGGCAAGTGTAAGCCCTTTTCCCGGCTCATGAAGAAGGGAACCGCCTACGAATGGGATGAGGAGTGTCAGACCGCCTTCGAGGAAATCAAGCAGTATCTGCTCCAACCTTCGGTTTTGATGCCACCCATCTTCAGAAAGCCTCTGGTCCTTTACATGACTGCCTTGGAAAGATCCCTCGGTGCATTTCTCACCCAGAAGAATAATGATGGTACCGAGAACAGTCTCTACTATCTCAGCCGCATGCTTCTTGATACAGAGGTCAGATACTCCCCTATAGAAAAGAGCTGCCTTGCACTCGTCTTCGCCATGCAGAAGTTGTGACATTACCTGCAGCACCATGAGGTGCAATTGGTCTCCCGGGTAGACCCACTGAAGTACATCCTGAACCGCCCCATGCTGACTGGCCGACTAGCACGGTGGGCGGTGATTCTCCAGCAGTTTGACATCAGGTTCGTACCTCAGAAGGCCATTAAGGGACAGGCGTTGGCATACTTTTTAGCTGCCCATCCAACCTCCGCAGATCAATCCCTGGACCTGGATTTTCCTGATGAGACGATCCTCTCAGTCGATCATGCCGTCCCATGTTGGAAAATGCATTTTGACGGTGCCTCCCGGAGCCCAACCGGTAGGCGGCTCAACGATCCTAATCTCAACAGAGTGGGCCTGGGTGTTGTCTTTATTACTCCAGCGCAAGCCGTCCTACCATACTCATTCTTGTTATCAGAAGGATGTACGAACAACAAGGCAGAGTACCAGGCTCTCATCACCGGTCTCGAGTTGGCCCTTGAGATCAATGTGCCCCATCTACATGTGAAAGGAGATTCTGAGCTGGTAATCAAACAGGTTAATGGCGACTACGTCGTTAGGAAGTCGGAGCTTGTACCATTGCTGGAGTACACCCTCCGCCTAATGGCCCAGTTCTCTTCTCGAACAGAGGTTACCCATGTCCCACGGTCACAGAACGGTCAAGAAGACGCCTTGGCTGGCTTGGCCGCGTCGCTCGCAGAACCTGAGCAAGATGATTTGATCATACATGTGGAACACCGGAGAGTCATTGCCCCCATCACCCAAGAGGACAATGATGGCCGGCGGGTAAGTTATCTCACCACCGGACCCTCCACGTCAGGGGTCCCGGGTTCGTTAGACACAGTGGTTGAAGCCACTCCCGACTAGAGGGCACCTTTTGTCTAGTATCTCCAAAATGGTCGCCTCCCGGACGACTAGGCCGAGCGCGAGCGAATCCGACGCCGTGCACTACAATTTACCCTCCAGAGTGGCCCCAGTCTTGAACATATCCTTTATAAGCGGAGATTCAATGGAATCCTCCTCCGTTGCATTCAAGGAGTAGATATTCCCCATGTTATGCAATAGGTTCACGCCGGTTCCTGTGGCGCCCATCAAGCTGGGCCGAAGCTGTCCCATCAAATCCAGAGGTTGGGGTACTTCTGGCCCTTTATGATCCACGATTGTATTGGGTATGCCAAGATATGCCACGCGTACCAATTTCACGCCAACTTCCTGCATCGGCCGCAGGAGCCCCTCCACCCCACCAAGTACTCTTGGCCATTTGCGGTATGGGGACTTGATGTAGTGGGACCATATCCACCGGCAACAGCCCGCCATTGTAGGTTCATCTTGACCGTTACAGATTTCTTCTCCAAGTGGGCAGTGGCAGTTCCACTCAAAGAGGTCAAATCCCATTCCATCGTTGACTTTGTGAGCTCCAATATTATCCACCGGTTTGGGGTCCCTCACACCGTCCTCACCGATAATGGAACCAACTTCCAAGCGGTTGAACTGAAGAAATTGTACGCCATGTACGACATCCGTTCGAACCATACCTCCTGCTACCACGTGTAGGAAAACAGACAGATCGAGGCGTTCAACAAAAACCTCTCTAACATTCTGCAGAATATGGTTGGTCAGAACAAGAAAAGTTGGCCGGACAAGCTCCCCAACGCCCTCTGGGCTTATCAGATGACGACTCGCAACTATACCCAGGTGACCCTATATTCCCTGGTGTATGGAGCTGAGGCCATCCTACCCATTGAGATCCATCTGCCATTGTTACGCACTACAGTCTATGATCACCAGACATCAGATGAGGTATCCGAAATCTGTCTAGCTAAATTAGAAGCACTGGACGAGAACCAGCTTCGTGCCCTGCACAATATGGAAAGGTATAAGGATAAGATAGCGAGGGCCTTCAACAAGAAGGTTCTTCTCCGCTCGTTTCTACAGGGTGACCTAGTACTGGCCCTTCGAGCACCAATGATCCCCGGTAGGAAACCGCCCAAGTTAGAACCCAAATGGGAAGGGCATTTTATCATCCCTAAGGTTTACACCAACGGAGCATACTCCTTGGTGACCACAGATGGAGAACACATAACCCCTCCCACCAATGCCAGGTTCCTCAAGCGGTACTTCGCCTGATCCTAGAGGGTCCTACACGACCTTAAACTGCATCTTCGTCCTGCAAGACGATAAACTGCAAAATGGTCCCGGATGACCTTAAACTGCACGTTATGGTCCAACACGACCTTAAACTGTAAGGTCCTGCACGACCTTAAACTGCATCTTCGTCCTGCAAGACGATAAACTGCAAAATGGTCCCGTATGAACTTAAACTGCACATTATGGTCAAACAAGACCTTAAACTGTAAGGTCCTGCACGACCTTAAACTGCATCTTCGTCCTGCAAGACGATAAACTAGAAAATGGTCCGAGCTCTATGAACTTAAACTAAGATCTCCTCCCATCCTTACTGCAAGACGTTAAACTGCAAGCCAGTCAGGCCTTCCTGACCGAGGCTCAGCCTCAGCCCCCTTGGCCTCCTCAGGCCCACGGCCCCCGTCTTCACCGCGAGACGTTAAAACCACAAGCTGGTCAGGTCTCCCTGACTGCGGTCCGGCCTCAAGCCCCTTGGTTTTCCCTGACTTACCCTCTTGCGTGATTGTACGGTATAGTGTGGGACTACGTCCTCATTCACGCCGGATTACTTGTCGTACCTTATATATCCCCAAATGAGATGCATCCTCTACCCGCATGACGTTAAACTGCATCTCAAGAACTACGTGTGGCTTGATTCCCATCTTAATGGGATACGAAGGAACGCCCAGACGCCTCGTCTCGAGCCCAGCCCCAAGCTTTTCTCTTCCACTATCCCCCCCTGGGAATAGTTTCCTTGGAGGATCTTTGTGTAGCTGGGAGTAGGCTTTCTTAACCCCGCTCATACAAGGGTTTTAAGGGTTGCACCATGTGCCCACTCCCGTTATTCTATCCTCCCAAGTCCTCACCGCATGACGCTAAACTGCATGGCCTTCAAGAACTACGTATGTCTTGATTCCCATCCTAATGGGATACGTAGGAACGCCCAGACATTTTGTCTGTTGGCCCATCCCAAAAGCCAAAATCTTCCCCTCCAGTCAAGACATATGGCAGGGTGCACACTTTTGCCCCAACTCACATCGAGCAAGCCTCGACCCAGCTGCACATCCCCCCTGGAGATGTTTTCCTCTTTTGTGGATGGATACAGCTATGCTTCACCCACTCCTTGACTAGGATTCCATCATTTTTTGCACACCCAGAGGGACCCCCAAGAACGGCCTGAATACCACGCCCAAGGGCTCTCCTACCGATATGGGCCAACGCCCTCGAGGGTTTTCAAGCAACAAGCCGATACAAGTCCCGCGTTACGGATTTGGTCAATGGTCGATGCTCATTTGTTGCTCCCATATCAGGTCACCATAGGAACGATGTGTTTCAAACATGGTCAATAGTGTCTTGGATCTTCGGGTCCACCCCGAGATATCCCAAACATCGAGTAAAGTGATTCGTTCTACCCCATCCCGAAGTGACTAACTTCCCTCCGGGTGGTGCTAGCAGTCGGGCCCACGACCCCAATTCCCCTATAAGGGGCGTACGGTGTGGTGTGGGACTATGTACTCATTCACGTTGGGATCATGTACCATGCCGTACGCCTTCTCTTATGAGGCCCAGTCTCAGGCCCCTTGGCCTCCTTGGGTCCCCAGCCCCCATCCTCACTGCAAGACGTTAAACTGCAAGCAGGTCAGGCCTTTCTGACTAATGCCTAACCATCAGGCCCCTTGGCCTTTTTGGGCCCCGGACCAGGTCCTCTCTTATATGAGTGTAGGGTGTGTCGTGCGGTTATTTTCTCATTCATGTCGGTTTATTCGTCGTACAATACACCTCCCTTGTTTGGGGGTATATTACTCCCCCCTCGTCCTGTATGGCATTAAACTACGTTTAGAGAACTACGTGTGGCTTGATGCCCATCCTCATGGGATACATATGACCACCTGAATGTCTAGGATTCGGGTCCAGCCCCATCTCTCGGGAATCTTCATCCCATCTTGGCCCCTTGGACTACCCTTCCTCCATGAGAGGATTATATGGTGTGGTGTGGGATTATGTCCTCATTCACATCGGTCTCGTAACGACCACGCCATTTACCTCTCCCTCCTGAGCTGTTTCGTCAATCCCTTTTCAGCGGTTCACCAATGTGCCTAAGAGTACTCTAGTTTATTACCTGGAATTCCAAGCTTTACCCGGACACGTCCGCACCCGCTTTCTAGGCTTTGTGTATCCCTGCATCAGGGCTTCCATCATCATTCAAACCCGGAGGGACCCCCAAGAATGGCCTGGATACTACGCCCCAGGGCTCTCCTACCGTTATGGGCCAACGCCCCTGAGGGTTTCAGACAACGAATCGATAAAATCCCGCATTTCAAATATGGTCAGCGGTCGATGCTCGTTTGTTGTTCCCACCTCAGGCTAACGTGAAATGGACACTACGTTTCCACCATGGTTAACAGTTTTTCTCTATCGTCACGCCAATCCATTAAGCCCAAAATGTCGGGTACACAATTCACACCCTTCATCACTTCACCATGTCCAAGTAGAGTCTTAGAACTCTTTGTACTTTTCCTCCATGCACGTCTGCGCGTTGAGGAAACAAGCCGCATCAAAGGTGTCCTTCGGGGCTCTCTGCCGACTCCCCTCTGATGGACGCCCCAAGTATTGTGATAAGGATCTCCCCCCTTTCCCACACCGAGTTTAACTCACGTGGGCTTAGGGATCGGGTTGACGTCTACGCTAACTTGGGAGGTTGTTACCATTCATGGTCCGAGATCTAAGACCATAAACTAAGATCCATCCAGCACTACGTTCAGCTTGATTCCGACCCTCATGGGATACGTAGGACCGCCCGGATGCCCTGTCTTCGGGTACAACCCATTTAGGGAGCTAGTCTCTCCCCCCTGTTTCACCTCTTACCTCTATATAGGCCCCTCGGCCTAAGGTATCCCTCTCCGAGTGTCGTACAATGTGATGTGGGATCATGTCTACATCAATTGTGTTTTATAACACTGCACACGTTCCCCGCCTAGAATCGTCTCTGCTACGTCTGCGCTGCACGACGATAAAATGCATGCTTAGTCCTATCATACGACCCTAAAATGTGACATTATCATCCTGTCCGCACGACGAAAAACGACACTGCATTGTGGTGACCTCGTTGTAGAGGACATCACGTTGGGTATTAGTCACGTGCCATGCCATTTTTCAATTCCCATCACGGCTAGATCCCTGTGGCGACACCACGGCCTACTACTCTAGGCCTGTCACTTCACAAAAAAAAACCCACTCACCTTAAAGGACAAACAAGATTTATCAAATTCCGCTTCTTTTAGTGCAAGGGCCACGACCGCACTCCCCTTTTACACTGGCACTGGTATCTTACCATGTCACCTTTAAGAACTACGTGTGGCTTGATTCTCATCCTCATGAGATACGTAGGAGTGCCTGGGAACTTCCCCGCGGGCCCAACCTATCCTTTGTGTTCGGTCCCTCGACTCGAGCATTTCCCCAGAGAACGCATGGTAAGTAGGGCTTAGGTCCTCCTTCAAGTCGGGTTTTTTTTGCCATGTGTCCACTGCTCCATTTACCCATTTATGTTCTAAGGTCCATTAAGAACTACGTGAGGCTTGATTCTCATCCTTATGAGATACGTAGGAGCACCCGGGAAATTCCCCGCGGGCCCAGCCTAACTTTCTCTTTTGGTCCGTTGACCTAAAACCTCTCCCAAGTGGGTCGTGCGGTGTGATATGGGATTACATCCTCATTCACGCCAGGTTGTTCACCGCACCATGCACACCCCCTATTCCCATTCACGCCAGGTGTTTGAGTTACTCCACCATGTACCTCTTATGTCTTCTCCCATCCATGGTCCGAATTCTACGACCCTAAACTAAGATCTCCCTATGGAAAAGGAATATGCTCCCTCTATCTAATACATCTCGTTGTCGTATTCAGATGTGTTTTGACAAAGAGCCCGAAGTGTGGGATTTTCATAAGGACATCCTCCTCATCCCATGACCATGCTTCGTGAGCTCTCTATTTGGATCCTCATCCTCTTCCACATCTAAAAGGACCCTCAGACGACATGGATACTAGGATTAAGGACTCTCCATGAATGCTGGACCTAAGGTCCCTCCAATCATTTTGGGCCAACGTCCCTATGGATATCCGAAAACATTTGTGACATGGTCCCGTGTTTCGAACATGGTCAACGGTCAACCCTCATTTGTTTGTCCCCATTCTAGGCCAACGCGATATGGATGCTGGGTTTCTGCCACGGTAAACAGTTATCCTCCATCGTCACGCCGCCATCATCGTGATCTGAATCTCGAGCACCATGATTCACACATTTCCACTTCCTCATGTTCAAGTGGAATTCCATCATACTCGGCTCTTTCTCTTCACGCATCTAGGTGCGCTAAATGATCATGTTAGTGTCATTGGGCCGGTATTCACCGAGCGTCCCTTTGCCCTAACCTGCCCCTTTTTGTGTCTGGAAATTCCCACCACTACTTATTGTTTCCCACACCGAGCACAACTCACGTGGGATTAGTAGTTTTGGCGGGATGTGTACCAACTCGGCCAGGCTTCTCATCGTCCATCATGACATTAAACTGCACTTTTAGAACTACGTATGGCTTGATTCCCATCCTCATGGGGTACGTAGCAACGCCCGATCACTCTGCTTCGGGCCCAGCCTAATCCTCACTATTGGTCCCTCGACCTGAAGAGTTTCCTCTGGGGGTACGTGGTGTGATTTGGACTCCAAGTCCTCATTCATGTCCGAATGGCTTCGGACCATCTCCCCAAGGCCCGGACAGTTGGCCATCTCATCTCGACGGGCAGCATCTGCAAGCACCCCCAATACAGCTTCTTGATGGGCCATTTCAATTCCGACACTCAGAAAAGAATTTTTTCAGAACGGATCGCGAAGCTGGATCGCGAATTTAGGTCGCGAGACCAAGCCGTGAAGTCTGGCCTAGGCCGGCGAACAAGAGTTCTCTTGGCACGGTCGCAGAGTCAGAGACCCGCGGTTCGTCGTGAAGCTCGATTCGCGGAGAGCAGGTGCGGAGTACGCGGAGCATCGCGAAATCGAGCACACAAATACAAAGAAATCACGTAAAGACAAAAGAGGTCGACCCCCCTATTTATAGGCGGCGACCCCAGAGCATCGCGGCGCGCCTCACCCGCACGGAGCATCGCGGCGCGTCCGGATCCGTGGCCCCGGTCAGCATCGCAGGCCCTCTTCGCGAAGCCGCTTCGCGAACCGCCGACAATTTTGGCGATTTTCCCTCAGACTTAGACTCTTCACCCTCCGCGGCTCCAAGTCTGAGGGGGGAATTTGTTGGCGCCAAAATATTTCACGAAAGGAAGGGACTAAAAAGAAGGTCGGCCCGCTGCCTCGCGAAGCACCGACGCGAAGCACCCCGAGCATCGCGGTTTCGTGAAGCTCCGGAGGCGGTAACTCTCCGCGAACGCCTATGATGTTCACGAGCTCACCGTGAAGCTCCGGAGGTGGTAACTCTCCGCGACCGAGTTTGATGTTCGCAAGCCCGCCACGAAGCTCCGGAGGCGGTAACTCTCCGAGACCAAGTTTGACATTCGTGAGCCCGCCGCGAAGCTCGGGAGGCGGTAACTCTCCGCGTCGCGAGTTTGACGTTCGTGAGCGCGCCGTGAAGCACCTGAGGCGGCGCGCTAGTTCTGCTTCACGACATCCCTTTTCTATAAATACTGGACTCCCCCAGAGTCTTGAGAATGGACAATCCGACCTTTCGGCTTATCCTCTCCCGAATCGCGAAGCACCCTTTGCCCCCGGGAATCATGTGCTCCGCGAGGTACTTCTACTTTGCGTGACGCCTTCTCTTTGTCTCGTTTTGAGCCCCTATTCTCAGAGGGATGCCCTTCGCGAAGCTCAAGGGCATTCGTGAAGGAAGGGGATTCCCAAGGGAACCCGGGCAGCCACAGAGCGTTCATACTTTGCGAAACACCCAACCTGTACTAGTGATCCTTATGATAAGGTAGAATCGCTACACATTGCGAAGCACACTGATTCGCAGCACCCCGCTTCGCGAGGCACCTCTTCTTCATGAGGCAGTGCTCCGCGAATACTGTTCCACTTCGTGAAGCACCCTCCACTCACACCTATGCCATATGCTAAGGCTAAGGAATTCCGCTTCGCGAAGAACACTCCTATTCTTGGAAATTCCTCTTCCCGTGCGACCCACCAAGTTTGCACGATGTGATTTCAAAGTCCCACGGACAATACTACCCATAGCATTGCTTCTCCTAATGCTTCTTCGCATAGGCACGCTAACGACTATTGCTTCTTTGCATTGCCACGCTAACGTGGACCCCTCGATGGTTCACTTTACAACCCCCCCTTGACCATGGACTTACTGGTACCTTCCCTCCCCCAAGGAGCAAAGGGTACCAGTTATGTAAGTCCTAGGGGTGTGGAGTGAACCCACTTCGTCTGATCTGCAGGATGGTAAACTGCTGAGCACCACGTCCTCAACACATGACGTTAAACTGTGACCCGACCTCATGCCTCTCACGAAGGGTCCCCCCATATCGAACATTTCTTACGCCACTCGTCTCCACAGGAGTGGAATCACCCATCCACAAGGGATGATATCCTCCTTATTAGAGTGGCGTATGTTCTCAGGAGAAGGGCGACCCTAGTCCCCCAACGGATGGCTGCACCCCTACATCTCTGTACTTCCCCACTACCAAGGTCTGTGGAGGGCGTGATAGGGAACGAGGAACCTCCATTCATTGGTCCCAAATCCCTCTTTCACTACGCTTTGTCGCACTCCGGGCCTCCATCCTGGAGTAAGTCCCAGCACCAAGGGCCACCTAATGCGTAAGCCCCTCTTCGCTTCACACGGACGCACCCTTCGCGGCGTGATCGTCAGGCCCTTGCTGTCTCTTATTTCTCACACCGAGCATGACTCACCTGGGCTTAGAGTTGGAATTGTCCATGATAATACTTCAACCATCATGACGTTAAACCACATACCTTCGTCCAGCATGACGTTAAACTGCATACCTTCGTCCAGCATGACGTTAAAATGCATACCTTCGTCCAACATGACGTTAAACTGCATGCCATCGTCCAGCATGACGTTAAACTGCACACCCATTTGAACTACGAGGTCTTTGATCCATGTCAAGGCATGGTACGTAGGATGCCTACATGAGTTTTAAGCCCACCCGTCATTCAATTCACGTCGAGTTCTACCTGCGTCCAGCACGACGTTAAACTGCATTCCAGTCCGACGGTAAGCCGTTGTAACAACCCAAACTATGAGGACTTTGATCCATGTCAAGGCATGGTACGTAGGAAGCCTCCCAGAGGTTCAAGCCCATCTCCCATCAGACCAAGGCCCCTCATTTATGTCGGTTCTCCTACACCCACTTTTATTTTGAACTACGGGGACTTTGATCCATGTAAAGGCATGGAACGTAGGAATCCTCCACAAGTTTCAAGCCCACCGCCCGTCGTTTATTCACGTCAGGGTTCACTACCATCCCACATGACATTAAACTGTATTCAATCAATCCTTTGAACTACGAGGACTTTGATCCATGTTAAGGCATGGTACGTAGGAAACCTTCCCAAGGTTCATGCCCACCACTAGTGGACCCCCGGGTCTACTTTCACGTCGGTTCACCAATGAAACCCTTTGAACTACGAGGTATTTGATCTATGTCACGACATGGTATGTAGGAAGCCTCCCCGAGGTTCAATCCCACCACCCATCGGACCAAGGTCCACCTTCACATCGGTTCGCCAACGAAGCCCCTCTGAACTACGTGGTATTTGATCCATGTCACGACATGGTACGTAGGAAGGCTCCACGAGGTCCAAGCCCACCACCACTAGGACCCTCCTAGTCCTCCCCATTCACGTCAGTTCGCTGATGATGCCCATCGAACCAAGGTACACCCTCATGCCTGTTCACCGGCACCATCCCGAACTACGCAAACTTTGATTCCCTGCCACAGGGATACGTAGGAAGCCCCTTCAAGGCTCAAGCCCAACTTCACCGTTTCCCTTGCGATGGTCCCTTGCCATTCCCACCTCCACTTCATTCGTCTATCCATCATCCACCTTGATTCTCGACCGGACCATCATATCCCGGTGATACCATGTCGGTACACTCCTCTTCACAGCCGCCCATGGGCTGGTCCCGGTATCGGCACCCCTTCAAGGGAAATCCCTCAAACCGATCCATTCTAGCTAATGATCTAATCGGGCTGATCCGTCTCCACTGGATATTAAACTCGCGGCGTACCCTGTGTTAAACACGGGAAGCTGAGGAAAACCTCAGATATGTGTCTATGGAATATAATTCCCTGTGCTCGATGTGGGATGCCTCAGGCTTCCACGCCCTCGAGAATCCCTATGACCAGGGATAATAGACAGACATGCCAGTTCCCCAGCATCCAGACACGCTACTGATGTCTCAACGTGACTACTCCCCCGACTGAAGGTTGCTGCCCTGACCGGACCCTTTGGAATGTCCCGATAGAAGCAGTGTAATTAACCAGTGTCCATGAAAACATGGAACTGGGAAGAGTTCCATGAACAACATATTAAATCTATGAGGGAGACCCGGACTAGGTGACGAGTTCTGAGGAGGAATCCACAGAAGGAAGAACTGACATCCCATCACCCCGTTTCGATCAAGGAGCAGACGTCCCTGAATAATGAGCGAATGCCTCCCACCTTTGGAAAGTGGGAACTTGGGGCAACAACATAGTGCGTCCTCCTCCACGGACGGACGGATGTGCGCGCCCCGGCGAAAGCGTCAGAAATAGGGACCAAAATTAGTTATGGAGATGAAGTGGCTCTGAACATTGGGATTTTATTAACTAATTGGAGTCAAAAAATAATGGAAATCTAGTGGGATGGGAAGTATGTGTAGTTTTAGGGGGTAATAGAATTGAAGGATAGTCTAGAGAGCTTATAACTCGTATAATAAGAAAATATTGTGTTAGTGGATGGGTGATTCTGGTAAATAGAGTTAATTTTTCTAGTAAATAAGTTTGAATAAGGGGAAAATCTGCTTCAATGATGGATGTAGGAGATACTGATGGAGTAATAAATCATATTCAAGGAACACAATGAGATTCCCCTAATCTTCATTAATAATCATGCAATTTTTTTTATTGAGGATGATGGAACCATTAATATCATTATATATAAGTTGGTATATCACCTAAAAGATGAGGTCAGAAGGCATGTTGAAAATATGTTGGTTAGAGGAAGTTTTAAAAATTGTGACATCCATTATTTTATCCTTATCATAATTGTTAAAAATTAGGGAATAGAGGATGCATGTAGAGTATAGAAATTTGAATAACTTGATGAACCCTAATAGGTATCCCATTTAAGTTATTGAGGAGATATTATATGATTTACATGGGGAGACCTTTTTCACCAAGCAAGATATTACATATGGATTTTATCAAATAAAAATGTGAGAGGAGAAAGTTGGGAAAACAACATTTAATAATCACTAGGAACAATATGAGTACCTTATGATGTAATTTGGAATTACGAATGCCCTAATAACTTTTCAATAGACAATGGATCAGGTGTTGGGAAGTATATTGTGATGATTTTACCTTTTATTTTTTGTAAAAATACTAGTCTACAATGGCTCTTGGTTAAAACATATCCTCCACCTAGAAGTTGGATTTGATATATTTTTAGTCAACCAGTTAAAATAAAATAAAAAAAGTGATCATTTTCATAGGATTTAGTAGAGTATCTTAGAAACTTAGTATCAAGGGAAGGGGTGACCATGGACCCAAGTAATATCAGTTGTGTGGTTATATTTCCACCACCATCGAACATCAAGGGGTGATAGGATTTTTAGGATTTATTGGATACTATGGAAAATTTATTAGAAGGCATGGAAGGGTTTATAAATTATTTAAATATTTAACAAGGAAAGGTGGTTTTATTTTGAATTGAAATGTAGAATGTGCATTCTAGGAATTAAAGAGTTGTATATTGAAAAAAATGATTTTGGTACTTCGTAATTTTTATAATCCATTTGTTATTGAGCATGATGCATCAGGACAAGTCATAAGAGTTATTCTTATACATGTGGATTATCTAATAGAATTTTTAATTATGGATTTAGTTGAATCAAATCTCTCCAAATCAGTCTATGTGAAATTGATTACGGTTCTTATTCTGGGTTTTAATCAATGGAAACATTCTTTGTTAGGTAAATAATTTTTCATGTATACTGACCGTAGGGATATTAATCATTAATTAAGTTATAGAATACATATTATGAACCAAAATTACTAGAAGGATAAGCTACTAGTCATATATTTTTAATTAGTGTATAAAACAAGTATGAAAAATAAGGTCGCTGACTCTTTATTTAAATTGGTGGATAAGGGACATGAAATTCATCCAATAGAAATCTTGCTCTATTATACTATGTGTAAATAATTTTGGATGGATATAGAAATAGTGAGGGAAGAATAATATCTTAATGGGGAATAGAAGGTTCTCATGGCTTTCCTTGATCAATAACTAGATTCCCATCCATGATATTATATTTATGAGGTTTTTTTTATTAAAATGGATGGCTGGTTCTATAAACAAAACCCAAGTTTAATACCCTAATTTTGGCATTACATTTATTTTTCTACTATGGGAGAACACTTGGGTTACCTTGAAACATATAAAATTATTTTATTAGGGTTTCTTGGAAAGTGATGACTTATAGTGTGTTAAAGTATGTTTGGTAGTGTGTCATTTGTCAGTGATAGAAGTACCAGACCATGTTACCCACTAGGTTACTCCAGTAGTTTCCTATACCATCTTTGGTTTGGGAGGAAATATTGGGGGATTTTATTTACGGTTTTACAATTAACTTGGCTATATTGTGATACTAGTGGTGATTGATATATTATTTTGGTATTCAATTTTTTTACTCTTATAACATTCGTACACAGCATGGGTGGTTGTATAATTTTTTTCAAGGAAGTGGTACAATTATATGGAATATATAAGTCTATTTTAAGTGATAGGTATCCCTTATTTTTCATCAGATTTTGTAATAAACTTATTATTATATAATTAATGGTTTTAAATATGAGTTTATTGTAGCATCCATAGATGAATGGACAAACTGATATTGTTAAAAAATGTTTAGAAACCTACTTATGGTGCTATGAGATGGAGTATCCAGTTTCATGGGTTTGGTGGATAATTTGGAAAGAATATTGTTACAATACTTATACTCATGAATTTACTAAATTTAAACCTTTTTAAATAGTTTATCTTAGGAATACACTAAATATTTTGTGCTTTGTGAAGGGGAGACTCAAGTCGACTTTGTTTGGAACTACTTTTCAGGGTCAATATGCTATATTGGTTTAATTTTAGAAGAATTTTCTCCATAATAAATTATTGATAGTGAAAATATCCAAAAAAAACTAATGAAATGTTTTTTTGAAGTTTTTGATCATGTTTATGTTATGTTGAGTCTGAACGTTTAGACTTCAACACCCAATAATATTTTTTCAAATCTTGTTTCTCATTATTATGGCACTTATGAAATAATCAAATGATTCAGAGCTATGAAATATAGACTGAATATACTCAATAATTCCTAAATACATAATTTATTTCATGTTTCCCAATTGAAACATGCTATTAGAAACCACCCAATATAGGAAACTATTACAAAAGTGTTTTCCATGGGTCTTGTTAGGTGAGTTTCACCAGTGATGGTTTTAGATACTAAGTCAAATCTTGGTCAACCTCAAGGACTATGTCTTATCAAGTTAAAGGGCTGGGATACTGATGATCATACTTGTCAAGATGCTAAATATACCATGGAATAATTTTTGGATTTCCACCTTGAGGAAAAGGTTACTTTTGAAGGTGGGGAAATTGTTAGTAGGGGAAAGCCTTCCATGATAGACTAGTTATCTTGCATGAATACTATAAGAGGATGCCTCCATCTAACACCTGATGAATATGTGGTTTGGAACTTAGGAATAGAGCACATATTTGGGAAGGGGGAACATGACTATGTTGAAATTAATCTTGGTTAGGACCCCTAATTTGGATTGGTTATGCCTCCTACTATATAGATTGTTTGTTGGATTAGAGTGAGAGAATCAGGAAAGAACCTAATTAGATGAACCTACTAGAGAAATATTTAGAGAGATAGTTTCTTTTGGTT
Organism: Viscum album; assembly: GCA_963277665.1. Lineage (NCBI taxonomy): Eukaryota > Viridiplantae > Streptophyta > Magnoliopsida > Santalales > Viscaceae > Viscum > Viscum album. Next base: position 152,279,029 of record OY728125.1, read on the forward strand.
TTCTATTGGATCATCTCTAGGATAGGTCTTCAAGGGGGTGGTATATCCCTATAAAACTTATAGTAGATAACATAGATATTCTCTGTATTTATTTTATCATAATGGAATTGTGGGAAATAAGTATAGAAAGAGATTCCATTTTATCCTAATAATGCCCTTTGGAATACACTGTGTGAGGAAAGTGACTAAAATTATGTGATACTATAAAAAGTTATCATAACTATTAAAATTTCATTTATAATCTCATAAACTAACATGAAATTGAAGGATCACACTCAAGGGAAAGTAGTTGAGTGTTCTAATGGATCTAGCTAACTCCGATCTATTGGAGAATAGGGGTAAAGTAATCATGTTTGAAAAATATACATGTGCATAAATTCAAGCATAAAGTGATGATGTGATTTTAATAGTGTTATACACTAGTGTTATAGAGTTATAAATGTAATTATTAACTAATTAAAAAATATAAGGAAAATTTGGTAGATATATCTTATTGAAAATATTATTTATTCATTAAATTAAACCTATAATTAAATAATATAAATCCCTATAGAGTATTTTTCTTAATAAATTATCATGAATATCCTTGATCAATTGAGAGTAATAAACTATGAAAATTAATGAAAAATTTCTTAGTTCATCTTGTTAGTTATATTTTCATATAACTTGATGAGTTTTTTCACCTTCATTCATCCAAAAAGTCTATCATTATGATATAATGATTAAATAGTATTTGAAAATGATAAAATAAATTTTATTAATGTTTCATACACTCATAATTCAACTTAATCAAGAAATAAATCATTTTAAAAGAGATTTGCGATAATAAAATGGAATAAACGCATCTTTTATCAGTCGATACCTTAGTTATAATAAAAAAGGTTACCATTTAAAATGTAATTGGAATAGAAAAATGAATTCATCATGAAAAAATTTATGAATTGTGTAAAATAATATAATATGTTCAAGACCCAGAACTCACTAGATAAAAATTACATAGAAAAAAAATTCAATATAATAAAGAAATTAAATTTACAACCTAAGAACAAGAAAAAAACTAGAATAAATATAGAAATAAGTAAGTTGGAGAAGGATTTATCTAGTCTATATTCACACTCATATTTAAAGGAATCAGTCCCAACATAGTTAGGTGTCTCTATCAAGAGTGAAATCAATATATGTATTATCTTATGTCTTTTTTTATCTACCCTAAAAATCACTAACTAATGATCATAATTGGATATATTAAAAACTTCTCCAACTACCCATGAAGACTGGTTACCCTCTATATCCTCCCAAGAAAAAACATGAACTACTTTAATTAAAATATCTCAAGCAATATCCATTGTCTTGCTTCATGAAACTTGAACATTTTGGAACCTCATCACATCTCTCAGTTCAAATTAACTAACCAATAATACAAAACAAAATTATAAGAAAACTATTAAAATCCAACTATAAACATACCTCACATGAACACAAATAGATTGTTATCTCTTTAAAGAAACTCTTGGTTTATCTTATCAAAATAACATTGATAGACCACCACCCACATGAACAATCTCCCTAGATTGAGTCAATAACCTTCAACTATACTCAAACCACTTGAGTAACTTAGTATCTCAATCATCACTACATCGATAATTTCAATGAGTGAAATGACACACCGTAGATAACACCTAAACCATCCTTCAATCACCCACCTAATAAAATTGTACCAATTTAAGTCACAAAAAAATAAAGTATGAAACTATAGAATAAATCTATATATTCTTAAGATAATTTCAAATTTTAAGGATCTTGGATAGTTCCCAAAATAAGTAGCAACCTAGACCCCATATAAACTACTAAACTCCATAGTGCCACATATTCACACTTAGAACCAGCAAAACTACTCTAGTAGTGAACCAAATAAGCTACCCAATATCATCAACTCCATCTAATAAAATCAATAATAGAAAAAAAAATAAAAAAAACTGGATTAATTATACCAACAAAAGAAAAATCCATCGAATATTCAGAAAATTCCCATACTAAACTATCTATAGTGAAATAGAACTAAGTAGCTCAAGTTAGAATACTTATCTTAACATCACAATACTGATCATTCATTTTAGTAGTTTTTAGTTCATGATTCAATAGATCCAACTCAAAGACACAATCAACAATCAATGTACCAATAAATATCTCCATTTAATTTAAATTAGATAAGTAATTCAATATAGTTGGAAAGCTTTTATCAAGCACAAATCACCTAAAAACCTAAATTGTTTTATTAAAAAAAATCATGTAGAGGGATATTTTCATGAAATATCTATCAATTTTATTTCTCTAGGGAATGCAATATAGATTTTCCCATGTTTTTCTCTCTATGAGGTTTCATGATAAGTTTTAAACTATCACTTTTATTTTTCAATTTTTGAACAATAAAAAGATTAGAAATTTAATAAAATTTTATAAAAATTAAAGAATAATAAATCATATTTATCAAAATAAAATAAGGTTGTATATTTATAAAAAAATAAATAGATTCAATTAAAAATTATTTTTATAACATATTTAAAATTAGCATCTATGATCAAGTCTCAACCTTTGTACACACCCTCCTTCATTATAGAAAAAATTCTTTTAATTGAATTTCTCAATTCATGCTTCAAGACCATATAATATACACCTAACCCTGATTGAAAATCATACTAAGACCCCAATATAACTATTTTTCATCCTATATAAGTGATTAAGTTACTCAATGAACTCTAAGTTTTCATGCCTAATTGAACCACAATATAGTTAATCAAGAACTATCTTAATAAATTTAAATTTCGATCTCAATTACATTACTTCCTATATTTAAAAAACATTCAAAACCAAATCAGAAGAAAATGAATACAAAAAAAGAAACCACTTTCATTCAAGAATAATAGTTCTAGGAAAAAAATTAAACATTATGCAATGAAGTGAAGAGTCAAAAAAGGGTGTTTGTGTGTCTCTACAACTCACAGATACCAAGAATTTTAGCTATACATAGCTAAACCAGCCATAGTTTTCATTACCTGAATTCCATCTCATATTATTCTCTTCTTGTTATATAATTATATCTAATTTCACGTCCCTCGTTTTTTCTTAAATATCTAAAAATCACCACTAGATCATACAAGAAATCCTTCCATTTTATAGTCTTCAAATTGTACATTGGAAACCTCCACACATTAAATGATACTTCTCTTATTTTATCCAATGTTTTAGTAATGAAAATACAATTATTCAATATGTATTAGGATATAAACTTGTATTCATATATAGTAAATTGAATTATCATGAAAAGAAATCATTTAAACACTTAAATCTTCCCATTGCATTTAACTATTAATCTCCCTTTTAAATGTAATAACAAGAAAAAGATATATAAATGGATGAAATAATCCTGAATCACTTTATGAAACAACTAGAAATCTCACAGAATAATGTATTCTTACTCTATATTCAAAGTGTGACAAAATAAAGATTCCACATGGTCATATGAAATGGTAATGGATATTGAATTATCTAAAGTTTCTTCAGATTGTGACCCAATCTCTTATGATGTGAAGCTTCTAATTCTCTAATTTTTTTTTCTTTCATTGAAGTGTATATCAGTCATCAACAATACATAGATTATATTTCTCTGATTTAAAAAAGTTTAAAATTACATTTGAGAAACATTATTGAAAATTTCATAGAGAAAAATATCTTATATTACTCCCACTAAACAAAAAATCAGCCACATGTATGATAATGAAAATATTATGAGATATTTAAGATGTTTCACTTATTAAAATCTCTGATTAATTTGATGTATAAGACGTTTATTTCATATATAAGATAAATTTATCACCATAATTTATACGTAAGAATAAACATTTAGCCATATCTCCCAATTCCAGTTCATCTGTAATATGTGTGGTTGATAAATAATATATTTCTAACCAATATAGAGGATTTTTCCCTTCATATGTTGGATTTGAGACTTTTCCAGATTCAAGATTACAGTGCACACTTATATTACATATGCTCTGAAACCCTTTAAAATTTATTATATATGAGCTTCCATTGGCATAATATCTTACATATTAATAGAATTATCCATTTTCCACATCATCTACATATCTTAAATACCAAATCTCCAATTTTTTGAAACATTTCTTATATATGATGAAAGATCATTCCTATGATCAATACTTAACTAAATATCCCATTTTCAAGTTCAAGATGTTTCTTTTCCTTGAAATTGATAAAATCATAAATAAAAATATGGATTATACCAATAATTACATAAATGAATTTTTTAAAATTATGAATTTATCCATTTTCACAACAAACACCATTTCTTTAAAATGACAAAATGATGATGTTTAATTCAATGAAATTCAATGTAAAAGTGGTGAAATTATTAGCTTTATAAATCCTCCCACACTTAAAGATTATACTCCTGAATAATTAAGCCTAAAAAAGTCAATAAAGTAAAATTCAAAACATAATCTAATAAGAGACAAAAAATTCAAAAACAACGCACCAGAAATCATTATGTCTCCCCAATGTCATTTTTTCTAAATTTTTTGTTAGGTACATTCAGTCCATCATCACTTTTCCATCATCTCATCAAAGCAAACACCTACTTTACTGGAATTTATTCTCTAATCATACAAATATGAATTTAATCAATTTTTTTTCACATCCAAATACATACAATGGTAACCATATACTTGATGAGTTTTTAAATCTCCACCCAATTTATTCAAGTAATTTTTTTAATCATGATTACTTTCTTAGGCTATTCAATATTTTAGGGTTCGTAGGTTTTTAAATTTCAAAAAGCACGAGACAAAACAAGGAGGTTTGACTCTTTTTAAAATTAAAATGCAAGATTCTAGTTTTATACTCAATAATGGGATCCCACTAATTCTCCTAGAAATTATCTAGTTACAAACATATTGTAAAATTTGATGGAAAGTTCGCACTACAACACTGAAAAAATAACATTAATTGTCTTCACTCAATTTCCTTCAATAGATTTTCACTTCTATTTTTTATTTTCAGATTCTATATAGAATTGTATGTCCACGATAGAGATAGATTATTTTTAACATAAAACAGTGGTTAAAACATACTATCCCAACTTTTTAATGATAAATAATCCTTCTAGATTTTAAAACTTGAATATTATTTTGTTTTTTTAAAGAATTTATTACACAACATCCTTTGGATAAAATTTTATCTTAAAAAATTTCTACAAATAGTTATAGTCAATGAAATTTCAAACCAGATTATCAACCTTATGTTTTTATTCCAAAGAATCCTCAAATGATTTATAAAATAAAAAAACTACACCCTCCCTCAGTCTATAGTTCAATTACAATCATGCAAGTTACTTCTAGAGCAGATTGAATAGGTATTCAGGTTTATAATTTGGTTTTCTAATGAGGTTAATCATGGATACTAAGTTATAAAAAAGGTAAAATGAATATGAAAATAAAAAATAATAGGTCATTGTTTCAAAAGAGGATTTTAAAACCAAAATAATTCAATATAAGTACATTAAAGCTCTAATGTTTTGGTAAAAACAAGTTATGGTTAAATAAAAAAAATTGGTTTACTAAACAAGTGAGGTTATTAGGAAGAAGATATTTAAAGGTTTCAAAGTCCTCATAGGTAAATGATTTAAAAATTTGGACATCGATTCATGGAATGGCATTCAAAATTCATGTGTCTTTTCATTAATTTCATAAAATTTTGAATCTAAAAAAATTTCATTTGATTATTCATTAATGAAAATTTATATGGTTCAAGAAAATTCAAAAATTGGAATAGGTTCCGAAAATTACAATGTTATTTAGTTTTAGGTCACAAATGTTTTCAAAAACACAAAAAAATTAAAAAACACGAAAAATTTAAAAAAAAATATTTAATAAAAAAACAATAATAAAAAAATAAAAAATATTAATTTTAAAAAGAAAAAGATACCCCCACACTTACTTTTTAGAATGTTTTAAGTGTGAAATAATTCTTGTGAGAAATTAAAATTTTAAAATATATACATAAACAAATTGGTGCTAAGGTAAAAACCCATCCTTAGTTATATTCAATAGTTTATAGATGAATCTTCTCCCATAGAGTCTATTGAAAATTATCTCTAAAATAATTTATTTAGTTCCCATTAACTATAAATGGTGCTTATTTCCATGGATCTTTAATATTCAAAGCCCCACATAAAAAACATGACAAACAATAAAGGTTCCAAACCATTTTGAATGAAATTTACTTGGAAATAGCTTGAGTTGTTGGAATGGTGTATATCAATGCATTTGGATGATATTGGGATGAATTATATAATCCCATACTACACACTAGATGAAAAATCTTATTGTTCTATCTCTATAGTAAGGTCTCTAGGGTTTCAGGGGGCAACATGCCTTTGCTCAGGGGTCTGGGTAACAAAGGTTCCAGACCCAAATTTTGGCCACTATAGCAACTATGACCATAATGTAGTAACGCCAACTAGGAGACATATACAAGGCACTATAGAGTGTGGAATTTGAAATGGTTACTAAGTAATCTTGGAATTTGTAGACAATTATATTGTATCTCTATAGACTTCCATCCATCGGACACTATAACATAGTGGATTTAATGTGTGGTTGGTGGCATAGTTGAATCATCTTCCTTATGAGATCATGAAATCTAAGGTTTATATTTGTATTAAAGTATGGAATTTACCTATAATTCTACTACCATTAATATTGAAACTTATAACTCTTTATGGATGTAGGGAACATTTCTCGAACCATGTCAATTAATGTTTCCTATGATATTCTACTCATTCCTTTTTTATTTATTTTTCTTCATTTTGAAACCATTGTCGATGCTGATCTTGGATTTTTTATAACATGATTCTAGATTAAAATATTAGTAATTTTTCTCCTTATTTTAATTCATTTTTAGGATCAACCCATCATTGAAATATTTATTCTTATCTTTGTACATACTGTAGATTTTATAAGAATTATTTACCATCTATTCAAACTCCTACAAGAAAAATTTTCTTTATTTAATGCTGTTTCAAATATTCATGTTGATTATTTTAAAAAACCAAAAGTCTTTATTCCCTATTTCTATAGTTAAATGAAAATATTTTCCATACACTAATATAAAAAGCGACATTGAATTTGGAGTTTTAGAAGAGAATCTATAATCCCAAAGAGAATTGTCAAATATAAATCTCTATTTTTTCTTTATTTTGGATAGACATTTATATCTAGAATATATTTAATCTCTACGAAAATCTAACTATTCTATTTGTTTGAGGATTATAGGGTACAAATATACTATGATAAAATATAAAATTCCTCAAAATTGATTCTAAAGTTGTATTAAAAAATGGGTTCCTTGATTAGTGATGATGTAATTTTGAAGCCCAAACCTACAAATTTGGTTTTTTATCATAAATTTAAAAACTATTTTAGCATTATCGGATCTAATGGGTATAAATTATACCCATAGAATAGGTGATCAATAAGAACAATATAAAGGTACCCAAAAATAATTGGTAAATAGTCTCATAACTTTTCTACCCCAAACATTATACACATCAAAAAATAATATGGGTTTTATGGAAAATCATATATTTTGAAAGTATATTATTGAAAATAGCTGATTTTAAATGGAAAAAAAAATTAAGAATCATAATTTAAATGGTCAGACCAAAATAAACCTAAATAAAACACTTTTCAAGATATTCTTTAGGGTCCAAAATGACCACAAAAACTCAAAGTATAGTAAAAACTCATCATTTATTGTGTCTCAAAATCCATGATACATCTTGATTATTTGACCATTTCCAATAATTCATAAATAAATACCATCCCAAATGTACATCATTTCCTCACTCACTAGTGTCATAGCTTGTTTCATAGAAAATAATAGGGAACTTCATTCAAAACCAAATAATTCAGAACAACATAATTTTTTTTGTATACTATTACAAAAATATAGTTTCCCATTAGAATTTTTTTCCTTGGTTGGTGGAGAGATTTAAATATTTCTATTTAAAATATGGGTAATAATCTTAAATATTCAGCCACTAGGTTCTCATTAATCTTCATATCCCTAATCTATACATTAAATTATTGTAAAACAATCCATATTAACATCTTTGGTTTAACATCATGGATCTTCACTAATTTTTTATTATATAAAGGAGTGTAAAATAGTTACTTTGGAAACTAAAAAATAACATCTATTTTTTTCCAAAGAAAAAAACAAAAAATAGAAGCTCTTTCTTTGTGGTTGTGTAGTAATATTTTTCTGGATCTTAAGTATTCGATTCTTAAGCTCTCACATGAGATTTATCTTCATATTTTTATATCCAAAATACCCCAAGGAAAATATCTTAATCACCTATTATCAGTTCAATGGGTAAATCTTGTCTTAGTGGTTAGATAATGGGTGTGGGTACCAGTTTCAATTATATATCCCTAAAGGGTTTTATATAAATATAATAAAATAAATATTGAGATTATTTATAGAGTAATTTGGGCAATTAAAAATCTACCTTTATGAAATCATTTATTAATCTTCTATAAAAAATAGCACGTCCAAGAAAAGATCTCACACCTCTCATAATCTTTTGTCTATAGTATCAAAGAAATGACATCTACCTTGGATTTATCATATTGGATTCCATATTTATACACTTCATTTAAAAAAATAAATCCTCTTTCTACAATAAAAATATTTTTCTCATTGTAGAAAAAAAATTTCAATGAATGTTTTTAGTACAACAACAATATTATTCAAGAAACTTCTAAAATATGATCTGTAGGCTGTGAAATCATCCCTAGATTCATTTATATGATTTTTTAAACATAATCATACGCCTTTTAAAGGTATCTACATCATTAAACAAACCAAATGCAATTATTATATAATTAAATATAGAAAAAGGAAAAGTGAATGTGGTTTTATCTTTATCTTTAATAATTATGAGGATGTAAAACTATCCTAAAAACCATATAGAAAATAGTAGAGAGATTTTATACTAATTATTTCAAGAACTTGGATAAAAAATTGTATAATAAAATGAGTAATCTGATCCACTTGGTTGATTTTTCTATAATCAATACACACTCTTAGTTTGTTTTTAATTTGAACATGATAATAATGGTGTGATTTATCTAGTTATTCCACCCATATTGAATACCTATCATAAGAGGGGTATATTTGGAATTTTTGTTAGTTAGTTGGGGAAACCTGTAACTATATAAAGCCAATTTTTGGTTAGGATATGCATACAATGAACCTAGTGGAAGATCACCTTGTTGGAGAAAAGTTTTAGAGAGGTGGTGGAACTCATCCCATTCCTACTAGCTACGCATAGGTCCATTAGGTGGTGTTCTTTCCCAGCCAGTTCTCCTATTGTATAATATTAAAAATCTATAAATAGTATTCTTATTATATATTTCTTACTATGATATATTCAATATAATTACACATATAGTCTTATTTTTATAATGGTATAACTCTTTGGATAAGATTCTAATATTTTTTTTGCTTTCATTGAGAGACATGTGTTCCATATTAGATTTGGAGGTTGCGTTTTTGAGATAATATCACCAGGGTATGTATAAATTTAGAGGAACTGTGAGTTTTTTAGGTTCATAAATGATGATGTGAGAAAATATCATGAATAAAATACTGGAGGATTATTCAATCCTGAAACCAGTTGTGAACACGAGAACCAAGATATTTGATGATGGTAGTGAGTTAGAGAGTAGTTTTTATGATTGTAGTTAAAAAAACGTGGTTAGGAGTTGATGAATTTTGTTCTCACTGGTCAAATGAGGAGTGGTGTTCATGTATCCTGAACCTATATTTGTTTATTCCATTTTATTTTTATGAAATAAACATGTCATGAATATATACAAGAATAGAGAGTAGATTCACTTATAGTGAGTTGATGATGGAAAGTATACATGGTGTCATGATGGAAATGATGGAAAACCTAGAAAAAATGTTTTAAAGACAGAATGAGAGTAATTTTATAGAGGATAAGGTAGAACAAACGTCTTAGAGGATGTAAAATATTGAGAAAATGACACTAGAGAGGTTGAATGAGATTGATATATAGGAATATCATAGTTCAAAAACTGGAAAATTAAAAAAATATATTCTTAATTTTCTAGGGGGTAGTGGCAAAAAAATATTGGAATAGGTGAAGGTTTATAGGAAAGTTTGGAATTGAATTAATTTTCTCATAATTATGGTTTTCAAATCATAGCTAGAAGGTTGGATTATATATTTTTACAAATAATAATTCTTATGGTTGGATTTCCAAAGTTGATAGTTATTTATCAATAAATAAAAATTTTAAATCCATGAAGCATTACTATGAATAGATATGTATGGATAATATGACCTTATATTAGTTTAGGTCATGGAAGAATTTCATATTGGGATAGAATTGGAAGCTGCTCAAATCCACTCCGATGGAGAGATATGGGAAGTCAACAAAGGTAATTTTTTTGCAGTATTAAAAGACTTTGAAACAGACAAGTATGGTTTATAAATATGTAGAGGAGTTAAAATAGATGTCTTTGAGAATTACAGTCTATCTAAAGCCATGGTATATGAGTTATTTATGGAATGGAATTGGGATAAGATATTAAATAGAGTGTTTAATCATCAACCAATCCTGAGATATAGGATGATAACTCTAGTAAGGAAAGTATAGTATGATTTTTTGGGGGTAGAAGATTTATATAGTAGTTTTGGTAGATTGATACTTATACAGGCTCCTTATGTAGAAAGTATAGTGATTCCCATGGTTCCTACCAAAATAATAGTTGAAAACATGAGTTGGAAGGAAGAGGAGTATAGGTTGATTTTAGGAGATAATAAGTGGAATAGTCTAAAGTCTATTAATAGAAAAGAGCGGGAGGAGAGGGAACTGAAAGGGTTGTGCTTCTGATATGGTCAAACTTTTAACCCCATGAATTGTTTTCATAATAAGAACATGAGGTTATCAATGTGAGAAATAGAATACCTAAATAATGAGTTTGAAGTAGAGGTGGAAATTCCTCATGACCCAGGGGATGCAGAACTGACAGTGGTCCTAGAAGGGGTCATGTGAAATTCAGAAGTATGGGAATAGGGAAACAAACTTCCTTTTGTTTTCTATAAACATATCTGGTGTATTGGTCAATGTCCTTATCTATAGAGGATCTAGTCACAATTTTTTTTAAATATCATTATCCATGATGGATAATGTCGTGATCAGTTCTACTCGGCCATTTGGGATCAAACTAAGATATGGTAGAAGAGCATTTTCATAAAGAATTTACTATTAGATCGAGGTCAGATTGGGATATTTCATGATCAAATTAGAATTTTATGTAATTTATACTATAGGTTAATACAAGGTTCTAGTAATGGAATAGTTTAAGTAATTGGGATATTATGTAAAAAAAAGTAGAGTCATAGGATAATGGAGTTTTTGGGGGAAGTGAAAGAAGTCGAGCTACAAGGGATTTCTAATAAGTAAGGGAAATGGTACATAAAAAATAGTTATATCCCTATAATTATGGTTTTATGAAACATATCTAATTTTTTTAAAATGGGTGTATAAACAGGTCATTATTTTTTAAAAAATTGAAGTCGAGAGTGGTGTTATTATGGTTTTAAATTCTCTTTGAGTACCCCATTGGGCTACCTCTAAACTGGCTAGAAAATCATGCTATTACCTTGGTGGAAGGTGCTAATCCAGTGAAAATCCAACCATATAAGATGAAATATTGTTTGAAGGATGAAATGAAGAATAAATTTTTTTGACATGTTATCCAAAGGACTCATTAGACAGAATAACAGTCCCATCATTCTCATGAAGAGAAAAGATGGAATTTGGAATATGTGAATATATTATGGTGACCTTAACAATTCAACCATACATGATTGATATCTTATTCTAGTTATATAAGACTTATTGAAAAAACTACATGGAGTAGGATTATTCACTAAACTATATTTAAAATCTAGTTTTTATTGGGTCAAGGTTCGGGTAGAGGATATTGAAAAAATGGCATTTAGAGCACATGATTTTCATTTTGAATACCTCATAATGACTTTTGATCTTATGAATTTCCCAGCCATGTTCTAGTAAAATATGAACCAATTGTTTAGGATACTATTATAAAGGTTTTAGGGACTCTATGATTTCTTTGTATTGGTTTATAGTAGCTTCTAGTCTGACCATCTATAACATTTTACTACTATATTTAGTATTCTTCTTACAAATCAGTTATATGTGAATAAAAATAAATTATTCATTTCCAAAACCATAGTAGACTATCTTGGGTGTATATTCTCTAATAAAGGGGTTATTATGGACCCCCAAAAGGTTTAGTTCATAGTAAATTGGCCTATACTAAAAAATGTTAAAAACAGGATAATATTATAGGGGCTTGTAGGATATTACAAAAACTTTATCAATGGATTTGGAAAGACTTCTAAGTCCTCTAAAAAATTAACCAATATTGATTAGTTTTTCTAGAATGAGGGGTTTGAGCTAGAATTTTAGGGATTAAATAGTTATACGGTCTCTTCTCCACTTCTAGATCTTCCATACTTCTCAAAAACTTTTGTTATTGAAAGTGAAAGTTTAGAGAGAGAAATTAGGGTTGTGATCATGCAAGTAGGCTGAACGATTGCATATTACAAGCATGCCATGATGGAGGCTAAACTGCCTAAAATTACTTATGATAAGGAAATTATTCATTTTGTTTTAGTGTCCTCCCATTAGAAGTAATATTTTTAGAAAATAATTTTATAGTATACACTAATCATAAGTCTTTGAAATATCTCCTTAGCCAACATTCCCACATGATTAATCAATAGTGTTTAAAAGATAAACTACTTAGACTAGATTTTGAAGTCTTTTATAATCTAGGTGAACACAATTAATCTCTGTGTTCTTTGTCCTAAATTGAAAAAAAAATAACTTCACCATCGCCCCTCATAGTTGTAGCTCTGTACATATAGTACTGAGTTGTTATGGATGGATTTAGACATGGTTAAAATTAATCAGTAGTATGATCGTGATTCAAAAAAAATCATTGCCTATATACAAAATAAACCTAACTCTAAGATAGGATATAATCTAAAAGGAGGTGTTATATTATATATACAAATTAGGAAACACACAATATTGATCCCAATGTTTTTTTACTACTACCATTCATCATTCATAGTGGCATGTGGGATACCTCACGACTTACAAGTGGTTAGTTGGAGGGGTTTTTAGAAAGGTTTGAATCAGTGTGTTCTGAAATATGACAAAGAGTACGATGTTTTCCAATGAAAAAATATCAATTTGTGCTCTAAGAAGGGTTTCTACAACACTTTCCCATACCATATTTGGTTTGGGAAGAAATATCCATAGATTTGATTTCTATATTTCCAAAATCATAGTGGTACAATGTAATCATGGTTATTGTGGACCTTATTTCAATGTTTGTGTAACGAACCATCCCAGGATACCCTTAAAAACTAGTACCTAACCCAATATACCACATATTAAAGAGAAATTCATGATCCACATAGGCTGGAAACTAGCACCTAGGTAGTAATAACAACCAGAGGGAACGATTTATCTCAACATGAAACAGATTATAGTGCCAATAAATATACATCGAAGAAAGAAACAATAGAAGAAAAACTAGAAGAAATATATATTCCACAACTAAAGAGAAAATAAGTTGCAGTACAACTCAAAAGTTAGAATATCCCAAAGTATGTGTCCAATATAAAAAGAAAAACAAAAATAGAAACTAACTACTCCATGTGATATGTCAAAACACACCCACTATATCACCACCAGATACCCATCCCAGCTAACAAAAACCTCAACACCTCACTACAGTGCCTTGTCTTTTCCTTCATCAAAATAAATAACAAGGTATACACACCATTTAATGGGTGTGTAGAGTTTTAGCTAAATAGGCTCAGTAGGATCTCACCTAGGTGTTCCATATCAAGTCTCTATAAAACCAATCCTTTTTTTCATTTTAAATAAATCATGGCATCGAAAGAAATAAAGTAGTTTTGTATCAATGAAATGGTAAATCCCTTCCCCCTTTTACACTATTCTAAAATAAATAAGGGTAAAATTTTCCATTAAATTCAAATATTTAATTAAAGTATTTGTATTAAAGATGTTACATTTCATAATCAAAGTAAAATCATGCATCACATATCATATCATGAAATCAGTATATCCAAAGAATAAAGGATAAACCTTCCAAGGATAACCTTAGGTTAGTCAAGAAGACTACTCATATCATATCATATGACAAGTTCACTACGGTATCTAAATACAATGAATATACACTCCATCACCAGGGAGACACCCTAGAAAGTGGAACCCCAATATCATATACATTCATAGAGCCAATGAATATACACTCTAGGAAAAGAGGAACACCCCCATAAATTGAAACTCTATAAAAAATAGATGATGGACCAAAGATAAACATTCTATTTAATTACCTATGGATACCCATGTGATCCATTTAACAAATAAATTTTAGAACCATGAATTGAAAACTAGTTTGATAACCCATTTCATATAGCTTTCAAAATACCCTTTTCATTTACCAAAACCCATGCAAAATGATCTTTTCCTAAGACCCTTTTTCCCAAACACAATTTAATAATGCAAAAATATTTGTAAAATAAATTTTGAAAACATGAGAAAACCACAGTTCATCCAAAAAAGTCTTGAGACGAAACCACATACCTCAAAACTCAGGACACACACGCCTGCAATGGGATCCACCCAACACCAGAAGGGAAAACAAAGACCAAACCAAAGGCCCTAGAACTAATTCTCACATAAAAATAAAATACCATAAATATTAATAGATGATAGATTGATAAAACAAAACACACCTCAAAGGAAGAGCACCTAACACACCAAATATATTGAGGATCTCCCCCCAAAATAATCACACAACAAAACTAGATTAATCACGTGAAAATCAATATGTGATCAATGGACTTTATAAATGGGGTCCAACACTACTATCCTGAACAATTGAAATGAATAAGTAGAAATGTTTCTTACCCAAATAGATTCAATGTGACCAATATGAAGATCGACTATAGATTGGAGCAATCTTGATGGAGGGGAAGCACCCAAAATTGCCTGGAAGAGATTAGGGTTCTATAGAGGGGATTTACCATGAGTGACTAAAAATAGGTTACCCATGTGGTAGAAAAATACTTACATATTGTGATCATTTCATTATGTGAACCAAGTTTATGGAATGAATTCCACATATCTCATACACCCCAAAAAAAGAAACACCTCAACTAAAAAAACCTTGATCAAAATTTTCTTTATATGAATAATTTTCAAAAATTGTAAATTTTTACGCTTTGAACTAGTATCCCAACATGTTCATGGAAATGAATCCATGTCATGTAACTAGTTCATGTTGTGAATATATCCAATAGGCAGCACATAGCCCAATTTCTATAATTAACCCCCAAAATAACTCTAGAACCTAAAAAAGAAAACTCTTAAACAATAAAAAGAGCGTTTATTTTAACTGGGATATTACAATATCCCCACCATAATACTTTCTATCCCCAAGAAGTAATGTTGAAGAAGGGTGATCCATAAAACGGTGAGGCCACTGCTCATTCACTGATGTTTCATGACCATAAGTATCATTATAATCTAACCTGTGTTTCCATAACACCTTGGCCAATTATATAGATTTTCCATGCAAGGATTTTAGTTTAGAATCCATGATATCCACTAGTTTCTCCATAACTAAGACATCTAGATCGAACTAAACTTCCTCCCAAATCAGATCATGAGAGGGTCTAGGATGATGATTTATGAGCTGTAATATGTAGAATACATCTTGTATACTCATCAAAAGAGTAGTAAATGCCAACTAATAGGGAACCTCACCAAGAATCTCAATGTCCTCAAACAGTCCAACATATTTCGAATCCAACTTTCCCTATTTTCCAAGCTGACAGTGACCCAACCGAGGAGAAATCATCAATAAAACCTAATCACCAACATAAAACTCAAAATGACACAATCAAATATCCACATATGATTCCTACTCACTTTGTGCTACAACCATGAATTGAAATATATCTTGGATCCTTGGTAGTGTCTCTTGAATAATACTGAGACCCACACGATAGGTCTCACCCACCTATTCCCAACAAAGTGTTTATCTGTATAGATGACCATTAAAAGACTTAAATGGTATCATTTTGATCAAATAATGGAAGCTAATATTATAAGAAAAATAAATCAGTCCTAGATAGAAATCCCATGATCCACTAAATCCAAGATGTAATCACATAGCATATCCTCCAAAATATGAATAGTATGCTCTATTTTACTGTCCTTATATTGATGGTAAGATTTGATCAACCTAACATAATACCCAATCAACTATTGGATAATACACCTAAATAAGAAGGTAAACTCGGAATCCCTATATGCAATGATATCATAGGGAACCCCATGTAACCTCACAACCTCCTGCACAAACAACTTACCCATATCTTTAACTTTTGCAGTGTATTTGATCATAATAATATGGGTTGATTTAAGAAACTAATCAATCACCACATAGATAGAATTATTTCCTTAGAGAGTTTGAGGAAATGAGACAATGAATTCCATGGAAAACTCATCCCATTTCCACACTGGTACTGGAGGCTAGAGAAAATCACAATATTTCGGATGATTTGTCTTTATCTATTGGAAGGTGTAATAGTAAGACACATAATCAACTAAGTTGTGCTTCATACCCAACCACCAAAATCACCATCTCATGTCACAATACATCTTTGTGGTGCCTGGATAAACATACCATGAAGAACAATGATATTCAAGAAGAATTTAATCCTCACAGATGCATAGATAATGAACAGATTTCCAAAATAGAGAATACCATATGAAAGGAGAGACTAACCAGAAATGGTTTCTCCACTATAAAATGTTTCTCTAATTCTTATAAACTCATCATCCTTATATTAAACCTATAGGATAGACTCAAGGAGAGATGATGATAACTGAACACTAGTCATAACCACACTAGACTCATCTTCCAGATCATCCTAATGAAACTGAGCAAATAGTCTCTTTGGGTTCCACTATTCTATAAACTCCAAAATAGTCTATGATGAAAATTTAAGATTAATAGGGTCTATGATGAAATTACCCTTCTCTGGGATGTAGGTTATGTTGAGATAAAATGACTTAAGGAATTATTCCCACCATCTCAATCTAAGATTCAAGTCTTTATGAGAAAATATATAGATCAAACTCTTATAGTCAGAAAAGACTGTGAACTTATCCCTAAAAATATAGTTTTTACAAGAATTTAGTTCATGTATAATTGTGGAAATCCCCAAATAATGAGTGGGTAATTCTTCTTATGTGGCCAAAGATGAAGATATCTATAGGCTACCACATGACCTTCACGTATAAGAATTCAACCCAAAACAGCACCATAAGCATCACAATACACCACATTACCTGTACCGGGATTAGGTAAAATCAAAATAGGATTTGACATCAGTAGTATTTTTAGTTCATCAAAATAATCTTGACACTTTTCATCCCATGTGAATTTTAACCATTTCCTCTTAAGAGAAGTCAAAGGTGATTCTAACTTCAAGAAATCACTGATGAACTTCTGATAGTATCCAGAAAGTCCAAATAATATTCACATATCGATGAAATTCGGTTACTGATCCCATGACAAGATAGCCTTCACCTTATTAGGATAAAATAATAAACCATGCTCATAAATCATGTTCCCTAATAAATTGACCTCTTGGATCCAAAAAATAAATTTTAAAATCTTTTCATAAATTCGATGAATCCTTATAATTTCCAAAATCAGATTCAAATGGTGATCATGGTCACACTCAGATATCGAATAAAATAGAATATTATCCACAAACACTTCCACAAAAGTGTATAGACACAGATGGAATATCTAATTAATCAAATCCATAAATATTTTCAAATAATTAGTTAGACAAAATGACATCACAATATATTCATAATGGATATACCTACTCTTGAAAGTCATATTTAGTATATTAAAATCATGAAATCTAAGCTGATGATAACCTAACTAAAGAAAAATATTCAAAAACCACTTCACCCCTATAACTGAAAAAAAAGTAATCAACATGGGGTAAATGATACTTATTCATGATAGTTATATGATTTTACTTACACTATTCCATGTACAATCAGAGTGAACCATCCACCTTTTTGGAAAAGAGAACAGGGGTTTCCCAGGGTGAAATTATAGTTTGAACAAAACCTTCATCTACAAGGTCATCTAACTAAATCTTGAGATCTCTTAGTTATGTTGGAGTCATATAATAACAATGAATTAAAATTAGATGCATACCTAGAACCAAGTCGATCATGAACTCTACCTCTCTCTATAGAGGTAGATCAAATAAATAATCTGGGAAGACATCAGGAAAGTAAATAATAACCAAGGGAAGATCACCAATATAAGGAACAACATCAGACTCTACTACAACATTAGACAAAAAATTCATGAGCTCTAGGTGTAATGGTCATTCCTGACTAGACCATAGATTCTACTCTCCCTGAAACACTTGAGATCTCCCATCATCAACTAGTAATGAGACATGCCGATTATAACAATCAAACATAGAATGATGAGATACAAGCCAATAAATCCTAATAATTTCATAAAAAATATCCCAATTGAGAATAAGGAAATCCCAAACTAACTCTATGTTAGATATCGATAGAGAATGAGACGAACACTAAAACTCTTTATCTTACCTCTTACTAAGATGTGACACTATCTCCATAATAAAGGACATCCATTCCATTGGAAGTTTCAACACATAAAAATGACATGAAAATATAAATTACTGGGAGGAATGTGTATAAAATAAATTAATAATTATAAAATATGCCTCAAATATGGTTCCTCTCACTGTCATTGGACCCATGTTAACCTATGTTGGAAACTCATCCACTGCATAGAGGTGATTCACTCCCAAGGTCTGGTGCTGGATCCCTATAGACCTTAAATATTTTAACTAAAACATAGTATCCCATGAAGATGATGATCCCTGAAAATAATGAGGTGCATACATAGCCTAACATAACCTATAAAGATAAATAGAATGGCCACAAGAATTTCATACCTTTATTGGGGAAGGAATAAAGCACCAGGTATGACCAAAATTTCTACACTAATATACATCTAGGGTATCACTACTAGCTATAGAAAATGATTAATAGGATGTCATATGTTGATAACTACCTCCTCCACCCTTGCAATGATCATTCATCTTCCTATTATTCCCATGTGCACCACTAAAGATTCCACAGGGTGGGAGGGAAGGGGATGAATGGCTAATATTTCATGTTGTTGTTGTATCTGATGTCATATCTCAATCTACCATATCTCTATTGGTACAAAACATCATCATAAATACCCAAGATTTAATATATGGTAAAAAGATCTTCAGGTATTTATGATATTTCAATTAGTCATTCCTTACCACCTCCGGAGAAGAAATGGTCAATCTCTACAAACAGGTTAGTGTACTTTGAAAATAAACACTATCCCTACTATAGTGAGAGAAATTATAGATACTTATAAATCATTAGAGACTCTGGGTATAACTACTGAAGGAGAGTGTCATGAAAAACTTCTAATCCAAACACATGTTCCTGTCTATTGGTAGCATAGAGTCTAACCACCGCTTGTTGGGAACCTCAATTCTGAACATCGTACACTAAAACTTGATAGAATCTGGTTTATAAATGATTTAGAATATGTAATTGATCTTATCCACCCATCCCTCTACCTCTTAAGGTTTATTAGTACCTCTAAAGGATATAGGCTTCTCATTCAAGAACTGTCGTGATGGATCTCTATCTCTACTAGCTCCTATATGTTCCTTAAAACCCTGATTCTAAACATGTGGTATATTCTAGTATATAGAATGAACTACTCACATACTATCCATGATAATATTCTCATCTAAAATAGGATTCCCTTATAGATCATCTATTGAACCCTCCTATGGAACCTAAGGGATCTTGGAGGCATATTATTGCACACTGAAAATATAATAAATGATTAGATAATAGAAATAAATCTCAGTTCAAACCAATTAAATAAAAGAAAAAACTAATATCAAGAAAGAACCCAAAATAGGAGAAACACATCCCAAAATCCCATAGTAAGTTGAGTCTCTCCATAGAAAGAGTTGGTCTTGCATTAACAACAACCTACCTCTCAAGTCCTAATAATCCTATATCTTATCTACCAACTTTAATAAGAATAATCACAAAACCAATTTGATACCAAACTATAACTAACCGACCTAGGATACCCTCAAAAACTAGTATCGAACCCGATTTACCACAAACTCAAAGGGTGTTTGCAATTCCAATGGGATGCTGACTAGCACCTAGGAATAAAAAAACTATAGGGAATGATTTATCCCAACTTACAAAAATAGAATAGAATATATATATAAATAGAATAAAGAAAAAACAAAGAGAAAAGAAAAAGAAATATATATTATAATTGAAGTGAAAACTAGAAGCAATACAACTCAAAATCAGAATATCCCAAAGTACGAGTCCTAAAATGAAGGAAAAACTAAAATAGAAACTAACTACTCTATGTGATATGTGGGTAAAATCCCAAAATCTCACCACTAACTACCCGTCCTAGTAGAAAGAAACCCCACTATGTCACCACAGTGCCATTTCTTTTACTGCATCAAAAGACATAACCAAGTCTACACACTATCAAAGGGGTTTTCATGGTGTGAGCTAAATAGGTTTAGCAGGATCCCACCTAGGTGTTCCATTCCAAGTCTCTATACAAACAATCCATTGTTCTCATTTTAAATAAAACATGACATGAAAAGTAATAAAGTGGTTTTATATTAAAATCATGGTAAAACACTTCACCTTTTCTATAGTTCTAAAATTATACAAGGTAAAATAATCTATCAAATTCAAACATTTCTTCAAATTAGTTATATAAAAGCAGTTAAATTACATAATCAAAGTCAAATCATGAATTACATATCAAATCTTAAAAGTAGTATAGACAAAGCACGAAGGGTAAACATGACAAGGAGCACCTTATGTCAGTATAGAAGACTACTCATACCATATCATGTGACTAGTTCACTATGATACTTGAAGCTAATTAATATACAATCTAGGACCACAGAGACACCCTAGAAAGTAAAACCACAACATCATACACGTACCTAGATCCAATGAATCTGCACTCTTGGACAATAGGAACACCCTAGAAAGTGAACCTTCACAATAAATGGATAATGTTCAAAATATAAACCATTCACTTAAGTACCCAAGGATACCTAAGTCCTTAATTTCAAAAATCATTTTTAGAACCATTCATTAAAAACTAGGTCTCAAACTAATTTCATAATGCTTTAAAAATACCCTTTTCATTTACAAATAACTAGGTAAAATACATCTATTCATAAAATAAATTTTCACATGAAAAATTAAATAATGTTAATATATTTATGAAACAATTTATGAAAACAAGAGTAAATCACATTTCATCCAAAATTATCTAGAGACGGAACCACCTACCTTAAAAATCAGGTTGTACATTCCCGTAATGATATCCAACCAACATTGGAATGGAAAAAAAATACAACACTAAAGACCTTAGAACTGATTCTCACATCATAATTGAATCCCATAAACAAGAATGAATGGAAAATAGATAAAAAAACATTAAATTCAATGGATGTGCACCCACCTCATCAAAACCAATGAAGGATAAATCCCTTGAAGTGGATCACACAAATTATATAAACGAATCACATGAAAATAAATATGTGATCATTAGACTATATAAATGGGGTCTAACACCATTTTTGGGACAAATAGAAATGAAGAATAAGAATGGTTTATTTCTTGGAGATATAAAACATGGCCTCCATAGAAATCAATTATAGAATGAAGTGATATGGAAGGAGTGGAGACACCAAAAATCACATGGGATAGTATAGGGTTTGAGGGAGGAGGCTAAACCATGAAATAATGAAAATATATTACAAATGTGGCGCATAAAAACTTATATATTGCAATAATTTCATGACATGAACCATGTTCATGATGTGAATTCCACGCATCGCATGCACACTGAAAAAGGCACTACCTCTTCTAAAAAACACTGATTGAACTTTTCATAATGTGAATAAATTTAATGGCTTGAACCTTTTCACACTTTGAACTAGACTCATAAAATGTTCCTAACAAATAATTCACATCATGTAACCAATTCATGATGAATATGTCCAATAGAAAACATGTAATCTAGGTTCTATAGGGAACCCCAACAATGAAACTTGAACCTAAAAAAGAAAACTCTTAGATAAGAAAAAGAGCGTACCTATTTAAATAGGATGTTAAAGTATGCCAAATTCATATTATTTTGACATCCATATACAGTAAAAGGGGATTCATAACACTTTTTTAAAGAGGTGTTTTGACTATATAGAATACCTATGTCGATACCCATTGATAGAGATCCATTGTTTGTTAGTAATTTTTGGAAATTACTCTCTTGGCTACAGTTCACACTTTTGAAGATGAGTTACTCATAAAATCCCAAAACATATGGCAAAAGAATTAAATAAGTTTTTTGAAACCTATCTGCACGGCATTTATTTAGAAAAACCTAATATGTGTCCTCAATGGATACTGTGGGAAATGTATTGCTACAATACCACTACTTATGCATCTACTAAAATTTCACCCTTTCAAGTTGTTTATGGTAGGAAAACACCAATGGTTACCCAATAAATTAAAGGGAATACTTTTTTAAAGTTTATGACTATTTTTTTGGATGATCATGATGGTATGTTTGTTCTAATTCTATAAAATTTGGGTTGACCACAAAAAATCGATGACATGGTTCTCTAACAAGAATTGGAGGGAAGTGGATTTTGATATTGGTGAACATGTCTAGGTTAAGATGAATAATTATGATCAAAATTATTCATATAAGAAACTATTTCCTAGTATTATTTCTTAGTATTATGTGCCTTAATAGATTCTAAAACTATTTTGGATTATTTCTCAAAAGATTTATTTATAGGATACTTCGAAAATCAAACTTGTTTTCTAGGTTTATCAAGAATTACCTAAATTTTTTGAAATAAGGGATGATAATCATATTAATCTATCATCAGTTTTGGATGTTAGGAAATAGGTCATATGA
This sequence comes from Viscum album, assembly GCA_963277665.1. Lineage (NCBI taxonomy): Eukaryota > Viridiplantae > Streptophyta > Magnoliopsida > Santalales > Viscaceae > Viscum > Viscum album. Next base: position 152,302,395 of record OY728125.1, read on the forward strand.
CCATGTGGGCTTTGGCTTATCCAATGGTGGGGGATGGTTGTAGAATTAACCACTAGGGAGAATTATAAGGACACCCATGAGAAGTTTCCTATATTCCACTCCAAGGAAAAGGTGACTCTTGAGGATGAGGGAATTGTTAGTAATGGGGAAGTTATTTCAATTAGACCACCTATAATGCATACCTATCATTGAAAAATGGGTGAGAGGTGTGATTATGTGGTGATGTTGTTAGTTATTTGGGGAAACCTCCATCATACTCAATATTTTTTCCCATTATTACGGTCCTAATAGGATTATTGAGCAATTGGGGATCACATATTATAAGATTTCCTTTCTAGATACTTCCTATATCCACCTTGTTTTTTATGTTTCTCAAGCATTAACTACATTTTTTGACACATGTACTGAGAAGCACATTGAGCGAGTGGAAATTCTGGATACTATGAAATAGGATGGATAACCTTGTGGTATTTGACTTATCCAATATAGAAGGATAGTTATGGAAGTATCCAGTTAGTAGGGAGCTGAGGAAATCCAAGATTAGTTTCTTATATTCCACCTTGGGTACAAGGTGACACTTGAGGAGAGGGGAATTTTTAGTAATGGAGAGGTTATTTCAATTAGTCCACCTATTTGTAATACCTATCATTAAAGGAGGGGTGAACATGAGGAGTGATTATGTTGAAAAGTTTTTAGTCATTTAGGTAAACCTCTAGAAATATAAAGCCAAAGTTTAGTTTAGAGAGTGTTATGCTTAACTTACTCGAAAACTATCATGTTGTAGAAAATATAGAGAGAGGTAGTCACTCTCTTCTCCTACATACAAGCTGTGTAAACGTACTATAAGAGGCGGTCTATCTTAGTCATTTCACCTATTATAGCACCTTGGAACTCAATAAGAAATATTCTTATTCTCTATTTTATACAATAAAATATTGAATATAAGAAAACATATAGTTTTTTTTCTCCAATGGTATAACTCTTAGGAAATTTTCCTAACATAACATGAACGAGTTCTCCAAATTCATTATTTGAAATGGTAAAATCACTCCTTTTATGAATAATTTAGAAAGGACTCACTCATTAGTTGTCATAAATTGGGAAAAATATTATGGAAATCATTAAGGTATTCACTTCATTTTATTAACTAATAGTTTTTTTATATATCACATTATTTGTAATTTCATGATAGTTTTTTCATTATCCTTCAACAAAATTCTATAAATGAAAATTGAAGGAATAATTCCAAAAAAATCAAATAATATCCACCATATAGATTTATTGTGTTTTCAAATGACTCATAAAATTTGGATTTCCTAATATATTAACATCCCTTTAGGAACAATAATAGTAAATTTCTAATTACAATCTAGGAAATCTTGTTTCAGGTCCTTAGGTAAGGGTTTCAGGTCTAAATCAAGTGGTGTTAGGAATATGGATTAATAATGGCCATGAAATATAAATTAGATAAGAATAAGAGAATGAGAACATAATAGAAATTATTATATCTAGTAGAAGTAATTAGAAATGAGTTATAATAGACTAAGAAGAAAAAAAATGAATAAGAAAATATAGTGGAAAGAGAATAACTTATACTGAAAATACAACTTCCCAAAGTGCTTATCGGGACCTCCCAAGGATTGTCTATAGTAGAAACCATATAAATAAACAATATTATTATGAATACACTCACTAATTTCTATCCCCTTATTATTAACTCCACCATCATAGTATATAAATTTTTAAATTCAATGGTTATACTCGCAAGGGATATAGAAGGTACCCTCACTTCACACAAGAAGGAATTGGTTGCCCTACCACCTCACCTATCTCCACCCATGTTTTTATGGATAAATGTTATTACAATACCTCTATTCCTATATCTAATGTTAAAATAGTTTCATAACAATATTATGCCTCTCCAAATATCATGAAATATTCTTCTAGAATTTGAAATTCCTGATATTTCAAATGCAGACCAAAAACATGTTTTTCTTCCTTGGAATAAATTTCCTACTCATCCATGCTTAATCTCAATATATTATTTATCTCATTTTATCATCTAAGTCTTGTTTCACGTTATTTCTCTAAGACATTTCTAAAATCCTATATAAGTTTTAAGTTAAGATTCTCACAACTTGCACAATGATTTTTACTTAGCTATGGAAGGAACCAAGATAGATTCATGTACTCCATACACAACTTCCCCCAATTAATTTTCATACCTTCTTATGTCTGATTGAATTTAAAGTAAACCTATATTTCAATGAACCATCCTACAAGGTCTTCTCCTAAAGAATAATTCAACTTGACTCTCTTCATCACATACCACTTTTCTTTATACAAGGAAATATCTTCTAAAAAATAGTATTCCAGCACGTTGGCTACCTTCATCCGCATATATGCATCCACTTTCACTAAGAATTACTTCAACCACACAATTTTTTTACAGAATCAATTATCTTGCACACTTGGAACAACTAATTTATCTTTATTTATCATCAATATCTGAACTCTCTCTTATTAATGTACCTCGAATCTCTATATAAAATTCTCCAACACTACTTCAATAGTAGAGAAGTAGTTCTAAATAATAATTTTCATGAAATATAGATGAACTATGTAAAACTATTTTTTATCAACTAGACACAACCAACCAACAATAATCTTCCATCTTAGATCATCCTACATCACTCACGACACACTAATTCAGTCATCTTCACATCTTGTCTAACATTTATTACCAAATTTACCACAGATTCCTTGATCCATACTTTCCTCTCAACGCATACATCTCTTGGGAAGCGTGACTCATATCTACAGCCACCAACTATAAAAATGAACACAAGTATCTCAATGGATTATATAGATGTGTATTCTCAGTATCTTTAATCACCTAGCTTCATTCAGTAGGTCATTCATCCTGTCAGACTTGATTATCCATTTATAATGTCTTCATGAAAACACATGTGGAATATCTTGGAGAAATATTAAAATCCTTTATCTAAATAAATTTATAAATTTATAAAAACCTAAATGATCACAAATGGAATAGGTAAAGAATAAATTTAATTAAAATTAAGGTACTAAAATATAATTTGAAAACAACTAAGCTACTTGAAATTTGAAAGTACACAGTGTGATGTTTTGATAAAGAAAGGGAAGAAAAGTAAAAACAATAAACCAAGATTATGATATCCAAGTTCATGTATCAGTATTCATATAGATTCTTTAATTCATACTTATTTTCATTGGAATCAGGTATAATAAACTCACTTGGTCCAAGTAATCACTCTCGACACTCAAGGATTACTTTTTCTCAAGTTTTATGGTACTTTAGATCACTAAGAGATGGGTAACCTGAAACCATGTTTAAACATATAACTATCCTTCCCAATGATCATGGAGAAGGTATTATTCTAGTAATTCTGTTTAAGGTGACTCTGCCACACTCAACACACACAATGTTCATGCATGGTAAATAGAAGATGATGTTTTGAAAACATTGATATAGAACACAAAAACCCTAAATGAATTAAATCAAAGATCCTCCTTCAATATATATCTTAGGATAAATAAATTCACCCTATCATATTATCCATAAGGGGGTAATGAAAAATAATGAAAATAAAAAACTAAAGAAGTAACAACAACAGACCAGATCCTCTGTAGCCTCCAAGATCCTCCTCCCAATATTCTTATCTATAGAAACTTGGCCATAATATTTATAGGCAAAAGAAAAATGTTTGACCTTTTCAATATAAAAATCATATTCTTCAAATACCTAACATTTTCACTTTTTTTATTATTTCAAGGTTTTCCTTTTCAAAAAGTTATCACAAATATTCTAATTTGAATCTATAAATATTTATCTTTAATTCATGTTTCAAATATCTCTTAAATATTTCATGTATCCAAATAGATAATTCATGTGCACATAGAAGGGATGAGATTCATCAAAATTTAACTTTTTTTATTCATACCTTCATCACACTTGAAACCCTCATCATTGATTCCAAAAAAATGTATCTTAAAATTACACCACAATTTTGGATCACTTATCAAACCATTATATTGGAATTTTTCACTTCTTTACTTCACACATGGACACCACAAACAAGAATACATCATTTTAATGGGAGTTTCATGTTTTTACTTCCCCTATAAAACACCGGATCATCTCTTATAGTGTATCCAAAGATGTTTCTTTTTTTGTATACATGGAATCCCCCAACTATTATGTATCAAAAGTAATTTCACTTATGTATTCCTACAATCATCCATGAGATTTATTAATAAGGTGGATAAAAAATATTTAACCTTTTTTTCCTTTACCACTATAGCTCACATGGATAACAACCCATTTTTATGGAATTTTTGTTATCAGAGGCTCCGATGTACTATAGATAAATATAACACAACATTGTACTATTTGTTTTCATCTTTTTCATCTTCCAACTTTCATATTAGTTGAATAGATCTCCTTCTAGCTTCCGAGTAAATTATTTATCCTCAAATAGGTCTCGTTGGGATATAATGGCGATCAATAGTTGTCTCAACCATTTAAAATGGAATCTAAATGTAATATTGAGCTCAGAGGAAACATCAATGATGGATATTAATGAGTGAATGCAGTAGTCCATTATGGTTATATGGTGGTAGATGGTATCATGTTCAATCTTAGTAGGGATTACATGTCTGGGCACAAGACCATGTCTTATGGATCAAGTGAACTGTACAAAAAAAGGGAGTTCCAACTCAAAAAATTTGGGCCCAACCCACTTATTAATAAGATATCATAACCCAAATAAGCTTTGTAAAGATGGATAGGGGTCAGAGGACCCCTACTGCCACAGGCCTGTTCCACCCCTGGGTTAAATTTCCTCCAACTACATCACAAATTTTCTCCATGTGTCAGTGCACCTTCCTTCTACTTTTTCTTGCTATGTGTGACATATGCACCAGCCATACCCGAGCTGGCTAAGCCCTGGTTTGGTCGGATTCCCCTAAGGTATAGATATGTGAATTAATTATAGTTTGACCTAACTTTTACACTTATCAATAAAAATTAATTTTTCAAATTTCCCAAGATAAAATCACTTATATTTATTCATAAAAATTATTCCTTAAAATCATAAATTTATTTAGTTTTTCAATTTTTTTATTTAAAATATAAATATCCAAAAAAATCAATTAATAAATTGGTTATAAAATATTAAAAACTAATGAAATTCATTTTTTAATATTTAAGAAAATTTCTTTATATAATAGAGACTTAAAATACCACCACACTTAAACTCAAGTTTTTCCTCCATCATAATATCTCAACATAAATAAAAAAAACACACCCATGTTATCAATATTAAAATTCAAATATATCATAGTAAAATTATTATCAATGGGGAGAATAAATTTCAAGTATAAAATATGAATATCAGTACAATTTGACATTCTTAAAAGGTGTCAATAAACCAATATATTTACATTTTCCCATTGAAAATTGATGAATCCTATTCTCTTATCCATTCAAATTTATCAAATCATTATTATAAAAAATTAAAATTTGATATCTACCACACCATTAAAATAAATATTTCATCACTCAAGTTAAATATTTGAACTATAGTTGTGAGCATTCCTTGAGTACATGTACCCCCCATAATCTTGGAAAGTACCTATATTCTCAACTTTGTAATGGAAAAAATAACATGAAATCATGAGGACATTTAATTTGGGTAGAAATGACTCTAATTATTAAGTTCGGTAGGAATTGTGTGAAAAAATTTAAGGATAATAATTAAGGTTAATATCTTATGCACATTTCATGATAAACAAAGTACATTTTACTAAAAATTCCCTCTTAAAAGTGACAACACCATCTTCCCAAGATCTAAGTAAGGCCACAAAACATTGAAATCATAAGTAATGATACCCTCTTGAATGTTTATACCTTTTTCACCTTTTTACTTTGTTTAAATGAGATTTATATTTTTTTCTTGAAAGTTGAGTTTGGAAAACTCTCACATCCATCACCAAACCCAAAATGATAAAGATCATTGGTCAAGCAATGGTGATTTTTTACTCTTCAAAACTCAACCATTTTTTATAAAAATAAACTACTTTTTTACTATTATTTTCTTTTAGTATGGGTAACAATATAAGTACAATTAAAGATAACAAGAACCTTTTCCCAATATCCCATGAAACACCCAAAAATTTTTCCTCTCATTAGAGTACATACCTTACATTATAGACATCCTCTTCCCCACACACAAAATTTTAATAATCATGAAAAATACATATAGTAGGGTATGAAAAGAAATAATGATATTTTATTGTATCTCTTTTCCTAACAAGGATATTCATGGTATTGAAGGTCTAAATATAGGATAAATTTTAAGGTAGGTCTTCAAGGATAATTAATTAACAACAAAATTACTCAATCATATTAAATCTAAATTTGTATAATCATAGCTTTGATGTGATTAAATGAAAGTTAATGTATGTTATATGTCTCAAGATATCTCAACAAATATACTCAAGAAATAATTATAAATATTAGTTCTATAATACCCTTGAGAATTATAAACATATATATTTTTTAAAATCACTCAATGTATACAAAATAATAATATATCAATCAATATAAATTTCAAAAATTCAAAGCATGAAAAATGGTTGGGAAATTTTATCTACATAGATAAACTAGATCCTAAAATCATGATTCATCAAATAAACATTTTTATGATTATTTATAATCATTCAATACCACACTTTAATCATTAAATCTCATTGATATTAAAATATAAAACATGGAATCATGGGATTATTATGAAATATTTTGTCTCCTAGATCAATAAAGTAGTAAAAATATAAATATGGGGTATGAAAATTATTTTTCAAGATAAAAAATAGAATCTAAATAAATAGATCTAAAGGATGAATAAATTTTAATGTTAAATAACTTTATAATGAATCTATAATCCACATTTGTTATACTTTTTTGGATTGTGCCTTTATGATGGTCCTAAAAAATATCATGAAAGTGTAAGGATTATGTCATTAAATCTTAGAATGTCAAGGATATTGAACCACTTAGTAATAAATTCATAAACAAAATCCTAAGAATGTAATGAAAATAAATATTATAAACCAATTAAAAACTTTGGTTCCCTCCCATAATTAACTCATGGTTATAGTTATTTATCTTAACCTTGACTCTTAATATCACTTGATTGGAATATGATATAGAGATAGCCATCTCAGATTTGTAAAATTTTGAATTTATAGTATATCTCAGAAAACTCATACCCTCTTTTTTAAAAACTTTTTAAAACTTTAATGAGGAGGGTACCAAGTAGTGGGTTGATCATAAAATTGTAATTCCATTGTTTTTTACACTTGTTAGTACTATGATTTCTTCTCTAGTGGATTATATTATTTGACATTAATAACTATCTCTTCAATATTAACCATCATTTCCATTCATTTATCTTCATACTTTAGATTTGGTAAACAAAATATAGAAAGTTGTAAACATATTATAAATATTTAATGATCTATACAAACATGGTACTCATCTTCTTCTTGTTTTGGTAATACTTTATTTAGTGTCGTAGGTTCCTCTTGAGTATCATGTTCCATGAACTTATCCTCCACCTTTTCCATTATGTCATATTAAAGTTTAAGAGATACTCTACAATATTCATCATCACCTTATTCATCAATTTTATAGGGTTTTTCTTCTTATTATTCTTCTTGCTTCAACTCAATAAATTTTAGGGTATCTTCAATAAAAATTTCATATTCAATTTTCAACATTAGAATGAAAAAGAATGATTACCTTAGAGTTAGCCTCAAGTTAAGATTCTATGAATGGATCTCTAATGTCTTCCTTGAAATAAGACTCCTCCTTATCTATTATTCCTTATTTATCCTCATTTCCCATGTTATCTATAATTTTTAATCCCTCTTTGAATTTTTTCTCCATTCCTTATAGGATCAGCTCATCAGAACCTGAGAATGGGTGTGGAATACTTGATTGGATTTGTTTCTCCCATTATTTTCTACTTTGGATCTTCCTCTTAAGTGCATTAATTTATCATGATAGATCTTAAAGTTGAAAATTAATTTGGATATAGGGATTGATATTTTATTTTCCCTATGTACACACAACCAAAAACACCCAAGCATGGAAAGAAATAAAATAAAAGGTTATATAAGACTAGAAATAAGGAAAGAGAGAGGGAAGTTCACTGTCTAAACTACTTAATTAAAGTAATATATGTAAATTTTTCATAGTAATGGAACAAAAAATTCACACATCCATAAGACATTGTTAAATCCTTCAATTGAATAAATTTATATATTTATAAAAACATGAACTACAATAACTACTATAATGTAGAATACTATTAAGATGGAGTCGATCCCATGAGTACTGTGTAGGGAATAACATTAACTGATAGTAAAGTCACTAAAATATTATTTTAAAATAACTAAGCTACTTAAAAATTGAAAGAATAGAGTGTAGTGTTTTGAAAAAGTGGTAGAATATTAGTAAAAAACAACTTCCCAAATCAATGATATCCATGTTCATGCATTAATGTTCATATATATTATGTAATTCAAGGTAATTTTTAACAACATTGGGTCTATGTTACTTGCTTGTCCTGAGTAATAACTCCACACACTCAAGGATAACTTTTTTTCAATGTTTTTGGTAACTCAGATCACTAAGATATGGGTAATTGTTTTGCCTCTGAGGTGGAACATTTCAAGTAGTGCGGAAATGGTTCGATGACAATAATCACATGTCCATTTTTATATAGAGACGGGTTCTCATCAAATTAAACATTCCTTTTTTTGACCCATTCAACATCATTATTCTTTAGAAGAAGGTTGGATTAACCCCGTGGGGACTGAGCAATTCACCTCTTTTGCACTGCGAACAAGGTGGCACAATCGAATGCTTCCAATGGGTGATTTCATGGGGTCAAGTACTTGTGCAATCGATCCTTATCAAATATAAATTCCTCGAATGGTCTCCAATGGGTTTATTTGTGGAGCCAAGAACACCCAACAACCATGGTATCCATGATTCATGGACCTGCTTTCCAAAGGTAGGTGCTCATTGATTGATGATTCAGCCAACGACACTTAAGGACTCCATTGGTTGAGAGGATGGGAGGTCAGGCTCAATTCACCCTTCCAAGGGAATATTGTTTCTTGTTTAGGGACTCTATTATAGATTTAAGTCATGTTCATATGTTTTTGAATCCTTGGTTCATTCCCAAAGAGTGTGTCCATGGGATACCCTTGGTTTGAATGATCATCGTAGGCATGCATATATATTTGATGCTATAGAGGTGATACAGACTAGATCCATATAATAAGAAGATTTGGAGTTTACCTTCATCCAAGGGGGACGGAAGGTGACTTGATGTTGGGATCAGGTCTATAAGAAAGGATTTCTATGTATCCTCAGGAGAGGAATCAGAACCCACATAGTTCGGATTATGTGGGGATTACACATGGGACCTTCCAATTTGATAGACATGATTGGGTGAACTTTTTGGATGGAAAACCTTTTGAGATCAAGCATTATGGTAGGCATCCTATGTATTCTGATTCCGTCAGGAATAAGAGTTCTTGTAGTTCAGATGGTGTGGGGATTACGCATGTTAGCTTCCTATTTGATGGAGATATGATTGGGTGGACCCTTTTGGATGGGCCCCCTGTTGAGCTCGGGCCTTCTGGTAGGCATCCTATGTATCCTGGTCTGGTCAGGAATTAGAGTTCTCATAGTTTAGATTCATGTGGATGTTTTAATCATCACAAAACTATAATCCCACAAGTGTCATGCTTGGTGTTAGAAACCAGAGGATGTCAAAGGTTCAAAAATGAAAATTATTCCTCCTCTATTGGGGGGGGGGGAGGGAGAGCCTATGGTTGAAGAGGTCGGGGAGATGGTGGGTGAGGGTACAGAGCAACAGACCCTTTAATTTGAAATGACATTAAAGGTAATGTGACCCATCCTCAGAAGAGTGGGGACTTACCTCAGTGGGAGGGCCCCAAAATATGTTCTTGGAAGGGGATACGTGTCGTCCTCATCAAAGGGAGGAGAAAACATAACCCTTTTGACTGCTCACTATTCCTCATTGAATGGAAAATAGAGTGATCACCCATAATCCATAGAACGGGTAGGTTCACATCAGTGTCCCAAGGTTGAACTCTGGGTTACCGTGGGAATGTAGAACCACATGCATTCCCAAAGCCCGAACCTTTGTGGGGAGAGCCTTCATGACTCCTCTTACCATGGGTATATAGACTCAAAGGGGTGCGCTAATGCGCCTGACATTCTGATCATATGGGTATGGGGGCTTTGGAGGAGGCTTTGACCTGATGTCGGAGGACTAGTTAGCAGAGGGATTATGGAGTACTGGAGGGTAATGGAAGGTTGAGGTTGGGACCGGAGGAAATAATACCCAAAAACACCCCATTACACATACTTATTTATTATGCAAGATGAGGGAGGCTCCGCATACCACAGTGGTATGTGGGAAAAGGGGTCGTCCATATACTGATGTGGTATGCAAGCATGGGTATAGTCCATCACGTACCATAGTAGTATGTAGATCTCCATGCCTCTTTGGGTTCCATCCATGTATTGATGTAGTACGTGACGCCGGGTTTAGTCTGCATAGCGGTTCACTACATGAAGCACTATATTGAAAGAGGGTCCGGGGGATTATCATTTGCAGCGAGTTCATCCACAAGAAGTCTGTTGTTATTGGTTCACCAATTAGGTTTGTGGTTCTTTTTTTAATTATTAAATTCTACCGTTTTATGGTTTGCGGCTAGCTGTACTTGCAAAAAGTATGGTTTGTGATTCAGGCTTCATCGATGAATCGAGACTGAAGCCAGAGTCTTCTCCAAACTCTTTCTTCCAACCTATGGGTTCCCTTTAGGCTTTCTTCATCAATCCTTCTTCTTTATATTGTGCTCCTTTTATAGATCATTGGGGAAATTGTATCTATTGGTCACGTGAAACGATTTGCGGAGGCCCATGAAGGAATATCCTGACCCATAGAAGAATCAATCAACCGGGGTTTACAAAGGCTTTGGTTTATGATAATGGTTGGTGGAACCCTACCCATTCACTTCATCCGCAAACTAATGAGTTTTCAATATGGTACGTGAATAATATTTATGTGCATAAGTCTTTTGGCGACACGATCCGCAGATCATTTTGTTCGCTGGCCAATTCTTAGTAGGACAATGGTTCGTGGATCGTTCCGCATACCTATTGGTTTGAGATCTATCTGGTCTGCATACCTTTCTCAGTGATGGTATGCGGGCCACTTGAAATTCATTGTAAACATGAATTCATTCAAGTTTATTCTAAAAATTTCAACTCAATTTGAGTCCATTAACCTTTCTAGACTTGTATAAGTTTTTGATTCATTCTGAAAAGTGATTGTGGGGGTATTTTCTTCCCTTGGTGGAATTTTCAAGACCCAAAAAATGCACCCCATCGGAATGGTGTTTGTTCGGAACAAAAATGGGACTATTCCGATGTAGAAGTTGTCCTGATCTGATATGGTTTGTGGTAGAATAGATGGACCCGGTAGGAGGATACCACACCTATGTATAAGGACCCATGTCATTTTTCCTTTATCGTTTCTCACGGTGGAAAGTGATCTCAATTTCCTTGACTTCCTCTACTCACAAGTACCATGCTCCTTTTAAAAATCTCGTCCACGAACTGCTTCATATGTACTGTGAACCAATCTTCTCACCATTTGTTCATCCGTATACCATATTTTGGTTTTTGTAAATGGCATTGCTGAATTTTAAGACTAAAATCTGGGTCCCATGTAGGAGGACGCTAGGTGGATGGGGTGTCTACATACCGAAATTGAACCAGCAAACCATACTTTAAGAACTAATAATCTAAACTTAAAATCTAATACGAAACTTATGAACATGAAGTTAATAAAGGCCTTGGTTCACAATATCCACTTTCTTAAAACCTTTCAGTTCTCCAACCAATGATCTATGGGCCAACACCTCATAGATGGTTCACATACCATGGATGTATGCAGTGGAATGCATATGCGTACCATAGTGGTACATGAGGTTACTTTTGTGTATCATGCAGTATGATGATTGTGCCATCCACACACTGTACAACATTAGGGATGTGGCCACCACATACTGTTTCCTGAAATAGTAAACAGTGCCTTATGAAGACATATTTAGAGTCCTTTATCCATTCTTCCATAGACTTTATCTAACAATTTTTATTGGACTGAATTTTTTTTGGCTTCTAGATCTTCCTGTGCAGGTTACAATGGATGCTTTATAAGCAGTGATAAAATTAACGAAGACAAGGGAAAACTTGGTGGGAAATAGTGAGGATTATCTTCGAGCCCACACCATTCCTCATGATATCTTCTTAAGGGATTTCTTGATTCTAGAGATTCTATCCTATCCGTTATTTGTAGAGTTGAAAATTTATGAATTTGGTCTCCATGAAGACGTTCTTATATCATTGGATGACCCTAATAACCCTTTCATCCTCTTATAGGCACTGTAAGGTCATGATCATGCCAACATTTCCTCAGTAGGAGAAGTCATCACCACTCTGATTCAGGAGAAAATCTTCATACTAAGAGGCTCTACATGGACTTAGGGTAACCACAGGTGTCACGATGGTTTCCCAAGACTTGATGCACGATAGTACCCATCCATTATCAGCATCTCCAAAGAAAATCTCAATGGAGGGTGGAGAACCAAGTGGGATCTGCGAGCTAGAGTATGTTTCTATGATGAGTGGTCCTGGGCGTTCTGGGTGCATCAGTCCTATTAGAGTCCCCTAACCAGTTGGATCCAGTGGGATTGTATCAGGTTGCCTGGGTTTCCCACTTTGAAATCATCTCTCCAAGTGAAATCTTTTCGAAATTGATGAGCTGCTGGTGTTCAACCACGAACATCTTCGACTTATTTCATGGGGAGGTGGCAATCAGCCTATGGGATATCTTCCAACTTGGAGGACTCCCTATCCTTGGAGAGATGTATGACAAGTTCTCCCAGTATCCACTACCTAGAATGAAACTGAACATGTGTCTCCTTTGTCAAGTATTTTATTCTTCATGGAAGAGGTATTACTTGATCATCCCATCCAGGCTCACTCGCTCATCCCATTTGAGGTGTGGATAAGATCATTCTTGGAGGTGAACAGAACCACAAAGAGGGATCTGCACAGCCAAAATCATCCCTCCCACTAGTCCCGCTAGACTACAGGGTCATATGGTGCTACCCTTGAGGTGTGGACATATACCACATGGGGATATGAGCCTCTACCAGAAATATCACCTCTGATTAGACTAGCAGGTTTCTTTTCCATGTTTTTTAGAAGATGACTTTTACCATACCACAATGTATATACTGGGATTCAGGCCTATACTTTGATGTTGGTGGCCACTCTGGTAGAGGGTGGAACCATTAATTTGGACCTTCCTACACTTTCCCGGATTTATGAATTGTTGGAAAAAATAAAAGAAGGTATGCCCCCACACCGTATTAGTGGACCGTTTCAATTTTGGTATTGGTGGATGGAAAAAAACATCCCCTATTATGAATAATGACATATTAAAAGGGTTACTCACTCTTCCTTTCAACTTTCCCTTCTCAATATTTTCACTATTCATCCTAAGACTCTAAGAATTAATGATGTGGTTGGGATTTTGAACGATGATTCTCATTTCTCGTTTGCACCGCATCCTACCCCTCATGGATTATTGAGAGGTGACAGGGACAGTTATTTGGAGGAATTATTATATCTTATCATTCTTTAAGATGGAATGATCATTGCTCGTATAGATCGAGTAGTCATTTGTGATCCATAACTCCCCTACTAGTTTTCCAGGAAATTCAGATGCCTTCAACAGACTAAACTACTTCTGGTGGATCAATTAATAGGTGATTATCACCCCGTAGTTATTCAACAATTATGGATCATGATGATTCATGAAGGTACTACTGTGGAAGTTAACATTCCCAATACATTAGAATTTGTGTTCCTATTGTAGGAGTATGCCCGACTGTGGGCGGATTGTTACCCCAATGGAATGCTGAAAGAACTAGTTCAGCAGGTGCAGAAACCTTTAACCATTTCTTGCCCCATCCTTGCCCTAATGACAATGCCACACATTCATTATACTATGAAGAGTGTGACAGCTACGCTTTCTACTTCTGTCCCTACTGCAACCACGATGGATACACCACCTTCCCCTACCCTTGTGGTAAGAAGATGCTCAGTTCGTCGTTAGAAACATCTGGGAGGGGCCAAATCGGTATAACTTATCTCAATGTGGAGTGATTCAGACTGATCCCATCCCACAGATACCTCCCAAGACCTTAATGAGGCTGGTACTAGTTGAGTATCATTGATAACCTCGGAAGCTGCGGCTAGTCCTCCACATCTGGCTCTAGTGGCCGGGACATATAAGGGAAAATGGAGTCCCCTATATTGGGTGACCTATCATAAGTCCCTACCCACTCCTGTGATGATGCTGTTAACTTATATACACATTACAACAGTGAAGAATCAAGGTACTAGTGCTGCAGCAAGGCACCAGGAAGTGCGAAAAGAGGCATCATGCCAGTTATGTGCTCTTATCATGGAGGTAACCATGGTCAGTTTTCTGATGAGGGTGACAATTTTTAGAGATTATTAACCGAGATGGGTTCTGGTGGATTTTATTATTGACAATTACACCTCCTTATCTACTAAATTTTCATTACATCTGAATACCTTACATCCTGTGAGGAAAAGCTAGCCAAGTTCAATTATTCCCATCACCAAGTGGTGACCTTCTGAGATGTTTCGAAATAATTTTATCATCTAACGTCCAAGGAGGTGAAGGACTATGATTTTGTGGAAACCCAAGAGGAAGAGCTGCTGGAGTGCAAAGCCTATGCAGTAAGGTTGAGGGATCAATTGGACTCTTCATGTGCCAACTATGAAGCTATCCAGAAGAAAGGGCGGGACATCAAAGTTGTTCTAGAGTGGGTGCATCTGATGGTGAAGGCTGAAATGGTAGAAAGATATTCTTTATAGAAAACTATCGACAAAACATAGTAATCACTCACCATCATTCTTGAAAGGGAGAACTGATCCTTTTTGTAGTTCTTTCCCAAATCATGTTACGAACTCTTCCCCTTTTTTCTGATAGTTTGGAGAGTCTCCAAACTGGGGATGATCCTCCATTTTTGTCGAACTCAATGAAACTAATTTTCCTTTGAATTATCTTTATTTTACTTTTCCTATCATGTCAACATCATTTAAATCAGGCATTAATTTTAAAACACGATTTGAAACTAGTAAACGGAAATAATTGAATTGTGCTCTCATTTTTTCCTGAGTCATGAGACTCAACGAGCTTAGTTCGACTATTTTTGAGGTTTTATGGAATACCTCACAAAATTTTGTGTCTTTTTAATTATTAAACTAATGTTTTTCTAAGCCTATTTGACATGGGCTTAGCAGGCATAAGTTGACTTTTCCTTAGGCCAGCCTTTGCAGGTTTTATGCCTAACAAGCTTTACTCCTTTTTTGATGGATCAATGTTTTTTTAATGAACCAATAATCGAATTTTACCCAGAGGTGCCTTCTATGGATTTTCTCTTTGGAAAGTATGGTGTCTTTTTCTTTCTCTATAAGTTCAAAGTCCTGCCAATCAAACTTGTTGCTGATATTTTAGGTCTAACATCTTTGACCAAAATTAACGAGGAAAGTCCCTGACTCAGGACCATCAGCCAGGAATGTTCTAATACGCTTCAGACATGGATTAAGGATTTTTCATGACCTTGTATTTGTGGATTCTAGACATGAATAAGGATTGGTAGACATCTTAGGTGTGAAAAATTAGTATAGGACTCTCTTGGGGACTAATTTTCCTTTGATCCATGAACCTTTTTGTGGAAAAAATATGCAGAGCTGCTGGGGAATGATGTGCGTAGTCAAAAAAATGTTTCATCAGGACACTGGACATCCATTTCCAATGGCCTGGTAGGGTTATGAAATATTTTGAATTTATTTTGATGCTGGGAGCCACAGTGGGTGGATGGACTGAGTAGTGGTGTCTAAAAACATTAGAGACATTCATATCAGCTTTGAGGGGGTAACTATTCCAGCATGGTTCATACTTGTGTGAGGGAGAGCTGGTGAATGGTCAGTTCAGTTAGAAGTCTTTTTTATGTTAGGGGAATTTGAAAAAAAGAAGGTATGTAATCTGTTATCTAGAAATGTTTCAAATCAGGGGGTGTGACAGGACATGAATTTCATTTAAGCATACAAAAGTTGGAAAGGAATCTCCTAGGGATGAATTTTCCTTCCATTGATGGCCATTTTTGTGGTAAAAGTATGCAGAGCCTCTGAGGCATGATGTGCATAGTCAAACAAAGGTGTCCACATGACACTGGCCTTCCGTCTTTGATGTCTATGGCATATTGTAGAGATTGGGAACTTTCTGAATATGGTATATGACCTTGGAAAAGGGGTGCTTCTGAACACTGAAAAGGTAAATTTTAACTAAAATTCTCCCAGAAGTAAGTGGATGCGCTCTTCTTTTGTATACCGATCAACTTCACACATACAGATGGGGTATCTTAAGAAACCTCAAAGGGGACTAGAGATGAATCGGTCCCATATGTTCTGATATATCCAAGATGTGTGTAAGGAGGAAAATGTAAACCATGACTTTGAGGACCCTTGAATCATGAGGGATGACATGGGTCTTGGAAGCCATTTGGCGTAATGAGATAAGAGAGGACTCTTATGGGGATGAATTTTCCCTTTATTGATGTCTATTTTTGTGGGAAACATATAGAGAGCCACTGGGGAATGATGTACATAGTCAAACAAAGGTGTCCACATGACACTTTCCTTCCACCTTAGATGGCCTTGGAGGGTTATGGGGATTCAAGATCACACAAAGCATGATGTTTGGGGTACAAACGGAGTGTATCTGGACATATTGGGGTCATTTAGTCCATAATTTACTCATGGAATTAGGTGTCCCTTACATAGATCTGACTCATACACAGGGTGAGGTATTCTTTCCATCTTTGGGATTCCTAGTCATTTAACATCACATGGACAGAACGTGGGGTTCCTCTAGGGGGAGGGAACCGTGACCTGCCTTTTAGGGTCATGCTACTAGGACCAAATTCCTAGACTGTTTTGTCATAATGTCATGATGTATCTATCTTTAATATCCCTAAGCTCATGTGAGATATTCTATATGTGAGAAAAAAGGGATTATGAGGATTATGGATCATTTCCTAAGAATAGATAAACCAGCATTAAAGGGTACTTTAGGCTTAAGCCATTGCTATACAGTTTAACGTCATACAACAAGGATGATTTTGGCCTTGCTGTTTAACATTGTGCGGTGAGGACATGACGCTCTGTAGTTTAGAGTCATGAAGTGAGGATGATTATACTATCATAAAGATATTTAATAGTTTTGGGTTAATCTCAATTAGGATTTTCCAGTGTTCCTTATACTTGAGTGATGATAGAAGGTGTAAACCAAATCCCCAGGGGAAACTTGAATCAGGAGGGATGACATGGGGCATGGAATCCATTGGGCATACTGAGATAGGAGAGGAATCTCCTGGGGATGAATTTTACTTTTATTGATGACCATTTTTTTGGGAAACATATGCAGAGCCTCCAGGACATGATGTGCATAGTCAAACAAATATGTCCGTAGGACACTAACATTTTTTCTTCGATGGCCCAGGAGGGTTATGGGGATTCAAGTTCTCCCGAAGTATGGAATTTGAAAAATGGAGAATATGTGCTTGGGAACATGATAATACCTATACCATGATTAGTTATGAACTACTTAGAGCTTCCACATAAGAATTAATCCAATTTATAGGGGGAAAATGTTCTTTTTTACTTCTCATGAGTGAGGGTCATGTGTGGGATCTCATAACACCAAGGAATGGTCCACACATAACTCTTGAATAATTTCGTAGTTTGTTGTCATGTGATTAGGACCTTTCATGGACTCCCCATACAAGTCTGACCCATGTATGGAAAAATGATCATTTTCTGTTGGGGGCTAGGATGGGATTCCAAATCCGAGCATCACTACATATCCTGCAAGGGAATAAATCAAGCCATACATAGTTCTTAATGTTCCCTAAAAATATTTTCTTAATGTGTAGGGGAATTTGAGGGAATTTTTTCTCTTTTTGATGATGGCTGGGCCAAGATGCCAAATCTGGGCTTCACTACTTATCCTATGAGGGAAGGAATCAAGCCACACATAGTTCTGAATGTTCTATATACCAATCTGTCTTCACCCATATGTAGGGACATTTCGGTTTTATTTTCTAGAGGTACTGGGTCTTCTATACTTATCAATAAATTATTTTCATAAGAGAATCCTTACCACTGATCCTATGATCGCGTGATTCATACTCATTTTGAGAAACAAGTAGTAGACATAGGTTTTCCTTCATATGTTTTGGGAGGTAGAGGACATGCTGGGGGAATTATTTTTTTTCTAGGGGGAAAGGCCATGATCGAGGATCGATGCGTTGCTACATATCCTACAAGGGAAGGGATAAAACCATACATAGTTCTGAATGTACCCTATACTGATTTGGATTGGTCCATGGGTAGGTGAATTTTCATTAAATCTATCATGGTTTCCAGGTATACCATGTTACTCCATAGTTTGATGTCGTAAGAGAATCCCTATCACAAATCCTAATCTCACATGAGTTATACTCAATTTGAGAAACAAGGAGTGATAAGGGTTTCTCTTATGAATATGGGTAGATAGGGGGAATTATGGATTCATTTTTTTGGTGGGGGTTAGGCCAAGATTAAGGATCGAGGCATCCCTACGTATCCTGCAAGGGTAGGAATCAAGAAACACATTGTTCTATGAGATATCATGTAGTTTATTGTCATGCGATTAGGGTGATTTGTGTCATGTAGTTTAACGTTTTATGATAAGAAAATTAGTCATAGTTTAATTTCATGTTTTAGGGATGAATACTGTATAGTTTAACATCATGTGGTTAGGAAAAGAACTCATAGTTTAGGGTCATAGAGCTTGGACCTTGGCTTGGTTTTATCATCATGTTGTTCAGGACAACAACTCATAGTTTAGGGTCATATAGTTTGGACCCTGGCTTCGTGAATTATAACTCATAGTTTAAGGTCATATAGTTTGGAAATTTTTCTTGGGGCATTATAACTCATAGTTTAGGGTCATAGAGTTTGGACCATGACTTTTGGGCATTATTACTCATAGTTGAAGGTCTTAGAGTTTGGACCTTTGTCTTGGCTTATTACATCTCATAGTTTAGGGTCATAGAGTTTGGACCTTGAATTCTGGGAATTGTTACTCATAGTTTAAGGTCTTAGAGTTTTGAACCTAACATGGAGGTTTTAAAACTCATAGTTTAGGGTCTTAGAGCTTGGAATATGAAATTATTGTTGATATTACGTGAAGTATTTCTTCAAGAACTCCACATTTTTGGGATCCGTGATGATTTGTTCGTCCATTGATATCAGGGTGTATGCTCCATTTTAATAGACCCTATGTATGACATATGGTTCTTCCCACTTTGTTTCAAGATTTGGGGAATTATTCTTGAGTGTCATTGGGGTTATGAGGACTAACACCATTTCTCCTTTGAGGAAAGATCGAAGGTGAACCTTTTTGTTGAAGGATCATGCAATCTAGTTTTGGTAGATTTCTAAATGGTGAAAAGTGTGCAACCTTTTCAGATATAGCTACTCCAACTCATCAAACCATCTCTAAGATTTCTCTTCCATAGATAGTTTATTTAAAATGGCCACACGAAGTGATGGAACTTGGATTTCGATACGTAACACCACCTCTTCCCTATATACTAGTGAGTACGGGGTTTCCTGGGTTGTAGTGTGGGTCGTGGTCCGGTAATCCCACAAAGCATGAAGGAGGTTGTTTGGCCATTATTTCTTATCCCTATCAACCATATTTTTGAGTATTTTGGATAGAGTTTTGTTGAAAGCCTATATCTTCCCATTGGTTTCCACATGGTAGCTGGACAACCGATTGTCTTTGATTCCATATTCCACGTATAGCTTTTCCAACTCAGTAGAGTAGAATTTGGTGCCTTTTTCTAATATTATTTTATGAGGGACACCAAATCTGGTGATGATGTTGGTCTTCACAAATCTAACGATGTATTTAACCCCGACTTCTTTAAGGGGTATGGTTTCAGACCATTTGGAAAAGGATTCGGTCACTGCGAGTATGAACTTGAACTGCCTGGATGTAGCGGTAACATATGGTCCCATAACATCCATCCCCCAGGTGAAAAATGGACTAGATTACATAGTTGTATGATGTAAATCCGGGGGGTCAATGTATGAAATTGGCATTAACTTGGTAAGAATGGCACCTTTTGGAAAATTTGGCACAATCTTGTATCATAGTGGGCCAGTAATACCGGAGCCTTAGAATTTGGTGAGATAGCTTAGTTGCTGATTGATGCGCTCCACAAGCTCTAGCGTGCACTTATTTCATGATGGTAGTAGTCTCTTCTCCATCAATGCACCTGAGAAGGATTCCTTCAAGGCCTTATTTATAGAGAAACGTTTCTTGGCTTACCCCATTTTACAAGACAAAGTTGGATGCCTGCCTTCGGATCAGCTCCCTTCCAGACCTATCCAGTGGGAGTTCTCCATTCCGAAGGTACTTTTCAATGGGTTTCATCCATCCAGTGGTATGACCATGAGGCTCAGGAATGGGGCGAATTTCATTGATTTCGTCCATATTGCTCTAGATGAATGTCAAGACCATCTGACAGTGAGCAATGCAAATGACCATTTCATCTCGGTCTAGATCATCCAAGGTTGTGGCTAAATTTTCTAAAGAATTGGCTTGATCATTTTGTGACCAGGGGACATAGGTCAATGTTGGTTCTTATGGGAATTCTACCATCAGCTCTTGAACATGGTTCATTAAGGTAACCAATACTTATTTCTTGATGGAATAGTCACTATTAACCTATTTTATGACTAGCTCTGAATCATCCTTTATTTTTAGGTGTTTAGATTGTACATGAAGTGCTAGTTCTAGGCTTGAAATGAGGGATTGATATTCTTCTTTATTATTTGTACACCTGTCCAAAAGAAGGAAATATTAAGGCAAGATGACCTTTTGTGGGGATATGAGTATAATTCCAAGCCCTAATTTTTTGAGCTTGGTATCCTCCATCCTTTTCCCTTTAAGGCTTTGGGTGGCACCATCGAAGTAAGTTTCCCATGTCTTTGGGTCCTCTTGAATGAAAAAAACTTCTTCATCCAGAAGTTCGGAATCCAACGGTGCTGTTTCTTCCAAGGGGTGCTCGTTCAGGAAGTCTATTAACACCGAGCCTTTTATGGCCTTATGGGGATTGTACTATATATCAAACTATTGTAGGATGACCGCCCAACATTATAGGAACCCATTTAGCATGGGAAGGTTGAGGATATATTTGAGCGAGTTTCCACAGGAGACATGGTGGACCTCATGGTGCTGTAGGTAATGCGTATGTTTATGAAACACAAATATTAGGTCTAGGAAGTTCTTTTCAATTTTCAAATACTAAGTTTCATCAACAATTATCGTTCAGATGAGGTAATAGAGGTTGATCTCGCTTCCGAAATCATTCTTCTATGCAAGGAAGGTTCCTAATGACCATTCCGGGGTGGTTATGTAAAAAATGAGTGGTATCTTTTCAACTGGTGGCATAAAAACAAGCGGTCCTAGGAGATATCTTTTTATATTGTTAAACAATTCTTGAAAATCATTATCCCATTCATACATAACTCCTTTTTTTATAAGCCTAGTGAAAGGTAAGAATTTACCTTCTAGGTTATCTATGAAGCACCGAATATAGGTGAGGTGAGCCTGGAGATCTCTCAACTTGGCGAGGTTGCGAGGTGGGGACATGCCAATAATGAATTTTTTCTTCTTGGGGTCGACTTCAATGTCGCGATGACATAAGACAAAGTTGACGAAACTTCCGGAGGTAACTCCAAAGTCACACTTTAGGGGATTCATCTTTAAACTGTGCTATCATAATTTTTTAGGACAGTTTCAAGATAAGCCAGGTGGTTTGAGTGTTGTCACAATTTAACCACCAGATCATCAACATAACACTTGACACACTTTCCCAAGAAGGGCTTGACGATGCGATGCATGACACATTGATATGCGGCGCCAAAATTATTTTGACCAAAGTGAATCAACTTATAATAGAACACTCCCTAAAGGGCCCTAAAATTTTTAGCTTCTTCATCTCTTTGGGCCATCCGAATCTGGTTGTTTCCAGAATAGCCATCCATGAAAGATAGGGATTCATATCCAGCTATTGTATCGATCAACAATTTTGTGATTGGGATAGGGAAATTGTATTTTGGGAAATGCCAATTGAGGTCACTAAATTCAATTTATATTCTCATATGTCTATTATTCTTTCTGACAGGGACTATATTTTCCATCAATATCGTGTATTTTACCTCCCATATGAAGTTGGATTTGATCATCTTGTCAACTTCAGCCTCTATTTTGACAGCATGCATTGGGTAGGTCCTTCTTGCTGCCTGCTTATAGCCCCCATTTATCTTCTAGTAAGCCCAGATGATGAGTTGTGACCTCAGGATCGAGGCCTAGAATTTTTGTGTAAATATTGGCAAACACTTCTTGATTCTTATTTAGGAAGGAGTTATAGGCCTCCTGATCCATGATAGGCATGGCCACACTAATCATAGTGGGTCTCGGGTCATATTCGGTGCCTAGATTTATCTCCCTAAGTTCATCGATTGTGGTGGTGACACCTTATTCAAATGTAGGAGGGGAATCTTTGAGGTCTTATTCCTCTTCTTCTTCTTCTTCATCATCTTCATCTTCATTCTCTTTTGATAGAGAGAGTATTTTTGAGATGAACTCTCAAATTTTGAGAGAGAAATCGTCTTTTTCCTTAGTGAGTGAGGCATGGGCAGTTTGAGATCTCATGGATGGGCCAAGAGCATCTTTGATTGGGATTTTCTAATATCATGGGAGTCATCCCGTTATTCCATGTCTTTAGACTTGGTGGTCGTGACATAGATCATACAGAAAATTGAGTCTGCATATAAACTATCACTTATGCATTCAACTTGGTTGATGGGTAATACATACTCTTCCCCAAGTTATTGTAGGGATTCGGTAGGATCCATTTATAATCCATTAGGGGTAGTAATACAATCAATGTTGTTGTCCAAAAGATGTTTTTATTCCGATTCATAGAACCCTGCATCAATATAATGCGACTCACATGACTCAAACGAGGATTTATCGACGTGAAATGTCATGTTTTTCCATTAGTGCAATATTTTATGCAGTGAGGGTATGATGATGGAATTGCAGCGTGCTAATTTATCCAAGGCCTCCCTAATAGGATGTTGAAGTTCTAACTTTTCTGCACTATCAAGAACTCAGAATATAACATGAGATCTCTGAGCCAAGTTTTGAGTTTTATTTATCCCAACAACTTCTGTTCACTTTTGTCATACCCCAACAGAGTTGTAGTGCAGGGTGTTAACCTGTCTTCATCATATCCCATCCGACGAAGCGTTCACAGCGGGAGGAGGTTGACTCCAGAGCCATTTTCGATGAAGATACACTAAAAATCGATTCCATTTATCTTGATGAACACATAAGGGTTTGATGTTCCCTTTCATGAAGGCGTCTTCATCCCTATTTGTGAAGGAGATGATGACATGAAATTCTTTCGGGACTGGTCTCTGTCTGATAGAATTTGGATACTGCTACTTCATCCTCAAACTCCTGGGGACTTAGTAAGGCATCGATTATTTACTCCCTAAGATCTACGGACAGGCTCAATGCACCCAGGATGGACAACTTTTCCAGTACTGAATTCAGATGCTTTAGAATATCATATTTTTTCTCTAAAGGTTAGCACTTCCCAATTCGGGGTTTCTCTTTTATAGACACATTAGGGGTTTGGGATTTGGACATAAACGGTCGGGCCTCTATGATCAGGGATGGTGGTGCTATGGTATTTCCCATGTTTGGATAAACTGGTATGTCTGCATTCCCTGAGAGATTTGATATTTGTTCTTCCCTTGATGAATATTCCAAGATAAATGGGCTTGTATTTATTCCGATGGCGGTGGAGGAAAATTACAGTTCTTGTTGTGCCTACTAGAGGGTTCTTTTGCGAGTTTCTGTGATGTTAACTGTTTGATTTATGGCATGGCTGGGAATTTGACTCATGCCACAATCATGCCTTCCAGGAAACCTTTGGCCTCTATGGCCTCTTCCTATGGCTCTCCGATTGTGTGTGGTGAATTCGGGTTCGGGGCCATAGTCTCCATTTGATAAGGGGTCCATCAAGTTAATGAAATTAATGGAACCAAATACCAGTTCTTGATCTAACAATGTTTTAGTATGACTGTTTCTTTCTGACAGATTTGTTTTGCAGGGCGGTTCCCATTGTACCATTTGGCAGGGAAATTCCTATTGTACCATTTGGTGGGGTGTAACTCGTTGTACCAAGTATACTGGCATAAAGTATGAAAGCACCAACACTGACTTCAGCTTTGGTATCAGCTCATCGTTCTGCTCTTTTTCTTCCCTTACGTCCTTTAGAGGATTGCAAGGCTGAGGAGGATGGTTGTGCTGTATAAGGAGCTTTTGGGGGCACAGTTGGTTTTTTCAAATATGTCTGGAAGATTCCATGGACTTGGTTGATGGTCTTCTGGGTCATCCAATTTGCAAGAATTTTCTCATTTTTACTGGCTACTGTTTACCATCCCTCTTCCTCTCTTGAGTATGAGGTGGAAACATACACCACTTGTTCTTTAGATGGGCCCAACTTAACTTACCCGGAATCTACTATCTTTTGTTGGAGATCCATGAAAACAAATCATTCCTGGATGGTGTGTCCCAGTATCTGGTGATAGGGACAATAATTTGGATGGTCGTTGACACCCACTTCATTGGCTCTCTTTTGCTATAGTAACTAGAGAAAGTTACAATTCATGGTGGCTATGAAATAAACAAAGACCTGATAATCTTGAAATGATTAAAATTTATTTCTTCATTCTTCGAACTGATTTCTTTTAGAACCCCATCGCTCATATTTCCAAGGTGGGGGTGGTTGTTGGTGTTGAGGGGGTTCTGCACGGTTTGGTGGGGGCCTCGCAACTAGAGCTGGTGTCGGGGTGGCTTAAGCATGATATAATCCGCTTCATCTTTTCTCGTTATTTTTCCAGGGGCTGATGGGGTTACTTGGGACTTAAGATTGGTACTTTTCAAGGAGTCCCCTATTCTTTGGGAAATGGTAGAGAAGTCTAAAAACCTACTTGTGTACTTCACCAGGATGAGTGGTGTTCGCAATTCATCCTGAAGGTTATCGATTCCCATGAAGATCTTATCTTCTTAGGGGAGCGGTCGGTTCATAGAATATGTCAGGCCTTTACATCTGGAAATGAATTCTGGGACTCTTTTTTTCTCCCGCTGTTTGTAGTTCATAAGATCACTAACTGTCATCTTAGGTATTGTTGAACTGATCTGGAAGAGAAACTATCACCAAATATCTTCCCAGCCTGTAATTGAATTAGTTTTTAGGCTAGTATATCATACAAAGGCCGAGCCATGTAGGGTTCTTACAAAGCACCTAAGTTTTGCTACTTCTTGCTGCTCTGGAGTTCCAATCATGGGGTTACAATAAGAGGCGTAGTGCATTAAATTTTGTTAAGGATATCTCAATCCATTGAATACTAGGAATACGAGGTTTCTGAAGTTGGAAATGGCAGAACATTGCTTAACCAATTAGGGTAGGTTTTGCACTTTGGTTGTATCGGAGCACATTTCCCCTCCATGGATTCTAGTCAAGATGTTAGTTTCTTGATGGTGTTCAAGATCCCTTGATGTATATCCTATCGATCATGATCTTGGGCTGCTACGGTAGGGAACAAGATTTGGCATTCCGGTGTAGCTAGAAATTTGAGTGGATACCCAACCGTGGGTATCCTTTGTGGTTTTACCTGAATATACTTTGGTTGTCTTCCTAGTGGGGGAAGTCTTGATGTCCTTTCTAGGGCAGGTTGAACGAACCATTGAGCTTGGCTTCATTCAATGGGATAAGTGCCTATGGTATGGAAACCTCTTCTGGGAGAACCTGCTGATGTTCCGTAGGGGGAAAACATTTAGTAAGGTAACTCCCTCGACGTTGCCCAAAATTAATTCACGTGAGCTCTTTCATTTATTCCTCCTGCTTGGATAACCTTTCCTCGAGAGTGAAAGAAGTATTTCCAGGGGGAGGATAAGGCGAGTCATAGAAAAACATGGATTTATTATTCTTATTTTTGGGGTTTAGAGTGAGAGGTAATATAGGATTGACTGAGGGGGAGCCCAAATTTAGGCTCGCTCTCTTGTTCCGGGTATGCACACTATCAGTCTCGGTGTGGGATGCCTCTGAGAGGGAACCATCTTCCTTTGCATCCTATCCCTATGTGTCATTTCCAGTGAGAAGCGGTGTTGACATTTACCACGTTTACTAAGGCATATCACATTAGGGGTGGTGTACCCAGTGCCGAATGGTAGAAGGATTTATGGTCCCTTGGTTGGACTTTCTCCTTCCATTATATGGTATTTCTCAGTTTTCTTAGATAAGATTGACCCAAAGGGAGCCATAATCTGACCTCGTAACGCGCATTTGTCTCAAAAAGTGAAAACCACAAGAAGGGGTGGAATTGGTGACTCCTCTATCCATCATTCTTTCTCGACAGTGGAAGACAGGCGTCCAATGTGTGGGGATTTGAGGTAATAATTCCCCCAGCCCTGCGGGCTAGGGTTGTTCCTGTTCTTCCATTGATTTTTTATGACCTAGATCTGTTAGTCTTACAAGGGAATTTTGATTTAACAATTCCCCTATCCCTGTGGGCTAGGGTTGTCTGCATATTATGGTGGTAGCTGCTGCTATTTCCACCTTTTAAATTTCACGTACTCTCGCATGGGTGTGAGCCGAGTATGGAATTGGTTTGGAAATAAGTCTGTAGTCTTTTGGATACATGAGAACTGCTTAATGGTTGGCTTCCCTTATAATGGAAGCCTACTGGATGTTCCTGGTTTTCTGAATCTGATGCTTTTAAATGGATTGATATATTCAGTCCTGAAACTTTCAAGAATTACTCCAGTCTAGTTTTTGTCAAGTATCCCATCTTTCCTGGGCAGGAGTTTCACTTGATTGATGCCTTTGGGTGATGGCGTTGCAGGATGTCATTTCCAATTGGGATTTCTGGATGGGGTATGGGGTGAAGTGTTGAGCTCCATGTTCTCCACATCCCCGAATGTGAACTCCAGCCAGGGCGTTGCCAATGAGGCATCACAACTTATGTAGTGCATAGAAAAAAGACAGTTCAAGGTTTTTCTTTCGACTTTATGATTGTGGCTTTCATCCGGATGAGAGAGCTTTGAGGTCAATTAGAGGGCGATGCTCCCCTAACGTGCTGAAATGGTCCGCATACCCATCGTAGGGCATGAATTTTTCTTTCATCTGATGAAGATTCATATATATATATATATTGAGGCAAATGTCATGCGTGCATTCCCTATACAACTCTCCTGGTATGTCTAAGTGAGAAGTGGTCATAGGCCAATACATCACTAGTATATTATCCCTATCTAGTTGTCTTCTCACAAGCAACATAACCTACTGTTGTTCTTCCAGAGGCTCCTCTACTTGATATGAAAATATCAATTTCTTCTTAATAAATTTGTTCCAAGAGATCTGGCTGGTGGGAGCCTTATTGATTTGTGGACAACACGGGGGTGGCTAAGAAGATGAGCATGGCCCAAGCCATCCTATGGTTAAGAAAGAATATCACTCGTTATAGACGGAGTGCCCGATGTGTCTGAATCCTTTCTGAGTAACTCAACATAAGAGGGCTTTCTCACATTTGTTTCGATAAGGGGATGACCTTCCTACCAGTATAAATTTTTATTGTGGAGAGGACCTTCACAATTAGTGCTGCAATGGAGAGGGATACTACCGAAACTCAATTCCCGACTGTGGGAAATGTCCTTACAACGTATACCCTAGGGAGGAGCTTCAGGGTGGGCTAAAACAAAGGGAGGACCTTTAGGGTGGCCTACAGTGAGGGGAGGACCTTCTTGATGCTTGATGTCACTGTTGAGATAGCCTTCACAGAAACTATCATTGTGGGGAGGGCCTTCGTAATGACTTTCATTTTGGTGAGGATTACAACCATGACTTGATGCCTAGCTGCAGGGAGAATTTCTACTGTGCACATCTCGGGGAGGGCCTTCAGAATGTACTTCAATGAGGGAAGGAACTTCTCATTGATTGACGTTACTATGTAGAGTACCTTAACTGAAACTGTCATTATGGCGAGGGTCTTCGCAATGAATATCATCATGGAGAGCACTACCATCTTGACTAGATGTCCGAATACAGGGAGAATCATATCTACAACATATACCCTAGGGAGAACCATCAGGGTAGACGACAGAAAGGGGAGGCCATTCTTGCTGTATGATCTTTAGGTAAAGGGGAGGGATTCCCTGACATGCATCAGGAGATATGATCTTATGAATGATCATTCGTGGCCCATAGAGTGAGCCCCTGGGGGTTCTCTATGGAGGACCTTCAGAGTTGCAGGTAGAGACATTGTGAGGAGGGCCTTCACAAAAGCTACTGCCACTTCCTCAATTTGGTAATGGACTAGTAGGGTCTTGATCCTTTATTGAAATATGTTTGAGGGAGTCAAGAACCCCAACTTACAACAAAGTAGGATCATGTATGTGCTCTTAATTTTCTGGTTGCCTTTGGCTCATTTAATTGTTGGCCACTCTCTTTCGAGTAATAGGGGCCATCTACTATTGGTAATGGACTTCATATATGGGTCCCTTTCTTATTGGGTACCGTGATGTCGTCAGGTATGCCGATGGGAATCTTGAGTTTTGGTAGGGATATATGCCTGCCCTGGAGTGACCACCTTGTTGGACCGACGTCCCCTAGTTGGAACGAGTATTTTTTCCTGATTCCATTGTATGTATATCGTGGGATATTTTCATTGAACCTCCTGTACTGGAGTAAGTATGCATAACTACTCTGGAGTGACTAGATCATTTTGTGAGTGAGTCATTCTGTTCAAGGAAACCGGGTCGTGGGCCTAGTTTTTTTTATTTTGCCTCTGATGTAATGTTATGTTGGAATGTTTGGAAGATATGATCTAGAATCGACATCTGATCTTCCATCATTTCCAGGATATGCAGAGATACATCTTTGGATGGAACAGATATGAAATCCCATTCCATTTTTGGAGCAGGAGATTGTGCCTGCTCCAGTCCTCCATGAGTTTCCAGT
Organism: Viscum album; assembly: GCA_963277665.1. NCBI lineage: Eukaryota > Viridiplantae > Streptophyta > Magnoliopsida > Santalales > Viscaceae > Viscum > Viscum album. The sequence goes on from OY728125.1 coordinate 152,331,864, forward strand.
ATATACTGGCAGTTCTCCTCTGCCAAGACATAGGAACAAGTCTTCCACTTGTTGTATTCTTCAGTTTCCACCATATTTGACTAGTGGGATTCATATTTACGAGAATGGATATTCATATGCTCGCTTGACATTGTATTTGTATCTCATTCTTTTTGTACATCTGCATGAATTTGAAATTACTCATATTTAGTTGTTGCCCTATTTGGATGGCGGGCTTGATCTGTATCAGCAGGTATTTGTACCTACGTATATTCTATTACTTCCATATTTAGATGGAGGTCTTGTTGTGCATTGGTAGATATCTAACTCTTCCTATAGTTTTCTGCTCCGTCTACACAACGGGACCAACGAGCACCAACATGAACTTTCTTGTGCTCGTATTATGCCACCCTATTTCTATGGCAGGCTTAAGTGGAGGGGGAAGAGTGGTATGTTTGCTCATTGAATTCCACCGTGTTAGTGTGACAGAGTTTCTCCTCAGGAACCAGGGTGATAGTGTGTTACTGATTATATATTTTCCACCCATGGAGGGTAGCCCGGGGGCCCCGAGTCTTCTAAACTTTGGTAGGTTCCCTCAACATAAAGTTATCCTCGGCAGGAGGATCCTTGGTCATCTGGTATCAACAACGATGTTCTCTGGTGTGGTCCATGATTAGGACCCATGTGTAGTGAGATGAATCTATCAGCATCAACTTCATTTTCCTCCCTAAGATAAGGGAGTTGTCATGTTTTGGGGACAGGCTCTCGAAACGGTTTGAGACGACCACTGGGGCCACCTTATGCTGGGGTGCTGGCCGTGGCTGGGGAGGTGGATGAAGGACCTTTGTAGACTGGAGGGTTTGTCTCGTGGCCTCTAGTGTGGGGAGAGTTACATTTCGGTGGTACTCTTTGATTAGCATGTTGGATACCCAACATTGAATACACTGGGTAGGAAAGCAGGTCCTGCTCTTTGTTGGGGCCCTGGCTGCCTGTGGGATCACTAATGTGTGCATCTACATTGGTTTTTGGGATGTCATTTGGATCGAAGGTTGCTCTTTAGGAACTCGCGACATACATATATGACATACAGACCAAAAAACCTCATCAAAATATCACTCTTTCAAACATATTCATATTTGGTGATTCATCTTGGCCCCCTTCTCCTCTTTATTTTGTTGTAGGGAGAAGGGGCTTGAGTGTGGAAGAATTCCACCATGATTAAGGTTTCACTTCGGGTTAACCCTTTTTATTCTGCCTCCGAGGTGGAACATTTTTCGCAGACTGGGGAAAATGAATGGTCTGATGTGAAATGTCCCTTTATCTTTTATCATTAGGGTAGAACTGCCACCTTGGTTAAGGATTCATATCAATTTCACCATTATTGTTCCGCCTCTGAGTTGATTCATTTCGGGTAGTGCAGAAATGGTCTGAAGAAAATCATCACCTGTCCCTTTTTCTATAGAGACAAGTTCTTATCAAATTCATCATTCCTTTTGTTTTGAACCATTCTATGTTATTATCCTTTAGAAGGAGGTTGTATTAACCCCACAGGGACTGAGAAATTCACCTCTTTCACACTACGAAGGAGGTTCTACAGTTGGATGCTTCTAATAGGAGATTCCATGTGGTCATGTACTTGTGCAATCAGTCTTTCTCAGATATAACTTCCTTGTATAGTCTCCAATAGGTTTATTCATGGAGATAAGAATGCCCAATGGCCCTAGTATCCATAATTCATGTACCTTCTTTCCAAATGAAGGTTCTCGTTGATTGATGATTCAGCCAATGACACTTAAGGACTCCATTGGTCAAGAGGATGGGAGGCCAGGCTCACCTCACCCTTCCGAGGGAAGATTGTTGCCTATTTTGGGACTCTCTTATATATTTATGCCCTATTCATATGTTCATGAATCCTTGGTTCATTCCCAAAGAGTGTGACCATGTGCTACCTGTGGTTTTCATGATCATCGTAGGCATGCATATATATTTGATTCTACAAAGATGATGCTAACTTGAGCCATATAATAAGGCGCTCTGGAGTTTATAGTCATCAAGGGGGGATGGAAGGTAACTTGATGTTGGGATCGGGCCCATAATAAGGGATTCCTATGTATCCTTGGGAGAGGAATCCGAACCCACGTAATTTGGATTGTGTGGGGCTTATGCATGGGAGCTTCCCATTTGATAGACATGATTGGGTGGACCCTTTTGGATGGGAACACTTTTGAGCTCTGACCTTCTGTAAGGTGTCCTACATATCCTGATTTAGTCAGGAATCAGAGTTACCATAGTTTATATGGTGTTGCGATTATTCATGGGAGCTTACCATTTGATGGAGATACGATTGGGTGGACCCTTTTGGATGGGCACCCTATTGAGCTCGGGACTTCTGGTAGGTGTCCTACGTTTCTTGGTATGGTCAGGAATCCAAGTTCTCATAGTTCAAATTCATGTGTATGTTGTAATAATCACAAACCTCTATGGCCACATGATTCATTCTTATTATGAGAAACAAGAGGATTTCAAATATCCAACAATGAGCATGCTTCCTCCCCTGTTGGAGGGGGAGGGAGAGCCTACTGCAGAAGAGGCTGGGGCGACAGTGGGAGAGGGAACGAAGTAACGAACCCTTTAATTTGAAATGAAATTAAAGGTCATGCAGCCCAGACTCAAAAGATTAGGGACTTACCTCCATGGTAGAGCCTCAGAATACATTCTGGGAAGGGTAGGAGTGTCGTCCTTGTCAAAGGGGGGAGTGTACATAACCCCTTCGACTGATCACTATTCCTCATTGAATGGAAAAGCGATTGATAACCCTCAATCCCCAGAACAGGGAGGTTCACATTGGAATCCCAAGGTTGAACTTTAGGTCACCATGGGAATGTATACCTAGAGGCATTCTTGAAGCCCAAACCGTTGTGGGGAGAGCCTTTGTGACTCTGCTTACAATGGTTATGTAGAATCAAAGGGGCATGCTAATGTGCCTGATGGTCTAATCATATGGGTCTGGTGGATTTGGAAGAGGCTTTGTCCTGATGTCATAGGAATGGTTGGAAAAGGGATTATAGAGGACTTGAGAGTAATAGAAGGGTGAGTTTGAGACTAAAGGAAATAATACTCGAAAACACCCCATTCTACATACTGATTTCAAATGCGGGATGAGGGAGGCTCCGTCTACCATAATGGTATGCGAGCGAAGGGGATATCTACATACCGATGTAGTAAGTGGGCATGGGTATAGTCCACCATGTACCATAGTGGTACATGGCTCACCATGCTACTTTGGGTTCCATCCACATACTGATATAGTACGTGGTGTCGTGTTCAGTCCACCTAGTGATTCACTATGCGAAGCACCATATTGAAGGAGGGTCTGGGGGATTATCATTCATAGGGAGTTCATCCGTGAGATGTCTATGGTTCATGGTTCACCAATTAGGTTTTCAGTTCTATTTTTGTTATTAAATTCCCCCATTTTATGGTTCACGGCCGGCTGTACCTACGGAGAGTATGGTTCGTGATTCGAGCTTCATCGACGAATCAAGATTAAATCCAGAGTCTTCTATGAACTCTTTATTCTAACCTCTAGGTTCCCTTCATGCTTTCATTTTATATCTTTTGTCCTTCTACTATGATACTTTAATAGAGCATAGTGGAAATTTTATCTATTGAGATCGTGGTGCCATTTGCGGAGGCCCATGATGGAATATCCTGACCCATGGAAGACTCGATCAATCAGGGTTTGTGGAGGATTTGGTTTGCGATAATGGTTCATGGAACCCTTCCCATTCTCTTTGTCTGCAAACTGATGAGTTTGCAATATGGTACATGGATAGGCTTTATGCGCATAAGTATTTTGGTGACGCGGTCTACATATTATTTTGTTCGCTGGCCAACGCTCTGCGAGCCAGCGGTTTGTGGATCATTCCGCATACCTGTTGGTTTTCTATCCAGCTAGTCTGCATACGTTTCCTGGTGATGGTATGTGGTCCACTTAAAATGACTTGAAAAAATTACTTCCTTATAGTTTTTTATGAAAATTGAAACTCAGTTTGAGTCTATTCACCTTTCTAGACTTATAGAAGTTCTTATTTCCTTCTATAAAGTGATTGTGGGGGTATTTTCTTCCCTTGGTGTAATTTTCAAGACCCTATAGTAACCCAAAACCATGGTTAAACATAAAACATTTACTAACCAATGGTCAAGTATAATATAGTATTCTAGTATTAATGTATAAGGTAAATATACCCCACTATACACACATAATGGTCATGCATGGGAGAGATTAGAATAAGTTTTGAAATAATTGAAATATAACAACAAAAAAATTTGAATTAAATCAAAACCATACTTTCACTAAATGTAACTCCCATTAAATACATATATTGGCATAGATAATGTCACCCTCCCATACTAGATATGATTGGGTGATTAAAAATAATGAAAATAAAAACCAAAATAATTAGCAACAACAGCCTGAATACTCATTATCCTCCAACCTCCTCCTCCCCAAAAGTTTCTCCACAGAAAATTGGCCCTCATATTTTTATAAAAAAGAAAGAAGAATGGATTTTTCAATTTGAAAAAGTCACTTATTCAAATCCATGAATCATTATATCCTTCAATTTAGTCAAGGATTCCCTTTTTTTAAACATTATCTCATACATTCCAATTTGAGTATCCAAGTCTTCATATATTATTCATATTTTGAATCAATTTTAAATATTTCATGTATCTACATGGATAATTCAAGAGCATGGGCCTGAGATTAGATTCATCTGAATTACATGATGCTTGCTTCATAATTTTATCACACTTTAAACCCTCATATATGCTTCCACAAAAAATGGATCTTAAAATTACATCATGGTATATTCTCACTTCTCAACCAGTTTTACTAGCCTTTTTAGTTCTTTCCTTCATGCATGTACTCCATAAACACTCCTATTCCATTTAAATGGGGTTTTCAGATTTTCACTACCCCTATAAAACATGATATAATATCTTACAATGTATCCAAAGTCATTTAATTTTCTATTTATGCATTTAATACCCTAACCACGACATAGCCAATGGTGTTTCAATTTTTTTTCCTTATGTCATCCGTGAGATTTCTTAACATGGAGGAGCACAAATATTGAACCTATTTTTATCTATCCGCGACATCTCACATGAAAAATAATCTATTTTGGTTTTCATTTTTTCAATGAGAGGATCCTATATAATTTGACTAACCACAATATCGAATTATACTAGTTGCTTTCTTCTTCATCATCTCACAGACTTTAAAATGGTCGGGGTCGATCTCTTTTTAGCTTCCATGGTCTGTATTCATCTTAAAATTGGTCGCATTGTGCTATAGTGGTGATCCATGGTTGTATCGGCCCATAAATATTGAATCTATAGGTGAGTTCGATCTACCAATCGCCATCAATGGAAAATCATGGTGAGTGTATGCGGTTGTCCAGCGAGGTTAGATGGTGGAAGATGGAAATAGGTTCAATTTGAGTGGGGAGAACATGTCTGAGAATTATATGTTATTGTATGGATCAAGTTCATAGTACTATGAAAATTGTGATCCCCAAATCAAAATAATCAGGGTTTCCCCACTTATTAATAAGAGATCTCACTCCCCTAATAGCTCAAAAAAGACGAATGAGGGTCAGAGGACCCCTAATACCACTAAGCCCACCCCCAGTGAGACTTTCTTCCAATTGTAACATATATATACCCTGTGAATAAGTGCACTTACCTTCTACCTATTCATGATATGTTCCAACTATGCTACTACAGTACCTGATCTGGATCTACCCATGTCTTAGTTAGTTTCCCCTAAGGTCTGTATGTGAATTTATTATGGGTTGAGGGCTGGCCAAGGTGTTGGTCCAATTTTTCTACGTTTCAAATAAAAATTACTACCAAATTTCTAAAGATTAAATCACTTATATTTCTTCATGAAAGTTATTTATTAAAATAACTACATTATTTTAATTTTCCAAAAATATTATTTAAAATATAAATACCCAATAAATAATAAAATAATTAATAAATTGGGTATATAATATTAAAATCCAATGATATTCATTGTTTTAAATTTAAAAAAATTCATGTATAAAATATTGACATCAGTCTATCTCTTAGTAGTGATCTCATGACCTCAATCTATAATGAACATCTTCTCCATTGATCAAAATATATTAATTAAAGAACCAAAATAATTAGGTATCCTACCTAAAAATGGCCATGTAATAGAAATTAGGTTGTAATAATAAAATAAGAAAAGAAAAATTTCATTATATCCAGTAGAAGTAATTGTAACTTAGTCACAATAGACAAAGAATAAGGAAATGAAGAAGAAAATGGAGAGGAAATGGAAGAACTTACCACAGAAAAATAACTTCCCAAAGGGCCTATTGAGACCTCCCAGGGACCAACTCCTAAAGAAACTAAATGAAAAATTAATATGATATATTCACCCAATCACTCCCTATTGGACCCTTATTAATTAATTAATCCACCAGCCAAACCAACAACTCCCCCTCATACTAAAAACTTCACAACTATTAATCATTAAAATAAAATATTTCCTCTAGGAAAACCAATACCCATATATAACTAATATCCACCCTAGTACATCCCCAAACTATACTATCATTCATAATAGGAGGGATGTTTTTACTTGAAATAAATTGTTTTTAGACTTATTAATATTTATTCCAGTTAATATTTTTTTCCAAAAATAATAAAAATTTGGAAAAATTATTCCAAAATTAGAAAAACATTCATTATATAAATTATTAACTTTAATTTCTTAAATTTCAGAGAACTAAATAGTTTATTGGCATTTCTATTTGTCATACTATTTGAGTAAACATAAAAAAGGCACATGATATCTTATATGTTTAACAATTTTAATAAAAATAATGGAATATAAAAAATTGATATATTTTTACATGCTGTAGTTTTGGAATTAAAACACTCTTCATATACAATGTTTTCATGTTCATTCAAATAAGTTTATATACTAAACAAAGGCACATTTTCAGAAAAAACAATTATTGGTTTAATATTTGTAAAATCAAGAAATAAGGGGTTGTAAAACCAATCAATAATGTCCAATTGGTAAGATAAAATATTCTAAATTTGGTATTTCATGGATTAAAGAATTATAAAATATACTATTTCACCTCTAAATTCAAGTGTTAATGTTCCCTTGTGATCATTTTCTAGGATTATATCCAACAATGGTACGATTAGAAAAAATCATGAGAAAAAAGAGGATAGAATACTTCTATTATTAAGTCACACAATAATAACCCAGAGTTTATAGTAGAGAGAAGAATAGACAGAAGGTATATAATTATGGAGAAAACCACTCTCTAAATCCCTAACAACACCTTCAAAAGTGCACACCCCAATTAGTACCAAGATGAATAACTAAATAAAATCATAATCCCTTCAAAACACCCAAACATACTATTTTTTATTACCCCTAACTTCCCTATAGAAACTACAACCTCCTAAAACTATAAACCCAAAATAAATTATTAAAAGAAAAAGGTCAAAAATTCCACTTAGTCTTTATAAAGGCCATCCACATTCCTAAAAAATCCTCCCACCTCAAAAACCACTATGTCCCTAAGGTGGACCTGCAAAACATGCCCATATATTTTCCATGGTAAAACTCTTTAATGTATGGTGGTTCTTAGAACTCTTTTTCCTTACATTAAATTTCAACTATCCATGTAACACCAGGATGTTTTATACCAAGATCCATACAAACAATAGAAACTATAAAAATGTTATGCCTCTTCTTAGTTTTCAATATGAGTTCAGTAGCATAATTTTAGTTGACTATAGAAATTCTTTTTCTTGTGTTGTAAAAAATTCTCCCTTCTCTCTCCTAGTTTTTTACTCCTAGGAGAGGATTTCAATGGTCATAGTAGATGAACATAACCCAAGGGAAAGAAACTTCTCTTTAAAGATCTGCACCAACTTATGAAGGGTAGAACCTGAATTTGGAATCACCTCTTCTAGCCAAATATAAGTAAGATTATTCTTCTCTGAAAGATCACCACTACTGAACCTATCATATTCCACTACCTCTTTAATAGGTTCAAAAAGTTTCGAACCAAACTCAATTATGTCTATGCATATTTACTGATCACTCAAGATGATCTCTTTAGCTTACTTCCCTAGTTCATCCTTAAATAAAATATTTCCACTTCAGGGAATGTCGGTATGGAAACAAAGTGGTCCAATACAAAACCAATTTGATTAACTATATATAAAATCTATAGTCAAATAATCATAGTAACCTTCCCATACCATTACATGAGAGAAAAACTTTGAATTCTCCCATGTTGAATGAGACTTTTCATACCTCCACATTAGAAACTATCCCAAAATCAATTTGTCCAAATAAAAACATTCCTATAAAAACTTCATGTATTCTTTAGTTCTATTCTATAGAAAATAGGATTTTAATTTTGTGATATGTCCTTCTAAATCTTCTCCCAAAAAATAATAAAAATATACTCTCATATCCATTCTAGATGGATACCTATACTTTTCTTCCTTCGACTTGTGCCCAATGACCAAACAATGATCATATTTCCTACCAATTATTAGTTAGCTCTAATCATCCCCTCCAAAGTTAAAAAGTGTTTCGATGACGTTTTCCATCCCCATTGAATGAAACTCACTATGGTGATAGTAAATTTCAGTCATCCCATTCTCTTTTCATGAGTTTGATAATCAAGATTACTTTTCTTGACCAAGCCTATCAATGAAATCATCAAAAAATTTAGGCTTTCAGCTAACAATGCTTCAAATAGAATTATTCAAGGGGAAAAGTGTATATAAAAATTCTATTATTATGAAACACAACAATATACAATGAGTTTACATTAGAGAGAATAAGATATGGAATGGAATATTCTCTTGGGGAAGACCACTCTCTAAAGCCCTAGTGTGACCTCCCATGATGATTCCATAATAGTTACCAAGTTTAATTACCAAATGAAGTCAAAATCCCTTTCCAAAACTCAGAATTAATACTTATTACTCCTAGATTTTTCAAAAAAAACTACTACATACTATAACTAGAGCTCCAAAAAAATATTAAAAGAAAGAGGTAAAAAATTCCCCTTAGTAGTCACATATAAAAATAACAATCCTAACAATATTTGTGATTGATTAGATGTTTTTATAAGTTTTAATCCAAGAATTAAAGGTGCATTTTTTGATAAATATATCTTCCTCTATAACTAAAACATAGAAATCACTAGGGAAAATAATATCTCTTACTTGAAGAAAAACATCCTCAATGTTTCCAACAAGCCCGATTATACTTATATTAGGTAATTAAATTCCAATCCTAGTAGGTTTCATCTCTCCAACCTATAAAGTATATTAAATAGAATGAGGAATCACATTTATTGAATCTCCTAAATCTAACATAAAATCCTTGTATTTACACTTCCCTATTATTCATGTAATGATTAAAGTCTCTAGGTCTTGGAATTTTATAGGTAAGAAATGCTATATCATAGAGGAATAATTCCTCCCAAGGTTTAGTTTCTATCCTCCCTTCAAATTCCTCTTATTAGACCACATTTACTTTAAGAACTTTTCATACATAGGAATTTGTTTTACTATATCAACTAAAATAATATTAACTTGAACATTACTTTAAGATTATGAAATTTCTGTATCTAAGTCAATCTCAACACTCTTCATCATTGGTGTAATTCCCCTAGGATAAGGCAGTGGTAGATAATGTTGGACCCTAGAATACCCTGATAAGAGAGGGAAAAATAAGGGTTTCAACTTAATCTTTGAAAGAAATAGATCTTTTCCCCACATGGGTAGGAACCTATTAAACCCATCTAATTGAATTGTGCAATTATCAAACATCAAAATGTATAAATAGAAACAAAACATTGAAGTTTTACTTTGTTCACCACTAAGGGATTGTGCAAGGATCATACATCGATAGTTTGTCAGTCATGACTAAATCCACTAATCTTCACTAGATATTGTGGAGAATATAATATCCAACATAGTCACTCTATTCTAGACACACTACCTTTTCATTAATTTTATGGATAGCACACTACCTCCCTCAGAACACTTTCATAGAATCCCCCTAGCGCACTAACTCAGTTGAATTATATTTTAGTTTATTGACTTATAGGTTGCTTCAATATATTGGGAATATAATTCTTTATCTCTGATTAGCACAAGACTCTGCTTTCACCATAGTCCGGAACTAATGCACTTGGAATCACTGTTTCCTTAAACCAGATGTTCAACATTATTGTTCATGAAGCTCTAGGCCTTTGCAAAAACTCATTTTTTTAAGAAATATCAATGTTCATAAACCCACATACCTTCATGAAGTTCCAAACTATAATGAATCTCATGGCCTTTTCAAAGATCACAACCTTTGTGGAACACTATATATTCTAGAAACTCCATTTTCTAAAAATCCTTACCATCAGTCAAGAATTAACCAATATTTTCATGATTCCAAATATTTCAAAAAAATATTTATTTACAAAGATTTTAGCCTCCATGAATTCAGAACGATTCAGCCATTACTCAAATTTTATCTATGTAAATTGAGGTGTGTGTGGCTACCTATTTGTTGACTCAACCCCTTAAAAAGCTCCAGCTCCAATTGACATTTTTGGGAACGTCCAAATTTATGTTCATGAAGATCCTTTCCTTCATAGAGATCCATTGAAATTTTAACTATTCTACAAGATTCTCATAAAATTAAAGATTTAACATAACCCCAACATGCATTCTTGGACCTTCTCATAGTCACGAGAACACCATCCTTCAATCGCATGTTCACGATGCTCCCCAACTTCACAAAGATAAACCTTCATAAAACCCATCCTTTGTAAAACTCATTAATTTACCATATTTTAGAGGTGTCAATCCTGTAAAACCACCATTCATTAAGCTTCCCCCTTCATCCAAATTTTGAGCTCCAAATATTTAGAAAATGGTGAAAAATTAATCAAACTTCAATAATGATGACATATGCACCATATGATCACTTTCCTTGTAAACCCCTTGAGAAACCCTAGTGTGAATTGAAAAAAAATACACTCTATTTTGAGCTATTAAAATTCTTTTCTACAAGATTTTAGGCACCTTTTTTCCATTTTGATCATTTGTTTAAGATATTTACAGTCCGATCATTCTTCTACAATCTTTGTACATTCTATAAAAAAATATTATTATTTTGAAATTTATTTTTCTTTCCCAAAAATTTCTAAATTCTCTACTCCTAAGTTTTATAAAACTCACATTATTTTTCCCTTTAGTATTTTTCTATGTTTTCAAGGAAGTGTTCCACTCATTTGATTTATTATACTCCAAAAATCAATGTCCAAATAACCCATTTGGGTCATCAAATTGCTCAATATAATCTATTTTTGTTTCACAGTTTCTTCAATATCATTTTTATATTTTTGAGTGAGTATCACAAACTATACGGTTCTTATTGGTTGAGTGTTATCTTTCTTTTAAAAGTATATTGGTAAAAAATTACTTGATTTTCCATGAATATAACTCATTGTTGTTCATGATATCTTAATCTAACAATAGACTGATTATTATATCTTTGGTTGAGATTTTGGTTGGAAACAAAATAACATATCCTTATTCACTCCCTATAAAGAAAAAAGAAAACTCTAAGTTTTTTATAGTATATATTCACTCTGAGTGGTTTCATGTTAATATATATATAACTAAATTCCAATTTTTTTTGTGGATAATCCATAGGAATTATATTAAATTTGAGAAGTTAATGAAGGAATCCTGACTTGATTTTAAGTATATGCCTTGGGATATTCTATTAGGAAAAAATCCCTCAAGGTAACATTAAAGGTGTTTTGGGTTGATTTGTGTTTGTTGAAAAAGTAGGAGGACATGGATAGTTGTTTATTTCAAGAATAATTTTTAACTAGGTATGTTGACAAAGATCAAATATAGAGTAACATATTCTCTTAAAGTTGTACCAAACATTTCATATAAAAGGTGGTGTTGTTTCCCTGTGTTTTCCAAATTTTTGGGTCCAAAATTTGGAGGACGGTGCAAGCATCATGAAAGATGGATTTCATGAATTTATAATACAAATATGGTAAAGGATTTATTTTCAAGAATAATGGTTTTCTTGAAATGGGTCTCATGAAGGTGTGGATAATTGTGAATGAGCATCATGAATGCATGAAGGATTAATGGTAATATTTGCGACTATGAGAAGGTTTTCAAATGAAACATTTCCCTGGTGCTGTGATAAATAAGGAGAATCATGAATCTTATGGGATATATTGCTTCAAAAATGGGAGGAAATGCCTATAAAAATCCCTCTAAACCCCTAAGAAAAGTAACTGAATCCTTAAAGAAAATATGCAGGCTCAGAATTTTCAATGGTGATTCATGAAGGGTGTTTTTGTGAAAAATTTCACAATGAAATAAAGTTTTTAAATTAAATGAAATCCAATCATAAATTTTAATCATCATGAAAGTAATGATTTTTTAAGGATAAAACAAGCCAACTGAATGTTGTGTGATTCATAAAGGCCAATTTAGCTTCATAAATGTGTTTAAGCTTTGAGAAAGGAGGTTGCTTCTCAAAGTCTGGTTGAACTTATCGAAAGAGTTGAGATTTTTGAAAGTTACGGAGTTCATTAAGGTTATATATACTTGTGAATATTTGGGTAGTTTCATGAAGGCTAAGTGAGATTTACAAATTAAGTGAGCTTCACAGTGGTAGTGAGCATCGTGAAAGTGTATAGAAAGGATTGACTAGTAAATCTGTAGTAAAGTGATATTCATCAAGTGGATAAAAGTAAAACTTCAACATAGAATCAATCTACAACTGAGGATATATTCATTATGTCAAATTAAGGGACCTACATGTCAATAAACTATGTTTAAATACATTATACAGTAGTGAGAAAATGAAGAGGAATAATGTGATCATATACACTGGCAATGATCCATCGAAGGAAATATTGAGGGAGTGACCCTTGGGAAGTAGTTACCTATCTATAAAATTTATAAAGGTACTAATCCTATGCATATAAGTGATCTAGACTAAACCTTGTTTTTTGGAAATGAGCCTTAGTGGATTTGGTACAATAGCACATTGTCGTGGTATATGCCTTGGATATAGTCCAATGAGGGTGAACCAAGTACAATAATTGTGTCTCAATCATGATTTAGTTTATTCTCATACATATCTATGGAAAAGGGAGAGAAGAGTTTTTTTATTGATGAAACAATATTTGAAGGGTAAGTTGTTTTAATCATTATTATACCCTAATTCACCACCTTTTAGGGTATTTAACCTAGTTAGGTTAATAATTGGTATCATATAAAAATGTTAATTTTATTATTTATCTTTAAGGGGTTTCAATATAGGTTTTCAATCATAAAGGGATTCTGATATTCAATCAAAGAAATTTTCAATTAGGGAAAAATCAGATGCATATTTACTTATGATCTTTGGGAATAAGTGTATTTACAATGGTTATGCATGGTATTTCATCTAGTGTGGATTATGGTTCTTTATCAAAAGTTGACCAAAGGGAATTGGATGTTGATGCTAAAGGAATCAGTTATTTATGAGGATACCTATCCAATGAAATATATATGAATGTAATATTATGTAAGTTATCACATTAAATGTGGTAAAATTTGATGAATGTTTATAAGGCTGACTCAAAAATCAGAGAATCAAAGCTACAGGTTCTATGAAACAAGTATGAGGATCTCTAAATTCACCCAAATGAGTACATTACAGAATTATTTGACTAGGTGAATGCTGTTGTGGAATAAATGCATGATCTTGGAGAAATTATTAAATATATAAATATTTTCAATCACATTTGATAATAATTCCACCTCGGTTCAATCCAGAAGAATATGTATTAAAAGATAAAGATATAAAGGATATGACATTGGATAGCTTGCAAAGTACTCTTTTTTTCATACGAGATGAGAAATGATGATAATGATTCTATAGAAAAAGGGAAGTCCAAATAAGTTGCATTCAAGTCCAGGAATAAGCTCACCATTGATGATGTTTAGGAAGAATAATAGACGGATGAGGTGATGTCATTTATTTCCTCAAATATTCAAAGAGGAAAAGGAATGTTTAAAGGGAAACTCCCAATTTCATGGTTTGGATGTGGAAAGGTCAGAAATCATGCAAAAAGGTTCCCCAAGAAGATTCAAGAATATTATGAGGAGGAAGTTTAAATTACCCTAAAGAAGTATTCAGCCTATGTGGAAGGTAAGAAGAAGTTTAAGAGAAATTTCCTTAAAAAAGAATCTGCTTTCACAAGAAAATGATATTTCAGAAGAATATGAGGTTAATGAGATAGAGAACTACAAATATCATGGAGAAAATTATATGTGGGAAGTTATAGGTATATCCTAGAAATGGGAAGAAAGTTTCAATGATGAATATGAAGTTGAAGGAAGAGTTAATATGCAGGCTGAAAAAGAATTCATTCTTGAGTAGATAGATGTTTGGAGAGAAAAAATGTAGAAATCCGACAGAGTGGTTTATGATGAAAACATTTATATGTAGCAGTATGAAGAAGATAAGTATGACATAAAGGATGAAATTAAAATTATAATGTCTTCAATTCAATAGAACTATGAAATGGTTAGTTAGTACAAGATCGAAGTTGAATAACAGAAAATGGTGATCGATGGTTTGAATAACACAATGAAATATCAAGACAAAATCTTTAAAAAGCCTGAGGAGGAGGTTGTCATACTATAAAGGAAAGTGAAAGATCAGGATAAACTCTTGACTAAAACAAATAAGGTCACAAAGGTAGTATAAAATGGAAAAATAGAGTTCAAATTTATAGTGAAATAGACAATAGAACGACAGAAGAAGAAAACAATATATTCGATTGATATAGTTGTTTTGGGGATTGATCGAAAATAGAAGATTGTAATGGTTGAAGTTAGAACACGTGATCCCACTCTA
Organism: Viscum album; assembly: GCA_963277665.1. Lineage (NCBI taxonomy): Eukaryota > Viridiplantae > Streptophyta > Magnoliopsida > Santalales > Viscaceae > Viscum > Viscum album. The sequence goes on from OY728125.1 coordinate 152,346,874, forward strand.
AGATTGAATATTTATTTGGGTATGAATCAGAATTAGAAGATTTAGGGAACCAAAGTTAAAACCAATTGAGTAGTAGTCACCTCAAAATATTTTTTATTAAGAAAACACTTTTAAGGAAAATTGGGAAACCTATCAAGTACACAAAATAATCAATCAACATGATAAGTCATGGAAGAATCTAATATTTTCAATTTTACCCTATTATAAATTATACCTCTTTGAAGACTCCATTGAGGAACTATAGTCTTCTTATCTGGATCCTCTTTGAGTAGGTTTTTCCAATTGTGTGTCATCTTATCCCATATCCAAGAGGTACCGAAAGAAAAAATACAAACAAAGGAATCAATAAAATACTAAACATTCTAGGATACCATTTTATGGTCATTTTTTCAGATATAAAGGATTTTTACACATGGAAAGATATTTTTCGTCAACAATACAGAGAAATGTATCGAAGCAGACTGAATGTGGCCATAAGAAGCAACTTAATGTATCATCTAATGAGATTAAAACAAAAAATTGATTTGAAGATATTAAAGATGAAGAGGATCCATCATAATCCATTTAAGATCAAAATTATCAATCTATATCAATTATAAAGTCAAAAACATAGATAAAAAATAAAATATTTGAGCAGACAGTGGTTGTGGAGATTGTCCTTAAAGCACCATATCATTATAGGGCATGGATCCTTGATAGTGGATTCATATACAATATTAAAGGTAATAATTATGTATTTATAGACATAAAATATGACAAGGAATGTGTTTTCAAATTTGGAAATGATAAAGGTGTAAATATTATTGGATCGGAGAAACCCAAATTTGGGGGAAAAGAAATGACATGTGGTGATGTCTTATTTGTTAAAGGTCTTAGTAACAACTTGCTTAGTGTCAGTCAACCATGTGACTTTGGGTATGATATAATATTTATTAAAAATATGTGTACCATAAAAGAAATATATGATATATTTGTTTTATATGGGAAAACAATTAAGGTGAATCTATTATTTATAATTGGATAAGAATATATGTAATTTTTATTCAGAGAGGAAGAAAAAAAGTTGTGGCATAATCAACATGGCCATCTATTCCAACCATTATTGGAAGATATAGTCAAATTTGATTTATCTCAAGATCTACCTAAGAAATCACATAATTATACTCATACATTAAATTCTTGTTAACTATGGAAGATTATTATTAATACATGCATGAAAGAGAACAAAATTCAACCAGAGTGCTTGAATTGGTGCATGTATATGTATGAGGAAATATCTCACCAAGTTCCATTGATAGAAAAATGTGTTACGTTCTTTTAATTTATGTCTTCAATATGATGGAATGTTTATTTTTAATTTCCCACAATTATGATGTGTTTAGTTTCAGAAAACATTTTCAGAGAGAATATGAAAGGATTATTGGACAGAAAAATATGGGGTTTTGTCCTGATAATGGTACAAAATTCAAAAATATCTAGGTGGAATATTATCTCAATAAACATGGTATAAGACATCATTTTTTATTAGTAATAATTCCTCAACAAAATGGAGTGGTTGATCAGAGTGATCATATCATCAAAAAAATGTTCAGAATAATGCTTATTGAAAAGTTCCAACTAGATAAATTCTATAAAGAAGCATTTTTGACATAGGTCTATATATCTAATAGGACTTTATTATGTTTGGAGTAATAAAAGACTATGTATTATATTTGGTAAAGGAAGAACCCAACATTGAAATACTTTTTAATCTTTGAAAGTAAATTTTTTATTCTAAATAAGAAGAAACACATGAAATTTGAATCATATGAAGATGAGGCGGTTTTTCTTAGCTATTTAGGAAAAATAAATTCTTATAAATGTTTAAAAAATATTCTTTGAAAGGTTTTAGAAATTAATGGTGTCACTATAGTAGAAAATGAACAGAATATTCAACAGACACAGTGACTAGTTTCCTAAAAAAAGTGATGATGAGGTAAGTACCTCAGGGGGAGTTGAAGTGAAAAATGTGTTGGAACCAGGTTCTTCAAAGCATGATTTGGTGTATGGTTTGTGTTTGTTGTCAATCCTCAGTGGAAGTTCAGGGTGTGTACCAACAAAGCGATCATACCGTTCAAGCAGAAAACAGTAGTGAAGGTGGCACTGCTTCCCAGTGTTTGCCAAATTTTTGGGCCTAAAAATCCTCCAATAAAGTAAAGTGTTTTTGGCAAAGGTACTTGCGCGCCGTGCTCTTGGAGGATAAAAGACTTGCGCGCCATATGTTTTTGAGGATCCGAACATCAAAATTTGGCTAAGTAAAGAAGGTCGCGCAAGTATTGGTTGGGTCGCACAAGTGAGTTGCGCGACAAAGGATCTGGAGACAAGACTTGCGCGCCATCGAGGGACTTGCGCGCCACCGCGCATGGGGTCCAGTTTTCCTATAAATACTAGAACACCCCTTCTCATTTCTCACGGAGCTCAAGACTTCGAGATTGTTCGAGCTCTTGTCGCGCAGGTGGTTGAGTCGCGCAGGTGGTAGTTTTGTCGCGCAAGTAGAGCTTGCGCGCCGGTTGTTGGCTGTGCGGCCAAGGCGGTTTGGAAGAGAAAGGAAGTGGACCGTGCAAGTTTGTAGTCGGGGAAGGAAGAGTCGCGCAGGTGCGTTGATGAAACTTGCGCGCCAGTTTGGACTTGCGCGCCGTAGTGGGACTTGCGCGACTGTCTTGGAGAAGCGCGCCTGGTTTTGCTGAAGCCCACCGGCCTGTTTGGAGCTGCACGAAATCTAGGAGACTACCCGATACATTCGAGGAAAAGTGATATTCTGCTTCTGGAGAGAATCAGACTTCAATAGAGCATCTACATACAACAAAGGATGCATTCTTATGAAAATGATGAAGAGACCTTTACGTCTATAAACTGAGTGGGACTTCACCAACGGCAGTAAGCTAGGGGGAGTCAACGGGAGTGACCCGAGGGACGTAGTGAGATATCCCTGAACAATTTTAAAGGCAGTGAGCCTGGGACAGAGTATCTGTACCCGAACCTTTGTAATCCGAATCTAGTGAAGCATAGTGGATTTTGGTACGACCGACAACATGTCGGCGTATGCTCCTTGGACGTAACCCTTAGTGGTGAACCAAGTAAAAAGGGCCGTGTCTTCTCTGTGCATGTGAATGTTTTCTTTCTGATCATAATCATCATACAGGTTCAACAAGTTTCTACCAATGTGGGAACAAGATCCATCACATTAAAAGAAAAAGTGGTCACCCTGATTCACCCCTCCCCTCTCAGGGTGTTCCAGGGTCCTTCAAAATGATGATTCATAATAAGATATTGATGAAGAATATTAGAAATTCAAATCTATATCTTCATGAAATCCAAAGAGTCGAGATGAAATTGATATATAGAACATAATTTGTGATTAAGAAGTTCTTGTTCAAACATTAATAGTGAAGTCATCACAACATGCATCTTTCTTATCTCAAGTAGAGCCTAAATGCTTTGAGGAAGTAGCTTGATATAAAAACTAGGTTCAAGATATGAATGAATAGCTTGAACAAATTGAGAAGAATCTTACATGGAAGATTATTTTGAGACCAGTAAATAATAATTTCATTTGGACCATATGGGTATTTTACAATAAGATAAATAAATATGGAACAGTGATTTGAAACAAATAATTATTAGTGTGAAAAGGGAACTCCTATATAGAGTGTATTGATGTTGATGAAACATTTGAACATGTTGCGATACTAGAGAAAATAAAATTATTCTTTTCCATATATGTGAAAAAAAGGTTCAAAAGTTTTCCAGATGGATGTCAAACTAGTGTTTTAGAATGGGATTCTTAAAGAAAATGTTTATATTGAGAAGTCAAATGGTTTTCTAATTCATTAATATTAGGATGGAGTTTTTCATCTGAATAATTAACTATATTGGTTGAATCAAGAATCAAGATTGTGGTATTCAAGGATTGATTAGTTTTTTAAGAAGCTCATTTTCGGCGTGGTGGAGTTGATTAAAATCTACATGTCAATAATAACAGTAATCAAAGGGTGATGGTGCTGATGTATATAAATGAAATAATCTTTGGTGGATAAGATGAATCTCAATGAAATAATTCTTTAGAATTCATGAAAAGTTATTTTTAAATGTCAATGATTTGTGAACGGACCTTTTTCCACAGTTTAATGGTTTTACAAGGTAGGAATGGCGCATTAATTTCTCTATCGGAATATGATAAAGAGGTTCTAAGATTATTTGAAATGGATAATTCCAAGGATATTATGACTCTGATGGCCTCTTGGATGAAACTATCATGAGATGATAAAGGCAACGCAGTTAATGTAACAGAATATAGGAAAATAATTAGAAGTCTATTATACATGACAATGAAAATACATGATATTTTTTTCACATGATAAGTAGCATGGTATCAAAGTAATATCAATGAAATAAAATTTATTGAATTTAAAATAATAATATTGTATATCAATTTAATGGTGGATTTTGGTTTTATGTACAATGGAAAATATCATCCAGATTTATTGGGTTATACAGATAAAGATTGGTCCTAGTTAATAGATGATAGAAAAAACTTCAGTTGGTGTATTCTATCTTAGTGAATAGTTTATTTCTTAGCTTAATAATAAATAGGATTTTATTTTTTAAGCACCACAAAAGCTAAATATATGTCTTCCACTAAATCTTTCATATAGTTATTATAGATAAAGCGGTAGATTGATGATATGGGAGTTCTAGAGAAGTCTTTGATCAGAATCCATTGCGACAATTCAAGTGCTATAAATTTTATTAAAAATCTAGTTCATCACTCAAAGATTAATAATATTGAAATAAAGTATCATTTTATCTAGGTGAAGGTAGTGTAAGGTCTTGTGAAGTTGGAGTATGTGCCTATAGAACTACTCGTTGTGGGCATTCTAATAAAGGCCTCACCCAAATAGTCATTTTAAAGGAATCTACTGGCTCTTGAAGTTTAGTCAACTCCCCACAATAAAAAAATTTAGACATGGGATCCCCTATCCTTGGGTTATGGTTTTTTGACTCTAATGTACTGATATGTGACCTTTACCCTATGGATGACCACAAAGAAGTAACCTTCGGGTTCATTGACAAAGGGGGAGCAGTTTTAGATTTAAAAGGGTGAGAAATGACTTAATAAAGATAGGGGATAATTTGATAGGGGGAGAAGAAAATTAGGGATAATTTTAAATATGATGGCGCTAAAGATGATCGATAAAAATTTCTATATCATGATAGACATGGTTTTTGATTAAAGTATATGAGCTTTTTTGGAATGAAGTGGTCTATTAAAGAACTTTTCATGCCACTCATGTTTTGAAAACTGAGCATGGATCATGCGGGATTAGAGTGTGTGTTTTTTAAATCATTTTTCTATATCTAAATCAAAATAAGTTAATTTTGGTAGAATATTGAAGAATATTTAATAACGTATGAAAATTTGAAGAATATTTAACAAACTAAAAGGAGGATATTATTGTGAAAAATCCCTCAAGGTAACATTGTAGTGTTTTTGGGTTGATTGTGTTTACTAACAAAGAAAGAGTATATGGAAATATTTCAAGTTCTAGTATGTTTATCGAATATTTATGTTTAAAAAGATCCAATACATAGGAATGGATTCTTCTGAAGAGATATCGAGAATTTTGTATACAATGTGGAGTCGATTACCAGTGTTTTCCAAATTTTTGGGGTCTAAAATTTGGAGGATGACTCAATCATAAAAAAATTTGGATTTCAATGAATGTATTATAAAAATATGTTAAATTAATGGATTTCACGAATACTAGGTTTTATAAAAAGAAGTTTTTCGAAGGTGTGGATCATTGTGAATAAGCATATTGAATGTGTGAAGGGTTTATGGAAATCTCTGCAACTTCAAGATGTTTCACAAATGAGAAATTTCCATAGTTCTTTTTGAAATAGGGATCATCATGAATGAGATAGGAGGGATTTAAAAAAGGTTATGATGTGGATAAAAACTTCTGTAATTGAAGGAAATCCCTATAAATATTCCTCTACCCCCTCAGAAATGTATCTCAAGCCTTAATGAGAATCATCATGCTCTGAATTCATGATGGTGATTCATGAAATGTGTTCTTGCATAAAATTTTGTGAAAAAAAGTAATTTTATGAAGACCATGAAATACAACCAAAGATTTTAAGAATCTTTAAAGTAATGAAGTTCCCAAAGGCTATAATAATCTAACTAAAAGTTGTGTTCTTATCAAATGCTAAGTGAGACTCATGAAAGTGTTTGAGATTCGTGAAAGGAGGTTACTTCATAAAGGATGGTTAATCTTTGCAAAAGATGAAAGCTTTGTAAAAGTTGTGGGTTTAGTGGAGGATTTATATAATTATGAGGAATTGGATAGTTTAATGAAGGCTAAGTGATCTTCGTGAAGAAAGTAAGCTTTACGAAGGAAGTGTGCTTCGCGAAGATAGCGATCATCAAAAAAAATTTTAGAAAGGATTACCTAGTGAATTAGTGGTAAATTAATATTCATCAAGTGGATTAAATTAGAACTTCAACAGAGAATCAATCTACAAGTGAGGATGTATTCATTATGTCTAATGAATAGAACTTCATGTTAATAAACTGTGTTTGAATCATTTCCAGATTAGTGAGAAAAGTAAGAGGAAGAAGGTGATCCTCTCTACTGGTAGTGATCCATTGAAGTAAAGATTGAGGGAGTCACACTTGGGAAGTAGTGATCATACCATGAACTTTGTAAATCTATTTATCCTAGATGTAGAAGTGATATAGCTTGAACCGTGTATTTTGGCAGTGATCCTTAGTGGATTTGGTACATCAGAACATTATCATTGTATTCTCCTTGGATGTAGCTCAGTGAGGGTGAAAAAATAAAAATCTCCTTGTCTCATGTATGATTTCATTTCTATTCATACATTTCTATGAGAAAGTCATAGAATAGTGTTTTGTTAACAAAAAATGAGATTCAAAGGAGTAGTTGTTTTAATCTTTCATAACTTGATCCCCCCCCCGCCTCAGGGTATTTAACATAGTTGAACAACATATTTAACCTGTTTTTTTATTCTTTTCATAGGATAAATAAATTCCTTACGAGTTATATTTTCATTCATTTTGATTTATATTTAAAAAGTTTCTCTAGGTTTGTTAGTGGAAGTAGTTAAAGTCTTATATTTTTCTACTAGAGATACCTCAGTTACAAGTTCAATAAATGAGTGTTTTCCCTTTTCATTCCTAGTATATCTAGATTTTCAATGGTAGGTTTGGAAATATTCATGATCTAAATGCATTAAATCATGGTTTCAACACATTGAAATAAAAAAATCAATCAACTTAGGAAATATCCCTAAAAATGGCACCAAATTGATGTAGAGGTATCTTATTGTGAAATACCTATCAATATTTTATCCCCATGGAATGAAATATAGAATCCCTTAAGGTTATCTCTAATGGAGGAGTTAGATTAAGTTTAAAAGATTAAATTTTGTTTTTCTATTTTTCTAAAGAAGAATAAAATTTAGGATTTTAAAATTTTGTGAAACTTTTAAAGAAAATAGAATAAAATTTATTGAAATAAAATGAGGTCAGTGTTTTTTAAAAAGAAAAGATGATTAAATTAAAAAGGAATTTGAAAATAAATTTAAAATAAGTAATTATGATAAATTCTCAACCTTTGTACACACCCACCTTCAATGTCAAAAGTTCTCCAAATTAAATTTCTCAATTCACACTTCAAGACATAAAAATGCACACTTAACTCTATTTGAACATCATACAATACCTTGGTATGAGTGTTGTTCCTCCTATATATGTGGTTCAACTACTCAAATACAACTGAGTAATTAATCCTAATTGAAAACAATATACTCGGAATAAATACCACACTTAATAAATTTAAACATCAATCCCAAGTAATTTACTTCATAGATTGAACAACCATCCAAATAAGAATTAGAAGAAAAATTGATCTAAAAAAAAGTAACCATTATCATTCAATAATAGTAGTTACATAAAAAACATGATAAAATGAATTGTAGGACTTGGAAAAGTATATTTGTAGGTCTCCACTACTCACAACCACCAAGGAGTTTATCCATACATGGGTAACCAATCATAATATTTATTCCCTTATATTGCTTGATCAAGTCAAGAACATCTATCTATAATTATATTTTAAAATTATATCTGATTTACCATTCTTAATTATTATTCTTATGTCCCTTTTTAAAAGTCACTAACAGTTTGTGAAGAAATTTCCTCAATGTAGTAGACTTGAAATTGCACCTTGGAAACCACCATACATGTAACGATCCTTCTCTTGTTTTCTTCCAAGTGGAAACAAGGAAAACAATAGTCTTAGATAAGTGTTGGGATATAAACTTATGTGCATAAATAGTAAATGGTATTCCGGTGGGAAACAAGTTTTTAATCCTCTTTTAAATATTCCCATGAACCTAGACTCTTTATCTCCCATTTAAATGAAATTACATGAATGAGATATGAAAATAGCTTAAATAATATGGAACCCCTTCACTGCATAACTATAAATGTCATAGGGTGACATCTTCTTCCTCTATATTTATGGGGTAGCTAAAATCATCATTCTGCAAGTTCTTTTCAAATGGAAGTGGATCTTGAATTATTTAAAGTTTATTAATAGTGTGACCCCATCCATCACAACACGAGTCTTCTTTATCTCAAATTTTATTTCTCCGATTATAATGCGACTTAGCCATATACAACACATAGATTATGATTCATTGTTTTCACAATGTATAAAATTATTTATTAGAAACTCACATGAATCTCTTTGAACAAGAAACACCCATACATAAGTTTATTATCATCTTTCATAATATATAAGATGTTTCACATAGAGAAATAATGATTTAACTTTATACATAATAAGGTTACTTCAGAAATAAGAAAGAGTTATCACTCTAATTGATATGTAAAAAAAGAAATACTTAGCCATATTTCTCAATTCCATTGCATGTGTAAGATGTGTAGTAAATGCATAATTTTTTTTGTCCAATACTTAATATTTTCTCCATTCATACATAAAATGTGATAATTTTCTATATTCATAGATCTAATGCACACTCATATTATGTATACACTCAATCCCTTCAAACATTATTACATATAAACTTTTAGTAGAATAATATATCACATATCAATAGACTCAACAATTTTTATACTTCATCTATATGTCTTACATACCCGAACTCCCATTTTTGTATCATATCTTACATATAAGGGAAGATCATACATATTTCTATTCATGTTAAAAATGAATCTTTCCAAAAATTGATAAAAGTATAAATAAAAATATGGATTATACCAATAATTCTAGAAATGAATAAAGATAGTTAAAAATACTGAATTAATTCATTTTCACAATAAATACCAACATATTCCAAAAACCTAAACATGATGTTATTTCCTTTAAAATGACAAAATTATGGAGATTAATTCAATAAAATAAAATTAAAAGTAATGAAAATTTGAACTCTATCAAATATCCATTTAAATAATAAAAGTATCCACTCAAAGTATAAAATAACAATTCATTTTAAAATATATTTTTAATTTCAATACCAAATATTTAACACACCATTTTGAGGATAAACAATTTTTTAGAATTTAATTATATCCACAATGTATTTGAATTCTCAATAAAATATAAATTTCATTTCATAAAAGTTTGTTTCTTTAATTCAATTTTTAAATTTTCAACTTGGAATAAATATAATGTTCAACAAACATAATATTTCAATATTTCAATAATTGAAATCTGAATTAATGTTTTATAGTTAAAAAATTATTAAAATCATTTAAAGTGTATAACAACCATGTATGTTTACAGAGTATTAAAAGAAGTAATTTTTGAGACCATTTAGCATAAACATTTCACATTTCACAATGATAATAAAATTAATTTTACATCTCAAATTATATTTATCAATATATATATATATATATATAATGCAATTATAGATCATTCGGTATAGAAACGAATAATTACCATGGATATACATGTGTTAAGCACTCAAAATAATTTCACATCATTATGAGTGGTCCTATAATTATGTATAACTCCAATGAAAAATGGAAAAGCTTATTTCTAATGAGATTATATATATAGGGAATATGTAAAAATTCTACCCCAACTATTTTGTGTTTTCATGACAGAGAACCATGACTTATATTTATAATGTTTCTTGATTATTCAAATTATTATGATACAATACATGTATCTTATATTCATATTTATGATGATGGTTCCTGATCTATCGATATTTCATATTGATCTCCCTCTCTGATATTTCCATTTATTATCTCTTTTTTGTTATGTTTTTTTCAACCTTTCCTTTGGATGTATGTCCTTAGAGAATCTCTTGTATTATGAAGAATAAAATTGAGTTATAATATATATACAATGATAGTTTTAATATATTTTATGGGTTTATATATTAACATGTTGCAATGTTTATATAATCATTTATGATAAGTATTTTAGGATGTGTAATAAAATATGAACTATCGTGTCTTATTTTAAAAAGAATTTTTAATAAAACCACACAATGTGAAAAATCATACAATGAAAATGACCTATAATAGTAACTTCCTAAATAATCATAATGTATAAAATTATTATAAACACTTAATGCATACCAAATATATTCAAATAATATCAAATCAATTACCAAATGGTCAACTTCAAAAGATAATTTGAAGTTGTGTTTCCTTCCTGTATAACATAATAAACCTTTCCTATATCAACTAATCATTAGAAAGATTTCATGCCAAAAAAATCACTCATGTTTATAGAAATAGGGATAGAAAAAAAATGATAAGAGTAATAGAATCTACCTAAATTATTGAAATTTGGAGTCATCATGCCACATATATAGATAACCCATAGTGAAGGGTTTTGTCTTTAGTGATCTTGGAATATTTGGAACCAAACTGATAAAAATGTTAAGGGTCGAGATAAACCATGGGTTTAGAAAGTGTATTCTTGAAGGGGAAATAGTTTTATTCCTAGGGAAGGGAGTGATCTATTCATTATGGTCCATGTTTGGGGGGGGGGGTCCAGTTATAAGGTAAGTGAGGGATAGTGGGAAGGGTGACCATTATTCTGTAAGAATATCTGTTGAGTGTGTTGGGTGGGAGAGTTGAGGCCCTATACAAACCCACTTTATTCTTATGTTCCTTCCACTTTCTTCTACATTTGAAAAATATGGGTTCCATACTAATTAATACAAACTATATTAAGTTGTTCTCAGAATACTGACACTTTTGTCTAATCTTTCGGATAACTCATTCATCTGAGGGAGAGTATTTTTCATGGAGACTAGGAACCAATCTTTCCTGGATAGTATTGAGAAATGATTGGGACATTTTGAGTCAACAATAAACAATTTGGGCCCTTCTGCTGGTAAATTTTCATAATTACTTCAATGAAGAAAGTAATATCAGTAATAATGGGAGTAGGAGATCAAGGTTAGGCTGAATTTCTACAACACATGATGCACAACCTGGAGAAATAACTATTTCAATAGGAACCATAGTTAAAAACAAACACAATTGATTTGGTGTTATATATGGGTGGAATCATAGCTAGATAATTCTCATAACACACTAACCCTCATGTGATGGATGCAATCATATTAGTACCTAACATGATTCCTTATGTATGATGAATTGAGTTTCCTATGTTTGATGGTTCAGATATTTGGGGTTAGATAACCCATGTAGAGTTATATTTTGGAATCTATCAAACTAATAAATCTCTAAAACAATTCATAGATCAAGTCATTATGGAACTCATTTCTATTCACTAGTTTTGTGTCGTAGAGGAAGTAAATATATGTATTACTTGGATAACTTTTAAGGAGGATCTTGTAGAGTATTTTAGTGTAATTTATATCCAAAATCCATATAGAAGATCTTTCATGGTTACAAAATCAAGGTACCATTTCTAAATTCATATAACACTTCAATTACTTGGATTCCTTTATCACATTAAAACTAGAGTATTAGTACATCAATAAATTGTTTCATGGATTATTGTAGGACATCCAAAGTTAGGTGTGTATTCAAAATCCAAAAACTCATATTCAAGAAATTAGGTTATCCCAGTATGTTGAAATCACCTTGATGAGGTGTGTGGAAACTCTATCATGGGGATGATCTCCCTAAATTTAAATAGGATTACATGATGGTAATCTATGGTAGCCACCAACTATTACAATGATGGTGCCTCAAGGAAGCATTCCATAGTGACTCATTCGCCATGGTGATGGTGTAGAGGGTGTTTTGTGCCATGAATTTTTGAAATAGTCAACTCCAGGGGGCTGAGGCATACATTACCTTATGAATCAAGAGTAGGAATATCATTAAAATAAAAGATTATGTTACAGGTTTAGTTTTAATTTCAACCAACTCTATAATTGTGTTGATCCAAGGATATATGTTATTCATCTAGGATAAGATGATTTTGGACTAGAAGAAGGTGAAGTGGTAGTGGGTAAAAAAGAAAAATAAGAAGCAATATAAAATACATACAATGAAAAATGAACAATGGTGGAGTACTAGAATTTTTTACCCCTCTGTTCATTCTAGGAAACAAGAAATGAAGAAATATCATCCATAAATGTGGAGGGGTAGATCAGGGACATTATAATACTGATATTGTTGGATAGTGGGGTCACCCACAATTTTATCTCCCCTATATTGGTTAAGATACTTATCTTATTTTTACATCACACTATGAAAATGGAATTTAAGTTAGGTGGTGGAGACCAAATAAAAATATAGGGTTCATTTTAATAGTTGTAGTTAATCATGGTTGACTTACCCTATACAATTGATTCCTCTATTTTAGACCTGGGAGTATTGGAATTTATCATGGATATTTATTAGTTTTGATCCTTTGGGGAGGTAATTATAAATTAGGGAGCATTTAATAAGATGTTTTTTTATTGGAAATAGGGAATACACTTTAAAAGGAGCAAGCCATTTCTATCAAACAACCTCCTCCTTGGATAGTCACATCAATAAGGGTAGTTGTAAGGGAATCCAATGGGTGATATTGGGTTCTAATAATAATTATGGATAGTTATCCTTATAATTTAAATGATACAATGATTTACAAGTTTTACTAAAATATATTCATAAGGTGTTTGATCTTCCATGGGGATTAACTCCCGTAAAGAAATGAGAATAGATAATTTGATTGGGACATGGATAGTGACTGATGGTAGTGAACCCTTATCGATACCCCCATTATTAAAAAATGAGATATAGAGTAAAGTGGTTGAAATAATGAAATATAGGATTATCCAACTCATTTATAGTGATCATTAAAATCTGGTTCAATTGGTGAAAAAAAGATGAGATGTGGAGGTTGTTTGTGGACAATATGTCTCTCAATTGAGTTACCATTCCAGATAATCTCCCCATTCATGTGGTGGATAAATTACTTGATGAGGTGGATAACAAAACATATTTTTCTAAATTAGAATAGAAATCAGGGTATCACCAGAGATGAATGTGGGAGGAGGATATGGTGAAAATGGATTTTTGAACCCACAATAGCCCTTATAAATATCTAGTGAAGCCTTTTGAGCTCACTAATGATCCTTCATTATTTCAGGATTCCATGAATGATTTCTTTTCCCCATAATCTAGAGTTTTTCCTATTTTCTATGATATTTTTATTTATAGTCCTGAATGGAAATTCCAACTTGAAAATATCCAAGTTTTCCTACAACTAATTTTCAATCATTACTTCTTTTTTAACCAAAAGAAATATCTCTTATCCTAGTGAAAATTAAATTATTTAAAACATGTAATATCTTCTTTTGGGATTCCCATAGACCCTACTAAGGTCTAAGAAATGTTGGATTTCTCTCAACCATTAACATTCAAAGGCGTCTGAGGCTTCCTTGGTCTCACAGAATATTATAGAAATTTCATTTGAGGGTAAAAAAAAATTTATCATCCCTTTTCTATTTTGGCATTTGATAATGGGTTTGGTTGGATGCTAGAAGCTCAAAAAGATTTAGATTATTTTAAACTACTCTGAATGGAATCCCCTATTTTAGCTTCCCTAAACTTCTCTATGGAGTTTAAGGTGGAGTGTGATGTATATTGTTGTGCGGTTGGGGTTTTACTCATATAGAGTAGGTGTCTTATTTACTATTTTAGTAAATAATTGATAAAAATGACTCTAGAAAATTCCACATATGAAAATAAAATCATGGATTTAGTACTAGATATACAACATTTACACCCATATTTGTTGGGAATGTTCTTCACCGTCTACTCTAACCATTACAACCTAAAGTTATTTTTGTATCAATTCATATCTATTTATAACCATTATATCACATTGATTTTAAATTAATATCAGTAAATAAAAACTTAGTGGTCAATTCGTTTTCCTATAATAATGATTTTTTTGAGTTCCAGCATCTCTAGTTTGTCCCTGTTTAAATAGAGGGAGATATTTTGACTTGCAGTCTTCACATTGATCCCTATATTCAAAAACCCATTAATTCCTTATTGGATGGAAACAACTTGTCTCCATATTTCTAACATTACAAGGTTATTATTAAATATAAGGGTCACTTATTCCTTCCATCTTCATCTCCTTGGGTTCCCAAATTATTAATGTAATTTCATTCCACACCCCAAATGGGCATTCTTGTTTCTAAAAAACTTACCATAGGTTTGATGTGAATTTATCACAGGTTTGAATAAATAACCATTTCCTCAAATTTTTATGTAATTTTGAAATTTACCAATGCTATAAATATTCTAATATGGCCCTAGTTTTCCTGATACACCAGTTATAAATTTTGTTACTGGTTTGGGATAATCTTTCTATTTATTTCATTTCAGAGTATTTGAAATCATGAGGTTATAATTTCATTATAATTTTTTATAATTATATATCTAAATAAACCCACTTTATTTTCCTCAAGAATCCTTATAATTTTAAATAGTTGGACTAAGTCTTTATGTGGTGGGTGGTTCATTTTCAAAGAATTCTTACTTTGATTTATAATGATAAATATCCTATCGTTTTTAGCTACTTATATACCGAATTATTCTAGACCAATTGTACTAAAATCAATATTAGTTCTACATATCACTCATAAACAAATGTTCAAAAGGAATTTGGTAAATTTTTTCTTGAAACATAACTTTTTTATTTTCTGTTAAACAACCTAAAGGCTAGTCATTCTGGTTATATTTGGAAGAATTCAGTTACAATATGTCGGTCCAATCAACCATCCATACCATTCCATTTTAGATTGTTTATGGCTAGCCTCCTCCCTTAGTTATATGTTTTCTTCCATTTAAAATCCACCTAAACATTGTGGATACTACCCTAGGAGATAATGATGAGACTCTGTGATAGCTCAAAAACTATTTAGATTGGTCCCATAGTTATATGAAACTGTAGGTAGACCTTAATCACCAGTAAATGGATTATCAGGTTGTAGAGTGGGTGTATGTAAAGCTTCTCCATAAAAAACAATCCCTTTCACAAATGTTTAATTAAAAAAATTATCCGTTTTTCTATATCCATTTTTAATTTTTAAAATGGATTCTCCTGGTTTCTTATCAGCTTGATATGCCATCACCCACTTATATTCATCTAATGTTTGAAATATCTTAACTCAAGAAGGTTGTTGAAAATCAGGTGGATCCAAAAACAATTTAGATTTAACAATAATCTAAATTTGATCAAAAGGCATGGAAACCCACTAGAAGATGACATGTTGAAGGATTATTTCATAATCCATGATCAGTTTTTCTATTTTAGTCTTAAAGACATGCCTAATTATTTGGAAGGGGAAAGTGTTAAGGCCTGAGATAGACTAAGGAGTGTATTTTAGAACTGTAAAATAAGGAATTCTTGGGTAAGGTAGTGAGTTGGGAATTTTCGACCTCATGGGAGATGGTAATTCAGTTAAAAGTGGGTGGGGGATAGTGGGAAGGTGTGAACATTCTTCTGGAAGAATCTTGATGGAGCGGTTTGGGCATGAGAGATTAGGTACTATCGAGAATCACTCCCCTCCCTTCTTCTTCCATTCCTTACACCCTCTTCTATATTTTTAAATTTGTTTTTCGCACTAATTAATACTTATTATACTAAGTTGATCTAATAATCCACACCTAGAGACACATAATAAGATTAATCCCAAAGATGATCACTCTATGCCTCAACTTATAATACTTCAGATTGTATAAGATTCATATTTATTATGATTGTAACCATTAATAGGGGTACATAACCTAATAAAACTCTCTATTAGATAATGAATAAGGTAATAAGTTTAAATTTTATGAAATATCAATAAAACTTTCTAATATAACCTATGAATTTATGAATTGAAGGATGAAAATTATTAATTATCATTTGAGTCATGAATTTTCTATTCTAAAAAACTATATTATACCTTTCAATCCATAGAACCAGACATATGGAGGAAAAAATAATAAATTTCATAGTTCTAATAAGTGAATAAGGGATAATTTCGTGGAACCAAGAACCCAAAAGAAGATTAAAGATGGTGAAATTAACATGAAGATGAAAAATATTTCCAAAATAAATCCAAACTATTCCACCCAATCACTAAAAATTAATAAGGGACGAGTTTATTCCACATGAGGGGTAACAAAACATATGTATTTTGAGGTAAATTAGATACCAACATATGAAATTTCAGTATCAATAGATATTATCAATCATCATAAACTCCATTGGATAAGGCTCATCTTCAATGGAATAAAATAGTTTCATATGAATTTTCCTGATTAAACCTCATGTATTGCAATAATTTTGTTATGAAAAAAAATGTATATAATTTTCTATTAGAAGTAAGTGTATAAACCAATAAATCATCCTTCGAAGAAAAAAAAAATATTTTTGAAATATTTCCATTTAATTAGAATTTAAAATGGTATCCATGAATACCTCATGAATAAAGGACTTTATAAAATTAATATTAGAAGTAAGGAACCAGAGAACAAAAAAAATTTACTATAATAATTATCCATAAATGTAGTAATTCTACTTGGGAAAATAGTTTATCTAGAGTGTTATAAAAAATAAGGATAGATAGGAAAATATGCCTCTATAAAGTGGAAGAAACCAAACCAACCCACTTTGAAATAGAATCTATAAGGTGGATATATTTTCATTTCAGGAATCTAAGATAAAAGTATATTCCTTAAATAAATTACTAGGATATTTGGTCTTGAAGATCATGCATAGTATCTAAAATACAAAGATTAAATTTTCCTTTATCATAAAGTAGATAAATATGCTCCAAACTCACATACAATTGATGCTCACCACAAGAGTTCAATTAAAATATTTCAAATAATGTTTCATGATTTTTAATAAATTTTTAGGTTAATTAAACATTTAGAGGATATAGAAAGGTAGTGAAAATATCACTCTTTAAAAGATTTATTTTAACACTAATAGATAATAATGGTTCGTCCAATTATAAAAACAATCTTCCACTTTATCCAGAAATTCATCAAAGTAGTGGGTACAAACCTAACCATGAAGAAATAAAACATTAGGGGAAAAAAATATTTTAGATAAAAAAAACCATATCTCAAGAAAATATATACGTAGTATATATATTGTACTAGAGGAATAGACTCATTGTATTGTAATTTCTATTCTTCGCACTGTAATTTCTATAGGAAACCAAGAGGGTATTCATATATCTAATAAAACAATGAATTACATTAATAAATTTTAGAATATAATCCTTAAAGAGTATAAGATAAGTGAAAAACTAGGATGGACCATACCTGGACATTAAGATCTGGTGCTATAAATGCATATTTTTTATAATTAACCTGAAATAAAATCAACTCTCAAAATTAAATATTTGGTGTCTTTGGAAAATAAAACATAATACATGAAATAAAGTTCAAAACATTTATTTAATTCTTCTTCTACAAGTCTCAAAACTTCCAAGTAATCCATATTTTACTAACCCTTCATAATACTCATATTTCACCATCTCTTCCCTTAAGTGATGATTTTCTCTCTCTTCATCCCACTATCCTTAATATATCTTCCTCTTCTTTATTCACACACCATGTCTTTATTGCAAAAACGCTAGGAACTGTAATGACAGAATGGTTTATAGGTGAAGAAAAAAAAGAACAAGAATAATATATTAATACATATAGATTTATGTCGTTTGGGAATTATCCGTACGTATATAGAGAGTAAGATCATTAACTAATTTTTGGAGGAAAATTATAATAATATTATCAAAGTTTCGCACATATAAATCCTAGATCAAATGAGCTAATAAAGAATATGATGTGTTGTTACACCAACCAAATAGAATTCTCATTATGTTATAGTTCCATATCCAATCAATTAAAAGATTATACAATGACAAGTGGCTAGAATTATATGAATATATAATATGATTGTATCCAAATACTGAGTTGATATAGTAAAAAATTTCTAGAAGTTCACACTGGTACGATTCCCTTTTAGTGTTGTCAGTCATCTCTACTATAGTTAATCAACATTTATACAGTTCCCAAAATTTGGGTTGGGGGACTTTTTCCCTTTAACCCCATGATTAGGGGTGTGTTGCCACATACAACCCTCAAAAACCTCACCATGAAGGTCAAACCATGATGTTGTGGTTTGTTGCACAGTTTGGGATGCTAATATTTGGCCCAATATCATCCAAAAATGGATAGAGCTACACCATTCCAACATTTTTTATGGTGGATTACACAACTTGTGGGTTTTTATGTCCTGATTTCTCCTATGGAGGTTTTTTAGGCTATTTATGGTTTCTTCTCATAGTTTAGGGACTCTCTTGACATCTACTTATTTCCTTTATACCTAAAATTCCATGCTAAATCCATGATCATTTAGAAATACTTTATACCTTTCATCGAGTATTGAGAGAAATTTTTATTGGTCCAATTCTACCATGTAGTGTATTTTCAGGTTGTTCTATTAATGTCCTAGATTGGGCATGGTGTTGTTTATGGTGATATGGGTCAATGTGAGTGGAAGCATTCACCATTAGATCTATTAGTTTCATTATGTTTCAAATCCCATTCTAGTTTGTTAGTGGTTTCTCTACTAGTATTTGGATGTTCTCTGGTCTCCTTTTTATGTCCTGTTCACTTATTGACCATCAGTGTCAGCTTTAAAGAATGGACTTACTCCTGGATCTTGTGTCTTATCTCACAAAGTTCCTTTGATTCTTCCTTTCTAATCAGGTTTTAAGGTTTCTATTTGAAAGGGTTAACCAAAGTAGTTTTCATTGGTGGTAGAGGAAAATTAATGGCATGGTGGTGGATTCATGAGGGGATAAAGTAATATAATGGTGGTGTTTGATTGGGATTCATTAGTATTGCTCCATTGGTTGGATTTTATGCTTTAGGAATACTTTATTTTATCTTTTACGGGTGATCTGATGTTAACTAGTGTTGCGGTCTTCTTAGTGATTCTCTATTGTAATGATGGGGTTTTTGGATGATATTTCTTCAATCTAGTGACATTAAAAAAATTTGGTGATTGTATTCATGGCATGATAAATTGTCTAGTGATTCATATCCCTTGATCTAATCAAGGTGATGGATTTTTGTTGTAATTTTTTATAGTTGCTTGTGGTTTTTGTTGTATTTAAGATTGATAGTGATTGTTTTAGTAGTTCAATTTAGTTTTCAGCTATGGGGATATGTTGATTGGTTATCCTTAATAGCGTATCCTTAAGAAATGAGGTCACATGGTCCCATGGAGTGTGAGGATCAGTCTATAATATTTCATGGTTGATGGAATCATGTTTCCTTCTGGTTATGCATCTGAGTGGTCCAAAATAAATCTAGGTGCTCTAACCCATAACTTTTTATATTTGGTGTTATATATGTATTTTGGGTGAATTTTCAGTGTATAGTGATTTTGGAATATTTTTCATGGCTTCTTATTGGTTCCCACTAAAATTCAAATAGGTTTTTTGAAAAAAAACATACTAGAGATATCATAATATAATTATTGTAACATAAATTTATATCATGAAATCATAAATTTGAGGAACATGAAATAAATCATTGGAATAATAGAATGGAACTTAGAGATAACAGGGGTGTAGAATTCTAAGAAATATTTGAGTGCATCATTATATTCTAATATAAGAGTAACTATAGGAATAACATATGAATATAGATTAGAAATGTGAAAGTAGTGTGAATTTGGTAAAAAAAATAAAACATATCATTATAATTATATGTCAAGGATCACTACTAAGACATTATAACATAATGTACTAGGTTCACTACCTATTCACCATTACAAAATATGCTTGAATCCCTACCCATGAACCATACATAAAATCTCATGAGATATAATCTTTACCTGAATGAAAGGTGGTGTCAAATTTTAGGTCCAACTATAACATCATAACATGTACATGTGTGTGAGTAACATATATAATAAAAACTATAACAGCTATAAGCAAGATGACCTATATAAAAAGAAATAGGTTACAAATCAATGTCATATGAAAAAATCACATCATAAGAATATAAATAATCATGTAAGTCCTAAAATTAAAAAGGAGTATTCTAAAATGGGGGTCAAGAAATGTGGTAAGCCTTGAATAAAATATCTTAGAGTGAGATAATAGAGAATAATGGGTAATAAAGACCATAATGAGAGGAATTTTATAAAAAACCTCGTAAACGATTTTGTCTAATAATATAATCACTAAATGATGAATGAAAGATAAATAAAAATATAATTTAACATGAATAATAGAAAATTATATTGTTAGATATTAAAATAATGATAAATATAAAATATATAAGAGGGTAAATAATCTTAAATGATGTTAGAAATCAATCATGGGTGACACTGCTCCTAGTGTTTCTACACTAGCTGGCTATATAGTCAACCTGCAGTCCCTCTCCCTATAGATGGGGAGGGACTTGACATAATCATATTCTTCATGTTTATTTTAATATAAAATTATTTTTCTTTAAACATTAATTTATTAATTTTCCCTGGTATTTAATCATTTTTTAAATTTGTGGAAGGTTGCAGGATATGATCATAAATGGGAAAAAATGCAATGATTTGAAGATTAAAATGATGGACTGGGACATATAACAAGTTAATGGACAAATATAAAGTATAAAATGAATAATAAGGTTGATTCAGAGTGGAATTAGCTATAAAATACTATTACACATCATAAATGTCATTCATGTTGCATAACTTGAAGGAATACAGGATGTGAAGGAAATAAATATAGAAAATGAAGCATTCTGAGCCATACCAACATGTGTTAGGGTGTGACACAAATTTTCACACAATGAAACAAACTCAAATCACCCATAAAGATTACAATATGTGGAAAAAGTCATGAGAACATTAGAACCCACACATTATACATCGTGAAAACTATTCACGACCTAAAAATACTTGATGGACTCAAATTTAGAAAATTTGATGGGAATTAAGGTGGAACATTTTATTTTTGACCCCAGTACCATCGATCAACCCTAGTATTTCTGCAAGATCATATATTGTCCAAATATGGTGCCTTAATAATGCTATTTATCTCCATAAATAAAAGTTTTAGGGGTATGGAAAGAGGATCACTTAGCATGGGGAAGCCCTGGGCAACGACCTGCTATATATTTATTTCCTGTATTTATTTTCCTTTATTTTACATTCTTTCTTTCTTGTGATGTATCCCTTATACCAAATTTAATTTAATTTATCATACATGTAGTGGTAGTTTCTGTGAGGTATCAAGCATGGGTTATGGATCTTATGTAATTTTTATGAGTTTCTTCACTTTATTGAATAAAAATCCTTTCTATCCCCTTCTTTCTAGTATCATTTTTTCTATTTTAATTACATCATGAGTCTTTTTTAGGTTTTTATTATGTTAAAACTAAATTGTTTTGGTACATGATCATTATCTATCATCACCTGGTTTTGGTCTATATATAATGGAATAAGTTATGGTTGAGTGGGGTGTTCTAGGAAATTTCTATCATGTTCATGGAATTGCAAGAGGAATTACTGGCTGTTGGGGAATTAGAATACACGATTAGGGATTGGAATAATTAATCAATATAAACTAGTGAAACAATACCCACATAGGAATGAGATTAGACCAATATGAGATTTTAGTTAGGGTTATTATCACTTTCACAATTTGTAAATGGGAGAGAGAGTAAGAGATAGAAGAATTTCTCTTTTACCAATTTATCTGGAAAAAAGATTAGAATAAAAATTGATAACAATCACAATATTTCACTATGTTTTGAAAAACATACTCTAGTAACTTTATTAATAAATTATTTTAAATAAATTAAATAAAACTACTTTATACATTCAATTTCTCAAAATCAAATTTAAATCAAACTTTTCCTAAAATCAACCAAAAGTGACATATATTTTTTTGTTTACTCCACTTCGAGTGACTACATAAGTTAACTGATATACCATAAAAGGTAATAAAAAAATTGTTTTTCCACACCAATTGATAGGTGTGTGTCAAACTTGGTACCTTTTTCAGGGAGGTATCACCTAAAAAATAAAAAATAAAATAAAAAATATTAACTATACATAATGACTAGAAATCCCAACCAGAACTTGAGAGACCCATACAATCCTCATTTCACTAATGAAAATAACAAAATATATTTTTTGGACTTAGAAAATGATTCAAAATTTCATGTTAATATTATCTCTGTGATCCCTAAATTTTATGGTCTTGTAGGAGAGGACCCCAACTGACACATTCAAGAATTAAAATATGGTTTCTCAAGCTTCAGACTAAGTGGAGAACCTGAAGACCAATTCTAGTTGAGGAAATTCCACTTCACAATCAAATTAAAGGCTAACAAATGGTTTTAAAATCCAAAACCAAGAGAGATTAGTGATTTGAAAGATCTCAAAAAGATTTTTTATGTAGAGATTATTCAGAAAATCCAAGATAATTTCAATAAGAAATGATATCTATGTCATACAAAAAATGAAAAAGAGAGTCTCTCTATGAGTATGACAAATGATTCAAGAAAACCTATGCAAGCTTCGCACCTCAATTAATGGAGGATCACCACTTCCTTGTCTACTTCTACCAAGAACTACATGAAAATGACTGAAATCAATTAGACACCTCATCTAGAGGATCCCTAATTGAAAAATCACCAGGTGATACTAAAGGAATGATTGATAAGATTACTCAGAACTCACAAAAATTTGGCACCAAAAGTATTGGAAAAAGGGAATTACATGAGGTAAGCACATCTGATTCAATAGATTTATTTGAAAAACAATTAATGATCTCAATAGGTAATTAAGGTACCTTTCTATGAACCAGGTTAAGGAACAATAAGGTCCGACTTTGGTATGTGGTTTCTTCACTTCTACTTATTATGACATTGACCAGTGTTCGTAAGTGCAATGGATGTAAAGTTGTGTAGACATATTCCAACAAAGGAAGTTCAAATAGAACTAGAATAGACCTTATTTTCAAAATCAACACCCACCACAACCTCTATTCTATAAGTAAGTAATACTTTAAACCCCAACACTCCAACAACCATAAAAACATCTTTACCAACTTCATACATTTCAACCACCTCATTTCTAGTAGAATACTTATTATCAGCCATCAACTAGTGCCCCATCAAATGAGAACCAACAACTGAAATATGAGGTTGAGGGGTTAAAATAAATATTTAAATATTTATCAAGAAAGTTCAAAAAAATTATGTAATTTCTGGCCAAAAAATGGGGAAAAATACTAACACTAACAATCCAAAACCCAAAGGATAATGTCTTCATGATTACAACCCAAAGTGGAAAATAGATCTTGCCTCCTAAAAAATGAAGACTAAAAATTCAGAGCATAATTATGAAAATAAACTATAAGAGAATAATGAGAAATAATAATTGAGAATAATGTTTATAAAAGAGAGGCTAGAAATGCATTTATAGAGGAAAAAAAAAGAAAAAGGTCATTCGATCACCATTCCATTCTGTATTAATTCGATCGATAAAGTTTGAAGAGGATAAACTATAAAAATAAATTTTCAAGACCTTTCATGATGTCAGGATAAATATTCTAATTCAAGAATAATTCCAACAATCCTAAAGTATATAAAATGTATGAAGAAACTATGTAATAGGAGAAGGTAACTGGATAGAAATAAGTAAATCATCTTGGGAAGAATCATCTCATCCCTCATCACACCATTGATACCATAAAAATGTCAAGATCCATTGAAGTTATTTATTATCTATAATATTAAATGATAAAATTTTACTAATTCATTACGTTATTTAGGTTCTTCAATAAACATCTTGACTTGATCTATATTTACATATTTTCATATCATAAAATTGAAGCCCACCAGGGTAGTGGTCCATCTCGTAAATAGATCAACCATTTTCCCAATAAGATTTTTGGAATATTTTCTGGTAAAATTCAATGATTTATTGTTCCTAGATGACCTCTATATACTAAACATAGAATATTATAGTATTTCATCACATTCATCCATTATTCTAGGTATTATATTCTTAAATAGAAAAAAAGTATCATTAAAATGCATAAAGGTACACTTTCAATGAATCTTGGAGATAGTCGTGTGCATTTCAACATACATGACTCCATGAATATTCCTTCAAGTAGTCATTTACTAAATTCAATCTCCCATAAAGATGGTATAAAACAAACTAAATAAATAGGTGTGATTAAAAAATTATTATCCTTATAAGATCATTTTTTCATTGAAAATACCACAAATATGTAATTTCCCTAAAATATAGTGATTTTGATTTCAATATTTATGAATAGATAATATATGAAATATTTGATAGTTTATTATAATAATTTGAAGAATAAAAATTAGGATCATATTATGTGATTGAGAATAAAAAAATTTAAATAATCTAAAAATGAAAAACATTATCTTAGATTTATAAAAATAATTGTTGGTGAAGGGAGAAGAATTTTCCAAGATACAATCAAAATTTTCTTATAGTACATCATGAGTTTAACAAGTTCAAAAAATTCCTTATTACCACTAAAAAGGTTAGTGGAGGATCATCTGAAACAAATAAGAGATTTTTTTTTGAGAAAATGGGAAATTTTTAATCAATATATTTCAATATACACTTTTTTTATTTAATACTACAGATATAAGAATAAAAACCAAGGTCATGTGGTTCAAAAAAAATATAGGTGAAAATTACACAACATGAGAAGAGAATAATTTTAGAAGGAGTCCATACTCCCTTAAGAAAATTGAGGTTCATATTTCAACAAGACAAATATAAATATATGGAAAAATTAAAAACCAACCTACAATAACAAAATTTCAAGGGATTTTCTAGTGTTGTGGTAAGCATGGACACAAATACAATTTTTTCTAGTTTAATTTTCCTTTTCTAGGAATTAGGAAAGAACCAAAGAGGATTTTTTAGTGAGTTTCCCACAAAAAGGTTATAAAATAGGTTACCTATGCTGGGAATGGGAAGATGATTCAAATAGAATCCAGTGGTAAGAATTTCCACAACGAGTTCCTATTTGTTTATCCACATCGATTGAAATTTTATAGACAATTGGAGGAAGTTTATATACATGATAAAACCAAAGGAAAGAAATTATCTTCCAGTGAGAAAGATCCAACCTAAACGCCAATGAAGACCCACTAGGTTGTACCTTTCCATTAAATTTGATTGACTATAATAATTCCATTTTTTAATCGACTTAACTTAATAATCAATTGGAATTCATTTTGGATACTTCATAAATTATTTATGGGGGTGGGAATCCTATAGTCTAGTATTTCTTAAAAAATCATTTTTTAGTCGATCCAATGATGTTAAACAAAAGAGAGTCTAGAAGAAAAGCCTTGTTTTTTCCTTAGTTCACTCTTACCTTGAGTTCTAATTGATAGAATTTAATAGGAATGCACTATCATTCATTTATATTATTATATTTCAAATCTATAAATGAAATTGATGTGAGGTTCAAGAAACTATAAACAATTCTTGTCTTGAAAATGATATAGAATAGAACTAAAGGAAAAAGACATGTGTAAATCAACAAAAGAATCATAGATAAAGGGAGTTTTATTTTAAATTCATTACCTTTTAAACTCCCGATATTTTTGTTTTAGAATCTATCTTTTATCTTTAAAAAGAATCAGGCCCACAATTACCTTTCTAGGTTTACATGTCTAGTCTTAGAGAGATTAATTTCATAGGAACCTCGAGATTCCATGTTTTATATTTAAAAGATAATAAAATTGAAGGATTAAAATGGGTAATTGATTAATTAGAGTGAATAATGAATATTTGATTACTGACTCATGATTTTTAAGATTTATTTTATTTAAGAAAATGAAATTTCCTTAACATTTTCACAATTTTAATTTCTTAAATTAATTTGGATTGATTTGTTATTTTCATTTCATTCCAAGAGTGATTATACCAAATTATATGTTACATACCCTATAGAATTTCTAGACCAAATATTTTCTATGTTAACATGAGCATATTTGTTTAGTGGTCTTTGGGCCTACCAATTTCTAGAAATTGCATTGGAACTTGTCAAAGTTATGACTGTACAAAACCACTTTAAACATTATTGAGGAATTTTTTTTATTGATTAACCCTTTATCCTTGGACCCACCATGACTTCAATTCTTGATTAGCCTATAGAAGTCATGAAAGAACTCTTTAGTAATGATCTACATTACAAGGAACTTTATACATCCATTCCCTCCTCTAATAATATTGCATGATATTCTAAAGTCTATGTCTAGGGGTATGTGAAGACTTGGATGAAGGGGTGTATTAAACTATAAGGGAAGGGAGTGGGGAGTTATTTTTTGTTATTGGGAAAGGATCATCTTAAATTTATTGTATTTGTTTTATTTAACCTTTTAAAAAAGAAGGAAAAAATGGGTTGTGTTTCGGGGAAATAAAAAATCACCATTTCCATATCAACAATATTTAAATTGTATGTGTTTAGGTGGTGGATTTGAGGTTTTTCCAAGAATAACATTCAAAAAAAGAAATAAACAAGAAGGAAAAAATCCATAAGGTGAAAATATTTCATTATTATTATATTGATCATGTTCTTACATTGAGTTATGGGGAGTGTGAGTTGTCGGTTCACATAAGATATTTTCATTGCACTTTACTTTAGATTTCTTGTAGTTTTATTTAGAGATAAAACCAACTTTTTAAGCATTAATATTTTTGAACATAAAATTTCTACCAACCTTAAGTATTAGAGTCATCAAAACCTTTATTGAAAATCTATCATGATTTTATGTGGATTTTGTCTTTACAATGCATAGAATATAGTTCCATTTAAAGCCTATGTAAAAGGATAATTTACTAATAGAAATATCGTAACACTGCTTGAATTTTTTCCATGAGTGTTTAAGTAAAAGAATAAATTGTTTGGTAAATCATGACATGGAATGATTTATAATAATGAATTATGATATATAAATGAATGAGTGGAAAAGATCCACAATTATTGATGGGAAAAATTAAGATACATGGGTTGATTAGTATCTTTGAATAATATGAAATTGAATTTATGATTTATGTGGAAATTGAAAATTTAATCCCCCATTGATAATAATTTGATTTAATTTCTTTTGAATTGTAATTTTTTTAACCTGGTATTCCTCTTTGATTTTTTTGAGAATACATGCTTGAGGAAAAACAAGTTCTATGTGTGGGGGAATTTACAGATTCATATTTCTGATGTTTATTTTAATATAAAATTATTTGTATTTACACTTTAAATTATTAATATTCTAGGTATTTTATCATTTTAATAATTTGTTTCAGGATATATAAAATTATCATAAATGGGCTAAAAGGTGATTATTTGATGATACATACGATGGTTGTGAACATACGACAATTCAAGGACCAAATCTGGAGCTCACAAATGAAGAACTGGGCTAAATCAGAATGAAGATATAAAATAACATTGCACATCATGAATTCCATTCATGATGTGTAACTTGAAGTAATATAGAATGTGAAGGCAATAGGTGAAGAAAAAAGTATTCTAGGCCATACATAAATTTTTCACAACGTGATACAAATGGTCACACCATGAAACAACCTCAAATCATCCCGAAATCCAAGAGGCAATGAAACAAGTGATGAGAAGATTCTTCCCCACACATCAAATTTAATGAAAACTATTCAAACATGAAAATACTTGATAGACTCAAATTTGGATGATTTGATGGGAATTAAGGTGGAAAATAATATTTTTTTACCAAGGGATCACAGATCGACCCTAGGAATGACCCAAAATCATTTATTGGACCATTATGATGCCTAGGGATACTATATATATCTATTAATAAATGGACCAGGAGGATGGAAAGATGACCTCTCAGCATGAAGAAGCTCTGTACAATGTACTGCTACAAATTTATTTCCATCATTTATTTTCCTATCCTTTATTTTCTTTCTTTATTTTGATAATTACCCTCTCTTGTGTCATGACTCCCTCCCCACAAGGTGTGCCCCTCCTGGGCCGGAAACCTGAGAAGGGAGATAGTGACCCCCGAGTCCTGCTTCTAGTAGGCCTCGGGTTGGAGACTAGCACCGAGGGTATAGTGAACACACAAGTGGAAGGCATTACCCTCTAAGAGAACACATGCAGAAGAGATAGATAAGATACTCACCAACCAACTATAACTCAGACAATAATATAAATGAAATGCCAAGCACACATATGTAAAGTCATGCAAAACTACTACAACTGAAAGGGGGAAAACTGAAAATACCCAAAAGAATGTAAAACCACAGCAACCACAAAGCCCAAACAGCTCCTGGAACTCCAAGATAGTAGAAACCAGCCTGATCTCAAAACTGCTCCAAGTGACATGAAAAACAATTTATATAGACATAGGGTGAGTATAACAGTATACTCAGTAAGATCCTAACCGAAGCCTCTTGTGAAAAAAGTAAAGAAAGCAAGCTAAAGCACAATGAACAAGAAGTTAAACAAACTCGTCACCTAAAAAGGTATACTAAGTTCCCAGCCTCACAATGAATACTCTCACCAAGTATCGCATACAAGAATATAAAATATGATAAAAAATATTAATGGTACCCCGCTACTACTTCCCCATTGGTTTGCCGCTTTTCCCTAATGTCACACGTCCTAAGCATCTCTCTCCAAAAACTATTGCCCACATACCCTGGAAGAAGCACTAAAAAATGCACCTCGTGCCAAAAAAACCACCATGCCCACACATGAAAAGTAACTAGGTAGTTTTGAGGAGACACCACATCTCTCATAACGTGTATCATACGTCGGGAATTATACCTCAATCCATTACAGCCCATACTCTGAGTAAGGATCCTCAATCTATCATAGCCTATACACATTATACCAATAGTAGTCCATAAGAAACAACATCTAGAATATATGTGTGTGAATAACCACAATCAATTACATCCCTATACACACATATATAGGGAAAAATAACCGTTGTGCCTACCATCACAAGTAACTACCAAGATAAGAGAGCGGGGCCAAATGGGTTAGTCATCCATCCATCCTCTAACAGGAATATTGGGGAAAACACCACCCCCTTAGGGCTCAGAATCCTTGGGGTGTCAGTTTCCCTAACTGACGAGGTAGAGTAGAGTATAGAAACACAAAACATACAAAATACACTATAGCTCACAACCACACTATGGGAATAACCTAGTCTTAGACACAACTATTTCTAATGTCTCTCGAACTCCCGACTGCCACTTCTAAGACTAGGTATTCTATAAGCACACAACCATTTAAAGAGATTAATTACATTAATTCATTCTATTTTTATCAATTTCACTTTACATTAATTAATTATTTAAACATTAATTAACCATTAACAATTCAAAATTAAATTTCATTAACATCACACCCAAAGTCCATTGTACCCTTAAATTGTAACCTCAACATTACATCCCAACAAGCTCCAACCCCTTGGGTTAACATCATTTATTAAATCATTTATTAACAACATTACTTTCCATATTACTAGACATTCTAGAAAAACATTCTAAGCTACTATACACAAGGGGGATAAACATGGTGAGCAGGCGAACTACCCATAGAGTCTTTGCCGCCTATAGCAAGAGCAAAGACCCATCCTCCATTAGAAATCTAGACATGGATAGCACATGGAATACCACGTGCATCTTCACCCCTTATGGTAGGAGGGTAAGTAAAACTAGCTACCTTGACTAGTGGTGAATGTAAAGTAGGTAAACAACCAACAAGATCATCAAGCATCCAAACATTCACATCCAACTCGTTCCATCATTCTCGATGTCCTCCCTAATACCCACATGCATAAACTGATGCATATCACCACTCTAGGCATCAACTACTGCCACAACTAGTAGGCCTCTATTCCCCCACATATCACAACATCCATTTAGGCTCACATCACATCACAAGAAGTAGGAAAGCAAACATCAAACCAATTGGGCTCTTGGCCCTTAAACAAGAAAGAGGGTAACTCAAAACCCTACAAGGAATTATCTTTTATTAAACAACTAGTTCTTTAAGCCATATTTAATTAACTAATTTATTATTTGTAAGTTCCAACTATGAAAAACCTAAACAGTAAGCTATCACAAATTGATTAAACATGCTAACTGCATCAATTTTATTAGCATCAAATTACAACAACAGCAATCGTATTCATTCACATGCCTCATTATCTTTATCCAAAAAAAATATCAATTAATTTTGGCTTTACATTATTTAACAAATTCCCTTAAGAAAAAAAATATAAACAAAGAAAGCATAGATATCACACTATCTAGAAAAATAAGAGGTAATAGCATACGATCAATATCAAATTATTTATTCGGTTCAAATATTTATTATGTCAATTCCATTGTGATTCAGTGGGATAAAAAATGATAACTAAACAGTTTCACGTAAAATAAAAGAGAAGCAATGAATCCCCTACCTAAAATGGTTTTTGATGTTCTTTATATGAGAATAAGACACATAACGAGTTACGATCTCCTCCCCCCAGTGACAAATGTGTCCAACTGGGGTTGCAGAGACACCACCACACCAGTCAATACCCAAGAAAATCCCATTAGGAACATGGAGATATAATACCATAAAAGGAAAAGGAGAAACAGAAAGAGATAAACCCAAAAGAATGACGATAGATCATACCTTATATCAAATATTGATCGATACTTCTTGGTTTCATCAAAAACAGAGGGGAACCAATCCAAGGAGGAAAGTTTGATTGCACAACTCCTACAGGAAGTAATGAAAGGTTCAATCATCTCACAGTTGATAACAAGGAGGAAGAACTAGGGAGGATGATATCTCATCCCTTTATAATATTTAATGGAGCAACAGATTAAGATACACAAGATTTCCCATTAGAAGCGGATCACATTAAACCACACGGTTTGACCAAGAAAAATCATCCCAATCCTTAGGAAAAAATTAACATAGAATTTATGGACATTGTATCATCCTTAGAGTCCTTAAAATGAGGATTTAAATGCATTTTACGTCAAAGAAAACATCAAAGGGGCGAACTGTAGAAAGATGGAAACATTGTTCACGAACTCAAAATTTGGCAAAGGAAAAACACTATTCCTGAACCTCACTGTTGAAACCTTTCCATTCTAGAAAAACTGTTCATGAACCTCACTATTTAGTAAAAACTATTCATGAACCTCACCGTTGAAACCTCACCATTGGAACCTCACTATTCTGGAAACACTGTTCATGAACCTCACTATTGAAACCTCACCGTTGGAACCTCACCATTCTGGAAACACTGTTCATAAACCTCACCATTCTAGTAACATTGTTCATGAACCTCACTTTTGAAACCTCACTGTTCTAGAAACACTCTTCATGAACATAACCGTTGAAACCTCACCATTGGAACCTCACCATTATAGAAACACTGTTCATGAACTCAAGATTTGGTAAAGGAAAGAGGCTGTCGTTGGAACCTCACCGTTCTGAAAACACTGTTCATGAACTTGAAATTTGAAAAATGAAAGAGGTTACCATTGGAACCTCACCATTCTGGAACACTTTTTATGAACTCAAAATTTGGAAAAGGAAAGATACTATCATTGTACTGTTCACCTAAGGCTACCGATAAAACTGTTCACATAAGCTTATTGTTGCCCTGTTCACAAAAGGCTACTAATGACATTGCTCATATAAGGTTACTGTTTCACTATTCCCAGAACTAGAAGTTTAGAAATGTGTTGGGGATAAATCACCTAGACCTCCCAGAACACCTCAGACACCATATTTTCACAAAGGAATAGAACAAAGAGGTCTGGGCCATTACATCAGATACCACTAAAAACATTATCATCCTTGAGAATGAAAAACCAATCTAAAAGGAAACAGAAAAGAAGTCTGAAAAACCACCCATCGAGATACCTCTCAAAAGAGAGAAAGCCACAAGAATCAACCAAAGAAATCCATCTCATATACATGAATGGTCTATAATGATAAAGGGGACATCGTTAAATGAAAAGAGTTAAACATCAAACAACTCTGGGTACTGATCACGTATATGTGACTCACATTCCCATGTACACTCCTTCATGCCACCGTGTCTCCATATTACACGAACCAATGAAATAGAATTCCCACACAACAACTTCTCTTTGCGGTCTTGGATCTCCATAGGTCGCTCCTCAAAGGTCACATCATCATAAACATTGATCTCTGCCAAATCGATGATGTGAGACTCATCATGAATATAACGATGGAGATGTGATACATGGAAAACATCATGTATCCAGCTCATATGCGGGGGAAGTGCTACTCGATACACCACAACTCCAACATGAGACAAACCCTCAAAAGTCCCAACAAACTGGGGTGAAAGCTTACTCCCATGACCAAACCTTCGCTTCCCAAGACAGGGAGTCACCTTTAGAAACACGTGATCCCCAACATCAAACCCTAAAGGTCTTCTCCATTGATAGAAATATGATTTATGACAATCTTGCACTGTCTTCATCCTCTCAAAAGACACCTGAACCATATCTGTTGTATTTTATACTAGTTCCAATCCAAGAATTACTGACTCTCTGACCCCAGTCTAGTATAACGGAGAATGGAAAGGCCAGACATACAAGGATTCAAACGGTGCCATACCGATGGTGTAGTGAAAACTATTTTTGTACGTAAACTCCACCAATGGTAAGTGCCTCATCCAAGAACCTCCAAAATCTAGGACACAAGAACGTAACATGTCTTCCAGAGTCTGGATGGTTGCTCTGTCTGTCCATACGTTTGTCTATGAAAAGCAGTGCTAAGGCATAATTGAGAACCAAAATCATGTTGGAGACCTCTCCACACCCTAGAGGTAAAACGAGGATCTTGATCAGAAATTATCGTTCTTGGGACTCCATTAATTCTCACCACCTCCTCTAGATACAGCCTCGACAAAAAATCCACTAAGCTTAAATCATTGATTTCTATGAAGTGGGATGATTTTGTTAAATTATCCAATACCACCCAAATAGCATCATGTCCCCCCTGAGCTTGTGGTAAACCTATAACAAAGTCCATTGAGATGTCCTCCCACTTCGACTAAGGAATAGATAATGGCTGTAGAATACCACCAGGAACACGGTGTTCAGACTTCACATTATGGTTGACCAAACATCAAGACACAAACTCCAAAATTGCACACTTTAGTCCAGGCCACCAAAAATGACTCCTCAAGGCTCAGTACATATTTTTCATTCCAGGATACACTGCTAAAGGTGAACTGTGTAACTCTCTGAGAACCATCTCACGTATCACCAAAGGAACAAATATCCTTCCCTGATACAACAATCAGAGTTGTTCATCCTCAGATCAACCATCGGGAGACTTACCACAAAAAACTAGGTCTGTCCAGAAATCCACCTCTAGATCCCCCAATTGGGACTCTTCCACCTACTGCACCCTATATGACTACACCGTCACTTGAAAAAGACAACCTCTACCCTCAACTTCTCCCATATCAAGATATAATGTTGACAGTTCTTCTATTACTCTCCAGAAGTCACCATATTCAGGCATTACATCACTACGTGACTTCCAACTCAGACCATCAGCTACAACATTCCCCTTTCCAGATATATACAGTATTTCAAAGTTTTATTCCTGTAAGAACTCCATCCACCGATACTGTTGCAAGTTTAAGTCACGCTGGTATAAAACATACCTCAGGCTCTTATGATTGGTGAAAACCACAATGCATTCACTAATGAGGTAATGTATTCACAACATCAGAGAAAACACCATGGCTGCCAAATCAAGATCGTGGGTGGCATAGTTATGTTCATGGGGATGTAACTAAAGATACCCATAAGAAACAACTAATCTTTGCTGCATCAGAACAAAACCTAACCCCAGATGCGAAGCATCGTAGAAAACATCAAACTGAACTCCCTCAGCTGGAAGACAAAGAACTGGACCACTTACTAATATCTCCTTCAAATAATTGAATGATTCCTAACACTGATTATGTAACACCCAGAAATGATAAAGGGTTAAATGGATTAATGATAAGACTCATGTCAACAAGGTGAACCTTCCTTTTCAGGAGCCTATCTGATTAGAACTCCATAGTTAAGCATTCTTGGACTGGAGTAGTGATCAGGATGGGTGACTTTCTGGAAGTTTCCCAGGGAGTGTGTGAGTGAAGACAAAGCACACTGGAAAGGACATGTGTTTTCCTGTGGGGACTATCATTAGTTAGATGACCCGTTCAGGCATGTGGGTGGACCCTGGGGTGGGCCCCACGTGTCGGTGGGGCAACTAGTGGTACCTGGTGGTCCAGGACCCAACGATGATGTTATGGTGGGGTGTCTGTGCTGTCACCGGGACCCGGTTGTCACAGATTAGCCCATATGAACACCTGATCCTTCCAGATCAATTATGTCAAAGGAGTTTCAACTTGAGATAAATCAGTTACAAACCTCCTTTAGTAGTCTGCAAGACCAATGAAACTTCTCACCTTTGACACTATATTGGGGGATTCCCAAGACACAACTACTTCTATATTCAATGGATCCATAGCTGATCCCTATTGGGACACAACATGACCCAAGAAATGGACTTCTTGAGCCCTAAACTCACACTTCGAAAACTTCTAAAACAGATGATGTTGATGAATAACTCCCAAAACAGTGTGTAGATGCTCTGCATGCTCGTCCTCAGTCATAGAGTACACAAGGATTTCATCGATTAAAACCAACATGAACTTGTCCAAAAACTCAAAGAACATAGCGTTCATAAATCCCATGAATACAGCTAGATCATTCATCACACCGAATGGCATTACAACAAACTCATAATGCCCATGACGACAACAGAAAGAAGTCTTTGGAATATCCTCATCCTTCACACACATCTTTTGATATCCTAACCACAAGTTGATCTTTGAGAACCAACTTGAACCCTTCAGTTTATTGAATAAATCATCAATCCATGGAAGTGGATAATGATTCTTCACTTTCACTTTGTTTAAGCGATGATAATTGACACACAACCGCAAACTAATCTCAGCGTTCTTCACGAACAAACCAGTGCACCCGATGGTGACACACTCAGCCGAACAAAACCACACTGTAATAGACCATCAAACTGTATAAATATATATTTTAACTCAGAAGGGGCCATCCTATATGGATACATAGAGATAGGAGACTCTCCTGGTTGTAGCTGAATCCCAAACTCGGTCTCTTGTCGAGGGGGTAAGGCTACAACCTCTTCTGGAAAGACATTAGGGTAGTCTTCTACGACCCTAGGAAACACCAACTGATGAACCTCTGAAGAACTCAAAATCTGCTCAAACATCATGTATGATATGTATGGAACATGCCTCTGAACCATCTAAGGGTCTCGCTCACAAATTAACACCACTGGATCTCCATCTGCATCGAAGAACACAACCTACCTCCTAAAAAAATCCATGATAGACTGTATTGAATACAATCAATACATGATGAGTATGAAATAATATGGTTGTATTTGTAAACATATGAAATCTCCCCAAGATAGGTGTTTCCCCAACACTAGCTCACAATCTCAACATACTTAAAACAAGTCATCTCGGCCTCCAACTGGCATAGTCAATGCCAAGGGCACTGAAAGCCTCTCTACCTCAAGTCCCAAAGCATGGATAAGGGTTGGTGATATGAAGGAGTGTGTTGCTTTTAAATAAAACAAGGAATAGACCAAGGTAGAAAACAAGAAAATGGTACCTCGAATGGCGTCTGGCTCTCATAGAGCTGGAAATTCTAAAGCATGAAGCTGACCACAACCTCTTCCATGGCCTCTCTGAGCCTGATGATGACCACCACCATGGACACACTCTAATCTATGAGGAAGGGAAGTGTCATGGAGTTGTCCTATGCCTGCCCCATCTACCCTCTTCTGATCTAAAGCTGGTGAAACCTGCTACTGATACCTTGGATAGAACATCCTCAATGGAGGAACCTGGTGCGGAACACCTGGTGCACGATGACTGCTCTGAAAGGTTGGGGATTTTTTATTCTGATGTCCTCAAACACCACAAGAAAAACAAGTGTTTGATCCATTGGCATAGGCCTGAGGGCCACCAACCCTAGAGAAATGAGATACAAAGGGCTGGGACCTACCCTTGGCCGAACAGAAACTCTCATTCCTTGAAAACTGGGAAGCCCGAACCATAGCTCTACTTCATGAGGAATCATGACGACTCCCCTCTCATGATGATCTGGTTCTATCCAATGTCATCTCGACAGCCTCTGCCATCACCAGCACCTCAAGATATGTCTTCATCATAAATGGGGTGACCTGGCACTAGATCTCGGGATGCAAAGCCTCCTTGAAATGCCTCTTCCTATCCTCCTCATTTGGAAATAGGTCTGAAGCATATCGTAAAAGGTTCCTAAAACGGATTTCAAACTCTCGAACAATGGAGCTCCCCTGTCAAAGGGTAAGGAGATCTTGGAGACTGAACACCTTTGCGATCAAGGAAAGAAAATCAACTATAAACTTGTCTCATAACTCCTC
Organism: Viscum album; assembly: GCA_963277665.1. Lineage (NCBI taxonomy): Eukaryota > Viridiplantae > Streptophyta > Magnoliopsida > Santalales > Viscaceae > Viscum > Viscum album. Next base: position 152,384,050 of record OY728125.1, read on the forward strand.
CCATGATATCGTTGAATCCTCGTGATCCCCGATGAGTAAGAACCACCACTACCTCACTTCTCCACGCAGCTTTGTCAGAACCAAGGACACCCAATGCTCCTTCCGAGCATGGATCGAACTAACGCCTATCTCGAACTCTAGTCTTTCATGAAAAAATTTGAAATAGAGACCTCATACTTATGCAAACTCTGGTGTTGAAACTCTCCGAGTGTCCTCCTCCAAGATTCATCATCGTCAACCTCTACCCGGCGGCGATCGGCTGGCATATCCTGCTGGACATCTTCTATATGATCCTGACGGGGATGTCGACCTGGAGCCATACCTTCAAAATAAAAAATAGTTAGAGCTCCTAAACCTGGAATATGGAATACTCGCCATTAATTAATTAATTTTTTTCTTTTATTCATTTTAGGTTAACCTATCCCATGGTCTACCCATTAAAACATAGGCATAAAGAAGAATGATGCATGATCCTTTCCTTGGTCTCTAACCTATAACTAGAATCACCTCATTTAGTAGCCATTGAAAAATTAAAGGTCTGTACATCAGATCATAGGGGGACCTAAACGCATATGTATCATCCGGTCTCTAGTGTTGACATAACTTGCTAAATTTGACTGACACTGTCTCCCTACCAACCCATGCAACCCCACTTGTGCCTACCACCAAACTCCATCCTATCTCTCAACCTCCCTCTTATACCACTCTGTCATGACCCCCTCCCCATAATGTGTATCCCTCCTAGGTCGATAATGTGAGAAGGGATATAGTGACCCCCAAGTCCCAACTCTAGTAGGCCCCGGGTTGGCGACTAGCACCGAGGGTATAGTGAACACACAAATGGAAGGAATTACCCTCTAAGGGAACACATGCGAAAGAGAGAGATATGATAGACACCAACCAACTCTAACTCAGAAAAAAATATAAATGAAATTCCAAGTACACATATGTAATTTGATGAAAAACTACTACAACTGAAGGGGGAAAACTAAAAATACCCAAAATAAAGTAAAACAGCAGCAACCACAAATCCCAAACAACACTTACAACCCCAAGCTAGTAGAAACCAGCCTAATCTCCAACCTACTCCAAGTGACCTAAAAAATAATTTATATAAACATAGGGTGAGTATGACAGTATACTCATTAGGATCCTCCCCAAATCCTCTCATGCAAAAGTAAAGAAAGCATGCTAAATCATAGTGAACAACAAGTGAAACCAACTTGTCACCTAAATAGGTACACTAAGTTCCCAGCCTCACCATGGATACTCTCAAAAAGTATCACATACAAGAGTATATAATATAATAAATAATATCTAGGGTACCCCGCTACTACATCCCCACTGGTTTTATGCTTTTCCCCAATGTCGCACGTCCTAAGCATCTCTCTCCAAAAAGGCTTTCCTGAAGACACCTAGGCGAAGCACCACAACATGCACCTCGTGCAACAAAACCACCACTTCCACACATGAAAAGTAACTAGGTAGTTTCTAGGAGACACCAAAACTCACATAACATGTATCATATGTTGGGGTTTATACCTCAATCCATTACAACCCATACACCGAGTAAGGATCCTCTAGGCATCACAACCTATACACGTTATACCTATAGTAGTCAATAGGAAACTATATCTAGAATATATGTGTGTGAATAACTACAATCCATTACATCCATCTACACACATATATGGGGAAAACGAACTGTTGGTCCTACCATAACAAGTAACTACCAAGAGAAGAGAGTGAGGCCAAATGGGGTAGTCATCCATCTATCCTCCCACCGCAATTTTGGGGAAAACACCCCCCATGGATCATAATCCCAAGGGTTTCAATTTCCCTAACTGAAAGGGTGGAGTAACATATAGAAACACAAAAATTACAGAATATATTATAGATCACAACCACACTATGGGAATAACATAGTCTTAGACACAACTCCAGCTAACATCTCTCGGACTCCCTGATGCCGCTTCCAAGACTAGGTATCCTATAAGAACACAACCATTTAGAGATCTTAATTACATTACTTCATTCCATTTTTATCAGTTTCATTTTACATTAATTAATTATTTAAACATTAATTAACCATTAACAACTCCACATTCGATTTGATTAGCCTCACACCCAAATTCCACTGTCCCTTTAAATTGTAACCTCAACATTTCATCCCAGAAAGCTCCAGCCCCTTGAGTTGACATCATTTATTCAATCATTTATTTAAAACATTACTTTCTGATATTCCTATACATTCTAAAAAACCATTCTAAGCTACTATACACAAGGGGGATCAACACGGTGAGTAAAAAAACTGCCTGTCGAGTCTTTTCCGCCTATAACAAGAGCATAGACCCATCTTCCCTTAGGATGATAAACATTGAAATCACGTGGCATACCCTGTGTGTCTTCTCCCCTTTTAGAAGGAGGGTAAGAATAACCAGCTGCCTTGTGTAGTGGGTAAAGTAAAGCAGATAAATAGACAACAGGGTGAACAAGCATCTAAACATTCACTTCCAACCCATTCCATCATTATCGATGTCCTACCCGACACCCACATGCATAAACCGATGCATCTCACCCCTCTAGGTGTCAACAGCTACCACAACCAGTAGGACTCTATGCCTCCCATATCACAATAGCCATCCAACCTCACATCACAACACAAGCAGCCGGAAAACAAACAACAAACCAATTGGGATCTTGGCCCTTAAACAAGCAAGAGGGTAACTCGGAACCCTACAGGGAATTATATTTTTTTAAATAACTAGTTCTTTAATCCATCTTGAATTAACCGACTTATTATTCACAGGTTCCAGCTATGGAAAACCTAAAAATCAAGCTATCACAAATTGATTAAACATGCTTACTGCATCAATTTGATTATCACCAAATTTCAACAAAAATAATCGAATTTATTCACATGCCTCTTTATATTTAGCCAAAAAATTATCAATTAATTCCTTCTTTCCGTTGTTTACCAATTTCCATTAATAACGACAACCTAATGAAAGAAATCATAAATATCACACTATCTAGAAAAACAAGAGGCAATAGCATACGATCGATATCAAATTATTTATCCAGATAAATTATTTATTATGTCAATTCCATTGTAATCCAGTGGGATAAAACATGCTAACTATACAGTTTCACATAAAAGAAAAGAGAAGCAATGAATCCCCTACATCAAACAGTTCTTGATGTTCTTTATACAAGAATGAGCCACACAATGGGTTACTATATCCTCCCCCTGTTACAACTGTATCCACCCGATGATGCAGAGACACCACCACACATGTCAAAAGCCAAGAAAATCCCATTAGGAACATGGAAATAGCATTCCATGAAAGGGAATGGAGAAACAGAAGGAGACAAACCCAAAAGAATGACGATAGATTATACCTTATATCGAAGATTGATCGATACTAATTGGTTGCATCAAAAACAGAGGGGAACCAATCAAAGAAGGAAAGTTTGATCGCACAAATCCTATGGGAAGTAATGAAAGGTTCGAGCATCTCATAGTTGAGAACAAGGAGGAAGAACTAGGGAGGATGATATCTTGTCCCTTTAGAAGATTTAACAGACCAGTGGTTTAAGATACACTGGATTTTCCATTAAAAGTGGATCGCATTAAACCATGTGGTTTGAACAAGTAAAACCATCCCAAGACTTATCAAAAAATTAATATGGGATTTATGACCATTGAATCACCCTTAGAGTCCTTAAAATGAGACTTTAAATGCATTTTACGTCAAAGGAAACGTTAAAGGGGCGAAACTGTAGGAAGTTGGAAACACTGTTCACGAACTCGAAATTTGGCAAAGGAAAATCATTGTTCATGAACCTCACCATTGAAACCTCACAGTTGGAACCTCACCATTCTAGAAACACTATCCTTGAACCTCACCATTGAGACCTCATCATTGGAACCTCGCTGTTCTGGAAACACTGTTCATGAACCTCACCATAGAAACCTCATAGTTGGAACCTCACCATTCTAGAAACATTGTTCATGAAACTCACCATTAAAACCTCATTGTTGGAACCTCACCATTTTAGAAACATTGTTCATGAATCTCACCATTGAAACCTCACTGTTCTAGAAACACTGTTCATGAACCTCACCGTTGAAACCTCATCGTTCTGGAAACATTGTTCATGAACCTCACCATTGGAACCTCACTGTTCTGAAAACACTATTCATGAAGCACACCGTTGAAACCTCACCGTTCAGGAAACATTGTTCATGAACTAAAAATTTGGAAAAGGAAAGAGGCTACCATTGAAACCTCACTGTTATGGAAACACTGTTCATGAACTTGAAATTTGGAAAAGGAAAGAGGTTACTGTTAGAACCTCACCATTCTAGAACACTTTTCATGAACTCAAAATTTAGAAAAGGAAAGAGGCTACCATTTCACTATTCACATAATTCTACTAATGACACTATTCACATAAGCCCACCATTTCACTATTCACTTAAGGATACCAATGAAACTATTCACATAAGGTTACCGTTGCACTGTTCCTAGAATTGAAAATTAGGGAAAGTGTTAAGGATACATCACTTTGACCTCCCAGAACACCTCAGACACCAGATTTTCACAATGGAATGGACCAGAGAGTTCTGGTCCATTACATCTTGAATAAACTCAACTTACTCATCCATGGAGATATAGTTTATATAAGTGAATGAGAAAGGTATAGGTTGGAACTTATGTGCTTTGTGTGAGTTTCTTCACCTAAATGGAAAAAATAATTTATATCTCTTCCTTTCTAGTATCAATTTATTTTCAGTTTTAATTACCCCATGAAATTATTTAGGGTTTTGATTATATTAACACTAAATTTCCTAGGTCAATGATCATTATCTCCCTTCACCCAATTCCAGAATGTTATCAACAGTATAGGCTATAGTTGAGTGGTGAGTGCTTGATGATTAACATCATGTTTTCATAATTGTGGCATGAACTATTGGTTGTTATGGAATAACAACACATGATCATAGATTACCATAATTAATCAAAAGGACCTACTGTGATGAAACATACATAGGAAAGAGTGTAGACTAATCTGAGATTTCAGTTAGTGTTATTCTCACATACATTATTTGGAAAAGGGAGAGAGATATTGAGATAGAAGAAATTATTTTTACCAGTTTAACATGAAAAATATAATGATAAAAATTGAACACAATGATCTCATTGAAATAGGTATAACCAAACATTCTTTGGTCACTGTCTTAATTAATTGTTTTAAATCAATTAAATTAAACTGATTTTTACTTTAAATTTCCCTAAATCAAATTAAAATATTATATTTTCTAAAATAAACCAAAAGTGACAAAGAATTTTGTGCACACTCCTCTTTGGAAGACTATCTAGGTTAACTATTATACTATACTTGGTATTGAAAAAATATTAGCCACAACCCACCAGCAGTGTGGGTGAGGAATCATTGAAGAAGCGTCAACATGAACTAAGTCTTTTTACAGATTTATCCCCCTCACCAACCTAGAACAACTTCTTATTTTACCAATTATCTCATAACCAAAGGTCCCTATGTTTGAAAAAGAAGTACAGGTTTCTCTTATCTCTCCCACATAGTTCAAAGAATCAATATCCCTTCACAATATTTCTCTTGTTTCAATTTTTTTTTAAAGACCCTTTTTCAATGTATTAAATATATCAAGGAAAATTATAGACTATAGAATACTGTAGTTTTGGGATTCCTTGATTGTATAATAATTCTAATTCAATTTTCACATGAAGATATTCTTGTTTGAGCAAGGTCCAACACCCCAGGTTTCTTCATATTGTTCCATTTCTTCTTGATTAGAAAGTTATTCATAGTGCGTGAATTGTGACCCATTATCTTTGGAATATTCACTTCATCTTATAAAAGTACTTCTACCCTTCCAAAATAACTCTATTATCCAGATTATAGGAAATTTGGAAAGTCATTTATTTTGCTCGAACTAGAGGACCCAAGCTATTTGTCATCCCATTGTACCCCATATTTGTGTCAAGGTCAATGTCTCTAAACCACCATTATATTTAATCTAGATTTAAATTTAGAAGGATTGATATTATAAGAAATATGTTTTTCATGAATAAAATATAGACTTAGATGCATCCCTATAAGAATATTTAAATTTGAGAAAAAGAGTCATTATAGGGGGAATTAATTAGCATGGTTTCAATTGTTCATCTTGGGAAGAATAGACTTGGACTTCCTGTAAAGTGATAAAAATTATGGGTCAATTACTGAACACATGACTATAGTTTTCCATCTCTATTTTGACGAGGAAATATGGAGATAGAGATAGAGGTCAAAAAGTAATTTTTTAGAGTCATGTTAAGCTAGAGGGATTGGGTGAGTGAGGTGGTGGTCCCTCTCATATTTCACATTTTCTTTATTCCTCTATTTCTTCTTCTTATTTATCCTCTATATATTTTTTCTATTTTTATTTACAAAAATTTCTATATTAATTAGCATAATCTAGAAGGACTATAGTTATAATGGTTTAATTAATTGGTATGACCCACCAAATACTTTTGTGGGAGGATTCTCACTATCAAATCACTCTTGTTGGGGGAAGCAGTGCTAGATTCATTTAGACGTGGGGCACAACATCTATATTAACTCAAAAAATGCATCAGTCAATGTATACACATGAATTAGTTACCTAGAGAATAATTTATTTCTATAAAATGATCTCAATATATATCTAGTGGGAGTGGGAACCAAATCTTCAAGAGCACAAAGAATTTTTACTGGCAGTACAAAAATTCATTGGCAATATGTTTTCTAGACTAGAAAAAAAACCACAATAGGGTGATTATTGGTCATCAAATGTCTCAACAGAATAAAAAGGTACATGATATGGATAGGGCATTAATTAGGATATATGTGAGTGATCTGTTTCTAGGATGATGAGTATGTATGGATTTGTTTGGGTCCCAAGTATGATCGTTCAATGAGTGTAATTATCGATATCAATGATCATAGAGAAACCTAATGAATCATCACATAGAATCGATGAAAATGAAGAATTGAAACTATTTAAGGTATATTAAATGATGAATATAGAGGAGACTAGTGCATTTTTAGTTGAATTCAGTGATAACGAGATGAATTACCAGCATGAAATTTTTACAATGGATTCATTTGACCTAGATGAATTTTTGGTGGAAAATGAAGCTGTAAATGATCAAGAGGAGATATCTAAATTTATTTATGGGAAAAAATGGAACATAATAGATCTTAGAGAACCTAGATATGTATATATATGGGCTTAATTAAATTGTAGAGAAACATAGATGTGTAACTAGGAAGGAGTGAATGACAATAATTTCATATGAAAACATGAAATTACTTGTAGAAGAGGGTTCTTTGTAAACTATGTGTGTTATCCTATAGTATGTAACAATGAAATAAGTTGTGGGAGAACAATAATTATAGGAGGGGTCTAATATTCTTTAATGTTTTCTTCAAATGGATAAAAAGGAATGGGGGGGAATATAAATAAACACTTCATCTTTTGCTCAAAAATATATATAACTTTACATTAGGGGACTGGTGGATCTCTGAAAACAAAATAAAATCAAAAACAAATTCTAGTTCAAATGAAGTGGGTTGAGAAATACGAGACCATAGAGAAAACATTAAAGACTATACCAAAGGGGTTTAGTAGAAAATATATGGATTCCAAGATTTTTTGGAATAACATGATTGGAGGAGGGGTTCCTTTAATGATTGGAGGAGAGCTGTTTCCAAATATGCAACCTAGTCCACCACCGTGGGAATGTATTTTATGGGGTCTTTAAGATACACATCATACTAGAAGTGGCATATTTTATTAGCCTTCTATTTAGATGTTATACCAACCAATGTCTCTTATAGTGTTGGTTCAATTTACTATTATAGGCACCAAAGTATTATGGGTGTTTCTACTTCAGTTCCATAGATTTCACAATGAATGGGATGATGGAGAAGAAATACCTCAAGGTAAAAATAGATAATCTATGTTCTCACATTCCCAAGACCAGAAAATATAGAGAATATTTATATCACTATATCTGGTGAATGACTTTACTATAGCTAGTATTACCTTATTCATCTTTTAATGGGTTTGACATATGTATATGGGACCTCTCTTAATTTTTAGTTTGTCTTCCTAAAAGTTATTTTTTAAATTAGTAGTGAACATAATGAGATAATTGGAGACATGTGATACTCATTTAATAAATTTAATATATGTATTTACGAACTATTGAAGATAGAAATAGTGAATGACTATGAATCTTGTACTAGAAATCAACTTAGGGATAAGAAAATCAATTTTTTTTTCATATTTTAGTGGTCATTTATTTGGCCACTTCTTAATCGATTTTTTTATATCATCTGTAGCGGGAGTTTTTTTATTGTTATTATGATCCATGTGGGAAAAATATCTAGTAAAAAATAATACTCAAAGTCGAATAAAATAAAAATAAAATAATAATGTCTAAAAAATGCATCAAGGGTTCCCATAGTAAAATAGGAATATTCCTAGAGTAATAGAACACATTCTAGAATTAAAGTGGTTAAAATAATAATTCATTTAGAAATGGACTTATCCTTCTAGTTTAAACTACTAAATAAGTAGGGTAATGAGTTGGTGAATACCAAATAATAGAACAATTTTCTAAAAGGAGATGTTGACTCATACAAATTTTATACTCATGCTATTTTTAAAAAATGAAAAAGTTTCTTGGGAAGAGTTATATATAAACATTAAAAACCTCCCTTCCATCAATCATGAGGAAAAGACTGATTTTCAAGGTGTGGGGAGTGATATAGACTTGGAAACATCCTTTTAAGAATCTTTTAATTAGTGGAATAATATTTCATTACAATGGGTAACTTGTTATCATGGTTTCAAAGGTTTTACTTGAGTGAAGTAGACCTTGACAGCCTGGAAGGTGCTATAGGGTGGAGGTTAATTATTGGCCACATGAATAGAAATGTTCACAACCATATATATCTATTTTATGGATGAAGTATGGAGAGGGGGACATAAAATAATTTTTTGGAGTTCTATTTAGCTAGAGGGTTTAGGTGAGTGAGGCATGGGTCTCACTCACATTAATCATTTTATTTATTCTTATATTTATTCTTATTCTTAATCCCTCCTATATTTTTGTTGTTAATATTTAATTATATTTCTATAATAATAGTATTTAATATAATATTATATTAAAAAATGGAAAATAATATACAAATAATATGAAACATAATTCAATGAAATAAAATATATATTATAATCTCATCAAATTGAGTCTTGACTTGACAACGACGATCCTCTATACTATTGAATAATAATATTATGTAAACATACATTTGAAAAACATTAATAATGTTTAATTTATTAAATATCATCCATTTAGATTCATTTATTATTTATTTATTACTTTTATGATATCTATATTAATCATCCAAGAGTATTTTTTTCACGATCCTAATGATGCATCAGTATGACTGTAACAACCAAGGTTTTTCTATTAAATTGGGAATATAATCTTTAGATATATCATGGAAGAGATTTTATGTCATTATAAAAGTTCAAAAGGATTATAATTAATAATATGATTTAAAATGGATATGGTTAAATGATATTATTTTTCAATATGTTGACTTAGACAGTTTCACTAGCCTTGTTGGTCATACAACAACAACAACAAAAAGCCTTAAACTCAATTAAATGGGGAAACATATATGTAATTTTTTTTTCCAATTAACTCTATTAAAGGTCATATTTTCATTGAAACTATTTATAGAAATATTATCATGAATTATCTATTTAATAGTCTTTCTATGTATATCTTTACCTATTTTTAATAAGTGAATTAGTCATTACGATTACCCACTTAACAGACACACCCATATGTATTCTTCTAGAAATGTCCATAACATATTAATCTAGTCTCATTAATCTTCTCATTATTTTAGAAATTATTAAAGAAAAATGTGATGAATGATTTATAAAAGGAGGGTAAAAGTGAGAAAAAAACAACAAAAGAGAATGAAGAAGATTAATAGAGTGATTTATGAGGTTTAGAAATAATTCATATATCCATGGAGAGTTAGATTAACTTCACTAATTCAGTATCATAATTACAATAATATTTTCAGAGTACATGAAACTCTAGCTCAAATGATATCATAAATAATATGATGAAACTATGACACAAACCACATAGTAAGTGAATTATGCTATAGTAACTGGTGGTTGAAATTCACACAGCAACAGTGACATGTTGGTGTCTCCATTCACATGATTCTACAAATTCATGTTGAATTCCACACTACTAATGTGTCTTATCACTTGAGTTTCACACAGCTACAGTTCACTTTTAGTTTCATTGGTTAGTTCTTTTATAGTCAAGTCCTAGTTTCTACAATGCTCAAAATTTGGGTCGGGGGCCTTGAACTCCTGAGAAAGGGTATATTTCCCCCTACAAGGCCTTGAAACCTCATTGTGGCAGTAAAATTGTTATATATTCTATTTGGTTCATAGTTTGGCCCACTTAAAGTAATCTCAAATTCCTCCAAAGGATCAAGCTACACCATTCCAACACCCATAAATAATATTCACTCCAATTTTCACTCAAATACATTCATTTTTAATCCTATCCATCTTAGTATATCCACATGTTTATCTTAAAATATTCATTTATACTACCCTTATTATTTTGTTCAATATATATCATCAAAGACTAACACTCACTAATATATAGAATAACAGGTCTAATAACAGTACTATAGAATTTACCCTTCAATTTCAATGTAATTTCAAGATCACAAAGAACCCCATAGGCCCTTCACTATTTTATACATGTAGTTTGAATCATTTAAAACAAAAATGAACTAATATCTTCATCAAACTACCTAAATAAGACTAAATATAAAAAATGATCAAATTTTCAAATAATTTTGTCTCCCAGTTTCACATCCATAACATTACTAGACGATAATTTTCTAAAAAAACACTCTATATATCATCTCTTATCCCTATGAAGAAAAAAATTTATTTTAAAGCATCACTCTAAATAAATAATTTTATATTCATATTTTCTTTAATTTACTTATTTTAAAATTTATATAATTATTATAGAATATGAATTATATTATAAAGTAATTTTTTGACTTATTTTTTACCATAATACAAGCCATGAAATGAAGTAATGTCTGTTTAATAACATCATCCATATGGGTGGTTTAAACTGGCCATAAATAGATGATTATTAAATAAATTATAAATTAAATTTAATTAATTATAAAATATTACAACTTATATAGCATTATATTATTTATTTTATGATAAAATACTTATTTATGAAATTTAGAAATAGGAATTACAATAAATATAAAGAAAATAGATGAAGGATCTTGGAGTGAAACTCATATTTTCCTCTTTGAAAATATTCCTTGGTTTTATGACATAAGACTTCAAAGAATGGTATTTTGGTTAGACTAAGGTTTTCTATAATCATAGAGGAAATTTTATGGATTGATTTTGAAAAATATTTGGTAAAGGAAATATTTTTGGGAGTAATAATAATTGTTTGGTGTTTATATGTGAAGGGAAAGAGGGAATTTAAAAATAATATTGAATAAATTATTAGTTTTCATCAAAACTATGAATAATATTGATTATCATGAATATGGAAAATATGTAAGACATGTGAGTTTGACCCAATTTGTTTATATATTATACATGATTTAATTAATATTTTATTTCCATTTTAATAAAAATTACTATATTTTATAGTATTTCACTACTCACCAGTGTATTTAAATATTTATGTAAATCTTTAAAGCCCTACCCATACCTAATTTTGATGTGAGTATTTCAAAAATAAAATTCATTTACTAAAATTAGTTTCAAGAATTTATAATATAAATATTTAATTTTATTACCAAATTTTAGGGTTTTATTTAGGGATGATAATGGGGCAGGTACCCATGAAAAAATTGGTACGTGAACCCAAATCCATTTAAAAATAATGAGACCCAAACTTGATTAATACCCATTCAACAATACCAGATCCCAAACTCAAACCGGAAATCCAATACTCATTTGAATCTCAAACTCATTTAAATAACCATTTAATTTTTTAATTTAAAATTTTATATTATTTTTTAGGGTTAAACCCAAATCCAAACATTGATAAAAAATGAGTAAAAGGGAAAAACCCTAATAGAATCAAACCGTCTTCTCTAATAAGGAAAAAATAAAATCCATTATATTGTACTGAAACAACAGCTTCCATCAAGAAGAACCAATACGTCAAAGACCAAGAACTACCACTATTGACAAGAACTACCACTACTTAGAGAAAAATACTATCATCTTAGGAAAAAATCTAAAAGGATAATTGATTTCATTGAAAACACCAGTGTAAGAAACACTGGTTGGGGTGAAAAAAATTAAAGGGACCCAATATTTAATTATCAGATTCTTCAAAGATGACAGTAAAACCACTACTATATATGGCACATGGAAGCTGAAGGACCAAACAATAGTACCATGAATAAAGTAGAACAATGAACCCATGAAGGTGAATTGAATAGTAGAACTGATATAAAAAGATTACCCATACAAAAGTTATATTTTTTCATAATGATTTTTTTGACAAGAATAGTTACAAGATCGATGAAGATGAGTAGAGGATGAAACACATATAAGAAATAGTGAATTTAATTATGATTATTATTTAGATAATTATAATCCATAGGTTTTGATAAGTAGAATTAAAAAATGATCATTGTTGATTTTTGTACACTAAAGAATCAACAATAGTGTGGTGAAAGCCACCATGTCATTTTTTATGATTTTATATGGTATTCAATACAACATTTTTTTTTTCATATGGTGAATATTATTATATTTCATTCAAATTATATTCCCATGCTGGTTATATTATCTATTTATCTATTTTCACATCATGAGATAATGTGTAAATACAACATTTATTATTAAAGTATATTAACAATAAGATTAGTAAATAAGATTAATGTTGTAATGAGATACACCATTGATTAACCATTTCAAAAAATTTGAGGAATTTTTATTACAATATGATTTATAATGTAATTATAATTCTCTAATTAAATGGAATTTGAGGACCTCATTTGTTATAGAAGTGTTAATTCTCTCAACCAAAACTCTCACAACTTTTTTATTCTTCATTTACCTTCAAGTAGAAGGTTATAATAGACCATTCCAATAATTGAGGTGTTGTCAAAGAATTTTTTGATTCTAGAGGCTAGTGGATACCATATAAGGTAAGAAAAACTTTGTTATTGTTGAGGGAACATTATCAAACACAAATCCAATAAAGATAAAATTCTTGGAGTGTGAGGTATTAATGGACTATCATTTTATCATTTTATATCATTTTTTTCTCGGTAGGATCCTCGACATGAGATTCATGTTCTATTCCTTTTCAATTTACATTGTGATATCCCATGAATCTCATAAATTGTATCAAAAAAATACCAATGATGAATCAATGGGATGAAGAAATATTCTGTAATCCTAAAATTGTTTCTACCTAGAGACCATGACGTGGTCTCTTTAATAAATCATCATAAGCTAAGTTTTTAAGGAAAATGGTTGTTTTATTTGGGAAAATGTATTTTCATTACAACTGAAAAATAGAGCATCATAAAATAAATATCAATGTTATGGTTATTTGGTCTCTATATTGTTACCTAAGACACCATAATGACTAATAATGAAAGTGATTTTCAATAATGCAATTTCATTCTAAATGGGATTGATGAACAAAAGTGGCATGAAGCTCATTTATATGTCATGTTACTTGATATGATCAAAAAACCAAAATTGAATATGAATTTTCTTTTTAATTCTCATGGTCATTGATGATACCAATGGATTGAAATAAAATGAGGACCAAAATATAACGTGGTACTAGAATGGCTCAAAGAACTGAAACAATGCCCAAAATGGTTTGAACTATGTTTTAGTACTTGGTAAGACCAAAGGAACGAAATAGATCATGTTATAAGATTTGTACCCAAGGAACACCAAACCATGATGTGTTCTGTTTCAGGTAGAATTTTAAATAAAATTATATTTTTTTAAAAAAATCTAAAAACACTCTTAACTATTCAAGTCCATGCTAAATCCATGTGACTTTAGATATTATCAAAAGTGGGTTTGATAATATTATTTGTCAACATTTGTGGAGTCTCATGTATAATATGCAATTTTTCATTTATTTAAGTTAATATTATTTAATTATTCATTCATATAAAATTTTAATAAAATGAGAGTATTGTATTTTTATTTTTAATTTTTTAAAATACTTATAAAATTATCATATCGTATATTACATTATATGTACAACAACATAAGATATTGTTTTCATATACCTTGAATTCAGTTTATTATAAAATTATAATCATTAAATTAAAGGTTGAGTAAAATTTCTACATATTATATGTTATATTTGTGATATAATTGAAGTATCTCTTGAGTAATAAACCATGGCTAGAGGGACTTTCAGTTAGATTTTTCACTAGCATAAAGGCTTATTCATTGTCTAGAAATGTGGAGGTTGACCAGTTATTGATCCATACTAACTTTTTTAGGGATTATTGACTTCATATAATTCAAAATATTTACATGAAAGGTTTCCATAATCCATTTTCATGGGATGTAATTGCATATGTGTAAATATATTTGGATTATAACTTGGGATAGTAACACAAATTGTGAGTTGTGTAAAGAGTTTCACCTTAATATGATTTGGGCAAGTTGATTTTGTGAATGAAATATTTATTTCAAAATTAATCCTTAGAAAATTGAATACATATTGAAATATAATATGAGATAGTAAAGATTAAATGTGATACAATAGTTATGTATTTAATATAAATGTCATGTATATTAATATTGTGAGACTAAGAAAACTCCTCAAATACTAAGTGTGAGATTTCTTCTAAATAAAACACATGTTAAGACCTCAATCATATAATTAGGTAGTATCAAGCCAAATCAAGTTTCCCATATATTATATTCTTAAAGGTATGATGGATTTGGATAACCTTAAGAGTTAGGTAACCATATCCCACAGGTTTGGGTGACACTTATCTAGGAAACCCTGAGATTTAAGATACCATAAGAATATAGTTGAGTTTTTCCCATATGACGAATACGGGAAAAGTGTCTTCAATTCAACTATAAAATATCCATGTATGATATTACAGAAAAATGGTATACCAAAATATCTTAAGTGGTTAGGATCATGTAAAAGTGGGTTCATTACTTAGTGAAATATGAATCTTGGCTAACTAAATGGATATGAATTTTGGGGTCATCATTTTTAGTGGGATTAGTTTCATTAAAAGTAATTAATGAAAAGATATAAAACATGATAATCATCCATAGATACGTACCTATCATAGATTATAGCATACCTCATGATTATTATATTGACATTTCTTATAGTTATGTCCTATAATATAACTCTAGATTTGTATATAAGGAGTATAATTGTTCTCAAAGTGAATCATTTTAAGAATTTGGAAATGAATATCAATATCTCAAATTATAACTCAGGGGTATTGAATATTGGGTGTATATCACACATTTTTACTAATAAACATAAACTAATAAATATGGGAGAATTAATTAAATTCTATGTAGATTTGTGTGTTGGAAATAGGGAAAGAGTTTCTATATTATATACCAACACTTAAAATATAATTCTACCCAATAGATTAGTTCTAGATTTAGGAATTTTTTTATTATGTTTCTACAATAAACATAAATTTTATTTCTATATATTATTAGGATGGGAAAGGATTTTTTAATTGTTAAGAAAAATATTTTTCTATATATATGAATGAAATTTTTATCGAATGGTGAAAATGATGAATGGTTTATTCAATATAGATATGGATAATCCTATCTATAACATTCAAGGTAATATGGCCAAGGTTGATCCTAACACCAATAATATTTTATACATTATTGATATCAGTCTCTCTATTTCTAACTAATGGATATTGAATAATGTGTTTGTATCACATATTCTTACTAATAAACATAGGCTCAAGAATTTTAGAGACATTATGAAAGGTGAAGTGGATTAAGGTGTTCAAATTGGGAAAGCGTTGCTACATTGGATATCAGAACTTATAATCTAAGTCTACCAAATTTATTAGTTCTTGAATTATAAATTTTTTATTATTTTATTACCATAATCATAAATTCTACTAATATATCTTATTGGAATAGAAAATGATTTTTTTAATTATTAAGAACAATATTTTTCTATATATATGAATTAAATTTTTATGGAATTATGAAAGTGATGAATGGTTTATAAATTTGGATATAGATAATCTTTTATATAACATTCAAGGTAATAAGTCCAAGTTTAATCCTAACACCACTAGTATTTATATATTTTGGATATCATTATATCTAATTCTAACTCATTGTTATGGAATATTAGGTGTGTATAAAAACTTGTTACTAATAAAACTAGACTTAAAATTTTGAGAGACTTAATGAAAGGTGAGGTATATTTATGTGCTTATAATATGTAAAGATTTTCTGCATTGGAGATCATCAGTTATAATCTAACTCTACCTAATGTATTTTCTAAAGAATTATATATTTTTTATTATGTTACTACCCTAAAAAAATTATATATATATTGTTGGGACTGGAAATTATTTTTGTTCATTATTAATAACAATAGTTTTATATATACATGAATTAAACTTTTATGACATTGGCAAAGTAAGAAATATTCTATAAATGATAGATATGGATAATACTGTTTACAAAAATCCTGATAATAAGGACAAGGTTGATCCAAAACCACTAATATTTATCATTATTTCCTTACTTTTATAAATGAAAAGGTCATACAAAGACTCCATAGAGATGAGTTATTGGATTTATTTTATTATGAATCATTTTAAAACTTTGAATATTGTTTTTTAGTAAAAATGAACAAGGAATATTAAATTTGAAAATGTGAATGGGATAAAGGACTATTGGGTCTTATACATAGTGATGTATGTGGAACAATGAGTAATTAAATAGGTGGGGGTTATAGGTACTTTGTAACCTTCATTTTTTGACTTTAGTCGATATGGTTATGTGTTCATAATAAGAAACAATTTTGAAATATCTTAAAATTTCAAGGTATTTCAAAGTGAAGTATATAATCAATTGGGAAAACGTATTAAGATTATCCAATCAGATCTGGGTGGTAAATACTTGATTCATTGTGGAATTGTTTCAAAACTCACTCATAAAGAACCATAGTATAATTGTGTGTTGGAGAGAAGTATTTTTTTCTTTTTTAAACATGTTTAAATAAATGGTGAGTCAATGTGACCTTCCTATATCATTCTCAATATATGATCTGAAAACTAAGAATTGTTACTTAACTGTGTTCCATATAAATAAGTCATAAATACACCATATAAGTTATGGATTGTGAAATTCCCCCACTTTGTCTTTGATAAATATTTGTGGTTTTCAAGCATATATATGGTATTTAGATTTTGAAAAACAAAGAATTAAATCAAAAAATTTCTTAATTATTGGTTATTTGAAAGAAATAAAGAGATATTACTTCTATAATCCTACTCAAAAAAATTATTGATTGACATGGTGTTTTACTTAAGAATAATTACATGAATCTTGGATATAGTGGGAGGAAATTAGAACTTATATAAGTTTAGGACCAATTAACATGAAGTGCTACTAAAATTATTATTGAGTTTTTCCATAAAAAGTTATGAAATAACCAACTTATGTAACACATGAATCTAAAATCACAGTTAGGATTCATCAGCGATACTAGAAGATATATATTTATTATAAAAAATAATAATTAATTAACATTCATAACTGATGAAACTACTACTAATAAAGATATAATTGAGAGTTATGATTTTAATAAATGGATAAATTTAGTGAGATTTGAGATGGATTCCATGTACAATAACCATTTTTAAAACATGGTTGATACAATTGAAGGGGAGAGTCCCATAGAGGAAAATAGGATTGTCTATAATAAAAGGACATGGAAAGTAGAGTGTCAACCTATAAATCTTTCTTGGTGGAAAACAATTATAAAAAAATAATTTTATTTACCATAAATATACCTTTTCTCCAATTGTAATGATAAATTTTATTTGGATACTAATTTTCACAATAGATCACGATTATTAAGAGATATCTCAAATGGATGTAAAAATTATTTCCTTAATGGGAATTTAGTTAGAGACATGTATATGATACAACTTGAAGTTTTTGAAGTATCAAATGATTGTTAATGTTTGTAAGTTACAACATTCCATTTATGTATTTTATAAATCTTCTTAAAACATGTAATGCTAGTTTAATGATGTAATCAAATAGTTTGGTTTCATCAAGAATTCATCTGATTATTTTGTATACAATAAGGTTGGTGGGAGTGTTGTGGTTTTTTTATATTATATATAGATGACATAATACTTATTGTAAATTATATCTTGAATTTAAGTTTTGTAAAAATGTGGTTATGAACATTCTTCTTGATTAAAGGTATGGGTAAAGTATCCTACATACTAGGTATGAATATATATAAAGATAGATCAAAAAGGTTTCTTGAATTAAATAAAAAACATATATTTGTAAGGTTGTAAAGTGGTTTAGCATGGGGTACTCCAAAAAAGGTCATTACCAATGTTGAATGACCGGAATCTTTGGAAATTTTGCAATCATTGTAAATATTTATAAAATATGTATGTGTTTCCGTATACATCAACCATAGGATATATCATGCATACCATTTTATATAGTTTACTATATGGCACTTATTCTTGGAGTATACAAAGTAAATGGTTGATCATAATCAACATCATCATATCATATGTATAGTATTTCCATCATAAACACGAGGTAAAAATTTGATAAAGATATATAATTTGACATATACGTAAAAATTATGTGTCATAACATAGTGGTAAAAACCCAAATATAGTTTTTAGGAAATATTATATCATGTTCACACATAACACGTGTGCTTAAATCATAACATCAAAATTTTGAAGAAAAAGATAACATCTTGTTCAATCCTAATACAAATAATATTATGAGATATATTATATTACCCTAATTATTAGAGAGATGTATAATTTTATGTTCACCCATCACATCATAAAATGTTCATAATCATGCATGCCACATGGAAGGAGAACATATAACAATCTTTATCTTGAAATAAAATCATGAAAAGAAACGCGTTTATTAAAGTTTTCATAAATAATACTCTAATTAATAACCATTAGGGTTTATAAATTAATAAGGAATGTCATATTTTTTCATAAAATATCATTTATATTTTAATAAGAAACAACTCAATAAGAGTCAAATAGATGTTTTCAAAAACAAACACCTTCTAAAAAAATATCTGAAATTGGTTTAGAAGTCCTTTAGATAAATTATGAAAATGTATCTGTTTCAAAATAAAATTTAATGAATTTGAAAGGAAACTTTAAATAAAATAAAAAAACATCCATATTGATAATAATGTGAAAGAGAGGATAAACTCAAAATGAAAGAATTGGGTTCACAAATATTCTTACCATAAATCATGCTTTATTTTGTCTCATTTTCACCTCCTGAATAGTGAAATCAAGTTTATAAAAACATTTTACTGTAATTTAATTATGTTAATTTTTTTCACTCTTGTGAAATTATAATCATTGGATTTTATTCCTTAATTACCTTTGTTAAAGGTGACAAGTTTTGATATCATATTTTCTTAAAAATATATTGTCTTATTTCGATTTTTCTTATTTTGGTTCAAGGTCATTTATACATAGTTATAATTACTTATAAAATCATAATATTCATAGATTTATAAATTTATATATAATAAAAAATTGTATATTACTATCCATAAGGGTGGTGATAAGAAAATAATTGACAATGTGGTGGTCAACTGACTGTTAATGGAACCGTGAACAAAGAGGTGGTGTGAGATATATAATATGTTCTTATATTTATAAATAACATTTATATAAGATATTAAAATTATAAATATCATGTCATAATTATATTTAATTTTTTAATAAGGTTTTTATTTGAAATTTAATAAATTATAGGGAATTAGAAAAGGAAATGGAATAAAAATATGAAAATACATTACCTCTGTTGTGAAGTTGTTCCTTTTCTATGACCCCTAACTTCTTGAAATCTTGGAATTTGATTACTCAAAAATGAACCTAAGGATGATAAATGGGTTAGTAGTTAGGATTTATATATATATATATTTTATGTATAATATAAGTGGTTTTTAAAGGTTAGGGATAAGGGTTTTTTATACACGAGGAGGGGTATTTTTAGGAAAAAATATTGAATAAATTATTATATCCAAGGTAAATATATCAATAGTAATATATTTGAACATTATGAAATATATTTGAATAATATTCCTTATTTTTGGACATTGAATCACTTCATAATTTTAATTTATATGTTAAATCAAAAGTAAAGGAGAAAAATAAAAAAAATTATTTAAAAGGACCGCAGACTTTTAGGATTTGAAAAATACTTTTTAGGTTTGGAAATTATGTTCATTATTTTTAAACAACCCATTTATATTATTAATTTTTTTTGGCTGAATTAAACAATTTAACATTTATTAAATCATTATTACATCATCATTATGTCATAAAATGTGTAGTATTTAAAAAAATAGTATTTTTTACTATTCATGTAAAAATGGAAATTTCTCAAAAAATTATCAAAAAAATCACCCTGAGTAAATTTCAATGTCAGGATTATAAAAATAAGATTAATTTTATAAAAATAATTTTCTATCATATATAATTATAATTATTAACATAAAAATTGTGTTTTTACAAAATATATTAAAATACAATTTATTAAAAAGTGTGTATAATTTCATTAAGTTTTTTAATCTTGTTAATTATTTTGTGGTATTATAATATTTTTATTTTCTTAAATTAATTATTATAAATATTTTTTATATTTCATTTTTTTATTTTTATGTCAAATTACTATTCCAATAACCATGTTTCTATTCCCAACGATCATGTTACTATTCCTAATGGTCATTTTAATATTCAAATGATCACATTGCTATTCCAATAGTAAAATTTCCACTTATAAATACCACTTAATTCCTTTATACATCATTTTTTATAATTTCTCCCATGGTTCTATATTTTCCTTTTCTAATTTTTTTTTGTTTACTAATATTCTATGTCTTTTCTACAGTTTCATGGGAGCGATAATTCTAGCATATTGGAATTATCCATGTTTTCGTATTCTAATTTTTATATTTAATATTTTTCCCCATTGTAATATTTTGAATTTTCATGTTTTTAGTTTTTGAATAATGCAATGATATCCATTAATAAAATAAAATATTTTTAGTTTCTCTATGTGTTGTATGTGTATAATTATATATAATAAGACACACATTTATTCAGGAAAAAAATATCATTTATAATATATGGATCGCTACAATATTTATTCACTAAGGTATTTTAATGAAAATTCTCCCACTAAAATGATTACCCCATACATCATAACCATTTAGTGTGACAAGAACCATATTTCACTATATAATGAGTCCTGTTTAGAATTTCTTTCACCACTTAATTGTTTAGGTTGGGAATTATCTCAATAAATACATTTGTGACTCTTGGATAATTAAGTTGATAAACCTTTATCCAAATCCATAATATGAATTTACTCAACACTATTACTACGATAACCCAATCCTTTTAGGGTCTTCTGGGTAGTTTAAACCAAATAAAACATCAAAAACAGTCTAATAAAGTATAATCCAGGGGAACCCAGCTTTAGTATGACCTACTTGACCAAATAATACAGAGTCACTCATTACTTTCCTGTGTTATACAAGATAATATAGGGGCAACCTACTTTAGAAAGACCTACCCAATTGGATGATTAAGGTCCTGAGAAGTGTCGCTTTGGGAGGAATCTCACACTTAGTATTTATGGTGTTTTATTTTATGATCTTACCAATTTAATATACATAATATGAATGTTAAATTCATTAATGTTACATCATATGTAATCATTATCTTTTTATGTCTTATCTTTGTTAGTATATGCATACTTCTAATGATTTAGTTTTATAATCTCTATTACAACCACCAAATTAATGTGATCACTATACATTAATGTGTAACATTTTATACAACCCACAAGTCTATGTTGATCACCAAAAAAAATAATTCATTTATATTCAAAAATATCCAAATACATCATATAAATAAGGCACAATAATACTTTATATAAATTCGCAGAGTTATATGAGATTGAAAAAATTCATATGAGTAATCCCAAAGTAATAGATTTCCAACCCCTTCCAATTTCCTAGCTAAGGAAAGCCTCTATAAAATTAGGTGGTCCAACCATAAGTCCCTCTACCTGAGGATTATTTAATCAAGATTGAATTTAATTTAGTAAAACTCTAACACCTAATATGCACAAACTATTCCCAATAAAAATTCTCAAGAACATAACCAAAAATTAAAAACTGAGGTCAAGGTAGATGAAAAATAAATTTTATGATATCAAAACTAGCATGGTATTCAAGAATCAATCCTTGAATAAATTTATCATATAAATGTAAATACACAATATTCATATTTCATAAACAAGATACTAAACATTAATATAAAGGAAATCTAAAAAAATATTTATTTATTTTACAAAACAAGATACATTTATAAATTATCCATACGTAAATACTAATTATAAAAAATTTATAATTTTGAAAGAATATAAAAATGTAATATTTATTTAAATATGATACCCTTCATCTTTTATATTAAATAGAATTTATATTATATTTCTTGAATTATAAAAAAATTAAAATTCCATTTCTATTATTTACTATTACTTATCATATTAGATCAAGTAAGGACATACTAAATAATTGTGCTGAAGTAAAAAGTACTTGGTGAGAAGGAAACAGAGTTGCTGATGGTTTAGCTTCTCAGAGGTCTCAGAGGGACACCCTCATTATTTAGTTTTCTACTAGGTTTCTTCCCAAATGATTGTATGTTAATTGTAAGAGAATATTCCCTAGGGATCCATCACTTTAGACCCCCTTAACTTCTAAGGTGTTGTCATGCTAAAATTTAAAGTATTTTTATTACTATTGTGTGGTCAATATATATTATATAAATTTTTTATATAATCTAAATTTCATATATTTTTTAATTTATAAATACTTTATAAATCACCTCTTATTATAGGTCGATTACATTTTCCACTATTTAACACAATTTAGGGAATAAAATCACAATAAACATGAAGGTTTAAGGACTTTACCTCATATTCAGTCCCTCACCTCTTATGATTTCTAAATAAAAATTTTATTTTTAGATCATAAGGCATGAAATTTAATTTTATTAAATGAATTTCTTATAATATTTGGAAACAATATTTCATAAACACTAATTTAATTAATTATAAACAATTTTTATTTAATTAATTAAACCATTATAAATCAAAATATCCCAAAAATACCTTTTATTATGATTTATAAATATTTTATAAACCATAAAATTAATTTAATATTTTGAAAAAATTAAATATAGTTTCAGGTTGCCCTTATATTGGACCCTTATTCTATGTAAGGGTATCCTCCCTTTACCCTTACACAAGTCATTTTAAATAATTTCATAAAGGTAATTCACTCCTTACCTTGACATAACTTAGGTTTAATGTGTCCCATAAGGGTTCATAGGATATTACCCTTATGTGAACACTTCACATAAGGGTAGGTGTTCGTTTACCTTTATGCAACATTATTGTGTAAGTGTAATACCTTTATGCAACCCATTTGCATAAAGGTAATATAGAGGTTACCCTTACATATTTATTTATTGGTAATACCTTTAGGAAACTCATTTTCATATGGGTACAACCTTTTCAGAGCTAAACTATGTAAGGGTAAATCAAATTTACCTTTACACCACTCATTTCCATAAGGGTATAATGCCAATGACCCTTATGTAAACCCCTTTGAGTAAGGGTACTACCTTTATAAAACTCATTTTTTTAATGGTAACAATAATTTTACCCTTACGTAGACCATCTATATCAGGGCATTGTGTAAGGTTAAATCATATTAACCTTTACACATGGAATCTTTATTTATGAAAACATTATTATTTGTTTTTCTCTAAAAATCAATGAATAAAAAACGTTAAAAAATGAATAAACTCTAACTGATAATGATGATGGGTTTTATTTGATAATATAATGGCCATATATAGTGAAATAAAACAAAAACACATGATATATATCTTTAGGAATCAATTCTTAAAATAATACAAAAATAGAGTACTTAGTATTCGATAGTTGTAATATCCAATTACTTCTACTTGGAAGAGAATATTTGAGGGAGATAATGAGAATTTGTGAATAAAATAATCCTTCCTCTGAGGTGATACACCAGAAAAAGGATCCATGATCGTATTGTGAGGATACCTAAGCAACTAAACGGGTTCTAGTGCCTTCTCGGGTGAGATAAAAAGTGCTTCAGGAAGAAGAGAGATTCAGTTTAGGATTCAAAACCTTTCACACCCAGAACCATTATATGGTTTTTTATATAGGTAATCACGAAATATAATTATTTTATTTCTCATTTATTCATATGTTACAACATATGAATAAATACTATGAATTAATTGTATGAATGCAGAACCTACTTTACATTTCATCTTATGTGATGATTTCTAAATATGAAGAGACTCTCTTTTTACCTTGTATGTCTTTGAAATTTATTAAGAAAAATATTCAAAGTGAGGCACTAAGACAACTCATGATTTTGAGGCCCATTGAGTCCAGAAATGAATTTATAAATATATTAAATATATTTTATATCATTCATTATTTTTTATAGAAATAATGGAATATATCCTGAATAGAGTATCATATCAAGAAACTAAGACAACTGTTAAATTTAGAGTGTGGGATTACCCTAGGAACAACCTAAAGTTTGTGGGTGCTAGACCTATAACCTATTTTCCTCTATAAATAGCATGTTATGAAGAATCTCCATGGTAATCCGCATAACCCTAGGATCGTTGAGAAGAGGATTTACACCATCCTTATTTGAAGAATTGAGATATGATGACGACCAACAACTAGATCAAAGTAAACCAACGAAAATCTAGTGTAACAAGTCCTCTCTATCATTAACAACTACTTTTTTCACCAAATATCAATCCAAATATTGGTAGGTCTCATAAATATTGGTTTCGGCCCTTGATTAAAAGATTGAGCATCTTTTTATTTTTTATCCTTGATATGTGATTAATTTAATCCTTCGAATGAGCTTTTGTATTTAATGGAATTTATTTATTCAATTTAATATTTCTAAATTCTATGATCTCACCCTAGTTTCCCCACCTATCAATCATTAGATGAGAACACATGGAAAATGATTTTT
The DNA here is from genome assembly GCA_963277665.1 of Viscum album. Taxonomy (NCBI): domain Eukaryota; kingdom Viridiplantae; phylum Streptophyta; class Magnoliopsida; order Santalales; family Viscaceae; genus Viscum; species Viscum album. The sequence continues at coordinate 152,409,606 of OY728125.1, forward strand.
ATGACATTTTGTATTGTTATTTTCCCTCATTGTTCTTTGTGTTCTTCTTTTTTGGCCTAGGATGTCATGGTTTGACTTTTTTGGTGTCAGTTCGACCACAATGTAACTCCAGATTCAAGGTAGTTATGTAAAAAAATCATTGGGATGGTGATTTTTGGATATATTTTGATATGTTGTGGGATGTGGGTGATGATTCACATTGATCTAGGACCTAGTACCAATTAACAGTGACAACGGGAGGAGAATGAGGTGGTGGAGGCTTCAATCAGAGGATCAGGGTCCGAGTTCAGGAAAGTGGAGGGTTGAAATTGATGGATAGGGGAGTTTTCCACTGATTTTGGGTGGTCAAACAGTGAGAATTGTGACGTTAAGGCTATATATGGAAACCATGTGAGGATGTTTTCGATTCTATGAAAAACTCGACCACAGAACATATAGTCTGAATAACACATGATGTGTAGACCCCTGGCAATAGCATATAGGATTTCTATGTGAGTAAAATATCACACACCATTTGAGACCCTGACATGCCATTTGACCTAGTACCGATGTCTCTGTGTGTACTATAGGAGTACACAGATAGGTATAAGACCAGACACACATCATGTAATGGAACATGGCCAATGTATATGACATATCTAGGATCACACAAATCAGCCCTTGGAGGCCAAGACATGTTGTCTATTACCCTCACATGTCATGTAGTACTGCATCTATAGTGATCCATATACTAGAAATGATATATTCAGGAGGCCATGTGAGTCACACACGGTGTGACCCCTACATGTTGTATACTTCTTTATGAATGTTATAACTCTCATATCTTTTTATTTTGGACTCAGATTTGGTCCGATTATTTTCCTATCTTGTTTTTGTTTCACATAGAAAGAAATGGTTCCCTTTGTAGTTGATTTTGAGATATGATATGAGATTATCTAAGTGTTGCACTTCTTTAGGAAGTTCTCTTCAATAGTAGTGATTAGAAAGGATCATCAAAGAGAGGTTAGGGATGTCAATCCCCCCTAATCTTCTACCTACTAAGTGCAATCCTTCTATTATATCAGAGAATGGGTCCTCTACCTACTAAGTGACACCCTACTATTTTATATGGGTTTAACATCCCAACCTATGTGCTACTAAAATGGTTCCCTAATCCGATGGGTCACATTGCCTCAAGCATACCTCCCTATATTCCATAGGGTTCTAAATAATAGCAAGGTTCTAGGGAGGTATAATGGGAAGACTATACCCTCATATTAGAGTATCAGATTGAAGATAAGAGAGATAATATACAGATGAATAATAACATATAACTAACAACATTATAGAAGAATATACCAATAATAATAATAATTAAAATCCCTAAGCTGAGTCATATAAAAAATGATTTCATGTCACAATGTTTTAAAAAAGGGATATATGGGATATAGAGTATAGGCATATACAACGTGCTAATGAAAAATACAAAAGAATAACAAAGACATATCTTCTAGCATCGCAAGAATATGCTCAATTATTTTCTCCAATGCTCCCATGCTATTAGAAAAAAAATATCAAGAATCCATGATCATGAACTTTCCCCTTTCGATACCTACAACCATAATGTCTACCCAGATGTCAACAGAGCCCCAGATCGGGTGTGAGATAAACAGAGTAGGCCACCACCAATGGTATGATGAATAGTCCCTTTGGTGTACAAATCATAGCAGCATGAACGTATAGGAAATAATAAACAAATACAAAATCCATAAAGTAGTTAAATCATGTTCCTAAAGGACACTTAGCTAACACTACCCACTTAGGAATAGGCTATATAACTCTAATATTAGTTTACCATGTCAACACATTTATAAGTAATCATATATATATATATATGCATATGTGTAGTATAAATTTGAGGACATATATATGCATATACAAAGATACTAGGTGCTAGCTGGACCTAGTATTTAACTCAAAAATCCAGGCATAGTCTAACAAGCTATAGAATTCAATAAGTGTACTAGACCTAAATCCAATATGAACACGAGACGTCATGCTCGTCACTTGAGATAGTGGGGTGATTCATCATGCCCAACACCTGAAGCAAGGGAATGTTGACCGTCATGCACAACATCTAAGTAAATGGTGTGAGGCTCCAATCCTAGAACCCAACATAAGGGAGTGTGAAATACCATGCTCAACAAGTCCCTCAATTATTGTCCAACGACCAATACCATGGCCTAATCATAATAATCATAAGGAATTTCTATTTAAATAATTTACATTCATTTATTCCCATCTAACCAGGGTATTTATGTCATACAAAATTCTTATCAATTAATAACATGTGATGTATCTTTGATTCTTGCTTTCATTTAATTAAAATAAACCATTTAGTTTAGAATGAAAAGTCAATTCCATGTGAAGTTCAAGAGAAAACACTTAGGAGGTGGCCTAGTCAATCAACATTTATTTTAAATAGGTAATTTAATTCAATGCACACAAATGGGTGGAAACCAATGAGGTAAACCTCCTATAATAATCTATCAAGTCTCTAGGGGAGTATCATAACATGGTTTAATTAATTAGAAAGGAAAACACGTTTAATGCAATGCAAAAAAAGGTATGGCATGCCGCAAAATGTCATTTTCTATAAAAATATCCATACATTTAGTGAATACTTCTAGACCACCAACCTTATTCCTACATTAGATGCCTTAGTAAGTATCAGCCCTTGTTTTTGAATTATTTTTAAGAAAATAGAAAAATAGAAATAGACCTTAATAATATGTCATATGAGTTCACACCAAAATAATTGTGTCGAGAGGAAGAAAAATGATGAAAGGAGCCTAAAGAATAAAGAGAGCACTAGTGTATATCCAATGTAATAAAAAGATATTATAATGGAGGTCAGATGGAAGAGTTTATTAAAATCATAGATTTAATACTAGAGAATAGATCAAAAGGAGAAAGGATAGGAGTTTTCCACTAGAAATAGGGAAAAGAGGAAGGTGGGGTAAGTTATAAATAAAGGGTGGAAAAGGTAAATTCACCACATTTTAAGTGGTCTCATGGTTTAGTCACATGGTTGGACAAACTATGCTCTAACTGTACACTCAAATCTACTCTAAAAGACCCCTCGTACAGCTAGTAGTGCACAGTTAGGCAAACCGTGCATAGCCCATGTGCATCCTATGTCTTAGCCCCACCTGACCATATGGATAGGATGTATGGTATAATAAAATTTTGTGACCCTATATTGTGCATTTAAAAGTCCCACATGGTTATTTTATCATGTATATTGACCAATATGGTTTCTACTAACCATGAAACCCAGTTTTTTCCTCCACAAGTTGGGGCTTCGGGCTACAAACAAGACCCGAATTCCCACATTTCCTCTATAACCTCAGTAGGCATTCATAAAAGGATAAAACTAAGGATTTAAACTAAAATTATAAGGTTAAGTACCTTTAAGAAAATCAATGGCATTATAACTTCTACTCCTTAAAACAACGCATCCTCATGTTACCCCTCCGAGGGTGGTAAAACATCATCTAAGAATATTTATGTCCACTGAACACATACATCGTCTTCTCCCTCCCATGTCTCCTCATGTACACGATCGTGCTTCCATAAAACCTATACAAGAGGAACTAACCTTCCCAAAAGAGAATTTTTTTTACTTTGATCAACAATACATATCTGATGCTTTCAAAGGATGCATCCACCTTCATCTTGATATCCTCCGGATCAAATGAATGAAATGGGTTGGGATAATAACAGCGAAGTTGTGATAACTGAAAGAAGTCATGCATGTTCCAATACCTTTGAGAAAAGTACAACCTATAGGATACTATCCCAACTCTTCCCAAGATCCATAGAGTCCTAACGTAATGAGGTGATAGCTTTCCTTATCTCTAAATCATTATATGACTTTATTTGGGAGAAACATACATGAAAGCTTGATTCCTGACCTTAAATTTTATAGGTTTTCCATGATGATTGGAATATGATTATATAGACACCATGAAATTTATTCCATGAACTTTCTAAAAAATTTACTCAATCGGGCTCAAAACGGTCATGGTGTGACTCTGCATATTTTATGGGGGTCAGTGACGGTAACGAAGGCACCAACCTGAAGGTCCAGGACCATAGCCCGACACTTATCCCAAGAAGGAGTGTGGGGGTGCATTCCCTATGGTATGGATAAATTATTTTGGCTATGTCCCCAAAAAGGAACCCAAGATACCTACGTGCAATCACCTGTGTGCCACCATGTAGGAGCTGTATGAAGTAATTATTTTTTCTAAGTCATCAAAGTGTCGCCCTAGTCTAGCCATAACTCTGTCAGTGTGCAAGGTACCTACGCACCACAATTATGGCGTGAAACCCACTTGTGTTCCCAATTTCCTTTTTCCCAATGTCACTTATTTTCCTATAAATAGACCCTTGGGGCCTTCATTAGGACATAAAAGTTTCCTTGAAGCCTAATTGTTTCTATGGTCACCCTTATACATTGCCCAAGTCTTTCAAAACATTCAATGTAGTTCTTTAACACCTAGAGTGGAGGAATTGCAGGAGGATCATAGGAATTAAGCCCTTTTAGTGTTTTAAATCCATAACACTTGTGTGCCTAAAGCACCCAACCTCCCTAAATCAGAAAAAATTGCGTTCCACATATTCTTGTTAGAGGAAATTGAGTGCCCCACTTCTGGGAATACTTGTTAATACTCTTGAAGGATTGAGTCATGTCTCTCCCAAATATTAACATCTAGGTTGTTCATAACTTAAGTGAACATCGGGTCACCCAAGCCTACTTGCGTTCCCATACTTGTGCTCTAGATACTTACTCGGGAACCCTTATTTGATTCACCTACTCCCTTCAGTCTACAAGACATCAAGCCTTATTCAAATCCATTCATGGTATGGCTTATTCTTCACTGTCTTCATTATCTGAAAGGGACTATGTTGAAAATTCCACCAAAACCTCTTGAATTATCAAACCTTTGGAAAAACAAACATCAGCAGGTCCCCTATTTGGGTGTTTATATCCACAATCATAGGTTTCCCCCATTTTTTCATAATGGGGTTAGGATTCATGGAGTGTCCATGCTTTTTTATATCTGCAGACACATTAACTTTACTCCCCAGAATAGTTTTGGGTAGATCTGAGTCTGGAGGATTAGGGTTTGGGTTATGTCATCCTTTTTTAATGTCAAATTCTCAGAGCCTCTGGTTACCAATTAGGAGAGTAGGGGTCACACTTACTTTTCTATGAAAGAAATGGAGAAGTCTCCCACCTCTCCTAGGATTCATCAGTGTAGCCATCCTGGTGTAATCCCCTAACCTTTCAAGTAGAAGGTTGCATTATTTCTCCTCTCTACTTTATTCATATTCACTCCTTCCTTTCATTGGGCCCTTGTCCAATGTAAAGAGAATAGAGGGAAGGCTTGTTGCCTCACCCTCTTCCCTAGTCGCCTCACCCTCGTCCACCGTCGCCGCCATAGGCGTGTCCTCTTCCACCAGTGGAGGAGGAAAAGTGTGGGTGCATTTTTTTAATCTTTCACATCCTCATATTTCTCACACCTATCATAAATCATGTGGGCTTAGATATTTGTGATGATTTCAACATTTCTAAAAAACCCACGATGAATGAACTTCGAGAACTTTGATTCCCACCATAATGGGTATACATAGGAAGCCTTCTTACAACCCAAGCTCACTGGGTATCCTCTACAGAAATCCAACCCTAATCCCTTTAATCTGGGTATCCTCCTTAGGAATATTCCCCAAATTAAACACCCCAAATCACCAAGGAATCCTTTTTAGGAAGTAAGCCCAAAATCATTTCTCTCAAAAGACTTTACTCTCCTATGAGACTCATCGAACTACGTGGGTTTTTATTCCCATCCAAATGGGATATGTAGGAAGACTTCTTGAGGTTCAAACCCAAAAATTTAAATAAACCCTATTATTTCTAGGAATTATCCCCAACATGTACTGATTCAACTTGGAAACCCATATTCTTTCTGAGGTCCTTCGGCAACTTAGTCATAAGTCCCATGTCAAACCACGAATAATCACCTTTCTCTTAGATTTCCTCACTATATGACATTAAATCATGCATCTAGGTCCTTATCACATGACCATAAAAGGTATGGTATGTCCCATTAAGAAGAACCGAACTACAGGGGTTCTTATTCCTTCCACAAGGATACATAGGTAGACCATTTATGGGTATGATCCCAACATCAAAACGAACCTTCGTCTCCCTGGATGACAATAAATTCCAAAGTACCCCACTGAGTGGCTTAAAATCCAGTATCATCATATCGATGATTAAAATAATCTATAAATTTTATATGAGAGGATACCATTAATGGAGAACCTTGAATACATACATATATATCTATTAATTAAGAACCTCGAATACACACAGATGATTCTAAATTTCACACATGCTAATAATTGATTTCAAATTCCAAGGAAAACCTATGTTATAGTTGGTTAATTAATAAGGATTCATGAAAATATCTTAAATATATTAAGAGAGTCCCGAGGTAGACAATAATTCTACCAAAAATGGGTTTGATGAGTCCAAACTCCCATCCTCTAGACCAATGCATGTTCTTAAGTATTGTAATTTCAAACATAATGAACACCTGCCTTTGGAAAGATGGTCCCTTTTGGATAAAGAACTGTTGGATGTTTCTGGTTTCACAAATAAATCCAAAGGAAATCACATGGAAGCAGGGATTCATAACCAGAACACACGCTCCAAGGAACTACGAAACAGATTACATCCTAGACTGATATATCATCATGATCTTCCTGATTAGATTAACATTATATAACGTCTCCAAAATAAGACTTGTTCCTAGTAAAGATGCCTCTCATGCCTCTCACCAGCATAAAGGTGATTATCATGGCCTACCATATAAGGAATTTTAAGGAGTCATCTAGATGGTAGACTAAAAAATGTTATTGTAATAAAACTAAACTAGGGGTATGTTCTTTCCCAAAAATCCCCAAATTAAAGAACACATGCATGGATCATGTTATCTATCACTTGATTCATTCTCTTTGTATAACCATCAATCTGAGGGTGATATGTTGTGCTGAGAGGCACATGTGTACCCAAGTCCTTCTACAACCCCTTCTAGAACTGTGATGTCACTACTGGAATTTAGCTTTTTCCCAACGGCAGTATACCAACGGTTTACTTAAACCGTTGGGATATTGAGTCTTTGCCAACGGTTTAAGAAAACCGTTGGCAAAGATAATTTCAGCAGAACTTTTCCCAACGGTTCACTGGAACCGTTGGGAAAAGGAGACCTTTCCCAACGGTTCAATGGAACCGTTGGGAAAAGGCAGCTCAAACTCACACATTCCCAACGGTTCCTGTAAACCGTTGGGAAATGTGTGCCTTTGCCAACGGTTTATAAAAACCGTTGGCAAAGGTTTCCCCCAAATTGCAGGCCGCGATCTCCTCTCCCCATTCGCGTTACAGAGCCCTAACGGGAGCAGCAGCAGGCGATTTTGGAGTACTGCCGGCCGGACCGTGAAGCTCTTTCTTCAGGTTATTCTTCTTTATCTCAAAAGGTATTCAAATGTTTGGATAGTATTGAAACTTATTTTTATTTTTCCCTTCAGTTTAGACGATTTTGGAGCTACTGCCGACGCCTAAGGGTGAGTTTTATTGAAAATTCCTTTTTGGATTTTACCCTTTGAACATGGGATGTCATTTGTGAAAGGTTATATAAATCGAATTGATTGTTCGATTTCTGAATTGAATTGTAAAATAAATTAATTAAGGGTATTTTATGGTTTGCATTCCCCTTTTTAACACATGAATGCCAATTATTTTTTAACACATGTTTTAATTGTATTGCCTTGCCAATGTGAGTAAAGTAGAGACTATGCTATGAATCTATGAAATTGGATTGAATTTATCTTATATTTTATGTTACCATGTTAGATATATTATAACTAATGCATGTGATATCTTTATAGTCTTGTTAGGAGTGTTCTATTAAAAATTCCCATGTGAGTGCTTGAATTTTCATTGAATTGCTAGCCATTATGAGTTATGTTGATACCTTGATTATTTTCTTCCTTTATCGTTTACTTAAATGTATATTCTATTATAGTTAATGCCTATTGAATTGTTTATGACAAAATGACTTATATAAATTCGTTTTACAGAATGGACAGAAGTTGGATGTATGAAACCGATCGGATCTCAGATGATTTTCAAAACAATTTGGAGAGCTTTATAGATTTTGCATTTGACAATGCTTCAGATAGTGGTCGCATACACTGCCCATGTTCCAATTGTGTTGGTAGACCTTGGTTGAGCCGTGAAGAAGTCAGCTACCACATAACCAAAAATGGGTTTCAAGCAAACTACTTTCTGTGGTATCACAATGGGGAGAAAACGAAATCTCAAATTGGTGATGATCGAAATGAAAAGACTGGAATGGAGAATTTGTTAGATGATCGGTTTCCGTTTATTCGTCATCATGAAAAAGAAAGGATTTCGACTCAAGAAGACTTCGATATGAGGACAGCTGATGCATCTAGTGAAAATGATGATATTGATAGGGTGAAAAAATTGAATGATGCTGCCACGACTCCAGTATATCGGCAATGCGATAAAATGAAAAAGCTGGAATTTTTAATCCGATTATTTCATGGGAAAACTATGTATGGGATTTCTAATACAGCAATCGATTACATTCTTACCCTCTTGAAGGATTTACTTCCAGATGATGCAGATATTCCCTCAAACCACTATATGGCATGGAAGTTAGTTGAGGAACTTGGATTTTCAAGAAACAAAATTCATGCTTGCCCGAAAGATTGCAGTTTATTCTGGGAGGAAACCGCTGAACGAAATGATTGTATAAAATGTGGCACATCCCGCTGGAAGTCAAAATCTGATGGAACACCATCCCGCGTTCCACAGAAAGTAATGTGGCACTTTCCATTGATTCCCAGACTCCAGAATCTTTTTATGTCTGATGACATATCAATAAAAATGAGATGGCATGATACCGAGAGAAAGAAGACTGATGATGAGTTGGTTCATCCTGCAGATGGATTTGCATGGAAGAGATTTGATGCTCGACATCCTAATTTTGCAGCTGACGTGCGTAATGTGAGGCTGGGTCTTTCATGCGACGGTTTTAATCCGTTTGGGCAGATGCTTACTTCGCACAGCACATGGCCAGTTTTTATACACATTTATAATCTTCCCCCATGGTTGTGTATGAAAAAACCTTTCACTTTCATGAGTATACTCATATCTGGTCCTTCTGATCCTGGCATTGATATTGATGTATACATGCAACCTTTAATAAAAGAGTTGAAGCTTCTTTGGGATGTGGGTGTGCGCACATACGATGCATGTTCGAAAGACATATTTCAGATGCGCGCTGCGCTTATGTGGACAATCAATGATTTTCCGGCTTATGCAATGATGTCTGGATGGAGCACGAAGGGGAAACTGTCATGTCCAGTTTGTATGAAGAATACACGATCCAGAAGACTGAAACATCGTTGTAGTTTCAGTTTTATGTGACATCGACGATTTTTGCCAAAGGATCATCCATATAGAATGAATCGTCGAAGATTTGATAATACTATAGAGACCGATGATCCACCTCAGTGTATGTCTGGAACGGATGTGCTTAATGAATTGAAAGATTTCAGTTTTTCGTTCGGGAAGGGTCAAATGAAATCTGGAAAGAGAAAGAATGTTTCCACAGAAACCTGTTACAATTGGAGGAAGAGGAGTATCTTTTTTGATTTGCCTTATTGGTCAACCAATTTGCTACGTCATTGCTTAGACGTAATGCATATTGAAAAGAATATATGTGAAATGTTGCTTTCAGTTCTTCTAAATGTCAAGGGGAAGACAAAAGATGATTTACGATCTCGACGTGACTTGGTGGATTGGGGCATCAGACCAGAATTTCATCCTGTGCGTATCAGTGAAAATAAATGGCAACTTCCATGTGCTTCTTATGTGATGACACCTACTGAAAAAAAAACAATTTTTGGAAGTATTAGAGACTATTAGAGTTCCTGATGGCTATTCAAGCAACATATCTAAACGGGTCAACAGAAGAGAGTTGAAGCTAAAATCTTTGAAGACTCATGATTATCACGTTCTACTGCATGAGTTGCTTCCAATAGCAATCCGTCATCTTTTGTCCAATAATGTAAGGGTGGGTGTTATTCGGTTGTGCCATTTGTTTAGAGATCTTTGTGCTAAGAAGTTGTCGAAGTCTTTCTTGCAAAAAATGTTGACAGATGCCCCATTAATTTTGTGTGAGTTGGAGAAAATATTTCCCCCATCATTTTTCACATGCATGCTGCATCTGACTGTCCATATTCCAACTGAAATACTTCTCGGAGGACCTGTTTCTTTTCGTTGGATGTATCCAACTGAAAGAAATATGTTCACATTAAAGTCTTATGTTCGAAACAAGAATCATCCCGAAGGTTCTATCGTGAACGGTTACTTAGCTCAAGAATGTATGGATTTCTGTTCAATGTATTTGTCTGATCTTACTACAAGAATGAGCAGACCAATGATAAATGAAGAAGAACAATATGAGCAAATTGAACCCAGTTTTCCATCACTTCCTCAAACAGGAGGAATTCCTGGATCATATACATTGAAGACATTAAGCCATGAAGAGCGGGAGATGGCACATCGCACAGTTTTGTTCAACTGTGATTTGTTCGATGATTATATCAGGTAACAAAATTGAATATGTATATCTTACATATATATCTGTTAAACTATTCATATTTTTTTATCTACAGGGAACATAAAACAATGATAAAAAGGAAGCATCGTTCTTTATCTTTGAGAAGGAGAGAGACTTTGCATAGCAAAGAGTTTTCTGCTTGGTTAAAATTGAAGGTAAAAATATTACTGTTTAAATTAATTATTTCAATATTTACTTAAGTTTAGCTGTCATTTATATTGCAGGTATTGAGTTTGTCTGCTGACTCTGTCTCTGAGGAAATAAGAGCTTTGGCTTTTGGTCCTAATACCGTGGTTCGTGACTGTAAATCAATTGTTATCAATGGGTACAGATTTATTGTCACTGAACGAGCCAAAAACATGAGAACACAACATGATGGTATTATGGTTACTGCCACAACAGATTGTTATGCCAGCGCATCAGATAGTAGACCGCGACTTGAAAATGTGGGTTATTATGGAGTCGTTGAGAAAATAATAATATTGGATTATTACTCTCATGGATGAGTCACAATGATGAAATGCCATTGGTTTGATTCGATGACGAGACATGTCACATTTATTGATGATTGTGGATTTCGAGTAATTAATATGACCCGCACTCTTGCAACCGAAGAACCATATGTGTTGGCATCAATGGCTAAACAAGTTTTTTATGTCAAAGATCAACTTCAACCTGAATTTGGTGTCGTAGTTGAAGTAATTCCAAGACAAATTTTTGATGATGCTGATGATGGAATTGACACTGTCCCTATTGCCATTGGAACCAATCCATTTATTTCTTTTGATGACTCCAATAGCTCAATTGTCAGAGTTGATTGTGAACCTGAAGTTGTGGTTGGAAATATATAGAATCATTCATCCATGTTCTCAATTCTTTTGGTTTACCTCGAGTTGGGTTGTTAAGGTTGGTAATATTCATATTTATTTAGTATTGATCACAAATATGTTTTAGCTGACTTGACCGTTATGTGAATTTTCAATGTTTATTGGTTGCTGTTTTATTTGAATTGCATTTTCTAATTTGGAATTGAACTGTATTCAAACCAAATCAAACAATATTTCTAACTTGGTGAACATTACAACTTGTATGTTTTATTAAATTCATTCAAGCTCTTCTGAAACAATTGATAGCTAAATTACCAATGAATCCCCTCATTCCCTCATATATTTAGTTTTTTGGTTTACACATTAATTTTCTTTTTCTAATTAATTACATATTTGTTTTCCAATGCAGGAAATGAAGCCAATTGAAGAGAGACGAAGAAAAAAAATGGCGGAGAACAATCGTCGGATGGAGGAGATGGGCATTCCACCATTAGTGCCTACAGTGAGTACTTTATTTCAAATATATATATATATTTACAGAATATATAATGTCATGTGATTAATTTTTTTTGTAAACTTTTTTGTAGGATCCACCATTACGTCGACAGTTATTCGACGAGGAGCCTAGTACTGGTCCGAGTACTCAGGCCGGTGGTACGAGGAGGGTTCGTACCAGAGGTGGACATAGAGTTGCGCGTGCCCGACTAGACCTTGCCCCTCCCACTGACATTTCATCCTTCCCACATTCTGATCCCGGTGTGTCGTTAGGGACACACGGGATATTTAGACCTCCCATGTTTTCGCTACCTTCTGCATCTTCTGCCCCATCATTTTCACATCCCATGATGATTCCCACTCCCCAGTCAGCATCAGGTCATACAGTTGTTCCATCTTCTTTTCCTTCTACTTCTGTCTCTCCGAGCTTTTATATTCCATCGTCTTCGACTCCTGTTCCACCAGAGGGTGTTCCATCAGGTTCTGTGGATCCGGCGCCACTCATTGATCAGACTAGCACAGGTATATTTATAAAACCCTATCAAATTTTTATAGTAATATTTATTTTCATTATAACATGTTTGGATAAAATATTTGTTTTTCTTTCATGACAGATACATCTACTGAAAGGAGGCGGGGGCGGGGCCGTACACGCATGCGTTCGGTGTGGAACCGTCGCACACAGGTTATGGTGGAATATAATGAAGACAATCAGATGGTTGAGAAAACAGGGCAGCAATGTCGGAGTTTTATGGCGACGCTTGCCAAATACTCCGACATCATTCCCGTCAGCCCGCTGTCGTGGAGACATTTGCCACATGAGGTCAAAGATAGAGCTTGGGAAGAGATATGGGTAAAAAAATCTGTTGTATTTAATGCCATGAATTTTTTTTGTATTTATATAAATTAATATTTTCATTTCAGCTTCGATTTAATTTTCCTGATGGTGAGGGTGCATGAATGGAACGTCTAAAGGATTTAGGCGAGCTTTGGAGAGCCTACAAGCATGAGCTGTATATTGGCTGGCATGCTAGAGTTGGCACTAAGTTAGAGGCGGTACCAGTCGTGGATGATTGTCCTATAGAGCAGTATCGTCAGATGATTACTCATTGGACGAGTACCCAGTTTAAGGTATGAATTACATTTGAGGTATTTAAATAATAACTTTCAAGTTTTGCATTAATATTATCCTTTGCATTATCGAATTTTATTTAGGAATCATCTGGAAAAAATAAAAAAAACATTGATGCAAAAAATACCTCCATACACTAGGACGCACGACGATGCCGGATCATGAGAGGCAGCAGGTATGACAATTGTTTATAAGTTTTCTTTACGACTTACATTTTCTTTTTTTTCCTCAATTATTTAATTATTTGCTGAAGTCTTTATATAAATTTTGTTTTCAATGTCATTGTAGAGGAAAGTACAAAATATTGAAGGACGTGTGCCTCGAGCAAAACTGTTTTGCTCGAGTAGACGAAAAAAGGATGGACGTGCTGTCAACGAAGCGACTCAGCAGCAGATTGTAAGTTTTAATCTGTTGATTTTATATTTTAATATCTATTTCGTAACTTAACAATATATTTATATTTGTAACAGGATGCTTTAGAGGCCCTCGATGCCCAAGAAGCAGACAATTTTGGGCCATCTGATCACTTACATCAGGTGTTGGGAGATGATCATTCTGGAAGAGTACGCTGCCGACCTAGGATAGCCCCGACGAGGTATTGGCCTGCCTCAGGTACGAGTTGTAGTGCCACCGAGCTGCAGCAAGTTAGGGCACAGGCAGAACAGGCTGAGAAAAGGGCCACAGAGACGGCAGAACAGTCTGCAAGGGCAAACAGTGCATTTATGAAATTTATTGAAGTTCTACGTCCAACACTTCCAGCAGAGGCCAGCCCAGCGATTGATGAATACATGTCGTCGATACATTCTATATATGGTGCACCAGGTGGCAGTTCCAGTGGTGGTCAGGCCGATGTCGAGCTTGAAGATGATGATGGCGAGCAGTCTGATGCGGAAGAGGATGGAGATGAGGAGGGCGAGGAGGAGGGCGAAGGCGAGGAGGAAGGCGTTGTGGAGGGTGATGACGATGAGGAGGACGATGACGAGGGCGATGATGATGATGATGATGGAGATGGTGATGCTGATGTGGGACATATTGATCCGTTACATTTTTGACTTGAGATTTTATGTTTAATCTATTCTAGTTGTTGGTTTTATCTAGACTCGTAGTATAGTATTGTAGTTGAATTATTTTAATCAGTCGCCCGTATTTGTCGTCTGATTTCAGGCCATTCCGACATCGTTCGGCCCGTTTGGACCCCCCTCACGCGCGTTTACGAAGCGCGCGCATCACTTAAAACACGAATATTGAGCCGTACCGCGCAAACCGCATGTCCGATTGAGGTGCCGTCTGCGCGTACACGTCACGAATAATAATTAGAATGTTCCATGGTGGTTTCAGATCAATCCGAGGCCGTCCGCTATGAATTTGACCGTTGGACGCACGTTCTGGCCGTTTATGACACCATAACTGCGTTGTCGGTCACCGCGGGCACACGACAAGTCCGATTGACGTGCCGTCTGCTCGTCCACTTCAGAAATCACTCACCCGTATTTGTCGTCTGATTTCAGGCCATTCTGACATCGTTCGGCCCGTTTGGACCCCCCTCACGCGCGTTTACGAAGCGCGCGCATCACTTAAAACACTAATATTGAGTCGTACCGCGCAAACCGCACGTCCGATTGACGTGCCGTCTGCGCGTACACGTCACGAATAATAATTAGAATGTTTCACGGTGGTTTCAGCTCAATCCGGAGACGCGGTGTGGCCGACACCACTCAAAGTGTCCGTCTTTTGTTTCAAAAGGACGTCATTTGAAGTGAAAAGAATCAACTGGCTTACGGAAAACCGACCAAACGCATTCCGAATCTGTTGATAATTTATCCCAACAATCCATGGGTCATATGTGACGTGTACGAGCCAACCCGGGATGAATCCGAGTCGCGGTGTGGCCGGGATAAGTTTAAGTGGCTCTCTTTTGTTTAAAATGAACACCATTTTAAGTACATACGGAAAAACGACCAAACGGATTCGGTTTCCGTTGAAACTTTAGGAGAACGATCCATGGGTCATATGTGACGTGTACGAATCAACCCCGCCACAATCGGAGACGCGGTGTGGCCGACACCACTCAAAAAGTGTCGGTCTTTTGTTTCAAAAAGACGTCATTTTAAGTGAAAATCATAAGTGTTTTTGATGATAGGAAATAGGGTGCCTAGAAGCTGGCCCAAGAAAAATTCAAAATGGACTGTTTAAGTCCACCGGCCAGCCGGTGTGAGACCACCGGCCAGCCGGTAAGGTCACCGGCCAGCCGGATCCAGCCCATCGGCCAGCCGGTGGACAAGGCAGAAGGCCTTGCCCTCTGCCAGGTGCCACCGGTCAGCCGGTGTCTGGCCACCGGCCAACCGGTGGGCCCAGACAGAATGGCATACCTTCTGTCCAGACCACCGGCCAGCCGGTGCCAGACCACCGGCCAGCCGGTGGAACCCAGACAGAATAGCATGCTTCTGTCCAGACCACCGGCCAGCCGGTGGCTCAGCACCGGTCAGCCGGTGGAGCCAGAGAAATCCCTTGCTTCTGTCTGGTGCACCGGCCAGCCGGTGGATCAGCACCGGCCAGCCGGTGTGCTCAGTCAAACTGACCAGGCTTTCCCACTTGATCCCCAACGGCTCCGAAAACCCTCCAACGGCTATTTTGAAGTATTTGGGAGCATTTCTCCTATAAATAGACGTCCATGGATGCCGGGAACACTACCGATCATATACCGAAGCATACCAAAGCTATTTTAATCATTTGAGGCTCCTACGACAATTCTCAAAGGCTACTTGAGATCCAATTGCCATCCTTGAAGCTTGGGCTGCCTCTACATCAACTACACTCACCTCTTGGCGCTCAAGGCTTCCTCTAGTTTGTTCTAAATTATTTACTTCAATTGTTTAGTTCTTAATTGGGTTTGTATTAAAACAAACCACCCTTTTTCTTCTTTCAATTTGGGTTTCTTGCTACAACCATAATAAAAAAGCAAGCTGTAAGAAGGTGATCTAGCCTACCTTAAAACGGCTAGTGGGTTTCTTGCTATAACCATTAAAAAGCAAGCGGTCGTATAAATCTCCTAACGGTTGAGTTGGGAGCGGAGACGTAGGCTTGAGTTTAAAGCCGAACTCCGTTATCAATTGTGTCTTGCCATTTTACTTTCCGCTGCATTTAAATTTGTTTTAAATTGTTAATTAATTTTAAAAAGGCAATTCACCCCCCCTCTTGCCATCACCTCCGACCCAACATCCATCAGTCATATGTGACATGTACGAGCCCACTCGGGCTCAATCCGAGTCGCGGTGTGGCCGGGATCAGTCTAAGTGGCTCTCTTTTGTTTAAAATGGACATCATTTTAAGTACATACGGAAAACCGACCAAACGCATTCGGTTTCCATTGAAACTTTAGGAGAACGATTCATGGGTCATATGTGAGGTGTACGAATCATCCCCGCCACAATCCGAGGCGCGGTGTGGTCAACACTGCTCTAACTGTGTCTGTTTTGTTTAAAATGGGTAGGATTATAAGTGAAAAGAACTGGCATACGCAAAACCGACCAAACACATTCGGTTTCCATTGAAACTTTAGGAGAACGATCCATGGGTCATATGTGACGTGTACCAATCATCCCCGTCTCAATCCGAGACGCGGTGTGGCCGACACCGCTCTAACTATGTCTCTTCTGTTTAAAATGGGCATGATTATAAGTGAAAAAGAACAACTGGCATACGCAAAACCGACCAAACGCATTCCGAATCTTTTGATCAATTATCAAAACAATCCATGGGTCATATGTGACCTGTACGAGGCAACCCGGGTTCAATCCGAGTCGCGGTGTGGCCGAGATTAGTCTAAGTGGCTCTCTTTTGTTTAAAATGGACACCATTTTAAGTACATACGGAAAACCGACCAAACGCATTCGGTTTCCATTGAAACTTTAGGAGAACGATCCATGAGTCATATGTGACGTGTACGAATCATCCCCGCCTCAATCCGAGCCGCGGTGTGGCCGACACCGCTCTAACTGTGTCTGTTTTGTTTAAAATGGATAGGATTATAAGTGAAAAGAACAACTGGCATACGCAAAACCGACCAAACGCATTCAGAATCTTTTGATAATTTATCACAACGATCCATGGGTCATATGTGACGTGTACGAGCCAACCCGGGTCAATCCGAGTCGCGGTGTGACCGGGATCAGTCTAAATGGCTCTCTTTTGTTTAAAATGTACACCATTTTAAGTACATACGGAAAACCGACCAAACGCATTCGGTTTCCATTGTAACTTTAGGAGAACGATCCATGGGTCCTATGTGACGTGTACGAATCATCCCGCCTCAATCCGACATGCGGTGCGGCTGACACCACTCAAAGTGTCCGTCTTTTGTTTCAAAAGGACGTCATTTTAAGTGAAAAACATCAACTGACATACGGAAGACCGACCAAACGCATTCGGATTCTATCGATACTTTAGCACAACGATCCATGGGTCATATGTGACGTGTACAAGTCAACCCCGTCTTAATCTGAGATGTGGTGTGGCCGACACCGCTCTAACTATGTCTCTTTTGTTTAAAATGGACATGATTATAAATGAAAAGAACAACTGGCATACGCAAAACCGACCAAACGCATTCAGAATCTTTTGATAATTTATCACAATGATCCATGGGTCATATGTGACATGTACGAGCCAACCCGGGATGAATCTGAGTCGCGGTGTGGGCGGGATGAGTCTAAGTGTCACTCTTTTGTTTAAAATGGACAACATTTTAGGTACATACGGAAAACCGACCAAACGCATTCGGTTTCCATTTAAACTTTAGGAGAACGATCCATGAGTCATATGTGACGTGTACGAATCAACCCCGCCTCAATTGGAGACGCGGTGTGGTCGGCACCACTCATAGTGTCCGTCTTTTGTTTCAAAAGGACGCCATTTTAAGTGAAAAACATCAACTGGCATACGGAAAACCGACCAAACGCATTAGGATTCTGTCGATACTTTAGCACAACGATCCATGAGTCAAATGTGACGTGTACGAGTTAACCCCGCCTCAATCTGAGGTGCGGTGTGGCCGGTATCACTTCAGGTGTATGTATTTTGTTTAAAATGGACATCATTTGAGGTAAAAATATATGGTATAGAAAAAACCGATCATATTATGAATTTAATTTCAGATTCCACATATAATTGTCATCTAAATTTTAAATTGAATTCTATATGAATTATGTATGTTTATGAATTGTAATTTAATTATGGATTTGTATAGTTTCAGGATCCATTATATGTTAAATGTGTATGAATTTGTTCGTAATTGAATATGTATGTTTTATTTTATTAGTGGTACAATAGTTGGATCGAAAATGAGGTGAAAATGAGGTGAAAATGAGGTGAAAATGAGGTGAAAATGAGGCCTGATGACCGGTGGTGATCGACAGGGGACAGGGGGCTGTGCAAATTGCAGGGTGCTGCAATTTGCAGCATAGGTATGCCAACGGTTTCAAACCGTTGGCATATAAGTTTTTAGCATGTCTTCCCCAACGGTTTTAAACCGTTGGGAAAGACTTCACCAATTCCCAACCCACTTCACCAATTCCCAACGGTTGGAACCGTTGGGAAAATGTTCCATGGTATTTGGTTTTCCCAACGGTTTGGGAGAACCGTTGGAAAAACTATCCCAACGGTTCAACCAAACCGTTGGGGTAGGGTAAATTTTATGGCTCTATTGCCACGGTTTCCTGTAAACCGTTGGGAAAAGTTTTCCCAACGGCTTACTTCCCAACGGTTCTTAGAACCGTTGGGAAAACCTTTCCCAATGGTTTCAGGGGCTTTCCCAACGGTTCTGAACCGTTGGGAAATAGTGTATTTCCAGTAGTGTGTGAAATGAGTGTCCCTGTACGATGTAAGAAAATATGGTGATCCGTGAAGGTGTATGATCTCCCAAATGTATATCCTCCAAAGCTCATCCACTAAGAAGGTCTCTCGAATAGGTAAGAAATGGGTGACCATTTTCAATCAGTAAATGACTACCCAAAATTTATCGTTTCCTTGATGTGATCAAAGAAAATATATCATAAAATCCATGGTGAAATTACTCCATTTATAATCAGGAATAGAAAGTGCATTTTAGAGTCCTACCGATCACTGGTGTTATTCCTTCACATGTTTGAAGGTGGGAAACTTAGTAATAAATAAGGTTATCTTCCATTTCATATTGTGTTACCAATACTGGTGACATAAGTATCAGTACATATTCATAACACCATGAAGTACTTCCAAAGATGAGGAATGATATTCCCTCATCATTTCCTCTCATATGTCTAATATAACCCATACAATCCCATGTATGCGTAAGATATCACCCTAATCCATGGTCCAAAAAAGAAGTGAATCTTCATTTAAGATACTTTCCCTCAAGACAAGGCCTCAGGATCGAAAATCTACCTCATATTTACCTACTCCATAAGGATAAAGGTCACTTCTAAAGCTATTAGGACTATCCTTATGTTCTCCTCTTGAACAACCAAATAAATTTCTAATAACAAGGCCAAAAATTTCCACTCACCAATGGCTTCCAGAACTACCTAATTCTGAGTTTCTGGCTCAGAGCATCAGCTACTTCATTTCCCTTACCAGGTGGATAGGAAAACTCAAAATAAAAGGATTGCAGATACTCAACCCATCTATGCTAGATAAGATTTAAATTATTCTATGTAAATATATACTTGAGGATTTCTTGATTTATAAAAACCATGAAATTATCACCTAACAAATAATGCATCTAACAACACAAGGCATGATCTATAACTGCTAGCTTGAGATCATATGTTATATAATTTTTCTCATGAGGTCTTAACTGAAGATACTTGTACATTATGACTCACTCATAGTACATAATAACTACTATTACCTTTAATCGAGATGTATCATAATAAAATTTATAGCTTATGCCCATCTCAAGAATAATTAGTATTATCATTGAATTCAGTATTCCCTTCAACTCCTCAATGGTTTTATCACATTCCTTAGACCATAAAAAGTTTACTTTCTTATTAGTTGGGACCTTAAGAGGTGATTCTAGGTATAAAAAGACCCTAATAAAGTTTCTATAATACCCAGATATCCCCAGGAAACTCAGTATTTCAAATATGTTTTTGGGAAGCTCCTAGGAAAATACATCTCTCACCTTCACTGGGTCTATTGATACTCCTATCCCTAAGATGATATGACAAAATAAGTGGACTTTATCAATCCAAAAGTGGAATTTAGTGATCTAAGAATAGATCTGGAACACTCTTGGTGTATTTATAATGATTACAATATGTATTTATTGCCATGTAGAGGGAAAGAATACACCAAGATTTCATCCAAAAATACTACAAAAAATTAATCAAGATATGGGTGGAAATCTTGATTCATCAGAGCCAAGAAAACTGAAGTTTATTCTTGATACTGAATAGAATAAAAAATACTCATAATGGCCATACTTTATTTGGAAATATTTTCAAGGTAAGTTGTAGGATATAACATGTACATGGTGATAGATCTACCTCAAATAAATCTTTGAGAAAAAACCATCTCATCGTATCCAGTCAAAGAGGTGGTCTATTATAAGTAATGGATACCGGTTCTTAACCGTAAGCTGGTTCAACCATCAGTAATCCATGAAATGTATGAGGGTACCATCTACCTTATTATATAAAATGTTTAGTGAATCTCATAGAGAGGTGTTGGGGAGTATAAAACCCTTAGCTTAAAAGTACATCAACTATTTATTGAGCTCTTGAAGTTTTATAAGTTCCATCCTATAAGGTGGAATAGAAACTGGTGTTTCTCATGCACTAGATCAATAGTAAATTCCACCTATCTCATTGGAGGTAGTCCAGAAAAGTCATCAAGGAAGACATCCTTGAAAATATCCACCACAGGAGAGGAAATGATAGGTCACATGCCCTAATCATCTAGATAGAGACTATCTATATGGGCTATCACTCTACCCAGTACCTGTTTCTATGGTCTATCTCGAGTTTCATGGACATACCATACTACTTGATAAACATGTATACCTCCCTCAAGTGATGTGAACATCACCCTACATTGATAAAAATCAATATTTAATTGATATAAAATCAACCAATCCATCCATATGATTACATCAAACCCTGTCATGTTGAGGAAGAAAAGATTCCACACAAACAGATAACCACCCAACTCTAAGGAAAATTCCTTAAATCAAAAAACACTTTGTGATCGGATACCCAATGGGGTATTGAGTGTCATAATTAAAAATAAAAACTTTATCTCAAGGCCTAGAATCTACAAAATTGTCATAGATATAAAAGAGTGTGATTCTCATGTGTCAAAAAAAACATACACTAGAGTAGAGGCTACTAGAATAGTACCTCAAACTATATAAGTCTCATCACTCTGCTCCTCCAGCTTAGGTTGCACTACATGTAACTAGTCATACTAAAACCCTAAGACAAAACCTATTTTTCTTGATTAGTCCTACTAATCTGATGTTGTGGATCCTAAGTCTGGTTCCCTTTACCTCTACCACCATCTTGGCCTGAGAGTATGATGGTACTCTAGCTACTTATCTAGAAAGGTGATACTAGCCTCACTACAGAATGTGGAGTCAAGGTAGATCCTCTATCTCTAGGCCCTAGTGTAAAGGTCATAATCATATAAGACCATCTAGAAGTCTCTCCAAATCATATATTTATATTGTTCTACTAGGGTAATGAAATCCCACCATCACTGAGTAGATATGAATGGCATATAACCCATGATTTTGACCCCCATCTTTAGAGGAATCTCTAGATGCTCGAATATATAAAGCATATCCTCTAACCATGTCTCAATAGAAAGTGGCCCATAATCCCCTGAAAACATAGGTGGATGATGTTGTTGTAATTCCTGAGTCAACTTTTACTATAGTAGGGGTAAGTCTCACAACTCATTTCATGGATTGCATCATATGTAGAAACCCCTCTTGAAACTGGGTGTTAGTTCCCAAGTCGTGAATAGAAGTTAGTTCCTCCGATGAAACTACTAGAGGTAATATAGGTGGATCAGATTCCACCACATCTAGAGCATGGTATACCCCACCCTCCTAGCACACGACTTGAGTCTGTCATGGAGGATTGATTCTACAATTCCAAGTGCAAGCCTTAGAAAATAATTTAGTAATAATTGGATCATATATTCATAATAGGGTAGGTACATAGACATCCTATGTAAAAGGTCACACCTCTATTAATGTTCCAAAATCTGGGTCTAGGTGGTAAAAATACCATCAAGAAACATAAAAGTAACTCCATATTCCCACTAATTAGGTCGAGTCAGCATTAGGATATCACATTACAAAATGGTTAACATTTCAATAAGTTATTTCCATTTAACTCACACCATTTAATATGAAAATTTAAACTTAGAGAAGTTCATAAATATTTATATAGTAAATTCTTGGGATGTTTGAATTATATAGTTCACCATTTCCAATTTATAAAGTCCAATACACTTTATAATTTTAAACATAGAATCCATGTAATTAGGACCATTAACACATTTTTTCCCCTCAAAATTCACACCTCATGAAGATTTTCAATTTTTGAACGGTTCACAATAGGTTTTTTCATGGAAATGGAAACAACCATTGGTTCTTTATCCTAAAGGACCTACTTTTTAAAGGTAGGTTCTCATTAGAGATTTTGGACAATGCTGCTTAAGAAATCACATTGGTCGAGAGGATGGGAGGTTGGGCTCATCACACCCTTTTAGGGAAAACTATTGCCTACTCTGAGATGCTCTTATAGATTTATAAAATGGTCATGAATATTTTATTGATTCCCATGTATGATGTGGGTCATACAAGAGTTAACAATCAATTATTAGCATGTATATACCTTAAAACCATTTATATGTATATGAGGCTCTAAATCAATAGGGAAATATATATTTATATGAGGTTTTTCATTGTTGGTATCCTCTTATGTACAACTTAGGGATTACTTGGTTGTTATTACAAAAAATTATGGTCTCTTATCAACTTAGTGGGTTACTCTTGAGTATATTGTCATCTAGGGAGATGAGATTTTTTTTGATTCTGGGATCAAACCCATAAATGGGATTCTTATGTATCCCTATAAAAGGAATCAAAATCCACATAGTTTGTGGTGTCGCTTAATGGGGAATATCATACCTTTTAAGTTCATGTGAAGAGGACCCAATCATATAGTTTAAAATAATGTGGTAATTATGTTTAGTAAGAAGGTTCCTAGTCAATGTTTAGTGTGGGATTTATGTCAATGTAGCCCAGGGAACCTGAAAGAGATATGGATTACCAGGTTGATGTAGAACCTACTAGGAATGTGTCCTACATAGAATAGGGTTGATTTAGGGTGTTGGGATTGTATTTCATGGATGCTTCGTATATATCCCATTTGGAGGAGAATCAAATCCCACATAGTTTGGTTATGAGTACCTATTCCTATAGAGGCCCTACAGGTCTATCTCGCTAGTGAGTATGGACCATTGAGATGGTTAAGTTGGGGGATTATTCATAAAAAGGATTACCTAGAAAAATAACATGATAGATGTCTCAATTCATGGTGGTTTAATGGATTTTTCGGGGGATTACTCTTAAAGAGGATTCCTGGATAAAGGAAATTATGATTGAGGCTTACTCCTGAGGAGGAAACCCATTGAACTCAGGCCCTAAGTGGGTGTCCTATATAGAATAATGGTAATAGGAATCCGATTTCTTGTAGTTAAATTGCTTAGAGATTACTTCTGAGGAGGATTAACATTGAGGGGTATGGTTTCCCATCTCATGGATGATTTGGTATGGGGCTCAGGACATAGGAAAGAATCTTACATATACCAGTTATGGATAGAATAAGAGTTCCCACAACTCATTTGGTCGCAAGAATAATGATGATTTCATGATCATCATAAACCATTAATCCACGGTGAGTCATGATCGATTTGAGAAATAAGGGAAAATAGAAGATCCAACAAACCACACACTTCTCCTCATATACTGGTGGAAGATGACGGGGTGACTATTGAAGAGGTTGGGGATACGATACTTCACTCTCTTAACTTTACCCTAAAATGAGTCCAAGGTATGGAGATGGAGGAAGGAAGGTAGAAGGATAGAGGGGAGAGGGATCAGGTTCCCAAAACCACCCTATCCCAGTGGCCAGGAAGAAGAGAGGAGAAAGAGTTCAACCTATTATAAGAATGGATATGGGAATAATCCATAAGGGATTCCCAAAAACGGGTTTCATAGTGAGGGAGGAGGATTTTATTCCATGTAAAAAGGAGATACAAGTGTAATCCTCATTCTATTTTCTAGAAACTGGAGGCTCTGGGTCTTAGAGATGCGAAGGGGAGGATATGGTCCTAACTGTAGTATTTGAGACCAGGAACTCCCTAACACTATCCCTAGGGTAAGGTTCCTCTTGACCATTGGGATACACACTCACATTCACCTTTAGGACCCTGACCGTCCAATCAGAAAAGTGCGGGAAACCTCTAACCATATGAATACACACCCAAATAGGGGATACACTGATGTGCCACACGCCATGATTGTGTAAGTCCAGAGACTTTTGTGGTGGTTTAAACTTGGTCCCTCTCTGACAAGGTATCTAAAGGAAGAGAGGCCCTATGATGGATGGCTTTGGATAAGACCATATGGGTGGCTCGTGTAAGCTAAAGGGTAGGAAAATCCTAGAGGACTCGCGTAGGGGGGGGGAGGGTGCTCTGTGAAGGTAGGTGTAACGACCCTGAATTCTATCAATGGAAATTCCTATATTATAATTATTTCTTATGGTATAATTACATAAAATCACACAGAGAACACAATACAAACATTATAAAAGATTAATTAATGAAATAGAATCCATTTCTAAAAGTTAAAGAACATATACCAAAGGAATAGTAACTTGACATTTGGAATAGTAACATGACCCTTCTAAATAGTAAACTGGACAATTGTATAGTAAAATATCCAATGAAAGTATAAAAAAATTTATCCATATTATAAGTGACAATATGATATAATTATATCATGGTATAAGTAAATAAATATTTTAAAAATTATTAATTAGTTGTTGGTATTTTTGTAAGTCATAAATATTTAATTACAATTTTATGACTAATTTAATAATTTAAAAGAAAATTTACTTTCGTAAAATTTATTAATAAATTATTATTTTTTTATTATGATTATAAGATAATTTTATGAAACCTTAGTTAATTTTTCAAAGTGTTATAAAATTAGATATAATTTCAAAATCTAATTTTCAAGTAAATTATGGTTTTAATTAAAAATTAAATTTATAATATTTATAATTTTAATAAAATGGAGTAATTTTTTTAATTCTACATTTCAACAAAAAATTAGGGTGAATTTTATTGTATTTTTCTAAAATACTTGAATTTTTGGTGAATTGTGAAATATGGTAATTTATGGTATTTATACATTATAAGTTAAATTAACTATTCTTTGATTCATTACTGATGTAAGAAGAATTGGATAAAAATAACATGGTCTAATTGATGTATTTAGTCTCATTAATCAAAACTATTTCTTTTCTTGAGAAAAATAATAAACTACTGAATTAAATAATGAGAAAACACCCCTCCCATCCACTATAAATACCACCCCTCACCACCTATTCTACTCAAACCTCTCAAGCCTAGAGACTTTTAAAAATTATCGAAAAATATCCTCCCAAGAACCTTCCCCATTTCCAAGATCTTTTTGGTCATAACAAAATACCAAAACCAATCCCCTAAAAAGGTTCTCAAGAAGAAGGAATCAAGAGGTAAAACCCTCTTCCTTTTCTCTTAATTTATTTTCAGGTTCCTTTCTTTTATTTTTCTATCCGCACATCCCCTCATCCAAATGGTATGATAACTATAGTAGCTTAAATTTACTATAATTATATTATTCTAATAGAATAATTCATCATCACCTCTGTTTACCCCTCCATTTATACTATGAATGAAAACATCGTCTGTGAGGTGCCGATTTACCACCTTAATGGACAACATCATTCAATATTTCAATTACAAATTATTGGTAGGTAATGAAACCATTTTTACAGTTGAATCATAATATAATATATTTATTATATCTAATTTAATTTTATAGAATCATTTTGTGCATAATATATTAATTTATAAAACAAAATGAGTTCGCTGTGATTGAAAATTGCCAAAATAAACTCAAATGATTATCATTAACTATTTATCTAATGATTCATAATAATGCCATAAAAATTATATATAAGACAAATTTAACCTCTATAATATCATTAATAACATATAAGTTCAATTTTGTGTAATTATCCCCACATTACATGATCTTTTGTACACATATACAAGTAAATCGATCATAAAAACCTAGGAAACCAACACTCCTAAATGATAAAATTGAACTTCTTAACCCATAAAAAAGGACATAAATGAACTTAATAAAGTTATAATTAATAAAATAAATATATCAATGGTTATTTACTTCTTAATTAATGAATCTAATTTGATTATCCAAGACATTAAGATAAAGTAAAGAACACCTTCAGACTTAATGTAAGAGATTCTATCCGAACCTCCATTATTCCTTCGGGTTATGATTTCTATATTTTTACTCAAATTAAATTATATTTTATATTTATTTAAATATTTTTAATTCTATTTATATGTTCCAAACCCATCTATTAATATCCATTCATCCTTATTCTTTTCTTATTTAAGTATTCTTTAATATTTTCCTTAAACTGCACTAGAATGTTTTAATTATAAAGTTTCTTAAATAATATTTTTAAATGATATAACTTCAGTTTGACATCACTAATATTGATATATTCCTATTTTAATTTATTAATTTCCATGTATGATTTAATTACTTTCTTTCATGTACAAGTTTTTGATACGTCTATTTCTTATGTTTTATGACATGATTATGATACCCAATTCATCCCATGGGTAACCCTTATGCTTATGTTTGATTTCTTATGTATCATTATTTATATAGAAAAAAATATTTATGAACATCTTAGGATGGGTACACATAGATATCACTCCAATTTATAGGGCAATGTTTAGTCTCATGAGATGTTATGTTCAATGGTCTTGGTGGTTATCCTTGACATGTGCTCCATGTACAACAGTCTTGGTGGTTATCCTTAACTCGTGCTCCTCTATGTGAAACAATCCTTGACGCCTGCTAAATTCATGTTTTATATTTTTTCCACATTACTATGAATCCATGATTATATGATCCCATGTTATGATTCCTCATATTTAATCATGTTCAATCCTTCTTATATCACCATTTTATGCCTTCTAACACATGTTCCCAGATTTATTCTTATGTTTATTCCCTTACTGGGATTTTAGCTCATCCATGTGTTCATTTTATCCCCAGGGTATCCTATACCGAGGCAAGGGATTAAATGAGGTCCTAAGATTTCTATGATGATTAAATAAAAGATATTCTTATTTTTAAATTATGATGTTTAATTATGCACCTAATATCTAAGGCACTAGACTTTACAATCATTAGATTATAATTTGATTTTAATTATGTTTAAAATCTTGTAATAATATTCATAAAAGGATTGAGTAGCTATAGTTGGTATCATAGGAAAAATTTATTTATTTATTGGAGATTATGAATATAGAACTTTAGTAATAACCTAAGGGATAAGACTAAGTCTAATAAAACATCCCTAAATTTTGGTAATTATAGAGTAAGTGGGTTATCATGAAAATACATCCTTGTCAGGATACTACATGTGTATGTGGTTATATAAAAGATGTACCAAGGAATAACTACTGTAATAAGGTATTTCGATCCCGACTTGAGATAACCTGGTACACGATAATAGGACTTACTGTGCACCGGGTTTGACACTCCTGGGGGATATGATTTGATAAATTCCTAACCTCATTATGAACCATTATTAAGGGAACAAAAAAATCCCAGAAGATTATATGTTAGGAAATATATCATGAATAACATAGATTAAAACCTATGGAATCACAAGTTAGGATATAAATTTCCTTTACAAGTTTATCCATTTATGTTCAAATTTTCCTTTTATTAGGCTAAGTATTCAGGCCCATAATTGAATTTTATTTTTCTTAGTTAATGGAAGGAAATATAATAACACGTTCCAATAATCATTATAATAGGAAATGTGATGATTTCCCTAATGATATGCCAAATATAATGGGAATGGGTGCTCAAAACTATATGACAATACATTCTCAGAGAGATCAAGTTATGAATAATAGCTTGATTCATGTGGGACTCCCTCCTTATCCAAGTGAAGAGAAAGTTTTTGTCGAATCCTTCATGGGGAAAAAGCATCCCATGTTTAGTGGATCTTTTGATCCCCTCCTTGTGTAACAATGGATTATCTCTATTGAAAAGATATTATTTATCATTCAGTGCTCAGAAGAATAGTGAGTTGTGTTGGTGGTCTATTTTTTGATGGGGAATTTGATTAGTGGTGGACACTGATAAAATGTATAAAGTCCAAGGAGTAAATTGATTCCATGGATTGGGAAGAATTCAAGAAATTTTTTCTCAATAATTTTTTCCCCAAACCATCTGTCTCAAGATGAAAATAGAGTTCCTTGAACTTAATCATAATGACTATGAGTCTATCAAGGCATATGAAGCAAATTTTACAAGTATTTAAAGATATACCTCTTTATTTTTCATGAACACAGAAATTAAGGGGGATCACTTATTGTGTGGAATAAAGCCATGTCTATGAAAAATTTGGAGACTCAAGACTTCAATAATTATGAGGAGATTATACATTACGCCTCAAGGTTGCAATGGAGATTGAAGACTCTCAATGGTCTCTTGGGACCGGTGAGAAAAAGAGGAAAATGGAATCTAATATGGGCAGATCAACAAATCAATCCTATGATATAAATAAGACCAAATATCCCACATATCAAAATTGTGGGAAGAATCATCCTAGGAACTTTATAAAGGGAACCATTAAATGCTTCAAATGTGGAAGAATGGGGCATTTGTCTAAGGACAGTCAAAGGGATATGAAAAATTCCACTAATGTGGAGGAAGAAAAGAAGTTTCAAATAAAAATGCAGCCTATAGTGTAGTGTTTCAATTGAAAGAAACATGGACATTTTGAAAACCAATGCCATAAGCCTAGGTTTGTTAGAAGCAATAAAAAATAACCTCCAAGGAAACAAGTAAGGGATTATTATATCACTACTACTAATGTGGATCTAGACAACGATGCGGTGATATATCACTGGTTATTACTTCAATAATAGAGAATGTACTATTTGATTCTGGTTCTACACATTCATTCATATCATTCAAGTTTTATTTAACTATTAAAATACAACCTCAAAATATGGAGGTTGAGTTATCTATAAGAATAGATAATGGGGAAATTATTGCAACCAAATTATATAACTCCTACCCAGTTAATGTTTGTGCATTGACCCTTCTATTAAATCTTGTCTTACTTCCTTTGGTGGAGTTTTATGATATTTGGGGCATGGAATGGATATCTTTATACAAATCCAACATCAACTATCAAGAAAGATATATCACTTTTCACATCCTGAATCATCCTCCAATTCATTACAAATGTTAATAGGAAGATTAATATCCTTAAAAATCATTATCTCATGTGTGGATATTATTGCTTTATGAGAAAGCATATCACACTCAAATGATTGATACAAAAGAGATGATCATGCTTGAATACATTCCCATTGTGAGGGATTACACTGATGTATTCCATGAATAATTTCTGGGTCTTCTTCCTGATCAAGAGTTTAATTTCACAATTGAACTTATTCCTAATCTCTACATATATCAAAGACACCTTATAGAATGTCCGCTATTGACCTAGAATAACTGAAAAAGAAGTTATTGGAGAATCTGAACAAGGGTTTTATACATCAGAGTGCTTCACTATGGGGTACACCAGTCCTCTTTAACAAGAAGAAGTATGGATCAAAGTGTCTATGAATACATTATCGTAAGCTCAATAAAATCACAATAAATAACAAGTATCCCCTTTGACTAAGAGATGACTTGTTTGATCAGAAATTTGGGTCCATTTATTTCTCTAAGGTGGAACTTTTGTCAGGATATCATCAATTAAAGGTGAGGAAGTAATTATTCCCAAGATAGATTTTTAAAAAGGTATGGACACTATGAGTTCATAACTATGCCCTTCAAACTCAATAATTCTCCATAAATTTGTATGGATTTAATGATAGAGTCTTTAGGTATTATCTAAAAAAAATGGTTGTCTTATTGATGATTTTATAATATACTAGAAGTGTAAGGAGGAACATGTGGAGCATTGGAATATTGTGTTACAGACTTTATAAAGGGCGAAAATATATAAAACGTATAGTAATTGTGAGTTATGGATAGAGTAATTATCATTCTTGGGGAATGTTATCACCATTAAAGAAATATATGTGGACCCTTCTAAGAGAAATGCAATTAAAGATGGGCCTAGACTAATATCTGTAATGGAGATCCATAGTTATCTTGAAATAGCTAGGTATTATTGATGATTTTTAAGAAGTTATCATGATTTTCAATCCCAATAACCAAGGTAAAATGGAAGGGAGTGAAGTTTTTCTGGACTCAAGAATGCGAGGGAAGATTTACGTAGCTCAAAAAGAGGCTTATCATTATGCCAGTACTCACACTTCTGAAAAGTGGAGAACTCGTTGTGGTATACAGTGATACTTCAAAGAAATTTTTAGGTTGTGTACTGATGAAAAATGATAAAATGATAATATAATCCTCAAGGAAGTTGAAAATTCCTAATCAAAACTATCCTACACATGATCTAGAGTTGACAGTTGAGATCTTTGCATTGAAAATCTAGTGGCATTATTTATATGGCATGAAGTGTGAGATATATACTGATAACAATAATCTTAAATATATATTCACATAGATGGAGATTAATTTATGTTAGTGAAGATAGTTAGATCTCATCCTGGATTATGACTTCTAAATCCACTAACATCCTGGTAAGGCAAATGAGGTGGCAGATACTCTAAGTCAAAAGGATCCTGCATCTTTATAAATGATGAGAATTGAGAAGGATCCAATATTTTTAGACTTAAAAAGTATGGAAATGGGAATCCTTAAGGGAGTAACATCATCAATCCTTTCTCAAATTATTTCTAGGCCATCCCTTATGGATAAAAGTGATGCGTAAATAAATGATGTGGAAATTTAGAAAAAGGTGGAAGCTATCAAGAATGGGAAATACTTTGAGGTCAAGATTTATGAGTATGGAGTTTTATGATTTGGGTCATGGGTATATGTACCATCAAATTAAAAGATAAAGAAATATATTCTGAATTATGAACATAGCTCAACCTTCTCTATTCACCAAGGGAGCACAAAGATGTACCAAGATATCTGGGAGAACTTTTGGTGGGACAATAAGAAAAAGGAGATAACTGAATATACATCAATGTTCCTGGTATGTCAACAAGTGAAGGCTAGAAGGAAGAATTATAAAGGGACAATGAAACCATTATCCATACCAGCATGGAAGTGGAGAAACATAAGAAGGTAATTTTTCACTGGACATCCAAATACATCTAGAGGAAACAATGCTATATGGGTTATTGTGGATCATCTTATAAAAACATATCACTTTATAAAAATTCAAGAGGACTTATCAGTAGATAAACTTTCATGGATACATATAAAATAAGTGTTAAGGATTCATGGAGTAATATTATCAATTGTATCCAATCGAGATCTGAGATTCACCTCAAAGTTCTGAAAAAGTCTCCAACATGCTCTAAGCACTGAGATGAACTTTAGTACATCCTATAATCCTCAAACTGATGGCCAATGTGATCGAACTATTCAAACACTGAAAGACATGTTGAGATCATATTATAAGGACTTTAAAGGATTATAGTACCAATATCTACCTCTGGTTGAGTTCTGTTAAACAAATAGTTTCCACTCAAGTATATGAATGGCTCCATATGAATCTATTTATGGGAAAAGGTGCATAACAATAAAATAATAGGATGAAGTCAATGAACATAAACTAATAGGACCTAAAAATGTAAAATAAATGGCGGAGAAGGTGAAAAATTTTCAGTAGTACATCAAGGAATCCCAAAATTGACAAAATAGATATGCATACAATCATCGAAGGTACATGGAGTTTAAGGTTGGAGACAAGGTATTCCTCTACATATCTCTATGCAAGAGGATCATGAGATTTTGGAACAAAGGGAAGCTAAGTCCTAGGTACATAATCCCCTTAAAGATCCTTGATGGTGTGGGATTTCTGGCATATCGACTAACACTCTAACCCACCATGTCTCAAATACATGGTTTATTCCCACATATCCCTCTTGAGGAAGTATATACCAGATCCTTTACAATTACTAAATTCAGATGTTGTATAGTTGGAGAATGATATTTCTTATGAGGATAATCCAATTATGATCATTGATTTTAGAGAAACATTTCTATGCAACAAGACTACTCACCAAGTCAAAGTAATATGGAGGAACTATAAGTAAGAAGAGGAAACATGGGAACCAAAGGAAGCAAATAAGGAAAAGTACCGACACCTATTTTCAATGTAGAATTTAAAACGAAATTTCAAGGGTGAAATTTCATATGGGGGTAGAATGTAATGACCCTGAATTATATCAATGGAAATTCCATTCTTGTTATTATTTCATATTGTATAATAACAAAAAATTACACAGATAACATAAATTAAACTTTAAAATGATATATTAATGAAATAGAAGACATTTCTAGAAGTTAAGTAACATATACCAAAGGAATTGTAACTTAACCTTTGGAATAGTAACATGAACCTTATGAATAGTAAAATATACAATTGTATAGTAACCTATTCAATAAAAGTATAAATAAAATTTATTTATCTTATAAGTGAAAGTATGATATAATTATATCATAGTATAAGTAAATAAATATATTACAAATTATTAATTAAGTGTCGGTATTTTTGTAAGTCATAAAGATGTAATTATAAATCTATAACTAATTTAATAATTTAAAAGAAAATTTACTTTCATAAATTAGTATTTTTATTTCCTAATTTTATAATATATTTTTTGAGACCTTATTCAATTTTAGAAGTGTTATAAAATCAGCTATAATTTTAAAATCTGTATTTTTCATGTAAATTATGATTTTAATTAAAAATTAAATTTATCATATTTAGAAAATTATTTTTATAAAATTTAGTTCATTTTTGAATTATACACATTGAAAAATGGTTAGGTTGATATTTTTTAATTTTCTAAAATACTTCAATTTTGAGTGAATAGTTAAATACAAAAATTTACTATATTTATACATTATAATTTAACTACACTATTCCTTGAGTCATCACTGATGTAAGCACCATTTTTTATAACTTACATTATCTAATTACTATGTTTAGTTTCATTTATCAACACTTTTTCTTTACTTGATCGAAATAATAAACTATTGAATTAAATAATGAGAAAACACCCCTCTCCTCCACGATAAATACCACCCCTCACCACCTCTTCTCCTCACACCTATCAAGCCTTATTACTTGTCCAAATTCTACTCAAATAACCTCCTAATACCCTCCCCTATATCTAAGAGATTTTGGTCTTAACAAAATACCAAAACTAATCCCATAAGAAGGTTCTCACAAAGAATAAATCAAGAGGTAGAACCTTCTTCCTTTTCATTTAATTTCTTTTCATGTTCCTTTCTTTTCTTTTTGTCTTCACACCTCCCATAATAAAATTTTATAATAAATATATTACCTTACATATAATGGATTTTTTATGCTAATGTAATAATCCATCATCACCTCTCTTTCCCCCTAATTTTATACTAAAAAAGAAAACATCATCTGTGAGGTGTTGATTTACCACTTTCATGGATGGTGTGATTTCATCTTTCAATTCTGCCTTCAAGGATGGTTATGAAACAATTTTTATGGATTAAAAAGAATATAATATATATATATATATATATATATTATCTTATTTAATGTTTTGGAATCATTTTTTACACATGATATTAATTTATAAAACAAAATGAGTTTTTTCTGATAAAAACCGCCAAAATAAACTCAAACAATTATCATTAACTATTTATCTAATGATTAATCCTCATTCCATTAAACCAAATGATATATAATACCACTTTAACATATATAATATAATTAATAAAATATAAGTTAAACTCTATATAATTACCCCCACTTTACATGATCCTTAGTACATGTATACAAGTAAATAGTTCATGAAAACCAAGGAAACCAACACTCCTAAACGATAAAATTGAACCTCTTAACCCATAAAAAGGATATAAACGAACTTAATAAAGTTATAATAAATAAAATAAATGTGTAAAAAGTTATTTAATTATTAATTAATGAATATAATTTGATTATCTAGGATATTAAGATCAAGTGAAGAACACCTTCAGACTCAAGGAAAGGGATTCTATATGAACCTCCCTTATTCATTTGAGTTACTCTTTCTCTATTTTTACCCAAATGAAATTATATTATATTTTTATGCACATAATATAAATGTTTTTTATATTTTAAAAAAAATATCAATATCAATTTATCCTTCTTTTTCATGTATATACTTGTTTTAATAAGGTTTCTTTCCAAAATTTTTCTGAAAAGGAAACCCAATTCAAGGGATCCTTCCAAATTATTACACAGTTTTAAGTAAAATATATAATAGTTTTTAAGCCACAATAATATTTAAAAAATCACTAATTTAATTATAAAACTTTCTTGGTTCACTTCTAGTTTTATATAAAATATTATTCCTTTTTCTACTTTAAATGATCTTTAATATTTTCCTTAAACCACACTAAAATGTTTTAATTATAAAGTATCTTAAATACTATTTTTAAATGACATAAATTCATTTTGACATCTCTAATCATGATCTATGCCTATTTTAATTTAATAATGTCCATGTATTATTTAATTCCATTCTTTCATGGACACTTTTATGATACGTCCATTTATTATACTTTATGCCAGGATTATGATACCCAATTATTCCCATGGGTAACCCTTATGTTTATGTTTGATTTCTTAGATATGATTAATTTTATAGAAATCATATTCATGAATATGTTATAATGGGTGATCCTATATATCACTATAATTAATTGGGTAATGTTTAGTCTCATGAGACGTTATGTGCAACGATGTTAGTGGTTAGTCTTGAATCATGTTCCTAGTGAAACGGTCTTGGTGGTTAGCCTTGACTTGTGATCCTCTATGTGAAACAAGACTTGAATAATTCTAAATTAATGTTTTATGTTTCTTCCACATTACTATGAATCCATTATTATATGATCCCATGTTATGATTCCTTATATTAAATCATTTTCCATGAATTTTTATATCATCATGTTATTCTTTCTAACCCATGTGCTAAGATTTATTCTTATGTTTATTACCTTACTGGGATTTTAGATCATCCCTTTATTCATGTTTTCCCTAGGTTATAATATGTTTATGTAAGGTATTAATGGAAGTTAGGAGTTGTTTATGAAGATTAAATAAAATATGTTCTTTTTTTCGAATCATGATGTTTAATTATGTACCTAATATCTATGACACTAGTCTTTATGATCCTTGGATTTTAATTTGATGTTTAATTATGAATAAAATCATGTAATAATATGTGTAAAAGTATTGGGTATCTATAGTAGGACAGGGAGAACTGGAAGCACCTTGGGTGACAAACCACTTGGGTGACTACACTTGGATGATACCTTGCTAAGGACACCAAGGGTCTCCATAGGTGTTCCCCAGAGTGGCTCACATAGGTTCCTAGTTGAAGAAGGTTACCTCATGATAGTCTTTATTAATCATGGGGTGAATGAGTGCCTCACATGGGTCTTGTTTATTTTTATCCCTGGGAGGACTTTAGTTTCACTATCCCCATTTAATTACCACTTCTTTAGGTTTTAGAAAGCTACCTAAAAGGTTATATAGGGGTCAAGTTATACACTAGGGGGAACTAAGTGTCGGTTGGCCTTGAGGAATTTCCATCTGTACAAATGAAGACCCCAAGGTCCTATTTATAGGAAAATATAGGACCTTGGGAAAAGGTTATATCTCATTCTATTGTCTCAAATAGGCCAATCATATAGGTTATCACGTAGGCTGATCGTGCAGGTTGGCGCACAAGTACCCTGCACAATGATGGTGTTTTAGGATACATGGTAGAATTGCCTTTAGAAACTTTCGATATCCTTGGAATTTTTTATTTTTCTTCTTTTATTCTTATAATGGTATTTAACATTGTCTCATTTTAATTTATTTGACAAAAAATAGTGTCAAAAAAATCCCCCCCTTAGGAATGGATCCAATATAAAGAAGAGGTTTTGATTGTGAGGTAAATGGATGAAAAGGAAGGATGGTTCATGAAGGTGATCCATAAAGGTCTTACACACTGGTAGTCCTCTTAAGTATACAATGTAGGTGGAACATGTAGGAAGGCCATGTAGGGAGGCTTCCTCATTGATAAATTGGGTCATCATTTTGGTGGTCGACTCTCAAGACTATGTACATTCAAGTCCCATCTTGCTAGTCTCACACACAAACCCTCCACTAAAGCTTTTTTCACTAAAGGCCTCATTAACATAGATACATTATGTACCTATATATGTGATGCATACACCTGGGAAAGTGAATTTCAAGGTTATCATGATCTATTTCCCTACGTGAGGAACTTGAGTGAGGCACTTGTGAGAATTCATCCATTTTCCAAATTTTCTCCAATTCTACACCTTTTTTCATGAAATGAGCTTGTTTTTAATGAAAACTTAGTAACTCTTTTAAGGTTCAATGGATGTTAGAAATACTAAAGTTTCTAATGAACAATTGAGAATGTTCCTTGAGGATATGGTTAAAATTGTAGGGCACGGCTACTATGATGCTTGCGATACAACTCTACTTGATTTGGAAAGTCATATAAAGAAATACCAACATGAATTCCCTTAGATTAATTATTTACCACATTATGGACATTTTCATTTGAATTATTTCTTGATACCAACCTAAAAAAAGTATAATCCCCTCTCTTAGTTTCAAGACTACAATAATTTCAAAAATTCCAACGTTTCCAACATGGGTGCATATATTAATGTTTAGACATCATTCAAAGTCTGTTTCAGGTACCATAACCAGTGTTCTTTGGATTTGAAGTTGCATACACTTGAATTGAATTCATATTTCTATTCACCTGTCTTCTATGATTCTCATAACGACCTTATTGGTATTTTCCCTCAGGAGGGGGTGTTAAGCCTACATGGATAAGGGTGTACTAGGTGTACAAAACATGTGAAGAGTTCAAGAAGGAGCTGGAAGATGTCTAAATTTATGAGGTCATGTGGGAAGGTAAGGCTTATGTGTATATGAATACTGAATTCATTCCTAATATGATAATCCGATAGATCCCACAGACAAACTATTTCCACTTTATGCATGGATAAGTTGGTATTAGATTGTTGGAAATCTACAAGAACATCGGGGTTTCAATTCTTGGTGATATTTATGATGAATTCATGCCTCTAAAGGATAAATGGGATGAAACTTAAAGGATTATTCCTCTAGAGTGTGAGAATATAAAGATAGCTTGTTAAAATATGGGGGAAGATCCCTATATGAGGGGGGACATCCACCCAAAAGTGTGAATGGAAACTTTCCTAGAACAGGAGGGGAAATTACCCACTTAAAAACATCCAACTGCATGCCACAAGATGGAAAATTGAATAACTCTTGATATATTCTATCCAAATTTAGATGGGGGGGGTATGGAAAATGGGGTTATAAGACTAGGTCCAACGTTCCAACAAAAACATGTCTGACGATATTTCTATCCATGTGGCTAAAATATTTCCTACTTCTCGTCTATGATTCTAATGGTTTAAAACATCTAGAGACATTTTTCATTATGTAAAAGTTGAGGGAGGATAAATTTATGGGGTTGGAAATCCCCGTCCTAGAAAAAATCAACCAAATACTACTACATATTCATGTAGGGAAGGATCCATTCAAAATTGTAGGAGCATTTTAGGTATTTTGGTGATGGGTATCCAACCACTTTAGAACCTATGTTGTGATGAGTAGAGTCGAGGTCCCTCATATCCCATTTTGATCGTATGTTCAGGCTATTTATGTTATTCTGCCTCTGTCCCTAAAACCCAACGAAACTCTATTGAGGCTGAGACTATTCAAGGAGTTTAATATATTCTCGTATGGGGAAACACCTATTGGGAGATTCACTGATGATGGGAAGGCTAGAGATGTGCTAAGATCATATATCATAACCTTTAGGGATGGTGTTTTTGAAACTTGTATCAATGGTGTTGTTAGATGTGAGGCCTATGCTCTATACAGGTTTTCACATCAATTTAGGTTCTTGAAAGAAATAACCATATCATCTCTAGTGCATGTACAATTGGAAAAGCATCTTATGGTAGCCTGATAGCTATGGATGCTTAAAAACATGGAGTTGACTCAAGAGGTGACCAACATTTCCCCAAAGTGTGTGACCAGTAGATCGGCCTCTTGGTATGCTGAGGCCTAGATTGAAACATACCCCAAAGGGGTGTTAGTGATAGTTGTTCCTCAAGCTAGGTCTGGACCACTAGAAAAGCATATAAAATGAGGGTAAAAGACTTTTTCTCTAACAGACGGTGCTTCTTCTCCCCCGAGGTATGATTCATCCTCTTCGAAGGATGTGGGTGATTATGTTCCAAGTTCATCCAAAGGAACTCATTCATGTTTTAGTCCACTATAGAGTTTAAAATGGGCTACATCAACTTAGAGTTCACCCATGGGGTCTATCTGTCTCCACCAAGAAGAGACTTGGGTTTTTTCTCATCCTTTATCTGTGATGAAGAGGTTCGTTAAACCCATAAAATCCAAGGTCATTGGATCAACTTCACGATAGACTAGGATGTATTTATAATTTGGATGACCAGAGGCAATTCAATTTTTGTAAGACATGATCTCAGATTCTCAAATTATATGGTCACTTCTTCACACTGGACTGCAAATTCCAGGGATATGAGATGCCCGAGCCCCACCCAATCATTGCTTCGAGGACCATCCCACGGAGGTAAGGATTTATATTCTGGAGCTAGAGATTATAATTTACGCAACTGATG
Source organism: Viscum album (assembly GCA_963277665.1). Lineage (NCBI taxonomy): Eukaryota > Viridiplantae > Streptophyta > Magnoliopsida > Santalales > Viscaceae > Viscum > Viscum album. The sequence goes on from OY728125.1 coordinate 152,449,056, forward strand.
ATCAAATTATTTCCATGAGATGGGTGGAGGATATGGAGAAATGAGGTGATGCTGAAGGGGCTGACCACCCATCTTTTAAATAATGGCTTGACGATGTCAATCCTAAAGATGTAAGTTCTCCTTTTCTAATCTTTTTTTTGTTATTATTTTATTTTATCTAGAAAAAATTTTCTATTGAGGGGAAGGTTATTTTTATTTGTATCGGGTCGAGGGGAGATAAACTGAGGATCCCACACCAAAATATGGCCCAACTAGAATCCCTCTTGGGGTTGATGAATCACCCCTTAAATAGGGAGAGTTATCCCTAGGGAAGCAAGAAATGGAGGCTGAAATGGAAGGTTAAAAAATATTTTGTAGAGTCCCGAAGCTTTACATACATGGACATTACATTACTTTTGCAGAATAATTAATACATAACAAAAACAGACACACAAGGACCGTAATAGTTTAGTTTCTTTGGAAACTCGGAATATAATCTTCTAATTGTGGTGAAAGATCTTCAACATCTCCCATAAAGATCATCCCCTTTTTTTCTTACCTAAAAACTTTCTTTATATCCTACGGAAAAGAAAATATAAAAGGGGTGACCTCAAATGCTCAGTAAGGCTAAACATAGAGAACATAAAACAATCCTTAGACATTTGAATGTAAAACAAACATGAGCATAAAATATAAACATCATAATCTTGAGCAATTACATAAAACATGGCAGCATGTAAGGCATAGATCATGAAGAAACATTAAACATGATAAATTAGCATGGGAATAAAACATGTAATTGTGGTAAAGATTAAGAACATGATATGATTTCCACAGTAGCCAAGGCATTGCTGCCAATACCATCTTAGTGGAAAAAGTCCCTTTCTGAATCGAGTTCACTCCTCGTTCTAGTCCTGTATTACTGAACCGGTTTAACTTTCCGTTCCATCCATGTCTATCTTATGAGATATAAATCTTTACCCAATTCATTAGAGGGAGATATAGGTCCCACCCATCTCATATTGAAATCATTCTTTCGTGTTCCACAATATAAACATAAATCATTCATCATAACCCACGAATAAAATGGGTTTCATAAACATCATTTCATCATAACGTAATCCAAAAAAAAAATTAGATATCATTTCATCATTAGAAAAGTGAAACCATGTAAATCATAAAGACATGACACTTGAAACATACACATGTGAAATAATGTCATCTTAGATGAAAATGGTTTTGATAAAACACTTGAAATTAATTCTTGAGGAAAATATCCTTTTTTCTTCAAAATCATTTTCTTTTCACAAAATGTCATGCAATTTTAAAATAAAAGTATTTTTTTGAAAATAGTCATGAAATATTTTGGAGGAAGCTTCATGAAAATAAGGCTTTATAAAACCGTAAAAATCCTTTCATGCCGTATACATTAAAAAAACATTTTTCTCGTACTTTTGTCGGAAAACTAAAAAATTACCTTGTAGGGTAAATAAAAAAAAGATTCCTTTCATACCATGGGGTAAAAGTAAAAATGGGAAAAAAGGACTTTAAACATACATGAATAAACTTTTATAAAACATGGACATGGATGATAGCAATAACCCCAGTAAATACTTACGAATAAGCAATCTCGGATAAAAATGAGATTTGCAAAATTATCCCTTACCTTGGGTCCGATATGCTTTGTATGTATCCGAACCTCTTGAATAATGATTTAAATAATGTCATTGACTTATTACAGAATCATATTCATTGTTATTATATCATATATGTTTCACTTATGACTTTATATTACCCGTTATTTTTTTTAAAGCAACGTTTTGGGTAAAATCATTTCATTTATCATATGTGTTTCGACTTGTCGTTCTTGATATTATTACTTATATCCTGATTTAAATAATTAAAGAATGTAAAACATGATTTATATATAATATATATTCATCATATACATATATATATTATAGATCTATAAAAGGAATGAAATACACCATTCATGGAGACTGTAGGTCGTACGTATGCATGAACGCTGTTTTCGTTTCCTTATTGAATTGAATGAAACTAAATAGATGGAATACATATACATATATATATATATATAAATAAATCCAGTAGAATTATTATTTCATATATTTCATTATTATTCATTATATAAACTTTATGATCATTCATGTATGGTTAACATGGAGAATGAATCTCATCGCGTCGTGGAGACGGTAGTCCGTACGTACGCACGAGCGATGATATCGTTCCCATAAATATTGAATAGAATTGGAGTGGATGGTATAATATATCAGAATCGGTATTATGTTATAATAACCATATATAGTTATTCTTTACACCATTATACCCATCAATTTAAGGTGTTGGTGGAAAAACAAATTTCACCATGGCGTGGAGACGGTATTCCGTACGTACGCACGCGTGGTGATTTCATTTTCTATAGGATGGATAGATGGTGAAATAGGGTTGTTTCATACTTATAATAACATATCGGTATATTAGTTATACTGATTTTATTACTTCATAATGAAACAACTAAAGAAGAAGAAGTGGAAGAAGAAATAGAGTTGAAATAATCAGTAACAGACATTACCTCTTCTTGGAAGCGCCTCTTTGAGACCTCCTCTTAGGGCACTAAAATTGGTCTTTGAAGAATAACAGAACCTATAGGATGTTTCTATGGAAGTGGAGAAGAGAATTTGGTAGGGGTTGTCCGAGCTTGAAGGCTCAAAGTGGTGTGAGGAAGAGAGGGAGGAGGTGCCCTTTTATAAGGGAGGAGAGGGGCACCTTTGGAATAACTAAAAATATTATTTTATTATAAAGTCATATTCGGTTTTTAATAGCTCCAAATTGATTTATTTAGAAGATAAGGTGGGGATGGGTAGAAATCCTCTCATCCAATAGAATTTATACAAGTTTAGGTCATTATATTAACCTTAACGTTTATTTTTAACCCTTAGTTAATTAGATTGACATTTACCATGTCACTTTGTATTTTTATATTATATAGTTAATAAAAATACCATATACATCCAAGAGACCCCCAAGTGGTCCATTAATGATACACCTATCATGATATAAGTATCTTTTCAAAACCTTAGATTCTTAGAAATATAATAACAATTAATAATATAATATTTGTTTTAAAAACTATTTTATGTCAATTTTGACACTATTTGGTAGTTGATTTTTGTGAAAATCATAACAGACTGATTAGTTAGATAAAAGTTAATTAAATCAATACTAACATGTCATATTAACATAGAAAATTATTTTAATTCATAAAAAGCCTCAAATTACATTTATTTGGCTATTTATAACATAACTTATGTCAATATTTCATTAATAAGATAATTACTGCATCATCTTTGTGTCATAAATAAATTAAATTATATAATGTATAAAAATTATAAATAAACTACCATTATGTAGAAATTATTTTTATATTTCTAATGAATATTTATAGTTGAATTTATCTTATTTATAACCCTATATTAAAAATAATCTACTTATTAAACTTTGATTTTAACTATTTTAACCCTTCTTTAAATAAATTAATATTAAATGTCCTAATCTAATCCAAGTGGGCCTAAATGGTCATATTTTATTCCTAAGGTTGTTTTTGGTCGAATTACACTTATCCAATATAATTAAGACATGTGTTATGGTAATAATAATATCATTTTTACCCTTAATTACCGTATTTACTTTTAACCGTGGTAAAAAGAAAGTAAAAAGGTTCTATTCACCAAAAATTATTTTCATCTCATTGAACCACATTTTAGTCCTTGATATTAACCATGTATCTCGTATTTTCAAAATTGAACTCACAGGATCGGTAAAATTAAGTTTTATGAAAAATTCAGTTTTTTAACTACCACATAGTGGTTTCACTATTCTTCAAAAAATGAATGTTTCCAGAAAAATATCAAAAATTAGGCCTAAGATATATTTGATATTATGAATTCAAAAATTATTTCTATTTTACCAAATTCAAAACATATCATTTTCATTAATTAATTTAAAAATTAATTCTTGTCGTCAAAACAAATAGCGTGTTCTTAAGAGATAATAACTATCAAAAGATTGACACTTGTTTATGTCTGGTTTAAATGTGAAATTACATCCAATGAAAAAAATTGTATTAAATTGTAAAAATATATTCTAAATATACTTTAAAACCACTCAAATTAATAATTTATCACCATTAATTATTTCGATTAAAAAATTTGTTTTTAATTAAAATTTTGTAATTTTCACTATTCTTCAGAATATGAAAGTTATCCGAAAAGTACCAAAATTTGACTCTAAGCTAATTTCGATATTCTGAATCCAAAAATGAAGTCCATTTTGAAAGATAAAATTTATAAAATTTCAAAAAGTGGGTATTACTATTCATAACGGCTAGTTCATAATAATATTATAATAATATCTCGTTTAGTGAAACTCGGTATTGTGTACTACACACGCTATCGAGGAAGGTCGCGATTGCGTGTAATGAAAGGCAAGTCAGGGATGCGTGTTGTGCAAGATCCTTTTGGTGTAGTGCACAACACAAGACATTAATGAAATTAAAAATAATATTTTTCATAAAATCACGGGGTGTTACATTCTACCCCCCTTAAAATGAATTTCACCCTCGAAATTCGTCAGGGTTATAAATCATTTACTATTCATAGAAACCCACATTGTAAAAAGGAATACTAAGACTTAATTTTAAAAAATAAAGTATCAAATTTAATTATTACCCAAGAAACTCATCACCGGGTTTCCATATAGGAGAACATAGGTGAAAATATGGATATGGAAGAAAAATCTAACCATCAAGTTCTGATGGAGAGTGGTAGAGAACATGGCTATGAAAAAGCAATAAATCACAAAGCCATAAATTTGTGATGATCTAAGGTACCATCTTATTCATCAGATATAAGGGCACTAGGAAAACATTTTTGGTTTTCAAGATCATTTCCCTAAAGTTGATGAAATTGGAATTAGAAGAAATACTTTCGTGATTTTGGTACAGTCTCACTATTGGTCATTCTTTGGAAAATTTCCACTTCACCTCTTAAAGAAATCAAGTTGAATTTGTCATTTGTGAAGTGTTAGCAGATCATGTGATAGAATGATGGGTCATTCCATCTATCTCAAACAAAAGGTTATAAAAGTTATCAAAAATACATAAGTCCATCTATAGTGGGATTAATCATATATGGTTCCTAAAATGGACTTATACTTCATATATCATACTGCTTAATATAATAAAACTAGTTTCTACTAAACAGGGACTTCATGTAGGCCAGTGGTAGGCGATAAAGGCCAGTCGTACATCGGTTGTGGGTTTGATTCCCACATCTTTGTCCAACGCGATGGGTTGTCGCCCATCCTGCAAGTTGTCCTTTTTCTAAAACTACATTACTATAAAATCCCATCAATAATATCGAAAAAACTTCTATCTTTAAACAATACTAACTTATGTCTAACATAATCCATTCCAATCTTTAGGCTTATCCATAATACTACAGTCCACTCTCATATTATAGTGAAAACGATTACCAGAGATTTCATATAAAAATCATGTTAATACCATCGTTGATCCCCATATATCATAAGATATGTCTTGTTGGTCACATTCCAAACATTCGAAGGCCTTAATCATGTGTTCTCTTGAAAAATGAATACCCATTGAATCTTACTAAAAACATGAGTTTTGTCAAAAGTTAACTCTTTTCACATACCAAAACCTCAAACCATGATATAACTATTTCCTTATATTATTCATGAGCTCATGAATACTGTCAAACATTTCATTTTCTCTTTATCCCTTCATTATGTTCATATCATCTTTTTTCCAAAAATATCTCAATCACTTTCCATGGTTACTAATACCATAAAATTATTGAAAACCACAATAGACCAATACATAAATATTCCAATATTCCATGATACTATATACACCATTATTTTGGAATCCCATTACATAAACACTTAATCATTCCACCACATCATTGTCATATTCAACATTGCCAATAGTGATCACATGTGACTTCCTTTGTCCTTTTCCTTAAGTGGTTTCTCATGTAGATCATCACTAACCCTTGGATTAGGGAATTTATTAGCATAGTGCCCCATTTCCTTGCACTTGAAGCATTGAAGTGTTGGTGGTGTGTTCTCTGCAGTCTTTTCTTTATTCACATCATTAGAAACCCTTTCTCCATTACTTCGACACTCAGCTTCTCGATGACCTTCTTTTCCATACTAAAAACCTTTTCTAGTCCCTTGAAGACAATCTCCACCATACTTATTTCCACACTTTGAGAATAAGGAAACATTCATCTTCTTTTCACAATTATTCTGAGATTTCTCCTTGAACTCCATCTTTCGTTTCTTGTCAAAACCATGATATGGATAAGTAACACCAACTTCCATTTCTACCTTGATAGCACAACACAAAATTTCTTCATAGCTACTGAAGTCTCTTATAGATAATGCCCTTCGAAGATTTGATTTTAAGCCACTGAAGAATCGATCAACTTTAATTTTAGGTTGGATGATAAAGCCAGATGCATACCTTGCATGCCTTGTAAAATTTTCTTCGTATACACCAACAGATTCATCATCATTTTTATTTAGTTCAAGAGACTCCTTCATCTTTGTTCGAAGAATACGAGGGAAGTACTTATTGAAAAACAATTTCTTGAACTCATCCCATTCCAGGGACTCAATTTAATCTCTTGGCCTCATATTCTTGATAAGATTCCACCATTGATTAGTTTCACCTTCCAAACGATATACTGCTAAGATGACTTTATCATGTTCAGAACATTAAAGAACTGAAAATATATTTTCAGTGGTACTGATCCATTGTTCAGCAACAAGTGGATCATAATACCCACTGAAAGAAGGTGGACATTGCCTCATGAAGGAATCAATAGAATATTGTTCCCTTCTCTTCTCATTTGGAAGTCCATAATGATTCATAGCTTGTGTAAGTATAGCAATAAGATTTTTCCCTCCATCTCCCATAACATTGCACTGTCCATTGCATTTATCAACATGGTTCCTTCAGGTTCTATCCATCGTCTAAACCCAAAAAGAATAGTGTGAGAGGAAAAAATCATGCTAGGGAAAACAAAATAATAAAGGGGGAGTACCTTCAATATATAACATCTTAGGTTTAATTCTAAGATCGTTACCTTAATTCTAGGACTATAACCTATACTTATACTTAACCTTAGGGACATCCCTAGACATACCTTAGAAATATCTCTAGGGATCTCACTAAAGTTCTGGCATCCTAGTTTCCAAAGGTTGACTAAACCTTTCCTCTGATACCAACTATAGAGACTCGAAGCTTGACGTACATGGACATTACATTACTTTTGTGGAATAATTAATACATAACAAAAATAGACACACAAGGACCGTAATAGTTTAGTGTCTTTGGAAACTCGGAATATAATCTTCTAATTGTGGTGAAAGATCTTCAACATCTCCCATAAAGATCATCCCCTTTTTTTTCTTACCAAAAACCTTTATTTATATCCTGGGGAAAAGAAAACATAAAAGAGGTGAGCTCAAATACTCAGTAAGGGTAATCAGAGAGAACATAAAACAATCCTTAGACATTTGAATGTAAGAAAACATGAGCATAAAATCTAAACATCAAAATCTTGAGCAATGACATAAAACATGGCAGCATGTAAGGCATAGATCATGAAGAAACATTAATCATGATAAATTAGCATGGGAATAAAACATGTAATTATGGCAACCATTAATCACATGATATGATTTTCATAGTATCCAAGGCATTGCTGCCAAGACCATCTTAGTGGACAAAGTCCCTTTCTGAATCGAGTTCACTCCTCGTTCCAGTCCTGTATTACTAAACCGGTTTAACTTGTCATTCCAGCCATGTATATCTCATGAGATATAAATCTTTACCCAATTCATTTGAGGGATATATAGGTCCCACCCATATCATATTGAAATCATTCTTTTGTGTGCCACAATATAATCATAAATCATTCATCATAACCGAAGAATAAAATGGGTTTCATAAACATCATTTCATCATAACGTAATCCATACAAAAAAAAATTGGATATCATTTCATCATTAGAAAAGTGAAACCATGTAAATCATCGAGACATTATACTTGAAACATACACATGCGAAATAATGTCATCTTAGATGAAAATGGTTTTGATAAAACACTTGAAATTAATTCTTGAGGAAAATATCCTTTTTTCTTCAAAATCATGTTCTTTTCACAAAATGTCATGAAATTTTAAAAGAAAAGGATTTTGTTGAAAATAATCAGGAAATATTTTGGAGGAAACTTCATGAAAATAAGGCTTTATAAAACCGTAAAAATCCTTTCATGCCGTATACGTTAAAAAAACATTCTTCTCGTACTTTTGTTGGAAAAGTAAAAAAATACCTTGTAGGGTAAATAAAAGAAAGATTCCTTTCATACCATGGGGTAAAAGTCAAAATGGGTAAAAAGGACTTTAAACATACATGAATAAACTTTTATAAAACATGGACATGGATGATAGCAATAACACCATTAAATACTTATGAATAAGCATTCTTGGATAAAAATGAGATTTGCAAAATTATCCCTTACCTTAGGTCCGATATTCTTCTTACGCATCCGAACATCCTTTATAATGATTTAAATAATGTCATTGACTTATTACAGAATCATATTCATTGTTATGATATCATATATGTTTCACTTATGCCTTCATATTACTCGTTCTTTTTTCAAAGCAGCGTTTTAGGTAAAATCATGTCATTTATCATATGTGTTTCGACTTGTCTTTCTTGATATTATTACTTATATCTGGATTTACATAATTCCAGAATGTAAAAAATGATTTATATATAATATATATTCATAATATACATATATATATTATAGATCGATAAAAGGAATGAAATACATCGTTCATGGAGACGGTAGGCCGTACGTACGCATGAACGATGTTTTCGTTTCCTTATTGAATTGAATGAAACTAAATAGATGACATACATATATATATACATAAATCCAGTAGAATTATTATTTCATATATTTCATTATTATTCATTATATAAACTTTATGATCATTCATGTATGGTTAACATGGAGAATTAATCTCATCGCGTCGTGGAGACGGTAGTCCGTACGTACGCACGAGCGATGATATCATTCCCATAATTATTGAATAGAATTGGAGTGGATGGTATAATATATCAGAATCAGTATGATGTTATAATAACCATATATATTTATTCTTTACACCATTATATCCATCCATGTAACTTGTTGGTGGAAAAACATATTTCACCACGGCGTGGAGACGGTATTCCGTACGTACACATGCGTGGTGATTTTGTTTTCCGTAGGATGGATAGATGGTGAAATAGGTTTGTTTAATACTTATTAAAACATATCGGTATATGAGTTATACTGATGTTATTACTTCATAATGAAACAACTAAATAAGAAGAAGTGGATGACGAAATAGAGTTGAAAGAATATGTAACGGACATTACCTCTTCTTTGAAGCGCCTCTTTGAAACCTCCTCTTAGGGAACTACAATTGGTCTTTGAAGAATACCAGAACCTCTAAGATGTTTATATGGAAGTGGAGAATTGAATTTGGCAGGGGTTGTCCGAGCTCTAAGGCTCAATGTGGTGTGAGGAAGAGAGGGAGGAGGTGCCCTTTTATAAGGGAGGACAGGGGCACCTTTTGAATAACTAAAAATATTATTTTATTATAAAGTCATATTTGGTTTTTAATAGCTCCAAATTGATTTATTTAGAAGCTAAGGTGGGTATGGGTCTAAATACTATCATAAAATATAATTTAGACAATTTTAAGTCATTATATTAACCTTAACGTTTAGTTTTAACTCTTAGTTAATTAGATTTACATTTACCATGTCACTTTGTATTTTTATATTATATAGTTAATAAAATTACCATATACATCCAAGAGACCCCCAGGTGGTCCATTAATGATACAACTATCATGATATAAGTATCTTGGCAGAACCTTAGATTTTTAGGAATATAATAACAATTAGTAATATAATATTTGTTTTAAAAACTATTTTATGTCAATTTTGACACTATTTGGTAATTGATTTTTGTGAAAATAATAACAGAATTATTAGTTTGAAAAAAGTTGATTAAATCAATACTAACATGTCATATTAACATAGAAAATTATTGGAATTCATAAAAAGTCTCAAAGTACATTTATTTGGGTATTTATAACATCAATTATGTCAATATTTCATTAATAAGATAATTACTGCATCATCTTTGTGTAATAAATAAATTACATTATTTAATTTCTAAAAATTATAAATAAAATACCATTATTTAGAAACTATTTTTATCTTTCTAATGAATATTTATAGTCGATTTTATCTTATGTAAAACCATATATTAAAAATGATTTACTTATTAAATTATGATTTTAACTATTTTAACCCTTCTTTAAATAAATTAATATTAAATGTCCTAATCTAATCCAAGTGGGCCTAAATGGTCATATTTTATTCCTAAGGTTGTTTTAGGTCGAATTCCACTTATCCAATAGAATTAGGACATGTGTTAGGGTAATAATAATATCATTTTTACCCTTAATGACCCTATTTTCTTTTAACCATGGTAAAAAAAGTAAAAAGTTACTATTCACCAAAAATTATTTTCATCTCATTGAACCAAATTTTAGTCTTTGATATTAACCGTGTCTCTCAAATTTTCGAAATTCTACTCACAGAAGCGGTAGAATTAAGTTTTATGAAAAATTCAGTTTTTTAACTACCACTTTGTGGTTTCACTATTCATCAAAAATTAAAAGTTTCGAGAAAAATACCAAAAATTAAGCCTAAGATATATTTGATATTATGAATTCAAAAATGATGTCTATTTTATCAAATTCAAAACATATCATTTGCATTAATTAATTTAAAAATTAATTGTCTTCGTCAAAACAAATAGCGTGTTCTTAAGAGATAATAACTATCAAAAGATTGACACTTGTTTATGTCTGGTTTAAATGTGAAATTACATCCAATTAACAAAATTGTATTAAATTATAAAAATATATTCTAAATATACTTTAAAACCACTCAAATTAATAATTTATCACTATTAATTATTTCGATTTAAAAAGTTGTTTTTAATTAAAATTTAGTAATTTTCACTATTCATTAGAATATGAAAGTTATCTGAAAAGTACCAAAATTTCACCCTAAGCTAATTTCAATTTTCCGAATCCAAAAATGAAGTCCATTTTGAAATATAAAATTTATAAAATTTCAAAAAGTGGGTATTACTATTCATAACGGCTAGTTCATAATAATATTATAATAATATCTCGTTTAGTGAAACTCGGTATTGCGTACTACACACGCTATCGAGGAAGGTTGCGATTGCGTGTAATGCAAGGCAAGTCCGAGATGCATGTTGTGCAAGATCCTTTTGGTGTAGCGTACAACACAAGACATTAATGAAATTAAAAAGAATATTTTTCATAAAATCTCAGGGTGTTACATATTTCCCCCTCCGATACATGTATTTAAAGAATATGATGCTATATCTCTCCCTTTGAAAAGGAAAAGACGAGAAAATTACATAAGGTTAAATATTTGGATAAACACCTAGCTAGTAGCAGTAAGTCATCTTGGTGCCATTAATCTCTGATTTATCCAAAACAAGTGTTTAAACCTCCTTGGATTTTAGGAACTCATTCCATTTTCACTATAAAAGGACTTATAGATGAGCCTACAAGGATTTACAAGGACACTCTGGACCGAGAATAGATCCCTACTGGTGAGTTATCTCCCTCAATAGAAGTGGTGTCGAGGGATGAGGATGCATCATCTTCTCCTGTCACTACACCTGTCACTATTTTTTAAGGGGAGGAGGAATCTTGTAATGTCAAAGATACATCAGCATATTTCATATACTAATGGATTAATTTCATATTTTTAATATTTTAGGTTTATATCATACACTAGAAGACCCTCCGATGATAGATACTGACCCTGTGACTATCATTGAAGAAGTTGTTCAGGGTCTCAAATCATTACAGGTGGGTGATGTGCAGGTCATGAGAAAAATATTTCAAGCGTCTCCCTAGGTGAGATTACCATGAGTCTTGGGACTTCATTTGAATCCATGAGAAATCTTGGAATGGAATTTGATGAAATATTATAACATATTAAACTTACCAAAAATTTCATAGAATTTGAGGTACTTAATAGAGAATTGAATGGACTTGAGTCTTTACATTTGTGTAACCAATCCTTTTATGCCTAATTTTCTAATCATGACTGATTAGAAGATGAAACTCCATCCATGGAGAATGAAATAATGAAAATTAATGAACAATAAATTAAAGTCTATCTCAGTACCATTGTTGAGTGGGGCATCTCAGGAGGACCATGAAATGAGAATTATTTTTGAGCCTCATTTTTAATACCTCAGGCATACCCAAGAGAGTTCCCCTCATCAAGAGGTCTCAGTTCAAATTTATTAAGTTGGGGATGCTAGGGAGAAAACTGCACAAGATACTAACCCATTATTAGTTAAGGGTCATTGGTTTTTAATCCTCTTCTATTTAATTTACCCATTATCATTTTTGAATCTAATAATGATTATTACTTATTTTCTAATACCATTAAATTTTTGGGTTGGGTTTAAGGGAGAGGATTATGTGCCAAGGCAATCGGGACCCAAACAAGAAGCCATTATTAATCAAGAAAAAATAAGGTAGGATGATTAAATAAGTGAATTGATCTCGAGACATGTCTCTCCCACTGACAATAGATTTGATTTGGATTTGGAGCTACCAAAATCTCTTCACATCACACATCATAAGGCTTGGAGGGATTTATGGTGGATAATCTTTGAGATGCATCTTGAAGACCTGTATTATCAAGTCCATCAACTTTCATCCCTGTTTGGTATGTTTTGATATAATGGATTTGACTACCATTTGATTCATATTTGTGTGAATGAGATCATTCAAAAATGATAGAAAAACATGAGCTTCAAAATAACCTTAAAAGGATAAGATAATCATAAATCCAGATGGTCTCGAGGCTGCATTGTTATAGGAATAGTCTAACCATACCAAGAATTTTTTGGACTGTAGAAAATAGATTAATGAGAAAACCATTCATGTAAAATGTCTTCATGAGGAATTAGATTCCACTCAGGGGGGATCATACAACTCCACCAATCATTAAAAGAATCCAAAAATAAAGGTTTGACTATCATTGCGAATGTAGAAGAAGTGCTTCACCAAGATGAGGAGACTGCAGTAGTTTAGTTGAAAAGGATACAATAGGAAGCTAATGGTTCTTGGGAGGACATTAAATAGATGAAGAGTTATGTTCATTGTCTCGGGTAAATTGTGATGGAGAGACTCCATCTTGTAGATGATCATCTGATTTTTCATCCCATAAATGAAACGTATTTTATTTCTTATTATCTATGCCTTCATTCCTGTCTCTTTTTTTATTATTATTATGTAACCTTGAAAATAAATTTCATAGTAAAAGTATATTCATTAGCTAGTTTCAACAACAGTGATGGGAAGGGGAAAAATTCTCTCTTTTTTCCCTAATCGATGAGACCTAGAGAGCTTAGTTAGATTGTTTATAGGGTCATCTAAATAACCCTAAAAGCTTTCTATATTTTGTATCATCAACCTAATTTTTTCCTAATCTTAATATGAAAGGCAATTAGTAGGTGAGACTTGGATTTTTTTTAGGCCACCTTTTTTGGGGGTTTCAACCTAACAATTTTTGTGCCTTTTACCTTTTTATCACTAGATCATTTTCTTAAACCATATAGATAATAGTTCTAGTGAGATGAGACTCGACTTTTTTCTAGAGTTCCCTTTATGGGTTTTCAATCTGGTGAGTACGCCATCACTTTTCACGGGAAGTTTAAATTCATGAAAGTTGCACTAATAAGGCTAGAGTTTAAGTTCAAACAATTTTGACCATATATTTTGAAATAATGTCCCAAATATGTCTTTTGGGTTGGGAATGTTCCAAAATTCTTTAAATATCCAATGGGGAATCTTAAACCATGTTTTTTTGGTCCCTGTATCTAAAACACGACATTATGGAATATAGGTTGTATCTTCTGAGGATGAAGTTACCACCAATTAACAAACCCATTTTGTGGATTGTTTTATGAAAGGATAACTAGAGAATGTAATTCACAGTCAAAAATGGCATACTTTATTTGATAGGCTTGGAAATTTGGGAGTAAATTATTGAAAATACAACTATGGTGTATTATATCATAGTTAGGAGAAAAAGTTATCAAGAATTTTGACATTCTATTACTGATGGTTGAGTTTTAAGATTTGGATTTATCAAGACCATGATAGGTTTTTTTACAAATGGAGGTGTATTTTAATGTTGGGAATATATGTATTGGTATTGGAAATGAATGGTAAACTTCTCCTACATGATTTTGGATCAATTGTAGTAGGGTATATTTTGGTACATGGTCGATGTTAGGAGGGAAATTCCCTTTGGGAAAAGGATGAAGGTGTCGCGTAGTATAATGTCATAAAATCAAGACATTAACTTTGTAGTATAAAGACTTACAGTGAAGAAATTATTCTATCTAGTTTATATTATTTCTTCAAGGACATTATGCTATATTGTTTAAAGTCGTACCGAAAAGAAATTAGGGGGATATAATTTAATGTCTTTAGGTTTTGACTTAAAGGTTGATGATTTTATCATCCATAGACATCAATATACAAATGAAATTCTATATTCAGGTGTGAGAGGAGACGTTTTCAGTTGTGATTTGTGGATTCCCATACATGAAGAGTGGTATGTGGAAAATGGATTATGATGTTAAAGGAGGTCTCTACCGAGGATGAATTTACCAATAATTGAAAAACCCATTTTGTGGGATGACTTCTTCAAGAAAAACTAGGGAATGTACTATATAGTCTATAGTGGAATCCTTTGGATGAAAGGCTCTGAAATATGTGAGAAACTTATGAAAAAACAACTAGGGTGTATTTTAGCATAGTCAAGAAAATAAGATATCATGAATTCCGACATTCTATTTCTAAAATCCAATGAAATTTTATAGAGATTCAAATTTCCCCAAGACTATAGTTTGGCTTGTGGGAGGAAAGTAATTAAATATGGAAATGGAATTTCAATTCAAAATTACCCAAAGAGTTTGGGTAATAGGTTCTCTATGCAGTTCTAACCCAATCATAGGAAGTATGGTGTCTATATTTTTAGGTCATATAACTTGGACCATGATATCATGGAAATGAAATATGATATGTGACCCACTAAACCAAGATTATTCCTAAATACTTTGTACATGAGGGGAAAAATTATAAACCATGATCTTGGAGGCTTTCAGATTGGGAGAGATGATGCAGGAAAAATATGCAATGGATGACCACTGACTTTGAATCATAGGTTCCAAAATTTTGTTTCCAAGGCTTATAGGGATAGAAGAGGCTTCCCCCAAGGGTGAAGTTACCACTATTTGAAACACCTGTTTTGTGGATTGTTTTATTCAAGTACAACTGGGACTCATACTACATATTCAAACAATAAAATACTTTTAATAACTAACATGTTTTTTAGGATGTTTTATAAAAATACAACTAGGGTGTATTAGAACATAGTTAGGAAAAAGAGCTTCCAAGTATCAGACATTTTTCCACCAGAAGTTGTGAAAATATTATGAAGATCTGAAATTGTTCAATATTAGGAGTAATATGTGTGGAAAGGATATTTCTGAGTAAAAATGAATTTCTTTGATCGATATTGGCCATGATTTGGAAGTCCCTTGTATATATCTTACTCATATATAGAAGGGGGTATCTCTGTTTCTTTGGTGATCCCCCTATTATAAGGGGACTTGAATTAAAATCTCATGAATAGATATTTGTTTATATTCATAATAAGGGGTATTTATTCTTTTCCTTATAGTTGGGACTATGAAATGGAGCCTAGTCATCACTATGGATCTCATTAGAATGTGAATCAATACAAACATAGTTCATGAAGAATCGTGCAATTTATCATCATGCATCGATGATGTGGGTGATTCCGACATAAAAAAGAAATATTGTGGCTGGGAAAGGGTAGAATACATGACTGTCACTATGTGTCTTTATAGGGAAAGGGTCAAGCTACATGTAGTTATTTAATGGATCATGTAGTTTATTTTCATGTGATGAGGACATTTGGTGTGCCTTTTTGGGTCTTGTATCCAGGACCATGATAGCCCCAATGTGAATTGATATACCTTACTCATGCAGGGAAATCATTTACCAAACTCTTAATCCCATGTGAGCTATGCTCAGTGTGATAATCAAGGAATGATAAAGGTTTCTTTTCCAGCATAATGACAACACAAGTGGAGGATATGATCATTTTTATTTTATAGTGGTTGGGCCTGGAGATATGCTTCAGGAATCACTATGTATCTCATTAATATTATAATCCATCCATACATAATTCTTGATGTCCCATGTAGTTTAATGTCATGTATAAAGTATGAAGATGAATCAACGTGAAAAGGGGGAAATGTTGTGGCTGAGCTATGGTATATGACCTGGGTGTCAATACATATCTTGTTGGGGAATTATTCAAGCCCTATATAGTTCTAAAAAAGGATTCCCTATGCATGTTTGAATTAATACACAAGGGAGTAAAGGTATTTTTTAAGTTTGATTATGCATGGATCTAGGATTGGAGATCTAGGCATCACTATGTATGTTGATAAAGCTGGAATCAAGCCACACATAGTTCTTAAAAGGATCCCTATGCATGTTAAATATATACACAAGGAGTGGATGATTTTTTTGATTATGGATGGACCCGAGAATGGATATCTAGGCATTTACTACATATCTCATAAAGGTGAGAATAAAGACACACATATTTCTTGAAAAGCTTCCCTAAACTAATAAGACTGTTATGAAGGGAAAGGGGATTTAATATTTTCCATACTAATGGTTGGGCCTAAAACATAATGTCTAGGTGTCACCATACGTCTCCTTGTAAGGAGAATCGAGATCTACGTTTTGGAAAATTTCCCTATAAATATATGGTTCATACATATGGAGTGGAGAGCTATAAATACTTTCATCGCATCTAGTCCCAAGGATGAAAATTCGGGTGTCACTATGTACCTTATTAAAAAAGGATAATCAATTCACACATAGTTCTTGAACATATTGTACAGTTTACCATCTTACATTGAGGATGTTGTCCATGAAATTTATTGTCTTGTGGTAATGACATGAAAATGGTGGGTCTTATACCTGTAAAGGGGGGACAAATGCCATTATGTAGTGGAAATGATGTATGTGGAGCTTATGCATGGGAGTTGTCTAGTTTTTGTTTTTCTTATTCATGTCTGGAAAAGAGGGAATATCGACCCATTGAGGGGTTAAAGGGATGTGATTGGGACCTACACATGGGAAGGAGGTCCATTTTTAAGTGTCCATGGCGAATATCTCAACTCATGGTTCTTTTTTGGGTTTATTAATTTCGAATGAAAGGGATATTAATTATTTAGTTTAATGTCATGTGGTGAGGGAAATGGGTGTCTCGTAGTTTTAAGTCATATGACTGTGACCTTATGTTGTGCATTTTATTATCATGTGACAAGGATTATTATTCCATTAAGTTTAATTTCATGCAATATAGACATTATTTCATTCCTTTTAAGGTCATGCAACAAGGACCCACTATGAAGTTTAATGTATTGCATCCTAGATTCAAATAGTGCTTATGCAATTTAACATCCTACAACTATAATGATTGTTGTGTAATCACATGAAATATTTCTTTAGGAAACTAGCATTAGTTGGGGTCATATTGAGTTCTACATCCATTGAGATTAAAGGATAAGCTCTATTTGAGTGGACCTTGTGTATGGAGTAAGGCCCCTCCCACTTTGGATCATGCTTTGGAGGATTCATTCCTAGTGTATTTGGAGTCCTAAAGAACAATACCAATTCTCCTTGGAGGAATGAATGGAGGTGGACCTTATTGTTAAAGGCTTGTGCAATCTGATTTTGATAGAATTCCAAGTGATGCAAGGTGTGTAGTCTCTTTTCATCCAGTCACTCCAATTCATCCAATCATTTCTGGGATTGTTCATGCATAGATAGCTTTTCAAAAATGGAAACACGGAGAAATAGAAACTGAACCTCAATGGGAAAGACTGCTTATGTCCCGTATATCAGTGAATACAAGGTTTCTTGTGTGTAAGTATGGGTTATAGTCTAATAATTCCATAAGGAATTCAAGAGCTTTTTAGGCCAGTAATTCTTATCTTTATCCACCATCTTATGTAGTATGTTCAATAGGGTCTTGTTGAAAGACTCTATCTATCCATTAGCCACTGCATAATAGTGGTATGAATGGTTGGATTTGATTTTGTACAACTTATAAAGCTTATCTGCCTCAGAAGAACAGAAATTAGTGCCATTGTCTGTTAGTATAGTATGAGGGACACCAAATTTGGTATTGATGTTGGATTTTACGAAGCTGAAAATGATTTTGGCCCCAAATTCTTTGAGGGGTAATGACTCAACCTATCTAGAGATGAAATCAATAGAATTAAATATTTATTTGAATATATTGTCAATAGAACGAGGGTATAGACCTACTATATCCATTCTCCATGTGGAATATGGACAGGAGTATTTGTATGTACGTAGAAACTCTGCGGGTTGATGGATGAAGTTGGAATGAACTTGAAAAGACTAAAATTTCTTGGTGAATTCATTAAAATTATATTTTATCTAAGGCCAAAAGTATTCAAGGATTCTGATTTGATTGGAAATAATTTACCATGACATGGTGGGCACCACAGGCTCTTGAATGTACTTATTCTATGATAGCCATGATCCCTTCTCCATTGATACATCTGAGAAGGACTCCATCAAACCCTCATTTATAGAGGACTTTATGGTGATTTGGGCTATTATAAAGAGTGAAATTGACCATTCACCACTAGATTTTATCCTTCCCAATTCTCTTTAGTGGAAGTAATCCATTTTGGATGTATTATATGATGGGATTAATCCATACCGTGGTAGGACTATATGGCTCGAGGATGGGGCTAACATCGCTAATCTCTTCTGTTCTGACTTGAACAAAAGGTGATACCATTAAGAGATGTGCAATAATGATGATTATTTTATACTAGTTTGGATCTTCTAGATATTTAGATACATTTTACAATGAATCATCCTGGGCATTCTGTGATCACATAGCATGAGTCAATGTTAGTTCTAAGGGGTATTATCCCATTAACCCCCATACATAGTCAAATAGTGGAATTATAACCTCTTTTATGATGGAATAATCCTCATTGATCTATTGGATTACCAACTACGAGTCACCTTTCACCTCTAGGTGATTCACTGGTATTTTAATTTCCAATTCTAGTCTTACAATGTGATCCTGATATTTTTCCACATTATTAGTACAACCTTCTGATAATAGGAAGAAGTAAAGCAACACTACCTTCTCTGGGGAGATAATTACAATACATAACCCTATTTTATTAAGTGTATATTCTTCCATTCTCTTTCCTATTTCACTCTTAGATACACCATCAAAATACATTTCCCATATTTGGGGGTCAACTTGAATGGAGAATATTTATTCATCGGGCAGTTCAGTATTTAGTGGAATCTCTTCTACATATGGTTGATTGGAAAGGAAATCTAATAAGGCCAAACCTTTCACTGCTTTCAGAAGCACAAACTATATTTTGAACTGTTTCAGAATAACTTCCCACTATTCTAGATGTCTTGTTATCATAGGACGACTAATGATATATTTGATAGGGTTATTGTGAGAAACCAAATGGATCTCATGGTGTTGCAAGTATTGCATCAATTTATGAACTAAAAATATTAACACTCGACATATCTTCTCAATATCTGAATGATGCATCTCAGCATTGACCATGGTTCAGCTAAGATAATAAAGGCTGGTTTCATTTCCATCATCATTATTTTGTGCATGAAAATAACCTAGTGATCACTCCAAGTCTATCACATAATGGATGACTGGATTTCCCTTTATAGGTGTCATTATAACCAGTGGAATCAAGAGTTATTTATTGAGGTTATCAAATTCCTCCTAAAATTCATCGGTCCAATGATATGTTACACCCTTCTTAATTATTCTTCTGAATGGAAAAAACTTCCCCTATAAGGTTGGGTATAAATAACTGGATGTAGGAAAAGTGTCCTTGAAGTCTTGTTGACTATTTTAGGTTTGTACAAGGTGACATTCCAAGGGTTGATTTAGTTTTATTAGGACAAACTTTTATTTCATGATGGCATACAACAAAGCTAATAAATTTTCCTGAGGATACCCTGAAATAACATTTCAAGGGGTTTATCTTTAAGTTATGTTGTTGAATCTTGTTGAAAATGGTTTCTAGGTCAACCAAGTGGTTATAATTTTTTTGGTACTTGAACACTAGATCTTCAACGTAGCATTCAACGAACTTCCCCAAGAAGGGTTTGAAGATGTGATGCATGGAACATTGATATGTGTAACTGACAATATTTAATCCAAAGGACATTACCTAATAGTAGAATACTCCATGGGGTGATCTTAAATCTATGGATTATTTATTTTATAGGGCCATCTAAATTTATTTGTTCCCTGAGTAGCCATCCATAAAGGAGAGGGCTTGATAATAAGTTATTG
Organism: Viscum album; assembly: GCA_963277665.1. Classification (NCBI taxonomy): domain Eukaryota; kingdom Viridiplantae; phylum Streptophyta; class Magnoliopsida; order Santalales; family Viscaceae; genus Viscum; species Viscum album. The sequence goes on from OY728125.1 coordinate 152,469,801, forward strand.
CATCAATTAGGAGTTCTGTAATTGGAACCAAGAAGTCATATTTGTTAAAATTCCTGTCGAGATCTCTAGAATCGATGAAAATTATGATTTTACCATTCTTCTTCTTGACTGGGTTTATATTATCAAGACATTTTGGATATTTCACCTCTTGGATAAATTTGGCCTTGATGAGATTGTCCACTTCAGCCTCAATTTTGGAGGTGTGAGTCAGGAGTTTCCTTATGGATTCTTACTTGTAACCTTGGTGATCTTCTGTAAAACCCAAGTGATGGGTGGCTACCTCAGGGTCAAGGCCTGGAATATCTATGTAATTATAGGTGAACAAATCCAGATTCCACTTCATGAAGGATTTATATTCCTCCGATTCTTCGGGATTCATGTCCTCACTAATAATATTAGTTCATGGATCTTCTTATATACCTAGATTTATCTCTCTAAGTTCATCCATAGTGGTGTAGAAACCTTCCTCAAATGTTGTAGGGGTGTCCTTGAGGTCTTCCTCTTCTTCCTCTTCCTCATGCTTTACATATTTAGCCTCTACCTGGGGAGTAGTTGATGCAGAAAGTTCTTAGAAGGGATGTGGGGAGTCTCTGTTTAGGCATCCAGAAGATGAAGAAATTGTTTTTGGATCAATAAATGGTGATAGGAATTTTTGGATCTTCGAAGAGGAAAAAAGGGATTGAGAATAATCATCTTCACGTTATCTTATTTTCATGAAAAATTATTCCATCCCAATTGATGGAAATGGGATTTATTGGAGGTTAGGGGATGGAATAAATTTCATTCAAGATTTCATTATCACTCAAAGAGTTAATAACTTCTTCTGTGCCATTGGGTTCAGCTGTCACGACTGACATTACAAAAGTTTCTGAATGAGTGATTGAATTTGGGTCCACCCTTTCAATTTGATTAATATAATGCATGAAGTCTATGCAGATCTTCTTTAAAGGGTTGGATAGAATCATCTCCAGACCATTTTGGGAATTAATCTGGGAAACATTATCAGCTATAGATTGTTTTCCTCACTTGTGTTATAATCATGAATTAATGTATTGTGTCTCACATGATTTGAATGGGTCTTGTAAATATATAATGTCCCAATTTAATCATATACGTAGTATTTTAGGAATTGGTGGTATGATGAGGTAATAGCCACATGCTGATGTAGCCAAGGACATTGAAATTTGTATCCTTCCAAATAATCATGAATTCAGAGTCGAACACAAGATCCCTAAACTATGTTCTGAGTGTGATTTCTCCAAGTGGATCCTAATCATTCTAGTCATAACCCTGTAACATCATAGTGGCAGAAAGTTTTTTTCTTTTATTTCATAATCACTTTTAAGGAAAAATTGAAAAACCTATAATAAAACATTCAAAAAGAAACTTAGATCAAGACTTACAAGGAACTGCCCCCCCCCCCAAAAAAACTACATCATTATGTCAAGACTCCACTATACATGACTTCTCAACAAGTTGTCCTGCATAGAATTGTGTGGGTGTGGTACCGATGGAAAATCCATACCCTCTCATAAATTCAAATATGAATGGTCATACACAGATGAATCATATTTGCTTTGTATCCTCATCTCAAGCTGATCCTTATAGTGCTAGTTTTTTTCACCATCAAAATTCATAATAAATACCAAAATGTGCCTCAAAATCCCCCCATTTTAGATAAACCGTCACTGAGAAAAAACCAAAATTCAAATAATAAAGAACACCTAAAAGCCATCAAACCAATAATCTCCATCGATCAGCCCTGAACTAGCTGCTCAAGCCGATGTCCCAACGGACCATGAAGACCACCGCACTACTCTGCCTCAAAGATAATGGAGGAATTCCTAAACCATAACAGAGAACCATGAAACTAGAGGTCAGAAAACATGAGTGATGAGATGGACTGAATTCCAATAAACTGCAGTAACAACCTCAAATTCCACATCCAAGAAACCAATAGGAGAAAAAATGGAACCCGTGAACCAAATGAATGTAGCCCAATATTCATAAACAAAATAGAAAAACATTTACAAAGAAAAATGCCTCAAGATTATCATTAAAACAAAAACCCATGACCATATCCACAGAATCGCGACCATAGACTGAAGTTGAGGTTGGCCATCCAATCCTCTTCCCACACCAAAGAATATCGCTGTATCTAAGGAGGAACATGAAGTCGCTGCCTATTTCATCACAGAACCATAACCCTCATAGTAGAACAAAAACCCATGAACAAATCTATAGATATTTCAAACCAGTTCCAGAGTAAAGTTCACCAAATTAGCACTGAATGCAGGGAAGAAGAAAATTTGTTCGGATAGAGAATAAACTCTTGGACCAGATGAAATCTGAAAGCCATACTGAGAAGAAACACACCGAGCTGCTGAAATCCAATTGCCACACTGAAGACCATCGCTAGATCTTAGAGATGAATCTCTTGGACCAAATAAATTCCAGAATCCATGATGAGAAGAAACATGCTAAGACGCTGAAAGATGAAAGATGAAATGAGAAGAAACACTCCTCCGTCGCCCGAATCCCTGATCCAAGCTGAGAAACATGATGCCGCTTCACAGAAAATAGATCTACTGATGAAGATCAAAGCCACCAAAGCCGAATCCTGGAAATTCCTACCGCCTTGGACCCACTTCCTTCACCGCCAAAGCCCTATTCTCAACTAACATGTACCGTCCCCATCGTCTCATGCCACTGGAGATCCTTCAGTTTTTCCCTAACCAACCAACAAAACCCTAGGGTTCCCCTGAGATTACAGCTCCTGAGAGAACTACTGCCTTGAATCTTTTGTAACATCATAGTGGAGGGGGACAAGTGAAATTCATTGAGACCGAGTTGGAAAAGTTTATGGACTGGAATAAGGATGACTTTTGATCCATTGTTAATGAAGGCTCAACAAATATCAATGTGATTTATACATTTGGATATATATATAGGGGCTTGACAAGTCCCTTTATGGAAGCCTCTTTATCTTGGTCAGTCAAGGATTTGACCACATGGAATTCCATAGGATCATTATCTATATGATATACTTCACTAGAATCAACCCCAAATTCAAACTCCCGAGAGCTTGGTGATGCCTCAATAAGTGCTTCCTAGAGGTCCTTTTCCTGGATCAAAGCATCCAGGATTGATAAATTATCCCGAAATTGGGCTAATTGCTTCAGGAAATTATATTTCCAGTCAAAAGTTATGTGATTCTCAGCATGGGGATGCACTTTTTCAGGAATTTTAGGATTTTATGTTCTTGATGTGGATGGACCATCCCTTGGGGTAGGAGTTAGAAGTGCCTCTACTCTTAGTGGATTAGCTCATCTAGGTCTTCATATCCATGGAAGATGCAGTGATGTATCCTCTATTGTATCTTATAGGATCCTCATGTCAAGGAAAACTCTATCATGTGTGGAATAATCCCCTTGTTCCTATTGATCTTCCTAGAGAACTTTACCATTAGTTTCAGCCACATAGACGGTTCGAGTTGGGGTGTGGTTGAAGTAGTGACTTTTGGAACGACCATGTCATCCCCTATATCCTTGACTCTGATGGTCTCTTCCCCCAGTTCCCCAATCAAGTGTATGGAAATTAGGTTTTTAACCATGCTCATCATTTCATAATGGATCTATTAAGTGAATAACATTAATGGAACTTAAGATCAACTCCTCATCTAATGAAGATTCCATCTGACAGGTCTACTCATGTTTTGTCATTTGGAGAGGCAGTGCCCATGATTTTGATACTGTAGGCATGAAGTATGCGAAATTTAAAGACTACTTCAGGTTTATCATAGGCTCATCTTCTGGTTCTTGCTGCTTAATCTTCCAAATATATAACTTTTTGGAGGACTGGATTTCAGAGGATTGAGTTACCGATGGAATTGGATGTGTTGTAGTTGAAGGGTTTTAAAGAATGACTGGATTTTTCAAATATATTTTAAAGATAAAATGAGGTAATTTTATCATCTTTATTATCATCCAGTTATTGAAATTCTATGTACCACCTCTATTGAATGCATTCAATTCATTTTCCTCCTTTGGATTAGTGGTAGAAACATACGCAACCTAAGCATGGAAAATTTTCAGTTTCAATTTCCCGAATTCCACCATATTTTACAGGAGGTTTTTGAAAACAAAACAATTCTTGATGTGGTGCTCCATAATTTTATTTAAGGGACAATAGTTTAGAAAAGTTTTGTCACCTTCTTCACTAGGATTCCTATGATTTTTTAACTTGACTATGTTATTTTTCAATGTCGAGATGAATTATTTGGGGACTTGGTCAGCTTGAAAAGAATAGACCTTATTATTAATATCCTCAAATTGTTCCCACCTCCAACATATTTGATCATATTGGAGAGGTGGGTGTTTTTGATAACGCTCGAGAGGTTTATCCATATGATATGGTGCAATCTATGAAGTAGGATCAAGTATAGGGTTCTGCGTAAGCATAACTGTAGCAACCTATTCTTTTCTTTTTCTTCTTCCCTGAGTTGATGAAATTACTCGGGACATTGGTTTGGTGTCTACGATGGAGTTTGAAACCTTTTGAGAAAATAAGGTATGTTCTTGAAACCCTCATGTGTATTTTGCAGGGATCAATGGTTTGTGAAATTCATCATAAATATTCTATACACAAATAGGAAAAAACTATTCTTGAGAGAGTGGTAGGTTTAATGAGTAAATCAATATTTTTCACCAATAAATGAAATATGTGACTCTTTCATTCTCCCATTGTTTTCATTTTGTAAGATCATAGGTTGTTGTCTTCTATAGTGTTGAGATTAACTGGAAGAGAAACACCTAATGGAGGTATTCCCACCCTGAAATTGACTGAGACTGCAAACTTTTGTACCACATAAAGGCCGATCCTTGTAGTGATTTCACAAAGCACTGGAGTTTCACCACCTTCTTCTATTCACGAGTACCCATCATGGGATCACATCGAGGGATGAAATGCATCAAATTCTTCTTTGAATTTCTTGAGACATTGAATATTGGAAATGTAGGGTTACAAAAGTTTGGTTGGGGAATAGGTGAATCTACCCATTCAGTATAAGGAATATTTTTTAGTTGTATTGGCATACATCGTTCCTCCATGGCTTCCAATTGAGTCTTTAGTGACTCAATGGTGTTCATCAACATTAAAGGAATGTATGGATGAGCTGGATCCTGGATAAGTATGGTAGCTAGTAAGGCAATTGGTGGCAGAACTACTAGTACCTACTATGGGTAACTAAGATGGGTAGTCCTATAAGGACGTGCCTAACCCTACTTTGGTTGCACACACAATAGAGGGAATTCATGATCTACTACTACAGGATCCAAATATATTGGTGGATGGTATCCTTAATTGAGAATATGTTTTTGGTATTCTCCAGTTGTTGAAAAAAACTCTATTAATTAGTGTGCACTAATTGGGAGTGTTGTTTTAGGATATTCTTACAGAACATACCTAACAGGAAGGCTGCCTCAAATTAATTTTTAATTGACTCTCCTCAACTCATTTATCTATTACTCTTGTTTTGAAAATCATTCCTCTAGTGAAAGGGTATTAGCCTCTTCAAGAGGGAGGTGAGATATGATTTGACCCTTACCTTTTTCCTGGTTGGGTTCCTTTCTAGGAGGTAATAATGGATTATTAGAGGGAGTTCCCAAATTCAGGGCAAGCCTCTTATTTTAGGTACACACACCTCTTTTATTTGTTTCAGTGTGGACCCCATTATGAACTAAAATTTCTTCTTCTTATGATTCATTTGAATTGGTATCATGTTTTGAATGATCCATGAGGGTAGTATTGATGAAGTTAACTGATTTGAAACAGATTTTTGGCATTCCATAAATGTATTTGAGAGACAACCTTCTTCTGCACCCTCCATGAGGCCTTGTATCCTCCTATTATGATTCTCTTGGAACTGTTTGGTGGACAGTAACCCAAATGGAATCTCAAGATAGTTCAATCATGCATGTTACAAGTAAAATTATAGGATCATAGGATTGTATGAACTGGGAGGATTCATTCTTCGGTATCTTCCCTAATTGGGATAAAACTAACTCCCACAAAGGAAGTCATTGTTGAGGTGAAAAATCCCCCATCCCTTGGGGATGAGGATGTTTCTATTCTTCTTTCACAACCCCTCGATCCTAGTTGGAAGACCTTAAGGGTTGGGATAAAAAAACACCATCTCTATGGGCTAGGGTTTCTCTTGAACTACTGTGGTTGATAATACCATAACTACTCTTCTGATTCTATGGAGTTTTTCTCGAATTTGGGTTGGGTACATCATTCTTCACTCACTTGAATAACCCATTTCAAAAGAACATTATGTTATCTCAGAAATTGTCTTTATCTGATGTGGAGTTTCTCCCAAATGGGAGGTTTTCTCAATATTTTTATATTCATGATGATTTTTTTTTTAAATAGACTTATCTCTTATGGACGGACATCAATTATATTCATTTGGGGCCTATTTTTACTGAGCATCTCATTGGTTATGAATATATTATATTTTTTGGATCTATGCTAGGGCTATGAAATTACTTGATACCACATTTTTAGGATTTAATAGTTAGAGAGAATGGTGAAATGTAACACCCCATGTGCACCCCATCCTCTGATATGAACACATGATGGGGTATCTTCGACCATCTATCGTAACCTCATTAATGCGCCAAGGCTTGCTCATTGAAGGGATCCTTGATATTTCATGATGTTTGTATTTCATGAATCCGGGAGAGATGCCAAGTCAATTTAGTGTTTAAACCCATATCTTACCTTGATGTGATGTTGATACTCATCATAATTTAATACCATTTATTTTAAGAAACGAAGATTTTTCTATATATTGAAGTGAATTTCATGCATATAATCTTCTAAAAACACTTCTATAATGTTGTATTGAGGGGTTTCCAAAGGCCATAACATGACTGTTATGTCACCTTTATTGAGTTGTTTCTTCATGTTTTTCTAAAGGTTCCTCTACCTGGTCTGACCAGAGAGGACGCTACCCAGCTATTTTATCATAAATGGTAATATTAGTAGGGAATTATGCCATTCTAATAGAAGGTAAGTAAACCAAGTGTGATTCATAGAATGACCATCACCTTAGGATGTATTCCGATTGAGAATGGATTTCACCTACCATTGATAAGGCATCAAACCTGACTGGTCTTGTTGTCATGATTTCCTCACCATAGGAGGGATTTATCATCACTGCACTTACAATTGGATAATTCTCTTGAAAATGTCAAACACTACTATGGAGATAACTTTCACAGTTAACTCCATCATGGGGAGGAGAACCATAGTGGATTAAAGCAAGGGGAATACCCTTTTTCTCCTTGATCTTCTGGCTTGTATAGGGCTATCATGATTCTCATCAAGATATGGGATCTCAAGATCAATCATATTATAGGCATGTAGCAAGACTTCATGGTGATGTATTTGAAGAGGACCTTCAAAATTACTTTTTCTACTCCCATAATTTGGTAATGGGAGGGTAGGATCTTGATCTTCCATAGATAATTATCTAAGGACTTCAATAACTATAGATTTAAGTAAATTTGGATCGTAGATTGGCTCTTTATTTTCCAATAATTTTTATGAGGATTATTCTTGGATGCCTTTTTACAATCGATTGGAGACACTTTCTATCAGAAGTGGTTGTCATGGTCAGGTTTTTGTGTGTTCCTTAGAGTGTTCATTGGGATAGTCTGATTACCTTTTATTGGAGTAGGTGTTTGTTCCTGATCTGGTTGTCCATATAATATGGGTAATTTTTCCCCATGACCCTCGTGGAAAGAAGAAGAGGAGTTTATCTGCTCCAAGGTGACATATTGATGAGCCACCCCACTTGCGGGGATAGAGTTATTTTTCTGTCTCTTTGGCACTACTATCATCACCGTTATGATTTCCAAGATATTTTTTAGGATGTGGGAAAAGGATTTTCGTCTTCCCTTTCACCATTTCTAGTATATGCTTGGTGACTTCAATGAATATAATGGGGATATATGAACATTATGTATCTGTAGTAGGTGTTTTTTCTCATTTACTCTCTTTCATTCTAATGGATACTAACAGTACTCATGTGGGGGGGGGGGCAAAGAGTTGGTTCTATCCCCTACTCATTGTCGAGACTTTCTAACTGACATGCTTGGTGGGTGAAGGTAGGTGTATGTTAATACTCATGGAATTACAATAGATATGATTAGAGGGCTTATTTAAATGTTTCTAGGCGATTCTACTGGCTGGCTGAATGAACATGAATTGGTGTATATGCCTGCTCACAATTTTCCTCCAAATTGGGTTAGTGGGCTTCTCCGAAGGGGGAATAGGTGTGACCCTACTCCCTGTTGGAAAATTTTCATCCTCAAATGTCCTTCTTGTGTGCTTGGGTTTGAATTACCTAGGCTAGAAACTTGAGGAAAACACCCTCATCATGTTGAGGGTGCACTACCACACGACGTTGGCGGTGGTGATTGCTGGTATGAACCTTTAAGAACTACCCCTATGTCTTTGGATTGAGGATGTATGTGGCCTCTTGATCCACCTCCCTGAAATATGGGAGGGACTGGTTATATTTTTTTAGGGATAGGATTCCTAAATTGTTGAATATGGCATTCAACACCATTTTCATCAATACCACCGATTTTTGTTGACTGGATGATCAGTGGGGCTTTGCAAATTGGAGGGCAAGTCGAGTGGCCCCCATGGCCAGGATTGTACTTCTTTGGCAGTTTCCCTATACCGGTGAGTTTGAGACCCATCATTAAAGACTCTAGGTTGGTGATGGAATCCTTAGCATAGATGAAGACCCGACATGAATAGTAACTAGTGTATTCATTATTGAAAGCTATAATGATTCAATTGGATTTAAGTTATCTCTAAGAGTAAGTGCCTGAGAATATATAACAAAAACAAACAAGAAAACCTAGTCAAAGAAGAATCTCATTTGAGTGGACGCATGTGTGATTTATTTCCCTGTCTAGACCTCTTTTGTCATGTTAAAGGGGCCTAATAAGTTGGTGACCCTACCATCATGGTTAAGGATTCATGTCGAGTTCTCCGTTTTTTTCTCCCCATGGAATTCACACCTCATTTCAATTTTCTATTTCAGAATGGTTTCCAATGGGTTTGTTCATGGAATAAAAAACACCCAATGTTTATGTATCCAAGGGGACCTACTTTCCCAATGTAGATTCTTGTTAGTTATTTTGGGCAATGATGCTTAAGAAATAACATTGGTTGAGAGGATGGAAGGTCAGGCTCAACACACCCTTTTTGGGGGAATTATTTCCTACTCTGGGACTCTCTTATAGATTTAATAAATTTTCATGAATCCTTTATTCATTCCCGAGTATGATGTGGTTCATTTTAGAGTTAAAAATTAATTATTAGTATGAATAGATATTCAAATCCTCTGTATGAAACTAATTTTCTTTATTAATGGAGATATTTTTATGTATTTAAGGTTCTCCATTGATAGTATCCTCTTATGTACTACATAGATAGTTATTGGTTGTTATTATGATGATTCTAGTTTCCTAGCCACTCAATGGGGCACTCTGGAGTATATCATCATCTGGGTATACAAGTTTTTTTTAATGTAGGATTGAACCCATAAATGGGATTCCGGTGTATCCTTGTAAAAGGAATCAGAACCCACATAGTTCAGTGACACTTAATGGGGAACATCATACCTTTTAAGGTCGGATGATAAGCACAAAACCATATAGTTTAACATCAAGTGTAAATGACATCTAGTTGGAAGGTTCCTAGTCAAACTTTGGTGTGGGGATTATGCTGAGGCAACCAAGGGAACATTAGAGAGATGTGGATTCTCAGGTTGAATTAGACCATCCTGGGAATGTGGCCTAGAGGGAACATGGATGATTTGGGTTGTTGGGTTTGGACCTCATGGAGGATTCCAATGTATCCCATTTAGAGGGTAATAAAAGCCCTCATAGTTTGGTTATGAGGACCTACACGTATGGTGTTCATGAAGGTTTATCTTGTAGGGGAGTATGACCATTTGATATGGTTAAATTGGGGGATTATTCTGAAAAAGGATTCCCTAGAAAAAGGACATGATAGATGTTTGAACTCATAGTGTTTTAGAGTCTTTTTATAGGGATTACCTTTGAGAATTATTCCTATATTAAGTGAATTATTATTTGGTCTTACTCTTTAGGAGGATGCACATTGATCTTGGGACCTAGGTGGGCATCCTAAGTATCTTGATTGTAACGAGAATCTGAGTTCTGATAGTTCAATTTGTTAGGGATTAATCTTGAGGAGGATTCCCATTGAGGGGTATGCTTTCCCATCTCATGGATGATATGGTATGGAGCTCAAGCCTTTGGAAGGTATCCTATGTATTCCAGTTATGGTGGTAATTAGAGTTCTCATAGTTCATTTGATCACATGGATTGTGTGGATGTCTTGATCATCATTAACCTATAAACCCACATGAGTCATTCTAGGTGTGAGAAACAAGGGGAAATAATATATCCATGAAACCACACACTTCTACTCCTTCCCCGGTGGAAGAGTATGGGGAGATGGTGGAAGAGGTTGGGGCTACAACACATCCCTCTCTTCACTTTAGCTTGGAATGAGTCCAAGGTATGGAGATCGAGGAAGGAAGGTAGAAGGAGAGAGGGGAGAGGACTTGGGTGCCCATCCCCTCCCTATCCTAGTGTTCAGGAGGTAGAGAGGAGAAATATTTCAACTTCTTTTAAGAAATTATAGGGGATTAATCTTGGATGGATTCCCTAAAATGGGCCATGTAGTAATGGAGGAGGATGTCATTACATGTCAAAAGGAAACACAAGTGTAATCCTCATTCTACCTGTTAAGAACTTAATGTTACAGGTATCAAAGAAGAGAAGGGGGGACATGGTCCTAACCCTAGTTTCTGATACTAGGAACTCCAAACACTATACATAGGTTAAGGGCCCTCATTACTATAGGTATACACACTAAATTACACCCTGAGGACCCTGGTCGACCAACCGAACAACTGCAGGAAACCTCTAACCATAAGAATACACACCCAAATGGGGGGACATGATGATGTGTCACTCACCATGGTTGTGTAAGTCTGGAATATTTGGTGGATCTTTCAACATGGTATCTCTCAAACAAGGGGTCCAAAGTTAGAGAGGACCTACTATGGATGGCTTTGAAGAAGGCATGATGGGTGGATCACGCGGGCAGAAGGGTAGGGTGTACTAAGAGGGATCACATAGGGGGTTCTCTGCATAGGTATTCCTAGGATAATTAGATATACCTTGGTAAAAGGGCTACCTTGGTGACTAAATTTTTGTGAGACCTTACTTAAGATTTCAAGGGTCTCTATATGTGTTCCCAAAAGAGGCTCATGTAGGTCCTTGGTTGAGGAAGGGAGCATTATGATAGTCTTTATTAATCACGGGGTGAGTGAGTGCCTTACACAAGAGTAATTTATTTTAAACCTTGGTATGAATTTATTATTATTATCCCCCTTTAATTCCCTCATCATAAAATTTTATAATTCTACTTATAAGGTTATGGTGGGATTGAGTGAAGCACTAGGGTGAACAGAGCGTCAATTGGCCTTCAAAAATTTTTGTTTGTACAAATGAAAACACCAGGGTCCTATTTATAGAAAAATACAGGACCCTAGGTGAAGGGTCTATCTCAATCTAGTGTCTCATGTTGGCCAATCATGCATGATGTCATGTAGTATGATCACACAGGCTGGCACGAAGGTACCCTGCATGATGATGGTGTTTTAGGATACCTAGTCAAATTACCTTTAGAGGCCTTTGTGATCCTTGTCCTTTTTATTTTTCTTCTTTTATTCTTTCTAAGGTATTTCCATTTATCTCATTTTCATATATGTGAAAAAATGGAGTTTCAACAACATTCGATACCAATAAACCATTTGTCCACAGCTCAAAGTTCTGCAATTGACTACTTAAAATGCCTCCATCAAGCTATACAAGAAAACATTGTTAGGTTGATGAAGGTACTTTAAGCACCCAATTGTGCCTCTTTTTACCCTAAAATAAATGTTGTCTAATTTAGATATATATAAACATCATGCAATAATATCTACCATAAGAAATATAAGAAATTCAAGAAACTAAATGAACCTATATGAAATAGAAGAATTCATGAAATGTGAGTCCTAATGTGCCTATAATGATGCATTATCATCTATATCCCTATTGTAATAGTAAAAACATAAAAATAAAATATAATTATAATAATAATAATAAAATCACATATCAAGTGAATCAACCATTGGTGAAATAAATTCAACTATAATAGGTAAAAACTAGAATAGTAATATCCCATCCCAGGTTATATGGACTTTCACCCCATGTGTGGGTTAGCTACTCCCAACAATGGGCTCATTACCAATATCTAACACATTCCTAATCTATTGTCTTGTATTCCCAATCAATAATTCAAAATAAAATAATATTTGATACTAGTTTGTAATGTCACGACATGGGATCTACTAAAAAGGTGTCCCGAGATAGTGGGTCACATGGACTAAAGAACGCCTCCCCATATACCAAAGGATTTTGACTAGCAGCAATGATATGAGGTGGTACAGTGGGGAGAATATACCCTCATATCATAGTAGCATGGTGTAAATAATATATATAATAATTATATTAATCATAATATATAACTAACAGCACTGAAAAAATAGATACCAATAATAATAATCAAAATCCATAAGATGAGTCATATATAAAATCATGTCATGTCATGATGTTATACCAAAAAGTGATATAGGGGAAATAGAGTATAAGAATAAAAAACATGATTAAAAAATATAAAATACCAAAATGTAATATCCTCTATTATCCTGATTATATGCTTAGTTCTCTTCTCCCATGCTCCCATGCTATAATAAAAACAAATCAAGCATCCATGACTGGGTTCTTTCCCCTGTTAATACCTACTACAGCAAAATTTTCCCAGGTGTCAATGGTGGCCTCGATAGGGTGTTAGATAACCTCAAAAGGACACCACCAATGGTGTTTAGAATAATATTTTTAGTGTACATTTCATATAAATGTGTGGGTATAATAAATAGTAAACAAAGAAGAAAGTTTTAAACTAGTTAACTAAGGTTCCTAGAGGACACCAGGCTAACACTGCCTACTTCGGCATAAGATAGAATAACTCTAATCCCAGTTAACCATGTACTAAAATTTATAAGTAATCATATATATACACACACACACATAAACTATATATGTGAGGAAATATATATTCATATACAAAGATACTAGGTACTAGATGGACCTCACGTGTGACCCAGGCATCCATGCATAGTCTAACGAGTTATAGGCTCTAGTAAGGATAATATACCAGAATCTTATATGAATGTGAGACATCATACCCATAACTAAATATAGTTTGGTGATTCTTTATTCCCAACACGTGAATCAAGGGAATTTGGAACATCATGACCATCATCCAACTAAACAGTGTGAGATGCCATGCTCAACACCCAATGTAAGGGAGTGTGAAATTACATGCTCAACATGTCCCTTAACCATTTTTAAAAGACTAATAAACATGGCCTAATCATACTAATCATATGTAATTTTTATTTAAGTCATTTACATTCAATTATTTACATCTAACCATGGTATTCAAGTCATGAAAATTTTTTATCAATTTATAACACATGATGTGGCCTTCCGACTCAATTATAATTAGTTAAATTAAACCATTTACTTTAGAAATGAAATGAAATTATATGTTATGTTCAATACAAACATATTAAGATGTGTGTTGGAAAGTAAACATTTATATTAAAGATGTAATTCAATTCAACACACCCAAAGGGGTGGAAACCAATGATGTAACCTTATTCTAATAATTTAGCAAGGCTCTAGGAGAGTATCACAACATGGTTTAATTAATTTAAAATGTAAAAAACATGTTAAGGAAATGCATGGAAAGTTATGTAATGAAAAGAAATAGAATATGATATTAAAACATCAAAAATTTTAGGGAAAACTACTAGACCACCTACCTTATTCCTGAAGTAGATGCCTTGTCCAGCATCCACCCTTAGTTTGGAATGGTTTGAAAGAAATATAAAAAACATATGAATTCTTTGAAAATATGGCATATGATCTCAAAAAAAATAAATTTATCAAGTGGAATACAAATAATGAAAGGATACTAAGGAATAGTGATCTTACCAGTGGAAAACCAATGTGAGAGATGGATCTTGAATCGATGGTCGAACAGAAGAGTTACTTCAAATCCTAGATTTAGGTTTAGATGATAGATAAATAGGATAAAAGATATGTGTTTTATTCTAAAAATAGTGAAAATAAGAAGGAGGGGTAAGTTATAATGATATATGGGAAAATTGACATTAACCTCCTTTTAAGTGGCCACATGGTTTGGATGCACAGTTGGACATATCATGTGCCAACCATGCACCCTGTTGTATCCAAAATCATCCCTCGTATGGATAGAAGTGCATGGACATGAAAATTGTACTTATCCTATTATCACCCTATGTATCAGACTTATGTGTTTGTGTAATCAGGTTTCATGGTTAATTCAAACCTTATTTCCCTCTTAGATTCCCTAAAAAGATCCGTATAGTTTTTTCTAGTCATTTGTGATGGGTAATATAGTTTCTACTAACTGTGTGGCCACATTGTTTCCCCCAAAAGCTGAAGCTTCAAGCTCCAAACCATCCCTAGTCACCCTATTTTACTATGTAACCATTATATCCATTTATAAAATTATAAAACCAAAAAGTTAATTTTAAATTAAAAGGTTTCATACTTCAATGAAAATTTAGGACATTAGATAGGGAATTGGTCCTATACCAATTTGGTGAAACCCTCTTGTTGACCAAGGAATGGGTCCTATACCTAATGATTGTAACCCAAATTTTTTATTAGGGAGTGGTCCCTCTATATACTGAGTGATTATATATTATTGTATCAGTTCATGGGTCCTCTACCTACTGATCGTAACCCTCATATTTTATTAGGGAAAGGATGCTCTACCTACTCAGAGGAACTCTCCTGTTATATCAGGTCATGGGTCCTCTACCAACTAAGTGGAACCCTCATATTGTATCTGGCCATGGTTCCTCTACCTAATAAATGTCACACTAATATTTTATCAGGGAATGGTTCCTATAACTACTAAGTGGAACTCTCATGTTGTATCAGGGATTGGTTTCTTTACCTACTGAGTGGAACCCTCCTATTATATCAGGGCATGGGTCTTCTACCTGCAAACTGGAACCCTTCTATTGTATGAAGGCATGATTTTACTTCCAAATGAGTGTATCCCTCCTGTTATATCATGGAATGGGTCCTCTACTTGAATATTCTTCCCCATCAGGCTGTGGAGCAGTGGCGAGTTGTGGACCCTCCTCATGAATTTGTTGGATAGAAACATGAGATACTATACATCATTGATGAACCTTTTATAACTATTGTAAAAAACATCATCCTATTATGGGACATGAGATAGAGACCCTATTTATATCTAATCTAGGTTTCTTTATGAGAATATACTTTTTTTGGTTTTTTCCCTGTTGTTTGGGATGAGTTGACTACTTCTATAATTTCTCCTATTAATCCCCCTCCAATATTCAGGACATATTACTAGATTTTTATATACTCACCACCGCTTGGTTTTTTCTAGTATTTTTCATGTCTGAGGAAAATGAAGGAAAGGTCAACAGTGATTTTAGAAGATCAAAGGGATACCTGAGTGTATTTGACCAAGTATAGTGGCTAGGGCTTAGATATCTGGAGCTAGGCTCTCTCAATATTTCTTTTCCATTTATTGTCAAGTTAGAACATATTTTATGGTTGGGTGTGTATTTTTCCCCTTTACTTAAAGATTTCACTTTCACACTCTTTATTCCCTATATGTTATTACACATATGGTTTTTACCCTAGATGTTAAATTCTTTTATTATTATTACATGGAACTTTAGCATCGAAATGGTTGGGTGCATGTGTATAGGTACTTTTGGTGAATGCCTCCCATTTTAGTTATTCCTTTTAGTGCTTGTTTCCAACCACTGGACTATGTTGGTGGGATTGGGGTAGTTGAATCTTGATCTTTAACCAGCTAGTTGGTCCCTAATTGGTCGGGTTGTGACAGAATAAATGCCAAGAATTAAAATGAAAATAGTTTGAGGAGAGAGATGAGTAATATATAAAAATATTATATTCATTCATTCAATTAACGAAAATACATACATCATATACGTGTATTAAATGTACACTATATTTATAATATCATAGATTATATATATATATATATATCATACATCATATTAATGTTTGAATGCATCTTATACCTGTACCTTTTAGTGAACATCCAATAGAAAGGCTTGCGAGGTCAAACATAAGGTCATGGAACAAGGATTAATTTTTATAAAAAGTGTTTGCCCAAAATTTTAAAAAATCATAATAAACATATATAAAAGAGTTTATATGGATTCACAAAGAGTTTTTGAAGTTTTGTATAAATTATATGGGGATTTAATGCACGTGGGATATTATTGATTTTTATTCACTAATGTATTGATCATGAAACGGTGAAAGTCACCACACCATGGTCTATGATTTTATGTGGTATTAAATACCGCATTATGTGAATAAAGTTAATGGTATTTTATTTCATTCAAATGATCTTCCCATACTTGTTATTGTATCTATTTCATCCATTTACACATGATGAGATTATGTGAAAATATAACATTAATTATTAAAAGAGTTTAAAAAATATTATTAAATGAGGTTAATGTTGTAATGAGTTATAAAATTGATAAAATATTTCAAAAAATTTGAAATTGTTGGACTCCACCTAACTTAAACATTTAATGATAGTACTATTTTTAAAATGATTTTTAGGGACGTATTCTATTACAGAAGATTTTATTCTCTCAATCAATACTCTCATGATTTCTTGGTTCTAAATTTACCTTTAAGAAGTAGATTCTACCTTTACATTTGGGGAATTGGGGTTCAATGAAAGAGTTCTCTGATTTTAGAGGTTGGTGGATACTATTGGTGGTAAGAACTCATTGGTTATAACCAATAGAACTCGATCAAATTGACTGTCAATGAAGATAGGAATTTTATATAGTGGGTTATGAATGTATTATTTTTTTATCATTTTATTTTATTATTTTTTCTTGGTAGGATCATGGGAATTAGAGTCGTGTTTTTTCTATAAATGGAAATTGATATATCCCTAGAATTTCGTTAATCAAGGAATAACCCAAGATATATGAAGAAAATTGCATACCATAGGAGCTGTTGATTGAAACCCTTTTTAGTGTGTTTGTGTAGGTTTTTAGTATCTTATAATTCATTCCTGAAACCAACCTGGTTAATAATCAAGTTGTATTTTTAACATCCAAACCCAATTCGAACTTGATCTTAATGTACCAGATTCTGATTCAGTCCGGTCAAGTAAGGTCACATACCTAATTTACAGGTACCCATTATCATCCCTAGTTTTATTAAATATAGTAAAATTTGTTTTAATAAAAAAAATATTACTTATTTTTTCATCATGTTACATCCATTGAGTGGTTATTTTATGATATTTTGATAATTATATTTAATTATCTTATTCCTAAAATTGTTTTACTTACTGTTTTACTTCATTGATTTTAGTTATTTCAATGGTCAAGTTACTATTTTAACTTTAGTATTTTCAATCGTTTCTTTACCCATTTACAATGTTCATATATCCCTTTTAATCCCAATATATACCACATAAAATATTTCATTGTCCATTCACTTAGTTTTTTTTCAAGGTTCTATGTATTTTTTTACAAAATGAATATATTATCTATAATGTATTTTTTTATTAGTGTAATGTTTTTCAAAGTTATGAAATTCATTGAAGAGAAAGAACCATAAAATTTACAACATATAGTCATTCTCTTTACCTAAGATTATTATCTGATTTTGATTATTTTAATTTTATGGAATGTATTTATCATTAATTTTTAATTTTTTTTATAGCTAAATAAAACAAATATCATATCATTATGAATTGAATATGAATTATTTATGTTATATAGTTATAATTACATTCATATATTGTAAACAAACAAGTATATACTTAAGTATGAAAAATAATTAAGTGATAAAAATGTATATAAATTATAGGTATATATCATCTAAAATAAAAGAAAATAAGTGAATTTAATTTTTAGACATATAGGTTAATGTTTAAAATTTATAAAAATGTATATAAGAAAATCTAGGATTTTTAATTCTTACCTTAATTAAATTTCAACCTTGAAATCAATATATTTCTGCAAACACTTAAAAATGTTTCTAGATATTTTTTATAACCACATTATTAACCCCTCACCAGATATCACCTTTAGGGAGGCCTCTGGAAATCCATAATTCATCTGTTTAGTCCTTAACCAAGAACAGAGGAAGGTGTTTGATAGTATCTACCTTAATGAGGAAGTAGATCTTTGCTACTTTACGGGCTCAAGATCGGGTCAGTTTTCCACTCGGAGCTATAGGGAGTGGAAGAACATGGAGGTCAGCACTGGGAACGGCTCAGAGAGAATCTGGTGTAAGGAGACCCCAACCAAAATGAATTTTCTGGTCTGACGTGTCTGCAAAAGAGCCCTCCTGATAGAGGAAAATGTCCAAAGCAGGGGAATATCCCTGGCATCTCACTGCTTCTGTTGCAGAACACCGAAGAATGAATCGACTACTCATCTCTTTTTCTAGAGTGACTGGGCGGCGGCTGTTTGGAATATGTTCACTCCTAGGGTGTGCGCTAGCTTCGAGCTTTTCTACTTCCAGGATCTCCTCTCCTCGTGGTTTATCGGAAGTCCTAGCAGTGACTCTGAAGGTAAGGTACGCGCATGTATTCTTGCTACAATATGTTGGGTCATTTGGGAGTCCATGAATAAGGAGCGTTTGGGTTCCCGGAGCTCGATCTCTATGCTCCAGTTAAGAGTTTGGTTGCTGGTTTATGAGCTGGTCTCCTTGTTGAGAATCGATCAGCGCTCGGACTCAGCGTGCAATATCCTAGGTATACCTTGTGGTACAGAATGGTTTGGAGGGAGATGGGATAGATGGAATCCTCTGTTCAGTGGGCTTAAATTAAATGTGGATGTGTCCTGCATGCATGGAACGATGCGAGGTGGTGGGGTTTTACATGATTCAGGAGGCTCGGTTCTCCTGGCCTTTATTGTCACCTTTGAGATAGGAAATCCATTGGGGGCGGAGGCTCGGACCCTTCTTATGGGGATACAGGTATGAAAGAGAAGTGGTTTTCAAGTGTCAGAGGTGGAGACGGATTCAGAAGTTTTGGTTACTCATGTACGGGGTGGGACAGACGTGCCTTGGGAGCTGGCTTATATCATCAGGAGGTGTAGCATGGAAACCAACCAAGGACAGATCATATAACATATCTGGAGGGAGGGAAATTTTTTTGTGGATGCATAATCAAAGATTGGTAGTCCTGAGGAATATCCCATTATTTATAGAAGAATGGGCACTATGCCTCTTGAGTGCTGGTCTTTTGTGATGAGGGATGCTTTAGGGCTGCACTACTTTCAACCCCCTTGAATGATGGGGTTGTTTGTGTCCTTGTAAGTGTCTCTGGAGATGGAATTTTTACACTTATAATAAAAAAAGAAATATTACTAATACATTATTAACCCCTCAATCCATAAGTTCATTATATAACTCGTTATAAATAAAGTTGAAATGTTTACCCTATCTATTCATACATGTTATATTTAAACTAATTATCTAGAACTTAAGGCTGTCTCCCTATGGTTTTATAATATAATTTATTAAATATTAATTCTCAAAAAATAACTAAACTCTTCTCCCATATTAAATGAAACACCCCCAAACCCTTACTTCTATATTTGATTCTATAAATACGTAATTTTTATACATAACATGAAGTACTATCAGTTCCAAAAATCACAAATTTAGTATATTTTGGGACTAGATACATAATACATGAAATAAATTACAAAAAATTAGGTTACTTATTCTTTAGTAAGACATAAATACTTCTAAGTGATTCTTATACCTTCTAAACATTATAATAACCATGTTCCCCTAAGAAGAAAATGGTGAGACAAATTGCCCAGTAGGGGGGTGGAAACAAGAAGAACATAATCATTAATAAATATCATGAAGTCATAAAGTATTACATAAGAGCATAGAATAATAAATAAGATCAACATTTATATCATGAAATCATTACATAAGAGGAATATGAGGCATATCATAGGAGCTATAGTGCACATATTATAGAGATATAGGATACCTTGATATCTTTGTGTGCATCATTAGATCTCAACATAAGGCATGACATAGGAAAATAGAATATAAATTTTAAAATAATTGTAATTTGACAAAAACATAAATTATGTCATCATAATAATATGTTAAGGCTCACTGTCAAAACATTATACCATAATGTTTTAGTCTCATTGTCTATGCACCATCACATAGTGTGCTTCGATCACTTTCAATGCACCATACATAGCATTTCATGAGATATAAACATTACCCAGTAAATTATGGTATGTATAATTTCAATCACATCCATCACATGATAACATTCATGTTCATATATGCACCATGTAGAATAAAAACTTATTAAAATCATAATTATGATAACCCATGGAAAAAGAGATTCCTTACAAATCATTTTCATGGGGAATAATCATAGAAAAATCAATTGAGGAATCCTGTAAGACAAAAAATAATAATGGAATAATTCATTATTTATGTCAAATAATAGGGTAACACGTGAATAAAAGAGTTTAAAACAAGTGAATAGATATTCTCTTTAATAAGAACATATTTTAAGAAATAATTATCAAAAAATATGTAAATATACATATAAGACCCCAATAAGGGAAAATAATAATGTTATACCATTAAGGAATGATATATATATAAAAATATATATATAATATTATAGGATGGATAATAAAGAGAATACTTGAATCCAAAGATAATAAACTGAGAGAGGGTGTTTCATTTATCATCATCGTAAGGTGTGACATAAGCTGCAATCAATGGTTGAATAAATAAAATTCAGTTATATCTATAGAATAAATGTAAAATGGAATTATAGATGTTTAAGGGATAATATGTACTAGAAACTAATTAATATATAAAAAAGTGAATAAAAAAATGAAAATAAATGTGATCAAAAACACATTGAAAAGGATTCCCTTTACCATCTCTATATGGTAAAGATTTGAAAACAGTAATTTAAAGGATAATAAATAGTCAAGTAACTTCCCAAAAAATAGAATATAAATAATATAATATTTTCAATAGAAAATACCTATGAATCATCTAAAAAAATTAGATAAAAATATTGAGTAGTGTAAAGAGATAAATCCTCTTAGAAATTTGGTAATGTCTGAAGTTAGAACCAATCAAAGAGAGAATTTGAAAAGGACATGTAATAATAAATAAGAATAGGTAAATTGAGTGAGATACTCTCATAAGATAGTATATTCACAACATTTAAGAAAATATATAATGAATTAGAAACATAATTAAATGAAATTAAATCTTGATTATAATCTATTTATATCAAGTCCCAACTCACTAAGGATGCTCATCTAACCTCCTGAATAGCCAAATTATATACATTGATTATATATTTCATTACATTATTAATGTTTACTTCCTTAATTATCATCCACTTATATTAATTTATTATTTATTTATTAGTTTCATGTTATTCATGTCGATCGTTTGAAGTTGTTCACTATATAGTTCCAATGTTGCATTTCTATAACTGTAACGATCAAAGTTCTTTGTATAATAGGTCTATAAGCTCAAAAAATGCCAGGTAATAGAGTTCATATCATTTTATAAATTCAAAATATTTTTAATTTAAAAGATTATCCAAAATAGGTATGGATGGATGATATCATATTTTGATATTTTCTTTTAATCAGTTTTAACAGCCATGATGATCATAATTTGACATCATTATTTTCATAATTATTTTATTATTGAAAATTATGAATTATAATATAAAATAACTATTATATTCATTTTTAACCATAAAATGAGTGATTATAACCATAAATGAAATAAATAATTGTTTAATAACATTATTAATATAGGTAGTTCCAACCAAACATAAAGGAACGATTATTAAAAAACATTAAAATTAATTTCATTCATTATAAGATATTACAACTCATATAACACTAGCATTATATCCTTCATTTTATTATATCATACTTTTTTATGAAATTTATAAAGATAATTTATAATAAATATAAATAAATTAAATTAAATATCATGGATTGGAACTCTAGCGTTTCACTTCAAAAATATCTCTTAGGTATGTGACATAAATCTTCAAGGAATGGTATTTTGGTTACACCAAGAATTTTCAAATGTGTATATAAGCTTTTAGGGAGTTATTTTGGAAAACATTTGGTAAATAATGATTTTTGAAAGTGAAGAGAAATAGATGGATCATGAAATATATGAAATAAAGGGAGTGTTTTCAATAAAATATTGAACAAATTATTATTTTTTGTTTCAGATTATAAATTGTATTGATATTTTGAACTATGGATAGTAAAGTATGAATATAAGACTGAACCAAACATTATGTTTATTATTCACCTATGTATTTCACTATTTATGAAAATTATCAAAATTTTACCTTTATCAATGTTTTACATGTTGATTTACAAAATAAAATCAATTTTGCTAAAATAAATTCCCTAAATAATTAATTCCAACATTTTATTTTAATACAAAAACGGTGTTTTATAAAATTATGTAAAAAAATTACTAAAAATTTATAATTTTAATTACATTATGTTACATTAATGGAGTAATTATATTATGGTATATGGATACTTGTCTTCATTTATTTTATTCATGAAATTATTTTACTTAATGTTACTTCACTGGTTAGTTTAATATTTATTTTATCATTCCAATTATTATAGTACAATTATAACACTCAATTTTTTATTGACTATTTTACCCATTTACAATAGTCATATAGCCCCATATAATTCCTATAAATAGCACTTATTATATCATTATTTGTTTGTGTAGTATTCTCTATAAAGTTTTCAATATTTCTTTTATATAATATCTATCTTAATTGTAGTGTTTTTTCTTATTAATTTTTTTGAAGAAATGATATTTTTAAAAAAGAATAATCAATTAAATTCCTATCTTATCGTCATGATATTTACTTGTCTATAATTTAATTTTATTTGTTTTTATTTTATGTGACATAATCATTAATTTTTAATGTTTCATTATGAATCAATATAGTAAACATAATTTTTTATATGTTTATTATGATTAAATTATGATATATCTTTATAGTATAAATCATTGTTTTAAAACAAACATTTATATAATCAAGAATTAAAAATATTTAAGGGGTAAATATATATATATATAAATTATAGGTTAATATAATTTAAAATAAAAATAATACAATCAAGTTTTACAGATATAAGTTAAGATGCAAAATTATAAAACTGCATATACAAAAAATTGAGATGTTATGAAAACCATAAAACATCTACTAAAATAACCTACATTTTCATTATTAATCAATGATTTTAACATAGAGTTAAATAAATATGGAGATATAATAAATAAAATTATTGAGGTACTATCACCCTGATGAAAAACTATGAGTGGTTTAAAGAATCTAAATTGACCATAGAGGGTTTAAGGGATTATCAAATCATATTTTATAATATTCTAAGAATAAAAAAGAAAAACTTGGGAGTTGTAAGGAGTTATAGATATCATTATATAAGATAAATGACAAAGAATTTTAACTATAAATCTATAAAAAATGACATAAAGATAACCTAAAATAAAATAAATATTATAAGTATATATGTAACACCCTATGTTTTGGTAAAACAATTCCCCCTGTAACAATTATGTGTGTTGAAATTGAATATTTTTTTCTTCATGAAATACAAATATAAAAGGAATGATAATTTATTTCATTAAGATTACATAAAATAAAATAAAAATATAAGAAACATATATACAACATAATTATAAAAAAAATAAAAAATAAAAACAATCATATAAATCAAAATATTTTAAGTTTAAAATATTATTCTTGGTGATCCCTCCTAAATATCATACTATTGAGAATAATTATAAAATTGTAGAATATTATAAATTCAATAGAAATTTCTATGGAATGGAAAAAATAATGTATAGAGAAGTATGTGATGTGATATATAGTAATGAAAAGGAGTAAATTAAACATTATATAGTCATTAGGTATATATATTGGAACAAACATCCTTTTTAAATCAACAAGTTAGGCTAAAAACTTAAACTTGACATTGCAAACATATAAAATATGAAAACTATTGAGTGTGAGGGAAAATAGTAGTAAAAAGACATAGTTGGCATTAGATGCACATACTCA
Organism: Viscum album; assembly: GCA_963277665.1. Classification (NCBI taxonomy): domain Eukaryota; kingdom Viridiplantae; phylum Streptophyta; class Magnoliopsida; order Santalales; family Viscaceae; genus Viscum; species Viscum album. The sequence continues at coordinate 152,494,299 of OY728125.1, forward strand.
TGTGATGATGGTGGGGATAGATTGGCTAGGGAATTTCGTCATCTTGGAAATCCTCAACGCCACATCAATAAGACGATCCAAATATTCTTAAGAATCTATCCCTATCTTCGACAGATCCTTCTCATGTTGCTCAATGTAGAGACATAAAAATAGTTGTTCCCAAATATTCATCACCAGACAAGTGGAACACCAATCATGAGCCATATTTAAACAAATATCGAATTCCCTAGTGTGAGGATACTAAACCATCAACTTGATTCTTGTATTCAAATTCATCAACATCAACAACCTTGTACAATTAGATCCATGTGCCCTTCACAATCACATTAACCTTAGAAATGGAAACAATTAGTTGGACCAATTCAACCATCAATTACTTTTCAGAATTGGAATAAAAAATCTTGTAATCTTAATGAGCATAATAGTGGTGACCATAAATGGTCCAATGTTGGTGAACTATATCCTCGACCAACACAATTCCCCCCCCTCAATTATACCATTTTTTTATGATCAGGAATAAATATCTAGGACAAAAAACAAAATTATATCCTTCTCATGAATATGTTTTGATCTATTTCCAAATATTTTTCCCCGCAAATGAAACACCATCTAACATCCATCAATTTTTTAAAAAAATCCCACCCATTTGGCACCTAAAAAACATCATGTTCAAATTCTTTTCTACCACATAAATTGTAGCTAGGGTTGGGATACTCCTAGAAACCCATTTTAGTCCAGTATAGAAATAAGTTATGAATTTAAATACATTTGAAGTTATAATTAAAACAAAATTAGATGGAGTGAATTTTTTTTACCAAGTATCATATTACGATCAACATCCCCATCAATAACAACCCTAAATTTTGGTAGTTCATTTTGAGGTATTGATGAACCTAATCCCATAAGCTCAACCAATTCATTTGTATAAGCCAAATTGGTATCCTAATGGACACCACCAATGTTCTACTTGGGTGTACATTTTAGCAATGAAGTATATTGACTTCCAAGCTCAAAAAAATATATCCCTTTTTCTTATTCTATAGAAACTCCATGAAGGGAATCATATCAGAATGTGAAATTTTGAGATGAAATCAACCTTCTTATGGAATTAATATCCAAAATTAACTTCATTAATTTCAAAAAATCATTCACTGAATTAAATAACTCATCATAATACTATCCTTCAGAGCATGTGAAACATGTAAGACCTATAATAGATATATCCACATGAGTAAGATCATTAGTAATTAATTACTCCTTTATGGTATTTGTGTTATCATAAATTTTGTTGGTAATCCCATAATATGTAAGGAAATAATTTTTCATGTTATATTTAATTCCAAAATCTTCATGTGGACCTCTAAGGTTATAGCTAGCTGTCAGTATAAATGCCCCTTGAGCACAAGATGCATTATGCCTAATTCTTTCTCATATGATGGAAGACGTAGCAGGAGTAGAAAGAAATCCATTTTGACCAATCCAAACATGAATTAATCCATTAACATCAGCCATCTTGATGATTATCTGAATTAAACTCTTCAATTAGTAGCGTCCATCAATAGAAACAACATTCATGGCCCCTCTGGATTTATCTTGTGAAAGGGGAATTAAATGCTGATTGAACAAAATATTCAAAGTAATGAGGTTGTGTAAATAATACTACCTTATTATTGATACCAGAGGTTCATGGTTTCTGGATATCGAAGGTCATGGTGTCCACAAAAGAAATAGTGAACTACAATGTATCTTATTCCTTTGCATACATGTCAGCTTGGAGATAACACTAAAGTAATGAACAAGGATTGATTTTTTTTATAAATGATGATCCCGAGAAGATTATTGGACATGAAGGATCAGGGAGAGTAGGATCAAGGATTCCTGCAAAAGAGGGGTATGATTTTTTAGTTTTCACTATCCCAATTAGGAACTTGTGAATTTCCCCTTAGTTCTCATTTTTGATGGAGCACACGTGTAGTAAGGACACGTGGAGAGAGATCCACTGATTGAGATGGTTTTGTAATAAAAATACATCAAATTTTTATAGACATAAATTCCCCACTATATGTCAGCTTTATATATATATATATATATTAAACAACATAAATTCACATTTATTAATACAATAATATTTATAAACATATTTCAAACTATATGACAATATTTAACTTTTATATATTATTATTTCTATTTTTTATACATTATATATTAAGGTTTATTAATATGATAAAATTTTTAAATATATTTTAATATTTATAATAATGTGTGTGTGTATTACCATTAATATAAAAACATTTTTAAATATATATTAAACTTTATAATAACATTTGTGTATTAATATTTATTTTTTATCATTGATAAATATATATTAAATTACATTGGTATTAATGATTATTTTTCAATTTAACTACATACAATATATATATATATATATATTAAAATGAATGGAAATTTACATACATGCATTTATTTATGTGAAGTATATACCTACATACATATATACATACAGAGAGATGTTAACACACATGTATGAATACATCCATACATAAAAATTAATATACACACATACATGCATGCTTTCATGCATATATTTAAATATAAGTATATTCATACATAAAAATATAAATCTATATTATTATAATATAAATAAATATTAATACAATTGTATAAAAATATACATATATAAAATTATGTACAATTATAAGTATATTCATCGATGCATACATACACATACATAAATATACATACATATATATATATATATATATATATACATTAATGTGTGAATTTTATATTATGCAATATAAAAAATTGTTAATATATAATCGTTAATATATATAATGAAAACATACATCTATATACATTATTGATTTATTAAACATGAATATAGACATGCATGTGTACACATTTATAAGTGTATAAAAACACCTCCACAATGTATATATATATATATAAAATAACCCACATACATCCATGCAAGCATGAATATATATTATAACAACCCTGCTTTTTCTTACATTATTAATCCATAATTTTAATGATAAACAACATAAAAGAATTACATCACCAGGATCCAATGGTTTAGTTTCTTGGTAAATTTAGTTTCATACATAACAATTACAAAATAAAACATAAATTTTTATTTAATTCCTTCTTCTCTAGCTTCTTATTGGAGCTTGAATTCTCTTTAGTACAAGTAATCACCTGAGGATATAAATCAAACAAGATGAGATAAAATCCAAATAAGTGGATAAATAAGAAGATGAAACAATATTACAATGGGTGATCATAATCATTATCATCATAACATAGGCATAGGTTCATAATCAATATAGGAAACATTAAGAATAGGCAGGAATGTGACAATTCATAAAAATGAAACATCATGTCTTGGTGGTCAACTACTACACATACTTGTGAAAAAAGATAGCATCATGTTCAAGAATATTTCAATTTTCTCTTGTGATAAAAAAAATTACCCAAGGAATTGGAGTGCTATATAATTCCATTCACATGTGTCACATAAAAACATTTACATTGTGCTATATAATCTAGGTTCACCCATCACATCATAACATTTACATTATAATGCATGCCACATAGAAAATATATAAATCTTGAACATAAAATAACACATGTAAAGAAATGGGTTTCATTCTATAATAATAAATTAATAAACATTGGGTACCCAAATGAAATTGGGACTAACATACTTGATATAAGAATCATCAACCTTGAGTGAAGAAGAAACAATATCGAGAAGTAAAAGGTGTGTTTTTTTAAGGATACTTCTTTTAGAAAACATTGTGTTTGTCATAAAATCAAGTAGAAAAATTTTATATCCCAGAAAAGGTAAGATAATGATGAAGATATTATATTTAAGGAACATCCATACTGAAAATGGGGTGAAATAGGGAAAACCCAAATAAAGAGAGTTGGATTCAAGATTTCCCCTTACCTTGAATCAGAATGATTTCTTCACTTTAATATCCTGTATAGTCATATTAGATTTATTAATTAAAAAATAAAGATACTTTTATAAAATAATTTGATTAATTATTGATTTATTGAGTTCATTTATGGGATTTATGATGAGTTATTGTGTTTAATTTCATCATTTGGGAGCATTCTTTTTAATGGTTTTCTTGATCGATTTACTTGTATACGTGAATGGAAGTTTGTGTAAAATGTGGATAAATATCCAGAATTATAATTATATGTCAGTAATTATATTATATAGGTTTAAATGATATTATAAATAAATATTTTATATGGTATGAGGATGAATAATTAGATACAAGTTAATGATGATTGTTTTAGGTTAATTTTGAAGGTTTTTCGATCTCAAAAATCTCATTTTGTTTTATCATTTAGTATTCTGTGTATAAGTTAGTTACAAAACATAAAGAGGGTTATAAAATAAAATTTATAACATTTTCAATCATTATAATGGTTTTATTAACATCCTTGAAGGTGTTAAAGGAGAATAAAAGTGCATCACCCACGATGTCTGTAAATTGATACATCACAGGTGACAATTTAATTTTTAGAATAAGAGAGAGAGTGGAAAGAGTTTAATGATGGATATTCCATTAACATAATTTCATTAAATTATATCAAACATTCTAGTGTTATCATGCCATTTGGAAGAGAGAAGGTGAGGAGAAGAAAAGAATATAAATGAAATTGAAAAGAAATTAAAATAAAAAATAAGAGGATTTTGCCTCTTGGATTTATCCTCCTTGAGAACCTCCTTAGGGAAAGGTTTTGGTATTTTTGTGAGACCAAGAGATATTTTTCGTGGGAGAGGGTCTTTGGGAGAGGTTGTTTTATAATTTGGACAAGTTTCAAAGCCAGAGAGGTGTGAGGAGAAGAGGGTGTGAGGGGTGGTATTTATAGTCGAGGAGAGGGGTGTTTTATCATTATTATATTCATTAGTTTATTATTTGGTATCAATACTATGAATAGTTTAAGAATTATCTCTAAATATATTAAAATGATTAAGGATGGTTTGACATTAATGTGATTACATCATCATTACATCAATAATGACTAAAAAATCATGTATTTAGAATTTATTGAAAATTATCGTATTTTATTATTCATAAAAATTTCAAGTATTTCAGAAAAATCTCAAAATTTTAACCTATCCATTTTTAAACATATATAATTAAAAAAACTCAATTTTATTAAAATAATTTTCTAAATATGATTAATTTATATTTTAATTAAAATTATCATTTACTTGGGCAATACTAATTTTAAAATTATAACTAATTTTGTAACTCTTTGAAAATTTACGTAAGGTCTCATAAAATAATAATACATCAAAATATTAATTTATAGATTCATTTTTGTGAAAATAAATGTTCTTTTAAATTATAAAAGTGTAATTAAATATTTATAACTTGGAAAAAAATCCAACCCTTTATTAACAATTTTTAAAACATTTAATTACTTAGTCTATGATATAATTATAACATAATTCAATTTATAAGATGATTAAATTTTATTAATACTTTCATGGGTGGGGTTACTATTCATTTAGCTGGTTTACTATTCATAAGGTCCATACTACTATTCATAAGGTCAATTTACTATTTCATCTGTATATGTTCCTTAACTTATAAAAATACTTCTTATTTCACTAATTTTTCATTTACGAAGTACTTATTATGGTATCAAAGTGATTTTATGTGATTTATACTATGTGACATTAATGTAATAAGATAGAAATTACATTGATAAAAGTTTCGGTCATTACATTCTTCCCCCCTTTTAAAATTTCACCCTTGAAATTTAGTTTTACATAAATAGGTGAGGGTAATTATCCTTCATCGTCTCCTTAGGTTCCCAATTTGCTTATTGATACTTATGGTTCCTCCACAACACTTTGAAAAGGTTGGTTTTCTTGTTGTGTAAAAACTTACTCTATGGTCCATAATATTTACTGGATACTCATTATAAGAGAGACCATCTTCCAGTTGTACCACCTCTAAGTTCAGCACATGTGAGGGATCTGGTATATACTTCCTCAGAAGTGATACATGGAACACATCATGAACATTATCCATACTCAATGGAAGTACAACCCAATAGGCCACGAATCCTATGTGATTAAGGATATAAAAGGGGCCAATGTACCATGGGATTAGCTTCCCTTTCTTTCCATACCACATGAATCTCTTCCATGGTGATACTCAAAGGAATACTTTATCTATAATGTCTAACTCCAAGCTCCATCGATAATTCTCATCATAGATCTTTTACTGACTCTGAGAAGCTTTGATATATTTCTGGATGGCTTAAACCTTCTCTATCATCTCTTACATAAGATCAGGTCCATGTGGCTTTCTTTCACCAACTTCATCCCAACATATTGGAGTTTTACATCACTTTTCATATAGAGCTTAATATATAGCCATATGAATAATTGAGTGGAATCTATTGTTGTATGAGAAATTAGAAAATGGGAGGTATTGATCCCATCCTCCTTTGAATTCTAAAGAGTGGGATATTATCATATATTCTAGTGTCTGAATAGTCCTTTCATATTGTCCATCGATTTGGGGGTGATATGTCACGCTGAAATTTAATTCAATACTCAAAACATGTTAAAGACTCCTCCAAAATTTATATGTGAATCTGGGATCATGATCAGTGAAAATTAAGAGTGGAACTCCATGTAGTCTCACTACTTCCTTCACATATATCTTAGCAAGTTTTTCAAGAAAGATATCTTCCCAAATAGTGATAAAGTGGGAAGCCTTGGTGATTTGGTCCAATACAACCCATGTCACATTATTTCCTTTTAATTTATTCAAGAGAACCATGAAAAAGTCCATAGTGACATTCTTCCATTTCCATATGTGTAGAGAAAATGGTTTCATCGTCCCTTTTTACTTATATCGCTCAACTTTAACTTTCTAAGATATTAAGAACTTAGAGATATACTCTATAGTCTCCTTCTTCATGTTGTACAACCAAACAATTTCTCAGAGATCAAGGTATATCTTGGTACTCCCAGTATGGATAGAAAAAGTTGAGATATGTTCATTTTCTAATAGCTCTTTCTTTATCCTAGGTGATGAAGGCACACAAAGCCTCATTCCAAACTGATTTACACCATCATCATCAATATGGAACTCATGATACTTCCTTTCCTTTAACACATTCACCTTTATTTATAAATTTGGATCATCCCTTTGTTCCTCCTTAATCTTATCTTGGATAGATGGTTGGACAATCATTTGGGAAAGGTAGGATGTATTCCATACCGTTATGATTTCCAAATCCATCCTTTTTATATCCAAAAATATAAGGTCTTTCTCAATCTGCAACATTGATAAATTATCTAGTTATTTTCTTATAAGAGCCTCAACTACCTTGATCGCCTTTCCATGATGATAGTGAATAGAGAAATCATAGTCTTTTATTATCTCTAACCATCTCCTTTGACACATGTTGAGATCCTATTGGGTGAATATATACTTTAGGCTCTTATGATCGGTATATATGTCACATTTTTCACTATAGAGGTAGTGCCGCTAGATTTTCAAGGAAAAAATTACATATCCTAGCTCCAGATCATGTATTGGGTAGTTCAAATCATAGATCTTCAACTATCATGAGGTGTAGGATATCACATTATCATTTTTCATGAGTACACAACCCAAGCCTTTCTTTTAATCATCGCTATATACCACATAATTTTCTCAACTTCCCAGTAATGTGTGTATAAGTGTAGTGACTAGCCTTCTATTTAGTTCCTTGAATATTTCCTCACATTCTTCCATCCATACATATTTTACCCCTTTCCTTGTTAACTTAGTTAGCAGACTAGACAATTGTGAGAAATTTCTCACAAAATGTCAATAGTACCCTACTATGCTAGGAAAACTGCATATTTCTTGACACTAGAGGGTATGTGCCATTCCTTAATAACATTTTTCTTTGAATGGTCAATATAAATTCTCTCACTTGTGATCACATGTCCCTAGAATGTGACTTGATTTATCCAAAAGTAACACTTTCTAAATCTGGCATACAACTTCTCCTTCCTTCCTGACTGAGTGAAAATTACTTTTTTATTTAAAAAACACTTTTTAAAAGAAAAATGAGAAACCATAAAACAAAAATACAACCACAAAAAACATCAGATTAGAAACAAAACAATATCAAACCACCAGTCCTACCCCACACCAGTAATTGTTCCCTGTCACCAAGCCTTCACAAAAGCACATCCCTTCGGCAAGAAGTCCCGTGCAGAAGTGAACAGGCATGGAACCGATGGAAAATTCATACCCTCTCAATCATCAAGATACAAATGAACAGTACCAATGAAGGATTTATGCTCTGATCCCCTTCCATAGTAGGTCCAGGTAGTGTGTTGGAATCCAAACACCACTACAAAAGAAAACAACATGAAGATCCAAAGACTTCCACAACTCTCCCAAACAATCCTTTCTAACCATCCAACCTAATCCCCAACTTAAATATAGTAATTAAAAATAAACTTGATTTTACCTGAATCTGTATCCCTAAATAATTTCTAGGATAAGGATGGAACATTTATGTCAGCTACCTCAAACAACAGCCTCTCAATCCTAGAATCCAGTTGGTCCCAAACCTGAATGTACTCCTCAATGATGATATTCCCTTTGTTGAAACCCCCTATCAGAATTAGCTCATGTTTGTAAATACATGAATATTTATTCTGATTGAGAGACACCTCTAGAGGTCTTCCCATCATTTTAGCTACCTCCTCCTTAGATGTGTTGAGAAACAAGACATGTTCAATCCCTTCTTCTTTAGAATTTAATAGCCGAACCAAGGAATGATTGCCCTGCTCCCCTAACCTCTGATGGCTCATAGAATTCATAACCATCTTATTATCATTATTCTTCTTTACAGAATGAGTATTCAAAGGTGTAGGTAGCGAGGAATAATCCTTCATCCTCTTCCTCCTCTTGGGACCCCTATTGCTCTTCGGGCCTGAAACCTCATCAGTCGAGTTCCCGTGATTAAACCCCTTGGCAACCTCCACCCTTTCCCCTTCTCCCTCACCTAGAAAATTAAAATATGAACCCAGATCAGCCTTTGATAGACTTTCAAACCTGTTTCACAATAAAACTGGATTCTGAATCAGAGTCGGACTTCCTTCTTTCTCACTATTTTGAACAGCTTCATCTGTGATGATCTACTTCCTTCCCTTACACATCTTAGTACTGTGCAGCCCTGGTTCATCAACAACTGAGGCAGTCATAGTCACATTCTCTCCATCTGATGTACGATCCATTACCAAGTTATCCATTCAATCAGCCTCATTAAAGTTCATACCATAACCCTTCGGCTGTCCAGCTAGATCCTGCTTCAGCCTACAGAACACATCAAACACCAGCAGATTGACCTGGGACGAAGCCTTCATCACCTGATCAGTGTCAGACGTCCCCTTAGACACCGCACTGTAGACCACTAGAACACCATCAGGATGTTCCTACCCCTCTTTTCATGACCATTGAGGTCCCCAAACTCTCCCCACAACACCCTTGAATGTCTGTTCCAGGCCCTACTTCTCACAACCCTCAGAATCCTTACCATTTTCGCCATCCTTTGACATTCCCCTGAGCTAAATACCCTGACGACAGACCTCCATCGAATGACCAGTCAGTTGCACAAAGAACAAAAGTCGATGCCATTTCCCATACCTCTCGTCATTATTAACCCCTGGCTGTAGACCTCCGTAGAGTGACCCAGACACTTGCAGGTAGAGTAGAAGTAGGTCCATTTTTCATACACCACATGCTGCTTACATCAGTACTCCTCACTGATTGAAATCCAGACAAAAAAAAAAGGAGTTCTAGACATATCCAATTCCACACTAACCCATGGATTAACAGGATAAAAAACGACCTCAATACGGCTATTAGAGTATAAAGATATATCGACTATGTTTCTAATCAACTTAATAACTAAAGTATTTTGAAACGACAAAGGGAGTGTTGTAAAACATACACAAACTGCAGATTAAGGAGGATTACGGTTCATGTGGAAATCAAATGACCACTTAAACAAGAAGAAATAAAAACCATCATAGCTACGGTGGGCGCTCGACTAGGCTCTGATGAGGTCATCCTCACAAGAAAATTGAATCATAATATGTTTGTTATCTAGTAAACCCATGGTCTCCCTCTCTTAAAGATCACATGAGCAAAAAATGAACCAGTCGAAGGTATCAACCGATGGTATCCTCTGCCTAAACCGAGCCACCAGAGTAAGATTCATTAGGGCCCATACCTTGTACGAAAGATAGTCTTCTAGATATATTCCTTATACACCTTTAGCTGATGATATCCATATTGAGGATCCACCTTTGAGAAGTAATGAACTCCTCATAGATGATCAAACAAGCCATAAATACTGGGAAGAGGATACTTTTTCTTTAGGGTGATCTTGTTGAGTTCCCAATAATCGATACACAATCAAATTGATCCATCCTTTTTCTTGACAAAGATCACTAGTGCACCCCAAGGTGATGAACAAGGGAGTATGAACCCTTTGTCCAAATGCCCTTGTGGATACTTTTTTAACTCCCCCAATTCGATAGGATCCATCCTATAGGGACACTTTGAGATTGGATTAGTAGCATGTATGAGTTCTATTGAAAACTCTAGCTAATTATCTAGGGGATTCTAGGAAACTCTTTAGGAAATACATCACTATATTCCCTCCTGATGGGAATTTCCCATATGTCGATAACTTCCTTTGACTCAATTTTTTGACTGAGGTATGCTTCTTCACAAGGAATCGACACCCACACCGTTGAAGGATTTCCAAAAAAAATATTCATGATCTTAATTGCATTTGTAGAGGAGCATGGCATGATTTTTTATATAAAAAGATATTTCCTTTTCCTGACATTTGATATGTACTATATATAAAGAGAGTCAATCCATCCCCACTATAGTGTAGAATTCCACCAAGGGAATTATTACGAGATTCGCTGGAAGAATTTTCTCACATATTCCAAAAGGAGAAGAGTGCAACACTTGGGTTGAAATGATTTCACCACTAGGTGTTTTTATGGATATCACTACTTCAAGGTTTCAAGGCCTCAATTAAATAGTTCTAGTAAAATTTCATGATATAAAGGAATGCATAGAACTAGAATCAAATAATAATTTTACCATTATTTAATGAATAGAAAGTGTACCATGTATGTCTTTATTTTTCTCGCTCCACATTAGCAGTAGTAAAGACATAAGCCACTACACCAAAATTCATGTTTAGTGGCAGTTTAAACCATTGCTCAATCATTCCGTGATGGTTTTGAAAAATCATCGCTAAATCATGTGTTGACAATCAATTAGCGGTGGTTTTTGAAAACCATTGAAGAATGATTTAGCGACGATTTCTTAGAGGCGGTTTAAACCACTACTAAATGATTTAGCGGCATTTTTTTAATTTTTTTAATTTTATTATTTTTTTAATTTATTTTATTATTTTATTTTTAAAATTTTATATTATATATATATTTATTAATTTATTATTTTATTTATTATTATTATTTATTTATTATATTTTTTACTATTTATTACCATGCGCATGTACCATATATAGAAATTCTGTGTCTAGTGAGATTTGCACCCCTTACCTCTTACATATTCCCTCAACACTTGACCACTCCAACAAGCTCTTCATGTTGGGAATAAACAGAATTGAATATACTTATATATATTAATTGAAAAAAATAATTCATAAAAATAGATATAAACTGAATAATTATTAATCAATAAGGATTAATCAATAAGGATTAATCAATAATGATTAATCAATAACAAATAATCAATAACCAATAATAAATTATAAATTATTAATTAGTAATTATTAATATTTAAATATTACAAATTACTAATTACAACTTACAATTTAAAAATTAATAAATAAAAAATAAATTAATAATAAATAAATACATGATATAGAAATAAATGATAAATAATAAATAGTAAATAATGAATAATAATAACAAATAATAAACATTAAATATTAAATATTAAATATTAAATAATAATAAATAAATAAATAAAAATCAATAAAAAACTAATAAATAAATAGTTCATAAATAATAAATAAATAATACATAAGTAATAATAAATAATAAATAAATAATAAATACAAATAAATATATAATTATAAATAAGATATAAATAATAAACACATTAATAATAAATCAATAATAAATCAATCATAAATAAATAATAGATAAATAATAATAAATTAATTAATTAATAAATAATAAAATTTTGAAAATAAAATAATAAAATAATAAAATTATGATAATAAAATAATAAAATAATCAATAATAAATATTAAATAATAAATAATTAATAATTAATTAATTAATTATTAATAATAAGTAAATAATAATATGTTTTAAATAAATAATAATAATAACTATCAAATAAATAATAAATAAGTAAAAATAAATCAATAATAAATGAATAATAAATAAATAATAAAAATTAAATATTAACATATTAAAATAATAAAATAATAAATTGATATTAATATCTATAAATATATATACTTATAATAAAAGTTAAATAAATATATATAAACACATATTTATGTTACATAAATATATATAAACACACTCAAATTTATAATTGTATATTAATATAAATATATATATAAAAACAAGTAAATCTAAATATCTATATATATATATATGCATATATGGTATAAAAATATATAAACATAAATATGTATAAATATTTATAAATGTATATAAATTCGATAATTATTTATTTTAAATGAATTAAATAAAAAATATTTATTTCCATTTGGATTCTATTCTTATAAATGCATTTTTAAGTATATATGTATTTATACAAGTGATTTTATATTTAAATATACAGAAATATGCATATATTTAATTATAAATAAAACTACATTGTGAAAAATGAAAATGTTTAAAAACCATCATATCAATATGAATGTAATCCCTGAGAATAAATTGATTCCCCATAAAAAAATTAAATAATCCCCCCTTAAATGAGGCTAAAAATTCATAGAATGTAAAAAATTGGGGTACCCTTAAAACACATAAAAATGTTAAGAAACTCTGAAAACCCCTAAAACCCCTAAAAACCATAAAATGGTCATAACTTCTGATTCGGGAGTCTATTTTTGTTCCAAGACTATTCAAACCAAAGATAACGAAGTGATATTTGATATGATATGTGTTACATATCGAATGAACACCTCGATCAGAAGTTGTAATCATTTAAATTTTAAGAAATCGGGATCTGTGACAAAAAAATACTCAGTTTTATAGGCCTTATGGGCCTTTCTGGGAAAACAACTAGACAAAGACATTCAACCTTAGTCAAAGACCATTGCAGATGTAGAGCTCATCTTAGTATTCGATTTGATTTTTGGTATAGTCAAAGAGACACCCAGATCAAAAGTTATGGACGTTTGAAGTTAGAGTTTGATTTTCAAATTTTTTGACATTTTAATATATTTTTTCATTTGATTATCACATGATATAAATCTCATGTGGTTTTATCTCATTTCAAAAGATTCAATTTTACTGGTTGTGGAGCTAAAACTGACTCCCATATTAAATGTTATGGTAATTTGATGTCTAAGTATGATTCTAAACTTATTGAAGATTTTTTTTCACATTAAAATTATTAATAATTAATAATTATATACATTTATTAATTGAAAAATTGTAATTAATGAAAATTATAAATAATAAAATATACATGACTGTAATTAATAATTAATAATTAATAATTAATAATATAAATTTTATTTTATTTATTTTTCTTCTATTTTGTGGTGTTTTTGAAAAAACACAACCGCTAAAAATAAATGAATTTTTTTGAAACCAATTATAAAAAAATTATAAAAAAATATTTTAAGAACATTTAGAAGTGGTTTTTAAATATGATGCAAAAAAACTACCGCTATATCTATATTTTCATGTAGTGATATTTTCCTTTCTCCTTTGGCTTTAGTGGCTGCTGATGTTGATTATCCTTGAGGACTTAATTTTTAGTGCACTGGTTTTCATAGTGCCCTTGATCTCCATAGTTTCATCATTAAACCATGGTTGGTGCTCTCCTTTCCTCCACTACATTATCCTACTTCATCTTGTCTTTTAAAAATTCATGAGTTTATTGGCCTTATCTCCCACACTTGAAGCATTTTCTCATCCATTTGAGGTAATTCCCAGGATTCTCTTCTTCCCACATTTTTTATATGTGGGTGGTTAAGTTTTCTTTCCACCTTTCCTGTTAGATCCTATGTCTTGAAACTCTATATTTTGTTTCTTATCACCATAACCAAGGGACAATTCTTCAAACTCCATCTCCACTTTGAGAGCATATCAAATAATTTATTCATAACTCCCAAAGTCTCAAATTTCAAGAGCCTTTTGAAGGTGTGGTTTTAAACAACTAAATAATCTATCAATTTTTATATCATTGTTTATAACAAAACCTTAATCATACTTTGAAAGCCTTTTGAAATTTCCTTCATAGGCTGTGATAGATTTTACTTCCTTTTTCTTCAGCTCTATGATTTCTCTCTCCATCTTTGTATGAAGAGTTCCATGGAAATACTTGTTAAGAAACATTATCTTAAAGTCCCCCCACTCCATCTATTTAATTTCATCCTTCGAATTAGTGTTATTAATCAAAGCCCACCATTGATCGTCCTATCCATCTAGATGATAAACAGTGAGATTCAACTTCTCCATCATAGAATAGAAAATATAAAATGATATTCTCCATTGAGTTGACACACTATTCCATGACTAGTGGACCAGAAGATCCACTAAACATTATTAGTTGTTACCACATAAAACACTTGATAGTCAGTTGTTCCTTATTAGTTGAAGGTGTAAATTAAACATTATTTAGGTTATTGTTCATTACCTAAGACATATGGGTATGAATCTATAGGTAATTTTTAACTCCACCTCCAAAAACATGGGGATGTTGTTTGGGAAATCATTTCATTGTCCCTCCCAAGGGTTGTTGGCCTAGTTTCTCTTGGTTTCCACCATTTTCTAAAATAGAAAAGGTTAAAACAAAACATAAGTAAAAAATTCATCAATAATTTACCCCTGTGTAAAATAAACTCCAAATTCATATCTTATGGGATCCCTATGTTTAGATTTTTCAAAAACAAATCTTATTGAGTGCTTACTTATACTTAGTCAAATACTATGGGTTTTCATTAAGGCTCTCTAATACTAATTCCCTAATTAACTAAACCATACTATAATACCAACTATAATAACCCTAATTCTTATTAAATTATTAATACATCACTTTAATGATAAACAACATAAAAGAATTACATGACCAGGATCCAAAGGTTTACTGTCATGGGAAAATAAGGTTCATACGTAACATTTATAAAATAAAATATAAACATTTATTTAATTACTTATTCTCTATCTTATTATTGGCCCTTGAATTATCCTTAGTATAAGTAATAACCTATGGATATACATCAAAAAGGGGTGAGCTAAAATCCTAGTAATAGGATATATAAGAACATGAAACAACATATAACATGGGGTGAGAATAATCAGTATAATCATAACATAAGAATATGATCATAATCATGAGAGGATGCATTAAAAAAGGCAAGGAATATGGAAATTCATAAAAATGAAACATAATGTCTTAGTGGTCAACTAACACACATAGTTGTGAAAAATTACAGTATCATGTTCACACATATTTAACTTTTCTCATGCGGTACATCACAAGACCCAATGAATTAGAGTGCTATAAAATTCTGGGTGCACCCGTCACATCATAACAATTACATTATCATGCATGCCACATAGAAAATGTATCAATATTGAACATAAAATAACCAATGGAATATAATGGGATTCATTTCATAAGAATATATTCATAAAATATGGGTTCCTAAAATAAATAGGGACTAACATACTTGATAAAATAATCACCAACCTTGAGTGAATAAGAAACAATCTTGAGAAATAAAAGGTGTGTTTTTTAAAGGAGGTTTCTTTTGGAAAACATTATGTTTGTAATAAACTCAATTAAAAACAATTATATCCACAAAAAGGTAATATAATGGTTTAGAAATTATATTTAAGTAACATCCATACATAAAATGGGGTAAAAGAGGGAGAACCAAAAGAAAGAGAGTTGGGTTCGAGAATTCCCCCTACATTGAGTCTGAATTCTTTCTTCACTTTAATATACTATATAATCATATTAGATTCATTAATTAAAAAATAAAGAAACTTTTATACATTAATTTTATTATTTATGGTTTTATTTAGTTCATTTATCGTATTTTTTATGAGTTATAGAGTTTAATTTCATCGTTCGAAAGCATTCGTTTTCATGGTTTTGATGATCCGTTCACTTGTACACATGAATGGAATTTCATGTAAAATGTGGATAGATATCCAGAATTGTTATTATATGTTACTAATTATATCCTATAATTTTAAATTATCTTATAAAAAAATTATTTATACAGTATGAGGATGAATCTTTAGATACAAGTTAATGATGATTTTTAGGTTAATTTTGGCGGTTATTCGATCACAACGAAGTCATTTTATTTTATCATTTAGTATTAAGTGCATAATTTATTTATATAACATATAGAGAGTTTCAAAATACACTTTATAATCTATTTCAATCATTATAATAGTTTTATTAACACACTTGAAAGAATTAAACGAAAATTAAAGTGCATTTCCCATGATATCGGTAAATTGACACATCACGAGCGATGATTTCATTTTTTCAATAAGAGAGGGATATTGGTAGGAGTTTAATGATGGATATTACATTAAAATTATATAATTCAATTATATCTAACATAATTGAGTTATCATGCCATTTGGATAAGAGAATTTGAGGAGAAGAGAAGTATAAAAATGAAATTGAAAAGAAATTAAAAGAAAAAGGAAAATGACTTTACCTCTTGGATTTATCCTCCTTAAGAACCTCCTTAGTGAAAGGTTTTGGTATTTTTGTGATAAAAATAGATCCTTGACATGGGATAGGGTCGTGGGGAGATGTTTGGGCAGAATTTGGACAAGTTACAAAGCATGAGAGGTGTGAGGAGAAAAGGGTGTGAGAGGTGGTATTTATAGTGGAGGAGAGGGGTTTTTTCTCATTATTATATTCATTAGTTTACTATTTTGGATCAAGAATATGAATATTTTGAGCATTATCTATAAATATATTAAAATAATTAATGGTGCTTCAATATTAAGTTACTTATATTAGACTTATATCTATAATGACTAAAAAATTCAAGTATTTAACATTTATCGAAAATTACCATATTTTACTATTCATAAAAAATTAAATTATTTCAAACAAATCCCAAATATCAACCATAACCATTTATATATGTGTAGAATTTAAAAATGAACTCCATTTTATGAAAATAATTTCTAAATATGATTAATTTAATTTTTACTTAAAATCATCATTTACTTGGAAAATACTGATATTAAAATTATAACTGATTTTATAACACTTTGAAAATTTAATTAAGATCTCAAAAAATTATCTTAAAATCATAAGAAATCAAAATATTAATTTATGGATAAATTTTTAAAAATACATTTTCTTATAAATTGTTAAATTAATTATAAAATTGTAATTAAATATTTATGACTTACAAAAATTCCAACACTTAATTAATAATTTTTAAAACATTTAATTACTTAGCCTATGTTATAATTATACCATAATTTCATTTATAATATGCTTAAATTTTATTTATAATTTCTTGGGTGGGTTTATTATTCATTTTGTTGGTTTATTATTCTTAAGGGTCGTATTACTATTCTTAAGGATGAGTTACTATTTCATCAGTATAGGTTCCTTAACTTATAGAAATACTTTTCATTTCAATAATTATTCATTTTAAAAGTTTTTATTATGGTATCTATGTGATTTATGTTATTTATACTATATGAAATTACTATAATAAGGGAGAAATTAAATTGATAAAATTTTGGGTCATTACATATATTAATGTAATTATTTATAAATTTAATACAAAAATAAAAAAATATACAAAAACAAATATCTATAATTATAAATATATACAAAAATACATAGCATATAACATCTTGAGTTTCTAAAATAAAACTCTATGTTCGATAACATATATGATACGTCGCATCGAGCATAAACGAATAACTAAATATTATTATTTAATATGGTAGTTATCACATAGCTGTTAGAATGGAAGGTACGAACATGATTAAATGAATTCTGAAAATATGGCTTAAAAATTAATATATAATTAATCCTTTGGTTACCAATTAATTATAAATTAAAATAAAACCCTTTTTAAAATAAAAGGAAATGTTTTTCTGAAAAACTATTTAAATATGAACAAGTGTGTTTTATACCAATAAGTAGAAAAATAAATATTTTCGGATTATATTAATGAAATTTATAATATATGAAATATAATATGTAACATTCATCATTTGTTTTTTCTAGAAATTATATAACAACAAAACATAGTTTACTCATAAAAGATGTATTTTTCGAAAAAGACCTTTTTGCTGCCTTTTGATGTTGCACTTGTTTTAAATATAGTTTTTGAAAATTTTATAAATTATATTTGAAAGAATAAAACTATTTTCTGAAATATGAATATCAAAATTTACTTTGATTTAATATTTCATATTTTTCTGATAAGTTTCATGTTTTGATGAATAGTGAAAATACTGAATTTTAAATAAAAACAAATTTTTCATATAAATAATTTATAGTGTTAAATAATATTTTTGATTATTTTAATAGTATAATTAGATCAATTTTATATCATTTAATCTAATTTATATCATCGTAATTAATCTTACATTTAATTTGGATATAGAAACATTCCTATCTTTTGAATGTTTTCACTTTAATAAAATGTTTTCTCATCTCGTTAAGATGATTAATTTGAAATTAATTTTCGTCACTTATGTGTTTTTTATTTTGAAAAATGGGTTTCATATTTTTAATTATAAGGATCCAATTTATTAAATATTCCCCTTTTATTTTCGTAGAATTTGAATAGTAACTTTAATAGATTTTTATTACCATGGATAAGGGTAAATCGGGTGATTAAGGGTAAAAATAATATTATAAATATTATAAAATTACTATAAAACTTGTAATTATTTTATTGGATGAGTTATTTTCAACCAAAATCATACTTTTCCTGATTTTAGGACCTCTTGGAGCCACTTTGATGACTTTAATCCCTTTATAGTATTTTATTTTAAAGAAAAGTCAAAGATGTCTTACTTATGTTTTAATAACTATAACATTTTTAATATAGGTTTATTTAGTATATGTATTTGAATATAAATATTATTTATAAAGATAAAAAAATTTATATTCATTATGGAAATTAATTTTAAATTTTTATGAAATAAATAATTACCTTAACAAATTACACAATAATGATGCAGTAATTATTTAATTAATTAAAATATCAAATAAATGATAGTAAGAATATTAAAATAAATATAATTTGAAATAATTAATCTCATCCACAAATGTTATGGATTGATATGAAATTTCAGTGATGTGTTAGAATAATTGGTTTGAATTTATCTTTTTTGTTATGATATTTGTTAAAAGTAAAGTAATGAATAGTATAAAAATTGATGTTAATGATATTATAAAATAAATAATATTTTATTAAATGATATAAAATTCATAAAAATATAAAATTCAGAAAACATATTTTTATAAGGTTGAAAATTTCATCAATGATCCATTTATGTTTATTTTTTTTATAGTAACTATATTAATTCTTAAAGAGTAAAAACACATTTTATTACAATAATAGTTAAAGAGATTAAATAAGGGTTAAAGCTAAAATATAAGGATTAAAAAAATTGTAAAAACTTATCTAATTTTTATTAGGTGAAGGTATTTAGACCCATAATCACCTTATATTTGAAATAAATTAGTTTGGAGCCATTTGAGATATAAAATTAATTTATATTAATTTTAATATTTTTAGAAATTCCAAGAGTTCTCCACCCCTCTCTTATAAAAGGGAATTTCTTCTTCTCTTTTCATCCCACTTACAAACCTATTTGGTTTAGCCAAGATATATCCAAATACCTTCCTAGAATGCTTACCAACATTCTAAATCTCTTACTTGTTCCATAACACCATCCTTAGTGGTCTTAAGGTGTTAAGCAAAGGAGGTGGTCAAAGGAAGATAAATATAAAGATTTTACATGATGAGTCATACTCAATGTAAGGGACTTCGTCTCAATTTCCTTTCATTGATGCATATTTTGATGTTATACAATCACCTTATTTTATGAGGTGTATATACATCCCCTTTGAAATATCATATAATTAATTTATTTATTATCACTTTATTTAATGTTTTGAAAATGTTATTCTTTCTTGGGGTTTATGATTTAAATATTCAAATTGGTATAAGACACATTGAATGTTTAAATATTTAATTATCAAACATTTCTCTCCATTTCAATATTCTTGATTTTAATTTACATATTTATTTATATGGATATAAAATTATTATAATGGACATTTCATGTCTATTTTTAATTTCAGATAAAGGTTTTTAAAAGGAATATTTTTATATGTTTTTTACAAAAAGTTTTGACAAATAAAAAAAGGAATGTCATATTCTTAACATACACTACAATAATTAATTTCTTACCACTTTCAATATTATTTAATTTCTAGATTCCTTTAAAATATTACATATTTTATTAAATTAACAACGCCCTTCCCTTATTTTTGGGTTTTCTTGGTATTGAAAAAAAATTTAAAAGAAAATGGAATTTTTATACAAAATAGTTTTTCATATGGGATTAAAAGAGTTTTTTTTTAAATGGATTCATGATGAATGTGTTTAATAAATGATATGATGCTTGAGAATTATAGGAAAAGATTGAGCCTGATATATCAGATAAATGGGGTGGCCTAGATAGCACAGGGTCATCTCATTATAGCTTAACATGGGGTGGCTCAGATAGCACTAGGTAAGCCCATAATATCTTAATTTTAAGTCAACCATATGGTTATTCCAATTTAAAGGTTTTTGAAAGTGTTTTATTTTTATGATTTTCTAAGTCACCTAAATGAGTTTTAATTGTGTTCTATGGGTTTCAACAATTTTATTTGAGAAAATTGTGTGTTCTTTTCTTGTGAAATTTTTTTATTTCATATTATCAAAGAAATTTGAAGATAAAGGTAAAATTTTATATGAGTTTTAATATGTTTTTACTGAACTAATGGTTTTATTTATTATTATATCTTGTACTTAGATTTTATACTCATCCCATTTTGTTAAAATGTATTTTATAGGGTTTAATGGGGAATAGAGACAAGGATGAAATCAAGGGGATAATTTTGATGATTTTTCAAAAAGATTATTCATGTTTTATTTTAAAGAGTTTGCTTTGATGAAAAAAATAGATAATTAGTATAAGTGTTCACTTGTAATGTATGGTTTTACTTTTTAATACTTTTTCCTAATTATCTAAAACTCTAAAATGAAAATATCCTTGAATGTGAATCCTAGTTAAAAAACACTGGGATATGTAATGTTTAAAGTCGATGCCTTAAAATTGGTATCAAATAATAGTTTAGAAATATTTGTAGGTTCAGATTCTTTCATAAGATTTAGGGATAACATAATGGGATTATAATTTTATGGATCATCATAAGATCAATGACTTGGATACCCCATTTTAGGATTTAATTTATGAAATTTTAAGGAGACTAATGATATTTTTAGAGACATTCATTTTTTATGTAATTGAAGGTTATTATATTTTGGGATTAAAAATGAAAGGTATAAGATATCATTTGAGGTTAAAACAAGTTATTATTATTTTTGAGAATTTAATCATATTTTATAAATGTTATAATAATTATATAATTTTAGTAAATGTAAAACCCACAGGATGGGTGACAACCCGTTATGTCTGAAAAGGATGTGGGAATCAAACCTGCAACTGTAGGGAGATAAGGGTGCCTCCCCTACCATTATCCTATGTGATTTACTGGTTAATATGAACTTATTTTATTTAAACTATTTTAAGATTAAAGAATAATTTTATTTTTTAACATATGTTTTATCAAATAGATAACCTTAGGATTGAAAACTGATTTGGTGATTAAGTGATTAATTTTATTTCAAAAGATATTTAATATTTTGGGAACCCTTTAGTATTGAGGTAAATATAATACTATGGGATTCTATTTGAGTAATAAATGTTGAATTATATTTTGGAAGCATATATTACTTTATTTTCTATTTATTTTGATTCCTGGTATATATGGAAATTTTTAGCATATATTGATGATTCTTAGGGAAATTACTTCTTGGTATAATACTTCATAAGTAATTTATGTCATTTGGAGATAATTCTTAAAATTTATCTTGAAATACTATATGATAAAATCCTTCTAGATTTTGGGATTAAATATTAATTTGGATTATTTTTAAGAATTTTAAGGATATTTATTTATCGAATGGTCTATGTTGAACTTTGGGTATTACTTTTGAATTTTGGAAATTTTATTGGTTTTTTGTCATATAAAGGTTTATTATTTTTAAAGAATTGTCTTATCTTATCCTGACCATTTTTGTTTTTTTAAAGTTTCAATATAGGATAAATAGAAATTTAATATTTTATGGATTATTTGAGTCTCTAGAAGTTGATTCTAGTGCATCATGAATGAAAAAATCATCTTAAAAACTCGCCATTTAGAGAAAAGCATTAGTTTCTGATGTAAATTGATTAAATGACGAGCCACAACATTTCATGTAAGTAAGTTTCTTTATTTTCTTAGATAGTAATGGAATTAATCACCTCTAGGAAATTTATTTTTAATAAAAAACATTATTCATATACTTTTCTTAATAAGAAATAAATGACCTCTTAACACATCATAAATTTACGGTTCTATGATGGTTAACTTTATAATGACTATGTTCTATATCACTTTACATCAAAACATGATAGTTTTTTTCTATTCCATGTCCATGTTTTCCTATGTGGAACCCTAGTATGTTTTATCTTAGATGACCTTCGTACTCCCATTTCCTTATTTTAAAGTGGAAGTTTTACTGAACCTTGATCGATGTGGGATATCAACAAAGGTACTTTGAAAGGTAATAAACTAGGTGTTAGGTACACTAGGCTAGATACCCTAAGAGGGGGATGAATTAGGGTATGACAGATTAAAACAAATACCCCTTTTTATCTTGTTTTGCTGTTAGACAAAACTCTCTTCTCTCTCCTTCCCGATGAAAAGTATGAATAAACCTTAAAGAATGCACTGGACACAGCGATTTTTACTTGGTTCACCCTCACCGGGCTATGTCCAAGGAGCATACATTGGACGTGTGCCAATATACCAATTACGCTATAAGCACACTACTGTTTACAAGTTCGAAGTGGACTCATTGTCCCTCCTGGTTTATAACCACTCACAATTTGAGAACTCACTTCTCTTTCAACTGAAGTGAGCTCACTACTTCTTTAGAAGATCCACTCACAGTTTATAGACCTGTAGGTATCTTCATTGCAACTAATGAATTCATCCTCTACTCTATGTATATGCTCTATTGATGTCCAAGTTTCATCCATTGATGAATACCCTTTTTCCCCTAAACACTAAGCAACAACCTTTGGAAAGTACCTTCGAAAATCACCCTATATCGCAAGGCTCCCAATTTCACAAAGCTCAAATAAGCCTTCACGAAGATCCTAACTTTTCACGAAGCACTCTCGCGAAACACAAGTCTTCACAGAGCGACTTACCTCATGAATATCACTAATCCAACGTGGAGCTTGAAAATTTCTCGGTGCTAGATTAGTCGCCGCAAAGCTCTTCTTTAGTGAAGAACACTGCCTTCACGAACCACCTTCGCGAGCCGAGAGAAAAATATTTTCTTCGAAAACTCTCTACTTCTCCCAAGAGGGTCTAGGTCTATTTATAGGTGATTCCACTAACCCTCAATCCTTCCGTGTGAAGTCAACTCCACGTCATCACAAATCGCGAAGCTAAGAAAATTCTGCCGAAATTATCTCAATATCGTGAAGCACCACGGAATTTTTCTGATCGCAGAGCTCGTCGTAACTGCAGATTGTTCTGTCATTTACTTCGTTCCTTCACCATGATTCTCCACTCATAATGCCCTTTGCCGCCACAATTCCATTTGACTTTGTCGTTTATGAAGCTCATCGTAATCGGGAAGCATCACCATCAACCTTCATCTAGTCTTCGCGAAATCAAATCCATGAATCCTATCATTGCAAAATTCATGCCTTTTCCATATTTTGATGAGATCTTAAAGGATATTAACTTCTCGTGATGCTCACCAAACTCCAAATTTTGGACCTCAGAAATTTGAAAAACACTGCGAAATGGTACTACCTTTTAACAATTCTTTTGTACCGCCTCCAGATCTTTCATTCCTTTGTCATGGTTATTTTTCAACATGGATTGTCAACAACATCTCTGGAAATTGACAATTCACCATGGAAACCTTCTTTATCAACAAACATGATCAACCCAAAAATGATGCAATGTTACCTTGAGGGATTTTTTCCTTACCCTAGGTACCAAACCTGAATTAAAATTGTGGGGAATAAATTTATTAAAGGGATGTATAATGTAACATACTATTTTTTTAAAAGGAAACACTATGTTTGATAGTATACAATATATGGCACATTGAGCTTAAAAAAACAACTAAATATTATTATTTAATAAGGAAGTTATCGCATAGCCGTTAGAATCAAGGGTATGAATAGTAATAATTGAATTATGAAAATATGGTTGCACATTTATATATAATTTATTATTTTGTTACCAATTAATTATAAATAAAAATAAAACCCTTTTTTAAATAAATGGAAATCTATTTCTAAAAAACTATTTAAATATGCACAAGTGTGTTTCATACCAACAAATAAACAAATCACTCTTATTAGATTATATTAATTAAATTTATAATATATCCAATATAATTTTTAATGTTCATCCTAAGTATTTTATATATATTATATAAGAATAAATCTAATCTTATTTATAAAATATGTATTTTTCTAAAAAGACAGTCTTGCCACATTTTGATGGCACACTTTTTTTAAATAAAGTTTCTGAAACTTTTATAAATTATATTTTATATAATTAACTTATTATTTTAAATATGAATATCAAAATTTACTGGGGTTTAATTTTTTGGTATTTTATTGATAAGTTTCATGTTTTGATGAACAATGAAAAATACTTAATTTTAATTCAAAGCAGTTTTTCATCTAAATTATTTATTGTGTCAACTAATATTATTGGTTGATTTTAAATTATAATTAGATAGATTATATATCATTTAATCCAATTTATGAAATTTTAATTAATTTTACATTTAATTTTAGTATAAAAACATTTGGATCTTTTGATCATTTTCACTATAATACCTCATTTTCTCACTATGTCAACAAGATTAATTTTAAATTAATTTTATCTACATATTTTTTTATGAATTTTGAAAAATGGATTCCATATTTTCAATAAAAAGTTATAAATTTAGTAAATATTATTCTTTTATTTTTAGACAATATTAATAGTAACTTTAGTAATTTTTATTACCTCGGTTAAGGGAAAATCTGGTAATTGCACGTAAAAATACTATTACAAATATTCAAAACATACCCTCAAACTTGTACTAATTTTATTGTATGAGTTATTTTATAACATAAAAAAATATGTTTACCATTTCAAGGACATATTGGAGCCACTTGTATGACTTTAATCCATTTATAGTATTTTATTTTAAAGAAAATTCAAAGATGTCATAATTATGTTTTAATAACTATAATATTTTTAATATAGGGTTATTTAGAATATATATTAGACTATAAATAGTATTTTGAAAGATAAAATTTTTATATCCATCATGTAAATTTATTTTTTAATTTTAATAAAGAAATAATCAACTTAACAGATTACACAATGATGATGAAGTGATTGTTTAATTAATGGAAATATCTAATAAAAAATATAAAAAATAATACAATAAATATAATTTGAAATAATTAATTTCATACAAGAATTTTATAGATTAATTTTACATTTTAGTTATTTTTTAGAATAATTGGTTAGAATTTTTCTTGTTTTTTATGATTTTTTAAAAATTCAAGAAATGAATCGTTTCAAAATTGATGTTAATGATATTTTAAAATAAATGATAATTTATTAAATGATATTAAATTAATAAAAATAAAAAAGTCTAAAAATGGATTAAATAATGTTTAAAATTTCATCAATTATACATTTATGGTTCGTTTGAAATTTTATAGTAACTATATTAACTCTTAAAAAGTAAAAATTCATGTTATCACGGTAAGAGTTAAAGAGGTTAAATAAGTGTTAAAGATAAAAGATAAGGAATAAAAAATAGAAAAAAACTTATCTAATTTTCATTTTATAAAGGGATTTAGACCCATAATAATCATATACTCAAATTAAATCTATTTGGATCCATATGGAATATAAAATTAATTTATATTAACTTAATATTTTGAGAAATTCCAAGAGTTCCACTTTGTTCACTTTTAAAAAGAAATTTATTCATATATTTTATTCGCACATAAAAACTTATTTAGTTCAAAAATATCTACCCAAATACCTTCCTAGAATCCATAATCACATTCTAGAGCTCTTAGTTTAGTCAGAAACCTATCCTTAGTGGTCTTAAGCTGTTAAGAAAAGGAGGTGTTCTGAGGAAGATGAATATAAATATTAGACATGATGAGTTAGAGTCAAGGTAAGGGACTTCGTATGAATATCCTTTAATTGAGGAATATTTTTATTTTATAAACTCATCATATATAATGAGGTGCATATACAACCCCTTTTATATATCATATAATTAATTTATCTATTATCATGTTATATAATGTTTTGTTAAATGTTATTCTTTCATGGGACATATGATTTAAATGTTCAAAGTTGTATGGGACACATTGAATGTTTAAAGATTTAATTATAACATATTTTTATACATCTAAATATTCTTGATATTATTTTAAATATTTATTTTTATGGATATAAAAGGATTATAATATACATTTTATGTCTATTTTTAATTTCATTCAATGGTTTTCAAAAAGAGTCTTTTTGCATGTTTTATATGGAACATTTTGACAAAAGAAAAAAGTAATTTTTAATTCTTAAAATACAAGATAAAAAAATTATCACCATTGTGAATATTATTTAATTTATAACTTTTATTTTAAGCTTCCATATTTTCTTAAATTAAAAACCCTCTTCTGTTAGTTTTGGTATTTTTGGTATTGAAAATTTTTTTTAGAAGAAAAATGTATTTTTATGAAAAAAGAGTTATTCATATGGGATTAAAAGAGTTTTAAAAATGGATTTATGATGAAAGTGTGATATAAATGATATGGTTCTTGGTAATTATATGAAACAGGTGAACCCAATATAGCTTATGCATGGGGCGGCCTATATAGTGTTGGGTAAGCCCGTTACAACTTAACATGGGGCAGCCCAAATAGCACTGGGGAAGCTCATTACAACTTAATATAGGGTGGGTCAGATAGTGCCAAGTATGACCATTATAGATCAACATGGGATGGTCTAGATAGCACGAGTTAAGCCTATTACAACTTAACACTGGGTTGACTATATAGTACTGGGTAATCCCATTATATCTTAGCATGGGGTGGCCTAGATAGCACTTGGTAAGACAAATATCTTCATTGGAAGTTGACCATATGGTTATTCCAATTTAAATAGTTTTGAAATGGTTTTATGTATATGATGTTTTAAGTCACCTTAAAGAGTATTAATTTCTTACTATGGGATTTAATGATTTTCTTTGAGAAAAATATGTGTTTTTTTTTCATGTGAAATTTTTTTATTTCATTTTCTCAAATAACATTGATGATAAAGGTAAAAAATTATATGAGCTTTCATATTTTTACAGAACTAATGGTTTCCTTTCTTTTTATATCCCTTAATAGTCTTTTTTTCTCATCCCATGTTTTTTAAAGATATCTTCCACATTGTTAAAGGGTAAATAAAGACAAGGATGAGATCAACTGGATACTTGTGAAGATTCTTCATGAAGATAAATAATTTTTTATTTTAATGATATTAGTTTGTTGAAAAAATGGATACTGAGTATATGTGTCCACTTGTAATGTATGAGTTTACTTTTTAAGAGTTTGTCTTAATTATCTAAAACTTTAAACTGAAAAAGATCCTAAAATGTGTGGTCTCATTCAAAAATTATATGATATGTAATATTTATAGTCTAGTCCTTACATAGTAAATTGAAAAATATCCAAGTAGATATTTCTCCAAAAAATCTCCCATAGGATATTTTTCCTAGAAATCTCCCTTTAGGGATTTTTTCTACAAATATCCCAACTGAGATTTGTCGAGTGAATATCCCATGCGTGATTTATCAGTGGATATTTGTAGTATGAATCTTCCATGAGAGATTTCCTAGTGTATATTTTTTTATATTTATATATATGTATGAAAGAATACTTGTTTTTGGATGTAACTATGTAGATGTAATGTTGTAAATAAATACACTAATAAATTTGTATGCAAATAAATAATTACATTAATATTTTTTTATATACCTATTTATATATATGTACATATGCATGTTCTTATATTTATATAGATTTTCATATGTATTTATGTATGGAAGTATGTAATTATATGTAAAGATATGTTTTTAACTATGTATGTATATGGCTTTCACTAGTACAAAAATATATTTTTCATGCTGGTTTTTTATGTTTCTTACATTGGTTTTAAAGCCGACGTAAAAAATATTATTTTTTAATGTCTGTAAATATAACTGACATTGAAGTTATTATTTCAATGTATTTTTACAATGTTTATAAAATAACCAATGTAAAAAACATTCACTTTTTTATTTTTCAAAGTCGATTACTCCATTAGATTAAAATACATGATAGTTAAAATGAAAAAGGATAATAGAAACCTAATGGAATTTACACAAGGAAACATAAATTTTTTAAAAAAAATAAAATTTTTCATGCTTTTTGTTGATATAATTTTCTTTAGATAAAATATCTCATGAGGAAACTGAAGTTGTGGTGGATTGGAAGGAATTGTTGACTCCAAACGAACATTTTCCATTTTAATTTTATCTAAATAATGATTATTCAAGATAATAAAAAAGGAATAATAAAAATGGTGTATCAATTAAGAAAACCAATCACATACACATTAAATCATAGAAAATATATATAAATACCGTAAAGAGTTCATTGAAGGAAGAATTTTTGGAATAATTATGAAGATTTGAAGATTTTATTTGGTGGTATGTTGATGATGGTTGAAAGAGTTGTTCATGAAAGGAATACATAAAGATCATGAAAGAATATAAAATCACTTGAAAATTAAACTGTGGTGTAATAAATTATATGTTGAAATTGAAACTTTTAAAGGCGCGCTATCAAAAAATTGAATCCTGTATTGGCGTGATATGAAATTTCATCTTTTACATCGGTTATTTTAAAACTGAAGTGAAAAAACACTTTTTCACATCGGTTTTAAAGTAACTGACGTGAAAACATAGCATTTCATGTCAGTTTTACAACAACTGATGTGGAAATTATTTTTCATGTAATTTTTTCTAAAACCAATGTGAAAACTCATATATCATGTCGGTTTTAAAAAACCAACAAAATAAATGATTTTTTCTACTTTTTAACATCGTTTATTTAAAACCTAACATTAAAAATCTAATGTAAAAGCAATTTTTGTACAAGTGTTTATTAATTTGTATGTATTTGTTTGAATATAAATATATTAGTATGTGTGTGTGTGTTTTTATTCATATATAATGTTATTTTAATGCATGCACATGCACATGCATACATATAAATATTTATATATGTACATACATATACATAGATATAAACATGCATACTTAAATATATTTTAGTGTGATTATTTACAATTATACATCTATATTAGTATATAAAAATATAAATGTTTATATGTTTATTTTAAGGAGTATTTGTACAAACATACATAAATCTATATTTATGAATTTTCTCTTCTGGAATTGCCAAGGTTTGGCCAATAACGATACTTATACAACTCTTAAGAGATTTATAAGCACTCATAAGCCTCATCTCTTTGCTATCTCTGAACCTAAAGTCAACTATAAGACGAACTTCATGAGATTTGGTTCCTTTAATTATAGTTTTCTAAGCTCCTGTAAAAATACTTCTCAAACTGACTCTATGTGGTTTTTTTATCACAATTCTCTTCAAAATATCAACATTTTTAAAATCACTGACCAGCAACTCACATGCGATTTCTTATGGAATAGTCGTCATACCTATTGCACCATGGTTTATGCTAATAATAGGTATCAAGAAAGAAGAACTCTATGGCAGGACCTTCTTGATATGGCTCCCTCCATCCATGACCCTTGGGTTGTGATGGGAGATTTTAATGCCATTCTTAATTCGGGTGAGAAAATAGGTCCCTCTCACCTCTCTATATCCTCTAGGGAATTCAGATCTACTATCGAAGACTGTGACCTCATTGAAGTAAATCTTACTGGTGCCAAATATACTTGGTACAGAAAGCATTATAATAAAACGGTTGCTAGTAAGCTTGACAGGGCTTTTGTCAACATGAAGGCTCTTGATACTTGGGATTGCATCTCCAGTACTACTCTACCTCGTCTCAACTCTGACCATCACCCCATCCTCCTCAGTTTCAGTATGAATAGTCGCAAGCTTGCCCTTCCTTTTAAATTTAATAATGCTTGGTCTTCTACACCCGACTGTGTCTCCTTTATTCATAACACATGGACCTCCATGAATTACCACAAGGATTCCTTTGCCTGTATGTACAAATTGAAAACCTTAAAGCAGGCCCTGAAAGGATGGTGTAAAACTGCTAGCTCTCAAATTGACCTTGATATTTCCTCTCTTGAAGAGGAGCTGCACCGGGTCCAAACCCAAAGTACCTCATCTGATTTTAATATGGACCCTCAATTAGAAGCTAATCTCTCTCTCAAACTAAATGATTTGCTTACCCTCAAAGAAAACATCTGCAAGCAAATGTTTAAGACTAAATGGCTCACTGATGGCGATCGCAATACTAAATTTTATAACTCCATTCAAAGAGTCAGAAAGGCTAACCGCCCTCTCTCTAAGCTTACTTATCAAGACTTGATCCTTGACTCTGAAGAGGCAATAGCGGATCATGTCATCTCGTACTTTCATAATATTTTTAATGGTACGAAGACTAGTGCTGATCTCAGATCTGGCATTATTCCTTCCTTGGTTAATGAAAGGGAAAATGAATCTCTCCTATGTACTCCTTTAGATCATGAAATTAAAAATACTGTCTTTGGTCTGAATCCAGACAGCGCGCCCGGACCGGATGGGTTCAATAATGGTTTCTTTCAAAAACACTGGGATATTATCCACAATGATGTTTGTAACACTGTTAAGAATTTCTTTATACATGGTTCGCTTCCTCATGGAATAAATGCCCAATTCCTAACTTTAATTCCCAAGGTTGAAAATGCCTCGGAGATCCATCAATTCAGACCAATTGCCCTGCTCAATACTCTCTATAAAATCATTACCAAAATAATTGCGAACAGACTTATGCCTATTTGCAACAAAATTGTCTCGTGGAATCAATTCGGTTTTATTAAGGGTAGGTCCATCCAGGATTGTATTTGCCTTGCCTCCGAATGTACTAATTGTCTTAACAAAAGTTCTAGAGGGGGATGTGTGGCCATCAAACTTGATATCAGGAAGGCTTTTGACACCATTGACTGGAACTTTATTTTCAATGTACTCTCGTCTTTTGGATTTCATGATGCTTTCATCTTAAAGATTAAAACTTTATTTAACTCAGCTTTTATTTCTGTTCTGATCAATGGTTCCCCTAGAGGCTTCTTCAGATGTTCTAAGGGTGTCAGACAAGGTGACCCTCTCTCCGCTATCCTTTTTGTTATCGCTGAAGACTACTTAAGTAGACTCCTCATTCACCTGGTTGATCAAGGCAAGCTCAGACCTATTCAAGCTGCCAGGAATCTCAATACACCTACTCACCTTTTCTATGCTGATGATATTATCCTTTTTCTCAAAGGTGATCAGAAAAATATACATGTTCTAAAACAAGACCTTAATCATTATGAAGAGGTTTCTGGTCAAGAGATTTCCTGGGATAAATCTTATATTTTCTTTGGCAAAAGCTTCCCTGTTAGAAGAAAACCTAACATCACTGTTTCTCTTGGTATCAAAGAGGGCCTCCTCCCTTTCAATTATTTAGGCGTCCCTCTATTTTGGGGTCGTCCTAAAGCCTGCTATTTCACCAACATTACTGATCAAATTATTAAACATCTCTCCACTTGGAAAGGGAAATTACTCTCCATGGCCGGCAGGATATGTCTGGTCAAATCAACCATTGTTTCCAAAATGGTCTACTCGCTCATGATCTACAATTGGCCTTCCGGCATTTTTAAAAAGATTAATACCTATATCAAAAATTTTATTTGGACAGGGAGCACTTTAGAAAGGAAGCTTGTCACTATTCCTTGGAATTCTTGTTGTAAACCTCTTGATAAAGGTGGCATTGGTATAAAAAATTTAAAGCTTTTCAATAATGCTCTCCAATCCTGCCTTACTTGGCGCATCATTAATGGTTCCTCTAAAGCTTCGGAGTTCTTGAAGCATAGGTTTTTTCCTAAACTCGTAAAAGGGAATTTTTGTTACATCAACTCCTCGATCTGGCCCGCCATCAGAGACTCGTATCACTCTATCATGAAGAATTATAGATGGATGGTCAGTGCGGACTCTTCTATTAATTTTTGGTGTGACAATTGGCGCGGTAACCCCTTGATTTCCTTGCTTTCTATGAATACCTCTCCTGGAGATACTAGTCTTTCTATAAAGGAAGTCCTGCGATCCCATCGTCACACCCTCCCAGATAATATTGCTCAGATCATTGATAATCATCCTTTCTCCCCTGGCGGAGATTTTCTGTTGTGGGAACCTGCTCCAAATGGCATCCTCGATTCTAGAACCTTCTATAATCACTGCTTCTCTCGAGAGGATCCCAATTATCAATGGATGAGTTTTTTTAATAAGCCTTGGATAAAACCTTCTAGACTCACCCTCATTTGGCGTTTAGCTCACAATAGAATTCCCACTGATGCTTGTCTTCAAATCTTTAGCATTCAACTTTGCTCTAAATGTCGCATGTGTAATCAACATAGGGAGGATGCCAACCATCTCTTTTTGTCCTGTGCGACAGCCTCTGCTTTATGGAAATATGTTCTGGATCTCTTTAATTGCAGATGGCCAACTTTTGATTCTATTTGTATGTTTCTTAAATATTGCATCAGATATGATGCCTCTTTGCAGATAAAGAATATCTTCCTTGCAGCAGTAGCGGAGCTCCTGCATGTGATCTGGTACGCCCGTAATGATTTTATTCATAACAACCACTCTTTTAGTCTCAATGCAGGTAAAGCTCGGATCCTTATTGCGATTCATGAAGCCGCTTCAATCCAAAAAGCTTCTTGCAACAACTCGGCTAACGGTTTAGTTATTCTTCGCCGCCTCGGTGTCCCGGGCATCTATCCAAAACCCAAGCGTTTCTTTGAAGTTTTCTGGCAAGCACCGATGTCAGGATGGATTAAAGTGAACGTTGATGGCGCTTCCAAAGGCAACCCTGGTCCTGCTAGTTGTGGTGCCATCTTCAGAGACTCATCTGGTCACTGTCAAGGCTGTTTTTACGCTGGCTGTGGTCTTTCTTCTTCGCTCGAGGCAGAGATGCTTGGTGTCATCCATGCTGTTGATTTTTCCATTCAAAGAGGCTGGAGAAAGCTCTGGATTGAAAGTGACTCCACAGCCATCGTTCAGGCCATATGGAACGGCGACACTCATCTTGCTTGGCCGCTTACCACTCTCTGGATGAAGTGCCTGAACTCGCTTCACGGGCTAGATTATATTGCTACTCATGCTTACCGTGAAGCGAATTCTATTGCTGATGCTCTCGCCAACAAAGGTATTCAGCAGAGCATGACTTGGCTTGACAATCTTCCAGCTGACTTATTGCCTCTCTTTGAGAGAGACTGTAACAAAATCCCATCTTTCCGAACTTTGTAATCCTCTTGCTTTCTTATATATCTTGTGCTTTGGTCTTTTGACCGAAGCATTACCTTTAAAAAAAAATACATAAATCTATATTAATATAAGTACATAAATATATATTATTGAGATTATATTTATATTTAATTAATGTAATTACATACAGATATAAGTTTATTCACACACACATATAGGTATATACAACAACCAATATTTTTTAGTATATTTTAATTCATGTACACACATGCATCTAAATATTATCATATATACGTACATATATATACATAAAAATAAATATCAGTATATACATGAATGCATGCAGTCATATATATTAACGTAATTATATAAAAATATTTATAAGTATATGCATAGTCTTATATACATGCATGTGTACATAAATGTAAGTGCATGCAAACACATACACAAAAACATATATACATGTAAATATAAGTACCCACATGCATGAATGTATGCATGAATATATATTAATGTAATTATTTATAAATTTAATATATAAATATAATAATGTACAAAAATAAATATTTATAATTATAAGTATATACAAACATACATAGTATATTGAACAATCTCCAAAAGGAAATTTGTCTTATAAATCTCCCATGAAAGATTTCCAAGTAGAGATTTGTAGTATGAATATCCCAAGGGAGATTTAATGGTGAATATTTGTATATAGTTATATATATATATATGAATGAATTCTTGTTTTTTAACTATGTAAATGTATAGTTATAAATAATTACACTAATAAATTTTTATGCATGTAAATAATTACAATAATATTTTTGTATATACCTCTTTATATGTATGTTCATGTGCATGTACTTATATTCATATGGATTTTTATTTGTATATAAATATGTAATTATACTTAAATATGTGTTTTTAACTATGTATGTATATGGTTGTATTAATTTATATATAAATATGTATGTATGTGTTTGTATATAAATATATTAATGTGTGTGTGTGTTTGTGTTTGTGTATATATAATGATATCTTAATACATGTACATACAAGCATCTAAAAGTTAATATATGTACAAATATACACATAGATATTCACATGCATACATAAAAATATTTTCATTCAATTATATAAAATTATACATCTATATAAGTATATAGAAATATAAATATTTATAAGTGTATCTTGAAGTGTATTTGTACAAACATACATAATTCTATATTAATATAAGTATATAAATATTTATTATTAAAATTATATGTATATATATTTATTGTAATTACTTACAAATATAAGTGCATGAACACACACACACATAAGTATATACAATAGAAAATATTTGTATGTAATTGTATTAGTATAAATGTATTTATGTATTTACTTCTATACATTCATACACACACATATATTTAAACTTATTATTATTATTTTAAATTTATAAATATTTTATTGTTTATTATATTTTGTGTTTATAAACAAATATGTATTAAGAGTTTTCAAAAAAGTATAATGTAAATTTGTAGTGAAAATCCATACCATTATATAAAAAATCAAAATAATGTATCGTATATGGGTCTAGAATTATTTGTATCGATATAAATATCACAATGAAACTGACAGATTAAAATTTCAACATCCTTTGAAAACAATATATTTGATCAAGTTTTATAAAAGAAAAAATGTTTTCATATGTAGGAGGGAGAATATCAACTGGGTTGTGCGGTGCATGGGCTGTGATGGAATTATAGGCATGATCATATAATTATTAATTTTAATAAAACACACTCAATCAGTCGATCTCTCTCCAATATCCCCTTATACATGTGTGCTTTATTCAACCTATGAATTCATCCTCCATTTTAGGTAGGAAATGTAGAGGATGATAAACCTTATTTCTGACTGACGATACCCTGGTTCGGAACAAGTGTAAACTGGTGAAGCTCATGTTCGGGCCTACCAATTTTACCCAATTAAACTCCCACTTTTGGGTTTTACATTTCATGTTTTTACTCTCCCCTCCCCTTATCTTATATCGTACAAGCCCCACTGTCATGTAAACCTTATAGACTATCTTGAGAGTTGTTACCACTATTCCCCAAGATTTTTTTTATTTTAAATAATATTAAAAAGGTAGAGTAAATTTATTTATTTTTAGTAATTTTACAACTTCAAGATACAAGAATGTTATAACCATGGTGATGGAAAAGGGATTCTAAAGAAACATAGTTATTAAATTTTAAAAAAAATAAATGATTCCCAAAACATCCCAAACACTCTGCGTAATTTTCACCACCGATCAGACATTCATCACTATGTTATAAAAAGCTTATTAGTCTAACCCCACTACTAAAAAATGTGCATTTAACATCACTGAAAATGATATTTTTCAGCGATTAAAAGTGCTGAAAATCTAAGTGATATTAAAATCCCCCATCCTTTAACAACACTGGAAAAATATTTGATGAAGGATCCTTTTATCAATGACTTTTAGAAGCATTGATAAAGGGTACCTTAATCAGAAATTTTTATTTAGCACTAATAAAGGGTACCATTTATCAAAACTAGATGAAGGTATGATAAAGGGTACCTTTATTAGCTCTAGATTAAGTGTTGATAAAGGCAATTTTAGCTTTTATACTATAATAACCCTACAACAGTCATCCAATAGCCATATAAAATCAAACCCAATAAAAATACATAAAAAGGAAATGAAAAATATAGTAAACAATATTATAATACATATAACACATTGCACTATCATTTCAATTAAAAAATTATATACAAATTATTTATATTAAATTCATATTTACAATTAACCAAAAAAAATTACTACCCATATTCAAAATCAAAAATGGAAGACATTTTTCAATGACCAACCTTTGTATAAAAGTAAGTCTCTCTAATAAAATCAATTTTTATTTTAGTAATATTAAATAATAAAATAAAAATATTATAATCTTAATATTATATAATCCACATATGATAAATTATATTGTTAATTACACTATATATTAATGATATTATCAGTTAATCATGTGTCAGATTGATATACAGTCAATTCTAACATGTTATAAATATATTATGGATTGTTTTCCTAATGTTTAAAAACAATTTGAGCACACTTTCTTGGTTTTGGATATGTGAGTTGTGTTTTAAACTAAAATGGAACTAATATTGAAAACATACACTTCAAGTCATACCGACCACATTGTATATTGGATTAATGTGTGATCAATTAGTATACCTATAAAATAAATTATGGATTTTTGTCCCAGATTTTTAAAGTAATCCAATTTCATTTTCATGGTTTTGATTATGTGAGGCAAATTTTAAATGAAGATGGAACTTATATTGAAAACATGCACTTTGAGTCATAAAGACCACATCATGTGTCAGATTGACATGATATTGATTCATACACATCATAAATATGTTATGGAACATTTTCCTAAGGTTTGAAAACAATACAATTTCATTTTTTAGTTTTATCTATGTAAGGTGAGTTTTAAACTAAAATGACACTTATATTGAAAACAGACACTATGAGCCATACTAACCTTATCGTGTGTAAGATTGACATGTGGTCAATTCCTACATATAAAAAATAAATTATGCATAATTTTCAAAAAATAAAAATAAAAGATACAAGATTGTTTATTCAGTTTTGGATATGTGAGGCACATTATAAACTAAAATGGTATTTATAATAAATTCACACACTTTGAGGTATACTGACCACATAGTGTGTTATATTGATGTTTAGTTGATTCCTACAAATCAAGAATATATTGTGGAAAATTTTTCTAAAATTTGAAACCAATATGGTATCATTTTCTTGGTTTTTTCTATGGGACATGTGTTTTAAACTAAAATGACACATTTATATTGTAAACTCGCAATTCAAGTCATACTGACCCCAAAGTCTGTCAGATTGATGTGTGGTCAATTATTACACATCAAAAAATAATTATGGATCATTTTCCTAAATTTTATAAATATTATTATCTCATTTATCACTTTTGGATATATGAGGTGAGTTTTAAAGTAACATGCCACTTATATTGAAAACACACACTTTGAGTCATACCAACCACAACGTGTGTTGAATTTATGTGATGTAAATTTTTACATGCTATAAATATATTATGAACTGTTTTAATAAATTTTTAAATCAATTTGGGTTCATTTTCTATTTTTTGGATATGGGATATGCGTTTTAAACTAAAATGAAACTTTTATATTGAAAACATGCACTTCGAGTCGTACCAACCACATCGTCTGTCAAAATGACATGAATTTGATTACTACATATCCAAAATAAATAATGGTTTGTGATAATATAGTTTGAAAATAATACAATCTCATTTCCATTTGTTTGAATGGTTTTTTCTAAGTGAGGCATGTTTTAAACTAAAATGACACTTATATTGAAAACATGCACTTTGATTCATACTGACCTCATCGTCTTTTAGATTGAAATTAGATCATTTCATACATATCATTAATGAATTATGTATAATTTTTGTAAACTTTTAAAATAATACGATCTTTTTTCTCATTTTTTTCTATGTGAGGCACGTTTTAAACTAAAATGATTCTTATATTGAAAACACATGATTTGAGTCATACCGACCACATCATGTGTTGGATTGAAATGTGGTCAATTCCAACACATCAAAAATGAATTATGTATCCTTTACCTAATGTTTGAAAATAATTAAAGTTTGTTTTATTAGTTTTAGATATGTGAGGCACATTTTAAACGGAAATGACATCTATATTGAAATCATTCACTTTGGCCATACTTACCACATCATGTGTCATATTGACGTGCGGTCAATTCCTATACATAAAAAATATTTTATGGATCAATTGAATAAAGTTTTAAAACAATAAAATCTTATTTTATTGGTTTTGGCTATGCAAGGAATATTTTGAACTAAAATGACACTTATATTGAAAACACACACATTGAGTCATACTGAATACATCGTGTATCAGATTTATGTGTGGTTGATTTCTATACATCAAAGATGAATTATAGATCATTTTCCTAACTATTAAAAAAATTAAATCTTGTTTTATTTGTTTTGTCTGTGTGAGGCTCAATTTAAACTAAAATGACACTAATATCAACAACATACAATTTGATCCATACTGACCACATCATGTGTCAGATTAACATAAAGTTGATTCCTACATGTCATAACAATATTATGGATCGTTTTCTTAATGTTTGAGGATAACCTAAGATTGTTTTCCCAGTTTTGGATATGTGTGGTGTGTTTTAAAATTAATTGACATTTTTATATTAAAAACACGCACTTCGAGTCTTACTGATCACATCATCTATTGAAATGATCTGAGTTCAATTCCTACACATCAAAAATGAATTATGGATCTCTATCCAAAATTTTGAAAATAATCCAATTTCATTTTATCAATTTTGGTTATGTAACGTGCGTTTCAAACTAAAATGGATCTTAAATTGAAAAAAAAACTTCAAATAATACCAACCATAAAGTGTATATATTTACATGAGATCAATTACTACATGTCAGAAATTAATTATGGATAATTATCCTAAAGTTTTAAAACAATGCAATGTTGTTTTCTCATTTTTGTCTATGTGAGGTGCCTTTTAAACTAAAATGACACTTTTAAGTATTATGAAGCCACCTTTTCAAGATATCTATATACATTATTAACCTATTTATCTATCTCTATTAGCTTAGTTATATCCTCAAAGTCCAAGATCTCATGATAATGAGTAGCTTCATACATGTTACTATCTCTACCTGAATCCATAGTGTGTAACCCTCTATTATAATTCTCGAGAAAAATTTCAAAAATACTAGATAAGTTTTACAATACAAATGATTCATGTTTCAAATGTATATCTAAAGTCATAGACCATAGTAGATAAAAAACATAATAGGTAATCACCTAAATTTGATGTTGATACAAATTTTGACACCATATATTGTGCCAAATCATCTCTAAACAAATTTACCAAATCTTTTGAGTACATAGATTTCTGGTAATCATCATAGTACTAAGAAAATTTTGATAAAAAATGAATAAAAATTATTTTTAATGAAATTTAAATTATATTCAAAAATTAACTATTTAGGGATACTATAATTTTGATAGTATACGATATCTTTCATATATTTTCAAACATAATATCATTAATCTTTATCGTTGTCTTTCTTTGGACACTACAAAAATATTGAACAATATAAGTAAATTGTTTTGAAATATGTTTTGATATTTAAATATTATTATATATACCTTAATCTGTTTCCAATTGAATAAATCAATAGGATTCATATTTTTATTCACTGACCACATTCCATGAATCAACCTATATTTACAGATCACCTTATCATAATAAGATTCTTGTTAAAATGAAAACTGAAACATATAATTCAAAGTTTATTTGTAAAATATTGATTATATTTTATTACAATTTCATGATAATAATCATGTGTGGTTGGTTTTTTATAACTCCATGCATTGGATCCAAAAAATAAACATTTTGGGATTCCAGATTTATTTCGATCAACATCAAACTATTTCTAAAAAAGTAATGAAAAAAAGAAAAATATATTTGATATGATTAAATTACAGACTTTTACTCTTGCTATGTAGGCATCAAGAAGAGTCTATCATCTGATATTTTCTTCTCAAATTCTCCATATAGTTCATCTTTTCTCTTAGCAATTTCTTCTGAATCCAAAATATATAGATGGTGCAAAAGATATAGGGAGTAATGAGTCCAAATATTGTTTCCTAGGTCTCTCCCTTTATATAGTACTAATATATACACTTATAGAAAATATTAATAGTTATTAACTATAATAAACATAGTATATCATTTTTTGGAAAATGGATTATGAAAATGTACCTCATGTGTGCGTGGATAATTGAGAATCCTGGCCATTCAAACATGATAATCTTAGTTGAACTCTCAATACCTACAATGTCTATAATGGAAACTCCAAATATTTCTTTATCATATAAAATTTATGACATATATTCATCTTTTAATGTGGTTTCTTCCAGAACTTTTACTATTAAAAAAATCAGCATTTCAACTAGCAGGGAGAAGGTACTCCTAGAATATCTTTTTTATTTCTTGGTTGATTCACTAGATTTTTTTAATCCAACCATTTTTTTCCTATCATTTTATCCATATATAACATTATACCTCATTTCAGACCATTTTACATCTATTGTTAAATGTTTTTCATTTGAAAATAATTATTAAGGAAATACCTCATGCATCTTTATTTGATTTTTCAACCATGCTATGAAAGTTCCAATAGCATCATTGACCATCGTAATATCTAGATCATCAAGTGGAATAAGAAACCCAGTGCTCATCTCTTAATATACTTCAATCCCCACTCTCATGTGATCTTTTTGGAGTTTATTATTGCGTAGCTTGTTTCATGAGAGATTATAAATTGTACCCCTCACAAAAAACTATGCAAAGGACAATTCAAAGTAAATAAACATTTCATTATTTAATATTTTGGTAAAAATATATAAATTATATTGTAATGTTACCTTAATGTCTTCCCAAATTGATTCCTTCAATACAAGAAAGACATGGTGCCACATATCTATATCAATGGGAACATGCATTCTCATTGTGACCCCAATATAACTAATGAACAATGACTTTTTAGGTTCAACAGGTTATCTGTGTTGATTCTATCCAACCTTAACATTTATTACCTTTCCTCTTTCCTTGATAATTTAATTTAATATAGTGATGCTATGACATTGTTTTTTTCATCAAAATTTTGTGGATCTATTAATATTTCTACAGTTTCAGTGTCAACCATCTATTCTTCCTCGAGATTGGTAATATCATCATGTATAGAATTCATTTTCTACATGAGTAGTCAAACATTTAATTTATATTACATAAATATAATAGAGAAATTATACTATTAAGAAAAAAAAATAATATATTAAAAAAACTTTAACATACTCATTGGACCCTATTTATTTTCTTTAAAGGTTGAAGGGATTTCAATCCTCTATCGAGTATCTAAATACTCTCATTGTAGTCCCCCTATAACATAAAAGACATTGTCTATTTTTGGACCACCATGAAATGATTGAAATCTCCCAATGAAATGGTCATCCTGAATATAATTTTCATGTGACTCTGTAGTTGTTTTAATCACAAGATAGAAAATT
This sequence comes from Viscum album, assembly GCA_963277665.1. Taxonomy (NCBI): domain Eukaryota; kingdom Viridiplantae; phylum Streptophyta; class Magnoliopsida; order Santalales; family Viscaceae; genus Viscum; species Viscum album. The sequence continues at coordinate 152,536,747 of OY728125.1, forward strand.
AACCAATTCTTATTTTCTTTATTTTAGACATAAAATACCCACACTACTTGTGATTCAATTATGAATAGATCATACTTTTCCCCATCCACTTTTAAATTCACCTTCACAAATCCTAATTCATCAACTTTCATTGTACTCTTCTTATTATCCCATTTGAAATGGAAAATCATCATTTGAAATTTTGTATAATCCAACTCATATATATGTTTGATGATGTCAAAATATGACATATTCACATAAATTTTATTTATATCCTTATAACCAGATATGTGCATTGATTCTTCCACAAGCCTACCTCCATTATTTTTCATCATACCGCATTCATTGTGTTTATGTATATATAATTTATAACTATTAATTAAAAAAATAGTGTAAGATATAACATTTATATTTTGTCCCATGTCTATCCATAAAAGTCATTCAAAAATTGAATTCATATATTCAGATAACTCCTTATAAATATGATATTAGGACAATCTTATAAACTATTGACTATGTGTATTTTATATCCATACTTCATCCCGTGATAGATTCAAATGTCTAAGAATTAATTTTTAGGCTTCAATATATAAACCTTTTAATGATAGGAAATACCATACAACTTTCAAAGGACTTGATTCATCTATCTTTTAACGATTCTCACCAGACTTAGTGCAGTTTTTGAGTGATTCATGGTCCTTTTGAAATAATATGAAATCATTTGGGCATGAATATATTTTTCAGAGATCATTTCAATTGAATGTAGCATTTTTTAGATTCATGTTTTTGACAAGAAAGATCATTTTCTATTGGTATCATATCATTTAAGAGACCAAGTATTTCTATAAAGATGGTGTCTCTCCATCCATTATTAGATTTAAAATTATATAACTTAAATACAACTAACAGTGTTGTATATTTAGTTTCACTAGTATACAATGGTCTCTTAGAATTTATATTTAACTTCTCAAGAAACATTGGACAATCACAATGGTCATATTAAATTTCCATTTTCATTTCTTCCAAATGATCTCCATCGTCATTTACACTCATATTCATATCAAATTATTCATGAATCGCAGTATCATTTGAATCAGTATGCATGTTATGTTTCTCCATATTTTTAGTCCAATATTTATGGCTATAATCTATTATGTGATAAATCAAATGTTCTTCCAACTTTTCAAAACTAATTTGTTTTGAATAAAAATAATGTAAACACTGACAATAGATTCTAGAAGGGTCGTATGCATTCTCTATTGAAAGATTAATGGACTCTTTAGCTCCATACTTATACTCTTTTTTCATATGATTAACATCCATGCATTTTTTATTCATTTCCATCCTATAAAGTTTATAAAATATTCATTTTATAAACAAACACATAAATACACATAAGATATTCATAATCAATGGAGAGAGTGATAAATAATTCTAATAAGGGGAAGCCAACATTTGAATTTTATTGGAGATGATTCCTGCAAAATTATAATTTTAGAAAATAAAAAAGAATATATGGTTTTTTAATGCTTTTCATTATACCAAATAAAAAAGTTAGGGGAAATCTGAGTGGAGATTTATAGGAGTGGGGAATTTCATATGATCGCCACTTGTGAGTGAAAAAATGTCCCATGTAGTGAAGAAAATTGTACCAAAACATCTCCTCTGAGAATACATTATAGCATGCCGTTTTTTTCTTTAATTAGAACATGTATATCATCTTGGGTACAAATTTAAGTGGTTAGAAATTTTTTTTACTTCATCAGGAACTATTTCCAACTATTGGATGGCAGAATTCCCTTAGAAATTATTCTTCTTTAATTCTATTTAATTGTGACCTATATTTATAATTTTTTATAAATATATATTTCCTTGAAATATAAAAGGACATGTAAACACTGTATCTTAACACAGGGTCATAGATATTTCAATTTCATGAAACAAATTGATGAAACTGTTATTGACTACAGAAGTTAAGTTATATTCATTGGTACCTAGTATGGGATGATTACTACTTAGAGTAGTTCAATAAATATAGGAGTAGGTCCAGGGGAGATGGGGGATGAGTTATAGGAAATAAAATGCAATAATAAATATTTAGCAGATTAGTTTCCAATACTTTGTTTCATCTCAAGTGATTGATCATTACCTAATATATTGGGAGATATATAATTCTATGTTCACTAAAAAAATTATTTATTCAATAATTAATGCAATCTATGAATGAACAAAGCATATATTATTTTGTCGTATAAAATATTTATCACATGTGAACAATAACCAAACCTAACCCATATGAACAAAAATTGGGTATTCATTTACAGAAATACTCAATGAAAGGATACTAACATAATAAGAAGATAAAACTTCAATAAATAAGTATTCATAATGAGATAAATATTCAATTAAGATAATATCATGGTTTAATGGTTTATTATGAACGGTTTTTTAGAAATGGAATGTGTAATCCATTTAAAGTAAAGTAATTAGTAGAAACTTTATCCTTATGAATGAATGATAGTTTATATGGAATTTAAATAGATAAAGTCCAAGGAAGTAATCAAATAATCCCCTAAAAAATTAGATTATATAAAACATATATTTTATTAACATGTAAGATATAAAACACTTTATAAATGAATCCTTATTACTAATTTCATTGATATTGAAGTTTAAATTATGCTAATAGAGGATTATTACACTAGGATCTTGGTAAATATCAATATATAGGCCTAGATTTTTAATTTAATTTTTTTTTTTGGATTAGGTAAAAGATACATGAACACTTGTTGGGGTGAATTAGTGGTCACCAAGAACAAAACATTATAAATAATTATTCAAAAAATGGTTAAAGCATAGGATCTATGTTAAAAACTGTGTGATGTGATTATTGATTGAGGTGAAGGAAGAATACACAATACCTGAGAAATTTTTATATGGTTCACTTACTCTTTATCAAATGGTTAATCCTTGGTTTTGGTAGGTTTGATCTAGTTACCCATATATTAATCTTATTATAAATAAGGAATATAGGAAAGAGGAAAGAAGATTGTACCTAACTCCAAGAACAATAAAAATAAAAAAAATAAAGTTTCAAAAAGTTAATCAATCTTCTACAATCATAGTTGAGTAACTTCATGGTTGGATCAAGTTTTATCCTTCATTATTATACTCAAAAGTAGAAATTTTCTCCTTATAATACTCCCAAGAATATTTGGTTATCTATAACCAAATCTCATCACAATTTTATAAGAGAATATCCTTTTTCTAAATAAAGTTTAAAATAAATGAAAAAAATACAAAATTAGAAAATATTCATGAAGTTCATAATAATTTTTAATAAATAATTTAAAGAAAAAAATATTATTTCAAGGAAGACGTCATAATATCATAAAATATGAAAAAAATACTAAATTATAAAAGAACCATCTGGTTCATTTTAATTTTTTAATAAAAAATTTGAATAAAAAAATATTGATGAAAGTAACTCTCATATGAAGAATATGGATGATAAACTAAAATATAAAAACCTGACAATTATGGATCTTGAATATGATTTAGACTCAATAAAACAAATGTTATAATATGATGGTAATCAGGATGATTATTTGAAATATACATTAAATAATATATATATTAACAAGGTTTATAAGAAATACATCATATTTTTTTACTCAATAAATACATGTATGGAATGATAATTCTTGAAAATGAACTACAATAAAACATACAAAGTGATCAAGGATACTTAAAGAGTGGATCATGATAAAATGGTCCGAGATCATAATAATCCAGTCTTCAAAAATGAATCAGAGAAATTAAGTTTATAAAGTAAAATATATATGAAGTCATCCTAAAGAAAATAATTTATGTTATTATGAGTCATAATCTCTAAACATCAAATATTCATGGTTTAGAAACATACCTTCAAGAAAGATAAATAATTTTATTTTTAAAAATACTTTTATTCCATATAATATTTTTAATATATGTATGTAATTTTATCAAAATACCCATATAAAATTTATAATGAATGAAAAAATACACAAAATGTAAAATAATAACCACCTTAACTTGAGAAATTTATAGAGATATTGATAAAGAACTACCCTTACAAGAATACATATAATCATAATTATACTAACTAATTCAATAAAATTACTAACTGTTGGTATTTACTAGAACATATAAGTTATAAGGTATAGAAATAAAAACCACCATTAATTTATTTATAGCTGGTTAAATATTTCATTTTTATGGAAAAGTGATTCTATTTCCTAAATAGAAATAATATTTTCAGTATTTAATTTTTTATCTAGAAATCATTTCATAATGATCAAATAGTTCTTTAATATCATTCTTATCACACTAATTACTATAATTGAAAATGATAATATTATCTTTCTATAAAATATGAGATTGTGTGGTGATACCCCTAGAATCTCAATTAGGTACAAATCTTCCACCATTACCCATTTTTAAGATGAGAAAACAAATAAATCATATAATATGATAAAAATAATTACTGACAAAGGATGACCTTTCCTCATGCCTCATAATAAAGTTAAGAATCAATTAAGATAGAAATTAATGATAATTGAAATGAGATGAAATTTGGAAAAAAATCAAACCTTTTAATAAATACCTCACTAATGCTAATATTTTTCATAACATAATAAATAAATTCCCTTTTCATGGTATGGAAGGATTTTTAAGATATAATTTCAAATAAATATTCCCCCCACTAATATTTTTTTAGTAAATTGACGTATTCGGAAGATGTGACAGGGTGGTCTCAAGATGCCTTCTTTGTGATGATAGGTGGTCATCTCGAGTTGTAGACAATGATGGCAGTAAGGGGGTCAATACAAAGCATAAAATAAAATTAAACAAAAATATAATGTGGTTTTAGACCAGGTATACACGATAGAGGTGATAAAAGACAGTGATAAAGGAGATATGAGTATAAATAATAACATACCTTAGATTACAGAGAGATGATTTATTTGAGAGATGTCAAGGGGGAGAGGCAGTAGACTTGAAGTTCTGTGAGAGCTTTAAGACATGAGAGAAATTAGTTCAGCTAGAGTTCTATTTAAAAGATCGAGAAGAAATTTATCAACACTTCTAAAAAGAACTGATAAAGTAGAGTTTTATCAGTGATAAAATAATAATAATAGATAAAACCACTCTTTATGAGTTCTTTTTTAGTGATGATAAATTTATATCTTTATCAGTGCTAAAAAATAAAAGGACTATAGGTGCAATGACAAGCAGGGTTTGGCATGGGTAGACCAATGGATCATGGGTATATGGTCATTGTGTTAGGTCTTCCATGCCATTTGGGTTTATGAGCCATGTAATGGGATCCCTCTATCCAAAAAAATAGGGGGCTTTATTTCAATAAAAAACTGGGGGCTTCCCCCAAACCTGTTAAGAAAATAATTATGAATACCGTGAGAATTTTTAAATTTATTCAATTTTAATAATAAATATTTCTTTAATAAATGTTTTAATATTAATAGTATATTAATCATTTAATTAAAAATTAATAAATATAAAAAATATTTAAAAAATTATAAATGAAATATTTATTAATAAAAATAAATAAATTTAATATATATATATAGTAATAAATATTAAATTAATTATTTAAAAAGTTAATAAATTTAAAAAATTATTAATATTTTATTAAAGAAATATCTAATAATAAAAATGAATAAATTTAATATATATATATATAGTAATAAATATAATATTAATTATTTAATTAAAAATTAGAAAATTACAAAAATATTAATAAATATTTCATAAATAAAAATGTTAACATTTTTTATATTATATTAAATATTAATATTTTTGGTGTATATTAATTTTTTTTAATATTGAATGAATTTAACCCCATGCATCATTGTCCCAATAAGAATTTGATGCTGGTGACATGAGAAGTTAAGGACCTGACTGAAGTGGAGGTAGTGGCCGAACTAGGTGAGGTGGATGAAGAACTAGTTAAGGTGGGGGAGAAAGTTAAATTTAGAAGAATAGTGTATGAGGAGGATAATTCAATTTTTTTATTGTCTAGGTTTCATGAGTGCAGATAAAAATATTAGTAGATATTGGTTCTAGCCATGATTTTTTGTCTATAGCATTAACTGGATTAGAAAATTTATAGGTCAATGTTACATGGAAGTTTGGAATAAGGTTGAGTGATGGATGATGGGAACTTTTGAAAGGTGTATAAAAATAGTATCAATGACCTTGAAAACTTTATAATTACAATTTAATCCTTAATGTTTGACATAAGAGACTAAAATTAGTTCTAGTGCTGAAGTGGATTGAGACATTGGGATTTTACTTGAAAATTTAGAGTTAAAAATTATGGAATTCTAGTGGTATGAGAAATAAGTGAAGTTATAGGGGTAAAAGAAATGCATGAGAGTTTGGAGACCTAATAACCAGTATTATAGAAAGATTTTGTGTTGGTGGATGGATGGTTCTGGAAAATAGAATTAATTTTTCTATGAAATGAGTTTGAATAAGGTGAAAATCAAGTATAATAGTGGATTTAGGAGGTACTGATGGAGTAATAAATACTATTCAAGGAACTGAGTGTGATTCTACCAAGCCACATTACTGCTCATGAAATAGTATTGATTATGGATTAGTTACCTATTAATATTAGGATGTATAATCTGGCACATCACCTAAAAGATGGGGTAGAAAGGCATGTTACAAATATGTTGGCCATGGGAATTAATCGAAATAGGAACAACACATATTTTATCCCTATCATCATGGTTAAAAAATGGTTAATGGAGGATGTGTGTAGAATATATAGATTTGAATCAATTGATGATCCCTTATAGGTATCCCATTCTTGTTATTGATGACTTATTGGATGAGTTCCATGGTGTGAAATTTCCCCCCAAATTAGATCTTATATCTATATTTCATTGAATAAAAATACGAGAGGAAGTTTTTGGGAAACCAAGATTTAATTTTTAAGAGGAACACTATGAGTACCTTGTGATGTCATCTGGCCTCATGAATTCCCCAAACAATTTCATTCAACAATGAATCAAGTGTTCAGAAGTATATTGTGGTGATTTTTCCTAGTATTTTTTATGACATATTGGTCAACAATATCTCTTGGTTAAAACATATCCAGTATCTATAATCCATTATTGATATATTTTTTATGAACCAGTTAAAATAAAATAGAAATTATTCTCCATTTCATAGGCTTTAGTGGAGTATCATGGACACCTAGTTTCAATGGAGGGGTGTCCATGGACCCTAGTAATATTTGTTGTGTGGTTAGCTAGCCACGACCAACCAATGTCAAGGGGGTGAGAGTATTTTTTGGATTGATCGAATAATTTGAGAAATTTATAGGGGTATAGAAATTTTGATAAACCTTTTAAATAGTTAACAAATAAAGGTGTTTTTATTTGGAATGACAAGGTATAATGTGAATTCCATGAATTGAAGAGATTCTTAGTGATAGAACCACATTTCATACACCCTAGTTTTTCTAAGGTATTTTTTATTGAGTGTAATGCATCAGGACAAGGAATAAGAGTTTTTCTCATGTAGGTGAGGCATCCAAAAATAATTTCTAGTAAGGATCTAGTTGAAATGAATATCTCCAAATTAGTCTATGAGAAAAATATTATGGCCCTTATTGTTGTTGTTAATCACTAGCAGTATTAACTTTTAGTAAAAACTTTATTATTTATAATAGACATAAGTCTCTTATGAATTTATTAATTCTGAGAATATATATTATGAACCAATAATACTGGAAGGATAAGTCTCTTTTCTTAGATTTTGAATTAGTGTATTAACTAAGGAAGAAAAATTAGGTCACTGACTCTTTTTCTAGACTGGTGGATGAGGGACATGCTGGTCATCCAGTAGAAATATAGCTATGTTTTTTTATGTATAAGAAATTGTGTATGTTTTTAGAAATAATGTGGGAAGGAAAAAATTTTGGGGACCAGAGGGGTCTCGTTCCATACCATAAAAAATAACCATATTTCCATCCTTCTTATTGTGTTCGTGATGGGTTTTTATATTACAAAGGATGGTTGGTTTTGAATAAACATTCAAGATTAATACACAAATATTAGAATTACTTTCAATATTTTGATGTGGGTGGACACTTGGGTTACTTAAAACATATAAAATTATTTTCAATGGGTTTTTGTAATGTTATAAATCAAGTTGTGTTAAATAATGTCTGGAAGTGTGATATTTATTAGCGGATGAAATACCAGATCATGCAACCCACTGGGTTTCTCCACTAATTGCAAATATCATCTTTGGTTTGTGAGGAAATATTGATGTCTTTTATTTCTAGTCCTCCCATGTCATTGTACTATGGTGTGATACTAGTAGTGGTGGATATATTATCTAAGTATGCATATATTTTACTTTTATGACATATGTACACAACAAGGGTGGTGGTAAGAAGTTTTTTCAAGGAAGCTGTCCAGTTACATGGAATATGAAAGTCTATTTTAATTAATAGGGATCCCTTGTTTTTTATATGTTTTTGGAAGGAAATATTTGTTTGAGAATAAATTTTTTAAATATTAGTTTGACCTACCATCCACATATGTATTTCCAAACTAAGATTGTTAACACATGTTTCGAAGTCTACTTATTGTGATATGCTATGGAGTAGCCAATTTCATAGGGTTAATGGATACCTTGGGAAGAATATTGTTACTATACTGCCACTAATTCCTCTACATAATTCCCACCTTTTGAAATACTTTACGACATGAATCCACCAAACATTTTTCAATTTTTGTGGAGGGAGACTTATATCAAATTTGTTTCTAATGCTTTGGAGGGTTGGGATTCTTTACTGGTATAATTTAAGAAAAATTTACTATGTGATCAATATTTGATTGTGAAATTTACTAATAAACACAAATGAGATGTGAGTTTTGCATTTGGAGAGCATGTGTATGTTAAACTAAGACTGGAAATTCATACTTCAACACCCAAGATGCTTGGTCCAAATATTTTTGTTCAATATTATAGACCTTATGAAATTATCTATTAGTTGGGAGATGTGGAATATATACTAATTATACTGAATACTTCCCACATACATCTGGTATTTCATGATTCTTAGTTGAAATGTTATATTGGAAACCACTTCATACATGCAACTATTCCCAAAGTGTTTTCCATGGGGCTTGTTGGTGATTTTCACCAGTGATGGTTTTAGATACTAAATAATTTCTTGGTCAACCTCAAGGATTATGGATTATCAAGTGTAAGGGCTTGGATACTGAAAATTCTACTTGGGAATATTCTCAAGATATAATGGAATAATTTTCAGATTTCCACCTTGAGTACAATGTAACTTTAGAGGGTGGGGAAATTGTTAGTAGTGGGTAGGTCTCTCGAGATTATCTAGTTATCATGCATGCATACCATAAGAGGAGGCCTACATCTAATAACTATGGAATCTATGGTTTGGGTCTAAGGAACAGTCACCTGTTTGGAAAGGGGAAACGTGACTACTTGGTAAGTAAGTTTGGTTAAGACTCCTAATTTGGTTTGGTTAATCCTCCTACTATATAGACTATCATTTGATTAGAGTGAGGGAATAAGGAAAGAACCTAGTTAGATGAAACTTCTAGATTAGAAGCTATATATAGATGAATTCTTGGGTTTCTATTAGATTTTAGCTATGATATTTCTTCAAGGAGGTGGTATCTTCCAGGAGGATCTCCTGTAGTAGACCTTGGTATCCTCTTTTTATTTTGTCGTAAGGGAATTGTATATAGTAAGTATAAAATGAGATACCATTATATCCTATTAATACCTTTTGAAATACACTATCTGAGGGAAGTTATTAACATTGTGTAATACTATATAAAGTCATAATATCTATTATAATTTCATTTATAAGCCCATACACTAACATGATACTTAATGGTCAAGAACAAGGGAAGGTAGTTGTGTGCTCTAAGTGATCTAGCTTACCCTAAACTTCTAGGGAACATGAGAATAGTATTTATGTTTGAAAAAACACATGTTCATAAATTCAAGTATAAAGTGATTGTGTGATATTAATAGTGTTATAAAACTAGTGTTACAAAGTTATAAATGTAATGATTAACTTGTTAAAAAAATAAAGGGAACACTAGGTTGATGCAGCTGATTAAAAATATAATTCATTCATTAAATTGAAACTAAAATTAAATTATAGAAATATCTTTCAAGTATTTTATTTCATAAATGAACATGACTCTCCCATATCAAGTGGTGTTACTAAAACATGAAAATTAAATTAAATGTTCTTTCTTCATCATGTTAGTAATATTTATATATTACTTGTTGAGTTTTTTATATTCATTCATCCACAAAGTATTTCAATATGATATGATGATAAAACAGTATTTGAAAATGATAGAATTAATTAGATTAAAGTTTCATCCATGGATACTTCAACTTAGTCCAAAAATAAATCATTTTAGAAGAGATTAAAGATGTTAAAATTGAATAAACACATATTTCATTAGTCAATACCTTAGTTGGAATAAAAAAAAGTTGCCATTTAAAATTTAAATTGAAGAAAAAATAATTTAATTACGAAATAATTTGTGAATTAAGTGGAATAATATAATATTTTTCAAGACATATAACTCCCTATATAAAAATTACATAGAAAAAATGTTCAATATAATAGATAAATTCAATTCACAACATAGGAGTAAGAAATAAATAGAGGAAATATAAAAAAATTATGGTGGAGAAGGATTGATCTAGTCTCTATCCAAAATCCTAGTTAGAGGTCTTGTTCCCAACCTGGTTAGGTGTCTCTGTCAAGAGTTCCATTAATATATCTATTAGGTTTTGTATTTTATTACCTACCATGTAATGCACTAAATAATTATCATAATAGGATAGCTTAACAACTGATCCAACTACCCACAAAGATTGATTACCCTCTGACTCCTTCCAAGAATAAACATGAACTAATCCAACTAAAATATCTCAAGAGATATCCACTCTCTAGATTCATGAACTTTGATCTTTCCATCATCTCATCACAAACATGAGTTAAAATTAACTCACCTAGAATACCAAAAAAATCATAAGAACACTATTAAAATACAACTATGAACTTACCTCAAATCAACCCAACCAATTTATTAGCTCCTAAACGAAAATAATGGTTTATATTACCGAACTAGCATTAATATCCCATCACCCACATGAACAAGTACCCAAGATTGAGTCAATAGACTTAATCATGACTCAAAACACCAGAATAACTTATTAGATCAATCTTAATTACATCAATTCATCAAGCGGTTCTGGTGAATTTCAATATATGAAATAACACACCATAGATAACAAAAAACCGTCCTTCAATAAGTTTTCAAATAAAATTGATCCAATTTAAGTATTTCACCAACAAATTATGACACAAGTGAATAGATATGAATATTCTAAAGATACTTTATCCCTATAATTATCTCGGATATTTCCCCAAAGCATTAGTAAATTAGAATCCATATCAACTTCTAAATCTCATAATGCCACAAATTTCCACTCAACACTAGCAAAAAAACTCTAGTAACAAACCAAAAAAATTCATAACATCATCAACTCCTTACACTCATAATATTAATAGTAAAAATATAAATAAATTAACTAAATCATACCAACAATAGCCAACACCATTTAATATTTAGGAAATTTCCTTATCAAACAAGCTATTATAAACAGAAATCACTAAGAAACCAAGGTTAGAAGAATTCCCTTGTTAGTATAATACTGATCATATGGTTTAAAAATTTTGGTAGAACATTCAATAGCTCCAACTCCAAGCTATATTAAATAATCAATAGCCCAATAAATATCTACATTTAATTCAACTCAAAAAATTAGTCCAACATATTTTTCAAGCCTTCATCAAACCCAAAAACACTGAAAACATGAAATGTTTTATTAAAAAATAATATTCATGTGGATGGATATTTTCATGAGATCTATATCAGAATTTTTTCTCCAGGGAATGAAACATATCTTCAACAAAGGTTTTTTTCTAAGGAGGATTCAAGATATATTTAAAACTATCACTTTTATTTCTCTATTTTTTAAAATAAAAAATGGGGATTTAATATTTTTTTATAAAATTTAAAGAAAATTAAATCAGATTTATCAAAATAAAATGAGGGTGAATATTTGGAAAACAAAAGTAGATTGAATTTAAAAGGACTTTGAAAAAAATATTAAAATCAGAGTCTATGAGAAAGTCTCAACCATTGGAAACACCCACCTTCATTGTTAACAAATTTCTTCCAATTGAATTTCTCAATGCACACTTCTTGACAACAAAACGTAAACCTAAATCTACATGAAAATGACACAAATACCTTAATATGAGTGTTTTCTATCCATTAGATGTGATTAAACTTCTCAAAGAATTCTCAGTAGTTAAACCTAATTGAAAACACAATACTCATAATCATGTCCTCTCTTAGAAAATTTAAATATAAATGTTAATTACTTTACTTAATAGATTAACAAATCATTTGAAAATGAATTAGAAGAAAAATGACTCCAGACCCAAAGAAACAACCTTAATTCAAGAATAATAGTTTAATAAAAAATGAACAATATATAATGAATTGAAAGACACGGAAGATGGTGTCTATGATTCTTTACTACTCACAACTAACAAGAAATTTATCTAGAAAATGATAAAACATATATAGTCCTCATTAAATGAATTCCATATCATATTATTCTATTCTTGTTGTATAATCATATCTAATTTTCTATCCATCATTGTTGTTACCAACTCAATTTTTAATAATCCCCACTATCCCATGAAAAAAATACCTCTATTAAATAGACTTTAAAAATTACATTGGAGCCCTCCACACAAGAAATGATACTTTTATTATTTTCGTTTAGGCGACAGAAATAAAATTAGTAGTCTTAAGTATGTACTGGGGTTTCAAATTGTGTGTATAAGTAGAAAATTGTATTATCATGGGAAGTAATATTTTAACCAATTCAATATTCCCATTACCTGTTACACTTCATATCCTATTTAAATGAAATCATGTGCCTGAGATATTTAAATATCTAAATTAATCATTAACCCCTTCATGATATGACTGGAAAGCTTTCAACATGACACCTTTTTACTCTACATTTATAATGCGACTAAAATAATCACACCACATGGTCCTATGAAATTTTAAAGGGTCTTAAAGTCTTTAATTTTTCTTCTGGGTCTAACTCAATCCCTCGAAGTGTGAAGCTTCTTATTCTCTAATTTTATTTATTACATTACAGTACACCTCAGTCATTTACAAGGCATATCATATTGTTCTATGATTTCAGAAAGTATAAAATTACACCCGATAATTTTTTTAAAAAATTCCACAAAGTAAAATATCTTATGTGATTCCCATTGAATATAAAAACATATATACATAATATGATGAACATATTATAAGATTTGTATTATGTTTCACTTAAGAAAATATTAATTTGACTTGATTCATAATAAGTTAACTTCATATGTAAGATATATTTATCACCCTAATCGATACGTAAGAAGAAACACTTGGATGTATTTCCATATTCAAGTACATATGTAAGATTTGTGGTAGATATATAAGATGTTTCTAACCAATACATAATATTTTATACCTTTATACATAGGATGTGATATTTTCTAAATTCAAAATTATATTACTCACTCATCATACATATACTCCCAAACCCTTCAAGATTTATTATGTATGAACTTCCACTAGGATAATATCTTATGTATCAATAGAATTATCCATTTTTTCCCTTTAAATACATATCTTACATACCATAACTCTCATTTTTGTAACATATCGGATGTATGAGGGAAGATCATATGTATGATCAATACTAAGCTAAAAATTTCATGTTCAAATTAAAAATGCTTCATTTCTTAGAAACTAAAAAAATCATAAATAAAAATATGAATTTAAATAATAATTCAATAAATGAATAAAAAACGTTAAAATAATGAGTTTCCCAATTTTCAAAATAAACCCAAAAATATACCTAAAACATATTAATGATTCCATTTCTATTAAAATGATTAAATGATGGGTATTGATTCATTGAAATGAAATGTAAATGTGGTGAAAATATAAGCTTTCTAAATTTTCCCACACTGAATTCTTAGACTCCTAGATGAGTAAGCATCAAAAAAGTAACCAAAGTAAAATTAAAAACATAATCTATTAAGAGTCACCAAATTCAACAAAAATGCACCAAAAATCATCATGCCTCATTAATTTCATTTTTTATAAATTCTTCATTAGGTACATTTAATCTATCCTCACTTCTTCTATCCTCTTATGAAAGAAAACACATACCTTACTAGAATTTCTTCTCTTATTACACAAATATGCATTTGCGCAAAAGTTTTCCATCTAAATATATACAGGGGTCACCATATACTTTATGAGTTCCTAAATATCCACCCAATTCATTCAAGGACTTGTGTAAATCATCAGTACTTTCTATGTTTATTCAGTGGTTGATTGTTCATGGATTTTTAAATGTCAAAAAGAATGATACAAAACAAGTACATTTGAATCTTTTTAAAGAAAAACTGAATTATTATTATTTTATACTCAAGAATGGAATCCTTTTCATTCTCCTAGAAATGATATATCTCCCATTATATTATAAACTTTGATGGAAATTTAACACTTTAAACAACAACAAAAAGTTTATTCACTCAAATTACTTCACTTTTATTTTTTATTTTATAATTTTATATTGAATTTTATATTCATGGTAGATACTAATTATTATAAAATTAAAATAGTGGTAAAAACATCCTATCCAAAATTTTGAATAATAAATCATCCTTTTAACTTTTCAAACTTGAATCTTGATTTATTTTTTATATAATTTATAAGAAAACATATTTTTGATGAAATTTTATCTTCAAAAATTGCACCAAATGGATTTAGTTAATGAAACTTCAAACTAGATTCTCAAACTTATGTTTTCATTCAAAAGATACCAAAAATGATATATAAAACCAAAAACATACACCCTCCCCCAAACATGAGTTCAATTAGAATCACGAAATTTACTTCTAGAGTGGGTTAGATAGGGATTAATGATTATAATGTGGTTTCCTAACTTGGTTATCCATGGACACTAAGTTCTAAAAAAGGTAAAATGAAAAGAAAAAGAAAAAATAAGAGGTGATTGTATAAAAAAGGGATTTTAAATACAAAATAATTCAACACATGTACCTTAAATATCTAATTTAAAAAAAACATAACAAGTTCTTTCTAAATCAAGAATTATTTGGTCTACTCAAGAGTTTAGGATACTGTGAATAATATATCAAAATGGTTTAAATAAATCATGGTAAATGATTTAAAAATTTGGACAGTGATTGAAGCACGCCATTTATAGGGTGTTAAAAAGGCTAATTATTTTTTCCCTAAGGGTTTAGTATTAGTAGTGACCAAAGTATCTCTAGAGAGTAGTTTTTTGAATCAAATTGTTCTGAGTGAGAAATAAAATAAAATAACATGAATTTAATGACTAGTAATTGAAGAACCCAATTTTTGAAGATCATATTAAAAAAAATTATCGGGTTTAGGCTTGGATTACCTTCTTTAATCTTATCATGGTCCCTCAAAATTGAAAACTTTTCCTTTATTAATGGTATTATTGAATATATTAACTATAATTTCTTCTTTATCACCCTTGATTAAGGATGATAGAAAAAATTAATATAATCCACATAATTTCATGTGTTGTACTATCCTCCTTTCAATGTGTGAAAGTCATAGTGGTCCTCCTTTGTATTACCTATGACATATCAAATTAGGTATTGAGGATCCAAATTGTCCAAATTAGTCCACTATTTCTTCCCCACTTGTTTAGTAATCACCAAACACTTATCTAATTAACCCCAGATTGCCCAATCAATATGATCCAAAACCAAGAAGAAGAAGAAAACATTTCTTAATCATGTAAATTTAAAATATTTGGATTTGAAATAAAAATACCATCACATCCCATTAAAATTATAAATTCATGAATTGAAAACCCTTTAACAAATAAAAATAGATTGAATAATTTGACAAAAACTGGGATTCAATCATCACATGTGGTCACCTCCCCTTTATCCAACCATAAAAAGATTATACCTATCTATATTAGAAGTAAATATTTAAATATAATGGGTATAATGCATAATAAAAGTAAATGAAAATAAAAGAATGAGAAACAGAGTATCAAGCTGTAGTAGTGGTTATTCTCTATTAATCCTCTGATCCTTTATAGTGGCACAATATCCTTGTATTTATAGAGAATTTAATCTCTTTATATCACTTTTTTGTATATTTAAATATCTTTGAAATAATTGAATGTATCATTTTAAATATATTCATTGTTTAATCTATTACATTTTAGGGTGTTTCCAAATTCTAGAATTGAGATGTAATGCCATAGTGGTGGTAGTAGAATCTATCATTGTACACCAACCATTTGACATCCACCATTGGAAATCCACTATTGGACATCCACTATTGGATCAACTATAGATCATATCTACTATTGGTAGTAACTATCATAAACAATTTATACATTCATCCTAGTAAATTATTCCTTTTTAATGCATCATGAATAGTGGGAGTATCATCAGCAACATATTCAAGGAAACTGTGCCTCATCTTCAGTAGATCCTTTTTATTTTTATACCACTAGTATATCACATATATTGTTTCACTAATGTTAGATCGCATGTATTGTTTCACCAGTGATAGATTTCATCTACCATTTCATAGTTCTCATTATAGCATGGAAGTTCCCATGGTGGTTCCCTTATAGTGTAACTCTCAAGTGGTTGCTCCTAGGCTAAGGACATATACTCTTCCCACAAAGCTATTGTACAATAGTAGAAAATAGTGTTTATGAACTCTATCAGGGCAATGAATCTGAAAAAAACTCCTTGGTGTTGACTTTTTGGCATGTTCCAAAGTGGAAAGCCACATTCCCTTAGAGAGAAAATAGTCGTTATTCTTCAAAGTGATCCCAAGATAAAAGTGGGCTGGTGTCCTTGGCAGTGGTGGTTACAGTGAGTACTGGTGCATCTAAAAAGGAAGCTTGGGCAGTGATGAGGTGAGTGAATTCCATGGTCTTCCTCCTTAATAGAGTGTTTCTATAGTGCATTGTAATTCTTGAGTAGTGCTTCCATTGTAGAAAAGTTGGTGATATTTTAGAAATCAGTGATTGAAGGCATTGGTGAAGCAAGGTGGTAATGGTATGTAAGGTTACTTAAAAATCTACCATTATGTCAATGGTAGATCACATATACCATTATATCAATAGTAGATCACATCTACCATTGTGTTAATGATAGATCACATCAACCATTGAGGCAATGGTAGATCACATCTACTTTTCAGGTAATGGTATATCAAATATACCATTTTCATAATGGTGAAACCTCTTCACAATGGAAGTAAGTTGTAGAAATTATGAATAATTCATTGAATGAGGTCAAGGACAAGGTCATCCAAGGATCTAAATGTGATCTTTGGGTGATCCAAATCATTGGTAGTGGAAGAGAATGTGGTGTTCAAGATTTCAAACGATGGAGATTGTGTTTTTTAGTGATTTTAAGCCACATTTGGTGATCTTGGGGATGGAATATGGTAGTTAGTTTGAGGAGGAAATATCTGTTGGTGGGGCACGAATGACTGGAATGGATCAGTGTAATTTCAAAAAGTTGAAGAATAACTCATAAATTGTAACACCCGAGACTTTTATGAGAAATATTTTGTTTTTATGTTATAAAAATCATCAAATGAATCTTTCACTACACACAACACTAGCTTGGCTTTCTTTACACGCAACCACGACCTTCCTCGATAGCTTCTGTCGTACGCAATATCGAGTTTCACTAAACAATGATATGCTATTAAAATATTATTAAAACTAGCCGTTATGAATATTAATAACCACATTTTGAAATTTTTTAAATTTTATTTTTCAAAATGGACTTCATTTTTGGATTTGGAATATCGAAATTAGCCTAGGGTGAAATTTTGGTATTTTTCTAAAATCATTCAATTTTTGGTGAATAGTGAAAACACTGGGTTACTATTTAAAAACCGAATTTTTATTTAAATAATTATTTATTTTAATTAAATTTATTTTAGGTCAAAATTTATACATAATACCTATATAAGTTCAATGCAATTCATTGGAGTCATTTTATAATAATTTTAGATGTATAAAAATGTTATTGAACTTTTCACCGTCTTTTACCCACTTCCTAGAAGAATTTGCAAATTTACATAAAACTTAATTTTACCACTTTTGTGAATGGAATTTCAAAAATCCAAGAGACACGGTTGATTTCAGTAAGTAAAATGTGGTTCAATGAGATGAAAATAATTTTTGGTGAATAGTATCTTTTTACTTTTATTTGCCACGGTTAAAAGTAAATAGGGTAATTAAGGGTAAAAATGATATTATTATTACCCTAAAACATGTCCTAATTCTATTGGATAAGTGTAATTCGAACAAAAACAGCCTTAGGAATAACATATGACCATTTAGGCCCACTTGGATTAGATTAGGACATTTATTATTAATTTATTTAAAGAAGGGTTAAAATAGTTAAAATCAAAGTTTAATAAGTAAATAATTTTTAATATAGTGTTATACATAATATAAATTCAACTATAAATATTAAATATAAAGATAAAAAGATTTCCTACATAATGGTATTTTATTTGTAATTTTTAGACTTTAAATAATTTAATTTATTTATGATACAATGATGATGGAGTAATTATCTTATTAATAAAATATTGATATAATTGATGTTATAAATACCCAAATAAATGTAATTTTAGACTTTTTATGAATTATAATAATTTTATATGTTAATATGACATGTTAGTGTTGATTTAATTAACTCTGTTCGAACTAATAATTCTGTTATGAGTTTCACAAAAATCAATTACCAAATAGTGTCATAATTGATATAAAATAGTTTTTAAAACAAATATTATATTATTAATTGTTATTATATTCCTAAAAATCTAAGGTTCAGAAAAGATACTTATATAATGATATTTGTATCATTAATGGATCACTTGGGGGTCTCTTGGATGTATATGGTAAGTTTATTAACTATATAATATAAAAATACAAAGTGACATGGTAAATGTCAATCTAATTAACTAAGAGTTAAAACTAAAAGATAAGGTTAATATAATGACCTAAACATGTCTAAATTCTATTGGATTAGAGTATTTCAACCCTTACCCACCTTATCTTCGAAATAAATCAATTTTGAGCTATTAAAAACCGAATATGACTTTATATTAAAATAATATTTTTAGTTTTTCCAAAGGTGTCCCTCTCCTCCCTTATAAAAGGGAACCTCCTCCCTCTCTTCCTCACACCACTTTGAGCCTTCAATATCGGCCAACCCATTCCAAATTATCTTCTCCACTTACCTAGAAAGATCCTAGAGGTCCTGGTCTTCTTCAAAGACCAATTTTAGTGCCCTAAGAGGAGGTCTCAAAGAGGAGCTTCAAAGAAGAGGTAATGTCTATTACCGATTCTTTCAACTCTATTTATTCTTCCACTTCTTCTTCATTAGTTGTTTCATTATGAAGTAATAACACCAGTATCAAAAATATACTGATATTTTATTATAAGTATGAAACAACCCTATTTCACCATCTATCCATCCTACGAAAAATGAAATCACTGCACGTGCGTACGTACGGAATACCGTCTCCACGCCGTGGTGTAATCTATTTTCCACCACCACCATACTTGGATGGGTATAATGGTGTAAATAATAACTATATATGATTATTGAAAAGTGATATTGATTCTGAAATAGTATACATATACTCCATTACAATTTCACGATCATGGGAACGATATCATCGCTCGTGCGTACGTACGGAATACCGTCTCCACGATGTGATGTGACTCGTTCTACATGATCTTAATTTCATAATGATTATATAAATGAATTGAATGAATGAATATGATATATATTACACTAATACAATTCTGGAAATTAGGTATCTATAAACTAAAAAGAAGAATAAGAATTTATTCGACAAAACACGCACAAGAACAAAAAGTAATAAACACCCGAATAACAAGTAGTAATGAAATATTACTAATAAGAAGCTAAGAATATGACCATATATGATATCATAAAAATAAGTATGATTCTGCAATAAGTCAATAACATTATTTAAATCATTATACAGGAGGTTCGGACACTTACGAAGCAAATCAGACCTAAGGTAAGGGAAAATATCACAATCTCATTTTTATCCGAGATTGTTTATACTTCAGAATTTACTGGGGAATATTATCATCCACATCCATGTTTCCTCAATATGTAATATTATTTCCATCCACATACAATTTTTTAAATCCAATTTTACCCTTCGGTGAGTTTTTAGTAAAAGATATGAAAGGAATCTTTTGTCGTTTTTTGTACGAGGTGCTTTTTGACTTTTCCGGCCAAAGTACGGGAAGAATGTTTTTTTAGCTTATACGGCATGAATGGATTTTTAAAATATTATTTCCAAGAAGCTTACTTTACAAGTTTTCAAGTTTATTTTTAATCAACTTCTTTTAGTTTAAAATTATATGACATGTTAAGAAAGTAAAATGTTTTTGAAGTAGAAAGGATATTTTCCTCGAGAATGGAGTTCAAGTGTTTTATCAAAATTATTTTCCATCTAAGATAATATAGGGTTCTGTTTCTATCCCTATTATTACATTGATTTGATTATGTTGTGATGGAATTATTTTTATGAATTCATTTATCTTATATGAATTGTTTTATGATGTCACGATGTTTAAGAATCCAATTTTTATTACATGGGTTATGCAATGATGTCTGGTTTATGATTTTGTGGCACACATAAGAATGGTATCCTTATGAGATGGGTGGGACCTATATCTCCCTCCAATGCATTGGGTAAAGATTTATATCTCATGAGATAGACATGGCTGGAACGACAGGTTAAACCGGTTCAGTGAAACAGGACTGAAACGAGGAGTGAACTCGGTTCAGAAATGGACTTTGTCCGCTGAGATAGTCTTGGCTATGAGTCTTAACTACTAAGAAATGATTCTCTATGATTATGTGTGTATGCCACAAAGTTGCATGTTTTAAGTTATGATTATTGGGATTACATTTCACTACTATGATTTATCCCATGTTATGAAATTATGATCTCTTTTGCAGGTTAAGATTTCCAAAAATGTTATGTTCTTATGAATATGATGTGATTGATATTTCTTTTGTATACCCTTACTAAGCATTTGATATCACCCTTTTGTATGTTTTCTTTCCCCAGGTCAGGATGAATGTTATTAAGTAGGATATTCCAAAAGGGACTCTAGATATAAAGAAATAAATGGGAGACAATGTAGATTCTTTATGAACCAGTTGTTTATGTTTCCCAGTTTTTAAAGACACTATACCATACGGTCCTTTCTTGGTTTTGTTATATGTTGTAATAAGTGTACTTCAATTTTGAAGTATTAACAATGTATGTAAAGTATGGGTCATTATATAAATATTATTTCCACATCGAAATAGATACATGTAACCACTCTTGTTTAAATTATAATTTATGGAAAAAGAAGCTAATGAAGTCAGATGGAGGTCGGAGGACCCCTGCCCTCCACCATACATTACCCTCTTCAATAATGTTGCTCTTCTCTTAGCCACATTGGCTTGACCACTTTGCACTTGCGCACTCACATGGTCCTTGTAATGGATATATTCTGCATAGTCCTGGTACCCTATGTAGTTCTTCCGGTTTAAGCAGGCCCTCCAAATGGTGTCATGGCCGAATAGCCCCTTGTGGGATGGTTATGTGGTGGGATACTGCTGGTTGATAGGCGAGCTTGATCCTTGATCATTGTTTTGTTAAACACATAATAAAATATGACACTTTAAAATCTTTTTACAAAAATATCAACAAAAATTTATTCTATATAATAAATCATTAAAATTCAACATCAATATTCATTTCAAATATTCACTTATATTTTATCATATTTTATTAAAACATTGAAATACAAGGAGTTATTCATCGAAAATTGTTGAAAAATAATAGATTTTAAAAAAAATTCATGAAAATATTAGTGTGTGAAATACCCCCAAACTTAAACTATGATTTTCATCAAGCATAAAATCTCAAAATGGAATTCATAGGGCACCAATGCTACCATTATTCAAATTCCAAAGAAATAAAATAAAAATTATTATCAATGTTAAATCAAACTTTTAGATATCCACTTAAAATATCAATCTAATGCCTCAATTATCAAAGAAACATCCAACTCTAGTATATTACTTTCTACCTCTTTAAAATGGGAGAACTTCTTATTTCACCTATTTAAGCTCCGTAATTCATTATTATTAAACATTACGATTAGTGATGTACATTAATTGTATCTATTTTCTCATTACTCGTAATATTAATTCAAGTAGATATATAATCATATCATGATAACATGTTTCTTATCTATAGGTTTTCAATTGAAGTACTTTCTCTGCCTTGATAAGAAAAAATTCCCATAAAATCATGACGGATTTCAAATTAAGGTTTTAATGAATCTGAGGCCTAAGGTTGGTAGTAATTGATTTTTAACAAATAATGTATCAAGTAGGAGGCTTTTAACACCTTGATATTTTGCGAAATATATTTTTCAAATGAATTTAAACTCTTTGGTATTTTTTTCATTTCACACAATATTGAATATAGCTTTTGTTATATAAAATCACTAAGTTTGGTTTGCATGGAACACAACACCAAGTTAATCATGTGATACATGAATCACTTATATTATCTTTCATTACATGAAATAATATGTTTGACTTGTGTTTCACACAATACCAGGTTCATTTGATATCTTTCATTAGAAGCAAGACTGAGTTTTACTAAAATACAATATACTATTAATATTGTTATTAAAAAATTATTAATGTTACCACCAAAACATTGGAATGGAAGTTAGGAATAAGATTAAAAAGATTTTGAAAATATTATTTAAACATGTATATAAAATCAATCCTTTTTTATAAATTAGTTTGAAATTAATGTAAGAACTATTTTAAAATAAATAAATTCCTTTTCAAAAAAAATTATTTTTCTATGTATAAACACAATTTCATCTCAATAAATTAAAAAAATCACTTTTGGAAAAATAATTTAATAAAATAAATATATATATATATATATATTCAATAATTTTTTTGACACTAATACATTATATTATATAGGTATAATATAAGAATAAATCCAATTTTATAAATAAAAAGATGTAATTTTCTTAATGGTAATTTTATCACCTTTTAAGGGCACACCTATTTAAAATATATTTTTTTAAAATTTTATAATTTTTATCTGAAAAAATGAACTTAATTTTTTAAATAGGAATATAAATATTTGCATTGGGTTATTGTTTGGTATTTTTTTGAGATGTTTCATTTTTTGATGAGTAGTGAAAAAACACTAAAATTTAATTGAAAACTGCTTTTTCATCTAATTTATTTATATAGTTAAATTGTATTTTAAATTGTTTTAAATGCATAATTAGTTAAATTATATAAAAATAAATCCAATTTATTTTATTGTAATTAATTTCACATTGAAAGTTTAAATAAAAACATTTCAAGCTTTTAAACTTTTTACTTTAAAAACGAGTTTTCTCGTCACATCTACAGGATTAATTTTAAATTATTTTCTTCCACTTCGGTTTTAATAATTTCTAGAAATGGATTAAATATTTGGAATAACCATAATATATAATTTATAGTAATTTAAAATTATTTTTTACCAAAAATAATAGAAAAAGTAATTAAAATTAATTACAACTATTAAAGTAAAAATGAGTTTACTTAGTAGTTAAACTATAACTTAAGTGACCAAATACACTAGAAACATGTCTAAAATACATTTTATGAACATATTTAATCCATATAATCCCTATTATATAACAAATCCCATTATTGGATTCACATGATGTATGGGAGACCTCTTAATAGTTTTTACCTTTTTATATTTAAAAGAATGTCACTCCTCCTCCACTATGAAAGGGCACTCACCCCCCCCCCACCAAATTTTTCACACATATAAAGACCATTGGATCATAAAAAACCTTAAAAAAATAATTTCCAACTTCCCTAATCTCATTCTAGAAGCCTCACTTTGGGCATAAAGCAAACCAAGTTAGTCCTTTCGTGCAAATCAAAAGGAATTAGCCAAAGAAAATATAACATCTTTCAATAAGAACTTTTGTTTTATTTATTTCTAGACCCCCTAAATTATTATTATTAAATGATTACATAATAACATAATTATATTAAATATACTAAGACTTTTGTATCTTAAGGTTTCGACCTACTCTCACAAAAACATCCATAAAATGGGATACACAATCATCGTTCGTGTGTACGGTAGACTACCACCTCAAAAACTAATGTCATTCATTCCTCCATTACTACCTTTGATGGTTCAGAATGATGATGGAATTACTATTTCTAATTTATTTATATGATAGTTTTGATTTATTTATGCTTTTGTAGTTATTATATAACACATACCTTCATGATTTCCATTTTTGGGAATACGATAACTTTGTTTATGGACGTGTGGCCTACTACCTCTTCAATGTGATGTGATTCATTCACACTTTCCATGGAATATATTAAGGATGGGTTTAGTAAATTTATATGATATATATGACATAATAATTCTAATAATATATATATATATATGTTATTTACTTTTATTTCTCTCAATATAATAAGAAAATGAAAACAACGTTCATACGTACGTACGGTCAACTGTCTCCATGAATGGTGTATCTCATTTTCTATTTATATATTTTATAGGTTATTATAAATACATATATACAGAATATATATTGTTTTTATATCATGTATTACATTCTATAGATGATTAAATCATTATATAAGTAATAAGACCAAAAATATATCAAATCAAAACACATGCAAAAAACAAAGCAGTTATTACCCGAAGCGTAACATTAACATGGAATTGTCAATAAATGGGTAACAAAAGGTCATAATAAAATCATATATAATACTATATAAATGGATATGTTTATGTAAAAAAAATATCATAAAATTATATTTATTATACAGTAGGTTTGAATGAGTATGATGAAATTCAAGACTTATGGTAAGGGAATCTCATCTCACTTTTCATTTAGGTGAGATACAGGAATATTCACCCTTAACTTGTTTTGTGTGATGTATATAATAACCTATGACATGTTATATCACTAATTTAATATATTTAATTATATTAAAATATTCAATTGATGTTATTTTTTCATGGGGATCATGATTCAAAATTTAATCATGTAGTAAGGGTTTTCTCGTCTCACTTTTATTTTCATTATATATATGCTATATTCACCACTTATTCATTTTGTGTGGTGTATATAATGCACTATTAAATGTTATATTATGAATTTAATTTATTCCATGATATTAAAAGAAAAAATTTATGTTATTCTCTGATGGGGATCATGATTGAGAATTTACTTATGTAGTAAGGAGATTTCTAGTATCACTTTTATTTCTGAGAGACTTATGTTATATTCACCACTCATTTATTTTGTTTAGTTTATATCATACCAATTAATGTATTATATGATTATTATCATTAAATTTAGGGATATTTACATATCCATTTTATGATATCTCTTTCATGGGATCTATGGTTAAAAAGTTACCAAGGCGGTAAAATAATTTTGTCTCAATTTTCCTCCCTTGAAACACATGTCATGTTCTGAACCTATATTATTTTATGAGGTGTGTGTAATTACATTTTAAATGTTATATCGTTAATATAATTATTTTAATGATATTATAATCTTCATGTGATTTTATTAATTCTTGGAGATTATGATTCAAGGTTACTAAAGTGGTTTGATTTTATTGTTGCAATCTCATCTCTTATCAAAATTGGTTATGATTATGCTTACATTGATGAAATATTATGATCCATATCTAAATAAATATCATGAATTTACTTCTAAACTAGTTATTTATGATATCATCATTTAATGGTACCATTTTTTCCTCTCTTTGGAACTTAAGATAATTAAAAAATTGTTTTAAGAAAATCTAACACTATTTCCCTCTTTGGTTGGAAATCTATTTTATTCAAAAACCTTGTTTTCAAAAAAAATTAATATTTTTAAATTATATTTTAATATTATTTTCAATAAAATGTATTTGTAAAATATTTTATTTTTTAAGAGTTTTTTTCAATGATTTTTAAAGCTTCCTTTATAATTTTCAAGTTTATTTTCAAAGACAATGGTTTTTAAAATGTTTGATTTAAAAAGAGGTTTTTTAAAGAGGAAAGAAAATTTTCCTCAAGAAATGTTTTAAATTATTTTTAAATATTACTTCATAATTTTTCAATATTTTTTTCTAAGAAAAGTAATTCAAAAAAAAATTCTTTCTTAAAAGAAGATTATTTTCAACGAAATATTATTTTCCTTAAGAAATGATCCTGGTGATGTTTTCACTCTCCATATAAGATGGAATCCTTGATATAGTTTATGATTTATTAGGGATATAATCCAAGGACACCATTATTATTATTTCTTTGAATGGTTTACATTTAATATGACAAGTTTCTTATGAAACCCACTTCCTTTCTTAGGTATTCTATGATAAAATTATTTGATACCAATCTATTTTCCATAGGTTATAATATTATGGAATTTTTATGATACACATTTAATTTCATGGGTTATGATGTGATGTTTATGAAACCCATATTCTTTTATGGGTCATGATATTATGAATGTTTTATTATCTTGTGTCACGTGTATATATTATTTCATTATGTGATGGTTGTGACCTATATATTTTTCCAATTTATTTGGTAATGATAAATGTTCAATAAGGTCAAAGGTTAAACAAGAGGGAATCCCAAGACTATAACCATAGGGTACATGGGGGGGAATCCCAAGCCTGTAACAGTAGGGTACATGGGATAAAATCCCAAGCCTATAACAAGAGGGTACATGGGAGGTCATCCTAATCCAGTAACAAGTGAGTATATGGGAGGGAATACCAAGCCTATAACAAGAGGGTGCACAAGAGGGAATCACAAGACTGTAACAAGTGAGTACATGAGAGGTAATCCCAAGCCTATAATAAGAGGGTACATGAGAGGGAATCTTGAACTTGTAACTAGAGGGTATACATGAGAGCATCCCAAGCTCGAAATAAGATGGTATATGGGATGTATCCTTGACATAGGATTTTATATGCTTAGGTGTATTCCAAAATTCCATGTCTTATTCTTCAGTTATGCTCTCATGTATTATGATCTTAATTCTATTATGATTCATGTCTTATAAACTAAAAATTATTATTCCATGACTCTTGATTATGATCTTTGATATTTAGGGTGTGATCTTATAATTTTATGATCATGTTATCATACCCTTATGATTATTGTATTCTTACATATCTCTCTTGTTTACCCTTATTGAACATCTGAGATCACCCATTTCTCATGTTTCCTTTCACAATGTTATGAAGAAATGTTTTAAGTAGGAGGAGTACTAAATTTTAATTATATTTAAGTTATATTTTTAGGATCCTACACCACGTTAGAATATTATGTTACCAAGGACACTAAACTATTACAGTCCTCGAGAATATATTTTTTGTAAGGTGTTGAATATTCTTCTAAAATTATATAATATATATGTATGTTAATACTAGTTCACTATAAGACTTGTATCTAAAGTAAATTGCATGATATAAAAGAAATAAAATTTTAATGGAAATCTTCCCTTAAAATTTTTAACTCCCATTTCCCCCAAACTCAAAGAAAGGTTATGATCAAAATAAAGCACAATGAATTATTTTCTTCTTCTAGAATTTTCTTTATTTATTTTCATCATTTTTCAATTTTTTTCAAAATTTATTCTTAGATGTAATTCACATCCACCACCTAACCACATATGATAAAAATAATATGTTTGTTGAACGTGCTTTTTATACTCCAAATTCATAACCCATATTTGTTTATTCTTTTTTTCATTTTCATCATTTTTTTAAGAAGGGAACACTATAAATCCTAATGAATAAATCATTAAACCTTTACTAATACCAATGATAATACCCCCCACACTTTTACTTTACAATTTATATTATACCTTATACTAAGAATCACTTAACTCCCACACTTCATCTTTAAAATATCATGAAAATACTAATAAGAGGGTAAAAATGGATAAAAATTGCTTGAAACATGGATAATTCCAAAAAAGATGATTAGTGGACTCTATGTTATTACATGGATTAAAGTATTAGGTGGTCTCAAGTATAAGGAATTATTAATTAAAATTAATCAACCATTTTAAATTTGGTTTTGTATAGTTATAGATCTGACAAGTTCAAAAGAAATTTTTAGTAGGCGACATGTCCCAAGATCACTCAAGAAATACGATTAAGATAAAATAGTAAGTAATTAGTCTATAAATAATATAATGAATGTAAAATTTAATATTTGGATAATAACTCATGGCGTAACTAATAATAAAAATTTAATTCACAGAAATTTCAAAAATTCAAAATATAAAAATGGTAAGGAATATTCATTTTCATCAATTAACTAATTTCATCAAATAATGAGTCCTCATTTTAATATTCATTCTTCACTTTAATCAATCAATTATCCATTTTACTAGTTTAATCCCATTAATATTTAAATCTAAAATATGGAATCATGGAATTTCTAGTCAATTCATGTCTCCTAGATAATTTAAGTAAGGCACGGATTCAGGTATGGGAATGTAATTTCTATGTTAACATAACTACTGGAATTTCAAGTTTGAAATAGTGTTTTAGAAACATGCAGGAAGTTATAAACACAAAGAATGATCTCCCTATTACCATGAATCTTTTTCTCTACTTCCTTCTCGGTTTTCAGTTTTACCTATAACTTCCATCATATTGGTCCTATAAAAAACTTATACCAATGTAACAATTATCTCATTAAATATCAAAGGGGGTTAAGTGAGAGGTAAATAAATCTTAAATACTAGGAAAACTGTAATACTCAAGTTTCCTCACATAATAGGCTTGGGTTAATGTTGTTGGCCTGGACTAACCTCATTGGAATAATTCCATATATAGTTTAGAGAAGTTTGAGCTCCACCACTAGCTCTTGAGGTGGATTCTCATGGAATGTTTTCATATTTTTCCCATTAATAGTGAATGGGTCTCCTTCCCCTTATCTCTTAATCGTAATTTCAAAAAATAGATATACATTATTTTATATAAAAGGTCATTCCCACATGAAAAAATATTACTTGTAATTAAATTAACTTTGGAATTTTAGAGTAGGACTTGGTCTTCAGATTGAAAAGACTTTTACTGAATCATCTTTTCATGTTCCACTCTAATTATCTCTTTGTAAATCCTTGAGTTTTCAAAATCTTATCTTCTAATTTCCTAAAATTATTATATATAGAGTTTTATCTCTTTCTTAGCACTAAAAAAATCTAAATTCATCTTTTTTATATCCCAATATGCTTGGTTCTCTAACTCCATTGGCAGATGAAAACTCTTTACATAAATCATCAGGTATGGGCTCATAACTATAGGTGTTCTGTATGTTATATGGTATTCCCATAAGTTGTATTACTGCCTTTATATCCAATCTTTATGGTTTGGTTTTACCATTTTCTCTAAAATACCTTTAATCTCCTGATTAAACACTTTCTCTTGGCCATTTTTTTGGTGATAGTAAGTTTTAGATGTCTTTTGGTGCACTCTATAATTTTTAAAAATACCTCCATCTTTCTGTTGAAAAAATGAGACTATTGTTCATTGATTATATCCCTTGTCACTCCAAACCCACAAAAAATGTTATTCCTGACAAAATCATAAACAACTTTTTCATCATCAGTCTTGGTGTCCTTAGATTCTAACCATATAGAGACATAATCTTAATCAAGTAAAATGTAATAATTCTAAAAAGACATGGGAAAAGGTCTCATAAAATCAATTCCACATACTTCAAATATTTCACCAAAAATGATTTTTTTAAGGTACCTGTTGTCTTTTAGAAATATTTCTAGTATATTTACACTTCTCACTTTTTTACAATATTTATGATCATCTTTAAATAATATTGGCTAATAGATTCTAGATTCTAAAACTTTTTATTCTATTATTTGAGGTGAAAAGTGTCCTCCAAAATAAAATTTAGGAAAAAATTAAAATATATGTTCTATTTCACTTTTCAGTAATTATCTCCTTACAAATTGACCATTATAGATTTTCCATATAATTGGATATTTACAAATATAGATTCTAGATTCAAATATAAGTTTATTATTTTGATGATAGTAAAGGTGAGAAGGTACCAGAGAGGTGGAAAAATAATTTACTAAATTTAAATAACATGGTACTTCACCTTCCACTATATAGAGATTCTCTCTGGGTATGTGATCATTGAGTGGGCTCAATTCTAGAATGTATGTTTTAGCAATGTTGGGGAGACTACTATGGTGATCATCCACCTAATTTTTAGATCCCTTATTTTCCATGATCTCAAGGATTAACTCTTTCAAGAGTATTAACCATATCACTAGCCTTTTTTTAGAATCATCCTTCTTTATCAAGTATCTAAGTGCTATATGATCAGAAAATACAACTACTATAGTTCCCAGTAAAGAAGATCTAAATTTATCCAATTGAAATAGAAGAATTTTTTTTAGTAGCTGTTTAATTGATCTAAATTTCAAATAAATATCTTGAGGAACATGTTATTACGTATGATCTTCTTTTAATTATTTGGGGGATCATTGATCCTACAGCTTGGTCTGATGCATCACAAAGTAACTCAAATGAGTGCTCCTAATCTGGGGGTTGCATAATTTGTGGGTTAATCTACTTTTACTTCATCTAATCAAATTATTCCATGAAATTATCATTGAAAACAAATTCATTTTCCTTAAAAAACAATATTTAATGGGAAAGTGCAATCTTACTAATTTCCTTGATGAATCTTTTGTAAAGTATCACATAGCCCAAATATTATCTAATATGTTGAATAAAAGTGGGATATAAAAAATATTTGATTATTTAAACTTTAGACTTATCCACCTCAATTAATTTTTATGTAATGATATGACCTATAACTATCCCTTTTTAAACCATAAATTGACACTTCTCAAAGTTCAAAATAAGATTTTTCTCTATGCAGGCTTTCAAAATTTATTCCAGATTCCCTAAACAATTATCAAAGGATTTTCCAAAAATATTAATGTCATGGAGAAATACCTCTAGACCATACTCCATGTAATCCTAGAAAATACTTAACATATACCCATGAAATTTACCTGGAGAATTAAAAAATTTAAAAGGCATTACATTTTAAGAAAATGTTCTAAAAGGGAAAGTGAATGTTGTCATCTCTTGGTCTTATAGGAAAATGGGTACCTGAAAATAACTAGAAAATTCAACTAAGAAAAAGTAGTGGATCCTAATTGTGAACTTCTCTAGAACTTCATCGATGAACGGTATGGGGAAGTGGTCTTTTGTGACTTGGTTCAACATTCTATATTCAATGAACACCCTCCATATATTCTGAACTGTCATGGGGATT
Source organism: Viscum album (assembly GCA_963277665.1). Taxonomy (NCBI): domain Eukaryota; kingdom Viridiplantae; phylum Streptophyta; class Magnoliopsida; order Santalales; family Viscaceae; genus Viscum; species Viscum album. The sequence goes on from OY728125.1 coordinate 152,568,483, forward strand.
AATTCATTATTCTCATTTGTCACTATTTACAAACTAGTTTTATTAGGAACCCATGGATGGGGCTAACCCATTGTGATATTGGAATTAAATATATTATGTAGGCTACCAAATGTGTTTCAATCCCCTTCTTTATATATTATATAATGTTGGTGTTAAGTCATATTTGGGCTTCTCTAATAGGTCTTAATTCCCCCTCTAGAAAAATTCTATTGGAATGGACCTTGGGGTTTATACTGGGGATGTCTCGAAGGCTCCACCCTATGGATTGAATGTTTCTTTTTAAAAAGTTCAATTAAAATTTTATATTGGTCTATGGATAGGTGGTTGACAATGATTATTTTCAATTTTTCTCCTTCTATAAGTTACACATATTTTTAGTCACATGGGGGAGTATTTAGTTCCATATTTAGATGTTGTTCTTGATATGATATTGAATTCAAATTTCTAACTTCAAAATCATAAATCTACTTATAAAAGGTTTTCATATCAATTTCTTTTAGAAAATTATCAATGAATTCATATTTTCTTTCTTCTTGATCATTAAAAACATTCTAGATTTTTGAGTAATCACATGGTTCCTGGTATTTTTGACAGAAATGTTTTATCCTATGGTTAAAAATTCTCTATGAATACCTAAGTCTTTACAAGACTCAATATCATCTTCATGGAAATTTTCAAAGAGTAAATGACTATTTGAAGGGTTACTATTAGAGTCAAGAAAATTAAAGTACATCTTGATGTCTCCTAGCTCCATGGTGAGGGTTCCTTCGTGTACATTAATGATATTATTTATCATATATATGAATGGAATTCCCAAAATAATAGGTGAATTCCATGGTTCTTTATCTCCCTCCATGGTTATCACATAAAAATGTTCTAAAAACAATTCTTTCCAATCCTAGATGTACATATTCTAAAACTCCAGATAGAAAAACAATGGATCTATTTACCAATTAGACAACCACTCTTATAGGATTCAGATTACCTATTTTCAAATATGAAAATAAATAGTTACACATGACATTAATGGAATCACCAATATCACACAGTGTATTAAAAAAATTTCAAAGAACCAATCTTGCAGGGAATATAGAATGTCTTAGATCTTGATATTTTTTAGAAATGGTGGTGTGATCATGGATGATACACCCCTTCATAGTTTGTTTTTTTCATTCCCATCTAGATTATTCCTCTTGGTGAAAATCTCTTAAATTAATTTAGTGTATTTTGTAATTTTATTTATGGATTCCAATAGGGGTATGTTAATTTCAACATTTTGAAATGTCCTTTAGATATCTATTTGAATTTTTTCTTCACAAATTTTCTTGTATTATATAAACTTGGAAGGGAATAGAAGAGTAATTTCTATCTTCTCCCTTTTATATCTTTAAAATGGAGTTTCTGGTCTTTACTTCATTAATATTTTCTTGGATTTTTTCGATCTCTTTTTGTGTGCTTGTCTAGGGTGGGTGGTTTCCTCTTCCAGAATATATCCAGAATTTTTATAATTTCTTAACACAACTTATCATGGTTTATATTGATCTTTCTTGGGTTTTTGTGGAAGTATTTACTTTCCACTCCTTGTGATGACCTTTCTAATACTATTTAATGAGTTTTGGATTGTTTGGTATGAGATTTTACCTAGTTTTTTGGACATCATCTCTATGAGATTCTCAAATTTATTTGATAAATCCTTTTTTGTGTTTTTTAACTCCTCCATATTTGTTTATTTCCTTCTTTTAACTAGTGTTTCACTATAGTATGTCTTTTCATAGTATTTTTGTTAAAACTGAGGTGTTTGATAGGCTTTTTTTTGGTATTGTTTCTTGTATGTATGTTTTAAAGTGGAGAATTTTGGAATTGATGCTAGAGAGGGGGTAAAGACTAAATTTTTTTTACCTCAAAACCCTTGTTGGGATTTACCTTCCCAAAATGGTTGGTTCTATTGAAAATTTCTTATCTATAATATGACTGCATAGCTTTACATACCTTTTACTTTAACTCAATGATCAGTAAAGTGATGGGGTGATGAACATAAACCACATAATTGAGGTGGGGTAGGTTGTTTATTCACTTGTTTCACAACCATCTGTCTTACAAGGATTATTAATTCTTCATGATTGAATTTAATTAATGGTTATTATTTATAAGTTTTCACCTCATATATGCCAATATGTTTTATACTTATTCTCCCAAAACATTGTGTATTGTGTGAACTCTTCTAGATTATGCTCCTAGATTCCATGGGTCACTTATCGATCAAATATCCTTGGGATGATACATTCAAGAGGTTTATCTCATTGTCCTGCAGCCCTTAGTAGAAGAATACTACGAAGTAATGAAGCTTAGTGAGGAAATATTTCTCATAAATTATTAAATATTTCCCAATATTCATATTGGGTCTCTCCAATAGATTTTATGATGTTGTAGATCTAATTTCTAATTATGGTTCTATAAAAGGAAGCTAAGAATCTCTGAATGAAACTTCTTTAGAGATCATCTCAATCATGGATCTCTCCAGTTTGTAGATTGTACAACCACTATTTATCAAATACATAATGTGACAAGGGTAATTCCCTCCATTGTAATTGTTCTTTGGCCACTCCTCTAGGCTTGAAGCTCGAACAAACATAGATGAATTCATCAATGTTTCGGTTCATGTCTTCTCTTACAAGGCCATGAAACTTAGGTAACAAAGGAATCATATTTACTCATAGTTAAAAATCAATTTGTTATAAAGGAATAGTCAATTTATTATTCTATTTAGAAATTCTAGGGGGTACAAAGGTCTCTTAGGTTTTGTTGTGGGATAATTTCCATGTTTATTATCTTATAGTGAGTACTTAGTGTTTCACTTGAGTCTTCTAATTTGATTTTTTTAGAAGTGATTTTAAAGATTATGAGTCATGATATATAAGGCCTCGGCCTTAAACTTTACTTAATATTAAGTTAATACAAGATTACAAATTGAGGATCTTTTCAGGTTTAGAGTTTTAGAGAATTAGATCATAAACTTGCATTACATTCCACATTTAAACAAAGTGGTTACATAAAAGATAGTATTCATTTTTTTCCATCAATAGAAAACATATTTAAAATAAAACATGGATTCTTTCTTGACACTTCCTTGACACTATCATCACATCATGTACCTTTCCCTTAACCAGTGAAAAACATTTCAAAAACTTGGGATGAGCATAAAAAGCTCAGTAAGGGATATAAAAATATATGGAAAGGAAACATGAGTACATGTACACATAAGAATCAATGAAATCATAATTTACTCATAAAACATAAGCACTTTAACATACCTCATCAAATCATGAATAAATCATAGAAATCATAAGATATAAAGGTAACTTGAGGCATTCATAACATTCTTACATAGGGAGTAACCCTCTTGGTTACGTTTGGAATACCCACCACAGTATATTCCCTAAATCTCTTCGGAGAAACCTTAACGTTTCACTCCTTCACGTTACCCAATGCATTGGAGAGCTATATCGGGCTCACCCGCCCTTAGTTTATCACAGAACCACCCGTCTTCATAATAATTCCCAATAACCATAACATAATCGTATCACATAAAACATGCATAAAGGAAACATAACATTTCCACATTTCAATAACAAGATATCAATACAACACATTGATATAATAAAAACATTATGAAAACCATTTTCAATACCAAAATAAAATAAAATTAAAACATGGTATTTATTTTTCTTTTAAAAAGAAGGTATGGCTTGTAGAGGAAGCCGAAACTCAAATAATGGTCATGGCGGTGGAGAAGTCGTTGTCGCCGCAAACGTACGACAAAAACATTCCCTTTTGTCGTTTAGTAAAATGCTTCGTATAAAAAAGATTCCTTTTGGATAAACGTAAAATTCAAAGGGGTTTATACACCGTATAAAAAAATGTTGTGTATAAAACAAAATATGCCTCAATGAATGGAGATTGAGACGAAGTCCTATACAAAGACGGTATCCTTGGATTAAGGATAAATCAATTACATAATTATGTGTGACAAATGAATACACCAAATATAAGTGGATATTATGTGTAAAACAATCAGAGGACATTCACACATATTCATAGTATGACATATTCAAGGATTACAAGCTTATCCCAAAGAATCAAAATTGGGTTAAGAAGTTCCCTTGCAAAAATTTGATAGCCTAACGACGTCACTACAAAATTCAGAAAATGAGTTGATGAGAGATAAAAAGGGTATATAATCACTTGGACATAAAATTTAAATCACTAAGGATATAGAAGAATATATCCCAACATAATGTTATGTGAATTAAAATTCATAACAAAAGAAGTATTTTAAAAATAGGAGGGTGAACGGTTCCCTTACCGACATGGGTATCTTTCGAAACATACACCCCGTGAAAGAAGGAAAATACAACATTGATGTAAATACTTATAAATGAAAGTATATTACACAATGAGTAAAATAATGGTCAGTAAATACACCACTCAACGGAAATTGTGGAAAATGTAGCATAAATCTCACGGGAATAAAATGAGATGAAAAATCCCTTACGAAAACTCGGCAGCCTAACGGCGCCACTTAAAACATCCAAAAATGGATTGATGAGATAAAATAGGGTCTCTCATCATATTAAAATAAAATTTACATCAATAGGAATATAAAATAACATCCCCCAACATAACAAAGAGGAGATTAAATGAAGTGACATAAAGGAGAGTACTTAAAAAGAAAGAGAGAGGTTAGATCTCTTACGAAAATTCGGCAGCCTAACGGCGCCACTCAAAACATCCAAAATAGATTGATGAGAGAAAATAGGGTATCTCATCATATTAACATAAAAATTAAAGTAGGATTAATATAAAATAACATCCCAATCATAAGAAAATTATCTTAAAAGGAATGACACAAAAGAGTGTACTTAAAAAGAAAGAGAGGGGTAGGATCCCTTACCTCGGGTCCGACTTGACTCGATCGTTCTTTAACGTCCTGAATAATAAACTTGAGTTAACTTCCACTTTATTAAGAACATTTTTTAAGTTCATTATTCCTTTTATATCACTTATTTCAATGTTATAAACATTATTTAATCATTTAAGTTAATAATGTTTGTTTTGTCGATATTTGGTTCTTAAGTCGAAAGTGGACTTCTTGCAATTACATGTTGTTCGTGTGGTCAAAGGTTCATTATATCTAGAATGATATTCATGATTTTGGATATCATATATATCATATATATCCAGAATATACATGTATTTATAATATTACATAATCATTTAGAGGTCATAAATGAAATGCATCGTTCATGGAGACGGTAAGTCGTACGTACGCATGAACGCTACTTTCATTTCTATGTCATATTAATGGAATTAAAAATAAATGAGAGGTATGTATATTTTAATTACAGAATTATATTCATAATTTATATGTTAAATAAATCATATATAATAACTTTAAATCCATCCTTTATACATCCCACATATGGCATTAACGAATCAAATCACTTTGAGGGGGCGGTAGTCCGCACTTCCTAAAATGAAATTATCGTGTTTACCCACAATGGAAGACATAAATATATGCCACAAAAGAAAAATACAGAAGCTTAAGTAAAACATAAACATATTATATATAATATATAAATATAGTGACATCTTAATGGCCAACTTTTGAGGTGTTATATGAGTGTTGAACAATCATCGTTTCGTGAGGCAGAAATTCGCCATCCACAGAAACAGTATGTTCTTTAACCATTTTATGTAGGTGTGTGTAAGTGTAGCTCGAATGATTCTTATAAAAACATCCTAGTATATTGATGATACTGAAGTTGTTACAAAATAAATGAATAAAAAGATTTTAGGGGGTTGGAGAAGCAAAATAAAACAAAAGAACACAAGTGAAGACATTACCTTAAAATCGGGTAACTCTCTTTGATTTGAGCTCAAAGGCTTCCTTGGGAAGACTTCTTCCCAAAGTGAGGCTTCTAGAAGTACGAGAGGGATGTGGAGAGTAAAAATGATCAGGGTTTGGCCGAGACAAAGGCTTTGGAAGTGTGGGTAAAGAGGTAGAGGTGGGGGCCTTTTATAAGAGGAGAGGAGGGGCACTCTTGGAAAGTAAAGAAATGTTCCTTTATTTTAAATGAGTTTTGGATTTTAATGGTCCCAAATTGATGTTTTTCTAGGATAAGGTGATAAGGGTTCTAAATCCACTCATCCAATAGGTTTTGGACATGTTTAGGTCTTATATATTACATTATCTTTCCATTTTATTTAAATCGTTAAATAATGAGGTCATCGTTGCATCATCATGATGTCATAAATAATTTAATTTATATAATGTCTAAAAATTATAAAAAAAACTATCATGATGTATGAAATTTGTTTAGATTTCTAATTAATATTTATAGTCAAAAATATGACTTGTATAACCCCATTTAAAAATTGTTTTAGTAAAACAACTCATGTTTGTGTCATTTTAATTTTAACATTAAATAAAAAGATATTAATGTCATTTTCCTACCAAAGTGGCTCCATGGGGTCCCCAAGTTGACCCATGGATTTTCTTGGTCAGCCAAGACTCATCCAATGAGGTTAGGACATGTGTCTAGGTCATTTCTGACTATTAAAACATTATTTTTACCTTAAACTACACTAATTACCTCTAATCGCGATTAAAACATAAAAGTTACTATTCACCAAAAAATTATTTTAATCCCATTGAACCAAATTTTACATCCTAATGACAACCATGTATGTCGGATTTTTGAAATTCAAAACACAGAGGTGGTAAAATTTCATTTAAACGAAAAATCAGTTTTTTAAGTACCACTTAGTGGTTTCACTATTCATCAAAAATTGAAGTTTTCCAGAAAAATATCAAAAATTCACCCTAAGATATATTTGATATTCTGAATTCAAAAATGATGTCTATTTTACAAAATTCAAAACATATAATTTACATTAATTAATTTAATAATTAATTCCCACTGTCAGAGCAAATAGCGTGTTTTTATGAAACAATAAGTATCAAAAGATTGACCCTAGTTTAAGTCATGTTTCAAGATGAAATTAATTCCAACGACCAATATTGGATTAAATGGTAAAAATATATTCTAATTTCACTTTAAAAGCAATTCAAAAGATAATCTAATCATATAAATAAATTATATTAAAAAGAGGTTTTGAATTAAAATACAACATTTTTCACTATTCAGTAAAAAATGAACTTTATCGGAAAGATACCAAAAAATTACACAAAGTAAATTTTGATGTCCCGATTCTAAAGAAGAATTTTATTTTGTAAAATATAACACATAAAATTGTCTAAAAGTGGATTTAAAAGAGGTTCGCCATCAAAAGGCGGTTAATCGACCTTTTAAAGAATATTAGAATGTTTACGCTTAAAATTGGATTCATTCGCATTTTTAATCCTCTAACATTTATTGTAAAAAGTAAAAATATTTGACAAACATATATAATCATTTTGTAGTTAGTTCTGTTCATTCCTGCCATTACAACAGTTAGGCGTTAACTACCATTTAAAATAATATTATTTTATTATTAGAGTGCAACGTAAGATTCCCAAGAAACTTGTTGTTGCGTATTGGGCACACCATCGAGCATAGCGTCCCCTTTAAAGTAATATTAATATTTTATTCACAAATATAGATAAATGTGAAAATTTCATATTCTTTATTTACCTGGGGTGTTACATCCTTCCCCCTTTTGGGAATTGCATCCTCGCAATTTTAAAATTGGGCTTGGAAACATCCTTGAAAGTCCCACATCGGAACAAGAGTCAGTAAAACAATCACTTTAAAATAAAGAAAGGGAAGTACAGAGGTCACCCGAGTTAACCCATACTAGGATTCCATATAAGAAAACATCGACATGGAGGATAAAACATAGGGTCATGTTCTGATGGAGAGTGATAGAAAACATGTTTAGGAGAAAGTTAACCACAAGAAAATCACAAACTTGTGATGGGTTAAATGGTATTCAATTCCCCAGTAGGAAAAGTTAATAGACATCATTTTTGTTTTTTTTATTGATGAATTTATTCATAAGAAAACATAATTACTTATCATGTTGACTTTCAACTTTTATTAGATTTCAAACCCATATTTTCTCAAAAGATGAGTATTTAGGAAGACTTGTTTACTATAATCAACTTCTATAGAATCACCTAATCCACAAAAGAGAAATATATACTTCCCTTGTCTTTAGACTTTAACCAAAACCAAAACCAAAATGGTTAGTACAAGATCAGATAATCCAGAAAAGGATAACCCTTTATAAAAAGAAAATCTATTCGTAATCTCCAAAATTTTTCCAACAAAACCCAAAGTTCAACAAGGACCATTTGATAAACAATTGTCCATAAAATTCTTCAGCGTAAACCAAAATAAGATTGAAACCCAAATATTTGAAGGATTTAATCACACAGTCTTCCAAGGTACAAATTAACTTTTATCTCCAAATAACATCAGTTGCTCTTAAATTCTCATATTGAAAAGTAATTTACCTAATCACATATCCCCGATGATAGGTTAATCATTTCCATAGATAACCCAAAATAAACTTACTCTTGATTCCTAAAATCATATAACTAAAAAGAATTAGTCAAACTAACCAAGGACTTCACGTAGTCCAGAGGTAGGCGATAAATACCAGTCACACTTTGGTTGTGGGTTCGATTCCCGTAGCTTTGTCCGATGCGACGGGTTGTCACATAGTCTGCGTGTTGTCCATTTTACAAAACTATATAATTCTTAAAACATTCCCCAAAACGTGATAAAATCTTCAAAAATAATCATAACATATTTTAACCTCAATTTTATCTCATGCCTTTCATTTTCCATCATAATATATAATAACCCATAATTACCTCAAAAATAAGGATCATATAAACCCTAATGGTTACCTTTATAATTATTACCTGAACATCCACCTCGATTGGTCATCTCGTACATGATTCATTATAGAACATACCAAGGTTAAAGTGGTTGATCATGACTCCTTGATAGTTGGTTTAGAACAACCATGAGTTTCCTCATTGAATCCCCCATTTTATCTAGTATCTTAATCAGAGAACCACCACAGTTTCCTTCAAACCTGTTGTCTCTTTGGTGCCTTCTAGATCCATCCATTCACTAAAAACAGAAATGTCAGTGTGAGTATATCAACAAAACCATCATGTACTAATGAGGAATATAAACACTAAGATATACTTACTCATTTATTTTATCTAAAACTAGGACTCTTTCTAAAATCCTAACCATTATGGTAATGTCACTTATACTTAGAGAATACCCTAACCTCTAAAGTTATCTAAACCGACCTCTGATACCAACTATAAGGCCCCGGCCTTAAACCTTACTTAATCTTTAGTTAATACAAGATTACACATTGAGGATCTTTTCAGGTTTAGAGTTTTAGAGAATTAGATCATAAACTTTCATTGCATTCCACATTTAAACAAAGTGGTTACATAAAAGACAGTATTCATTTTTTTCCCATCAATGGAAAACATATTTAAAATAAAACATGAATTCTTTATTGAAAATTTCTTGACACTATCATCACATCATGAACCTTTCCCTTGACCTGTGAAAAACATTTCAAAAACTTGGGATGAGCATAAAAATCTCAGTAAGGGATATAAAAATATATGGAAAGGAAACATGAGTACATGTACACATAAGAATCAATGAAATCATACTTTACTCATAAAACATAAGAACTTTAACATACCTCATCAAATCATGAATAAATAATAGAAATAATAAGACATAAAGGTAACTTGAGGCATTCATAACATTCTTACCTAGGGAGTAACCCTCTTGGTTACGTTTGGAATACCCACCACAGTATATTCCCTAAATCTCTTCGGAGAAACCTTAACGTTTCACTCCTTCGCGTTACCCAATGCATTGGAGAGCTATATCAGGCTCACCCGCCTTAGTTTATCCTGGAACCACCCGTCTTCATAATAATTCCCAAGAACCATAACATAATCGTATCACATAAAACATTCATAAAGGAAACATAACATTTCCACATTTCAATCACAAGATATCAATAAAACACATAAATATAATAAAAACATTATGAAAATCATTTTCAATACCAAAATAAAATAAAATTAAACCATGGTATTTATTTTTCTTTTAAAAAGAAGGTATGTCTTGTAGAGGAAGCCAAAACTCAAATAATGGTCACGGCGGCGGAGAAGTCGTTGTCTCCACATACGTATGACAAAAACATTCCCTTTTGTCGTTTAGTAAAACGCTTCGTATAAAAAAGATTACTTTTGGATAAACGTAAAAGTAAAAGGGGTTTATACACCGTATAAAATAAGGTTGTTTATAAAACAAAATATGACTCAATGAATGGAGATTGAGACGAAGTCCTATACAAAGACGGTATCCTTGGATTAAGGATAAATCAATTACATAATTATGTGTGACAAACGAATACACCAAATATAAGTGGATATTAAGTGTAAAACAATCAGAGGACATTCACACATATTCATAGTATGACATATTCAAGGAGTACAAGCTTATCCTAAAGAATCAAAATTGGGTTAAGAAGTTCCCTTGCAAAAATTTGACAGCCGAATGATGTCACTAAAAAATTCAGAAAATGAGTTGATGAGAGATAAATAGGGTATCTCATCACTTGGACATAAAATTTAAATAACTAAGGATATAGAAGAAAATATCCCAACATAATGTTATGTTAATTAAAAGACATAACAAAAGATGTCTTTTAGAAATAGGAGGGTGAAATGTTCCCTTACCGACATGGGTATCTTTCGAAACATACACCCCGTGAAAGAAGGAAAATACAACATTGATGTAAATACTCATAAATGAAAGTATATTACACAATGAGTAAAATAATGGTCAGTACATACACCACTCAAAGGAAATTGTGGAAAATGTAGCATAAATCTCACGGGAATAAAAGTGAGATGAAAAATCCCTTACGAAAACTCGGCAGCCTAACAGTGCCACTTAAAACATCCAAAAATGGATTTATGAGATAAAATAGGGCCTCTCATCATATTAAAATAAAATTTACATCAATAGAAATATAAAAGAACATCCCCCAACATAACAAAGAGGATATTAAAAGAAGTGACATAAATGAGAGTACTTAAAAATAAAGAGAGAGGTTAGATCTATTACGAAAATTCGGCAGCCTAACGACGCCACTCAAAACATCCAAAATGGATTGATGAGAGAAAATAGGGTCTCTCATCATATGAACATAAAACCTAAAGTAGGAGTAATATAAAATAACATACCAATCATAATAAAGACTAGCTTAAAAGGAATGACACAAAAGAGTGTACTTAAAAAGAAAGATGGGTAGGATCCCTTACCTCGGGTCCGACTTGACTCGATCGTTCTTTAACGTCCTAAATAATAAACTTGAGTTAATTTCCACTTTATTAAGAACCTTTTTTAAGTTCATTATTCCTTTTATATCACTTATTTCCATGTTATTAACATTATGTAATCATTTAAGTTAATAATGTTTGTTTTTTCGATATTTGGTTCTTAAGTCGAAAGTGGACTTCTTGCAATTACATGTTGTTCGTGTGGTCAAAGGTTCATTATATCCAGAATGATATTCATGATTTTGGATATCATATATATCATATATATCCAGAATATACATGTATTTATAATATTACATAATCATTTATAGGTAAGAAATGAAATGCACCGTTCATGGAGACGGTAAGCCGTACGTACGCATGAACGCTACTTTCATTTCTATGTCATATTAATGGAATTAAAACTAAATGAGAGGTATGTATATTTTAATTCCAGAATTATATTCATAATTTATATGTAACATAAATCATATATAATAACTTTAAATTCATTTTTTATACATCCCACATATGGCATTAACGAATCAAATCACTTTGAGGGGGCGGTAGTCTGCACTTCCTAAAATGAAATTATCGTGTTTACCCACAATGGAAGCCATAAAGGCATGCCACAAAAGAAAAATACAGAAGCTTAAGTAAAACATAAACATATTATATATCATATATAAATATATTGACATCTTAATGGCCACCTTTTGAGGTGTTATAGGAGTGTTGAACAATCATCGTTTTGTGAGGTAGAAATTCTCCATCCACAGAAACAGTATGTTCTTTAACCATTTGATGTAGGTGTGTGTAAGTGTAGCTCGAATGATTCTTATAACAAAATCCTAGTATATTGAATATACTGGAGTTATTACAAAAGAAATTAATAAAAATAGTTTAGGGGGTTGGAGAAGCAAAATAAAACAAAAGAACACAAGTGAAGACATTACATTAAAATCGGGTAACTCTCTTTGATTTGAGCTCAAAGGCTTCCTTGGGAAGACTTTTTCCCAAAGATAGGCTTATAGGAGTAAGAGAGGGATGTGGAGAGGAAAAATGAGCAGGTTTTTGCCAAGCCAAAGTCTTTGTAAGTGTGGGTAAAGAGGTAGAGGTGGGGGCCTTTTATAAGAGGAGAGGAGGGGCACTCTTGGAAAGTAAAGAAATGTTCCTTTATTTTAAAATGAGTTTCGGATTTTAATGGTCCCACATTGATTTCTTTCTAGGATAAGGTGATAAGAGTTCTAAATCCACCCATACAATAGTTTTTGGACGTGTTTAGTTCTTAGATATTACATTATCTTTCCATTTTATTTAAATCGTTAAATAATGAGGTCATCGCTGCATCATCATGATGTCATAAATAATTTAATTTATTTAATGTCTAAAAATTATAAAAAAAAATATAATGATGTAGGATATATTTTTATATTTCTAATTAATATTTATAGTCAAAAATATGACTTGTATAACCCCATTTAAAAATTGTTTTAGTAAAACAACTCATGTTTGTGTCATTTTAAATTTAACATTAAATAAAAAGATATTAATGTCATTTTCCTACCAAAGTGGCTCCATGGGGTCCCCAAGTTGACCCATGGATTTTCTTGGTTGTCCATGACTCATCCAATGAGGGTAGGACATGTGTCTAGGTCATTTCAGACTATTAAAACATTATTTTTACCTTAAACTACACTAATTACCTCTAATCGCGATTAAAACATAAAAGTTACTATTCACCAAAAAATTATTTTAATCCCATTGAACCAAATTTTACATCCTAATGACAACCATGTATGTCGGATTTTTTAAATTCAAAACACAGAGGTGGTAAAATTTCATTTAAACGAAAAATCGGTTTTTAAGTACCACTTAGTGGTTTCACTATTCATCAAAAATTGAAGTTTTCCAGAAAAATATCAAAAATTCACCCTAAGCTAATTTGATATTATGAATTCAAAAATGATGTCTATTTTACAAAATTGAAAACACATAAGTTACATTAATTAATTTAATAATTAATTCCCGCTTTTAGAGCAAATAGCGTGTTTTTATGAAACAATAAGTATCAAAAGATTGACACTAGTTTAAGTCCAGTTTCAAGATGAAATTAATTCCAACGACCACTATTGAATTAAATGGTAAAAATATATTCTAATTTCACTTTAAAACCAATTCAAAATATAATCTGATCATATAAATAAATTAGATTAAAATAAGTTTTTGAATTAAAATACAACATTTTTCACTATTCATTAAAAATGAACTTTATCGGAAGGATTCCAAAAATTTACACAAAGTAAATTTTGATGTCCCGATTCTAAAGAAGAATTTTATTTTGTCAAATATAACACATAAAATTTTCAAAAAGTGGATTTAAAAGAGGTTCGCCATCAAAAGGCGATTAATCGACTTTTTAAAGAATATTAGAATGTTTGCGCTTAAAATTGGATTCATTCACATTTTTAATCCTCTAACATTTATTGTAAAATGTAAAAATATTTGACAAACATATATAATCATTTTGTACTTAGTTCTGTTCATTCCCGCCATTACAATAGCTAGGCGTTAACTACCATTTAAAATAATATTATTTTATTATTAGAGTGCAACGTAAGATTCCCAAGAAACTCATTGTTGCGTATTTGGCACACCATCGAGAATAGCGTCCCCTTTAAAGTAATATTAATATTTTATTCACAAATATGGATAAATGTGAAAATTTCATATTCTTTATTTACCTGGGGTGTTACATGATACCAGTTATAAAATTCCTCTCTATCTTAGGTTCAATATAACATAGTTCCTCAATAGAGTTCCTAGTCATGCAAGTTATGGGTTTGATTTAACACCTACTCCAAAGAAATGACACCACATTTTAACACAAACTAATTTTGGGGAATAGAAAAATATAATTATTTTCCCCTAAAGGGTGTAGTAGTAGTAGTCACCAAAGTTGTATCTATAGAGTAGTGTTTTAAATCAAGTTTTAACAAGTGTTAAATTAAATAAGATAATAGGAATTTAATGATTTGATAATGAAGAAATTGGTTTTTAAAGATCAGGTTAGGGGCAAGTGATTGGGTTTAGGCATGGATTCTATTTTATAATGCTATCATCATTCCTTAAAATTGAATCAGTTGTATCTTTTATTGGGTTTAATGAATAAATTAATAATTGTTTATCCTTTTTTAACATTTATTGATGTTGATAAAAAATGAAAATATTACACACAATTTCCTGGGTTGGAATATCCTTCTTCCAATGTGTGAAAGTCATATTGGGTCTCCTTTGGACCACCTAAGAAATACCAAATCAGGTAATGAGGATCCTAAATATACAAATTAGTCCACTATTTATTCCCCATGTGTTTAGTAATAACCAAACACTTCTCCACTTGACCCTAGATCACCTACTCAGTGTGATCCAAAACCCAGAAGAGGGAGAACATATTTCTTATTCAAGAAAATTTAAAATATTCATATTTGAAATAAAAAAATCATATCCCATTAAAATTAAGAATTCGTGAATTGAACCCCCTTTAACAAATAAAAAGAGATATAATAATTTGATGAAAATTATGACTCAAGCATCAGATGTGGTCACCTATCCTCATCTCAACCACAAAAAGTTTCTAAACCTCTATAATATAAAGAACAATGTTGGTAGAAGGAGAAGCAGACATAATAAAATTAAAAAAATAAAATTATAAAAATTAGAGTATCCAATAGTAGGAGTGGTTATTCTCTCTTGATCATCTAATCATTTCTAATGTCACAGAATCCTTTTATTTATAAGGGGAGGTAAACTCTTTATCTCACTCATTTGTATTTTAATAACTTCCCAATAATTTAATATATCTTTAAAAAAGATATTCATAATTGAATCTACTAAATTCTTAGGTGTTACTAAATTCCATCACTGAGATGTAATTTAACAGTGGCAATAGAAGCATTTACCGTTGGGCATCTACCATTGAAAATTCACTATTGGACATCCATAGTTGGCTCAATGGTATATCATATATACTTCTGGTAGTAACCAATATCACACATTTCTTCATTAATTCTAGTAACGTCTTCTTTCTTTATGTAACCTGAACAGTGGTAGTATCATTAGCAACATATGCAAGGAAACCATGCCTCACCTTCATCAGTCCCTTCATTTGGTTTTGGTACCAATGTTAGATCACATATACATTATACCAATGGTAGATCACATCTACAACTGCACCAATATTATATCACATCTACCATTTCATGGTTCTCATGGTATCATGGTGGTACCCATGGTGGTTCCATTCCGTTTGAACTCTCAGAAGGTTACTCCTTAGCCAAAGGAAAAGGTTCTTCTTGAAAACCTATGGTACAATAGTAGAAAATAGTGCCTCCAGACTTCTTTAGGGTATTACAACTTGAATAAACTCCTCAGTGGTGTCTCCTTGGAACATGTGGTAGTGGGAAGAAAACTCCCCTCCTTCCATCAGCAATAAAAGCATCATTCTTCTTCAAAGAGGGCCCATGGTAGTAGCAGATACGGTGGGTAGTGGTGTATCGGGTGGGGAAGCATGGGAAGTGGTGTTATGAGAGAATTTTATGGTATTCCTCCTCAATAATGGGATTTTTTATGGCATGATAAATATAGATCATTTATTCTATAGTGGTGGATATGGGGATCTCTATAAAATTAGTAGTGGTAGGAATTAGTGAGGAAAGGTGGTAGTGGCATGTGATTTTACTTCAAAATCAACATTTATTTAAATGATAGATCTTATCTACCATTATATCAATAGAAGATCACATCTACCATTATATCAATGGTAGATCACATCTACTGTTGAGGAAACGATAGATCAAATATACCATTTTCATAGTGATGTAACCTCTTCATAGTGGTATTTAGATGTAGCAGTAGTGAAGGATTATTCAAATGAGGTTTTTTATGAGGTCATTCAAGGATCCAAAGTTGATCTTTGGGGGTGATCTCGAGAATTGGAAGTGGAATAAAAGCTCGTATATGAAATTTTTAATAGTAGAGATGTAATTTTTCTTGTGATTTCGGGTGGTGTAAAATGATCTCAAGGATTATAAGTGGTTGTGAGGTTTTGGAATAAATATATAAGGGTGGGGTGCACACATAGTTAGAATAGAGTGACATGCAACTGCTCTTTTTTAAATTATAAGAAATGGTATAAGTACCCAGTAAAGTCAGATAGGGGTCAAAGGAACACCACCTACCACCATTCACCACCCCATGCTAGTGAGTCTATCCTCCCATAACTGCATGGGCTAGACAACTATATGCTTGTGTGAGCACACAGACCCTGTCCCAGCTATATTCTATATGGGTATAATCCCTCGTGCAGCCTTTCTGACTTGAGAAGGCCCTCCTGGTGGTGGTCTGGCTAGTCGAACCCTTGTGGGCTATCTATGTAGTGGGATTCCATTATTTTATGAGCTAGCTTGAGCCTAAGTTATTTTTTTAAACAGATAATAAAATATAAAACACTTTGAAAAATTCCAAAACTTTTAAAAAAATATCAACAAAAAATTCACCTATATAATAATCATAAAAATCAAACAACCATAATAATTTCAAGTATTCACTTCAAATTTATCATATTTTATTAAAACATTGAAATACATGGATTTATTCATTGAAAATAATTGAAGAATAAGAAATTTTTTTAAAAACTTTTAATGAAAATATTATTGTGTTAATGATTCATGGAATGGGATTCAAAATTCAAGGGTCTTTTCATGAATTTACCAAAATTTTGAATCTAAAAAAAAAATTATTTAAGTATTCATTTAAGATAAATTTCATGGGTTAAAGAACTTCAAAAATTGGTATAGGTTCTAAAAAGTATGAAGTTACTCTGTTTGATATAACATGTTTTTTCAAAAGCACGCACAAATATAAAACACACAAAAATTTAAACCAAAAAAAACAAAAAATAATAATATAAAAAATGAAAAAAACACAAAAAAAACACAATTTAATAAAGAAAAATATACCCCCACTTAAATTTTATAATTTTATAATTGTGAAAAACATCTTGTGAGAAATTAAAATTAGAAATCCTAAACATAAAAAAACAAGTTTTAAATAAAAAACATGTCTTTAGTTATATTAAATGGTTTATAGATGAATCTCCACACTTAGAGGCTTAGAAAAAGTCTATCTAAATAGATTTAATTAGTGTCCATTAACTATAAATGGTTCTTCTTTCCTTGGATCTTCAATCTACATGGAACCAAATAGAAAAACATGAGTAATAATGAAGGTTACAACCCATTTTGAATGAAATTTACTTGTAAATAACTTGATACATTAGAATGGTGTAGCTCGATCCATTTTGGTGAAGTTGGGATAAATTATAGCATCCTGGGCTATAATGATTGTGGTTTAACCTACACAGTTTCGTCGCTATAATTGTAGGGGAAACATGCCCCTACTTAGGGGTCCATGGGATAAAGATTCAAGACCGAAGTTATGGGAACTACAGAAACTATAACCAGACTATAGTAGATCTGATAAGGAAACATTGACAGGTAACTATAGAGTGTGGACTTTGGCATAGTTACAATAGAATCTTGTAATTTAGAGGCAATAGTATTGTTTCTCTAAAAACATACATCCACTAGTCACACTAAAATAGTAAAATTTATGTCTATATATAAATGTAGGGATCATTTCCTAGACTATTTAAATCAATGTTTCCTATAATATTTTTCACATTATTTTGTTCTTTCTTTTTTCATCTGCAAACCATTTTCACTACTACTCCTGGTATTTTAGAAACATGATTCTAGATTAAAATAGAAATGATTTTTCTAATTATTTGAATTACTCGTTGTGGATAAACTCATCATGTAATGATTTATTCTTCTCTTTATACATCCTAGAGTTTTCATAATAATTATATACCATCTCTTCCAAATCCCACAGGAAAAAAACTATTTATTTTCCCGCCTTTAACAAATTCATGTTTCAGCTTTTAAAAACTCAAAAGGCTTTGTTCCCTAGTTTCATAGGTGAATAAAAAGATTTTCCATACACTAATATAAAAATTGACATTCCATTCTGAGTTTTATAAGTGATTATATAATACAAAACATAATCATCCAATATTAAACTATAATTTTTTCTTTTTGGATAGAAATTTTTCTCTAGAATATATTTGACCTCTATTACATCTCAACAATTCTATTTGTTTTGAGGATTATAGGGTGTAAAGAGTGTATTATAAACTCCTTAACTTATCAAAATATCTTTTAATGTTCTACTATAAAAATTTATACCTTGATTAGTGATGATAAAATTTGGAATCCCAAAACTAAAAAATAGATTTTATCTCTTAAATTTGACCACTAATTATGAATCATTAGCTATAATCGGGATAACTTATACCCACAAAAACATGTGATCAAAAATAAAAATATAGTGTTATCGAAAATAATTGGGGAATGTTCACATAAATTTCATACCCCAAATATCAAAATAATAACAAAATAATATGGTTTTGCGTAATCTCATTTCTCTATGTAATATTCCCTTGAAACTAGCTAGTTTTATTGATCCAAAAATTCAAAATCATCCTTGAAATGGGTAGATCAAAAATAAACAAAAATATATCACTTCTCTAACTATTATTTTGGGTCAAAAATGACCACCACAACTCAAAATATAGTAAAACTTCAACATTGTTTATGTCTCAAAATCTGGGATAAAAATCTTGATTATTTGAACACTTATAAGATTTCATAAATATGAATCATCCCAAATTTAATTAGTTGACTCACTCACCAGTTTAACATATTTTTTCATAGAAAATCAGTGGTTAAGTTAATTATAAACCAAATAATTCACAATATTAATACAAACTAATAAACATATACTTTCTCAAGAGGAAAATTTTACTTTATTGGTGGAATGCATTGAGTCTTTTCACAAAAATTGAGAAATAATCTTAAATTTTCATTCGCAAGGTTCTAAATACCCTTCATATCCCTAAACTATGCATCAAATTCTTGTAACGAAATATAACTATACATCCTTGGTTTAACATCATATTTCTTCATTAATTTTTTATTATATAATTTTCAGTGAAAATAGTTACTTTGGAAACTAACAAATAATATCTAAATTTTTTCAAAGAAAAAACAAAAACTAGAATCTCCTTCTTAGTGGTCATGTAGTTAGATTTTTTATGATCCAAATACATGGATTCATAAGCTATCACATGAGATTTATTATCTTCTTTTTAACTCAAAACTACCCTAAGGGAAAGATTCGATGCACTAGTCATCAGTTCAAAGGGTAAATATCATCTTGGTGGTTAGATAATCGGTGTGGATATCTTTTTCTATTATAGACCCAAAAATGTTTAATTGTAACTCTCTTCAAATAGAAATTGATATTCTTTCTAGATTTATTTGGTTAAGGGAGAAGCTATATTTTTGAAATCCTTTATGAATATCCTATAAAAACTAGTATTTTCAACAAAATATCTCACATATATCACTATATTTGGGTATAGTAGTGACTAAATGACATCTAACTTGGATTTATCAGATATTATTCCATCTTTGGACACTACATGAATTAACATAATTCCTCTTTCTACAACAAAATTAAATTTATCATATTTGATAACAAAACTGTATTCAATGAATGTTTTAAGGACAATAGAAAGTCTATTTAAACAACACTTAAAAAATGATCCATAGACTTTGAAATCATCCATGAATACATTTGTCTAAAAATTTAGAAAAAAAAAATTCATCATACACCTTTTGAAGGTATCTAAATAATTAAAAAAACCAAAATCATTAGTATATGAGCAAAAGTATCAAAAGTACAAGTGAAAGTGGTTTTTTATTGATCTTCAGGAATAATGGGAATTTAAAAGTATCCTGGAAACCATATAGAAAAAGGTAATGGGATTATATACCAAGTATTTCAAAAAATTAGTCACGAAATGGTAGAAGAAAATTATCACTCTAATTCACTATATTGATTTTTCTATAATCAATACACACTCTGTATTTGTTGGGAATTCTAACATGTTAGTAATGGGGTGAGTACTTAAGTTTCTCCAACTATCCAGTATACCAATCATAAGAGGGGTACATGTGGAAAGGTTTTTAGTGGGTTGGGGAAACATCCATCTATATAAATCCAAAATTTGGTTAGGAGAGGGGTACCGTGAACCAAATAGAAAATTTCATTACTAGAGAAGAGTTAGAGAGAGGTGGTGGTTGTCTTCCCATGCCAACCAGCTACACATATGTCCTCTAGGAGGTGGTCTCTCCCAACCAGTTACCCTACTATATAATTTTAAAACTCTATAAATAGTATTATTATTATTTATTTCCCACTATGAAATATCTAATATAATCAATCATGTATTTTGATTCATCCATTAGTATAACTCTTATAGGATGTTTTGAATTTTTTGGTGGTTTAATTGAGATACCTATTCTCACTATTCGAGTTGGAGATTGAGGTTTTGAGACATTATCTCTAGG
The DNA here is from genome assembly GCA_963277665.1 of Viscum album. Lineage (NCBI taxonomy): Eukaryota > Viridiplantae > Streptophyta > Magnoliopsida > Santalales > Viscaceae > Viscum > Viscum album. The sequence continues at coordinate 152,589,402 of OY728125.1, forward strand.
ATATGTACAAATTTAGAGGAACTTTGAATGTTTTCGGTGTACATATAATGTTACAAGAAAATATCATAGAAAAAAAAATAGTGGATGACCAAAGCTAGAAGAAAGATGTAAATAGGAGCACTGCATGATATTATGATAACTTATAGACATATCATAGTTAATATGATTTCATCCCAAAAAATTAGGTTATCAGTTGATGAATTTCATTATTAATTTTCATGGAAATAATATACTACTCTACCTGGTTCGGGGTAAGATAATTATATTTGATTTACTTTTCTTTCTCTTTTTTTGTGTCTTGATTGCCTTTTTATTTTTTCTAACCATAGTTTTTATGGTTTCCACTCAACACATAAAATTTTCTTTCTAAATAATAAAAAAATGGAATTATATAAAAAAAGAGAATAAAGTGAGAGAGGGTCTTACCCTTATTAACATTGTAAGTTATGTCATAAGATTCAAATAGTGAGTGAATTAATAGAATTCATGTAAATATATAAAATAAATGGATGATTAAACAATATATGTTCAAGGGGTGATAGGTACAAGTTACTAAATAATCTATACATTAATATTACATTTAAAGAAAAATAAGGTGATTATAAGGACTCCCCTTACCATTTTCATATGGTATGGGTTAGGAAAAAAATATAGGATAATAAAATTCCACGTTAATTACTAAAAACAAAAGGAAAATAATGAATATGATATTTTTGATAGAAAATAATTAAAAATATTCCATAGGAATATTATGAAAAAATATAGATAATTGGAAAGAGAAAACCTCCCCAACAAATTTGGTTAATTATAAAGTTAGAATGAATCTAAGAGATAATTTAAAAAGGAGATGAAAATAGAAATAATAATAGGTATGTTAAGTGGGATACATTCATAAGATATTATATTCACAAAATGTAAAATAATATATAAATAATATGAAACATAACTCAATTAAATAAAACATATATTATAATCTTGTCACCTCAAGTCTTGAATTGAAAAGTATGATCCTCAAACCTATTTAATAATAAAATTAAATACAATTAAAAATGAAAAAAAACATTAATAATGTTTGTTTTATTATATATCCTTAATTTACATTCATTAATTATTTATTTATTACTTTCATGTTATCCAAGTTGATCATCTTGTAATATTAGTTTCATTGTCCCAATGATGTAGCAGTATGACTGTAATGGCAAAAGTTTTTTAATAGGTCATATAAACTCCGTAAGTATCAAGGAAGAGATTTTATGTCATTATAAAAGTTAAAAGGGTTCATAATTCAAAACATGTCCCAAAATGGGTCTGTTTAAATGATATTATTTTTCAATATTTTCATTTAGACAATTTCACCAGCCTTGATGGAAATACAAATACAACAACTAACAATTATTAAACTCAATTAAAAAGGGTAGCCTATATGGATCAAAGGCCTCCAATTAACTCTATCAAAGACCATATTTTCACTAAAACAATTTATAATAATATTATCATAAATTATCTATTTAAGAGTCTTTTTAGGTTTATCTCTACCTCTTTTAATAAGTGAATTTGTCATCAAGATTACCCCATTAACAGACGCATCCCTATATCTTCTTTTAGCATGTTCAAACCATATTAATCTAGTCTTATTCATCTTCTCGTTATTACCGAAACACCAAAAGAAATAGGTGAAAATGATTTATATAGGTAGGGTAAAAGGGATAAAAATGAAAAAAGAGAAATAAGAATATGAACATACTAATTTACATGGTATGAGAATAATCTTTATCTACATAAATAGGTAGAATCACTTCATTAATTCTGGATTAGGATTATAGGAATATTTTCAAAGTAGATAAAACCTTATACTGAATAATATATTAATTAATATGATGCAACTATTACACTGAACACACAGTATGTACACTATGAAATAGTAACTAGTGGATAGAAATATGTAGAGCTACAGTGACCTAACAGTGTCCCCAGTCACATTCTATTATAGTGTCATTTAAAATTTCACACTACTATAGTTTTCTATCACATGATACCATATTATTTCTTCACTTCTACAGTTTCATGTCTGTTTCATTTTCAATTATGCTATAGTCAGGTAAGAGTTGCTATAGTGCCCAAAATTTGGGTTGGGGTCTTTGACCCCTGGACCCTGGAGAAGGGGCATGTTTCCCTCTGCAAGCCCCAACGACCTCATTGTAAAGGTAAAACTATGATATTTTCTATCTGGTGTGTAGTCTGGGCTACTAGCATTTATCCCAACATCATCCAAAGGATTGGTCTATGCCATTCCAACTCTCATCAATTAGATTCACTCTAATTTTCTCTTGAATACATTCATTTATAATCCTATAAATCCTAGCATTTCCACAAGATTATCTTAACATGTTCATTTTTTCTAACCATATTTTTTTCAATATGTATTTTCAAAGACCAAGACTCACTACCATATAGAATAGTAGGTATAGTAAAAATCCTATAAGATTTAAACTTCAATTTCAAAGGAGTTTTATGATCACAAAGAACTCCATAAGCCTTTATCTATTTTATCCATATGGTATGAATCATATAATATAAAACTACATAAATATATCCATCACATTAAAAAAATGAGCCTAACTATAAAAAATGATAAACTTTTGTAATAACATGGTCTCCCAATCTCACGTCTGTAACATTACAAGACAATAATTTACTAAAATGACACTCCATATATTCTCTCTTATCCCCCACAATGACAATTACTTTTAGATTCTAAATTCTATAAAAATATCTAACTTTAAATTGATATTAAATTTGAAATAATTATTTTCATATTTATATTATGATCATAGAATATGCACCATATTATAAAATCATTTTTAGTTTCAGTTTTTACCATAATACGAGCCATGAAAGGCGGTCATTGTTTTTTAATAGCATCATCCATATGGGTTTTTTAAACCAAAAATGAATGAATTATTATTAAAACAATTAAAATTTTAATTTAATTAATTATATAATATTACACCTTATATAGAATTATGTTCTTTATTTTATGACAACATTTTTATTTTTTAAATTTAGAAAGAGGAAGTATAATAAATATGAAGAAAATAGATTAACAATCTTGGATTGAAACTCTTATTTTACTCTTTGAAAATATTCCAAGGTTATATGATGTAAGACTTCAAAAAATGGTATTTTTGTTAGAATAAGGTTTTTACAAAGTATATAGGAATATCTAGGGACTGATTTTGAAAAATATATGGCAAAGGATATATTTTTGGAAGTGATAAGAATCAGGTGGTGTTTGTATGTGAAGGGAAAGAGGGGTTTTAAATAAAATATTGAATAAATTATTAGTTTTCCTCAAAAATATGATTAGTAATAATTATCATGAATATGAAAAATATGTTGTTCATATCATTTTGAGCCAAATATTTTTATATTACATAGGATTTAATTAATCGGGTATTTTACTTTTAATAAAAATTACTATATTTTGCTGTATTTCACTACTCACCTTTGTATTTCAACATTATTGAAAATCATTAAAAATACACCTATACATAATTTTGATGTGATGATTTAAAAATAGAAATTCAATAAATAAAATAAAATTTGAAAATTTATAATAGTAATATTTAATTTTATTACGAAAAATTTAAGGTTTTATTTAGGGATGATAATTGGGTGGGTATCCATGAAAATATGGGTAACCAAACCTGAACTAATTTAACAATCATGACACCCAAACATGATTAATACCCATTTAACAATACATGAACCCAAAAATAAACCCTGAAATCCAATACCCATTTGAAACTCAAACTCATTTAAATACCTACTTAAATTTTTAATTTAAAATTTAATGATATTTTTTTGGTTAAACCTCAAAAAAACATGATAAAACAAAATGATTAAATGTGGTGAAACCCTAAAAAATTAAAGTGTCTTCAGTGATAAATAAAAAATCCAATCCATTAGAAATTACTGAAACTAAAGATTCAACAAATAAGAACTATTAATTGAAAGACAGAGAACTTCCACCATCAACAAGAACTACAATCGATTGGAAAAAAATATTATTATATTAGGTAAATATCTTCAATGAGAATCTATATCATTATAACCAATAATATAATAAAAACTATATGGGGATGGGGTAGAAAGTTAAAGAAACCCAATGTTTAATGATTATATTCTCCAAATATTATATTAAAATCACTACCATATAAGGAATGTATAAGATGAAGGGCTGAGAAATGGTACCACAAATAAAGGAGAATAATGATACCACTAAATAAGAAATGAATAGTTTAACCAATATACAAAATATGACTCATAAAAAAAGGTATAAAATTTTTCTAATGGAAAAGGGTTGACATGAAAAGATATAAGATCAATGAAGAAAAGTAGAGGATGAAACACATCTTTGTAAATAGTGAGTTTAATGATGAGAATTATTTAGAGAATAATAATTCATCGGTTTAGAGAAGATTAATTAGAACATCATTAGTGTTGAGATTTTTACACCAAAGCATTAATAGAGGAGTAGTGAAATTCATCACACTGTGGTTTATGATTCTATATGGTATTTTGTAGTTGGGGGATGTCTTAGTGGTAATCACCCCATAATTCTATATAACAAATGGGGGTTCAAAACCCATTGGACGCAGATATTGTAGTAGTATTATAGTGGTACTGTAGTAACGGAGGTACTATAGGAACATCAGGCACTGTAGAAGCGACGAACACTGTAGTAATGGTGGGAACTGTAGCAGGTAGGTACTGTGGCAGTGCTATTCACAAAATGGGCCTTTGGCCAAAAATTTAGGCCTACGAGCCATGTAATGGTCTATATGCCAACTAGACCTTCGAGCTATGTAATGGGTCTCCCTCTACCTATTCATAATAGGTCTTTTCTTTTCTTTAATAATAAAATGAGGCTTCGGCCCCAACCTTTCAGAAAATTACATATGGTATTTTATACCACATTATGTGAATATGTTGAATGATATTTGATATCATTCAAATTATCTTCTCATGTTAGTTATCATGTCTATTTTATCTATTTACACGTCATGAGATAATTTTTATAAAAAACAGTGACTATTAAAACAGTTTAACAGTCAGATAAATAAATAAGGTTAATGTTGTAATGAGTTACAACATTGATTAACAGTTTCAAAAAATTTGAAGCATTTTAATTCCAATACATGTAATCATTTAATGATAATTCTCTATTTAAAGTGGATTTTAGGACCACATTTGTTACAAAATATCTCATTCTCTCGAACAAAAATCTCAAAATTTCTTAATTTTTCATTTACCTTCATGAATGAGGATCTAGAACATTGTTCCAAGAATTTAGGTCTTATTGAATCATTTTTTAGATTCCAGATGCTAGTGGATATTGTCAAAGGAAATAAAAAGTTGTTTATCACTGAGGAAACTTAGTAAAACTAACTTCTAATGATGATTGAAATCTTGGAAAGTTATATTTGTATAAACTATCATTTTATCATTTTTTATCATTTTTTATCAGTAGGATCTTGTTCGTGAGATTCATGTTTTCCTCCATTGAAAATGGAAATTGAGATATCCCATGAATTCCATAAGTTGTGTAAAAAAACCATCAATGATAAATCAATAGGATAAAGACAAAAACCACGGCTTGGTTTCTATATAAACCAAGACATAAAATACCATGGAATGTTTTCTCCATAGAATCCTGAAATGGATTATATACAGAATCCATGGCATCACCTATTGACTTAGTCAGGTTTTGTAAAGTTTTGCCTAGTAAAATGGTTATTTCAATTGGAAAATGCATTCTTCTATTCTAATTAAAAAAATATAGCATATTAAAATACATCTCTATGTCATGGTTTGTTGGTCTCTGTGTCATGGTCTAATCCACCATGATGACTAAAAATGACAGTGATTTTTAACAAGCCAGTTTAGTTATCAGTAGGATCAATGAACCAAAAAGAACAAAGCTCATTTATGAGTCACTGTACTTGAAATGATCAAAGAACCAAAATAGAATTTAAAATGTTTTATTTGTTTTCATGGTTAGTGGTAAGACTATTGGACTTAAATGAAAATAGAACCAAAATAACATGCATCACTGGAATGGATTAAGAACTGAAACAATGTCCAAAATTATTTGGACTATGTTGTGGTCCTTAGTAATACCAAAGTAAAAAATAATCTCTTTCTACAAGAGTTTTACCCACGGAACACCACACTATGGTGTGGTAAATTTTAAGTATAATTTTAAATAAAATTATATTTTGTGAAAATTATTTAAACAACTTCAATGATGCAAGTCTGCACTGAATCCATGTGACTTTGGATACTTGTTTCTCCATGCTTACTTTTTTGGGGATTATTGATTTCTTGTAATTCTTAATATTTACATGAAAGGTTTTCATAAAAAAATTTATAGGATATGATTGGATATGTGTAAATATTTTTGGTTTATAACTTGGTTTAGTAACCCAAATTTTGATTTGTGTAAAGCGTTTAATGTTAATATGATTTGAAAATATTAATTTGGTGAATGAAATATTGATTTCAAAATTAATAATTAGAAGAATTAATACATTTAAAATATAATATGAGATAGTAAATATTTCATGTTATATGGTATTTATGGATTTAATATTAATGTGATGCATATTAAAATGGTAATACTAAATATAATCCTTAAATACTAAGTGTGATATTTCTTTCAAAAAAACACATGTTAAGA